>CM042086.1:26980566-28418066 GCA_023512835.1 Taxillus chinensis
ATAAGAGAATGTCGCTCAAGGTTGTTTAGACCTACGCAACATAAACTCATAAGTGTTCTCATAAGAAAAGATGAGACAAACAACTAATTCAATTGTAAATAAATGGAGCTGAGGTAGACCACTCAAAACTCGAACGCAAGCTCTATGAAAGAATAAGTATTTTAGGGTCAAACAACAAATAGATATTAGTGACATTGAAGGATTCATATGATAAAAACCTGAACAAAAGAGTAAATTTATTGGTAAATGAAATATGAAACAAAACAGAATAGCTAGTCTGCAATTCGAGAGATGGCCATCTCTCCTAGTACAATAACATTCTAATTGGATTTTTTTTTCAAAATCAAACATGTTCTTCCTCACAACTTGATATCTTTTTTATAGCCAAGTCCCCCATTTCAAATTCACACATAATAAATAAATAACCCCAAATTCAAACACAATAAATAACCCAAATAAAAACTTTCAAATTCAAACACATTAAATAACCCAAATAAAAACTCTCAAATTCAAACATAATAAATAACCCAAATAAAAACTCTCAAATTTAAACAATAAAAAGAGAACCCAATATTACTCCCCTCCCAAGAAGACACCTTGTCCACAAGGTGGAACAAAAAGCAATTCCATGCTGCTTCATAGTCGAGTAAATCTTTCCACTGAATCAGCACCTCCATCATGCTCGGTAGGCCCGTCAAACTTAGGCACTCACCTTCCATAGAAGCGGCCTCCAACACAATTTCCATATACTCAGTCAATGTAGGATGCCCATAATGTACAAGATGCAGGGAGTCCTACCCATACAGGATCTTGGAAGGAGTAGTTTTTGAAGTAGTATGATACGAAGTACTTTACCAATACTTTGTCCATGCCAACCACTAGGCCCATTGCTTAGGAGCATTAGACATAAAACAACGTAGGTTGGTCTCCACGCTACAATTAAGTACAATTGGTGTTCACGTAGCCCGTCCAATATCAGTTCCAAATGCCTCACATGTTCCCCCAAGAAGCGACTATAGACGAGGATGTCATCAAAGAAAGCTAAGACGAACTTCCAGATGTACGGTTGAAAGAACTTATTTATCAAAGATTAAAAGGTAGCTAGAGCATTAGTAAGACCAAACGGCATGACCGAGAATTCATAATGTCCTTCATGAGTCCAACATGCAATTTTGGCCACATCCTTCGGCTGCATACGAATCTAATGATATCCTAATTTCAAGTTAAGTTTAGTAAATAGTTCTGCACCATGAATGGTTCGAAGTCGCGGTCGCGGACGTCATCGCGTTGCGGTCGCAAACGTCGTGATCGCGGACAACTCGTTGCATCTCAGACGAGATACAACTTTAGGCGTGAAATAATATTCAAAAAATAAAATAAAAATCATACAAAAATTAGAAAAAATCAAATCATTACATTAGAACCATCAAACAAGTAAAATAAATTATTTGAATTGCATATTATGACTTCAAACATAAAAAAGACGTTAGAGCATAGCTTTTTATGTAATTATATAAATAAACTAATTTATAAGTTTATTTATATAATTAGATATAAATATTTTTAAATCAAACATATAAATAAATAATTTACATATGAATATTACATATAACTAGTTTTAATCAGATTTTAAAATGTATAAATTAATATAAATAATTTAAACAAGAGAATTAAATAAATCCATATAAATAATTTAAAAGATATAATTAAATAAATCAGTATAAATAATTTAAATAATTTAATCATTATAAAATTTATTTAAACAAAGTGTTAAATAAATTTAGTCCTTATGTGTTAAATAAATAAACACGCATGTTAATGAATTTTAAATAAATCAATCAATATAAATAATTTAAATAAAATAAAATCAGATAATTTAATTAAAATTACAGACATGCTAAGTCGCTATGTTAACACATCAAAGGCTCGCGAAGAACACAACACAACAGGCCGGCCGACAACAGCATGTGTGTATTCGACTTCAGCAGCAAGAGCAATGCAAGCAAGAAAGGGCGATCAACAACAACAATGCGGCGGAAGTCATCAGCGATAGGCAGTGGTCAGCGATCAATGGCAATCAGCAGGCAGCGTTTCCCGTCGAAGAAGAGATGACAAGGAAGAAGAGAAGAAGAGGAAAAAGAGGAAAAAGAGAATATGAGGAGGATTGGCCGTCAGCGTGAAGGATTTAAAGAAAATCATCGGAAAAAGGAGTGTAGGAGGAAGAAAGGTATGTTTCTTCTCGCTCGACGAATTTTCGTTAATCACGGACGAATTTTCATCCGTGATGCTACGTCGCGTCTTGACATCAACCGGTACGCTTCTTCTTGCCCGAGATCTCGGGCGATATCGACGAGATACAGCAGTTGCACGATATCTTTGTACCGGGGTGGAATCTCATATTGGGTCCTCCCGATACCATGTCGACTCGGGCGATACGTAGCAGTATCGCCTGATACTTCGAACCCTGGCACCATGCAACTTGTCTAATAACTCGTCAATCACTGAAATTAGGAATTTATCCAACACTATCACCTTATTCAAGGCATGATAATCGATACAAAAATGCAAATCGCCATATTTTTCTTTATCAATAAAATTGGACTTCAGAATGGACTCACACTTGGTTGTATAATTTCAGCCTCCAATATGTCTATGGCTAATTGCTCAATCTCATCATTTTGTATCTAGACGTAATAGTACGGGTGGACATTCACGGGAGAGGCTCCATCTTTAAGCACGATTGCGTACTCGAGATATTGCCATGAGGTAGACTTGTAACCATTTGAAAAAGCCCCTCAAAAGGGTGTAACAATTGTTGAACCGATCTTGAAATCACCCCATGTGACTTGGTGGGTATCCTTTCAAGAATGCTCACTCCAACAAAAATCCTACCCCTGTATCTTAAATCGCCTTTGCCATATTCTTGAGCGATACCGAAGTATTGCTTAAACTTGGATCTCCTTTTAGAATTACAACCCGTTCGCGCTATTGGAACCATGCTAGCGCCTTACTTTCCAAACAAACACCCGTTGCAAGCAACCTTCCATTGTCTGAAAAGCCATTAAAGGTGAAATAGCATTCCACCAGATACAACTATTCATACACATCTATCCCTTCGAATATAGACATTTTTAATTTGCAAACCCTAGAATCTAGTCCCCATTGAGGATTGCATGTCGTAGAGGCTCTACCCCTATTCCAGCCCTATCTCCTTTCTCGATCCCCAAAATTGCCAGCCCAAGAGCCATTTCCCACATCAAGCCCTTGCTCCCAAGGCCCGTGCTAAAGTGGGTCATGCCCTCATGCCCCATGCCTCCTTCCTCCCGGTGAGTTCGCTGTCCTCTCCTCTACCCAGGGTTAAGCTCCCTCCTAGTCAGTGTTGCAGCCTCGTGCCAACCCTCCCTCGGCCTCAGCGCCTCCTCAAATGGTGTTATCTGTCCACCTCCGTTCTTCCCTAGTTGTTGTCCTGACTGCCCAGGGTTTGGTCCTCCTGCGAATAAGGTTGCTCGTTGTGCTTTCTTAGGCTGTCGCGCACCCCACGACGAGTCGACCTCCTCAGGTCCATAGCTAGGACCACCTTCACCAGCCACGAACTCTTTTGCCCCATGATGGCCAGCTGTGCTCCCTCCACACAAGGGCTCTCCCGTGGTTCTCGTGCCCCATGCCAATGCCAGGTAACCGCCATCAAAGATAGGTCGTTCGTTCGGCGGTCCATAACCATCAACATCACTGTGTTCAGCCCCGATCCAATTGCCTATGCCATTATCGCCTCGCTAGACGCCTGAGAAGACAACCCCAAGACGAGGTCCCTTGTTGCCTTTTTCACTGGTTCTTGATCCGCTCAGATCAACTACATCACGCCGCGCGCGCATTCCCTTTCCAGCCTTGTCGCCCTCGGCTATGTCGCTAGGGAGCTCATTCACCATTGTAATCGTCAGGGAGCACCCACTATGATTGTCAGGGAGCTCATTCACCACCCCTCCCTTGATCGATGGAACGGCCAGAGGGTTTTGTTTGAGCTCTATCAGTTTGTGCAACATCGCCTCCAAGGTGACGAAATGTTTGTTGGTAGCCACCAAGTTGGCTTCAAGTCGCTCGTCGATGATGGCCTTGATGGAACCGATCTTTGCCTTCAATTTCTCTTCCAAGATTTCAACTTTCTTTGTAGCCATCAATCCAAAGATCTTGCTCTAATACCAATTTGATAGAAACCCGAGCAAATGAGAAAACTTATTAATAGATAAAATATGAAACAAAACAAAATAACTAATCTGCAATTCGAGAGGCAGCCGTCTCTCCCAGTACAATAATCTTCTAATTAGATTTTTTCCCAAAATCGAGCATATACTCACTCACACTTTGATATCTTTTTTATAGCCAAGTTCTTCCATTTCAAATTCACACACAATAAATAAATAACTCCTAAATTAAAAAACAATAAATAACCCAAATAAAAACTCTCTTATTCAAACACATTAAATAACCCAAATACAAATTCTCAAATTCAAACGTAATAAATAATCCAAATAAAAACTCTCGAATTCAAATTCAACCAATAAAAAGAGAACCCAACATCATATACCTGAATTTTAATTCTATTGTTGTTCTATACAACCGACCCCAAATCTTGAGATAAAAACTTGACTGTTGTTATTTTTCTTCTAATGGATATGGTTATTTGTAGCTATTAAGCCAACAAAAAGACATTTGAATAGGCTAGTTGTCAGCACCCCCTCATTGTACAGCCAGACCTAGAGGTGTCTGCCATCTTCTTCTCTGGTCCAGAGGTAATGGATGGCTACCTTAAGACGCACCCAGGAGTGTCTCTCCTTACTCCTACAATGACAATAGTAGATAATCAACCAAAGGGGGTAAATTCCAACAGTACTTGAAGGGCAGAAACAGCCCTAAATCACAGCTCTGATTTTTTGTTCAACTGGGGATGGTAATGTTGTCTCTTTTCTGACAAGAGAGGCTGGAAGGAACATCGAACACTCAGATAAGGCACAAAACCAATCTTGTTTGCCTTGTTTGCCTGAAAGGTATGAGCATAGCTAATTACTGATTTGCCACCTAAATTTACCATGTTGAATTAATCTAATTCGGAAATCAAAAAGAACTATGTATTTGGGCTTCTCTGGAACTCCATCACAGCAGATAAAGGTAATCGTGGTTTATCGTTCTATGATTCATTTGGCCATTGTTAGAATTCAAAAGAAATAAAACCAATAATACTACACCTACCCAGGACGGAGCAGTTAGGGATTACAAAGGTATAGATATATCGAGTACTAGAGGCATTAGAGCAGTTAGGGAGCAATTAGTTGGGACATACATATAATAATGTCCCAACTTGTTAAAAGATGTTTTGCTCAAGGATGCTATTCATTTTGGACATTCATACCTATGATCAACTAGCAAACAGTCTTACCAAGCTCATATTAATAAGAGAATTAAGTTTAATGGTAACAAATTGAACATAAGAGAACATCTATGCTCTAATTTGAGGGGAAGAGTTGAATGCACCGCCAATTCTCACTATTCCATCTCTTATATTTTCTAAAAATCTAATTATTGTTCATTTGTCTAATGCCCACATTTGATGTATTTCAACCCTATTAATAATAATAATGATAATAATAATAATACAATTCATGGTCAAATAAGATTCATGCTTTCAAACCAAAAAATTGAAAATATGTGCAATCACAACCACAGCAGTTGAGAAGGCCTTATACACAAGTTGGGTGACATTTATATTCTCCTCAAATAGAACAATGGAGTTTCTAATTTCAAAAGTTGACACCAAAACAACTAAAGCCTAATCCAAGTGGAAAATGCCATGGATTCCTGAAACACAAACATAAATAAACAGAAAACCAGCCTTGTGCATCTCATCTTGTCAGATAATAGTAAAGGAAGTAACTGAAAACTAACCCATTGTCAATGCTCTCTAGATTCACATCCCCTATGATCATAGATATTTGCTTCTCACATGCTGCGCTTGTCTCAAGGAATTGCTTTTGATCATCCGTTAAATCCGTTGACTCCAAAAGTGAGGTAGTAAAGCACATACCACTTAAAGGATTCTTTATTTCCTGGCAAATGTAAGCCAACTCTCTCATCATTGAAAAGCTTTTCTTCTCCTCTTGTTGCTGAAGTTTCAAAGCCTGCTGCAACTCAGGACTCACAATCTGCAGAAAACAGAAGACTCCAATAATCTGGCCACCCATATTAGTCCTCTTATTTGCAGTCAAAAGGGCGTTTATGTATTTTCCATTACGATCATAGAAGGAAAATGGAAACTTGTCTGTGTCTTGTCCACCAACTGCACTATGCAAGACAATCATAAATTTAGTCCAAGCATCAGGGCCCTTTAGCCGGCAGCAATTGCCAAATATCTCCCCAACTAACATCTTCCCAATGATGTCTCCTCTGCCCCACCCAGTCAGCTTCTCCATTTGAGTGTTCCACTCAGAGCAACATGTATTCTCATCCGATGCAAATATGGGAGGAATTAAAGGATTTGGACTATGTATTATAGCCTTGTAATCACTCTGTATGTGGATGAAATTGTCCATAACAATTTTCTGGCCAGTAATGTCCTGACCAACAAAGCATACCCCAACTATATTGCTTGTATAATCCCTGCTAGAACAGGCATTAACCACAACAAAAACAACTTTCTTTTGTTCTGAGCCAAAAGTCCTCAACTTTATCTCTACATCCCTATCTTCCTCACCTACATGGATCAAATTTAAGTGACACAACACAAGCATGCAATAAGAGGTTAAAAAATCTAATTTGAACTTCAGCTATCATCAACCAAAATTGGGTAGGCAAAAAAGGAGAAATAATAATAAACTTCTTCATCAATAGGTGCATAGATAGCCAAACCAGAAAATCACTTTATCATGAGAGGATAGGACATATATATGACACTGAGCTAGGCGAAACCAGATCCTGATGACACCAAACAAGCCCACTGACAAGTTGCACATCATTTAAAACAAGATGAAGGATGAACAAATCTATATAGTTTTTGGTTTTCTGTCATGATGTAATTAATGTTTTCATATAGATTTCATTCAATGAAGATTAAAACAGAGCTAAAAACTACACAAATATCCATTAGCAGGAAGCAAAGGAAACTACCTCTTATTGCACGGAAAAGAAGGTTATCAACAATTTGTTGACATTCCTTGTGAACAAGATCATGAACCAAAGACTTCCCCATAGCCTCCTCTGCCGAAAGCCCTGTCAACTCTGCAACCTTTGCATTCCAGCCATTTATAAGCCCATCAGTATCTACAGCAAAGATTGGAGCTGTTGCAGTCTCAATCAACCTCACCATTTCTCTCGCAACAGAGCTGAGCTCATCTATCCCCGGAAGCCCCACATCTCCAACCTGGGCATGAATAACAGCCTTGGAACTGCTTCCCTTGGAATCCTTAAAAGAGTCCCGGAGAATAAGTTGCAAGGAGTGAATAGCATCCATCTCTGCATTCTCCCATGGCAAACTTCGGCTCTTGACGACCTCCAAAAATGCTTTGAATGAAGATCGAGGGTGCATCCTCTTCCCATCATCTTTGTCCTCTGGATGATGCTTTGCCCCACCCCACTTGACCTCTTTTGCCGTGTGGGATCGGAACCAGAATAGGAAATCCGTTGAAGTGATATAAGCAACAGCCAAGCCACAAACCGCATCACCAAGGGAGGCTGCCCCAGGGTAACCAGCATTGGCTAGACTATCGGTGCTCAACCCAGTGGAGTCCCCATGGGAAGCGGACAGCCAGTCGACGATATCTTTTATCTGGGACTCAGATGGGGTCACACCAAGAGGGTAGTACTTGCCATGGTAGTAGAGTGCTGCCCCATCACACTTGACCAGATCCATGATGTTGGGGCTTTGTGTTACAATCCCAGCAGGGGAGTCCCGGAGAAGCATGTCGCACAAGAGCGTTTGGGTCCTCAAAACACGTTTCTCGGACATCTGAGATGCCAATTGCAGTTCCATGTTCAGTTGAAGCCCGAAGGCTTGCATTAGGAACTCACAAGCATAGCGGAGGGGGAAAGGAATGCACCGAGCAGACGTGTGGTGGCAAACAACCAAGCCCCAAAGTCGGGTTGAGTTGCGCCCACCACCGCAAGCTTCCTCCTCATTTCCGTTAATGATGACAGCCATGGCTAAGGAGGCTATTGAGCCCATGTTGGCCATATACTGAGCGTGGCAACCGTGGGGTGCCCGGAGTGTGGAACCGACCAAGCAGAGCGGCTGCGTAAGGGCTGCGTTCTGGATAATCCGGACAGGAGCGGCGTAGCAATCCACAATCATCCTAACACGGTTCTGCTTAAACAAAAACCTGGACGCCTGGGGGATGTCGGTGGCAGGGTAATGCAACCCAAGATACGGCTCCAGGTCGGGCCTCTTGCTCTCAGCGACAACCTCACCATGCTCGTCGTCTTCGTGGAACTTATACACCATGACCCGGTCGTAGCCGGTGAGCTCTCTGACACACCCAACCACGGCATCGCACAGCAGGGAGACGTCCCCACCAGGGAGGGACTGGAGGTGGGAAATGGCACGGACGGCCAGCTTCTGGGACTGGACAGCCCCGGCAATGGACAGGGCGGGGTCCTCCGTCCTTGCGGGTTCCAAATCAATCACGACCCCCACATCAATCCTATGCAGAATGGCGTAAAAGGGCTTGCCGGAATTATTGGAGTGGACCCAAACAGGGTTGAGGAGAGTGATCTCCGGGGCTCCAAAGGCCTTCTCGAGCAGGACGGCGCTGGATGGGTTGAAGAGGGTGCGGACATCGGTCCCAATAGCCAGGACCTCGAGGTTGTCGAGGAGGCTGGGGACGGACTGAGGCGTGATGCCCAGCAACTCCCGAGCGTTTTCGCTGAAGGCGATGACCTGGAAGCTGGGCTCGTCCACCGCAATCATGCAGCCGAAGGGCTGTATGTGACCGCCCCTCTGAATCTTGGACAGATAGGCCGTGATTTGCTGCTGCTGTTCCGCGGGGACGCCGCCCTGGGATGTGGTCTTAACCGACTGTGAGTAGTTGAAGGACTTACCGGACTCGCCCGACTGTTCGAACACTGCGTCAAGCCGGGCGTCGACGGTGTACTGGGCAATGGCTTTGCTCATAGAATCTGCTTGTTGCTGCTGCTGCTGCTGACCTCGACCCCGCTGATGTCTCACGTTACTCGTACCCGATGTCTGAACCTGGGCCTTGCTTCCCGAAGCCATTGAAATGTCCACCACCACCAACACACTGCCACACTCACTCTGCCCTACCTAGCTAGGTCTTCCCTTCCCTTCCCTTCTCGTCCCTTGGTTCATGTCTTTCTTTGTTTGCTACTGAAATTGAAATTCTCAGGGTTCAACACCAACTCATAGAGTAAAACCCCCAACAAAAGCCGCGCGCCTATGACTCCTGTCTTCTTTCTTGGTTGCTTCTTTCTTACTAGGTGGTCTGTTTGTCTGTTTCTCTGTCGTTCATCGCGTGTTCTGGGCACAGGCGCACAGCAAAAACCAATGTTTTTTTTTTTTTTTTTTTTTTGGGAGGAGGGTTAAAACAAAAACGATTCCTCCTGGAGTGGAGTGGGAAGAAATATGTTTTATTTTATTTTATTTTGCTAATTCGATGGGACTGCCTGCCTGCCACTCGACGTTGGCTTTCGTCTTCAGTTTTTTCATTTTCTGGCCTGGAATTTACTTGTGTGGCCCCGACAAGTCACAAGTTGGAGTGAGACATCGTCGTAGACTCGTAGACGGGGATGGAGGGAGAGCATTTTTCCGCGCTGGAATTATATATCCAACAAGCTTCATTGCTTATCCGGTTATCCTTTTTCCTTATTATGGATAGGATGCACCGGTTTTCATCGCTCACTTTGGATTTGGAGGCATTTGTTAGAGCATCCTTATAATTTAACTTCTAGACTCCACATGGTTCCACATGGTGTGCCATAGTTCCACGAGGATAGAGGCCTCCTAAAGAAAAATTGTAGAGTCTAAGGACTTTATAAGTCCCACATCAGCTGCGGGGGGAGGAGGGAGGGGCAATGAAGCATGTCTTTTAAGAGGATGCGGAGATCTCTCCTGGCCCGAAACCTTTTGGGGTGTATGTGTGGCACTGCCAAGAACAAAACTAAGAATTGAGCTTGGGCCCTAAACCGGACAATATCATGCTGTGGGAGACTTTGGATGTTACATTGGGCAAAGGCAATGTTGTTGCTAATGCGCTAAGCAGGAAAAGAAAGGTTGAGGTTACAATGAGAGAGTAAAAGCTGATAAAGCAGTTGGCGATATTGCAGTTGCAGCCTATTACTCGTTATAGTGGGATAATCCTGAGTTTTATTGTTATTGTGCTTGAGCTATATTAGCTAGTCCGGGAGGGATAGTTGGGTGATATAGAGTATGAAGTACTTTGTGCATGTATTGAGGTTGGCAAGTTATCTGAGTATTGGACGAAGAGTCCTAAGCATGAGTTGCCCTTTCAGGGACGATTGGTAGTGGCTTCTTCTCTCCAGGATGAGGTGATAAAGGATTTCCATCAGTCTAGAGTTGCTATACATCTAGGGGGTATGAAGATGTACCATGCGCTTCAGGGGCATTTTTGGTAACCTAGGATGAAATGTGATGTGGCTGCATTTGTTGTGAGAAGCCTCGCTTGTCAATAGGTGAAAGCTGAGCTTCAAGGACCGATGGGTATGTTGCAGCCATTGCTAGTAACAAAGTAAAAGTGCAACCACATAGCGATAAATTTTTTAACGGGACTTCCACCCATCACTCGGAGGAAAGACATGATACGGGTGATTGTAGATCGGCTGATGAAGTCAGCCCATTTCCTTGCCATTCGAGAGTGAGATTCCATTAGGGCATTAAGTTAGCTATATGTGGACAAAATTGTGAGATTGCATGAGGTATTGTCGTTGATTGTGTCCGACAGAAATTTGAGGTTCACTTCCCATTTTTGGGTAGGTTTGCAGGAGGCTATGGGGACAAAACTTAGCATGAGTACATCTTTTCACCCTGAAACTGATGGTTAGAGAGGACAAATCAAACATTAGAGGACATGTTGAGGGCTTATGTGTAAGACTTTGGTGGTTCGTGGGCAACTCACTTTCCTTTGGTGGAGTTTGCCTATAACAACAATTACCAGGCATCTATTGGGATGACTCATTTTGAGGCATTGTATGGTAGGCTGTGTCAGTCACCTTTATACTAGACTAAGGTGGGGGAGGCAACTTTATTGGGACCAGAATTGGTTCAAGAGGCTACCGAGAATGTCAAGTTGATTCGTCAGTGCTTGTTGTCAACTAGGAGTCGACAAAAATTCTATGCAGATCAGTGGCAGTGCCATTTGGAGTTTTCTATGGGAGATCACGTGTTCCTCTGTGCATCAACGATTTGGGAGGGGTTCAAAGCTATCTCCGTGCTTTATTGGTCCTTTTAAGATTATGGCTTGTGTGGGGCTAGTGGCTTAGAGGTTAGCATTGCTACTGCGATTGAGTCGAGTGCACAATATGTTCCATGTGTCCTAGTTAAGGAAGTATCATCCTGACCCAACTCATGTGATTGATTGGGGGTGTCACGCCCCCAAATTCCAGGGAACCCGGAACTAGGAACATGACTTCCCCTTACACCGCGGGTGCTGTCTCAAATATGCAACCCTGTACAGTCATACATCAAGGGTAATCCTGTACTTTCCCATATATCCTCATGCATACAATGAGTCAAACAGTCATATAGATATCACATCACAACAGTATACAAATACAACAGTCCATGGACCCATGTCCAGGATATCATACAAAACAATACAGAATATAATACTATATCATACATCAGAGTAGTAGGCGTCCTCCTGGAAGAAAGTCCTCCACTAGTCTCGGGTCACACCTGAAAAAGGTAAATAACAAGTAGGGGTGAGCGACAAGCTCAGTAGGTAACCCCAATACTCCACATCATGCAAACATACAAGTCTATACTACATGCTCTGTGTACTCGTGCACTGTGTAGTGTGCCCAATCATCAGGACTCAGCCTGTAAACAAACATCAGGACCCAGCCTGCCCTTATAAGACAGCTAGTCGACGATCCTCAACAGGATCCCAACTCAGGGCACTCAGCCCTACCACAGCGCTATATACCCGGACACAGTGCCACACAGGCCTGCCATCGGCGCATATGTCTGCCATGGCCACAGCGCAATATGCCCGGCCACAGTGCCACACAGGCCTACCATCAGCGCATATGCCTGCCCCGTCAACCACATAGCATCATCTATGCTCCACGGTGAGAACCCAACAAGTCATAGAACCTAAGTCCCAAATCCGCAACCCAACATACCAACACCAATATGGTCTTAAGGTGTACAACACTCCCTTTAGAACTGTAGCCAGTCTCCACAAATCGATCCTCATTCCTTGACTAAGGAAGGAGATACCCATAGCAGCTATTTTCTTGCAATAAAAAGTCCCGGCATTGGGTTCCCATATCATAACTAAAATAATATGATTTTTAAGGATTTTTCTGAGATGTCTAACTCCACTTTCCAAAAATTCACCTTTACGAAAAACTGGATTTTTCTGAGATTTTACACTAAATCCCAATTTTCACATTTTGAAGGAGTGAGAATTAATTTTTCTAGTATTTTTCTTTGAATCCAAATGGGGGGTATTTCGTTATTTACATTGTAACTTAAGTATATACTTTATGGGTTACAATGCAAATAGTCCAGTCCAGTGTAGTCCAGTGTCCAGTTACACTGTTGGAGCTGCGACTCGTAGCGTGGAACTGCAGCACGCCTCAGAGACTCGTAGCTGGAGCTGCGACTTGTAGCTGCATAGCGCGCCCGAAAACTCGAAGTGGGTCTTCGATCTTCGACCTTCGGACTATGAACCTCGACCTACGAACTACGAACTACGAACCTTCGAACTACGAACTACGAACCTTCGACCCAACGACCCTGGATCTTCGACCCTTTGACCCAGAATTTCGGATCTTCGTCATTCCGACCCAGTAATCCACCCAGGGTACTGTTCATCATCATTTTTGCCTGTTCTTCATCTGGAATCAACCCAGCAACCCCCAGACGCTCGTAAACACACATTTTATGCAACAGACTACGATATCTACCTCAAAATGCATCCAAAACGCCTCTAAATCGCACAGGTAACAGCAGAAATACGCACCAAATTTCAGATTTTCAGAAATCTAGATCTAAAGCTAGATTTCCATGGTTGACTTTTCAACCATCATGAAAGACACAGTTATACACCCCCAAAATCACAAAAACACATCTCTACAATGATCTAAATCAGTTCTTAACCATAGATCTTGTGCTAAACCATTAGATCTAACCCAGAATTAGATTTCCCCCAAAATCTAGGGTTCATGCTCGATTTCATAAATCATGGTAAATTCGTGCAGATCCAAAACAGAATCAAATAAGGAGTTTAAGGACACCTACTTGGAGTGATTCTTTGAGCTCCACGAACCCAAATCGCCCCAAATTGCCAAGGCACCAAGCTCCAAGCTCCAAGCTCCAAGCTCTCTCTCTCTCTCTAAACGCATAAACGTGATAGGGTAAAGTGAAAGCTTCTTCTTTTTCCTGCTATTTATATTTCTGCCAGTCATTGACCAATAACTGACCTAGTCAATAATTGACCTCCAAGGTCCCGAACTCCAAATTGAGTCAAATTACAGTCAAAACGCTCGAAATGACGAGCACAACACTATTCAAATAATATCAACCCCACATGACCGCCCAAACGCAAAGTCAACCAATAAACCCCGAAAAGTCAACAATCGGGTCAAACGGGGCCCCAACTCGAAATCGGGCTTAGGTACAGTCAAAATGCTCACATCGACGACTACACTACCGTCCAGATAGTTGCATTCCCATAGAATGGTTATCTCTCAAAACTACCCAAATACGAGTCTTTATAGGGGGACATTGGATATTGAGGATGATTTGTCCCTTGTTGAGGCTCTTATCCGAATATTAGATCGACGGGAGAAGCTTTTGCTTGGTCACACTATTCTATTGGTCCGCATGCTATGGCAACACCATGGCATAGAGGAGGAGACATAGGAACATGAGTCCATGATGCATGAGCAGTACTCGGAGTTGTTCAAGGACAAACAATCTTGAGGGTGTGAGGTGGCTTTTGGGCCAAGAGATAGTAATGTGGTTTCATATGCTTATTGTCCTTTTAAGACATGTATTTTGTATTCGAGGTGTGTATTGAGACATGAGGATATGTAGTTGAGTTATTTGATAGTGATTGGATATGCCTTCTATCATGCCCCCGACTCTGGGAGGCTTGGAACCGGGTACATGACTACCCTATACCCGCACCCATGGGCAAGGGGTTGGTGTCTAACACCAAAAAGGGCCCATAGCGAGTGCTGCTTGAATGCACCTGTACAGTCATACAAACCCCAAAGCTACCTCCTGCCTGAACATGAAAATCAAGACAGCAACATAGGGTGAGCACAAGGGCTCAGTAGGTGACTTACAACACATTACCCGTGTATAGATTTGCCAGTGAATGTCTAAGCACACAATAATTCACACAATGTTCTATGTAATACAAATGAAAGCATAAACACACACACACACACACTGTCCACAGAACATAGACGTGCGAGGTTCACACAATTAAGTCACACAGACTCCTACAAACAAGTCACACAGACTTTACATCTCAACTAATCAGCACAGAGCAAGGCTCTTACAACCTGCTCGCCATAGTGGAACCATAACACAAAAGCAGCCACTCATGGGACCTTCCGCTATCAGCCAGCCATATAGGGGACCTCGGCTAATAGCCAGCCCTGCATGGGACCTCGGTTGACCAGCCAGTCACATCAATAAAACCATACCGTCAAGGCCTCCAACAGCCTTGAGGTCCAAGACCCACAACCATGTCCGTATGACATAATATCTCATGCCAAGCAAATAACATAATTTCCTACCTAGCCCCGAAGGCTCTCTAAAAACCCGGCCTTGAAGCTCGAAGCCCAACCTTGAAGACTCGTAGAATTAAGCCTCGAAGACCCGTAAAAAACACAGCCTCGAAGCCCAGCCTCGAAGACTCGTAAAATATTGCCTCGAAGCTCATAGAAACACTGCCTCAAAGATCACTAGAAACGCGGCCTCGAAGATCGGCCTTGGAGACTCGTAGGACTGCTTCGAAGATCCGTAGGACTCTGCCTCGAAGATCTGCCTCGCAGACTCGCAGTCAAAGCCTCAAAGATTTCTGGAACATAGACTCGTAGCTCTCTACCTCGAAGACTCGTAGGACTGCCTCGAAGATCCGTATGACTCTACCTCGAAGATCCGTAGGACTCTACCTCGAAGATCCGTAAGACTGCGGCCTCGAAGATCTGCAGCTCGGAGCTGTTGACCTTCAACCTTCGACCCTACGACCCTCGATCTTCAACCCTCAAACCTGCAACCCTTCGACCTTCGACTCTACGACTTTCGCCTCTGCGACCTTCGACCTTGTGATCTTCGACTCTACGACCTTCGACCTTGCAACTCCAGACACCCGCATCGATCCAGCGACTCCCAGACACCCGCAAACCCAATTCGTACTTAATAAACTACAAATTATATACTACATAACGCGTCCTAAACGCCTCTAAATCGCATAACAACCACAGATACATACATATATATACATAAACAAATATAAATTCTCATATAGATTTAGATACAGGTTCCCCATGGTTGACTTCTCAGCCCCCATGAAATACACAAGTATAAATCTCCCAAATTCCACATACACAATCACAATACTATATCTCATATCATACTCACACTTTACATGCTTAAATTACCACATCCAATTCCAGAATTGGATTTCCCCAAAACCTAGGGTTCATGCTAACTCTCACGATTTATACCCAAATCACACAGGCTCAAGAGCAGAAATGAAATAGAAGGTTAGGAACACTTACCAGGTAAAGATTCACAAAGGAATCAACCCAAAAGCCAAGCTCCAAGCTCCAATCTAAGCTTCCATGCTCTACTCTCTCTCTCTTCACGCTCTTGCCAGTTTGAACGCAAATGACCTCTTTTGTTATCTCTTCCTCTTTCTCTCTATTTATATTTTCATGTCAATTCTTTCATTAACAAATACCTAAAATTACATAACTGCCCTTTTAGGGCCCCAAACTCCAAATTGGACCCAACTATAACCAAAACGCTCATATCGCCGAGCACAATACCGAATAACGACTATCTCACAAATCAACCTAAACACAGGTCTTTACACCTTCCTACTTTCTTTTTGAGGGAAACATATATGCCTCTTGAGTTATATTTTATTGAGTTTGTGGATATGTGTCCTATTGTGTGATATGTGCATGTGATCCATTTGTGGTTACGGTCTATAGTTATGCATATTGGGTTACATGTGTTTGTTATTCTTTGTGGTTCTAGTTGGCATGTTGTTTCTTTTTGGGGACAAAACGTTTTAAGGGAGAGAGGATGTAATGACTCGTGTTTGGGAATTTGAGGAGTTAGTCATTTGTGTGTATGGACAAGGACTCTTATCATACGGTTAGTGGGAGTCCGAGGGCGCAGCGCCTCAGCGGGGGTCTTATTGCCTGGTCAACAAGCATGGGTCAAGGGGGGGCAGCGCTGTAACAGCCCAAGTCCCCCGTAGCACAATATTTTTCGGTTCAGGGCCCAAGCCTAATCCCTAGTTTTGTTCTTGGTAGTGCCACACGGACACCCCAAAAGGCCTCGTATTAGGAGAGGTCTCCATGCCCTCTTAAGAGGCATGCTACGTTCTCCTCCCTAGCCGATGTGGGACTTACAAAGTCCTTAGACTCCACAATCCACCCCCTTTAAGAGGCCCACATCCCTGTGGGACTATAGCACACCGACCTGGTCCCCAACTCTGATATCATCTGTAACACTCCAAGCCTCATGTAGTACGATATTGTTCGGTTTAGGGCCCAAGCCTAATCCTCAGTTTTGTTCTTGGCAGCGTCACATGGACACCCCAAAAGGTCTCGTGCTAGGAGAGGTCTTCATGTCCTTTTAAGAGGCACGCTTCGTTCTCCTCCCCAACCGATGTGGGACTTTCAATGTCCTTAGACTCCACACCTGAGGTATAGGCAAGAGTAAAATCAAAAGTCTGCAAATACTCTACCCACCTATTCTGCCTCAAATTCAAGTCCCTCTAAGTAAAGATGTATTGAAGGCTTTTGTGGTCTGAGAAAACCACAAACTTTTCCCCCAAAAGGTAATGTTGTCATCTCTTCAAAGCAAAGATGACAACTGCCAACTCAAGATCACGAGTGAGGTAATTCTGCTCATATGGTTTCAACTATCTCGACTCATAAGCTATCACACTGTGCTCTTGCATAAGCACACGCCCCAAACCAATCCTAGATGCATCTAAATAAACCTCATATGGAATGTTCTTCCTAGGTAACCTCAACACGGGTGCGGTGGTCAAATGGGTCTTGAAAGCCTCAAATGTCTACTGACACTTGTCAGTCTACTCAAACCTCACTCCCTTTCGAGTTAACGTTGTCATAGGAGCTGCCAAGCGGGAGAATCCTACAAAACAATGGTAATACCTTGCTAAGCCAAGAAAGCTATGAATCTTGAAAACATTGGTTGACCTCTTCCACAATGACACAACCTCAATCTTGGCTAGGTCCACTCTGACTCCCCCAGTTGACAGCACATGGCCAAAAAAATGGACCTCCTACATCCAAAACTAACATTTGCTAAACTTAGCATATAACTGTTGGTCCCTCAAAGTTTGCAACACTATTCTCAAGTGCTTTACATGCTCCCTCTCGGTCTTGGAATACACAAGAATATAATTAATGAACACCATCACAAAAAAATCCAAGTAAGGGGCAAAAACCTGATTCATCAGATACATGAATACTATTGATGCATTAATAAGCCCAAAAGGCATCACTACCCACTCATAATGCCCATTCCTGCACCGAAAAGCAGTCTTAGGGATGTCCTCCTCTCTAACCCTCAACTAGTGATACCTTGATCGCAGATTTATCTTTGAAAACTACTAGGCCCCTCTAAACTAATCAAACAAGTCATCTATCCGAGGCAATGGATACTTGTTTTTCACTATCACCAAGTTCAGCTTCTTGTAGTCAATGTAAAGATGAAGCGTACCATCTACCTTCTTTGAAAAGAGCATCATAGCACCCCAAGGTGAGGTACTTGGCCTGATATACCCCTGACTCACCAATGCCTCTATCTGTCTCTGAAGCTCCTTCAACTCAGCTGGCCTCATATGATATGTTACTTGGGAGATCGGACTAGTTCTCGGTAGCGACTCGATGGTGAAAGCTACGCTCCTCTTAGGTGGTAAACTCCTCAAGAAAGACATCCTGGAATTGGCCAACAACTACTAGTCACACCCTCTTCTCAGTTTTCCTTTTCTCAGCAAAGGTTAGAGCGACCAATGGGTAATGGTACCCCACTGGTTTATCACTGGCCTAGCTCGGCTCACCTCACAATCTCACTCCCCCTGTAGGGTGCAAGGAGTCCCCACAGGTGATACAAATGACACACACTGCTGATAACAAACTATCTTAGCCTGGATAGCCACAATCCAATCCATAGCTAGAATTAAGTCAAACATCCGTAATGGTATCACATACAAATCGAAGCTAAGCTTCACATCCTCTATGGTTAACACACAGTCACGACAAACATATCGCACCTCAATCATACCACCTACTAGTGACTCAACAACTAAGGGCTTCTCTGCCTCAACACATACTAATCCCAATCCATTAATCAAAAGCATAGTAACAAATGAACATGATACACATGTATGAAAAAGAATAGAAACAAGCATACGAGAGATTAAAAGAGTACTTCTAACAACTGAAGGTCATGCTCCTCCCTCCGTAGGTGGAGACGGTAACTCAACCTCCTCCTGAGGTATCGCATTCAGTGCAAACACCCTCCCTTGACCTGTGCCACCAATCTACTCACTCACTAGATGGTTCCCGTCATGACACCCTCCAGCATCTGATTGCTGTCGCTCCTGCTTCCTTTGAGGTCGGGACTGGCTGGATTTTGCCTGGCTAGCCTTCCATTGACGTACTAGTCTCTTTGTTGGTGCTCGAAAGCTGGTATCACTCCTCGTGCTAGATGTCATGCCTCCTGCTCCCCTGTTGTTGCCCCTGTTAAGGCAAACTCAGCTCAAATGGCTCTCTTATCGATAACTTCGGCACTGCCAATCGTTTTTAGGACACTCCCTCTTAAAGTATCCTTGCTCACCACAGCAATAACAACCGTTGGGAAGACCTCCTGCTGATCGAAGAAAAACTTGATTGAAGATTTGCAAGTGTACAAATCATGATGAATAATAAAGTGGATTTTTAAGTCCGGATTATCGTACCCAAGGGAAGGATGTAGAATTGAGAATTTTTAACTAGCTTATAAAGAGATTTTTGGATGAAAATAATTAAAAACAGAATTGAATTTAAAACAATTGATTTTAAAAAATATGTGAGAGATGGAAATGCAGTTTTTGATTAGAGATAAGTTCGATTGATAAAGGTGATTGGAGTGTTTGGTGCCTGTCGTTTGCTCAAATGATTTCGGTCTAGAAGGGAAAAAGTGATCTTCAAAAATAAGAAGTCTATCGCCAGAATTTGATCTTGGTCGGGTGAAGAATTCTTCACCCGACCACACTGTAGCGTCTTCAAATTTCATCCAACCAGAAGAGAGTTATGTTCTATGATGCTTGGAGAGTCTTCCTGTGCAAAATCAGCTTCACCCGACCTGGTCGGGTGAAGAGTGGTTCACCCGACCACCTCCAAATAACCTCGGATTTCACCCGAGCAGAAGGAGAAAAGCTTTAATGTGTTCCTGCAAAGCCATCCCTGAAGTATGAGCTTCACCCGACCTTCACCCAACCAACTTGAGATTTGGGCGTTGTGAACTTTAGGTCTATGGTATTCTTTCTTCCTCCTGTGAATTTGGTGAATTCTTCTTTAATTTTTGGATTCTGTCAAAATATAGTAAAAATACCACAAAAACTACAAGAAATCCTCTTTTCGGGGTTAAGGCATGAAAATATGATAAAGTAGCACAATTGGGCGATAAATAAATCAAAAGAGTATGAAAATGTACCCAAAATGGCCCTAAAAAGGGGGTATAAATCCCCCCGATCAACATCCCTGTCTGCTACTGCCAAAGGTGGACCTCCTTGGGTTCACTAATGGTTGACCCCTGCTTCTGAAGGAATTGTTGCTTCCCTTATCGGTCTTAGGCCCCATAGATCCTGAATCACGATCAAACCCACCTTGTAACTGACGCCCTTGATGGGCCTGCCTCCCATCATCCAACTCTCTCTCAGCTATATGAGCTGTCTCAACAACCTCAGCATAAGTTCTCAAATGTAGAATCGTCACCCTTTGCCTGAGGGCTGGCTTGAGACCCAAGGTGAACTTGTGGGCCTTCAGGTCTTCCCTCACTAGAATCTCGAGAGCAAATCTACTCAAGCCCCAGAACTCCAGCTCATACTTGGGTATTGTCCTCAATCCTTGCCTCAAGTTACCAAATTCTTCCCTCTTTTGTCATCTCAGTGACTCGAGAAAGAACTCATCATGGAAGAGCTGCAAGAACTCCTCCCACAAAATAAATTGTACGGCTTCCCGCGATACCCTACCCCACCACTCCAAGGCATTACCCTCCAGTTGCTAGATGGTCAGTGTCACCTTGTCCTCCTCCCAGGGTAAGATAAGGGAGAATACATATTCAATCTACCTCAACCAGTGCTCAACCACCACTGGATCCGTCTCTCCCCTAAATCTCGACAGTTGTTCCTTTTAGAACCTCATCACCACGTCATCATCTTTATGATGAATCGGCACGCCACCTAGTGGACTCTCACACTCACGACGTAACTCCCTCACTGGTAGTGGTGGTGGCACCACTTGCTGTGCCGCCATCTTACAGAATACTTCCTCTTGGCCTCTTGCCGGATGCCCTCCCTCAACTCTTAGACTTTCTGTCAAATGCCCTCTCTCAGCTATACTAGCAACAACTCATTTCCTCTAGCAAGCTGCCCCACACCTGGCTCCTCATGGGTAGATGAGTCATCAGCCACCGCCCTAAACACACGAGTCACTCTCCTATGTGGCATTCTTATTATATAAAGTAAGAAACATAATCCTCAAAACACATTTGAACCCTATTGAATCTCTTTACCTCTACCCGACCTCTCACTTCACTTATTACACATATTACACAATTCATCAAATCACATTGCACAAGCATCAAGTTCACAAGCACACAATTCAATACTACAAGTTCTTTTCCTCATATTCATGCTCAAGTTATCACAAAATATCATAGATGCACATTCAAAGTCTTATCACATTGTTCATACTATTTATCCACACAATCCCACAACAAATGTAACTAGTGCCCTAATGTCAATGCATGAATATCCTACCACAGGACTGGACTACCCTAAGTATACCTTAGAGGTTCAAAAAAGACCATGTTGATCAGCCATGTCCCTCCAGGCTCCTTCAAAGGACTCAAGATATCCAATCCGCCCACTACCCAAAGCCCACTAGACCATACTCTAATACTATATTGTCATGCCTCGGATTTCCAACCTGAGGAAACCAGTTCATGACTCCCCTTTACCCACCTAGTAGGCAAAGGGTAGGGTTAAACAATACCACACAGAAACATCACAAACAACCATAACATGTATTTATAAGCCAAGCCACATTTTTATTTAAATATCTAAATCCCTTTCACGTTATTCTCCAATGGGGTTACAACGGTTCCATAAAACAATCCAAAATGAAAAGATAACAATTAATCAAAACAATAACTCAGTCTTTCACCTTGGTGCCCCGCCTAACGCTTATAGGTTCCTGAAAAGAAACAAATCACGACAGAAAGGGTGAGCAATCACAACTCAATAGGAATCATGTCTCCTTAACTCATCCCATGCTCCTAGTATCTACATGATGAGTGTGTATGTGCAGTGTCATGACAATAATACACTGTCATCACCGGATTTCATCTGGGAGGGATACCGTTTTTGGGGTGCAATTCCCCCCAACCATCATTCGAATGGTGATGAGAAAACGGAGTCGCCACCAACCGTTTTTAGGGTGCGGTTGGCCACCTAAAGGAAAATTGATCTAATGCTGCTAGGAGATGGGCTCGGGAGTTTGTTACACGTGGGGAAGGACTAACACCCCCACGATGCCCTTTCGGTACTTATCTTAGGATTTAGAGGTTTCTAACTTGTTTTAGTTGTTTGATCCAAAGTTTAAGTAGCCTAAAGGTGATGTTTAATTTGCATGTGACCTAAGAGTCTACTCTTTTTATTTTCTAAGTTATTTGTTGGAGTGATTTAAATTCAATTTGTCCTAAACATCTAAGGGAGTTCTAGCAATCATTTTATTTCCTACATTCTTTGTTAAAGTTAAATATTAAATCCAATTTAATCCTAGATCTCTAAAAGCAATCCTATAGTTGGTTCCAAGGTTAAATGCTTAAGCCGAAATTGAATTTTGTTTATTTCTCATACACACACTACTAATGGCACTAAGAAAAAGGATTGATAAGAAAAGATGCAAAGCACATAAAAATCTAAGTGTGGAAAAAGTTTGAAACACAATCAAAATTAAAAATCCTAAGTCAAAGAATTTTTAAGTAAACAAAATGATGAAAAATAATTGAGTTTGAAAAGTCTATTTGTTTTCTTCTTTTTTTTGTTTTGGAAAAGGTTTTTTTTAAAACGTTTTTTTTTTTGTTTTTGCTTTTTATTTTTATTTAGGGAAAGTTTTTTTTTTGTAACAAAATGTTTTTGTCTTTTCGTTTTTGTTTTTTTTTAAAACACATGAATAACAAAAACAAACACAAGTGTAGTGTGTGATGGTGTGCCATCCACAATAAAAAAAATAAGCTCACCTTTTTTGTGTCTCCTCTTTCTTTCTTTTTTTTTTTCTCTCTTTTTTTTTTGTTTTTTTGTTTTTATTTTTGTTTGTTTTTATTTTTTTTTTTGCATTACATGTCACATAACTCTCAGCTGCCAAACAAACGGCCCAAAACTAACAAGTTTTCCTATGACAGGCTAAAACAAGAACAAAATGACATTAACTACAAGCAAATCAACACTCAACGGATCCGTCACACTTGACATAACAGCAAGCCACACAGAGCCAACACAGATGGCAGCCTTCCAGGACGTGAACTTAGGCCCCGAACAACAGAACTCATCATGTCCAGATCGTCCAGCAGGCACAGTCGAGCGCACAGAGGGAACCAAACGGGAAACACAAAAAGAACATGAGCAGACAGAAACCAAAAACCCCCATACACAGCACTAGCCAAACGAAAATGAAAACAACAGGTTAAGCGTGCCAATCAAACACCAAGACTGAAAACATTTAGAGTCTTTGTTAGACAAACATATTTCCTTTCATTTGCTTGAAACAAAGATTCCATTACACACAAGCAGTGGCATCATACGTTACACTGAGACACACATTCACCCGTCATAAGAAAACGCATAAAAACAAACCCAAACACCAAATAGAGTTTTATGAACAACATAAGACAAACACACTATGGTTAGCCAAAACCAGAATGGAGATGCAATACAAACCATAACCACCACATAAAAACAATGCCAGAATACGAGTATCACAAAAGCAGGTAAAAGAGGAAGGAACCAACCGTTCAGAGAAGAAGAATTCACCTTTTCTTTTCGGTGCGGAAGCTCCTTGTATAGCTGAACCATTTTCGTACTCATGGAGGCCTAGAGATGGTTGGCGTCAGGAGTTTGAAGCTAAACCTCCTTGAATGGCTGACACTCCTTCACGCCCATCAAGGCTCTATGATGATCAGTTAATGGGAGAGACGAACGGGGGATGGGATGAATGGACTCTTCGCTGGCCAGAGGAAAGAGTTCCGGACAGAGAGGGAGAGGGGCCCCGTGCGTATCCGGCGAAAGGGAGGGAAGGCGTTTCATCTTGTTTTTTTTGTCGGGGAAGAGAAGTGAGTTTTTTAGATTTCGATCGGGGAGGTATGAGGATGGAAATTTTGGGTCCTGGGTTCTGGGATTTTCAGGGTAGGGGAGGATGAAGAGATGATGGAAGGCGGTGAGTTTTGTTCGGGGAGAAGAAGAACCAGAGGGAGGTTCGGCGTGCGCAAAAGGAGGCGTGTGGGCTGATGTTGGGATTTCTGGTGAGGAAGGAGAGGGATGAAGGCTTGGTGTGCGTGATCGGCTTTTTGGATTTTTCGTTCGGCCAGGGAGCTAACGAGAGAGAGGAGTGATGGTTTTGTTTTCGGCCAATGATTTCTTGGAGAGGAAGGGGAAGGAGAAGGGTGTGTCTGGATTTTTCGGCCAAAAGGAGAGGAACCAGGGAGATAGGTTTGGTGTGCACGAAAGAGGGCCGGGAGAGATGAAGGCTTGGTGTGAGTTGGGTTTCGAGGAGGAAAAGGGAGCCGAGAGATGGAAGAGAAGGCGTGGATTTTTTTTTGGGCCGAGGAAGAAGATGAATCAGGGAGGAAGGGAAGGGCGTTATATAGGTTCAAAGGGCTAAGGTTTGAACCAAAGGGTGGAGCGGCGCCATTAATCCATGGGTTAACGCTGCCGGGTGAAGGGTTGGTGGTCTGGTTTGATTAGAGAGAGAGAGGGCAACCATGGTTCGGACCATGGTTGCTAGGTGGGTTTTGGAGAGCTGGCAGGCAGTGAGTTGGACAGAGTCCGGTGGGCACGAGGTGGTCCTCCGGGATCTCGGCAGCAGTGGCGTGGCTGCAACGATGGAGACGACATTGGTGGAGGAGAGAGGGAGGAAGGAGACGAGGGAGTTGGTGAAGACGATAAGGATCGAGCGTTTTTTGATTTGTTTTTATTTTTATTATTTTGTTTTTGGTTTTTGTTTGATTTTTTTTGTTTTGTGTTATTTTATTTTCACCCAATCAAAAGGTGACATGTAGGCAAGAGACGGGCGAGAATAGAAAAGAAAAAAAGAAATTCTTTTGTTTTTGGGTTTTTAACTAACATCTTTTGGTTTTCGGGATCGGCAGGACAAACCGGACTTTAAAACATTTCAAAAAAATTATTTTTGGACTCGGGGCGTCGTGACGAGTGACCCCGTGTTAAGTTTATTGGAAAATGATCATGTTTCTACGGAATGTTTGTACTAAGGTTATTTATTATCGAAACAACGTATTTGATTTTCAGTGAAAAACACCCCGGGAGCAAATATATACAATATATATGTCAAAATTCTCAAAACGACAAGTAGAATAGGATTATGAGGTTCATGACCTGATCCGAAGTGCCATTTGAAAAGTCAATTACCGTTTTGACCCCTGATGGCGGCCTGAACGCTGTTTTAACCTCACCTTATTCGTTTGACCTCGGAATCGAGCCTGGTCAAAGGCGTTGATCCTCAAATTTGATTTTCTATCACCCAGAACCGGCAGTTGTCACGACTTTATCATCCTACGAAATTTCAACAAATCGAGATGGCATGAAAGAAAATTGAGTTTGATGAAATGTGTCCAACCCGGACAAATTAGGGTCCAACATACACAAATAGTTTATAATTAGCATTTTAACTTCAAAGTAATCATAATCAAGGCCACATAAGCAAGTCACACATGCTAACACAACCACAGGCACACACGGGCTACCACAACCACAACCACATGGGCTACCATAGCCACATAAACTACCACAACCACACATGCTACCATAGCTACAGCCACACAAGCTACCACAGCCATAATCACACAGGCTATCACAACCACAATGTCATAGTACGAATAAAAACACAGTATCATGAATTTATATATCCACCCATACAGTAAAAGCACTCCAAAGATCATACATACCAAACAACACCCAATTCAGAGTGACACCTAAATTCCAAAATATCACACCTACACAATATACACATAACACTCATTCCCAACCGCCTTCTCCTAGGGCTACTAAGATTTCTCACAAAACTCTACCACGAATTAAACTTTTAATCCCCTCTAACTATGGACTCGCAAAATAACCATAGGTACACGTTAATGAAGGCCAACATTTATATAGGAGATCATACCTATATGAATTTATATATATATATATATATATATATATATATCATCTACCTTAAGGCCTAACCCTAGAATAGGTTTAAGAGAATACATAATCCCTACTTCTAATTCGCTTGCATTAGGATTTGAAATCATAGAACTCCTCCTCATCATTAGACACCTCCCGCTCCCAGGAATGCAGCAGGGACGATCGAACTGGTTAATGTCACGCCCCCGAATTCTAGGGAACCCGGAACCGGGTACATGACTTTCCCTTGCCCGCACCCAAAAGGTCAAGGGGTTGGTGACTAGCACCAATAGAGACTACACCGCGGGTGCTGTCTCAAATATGCAACCCTGTACAGTCATACATCAAGGGTAATCCTGTACTTTCCCATATATCATCATGCATACAATAAGTCAAATAGTCATACAGACATCACATCACAAATAGTATGCAAATACAACTATCCACGGACCCATGTTCGGGATATCACACAAAATAATACAGAATATAATACTGTATCATACATCAAAGTAGTGGGCGTCCTCCTGGAAGAAAGTCCTTAACTAGTCTCGGGTCACACCTAAAAAAGGTAAACAGCAAGTAGGGGTGAGCGACAAGCTCAGTAGGTGACCCCAACACTCCACACCATGCAAACATACAAGTCTATACTACATGCTCTGTGTACTCGTGCACTGTGTAGTGTGCACAATCATCAAGACTCAGCCTGCAAACAAACATCAGGACCTAGCCTGCCCACACATGACAACTTGTCCACGATCCTCAACAGGATCCCAGCTCAGGGCACTTAGCCCTACCACAACGCTCTATGTCCGGACACAGTGCCACATAGGCCTGCCATCGATGCATATGACTGCCACGGCCATAGCGCAATATGCCTGGCCACAGTGCCACACAGGCCTACCATCAGCGCATATGCCCACCCCGTCAACCACATAGCATCATTTGTGCTCCATGGTGAGAACCCAACAAGTCATAGAGCTTAAGCCCCAATCCCTCAAACCAACATACCAACACTAATATGGTCTTAAGGTATACAACATTCCCTTTAGAACTGTAGCTAGTCTTCACCAGTCGATCTTCATTCCTTGACTAAGGAAGGAGATACCCATAGCAGCTATTTTCTTGCAATAAAAAGTCCCGGCATTGGGTCTCCATATCATAACTAAGATAATCTGATTTTTGGGGATTTTTCTGAGATGTCTAACCCCACTTTCCAAAAATTCACCTCTACGAAAAACTGGATTTTTCCGAGATTTTATACTAAATCCCAATTTTCACATTTTGAAGGAGTGGAATTAATTTTTCTAGTATTTTTCTTTGAATCCAAATGGGGGGTATTTCGTTATTTACATTGTAACTTAAGTATAATACTTAATGTGGATGAAGCTACGGATTGATCCGTATCAACTGATCCGGACTACCTTCCTGCGGACGGATCCAGAATAACTTCTTGTGGACTGATCCGGACTAACTAAGCTGCTGACTCCACAGCTGCTGACTACGAAGGTGCTAACTCCATAGCTGCTGACTCCACAGCTGTTGACTATGAAGCTACTGACTCCATAGCTGTTGACTCCACAGCTGCTGACTACGAACTTCGACCCCAGTTCGCCCAGGGTACTATTCATCATCATTTTTGGCCTATTTTTCGTCTGGAATCAACCCAACAACCCCCAAGCACTCACAAACACACGTTTTACTAAATAAAGTACAAAATTACATACCCAAACTGATATAAATCAGTTCTTACCCACAGATCTTATGCTAAATCATTAGATCTAACCTAAAAATTGGGTTTCCCCCAAAACCTAGGGTTCATGCTCAAATTCATAAATCATGATAAATTCATGCATATTCAAAGACAGAATCAAGATAAGAGGTTTAAGGACACCTACCTGGGAAGATTATTTGCGATCCACGAGCTCCAATTGTCCCAAAATCACCAAAGGAAGCTCTTCACCTTCTCTCTCTCTCTCTCTCTCTCTCTCTCCCTCTTGCTCAAACACACGCACCAAGCAAATTAAAGGGATAATGCAGTTTCTTAATTATTTATACTGCTTCCAATAATTGGCTTTCCAGCAATAATTGACCTCCCGAGGTCACAAACTCCAAATTAAGCCCAATTACTATTAAAACGCTCAAAATAACGAGTACAACATTATTCAGATATTATCACACTCAAATGACCGCCCAAATGCAAAGTCAACCAATAAATCCCGAAAAGTCAATAATCAGGTCAAACGGGGCCCTGACTCGGAATCGGGCCCAGGTACAGTCAAAATACTCACATCGACGACTGCACTGCCGTCCAGATAGTTGCATTCTCATAGAATGACTATCTCTCAACACTACCCAAATACGAGTCTTTACAGTTAAGATCTCTCTTTCTCTCTTTCTCTCTCTCTCACTAATGGCTTTGAGTGAAATACCCAAAAGAAAACCTAAAATCACATAATCAGAAGACATATATCAAAAATACATAGTTGCAGGGTCAATGTCAACCAAAAACACTCCTAGATCGACCACAGATTCTCGTACCGACCTAACACCTAGGTCGACTAACACCCCTTTAGACATGGTCAATGTTCATCTAAATTGACCACGTTAACCGCACATCAACCCTACATTGACCAACTCTCATGGAAACTCTCGGGAATCTGCTCTGGTCGACCTCGAATGATTTTGTTTTGGGGTTATTTTTCTTTTTTGTTGTCCATAACAGATAAAAGCCTAACTATAGTCTGTCAACTGGAATTCCCTTTGTTTTCGTGATTTGGGTCTTGGTTTGTAATGTCCCACATTGCTTGGGGAGCAGAATGAAGTGTGCTATAAGATAGGCGTGGATATCTCTATTGTGTAGACGGTTTTGGGGGCTGAGGACCTACCAAAAACTATGCCATGAGGGTGTGACCCAAAGAAGATAATATTTGTATGTGGGTTGATTGGGTTGGCCTGTCAAAAATAGTATCAAAGTCGGACCTGGGGCAGTGTGCCATCGAGAACCATGGGCTCTCTAAGGGGGGGGGGGGGGGGTGGATGTAATGTCCCACATTGCTTGGTGATAAGAATGAAGCGTGCTATAAGATAGGCATGGATACCTCTCCTGCGCAGACGTGTTTTGGGGGTTGGGGGCCTACCAAAAACAAAGTTGTGCGGGTGAAGTCCAAAGCGGATAATATTTATACATGGGTTAATTAGTGATCAGGGAAATTTATACCCCCTTTTTAGGGCCATTTTGGGTATATTTTCATATTATTTTACTTCATTTACTGCCTAATTGTGCTACATTATCACATTTTCATGCCCTAATTCGGAAAAGAGGATTTCTTGTAGTTTTTGTGGTATTTTTGTTATATTTTGACAAAAATTCAAAAATCAATGAAGAATTCACTAGTACAACAGAAGGAAGAAGGAATCCAAAAGAAGAAAAGATCATGATGACCAAATTTCAAGTTGGTCGGGTGAAGGACCTTTACTCAACTAGGTCGAGTGAAGCCCATATTTCAGTGATGGATTCTTAGAGCCTTACTGAAGATATTCTCCTTCTGATCGAGTGAAATCCGAGGTCATTTGGAGATGGTCGGGTGAAGCTTATTTTGCATATTTAGACTCGCCAAACATCATGGAACAAAACTTCCTTCTGGTCGGATAAAATTTGAAGACACTAGATACTGGTCGGGTGTAGGTCGGATAAAGTTTTCTTCACCCGACCAAAGCCCAAAATTTGGTGATGGACTCCTTATTTTTGTAGCTTACTTATTTCCTTCTAGGCCGAAGTTAGTTGATCAAAAGACATGCACCGAATATTCAAGTCAAAGGAGAATTAATGAAAGAAATTCAAATTCAAAAATGGTGTTATGCATTTGGACTGAAGTCTTTTTGGGATTTAAAAGAGTGTTTAATCTTATTTTCAAATTAAAAAATAAGGGAGTTACAAGAGGAATTATGGAGGATTTATGCAAACTGCAAATTCAAAATTTTAAAATGTCGTTGGGTAAGCTATAAAAGGGCATTAGATCCTTCATTGTAAATCATCCAATTTTCTACCATTTTATTTATATAATTCCATCTTCATCTAGAGTAAAGAAATAGAGATTGAAGAAGGTATGAGGTATCAATTGGAGCTTTAAGGCAATTTGCTTGGAAAAGAAGATCAACCTTGGAATTTCTTGGTCTAAATAGGCAAACTATCCTTTTGGTATTCTTATCCCTTGTTTTGTAATTCTATTGTCTTCAATCAAATTATAAAAGCTTAAAAATCTTTGATTGGGGTTAGGATAGAGTTTGATGTAATGGATTAATTTGAAATGTTTTTGTTTAATCTGTTTCACCTTGTGAATGTTTATTGAATATCTTAGGTTTAAATATAAAATGGATTTGGTCACTTTATTTTATCATATTAGGTATTTATGTGAAGGATTGGAAAATAAAACATAAGTACTAGAAAAATCAAGATACTTAAACTAAGGGTAGCATAATTTGTGGAAGTCAGTGTAAAACCTAGGATACCAAGTTAAGAGTGGGTGTGATGCTAGCTCTTGACTAAACAACCCAAATCTTAAAGGATCACTCATCCCCCATGCTAGGGTGTACATATGAATTATGGCACTTGAAAAAGGCTAATTCATGCATTAGATGTTAGGTATTAAATATTGTCACAAGGAAAGAAATATATTAAACTAAGATATAATCTTTGGAAAAATACATCAAATGAAATTTTAATTTCAATTGAACTTATCTCTACTTGAAAAAACGTTTCTCATCTTTCATATTCCTTCAACCAAATTATTTAAATTCAGTTATATTTTTACATTATTTTAATCAAAAATATCTTTATAAGCTAGTTAAAATTTACAATTTCTTCATCCTTCCCTTAGGTTCGATATTTGAATTTAAAAATTCACTTTATTACTTGTCACAATTTGTACATTTGCAAATTGTTGATCAATTGGGCTAGGCCGTCATATAGTTCTTCTAGTCTATTCCGTTTGACCTATATAAAACCTTAATTGGGCTATTCTAAACCATGAAATTGATCCTTACTATTTAAATGATGCATAATGTTGTTTGATTGTTTTGGGTTGCTTGAGTGTGTTATGATATGACATGAATATGATTATGGGTATAGACTTTATCTTGCTATACATCTGTGAGATTTGACTATGTTGGGTGTTAATGAATCTTGTGATGTTAGTCGTGACTTTGGATGTTTGTAGTATATTATTGGTTTTGGGATTTGATGGTTAACTAAGGTCCCACATACAACTAGTTGAAGGCCAAGGCCCCTTATATGGCTTGTTAATAGTGCTAAAGTCCCATATGTGGCTGGTCTGGTATTGTGTTCCCACATATGACAAGCTATAAGATAACCTTATCTACACTGATTAGTGAGGATTAATTGTAATTCTAGGTGCTTTCTAATCTGAACTATTTTATTGGTTTGATTTAATGTTACTTAAATATATGTGCATGGGTATTGTTGGTTTGATTATTATTATTAATGTTATTATTATTATTATTATTATTATTATGAACCCTTGATTCCTAAAGACAATAAAAATTATTAAAACTTAAATGTAAAACTATTACATACTATGCTAAAACTATTGACATTGGTTTTCTCAAAGTCATCTTCAAAATTTGATGAAAATTATAATTTTTTTCAAAACTTTAAAATTTTTATATACATAATCTCATATTGGATTAATCATTAGATTTATCAATAATAATATAATATGAAAGAAGGAAAAGATAGGGAAGAAAAAACATTAAAAATATAATAAAATAAGCTTTTGATGAGTACACATTGTTTTGTCAAATTCAAAGAAGATATAAAAATCATTGTATGTCAAAACTTCACATTTTGACTTTGACAAAACCAATGCAACCCACATCCATCAAATTATGTTTGATTGAAATATTTTTCATTTTTGTTTTCAAAAAGTGATAGCTGTTTTTGGGTAAAAAAAAAAACTTAAAATAACCAAAAGAATGTTTTCATTTTAGTAGTCCTTTAAATTGAAAATAATATTTTATTATTTTTAGTTTTTAATTTTCTTTACCAGAAAATATCTATTATTTTTTAAAAATAAAAACAGAAAACATTCACACCTAACAGGTTTTTTTTTCTCAAAATCTTTTTTATGAGTTTTTAATACATAAGAATAAATGAAATAAAAAAATAAAGGGTGTCACACTTTTCCTCCATATTTTTTGTCCTAAATCAAAAAGATTTACAATAACTTTTTTATTTGATTTAAATAAAATATATTCATTAATAATAACATTTTAAAAATATTTAAATTATATCATAAAAATAATTTAAAGATATAACTATTTAAATATTATTTTTATTTCATTTTTTCTTAATCATAAACACATAAATAAAGAAATAAATAATATTTGTTCTACTTACGTTTAGGGAAAAAAAACTTGTTTTCTATTTTTTTTCTTTTTCTCATTAAATTTAAAATGTTTCTTCCTAAACGTATTGTGTTAGAATATTTTCAATATGCTCTCTATTTTTTTAAAAATAAGGAGTTAAACTCCAAAATATTGCTTCAACATATTTTTCATATTTTTTTTTATTTTTTGAAAAATGATAGTGTGGTTTTTCACTTTTGAAGTCACTAGTTATTCTTTAGATAATATTATATTATTTGAATGAGGTGTTTTAGGTTTTCGAATTAACAAAAACGGAAAAAAAGAAATCTTATTTTAATAAAAATAAAGAAAATAAAATAAAATTTTAATAAAAATAAAAACAAACAAACATTAGTATTTAAATTGAAGTTTCAAATTGACTCTTTACATTAGGGATAATAATTTCAATTCAACATGTAAAGGCAGCAAGGCGGTTATAATTTTTTTTTGACCCGTCCCATCTTACTTATTTTTTAAATTGAAGTTTTAAATTGACTCTTTACACTAGGGACGACAATTTTAATTCAATCGTAAAGGCATCTAGGCGATTATAATTTTTTCTTAACCCGTATCGTTTGGCCTATTTTTTAATTAATTATTTATTATATATATTTAAAAATTTTAGATATTATTTAAGAATTTCGATTTGAACCTACGATTTGAATTACTCACTATACATAATATATGTAATTATATTATACCTTTTAACAATTCTGTCTTCAATTTTATTTGACATTCACTTTTTATTAAGCTGGAAAGTTTATTTTTATTTAAAAAAAAATGTTTTCCCGCGAGGATCTCATTCTTGCCATGGTTTTATGTTGAGCAAAGCATTTATCGATAAGAACAAAATGGACTGGGCAGTTGCACGTGCGGCTGACATGGTACGGAAGTATTTATCCGCGCATGAGGGTGGTGATGGTCCCGGCTGTCGCGGGCATCCGGAACCGAAGGTGAAGGTCACATGGAAGGACAAAGGCAAAGGCCCAGTTGCCCTTACGTACATGCCCCGACGCCCGACCCCTGCTGCTTACTTCCCTCTACTTTACGTCCTGCCTAAATAGTTTTTGGTCTGGTTCATTGTGAATTGTGATTGCACCACAATGCGATTGGAACTCACTTTTAAGTATATTATACGATTACTAAAAGCATGGGTGACAGCATTGCGGGCTGCAATAACCGGAATTGGGGGGTAACATTGCATGATCAAAAGGGGGTGACCTTTTTATTATGCCGAATCTAGAAAGTAGCTACAAATTTCAAACAAAAACTGATCCGAGAATTCCCCTTACATGAACTTCTGAAATTCAATCTAACAAGATAAGGTGCTCAGCCCTGCAATTAACGATACAGACAGCCATTTACTCAAACATCCAAAGAGAAACCCACAAAGATAGCATACGCACGCTCAGGAAGACTTGGGAAGAAAAATAATTTCTTGAACGCCAGTTGAAGCTCCCATCGCTGATATAGAATCTCACTTAGTGTACAGGACATCCTCCCATGGGTGACGGTATAGAGGCTGCTTCAATCTCTTTTGGTCAAAGGTGTGCCTGAGAAGAGCGTGTGAGTGTCATTAGCAACAATGCACACATACAAATAAGGCCTGGGGGAAAAAAACCAAAAAAGGGAAAGGTTTGAGTGTTACCCAACACTCACCCAATCAAACCGATGGAGCGGGCCAGCACAAAGAGCCCATTTAGATAGCCAATCTCAACGATCTCATCAATCTCAGGCTTGGTGAACATTCCACTGCCAGCAAGAAGATCCAGAAAGAGGGAGCCAATTGCACCATCTACATTGAGGACCAAGTTATTTGCCTTGGAGAGGGTGTAGTTCTCCACTTCAACCGCATATTCCATGTACTTTACAGAAGGGAAATGCGTGCGCGCAAAGAGTTGCAGCAGCTCCACTCTCTTGTCTCTGTTGTCCCCTCTCTTGATCCTTTCTCATTAGCAAATAAACAAAAAGTTCCCACAATCAGTTTTGTAGAGTTTCCCTATTGGAAAGCACAAACTAAATTTCCCAACGTTGAAGGTAAGCTTCAGACCTGTGTCCAATTCCAGGAACACGGATGCCTTTCTTTTTCATACTTTCAACAAACTCGTAGGGTGTAAGACACTGATAAATAAGCAAGGGAATAACATCTTTAGATTATATAAACCATCTGAATAGACAGAAACGAATCATTTTTGATACATGCAGAAAATCTCGAAAGAAAAAAGAAACTTGCCTTCTCGTAGGCATCTTTGAAATATCGAGCTGCATCATCAATAGCCCCACCAAATCTTGGACCAATTGTCAGCAATCCTGTTTCAAAAGTCCAATCACTTACCTTTTCATTTCAAATAAAATAAAAGGCCAACTTTGAGATACAGTTTGAAGAACCCATAACATGGCCAAACTGTACCTGAGACAAGGCTGGAAACTAGGTCTTTTCCAGCCCTTGCTGTTACTATTGTGTTGTGAGCTCCAGAGACACAAGGGCCGTGATCAGCGCATAGCATTATACAGATCTGATCAAGGTAGCGGATAAAGGTAAGACAGCTGTGTGGCATAGATCTTTATGACAGGCAGCAAAATATTCATAACCGAAGGCAACTACACAGTAAGGGCACCTAGCCAAATAGATTGCCATAAAAATACAAGTTGAAGTTTGTAGGGAAAAAAAGAAGAAAAAAAAACCATTCAGTGAGTTATAAAATGATCACCTCAATAAATTTTGTGCAGTATCTGGGAAGGCTGCGTTTGAACCATAATAGAGATATGACGTCACCCACACCATAACCCTTCTCAACAATGGAAGACATTGGAACGCCAGCATAGCATGGTTCCTCACCTAAAAATTAAGGCATAAAAAAATGAAGTGCAATTAAAATTTTGCCCAAATTAGAGGACTTCTATTATAAACATATCAATCACATATGGGCTCTAATCATACCCCTGTCATCAGAGATGGTGGAAATAATATGAGTTGGAGCACGGACTTTCCCACTTTTAATAGCAGTGCTAAGATCTTCAGGGATTTGCGGGGGCGTGACTTCCTTCACAGATGTGATCTTCCCTTCTGCTACCTGAAAAAAGGAACCAAACAACCCAATGAAATCCGGAGATGAAAAGAAAAAGGAAAAAGGTAAATCTATAGACATTAGACAAAGGAATCAAGGTATGGAGAAAGTTACAAGTTGTTTAAATGTTTCCTTAATGACAACTTCAAAGGCTTCATAGGATGTGGGAACAACAGCTCCAACATCCCTCAGAGCTTGATTCTTGGCTTGTGCAGACTCCATCTCACCACCACTCTTAGCCCCCTATAATTAAGACATCATGAAAATTTATAAATCCCGCCTCTTTGTTGACACTGAAGAATGGTTCAAAAAAAAAAACAGTAGGGACTGTCAAAATTATAGTGATAACTCACAGCATGACCAAATTGTACTTCGGATTTAAAGAGCCTTGCACAAGTTCCGCTAACCCAAGCAACCACTGGTTTATTAATTTTGCCCTGCTTCAAGGCCTCAACCAGGGAGTATTCATCCCGACCACCAAGTTCCCCAAGTACAACCATCATCTTAACCTGTAATGGACCGAGTTTGAAAAATCAATTGAGCTGCGCATTTATTATGGAATAGCATATAAAGTCAACAATCATCTTATTTCATTCACTCCACCCAAATTAAGATGGCCATAAGTAACTGTGAAGTCCGCAAATAAACACCTGTACTAACATTAAGTAAGCAAATACAATATCTACGTTTCTAAAAAATATATATAAGGTGCCATATTAGGATGTTCTACATTTATACAGCCTTCTAGTTTCTACAATAAAATCAAACTTACGGGGCTTACAAGTTTTAAAATTTTATACCAGTTAGGACTGAAGGAACTGAATAATTCAAGATATACAGGTTGATGTATATCAGCCAAGGTGGCTTTGACAGAAATTATAAAGACAATCTGTAGCAAAAAAATATTTAAATAGGGAGGAAGGGCAAAGTCGTCAGTGTACCTGTGGGATGTTGTTGAACCGCAAAACATGATCAGAGAGAGTGGATCCTGGGAACACATCTCCTCCAATTGCAATACCTACATATGTTTTTAAAATGCACTAAATTACATATTTGCATATATAACCTAAACTTCTTTAGAAATAAGTTTTAACAAAAAGGTCAATATATATGTACCTTCATATATTCCATCAGTCACACGTGCAATTGTGCTATACATTTCATTAGACATGCCCCCCTGCATTTGAACGATTTAAGAATAACAATAATCAGGAATATGCAAAAGGTTGAACAAGTCCTTGAGGCTTGGAGCATTAAAAAGTGAATATTTTCAAGCTCTAAAGTTTAAACGAAAGATCAGATCAGATTGTTTTAACCCTTGAAGCATAACTGTAATGAAACGAAGTCCTAAATTGAAGCATTAAGGGTAGAGGCCAGTGACATGTGCTTGGAGTTGAACATTGACTCTCAAATACTTACCAAAGAAAGACTCTAAATAGTGGAGTTAGTGCAACCTAACTTGCCTATAAAATTAAAGCAGATGCAATATCATAAAGCTAAAATTAACAATTATAGATACTATGATATCTCATGCACTTCGCGGAAAGAAAATTTTTGAACACGATAAAAATAATAGCGTGTAAAATATAACAAACAGCTCTGAGACCATCTATATCAATTCTTGTACCTCATATCAAGGGGCTTATAAGTTATGACAGAAAAAAAACCCACTAATATGGAAAACAAAGGAATGCTTTGAAATAATTGCATACAGATTTCGAGACAAAACCAACAGAGCCAGGCCTATAAAGCTTGCAATGAATGATATTATCAATTGTCCCAGCAGTGTCACCAATTTTAAAGGCCCCAGCCTGAATTCCACCCACAGTTGCTGGACCAATAACAACCTGTGAACACCAATTTACAAAATTGGAAACTAAATTAGTCTACGCCAATAGGTTAGATGAAAATCATATGGCCCATGCATCACTGCTATTTCAAGAATTCACTTTGTTTATGAGGGAGAAGTTAAATTAATCCACAACCACTATATATGAAAGGATAATAAATGGGCTAACTGTTATATATTAACGCTCCTCAAATAGTCAAAGTTATATATATATATATAGTAATTAAAGTTCATCACAAGCCCATCATTTTTAATATAAAGTAATTAAATTTCATTCTATACCTTATTGTTGGATCGTGCATATGCAATTAACTGTTTGGTGTCTGACTCAGGAACACCTTCAGCTATAATAGCAACAACCCTAATTGTTGGCTGTTTCAAAGCAGTCTTGGTTGAGGCAGCAGCACTACAAAGTATTAAAAGACATAATTATGTAGAGTAGATAAATAACTTCTGAATCAAATAAACAAGACAGAATAAATGATAACTGACCTTCTAAATGATGCAAAGTTTATAAAAACATCAGCAGTCGGATGTGCAGCACAAGCTGCTTCAACACTGCAAAAATTATCCGTATTAAAATAAAAAACTCCAGCAAGTAACAGTACCCAAATGCAAGCATGAATACGTATGTGGAAAAAAAACTATATATAGAATAAATATCTTGTTCAGTAAAATAATTCTAATGTCATGCTTTTCTTTCTTTTTTTTGGTTAAATAAATACACATATGTATATACACACGGGCACACAATCTTTTCAAAATATATAATCAGTCATCATAAAATGTTGGCAGAGTCATACGTTGAATGTACTGGGATAGCGATTTCCTCCTGACCAAAAAATAGTTTCTGAAAACCTTCAGCACCAGGGTTGATAATTCCAGCAACTGATGGAGTTTCCCTCCCTGTAGTTGGATCAGGATGGCAAATTAGAATTTAAACTGAGGAAAAGTAAATAAAAAGATGTACCCATTATTTGGATTGAGGGAGGCATCTAGTTAAGTTAGGTATAGGAGAGTATGTATGGACAATTAGTTGTACACACCGCACAGGAAATCAAAGTCAAGCATCCGTTGGATAGGAAGTTGCTTATAATTGTAGAACAATGCCTGCGTCGTCCTGGAGAAGAGTTGTCCTGTGGCCATGATGGAGACGCTCAAATGCAATATTATTCAGCTCAGTCCAATGCTCTGCAGTGGGAGGATCGAATATCAGAATTTCATAATCACCTCCAATAAACTAGCTAGCTCTGCATTACTTATTTTGTTTTGTACTATAGGGAGTGACAGACTGCGAATGCAATGAGATCATTTTCTCTAGAATTACCACCCTTTTTTTTTAAATTGGGAAAAGCAATTTAAACCCAAAAAATTATTTGTTGCATGATATTTGGATTTTGGAGTTAAAAGCATAGTTGTCAAAGAATAACATAATGCAGTCAAAAATTGAAAATATTAACAATAAAATGCATGTCGTAATCCATGTACGGAAGGAATACGAGACAGAAACCACCAATGCAAGGGAGCAAAAACACCGCAGAAGAAGAAGAAATAGAGCCTCTCTTTGTTTTTTCAAGCAGACGCGTAACACATGCATCACCAACCAGATCTACGGTACTGCCAATGAGAGTGACTCACAACATTTCTTCTCCTACTGTTGAAATTCCATGCAGGTATAATAGAGTAAAACACTAACGAAACAAATTTGATCCTAATAATAATAAATACCAAACAAAAAACACAACACTTGGGGATTCACAAATTCCGATCAATAGCGCACAACGAACTAATTGAGATTCTGCATGTAAACGCAGCCGACAATAAAAATCCGACAAAATCTCCGTCCAAGGTGGCCGGAAATCCGAAACGACAGTGTCAAGATCTCATAAGATCAAATGACCATGAACTGGTGTTATAACTCGTTGAGGTTGGGATGATGTACCTGGAGATGATTGATGGTGCCTGCCTCGTGAAATCCGAAGAGGCGAAATGTGTGTGTGTGTGTGTGTGTGTGTGTGTGAGAGAGAGAGAGAGAGAGAGAGAGAGAGAGAGAGGAGAGGGGGGGGGGGGGGGTGATTTTATTTTATATAGGAGAGGAGAGGAGAGGAGAGGAGAGGAGATGTGGGGACAGAAGAGTCTCTCTAGCTCCCTACTCCTACCGGAAAATGAAGCATATGCGAGAAACCAGACAAGTACGAGGGGGTCGGGGGAAGGAAAGAAGGTCACGTGGCGCGTGGAGCGTGGCGCGTGGAGGTTAGGTCGCGACGAACTGAAGCAAATGTTTGAGGGTTAGGTGCGCCGCCGCTGTGGATGATGCAATTCTATTGCTGTGCCCTCCCGTGCGCGTGCGCCGTGTGCGTGCGTGACCGAGAATCGGTTTGACCCGTAAATCAAATCTCACCCTTCGTTACCAGGGCTGTCTGAAATTTAACTCGCGTCTTACTACGTTGTTTTTGTCGAAGTCTTTCGAGTGTGAAATAAATAGGCCTTCTAACAAATTATTGTTTTGTATAACATTAAATATACAATAGCCTAAATACATATCATTAATTCACTTGTAATTTTAATTAAACTCGTTGTAATACTTCATTCTCCTATTTTGAAATTGATGCCCTTGGTTGATACAAATTACTTTCAAAGCAAATTAATTATTTTAATATAATCTATTGGTGTAATTTAGTTGTTTGTTTGTCATCCTTTTCAATATAATGCACGCAAATTAATAATAGAATTATTAAAGATATATGTAATTCAAACGCGATAATGGGTAATACAAACAAACAAAAAAATCAAGCCCTTTTGTACAAATTTTCTTGTGCGTGCACATTAATATTGTAACATTTTATTGACCCAATAATGTAATCAAAATCAATATAAAAGTAAGAACATGCATGTAAAGGACTTGTTTGTAGTATCAATGGACCATATATTGTGGGTGGAGCTAGCACAGCATAAAAGGAAATCGTTGGAAAATCCGCTGGGACTATATCATCGATTTACTGTTGTTGAACAACATATCAAACAACAAATGTGTTGTTGTGTAGCACCGCACAAGCCAATAATACCCTCCAAAGTCCAAACCAAACCAAAAAAACATTATTAAAAAAAAAACGTGGGTGGGAGAGATCGGACACGGGGGGATGCGCCTTGAGTGTAACAAAACAATGACTGCCACCGGAGGAGCGCGGAGCGACCGGTCCGTGAATACAATAATGAGACGCGAGGAGTGGTACTGGTAGGCAGGGTGCTGGGGACAGAGGCTGTGGGTTGTGTGGGTGGGTGGCGTTGAGGGGAACGGGTGGGGGAGTTGTCGCTGCCGATTGTGTCCGTAGTGCCTGTGGTGGGTGCAACGTGTGCACGAAACGCCACCCTGAGAATTGGTGCAACGTGTTTCATTTAAATATCTTTTATTTATTCATTTTTATTATTTCCTCTGAAAGTCATATATATATAATCATTGGAATAATCAGTTTATTAAATTTTATAATCTATATTTTCAATAGTGCAATATATATTAAGTATTTTTTTTGAATGAGAGTTTTTTCGTGAATAACTAAAACTACCCATAGCATTCATTATGAAAGAAAAAGTGAGGTCGTAACATTCGTTGTAGCATTACATGTATTAATTAACGAGGTCCATGACACACAGAAAAAATCTTCATTACGGAAGATATCAGTAATGAACTCCAAGACAAAAATATATGAAAAAGAAAAAGACACCAATTATTTGTTCTGCAATAAGAAATGGAGGCGTAGAAATATTCATTGTAGCATTAATGTTTCTTTTCCAAGACTACACGTAAACGTTTGTTCACTAAAATGATTTTAAGGTGTAAGATTAATTATAGCATTAATGTTTGTAGATAACATTAATGACATTGACCTGTTTTCTGTGGTATAGATAACATTAATGTTGGTAATAGTGTTAGACATAAAAACAAGCTCTCTTCATACGTTAACATTGTGTTAAACAAGAGAAACCAAAAAAGTCTCTTACATTATTTCTCCTCCATTTGCCCTTTCCTTTTCTCTATAGATTTGAATCTTTATGAACTTGATTTTTCTGCACCGATTGATGAGCCTTTATTTTATAGGAACTTACTTTAGTTGTTTAGTTGTTGTCATAACATAAAAATGATTAAACAATTATTATAATAGAAAGCAAATAAATATAAATGAGAATGTAAATAAAATACATACATATTTAACTTATTTACTAATAATGTAGTAGTTATTTTCACGAGCAAAAAAGAAAAGAACTATTGATATTGAGAAGTACATATTACAGAGATATCTATCTAAGTTATAACCGAAAGATTTTATATGAAATACTCCTTAGACAAATGTGAAAAACCCATAAAATAGGCCCAAAATAGATAACCCTAGTTAAGAACAACATATACCCAAATGATTCTCGTGACAAGCAACACCTCGTGCTAGAGCATTGTATAAAATAAAAGGAAGAGCAAACCGATTCAAGGAATATTCCAACAAATCCCCACTTTAACTTGAATCCTCACATCACCAGTAACATATGTACTAGATGTATCATAGTAATGCCAAATGTACTAGAAAACTCATCTGTCTCAAATTTTGTCCTCAATGGCAATTAACAGCTCCTAATATTTCACAACTCCAAATAATATTGAAACTTGCTATGTGGAATTGGTTTAGTGAACATATCAGAAGACTTATCATTGTTCATGTAATATCCCATACCCGGAATAGGCAAAAAGATAGCTTGTATTTAATTTGAGGACGTTATTTTGGTTTTGTAGCTGAAAATATGGTCATTTAGACTTTAAATAGGTCTTATTTGGTGTATAGATGACCCAGGGGTATTTTAGTAATATTCGGTGGCAATTTAAAGGATCAATTAATTAATTCAACTATTTTATGATTTAATATTATTAATATTAAAAGAAAATTCGGGATTTAACTTAATTAAGGGCATTTTTGTATTTTAATGACTTAAAATGGGAATTTTATTGGAAAAAGGAAGCTTAATTAAATAGGGTTACTTGCTGGGCAAGAAATTAGTATTTTAATGCAATTAGAGATCCTGTAAGACAAGAGGAGAAACTCTACAAATAGGAGGTTCATCCTAGGAGAATTGATTATTGATTCTTTGCGCTTTGGAGAGCTCTAACTATCTGGGAAACCAAATAAGAGAGAGAAAGGTGAAAGCTCAAAGCTTTAAGGCGTTTTCAAGTTTCAGCAAGCTAGTCCGTCTTCCAAAATATTCAAGGTAGTTGTTTCTATCCCTTCTACATCTCTCTTAGGGTCCTATGACTTAGGTTTGGCTTAGAGAAATAGGGAGCATGTAACTGAGATAGGGAGCCCTAATAAAGACGTTTGACGTTCAAAGTTGATGTTGATATTGTCGTTCATAGTTCGGTCGTGAACAGTGTTGGTTGAGTGAATAGTAAGTGGTCGGGTGAAGCTAATTTTTATACGGACTGAATATACGTGGTATTTCAATGAATTTTTCCTTCTGGTCGGGTGAATTTTGAGGTAATCGGGTGAATAGTAAGTGGTCGGGTGAAGCTAATTTTTATATGGACCGAATATATGCAGTATTTCGATAAACTTTCCTTTCTAGTCGGATGAATTTTGAGGTGGTCGGGTGAATAGTATTGTGGTCGGGTGAACAGTAACACGGTCAGATGATTTTTCTGGTATTTTTATTGGATAACTAGTTAAAAACCCTTTGAAACGGTGGGTATTAATAGCAAATCAGAGTTCTATAGAATTAGTTATGATTTTTCGAAGTTGGGATAAAATTTGCACTATTTTATTAGCCTGTTTTACTTCTTTTAATTTGTTAATGAGAATTTAAGCTTGAAACCCTAAGGATCGTTTGGAAATTGTAGGGTGTCTTTCATTAATATAATGGAGGTGTATATATTTATTCTTATATTAAAAACATGTTCGCATTGATTGTACGCTAGTATAGTTATACTGTGGATGTTATGCGTTGAGTGTGGTAATGTTGTATTTCTTAATTTGATATATTGGACTTGCAATATTGATATTGTTGATGTGTGTTCTTGTTATATAGTGCACTATATTTGTTATGATGAGGTCCCGTAAAGGACAATGGTCCGATAAAGGACAATAGTCCAGTAAAGGATAATGGTCCAGTAAAGGACAAAAGTGTATGATGGATCCGGTCAAGGACATCAGTGCGGTAAAACATAATGAGCATGGTAAAGTGTGAATATGAATTGTTTTGATGTGACCTGTATGGTGTTATGTGTTAATATGATGTGATGATATGACTTGTAATGTGGTATGATTTATGATATTGTGATAGGGCGGTATGATGGATATGGTTGTCTATTTAGCGGTTTGTATTATGATTTGTATTTTTGTGTGCCGCATTAACATCTAATAACTCCCACTACACATGTATACTTGTACACATGACATTTAGTATTAGTAGTTCATTGCTGAGGATTGATGAGGAGTGGTAGATCACCTACTGAGCTTTATGTTCACCCCTACCTGTTGATTTCTTTTCTCCAGGTGTTGACGGAGCTAGCGATGGATTACGCTGCTCAGCAGAGTATTTATTTAATGTATGAATTTTGTTAAATGTTGTTTTTATTAGATCGTAATCCCGGACAAGGGTCCGTGAATAGTTGTAAAAATCGACTAAGTTTATGTAATGGTTTTTATAATATACTTATAATGATTGTTTGGCATTTGGAAAAGTACTTTCATACCCTTGATGTATGTTTGTACAGGAAATTTGGACAGCACTCGCTTTGTATATCCATCATAGGTGCTTGTCACCAACCCCTTGACCGTTCGGGTGCAGGCATGAGGAAGTCATGTGTTCGGTTTCGGTTCTTTGGAATCGGGGACGTGACTGTTCACCTTAATTCTCTTCTCACTTCTTAAAAACTAATACCTTAAATCAATATGTTTAGTCTGTCATTACCCGTTTTTGACCGGGTTCGATAATGGATGGTGAAGGACTTAATGCTAGTTTATTCAGTTGATTCTAGAGTCATCCCTACACAAGGTTCACACAAACCAGGAAAGGAAAAGAAAACACAAAGTCACCACCAAACAGTTTAAAGATGTGATTAGGCACCTAGAAAAGGAAATATTTACAGTTCTAGAGAATTAGGTTTGAAAGTCGATTACATTTGGGAAATAAAGAAAGATTCTTGTATCCCCACAGTGCCCATTATTAATATCTAGTTTTGATCTATGAGTGTTTGTTTGTTTTATTATTTTTTTAAAAATGAGTTATTTTTATATTTTAAATTTTAGGGGGAAAACAAGATTTTATGATTTAGGCCTGAGAAAACCAAAGGGAAAAGCTTTAAATTAAATAAAAGAAGATATTCTAATTTTAGAAAAAAAAATGTGAGATTTAGATCAATGTGACAGTATTGCATTTTTTTTAAAAGAAAACAAAAGTAATTTTCACTTTTTAGAAAAAAAACAATTTGAATCCAAATATAGAAATAATACCACAATTGATATTGACCCAGACAAACTAGGACATGAGCATTTAAAGCTTAGCCCTCATGACCTCCTAGGTCTTTGATTTAAATTTTCTAGAAAGAATGAGTTTTTTTGTGCGTGAATGTAGGCGGCGTCAATGCGGCCGAAGTTACATCCTGATTGTGTCGCTGTTGAAGGGCTGAAGCGTGCATCACTATTGGTGGTTGTTGACACTATAGAGGCGGCTGGTGTTTGTGTTGTTCCTAGTTTAGCACCAGTTAGTGAACATGGCAGTGCCGTGGATTGATGCTTAGTGCCCGTCGTGGTGAAGAGGGCCATGTAGGAGAAAGGGGGCTTCATGATCGACGATGACATTTTGCGAGGTATTCTCCAATTGGGATTTTTGTAAGAGGATGAGAATCAAGAGGAGGTTGTGCCTTTCTGCGTGACTGACTAGTGAAATGATGTCCACTATATTCTTTTAATATAGTAAGGTCTTGTCCTTGTTACATAAGGATTAACTCCTTTTTCTTTTAATGCAATTATAAAAACAGTATTACTTCAGAACTCATTCACTATGATGGATTGTCTAGTGTAATCTGTTTTTGCATACACAATGGTTTGCACCTCTTGATCTTCAACCACTCCTATATCAAACTTACTATGTGTTCGTTGAATGTAGAATAATAAAGCTTGATAAACTCATTGTTAATCTTGTTTTCGGACTTCTTCTCTCTGTATGCAATAAGAACTCTATGTTTTGCGTCTCTCTTCTATCTCTCTTGACATTTTGTGTATACTCTAATAATATTCTGACTCTCTCACTTCTCAAGTATGGTATATACCTTTCTTTTATAGGATGGCCGTTGTACACAAACCATTTGCTAGGGTTAGACATATTCTAGCTTTTATCTCCACCACTAAAACATATCATTCTAGTCTCAAATAACATCCACGTGTTGGCTTCGATACTTAGTGTGCGCAGATACGTTATCTGAATAGCTTACATAAACAGAGACCTTATCTGCGTTTTGATCATTTGATTAGTGATAGTATTGAAGATAGCTCATAGCCTCATGGATATACTTCGCAAATGGGCTACGATCTTCGAGTCTGAACCATCAGATGTTCAAGTCAGAACCTTCAGATCTTTAAGTCATATCTCTTATCTCTATCGGCATCAACAACTGCAGTTTAGAGCCAGTGACTCTCTGATCTTCGGGTCTTCAAATCTTCAAGTCTTTGAATCTCCAGTTTATAGCCAGTGACCACTTGAACTTTGACTTAGCTAATCTTCAGCTTATATCATTAGGTCTTTGAGTCTTCGACCCTTCGATCTTTGAGTCTGTGAGACCACCACTTTTCACCCGGTGGGTCTTCGAGTCTACGAGTCTTCGAATCTATGAGACCATTGCTCTTCACCCGACTATACTTTAGGTCTACGAATCTTCGACCTTATGGATCTCTGGCCCTGCGGATCTTTAAATCTTCGACCCTACGAATCTTCGAGTCTTCAAATCTTCAACTTAACATATCTTTGGGTCTTCAACCCTACGGATCTTTGAGTCTTTGAGTCTTCGACTTGGGTAGATTGTAGTATTGAACATAGTATATAATTAGAGTCCCTTTATGAGATCACTCTACGAAGTTATCTAACTAAGTACATAATGCTATTGCACATTTACTAAACACAAACTGTTGACAATAATGATAACCCAAAAAGACTATGAGAACAACACTTCAAGTGCGCACGTCAGAATAATTTGTAGAATACGCAGAGTATTAAGAGAGATATAAGAGGCACAAAAATGAAGAGAAGTTCTTATTGCATACAAAGATAATAAGTCCAAAAGCAAGATTAATAATGAGTTTATCAAGCTTTATTCTTTTATATTCAATGAACAGATAGTTAATTAGATGTAGGAGTGGTTAAAGGTCAAGATACGCAAACCATTGTGTATGCAAAAGCAAATTACACTAGACAGTTTATTATAGTTAGTGAGTTCTGAAGTAATGCTATTTTTATAATTGTATTAAAAGATATGAGAATTAATCCTGATGTACCAAGGGCAAGACCCTAATGTATTAAAAGGACATAGTGGATTTGACTTGGTGTAGGTACATGCTTACCACAATGGAGTAGATCACATTAATCGAACCATGTATATTGTGTTTTTGTCTTTTCTTCATTTACATACTTGCTGCAAACGTGATACCGCACTCGACACTAAGACACCACCCAAGCAATAAACACATTTGTGATACTCTCTCATATAAGTAGCTTGCTTTTTGGTAAAGAGTTATAAAACTAAAGGAATTAATTTTAAGTATGTATATTCATCCCCCTCTCTATATATGATGGAGTACCTGGAAGAACCTTGTTGGGATCTTGAGAATATTAGAATCACAGTAAGTGAGTTTGCTCTATTTTTGATTTATAACTGTGAGTAAATAAAAAGAGAGAAGAGTAAGATCAACTTGTAAGTAAGAGTGGTCAAAAACCGATTCGAATAGATAAACTGATCCGAATCAAATTGTGTAAACCGAAAATACATGATTTTTAAATAGTTTGGTTTATTTGGTTTGAAATTTTGAAAAACTGATATATTACGATTAATTTAAGGTTTAGCCAATTGGGGAACTAAGCTGACCAAATATAATGGAATATATGTGTGATGACTTCATCTATGTTTTTTCTTACATAGGTTACTCATAGACACAATCGTATCCCTTATAAATCCAGATTCTTCCAAGAAATTGTATCAAAAAAATCAATGCTAATGCATCTGTACAAACATTAGTGAATAAATCGGGAGTATTAATGGTGAACAGATTGACCCTTGTTGATTATATATATATATATATATATATATATATATATATTTGTATATTATCTAGCAAATGCACTCTATAAAATTATTAGCATGTTTGTTGCTACTTTGGTGGTTCTCGATTGAGCGTTAATGGTTGTCATAAATTAATGAATTGAACCGAAAACTTATTTTTTCGAACTGAATCAAACACTGATGGGTTTCCACTTTTATTGGTTAGTTTTGGTTTGTTATTTTTTCAAACCAAAGGTCTTTGGTTCAATTTAAAATGCTACACAAAATGACTGAACTGACCAATGCTCACCCCTACTTGTAACATAGACAAAAACCTCATTGTAATCATTGTTATAGTTGATTGATCTCAATATAGGTTGTAACCTTATCACCTATGTAGTAAGTCACTTTAACCGAACCACATACATCTTATGTTCTTTTCTACTTGCATGTTACATCACCCTACTTACTAAATCTAATATTAAATCTTGTAAAAAACAAACCAACCAACTCCTAGCTAAAGAGGCACACAAAAGTAACAAACCTACATGTGAGGATAAGTTGTGTTTAAGGTGTTGATACAAAGACCATGCCAAGTGTTGTAGCACAAAAGCTATACCTCTATGTATCAAATGTGTTTTGTTTTTATCTATTGAAGTTTTAAGGTTAGATCCTATATCAACCAAAGACACTAGCAGATTTAGATTTTTTTTTTAATATAACATATTCACTCCCCTCTATGTTATACACCAAGCTGTGTTCAATATGTGATCTTGAGAATATTAGCTCGCATATGTGGCAAGAGGCATAAACAATTACCCATTTTGGAGAGTGTCTTGGAGGGAAGATTCGAACAGAAACAATATGAATTTGACTCCAAAAATAGAAAGAGCCATATAGGAAGAGGATTAAAAATATACAACAAGCACTAAAGGCATGAAGCTAAAATCAATCACCTGCCACTAAGCAAACTTTATTTGAAAATTTGTTTTTAAATAATAAAGAAATAAATTCCATAGACTTCCTACCGATGTAACATGACCCCACCACCACTCTCCTTGAACCCTTCCAGCCCTGCCTGGAGTGCAACCAGCCTACCAAGGCACTTTAAGGCGTCTTTCTTTGTCCATGACGCCCCAAATATTCAATCGTTGACAAGAGGCCGAAAGAGCAATTGTTAAAGGGGGTCTGGAAGCCTCAACAACTCACTAAAATATTTAAAAAACTATCCTAAATTTTGAAAATAGATCGGGAATATCACCCTACAAGATTACTTTATAGTGGGCTCACTTGTGTAGTGGGATGTCATGGGTAGAGACAGACACTTTAAAGCGCCTTGGAGAACTGATTGCGCATTTGCGCTAACGAGGGGGTCATACATCACCTCTGGACTGAATCAATGAATTAAGGCACCATTTACCTTCTTTGCCTTCTTTTATTTATTTATATAATAACATAACGTAACGTTACAACATGCTAGAACTAGTGATACTTGACTGAAGATCCTCTATTGCATTAAAATGATATCTCCATTCCAACTTTATAACACTTGACGCTTCCAACCAAAGCTGTTGCTTCATTGAGTGCTTCCACCAGATATTCTGGGGAGTCCTCGATGTAGGCACCCCCTTGTTCGACTTGCATGGCATTTAGGATCCTTCCCACAATCTTGGGTGTGCAAAAATCAAATATAGCGAACAAATAGCATCAGTGTGAGAAATTGGATCTACTAACAAATCAGTCCAAGTAAAAAATGTATTGCGATTTCAGGGGTGCAAGGCCTGAGCTAAAGAACAACCTTTCGTGCATAGCTTCCATAAGCGATACCTCCAATCAAAGCATGGGTTGAACTTTGTAAATTGAGTGCTAATGTTGCATCCCTTGGATTCCCTGACAGAAAAAAAATGGCCTAAAACAAAGAAAACAAAACAAATCAACAAGCACTTTGTAACAACATATGTGAGGGAAGGATGGTGTATTGAATACTTGAAGAAGCTGTTTGGAAAAGTCCTGCTTTCTTCAACCCATCAACAGTGTGCAGATTAGTGCCGCCAGCCAGTTGAAGGAAACCTACCACAAGAAATAAAGGAGCTTCAGTGAATCAAGCACAAAATATAGCTCATATGGAAATTTAAATTTGCATGTACATACCAGGAGGCCGGTCTTTCTCCGCAGCCATACGGGTAGCAAATGCAATTGCTTCCCTTGTGGCACCCCCTCCAATATCTCCACTCATGGGACGGCCATCCAACTTCAACCCACAGAATGCGATATGTACATTAATGAATTGTTAGGAATCCAACGGTGTTTTCCTGAAAATGTATCATTAGAATTTGTACCCATATTTGTAATTTCAGTTAAGGGACACACCTGCCATAAATTGTAACAACAGATATGAGGTTTCATGATGTCATATAAAATGTTTAGCGTAGGTATAGTTGAACCCCCAAGATCAGGTAAGCTAACCTGAAATTGATAACCATTACAGGAACTTGCTATACAGCTGATTGGTATTGTTTTCTACTAACAGCTAATATATACCAAGTAAGCAGGTACTGTATATACTCACTGCTACCAGTTTCAGATCTCTGGTTGAATCTCCCAGGCCATTCCAAAGTTCTCCAAACAAATCAGGTCGCCTACATTTCACCATGAAAAATATATATTCTTTGAAGCAAGTAGCCACGCCACATGCTTTTTTTCTTTTTTAATCATAAAGTTGTAAGCAACTATACCTTCCACTAGTATGCACCTCTAAAGCATCAACACTGTGTCTCTTGAGGAGTTCAGACGTGGCACCAACATCTCGTAGATAAGTCACTGCTCCTACATTCATTGTACAGTGTTTATTTGGATAAAATCAAACATAGTAAATAAAAAAGTAAAAAATAAACGAGGAAACAGCCCAACTCCAACATGTTATAAAAACAACGGTGTATGAAAAATCCAGCATGCTTTAAAAACACGGAAAATTATAAATTAGAAAGCTAGCATAAAATAAAAGAGTAAGAGACACCCACTTATTTTATCATATGGGCAAACTGGGAAGCACCGACCACATCCATAACAGCGTTCAGTTATGACTCCGTCCTGTGTGTTAATGTAAACTTCAAAGTAAATGTGTAATTCAGTAAGCAATGGTGAACAGATGTCAAAATTAAATAGAGTATATTAGAATTCAAAGGTCAATGTCCTAAAATTAATTGATTGTAAAAAAAACTACCATTGGTTCTATATTAGAATCTATTTGGTTGATTACTTTCTCTAATGTGGAACTTTAATACACCTCCCTCACGTGATAACATGGATGATACATATGGCCAAAATCATTGGTAAGGCACAACATAAACTCATCATAGACGTTGATCCTTGAATTATAATATGACATTAGAGCAGATTGTATTTTCACTCATAATATTCATTCCATAAGGAATTTGTTTCTAATGTTATGCCTTACCCCTAATTTTTGGCCATGAGTCTCACCCAAGTTACCATATGAGGGAGGTGTATTAGAGTTTCATATTAGACAAAGTAACTAACCAAATAGATCCTAATATAGAACTAAGGGTAGCCTTTCCTACAATAAATTGATTTTAAGATGTTAACTCTTGGATTCTAATAGAGATAAAAAGAAAAAACCTTCAGGATAGTAGGTTTGTTTGTGCTGTAAGAAATATCAACGACTTGTGTTTCTTCTTGTAATAATATTGCATTAGCGGGGCAAACATTTTCACATGGTCTTGAACAATCTACTGGGCAATCCTTAGGATTAAATTCTGTTATGTATACAAAAAAAGTCAGAACAAAGAAAAAGAAAAGATGCCTTTAGGAGTCTTCATTGATTCTATCAGAATCCACATCAACAAAATGACTGCACATCACAGGAAGTTAAAACATCATTTTAGGAACTCATGAAGAAATTTCTTTGGGCCCATGAGTATGGACAGCAAAAACTTTTCAATTTAAGCTTAATGTAGATGTGCTTTTTGCATTATTAATCATCAGCCATCATTGAGAAGGAAAACTGCAAAGAAGCAAAATTTTCTCAAGCAATATTAAGACTTGTGCCTTAGCACATAAACCTTCCCACTTTGGTCCATTAACAATGACGCAGCCCAAAAGCGTATGAGAAAACAAGAGAATAATAACTTCGAGAACAATTTGCTAAAAGTTAGAAACTCTAGTTTTAATTCACATTTACTTAAAGAAATTGTATTATAATTGTATGTTATTACAATAACTCTACTAGTCTATTTATAAACCTATTAGGGTTACAATAGTAATTTAAAAAATTATAGATAATTAAAAACTCTAATTAAAAAAATAAAAATAAACTATGATCTCCATTATTCTCTCCCTCCCAAGAAGAACTAGACCCCAGGTACACGTTTTAATACAATGGTGCATTATCAGCATGAAAAGAATAAAGATTTGTAACATTAAAGGCCTGAAATATGCCCATATTAGTAAGGAGTGCAACAACATAGGCATTGTCGTTGATTGAGTGCACTAGCTCATAAATGCCATATTTCTTGGGTTGTAGCTTGTTGTATACGCCTAAAGTGTTTCGTTCGGAGGAACACCATTACATCATCTCCAACAATAAATGACTTCTGGCACCAATACTTTATCAATAACTTCCTTGTACTTGGCATTAGAATGCGCAATTTTCTCTTGGACTGTTTTTGTAAGCTTGTGACATTGTTCAACCATGTGTTTAGCTACCACACTAACCTCTGCCTCATCTTGTATGTCGACCAAGTTCAATACATGGTTTAGGGGCTTTGCATAAAGTACTGCCCAATAATATGATGGACTGAACTATTGTATGCAAATTCAGCCTATGCCAATGCTTGATTCCATTGTTGAGGCTTCACTCCATAAATGCTTTGAATTATATTGGCCAACATTCTATTTGTCACCTCAGCCTGTAAGTGTGCGGTGTTACTGAAATTAAGGGACAAATCAAACATAAACCATAGGACCTCCAAAAGTGATTGAGAAACTTGATGCTTTGATCAAAGGTAATGGATTTGGGCACACTATGCAGATGCACAATCTCCTTGAAAAATAATCTGGCAATAGCTTGTTCCTTTGCCGTTTTCCCGCATTGAATAAAATGTCATTTTTAAAAACCTGTCAACTCCCACAAAAATAGAGCTAGCCCTCACTAAGTATGAGACATCTCCAAAATGAAGTCCATAGACAAATCTTCTCAAATATTCACAGGTACTGACAATGTTGTGTACAATCCAGTATTCTGCGTTTGTCTCTTAACAATTTGACAAACATAGCATCTCTCTACTATTTGGCCCACATCTTGATGCAAATTAAGCTAAAAAAAACCTCCTGTTGTGGCAGAGAATGTTTTGTCTCTATCCAAGTGGCCAAACATCTTCCAAAGAGATCTTGGATTAATTTCTCCCACAAGGAAGACTTAGGAAAACACAACTAATTTCCGTTTATCCAATACCTTTCCCAAATATAACAATCATTATAAGGCTCATGAATAATGCAGTTCCTCCAAATCTCCTTGAAATCTCCATCATTTGCATACAAGCCCTTTGGTCTTTTGAACACCACAGTCTTAACACTCAAAGTGACTAACAAATCAGTTCTCCTACTCAGCATCTACCACTCAGTTTGGCACTTTGTATTTATACATTAACTTGAAAGAACATTCTAAAAAAAATTAAATTCACTTAACATGTATTGCCTTACTTATCCTGATTTGTCTACTCAGATGTTTAAGGGCAACACAATTTGAGTAAAAAATGAACTTCTTCCCTATCAAATAATGCTCTCGAACTATCAGAACTCTCACCACTATATAGAACTCTTTGTCATAAATTAACCAAGTTGCTAGCTTCCCAAAGGTTCTCCCGCACCAATGCCTATCCCAATAGCATCACAATCACCTTCAAATAACTTATTAAAATTAGGTAAAGCTAATATTAAGATAATACCATATAGGCCTTATGTGTAATGTATTTATATGGGGATCGCCCCTTGACCGTAATAAGAAAACAATCATATTTTATTATTTCTCTTCACATGGTATGAGAGCCAGTGAGGTTACCGCACTACGATCCTTGACCACATTATCCCTTTGCGACACAGATCCTCTGATGCCTTTGGAGACGAAGACGCAGCAATACAGCGACGAACCTCGACCGTTCCTGCAGCGCGATCCTTGCTGCGAGCCTAATAAGCATTGTAAAGCCCTTCGCAACAACGGGCATTGCCATCAACCGCCTTGTTTGAAACAGAGGTGACTTGCCTTGACGATCTTGGCGGACGCGATGCAATCGGTGCTCGTGGACGCGACGCGACGTGACGGCAATCAACATATGTTTGGTGTCGTGATGACAGACGATAACCACGATTGACGTTACACAGACGCACGATGCCTGACAAACGTGACGCGATCGGCGCTTGGCAGACGATCTGCAACGGTTGACGATGATTGATGCACGGATCTCTCAGCGTCTGGCATGGGTATCTCTCTGCGACAGTTGAAGGCATGCTTACGCTAATTGATGCACGAGTATCTCTCTTAATGACTGCTATGAAGGTTATCTCTCTTAACGACTACTATGAAGGTTATCTCTCTTAACAACTGCTATGATATTCGTTACACAGATCTTTATATTATGATGGTTTGGATCTTATCCTGTTGAGCATGCATGTACTGTGATGGTTTTGATCGTATCCTATTGGACCCGCGTGTGCTTATGCTGAGCTATACAGCTCTGTGAATATTACTGTTGTTGCTATGCTTGTTATATGATGTGGTTTTGGATATTAATTTGTGAATACTGCTGGGTAATTGTGTGCTTGTGGTTGATGTTACATTCAGCATATAAGAGGTCTTTTGCTGCTGTTGTTTCAAGTTTGCACTGATCGTGGTCTTTATTGTGTTTCTACGCACCTAGTCAGCATGTTTCATATATATATATATATATACATGCCCTATGGGCTTTCCTGGATGAAGTGGTGACAACTATTATATATATATATATATATATATATATCTACATATTGGTCTGTTTTGTCTGCATTGCATTATGATGACACATGTAGCAGATGCTAGCATTACTGATTCCCTTGAATCAATTACCTTATCCCGTGCTGATTATTAGTTCTTGGTTGGTTCTGCCCGGATGGCTACAACTTCAGCACATACTGCTACATTGGCATTGCAACTATCAAGTAATCCTTTTTGTTTGCTTACTTCGAAGCCTAATACCTGGGTCATAGATTTTGGCGCCATTCATCACATGACTGATAATTCTAAACTCTTATCATCTTTTCAATCTATGGCGCCCACATCATCTCATCCCGTTATCTTTGCTTATAGTTCTCAAACCTCTATTATTGGAATGGAGACTGCACACTTAAGCCCATCTTTTCTCTTTCAACCGTGTTGCACCTACCACACTTATCATATAACTTATTATCCGTTAGTTCCTTGACTAGGCTCTCAATTGTTCTATAACCTTTTCATATTCTGGTTGTATTTTTTAGGATCTAAAGACTGGATGGACGATTGGTGGGGGAATCAAAGTTAATGGTCTCTATCACTTTGATCACACTATTCATTCTAATTCTGTTGCCACTATGGTTGCCCATCGTTCCTCTGATCACTTTCGGTTGCACTGTCGCTTAAGACATCCTTCCCTCAGTAAGCTTCAATCTAGGTCACCCTCTGCTGCCTCTATTAAGTCGTGTGAAACTTATGAGTTAGGTAAACATCATTGTGTTTCCTTTCCTTCCCGCTAAATAAATTGGGTGACTAAACCCTTTGAATTGGCTCACTTTGATGTATTGGGTCCCTTTCCTATACTAACTTTTTCTAGTTTTAAATATTTTGTCACATTCATAAATGATTATTCTTGCATGACTTTATTATATTTAATGAAAAATCGAACTAAGTTTTTTCTTGTTTTCAATACTTCAATTATGAAATTCAAAATCAGTTTCAAGTCTCTATTAAATACTTACAATCAGATAATGCCAAGGAATATCTAAGTACCTCTTTTGAGTTTTAACCCTTTCTTGTCTCTCATGGTATTGTGCATCAAACTTCTTATTCATATACTCTTCAACAAAATAGAGTTGCTGAAAGAAAGAATCGCCATTTACTTGCTGTTGCCCGCTGTTTAATTTTGCATATGCAACTTCCTAATCTTTTTGGGGTTTTGTAGTTCTTACAGCTTGTTATTTGATTAACCATCTTCCCTCGACTATCCTACATGGATAGGTTTCCTACTCCATTCTTAATCCCAATGCTCCTCTTTTCTCTCTTTCACTTCGTGTTTTTGGTTTTGTTTGTTTTGTACAGTACCTTGGACCTAATCGTGATAAGTTGGATCCCTGCTCTGTTAAGTGTGTTTTCATTGGCTATTCTTGCACTCAGAAAGGATATCGGTATTATAATCCCATAACTGGTCGTATCTATGTCTTCGTTGATGTCACTTTCCATGAGGATGCCTCTTATTATGCTTCTTCCACAAATAGTCAACTTGCTCCTTCGGTTATTCCATCCCCTATTCCTCCAGTGGTCTCCTCTCCTGAGTCGACTTCGATTGATCCGGGTCTCTCACCTTGTGACCACTTCACTAGCCACACATATCATCGCCGGCCTCAAGCTCCTAAAGTTCCCCCCACAACAATCAAAGCCTCTTCTTCCAATCCGACTCTGGATTATGACCTTCCTATTGCTCAACGTAAAAGTACTCGTTCTTGTGTTGGTCGTCCTCTTGATCGTTTTGTTTCTTATACTGGTAATGTCCGCTCTCAATATCCTATGTCTCACTTTGTCTCTATCACCAAGTTATCTCCTTGTTTCTCTGCTTTTGTTTCATTTATTTTGTCTCTAGTTGTGCCTTGTAGTGTTGCTGAAGCTCTTTCTCATCCTGGGTGGCACCAAGCCATGAATGATGAGATGCAGGCTCTTTGTACTAATGTCACATGGGATCTCACCCAGTTACCCACTGATAAAGTGCCATTGGGTTTTTACTGTAAAGGTTCATCCTGATGGTTCTCTTGAATGATTGAAGGCTCGCCTGGTGGCTAAGTGATACACTCAGGTTTATGGTGTTAACTATGATGATACTTTTTCTCCTGTAGCCAAGATTCCGCCTGTTCGAGTGTTTATCTCTTTAGTTGTTCATTATGGCTGACCTCTTCATCAACTAGACGTCAAGAATGCCTTTCTCCACAGTGACCTTGCTGAGGAGATTTATATGGAGCGACCACCTGGTTTTGTTGCTCGGGGGGAGAATCTGGTATGTCGTCTTCGCAAGGCTCTTCATGGGTTGAAATAGTCTCTACGGGCCTAGTTTGGATGATTTAGTACAGCTCTTGTCCGCTTCGGTCTTCGGCAATGTGAGGTTGATTATTCTGTGTTTAGCTCCTCTTCTCCTGCCGGGTGTGTTCTCTTGGTTGTATATGTTGATGATATTATTATTACGGATAGTGACAATGAAGGCATTCTACGTTTGAAGCAGTTTCTCTAGACTGAGTTTTGCATGAAGTATCTCGGTCGTTTGTGCTATTTCTTGGGGATAGAAGTGGCCTACTCTGATTCCTCTATCTCTTTGTTGCAACGAAAGTATGTGCTGGATATACTTGATGAGGTTGGGTACTTAAGCGTCAAACCTCTTACTTTTCCTATGAATCCAAATGTCTGGTTAGATTCAGAACATAGTGATTCGTTACATAACCCTGCTCAATATCGGAGATTAGTTAGTAAGTTAAACTATTTAACAGCTACCAGACCCGATATTGCCTTTGCTGTAAGCACCATAAGCCAGTTTATGAGTGTTCCTCGCACTACTCACTGGACTGTAGCATTGTGAATTATCAAGTACTTGAAGGGAGCACCAGGACAAGGTCTTCTGTTTACCAAATAGGATAATCTCGATATTCATGGTTATTCTGATGTTGATTGGGCAGGATGTCCGATTGATAGAAGATCCATTATTGGTTATTGTGTGTTTTTTGGTGGAAATTTTGTAGCTATGTTATCACTTTAGTACAATTGTTGAAGATTCTTTCCAATAAATAATTACAAAATATATGACAACTAATTGATCGAAGATTCTTTCCAATTCTCCCCATCAAGTTGGTGTAAAGATATCACATAACCCAACTTAGATAAAGTTGTATGGAAAGAAACGCTAATAACTGCATGAGTTATCACATCAGCTAATTGTTCTGCTCTCTTAATGTAGGAAACCTTCATTACACCAGAATTTAGATTATCCTTGATGTAATTCCTATCGAGTTCAATATGCTTGGTACGATCATGTTGTACTAGATTATTAGCTATCTCGATGGTAGCTGTGTTATCACAAAAGAGCGTCACTGCTTCTGAGGACCATAACCAAGGTCTTTCAAAAGAATACGTAGACATGTAAGTTCTTGAGTTGTGAAAATTCATCTGCATAGGGTGGGCCTCTTTCTCTCGATTTGTGGTGTTCGAGTTGGAGGTTGGTACTTCTATCTATTTCTGGCATGATGTGTGGTACGGTGATTCTCCCCTTAAGCTTGTGTATCCCGAGTTGTTTCAGCTTGCGCACTCTCCTGGTGGTTTTATGGTGGATATTCATTGTCTTCAGGATACTCACATGCAGTGGGAGGTATTTTTTTCGTGCGCTGCGCAGGATTAGAATTTGGAAGCTTTCTTCTCTTTTTTGACATATTATATTCAGTTCCTCCTACGAGACTAGATGCGGATAGGTTGTGTTTGCATCCCAAACGGGAGCGAGGGTACAACGTCTAAAGTTTTTACTTCATGCTCACACCTGCCCGTATTGAAAACTTTCCTTGGCGGAGTGTTTGAAAGGCGCGGGTATCGTCTCGGATAACTTTCTTTGCTTGGACTTTCGTCTTGGGTAAAATTTTGACTGTCGATCATTTGCAGCGTAGGGATTTCGTCCTTGTTAATAGGTGTTACATGTGCAAGGCTTTGCTGGAGTCAACGGACCATCTTTTCCTTCATTGTCCTTATGCTAGGAGGCTATGAGATATGACTCTGGCCCTCGGCCTCCTGTGGGTGATGCCTTTGTCTCTTCACGCGTTGTTGTCTTGTTGGCTAAGCGGTATTCAAAGGTGTGGTGGGATGTCCCTCATTGCATTCTTTGGAGTCATTGGCAGGAGAGGAACGCGCATGTGTTTGATGATCGAGAGAGGTCAGCAGCTGAGCTATCTTGTATTTTTTTACATTATTTGAGCGATTGGTTGTATGCTTCAGGCAGTTTCCGTTTTTCTTCCATTTGGGATGTTGTAAATGGTAGTTCCTTTTAAGCTAGTTGTTGTCTTAGTGTTGTAGTTTTGTATTTCACACACTTCTTGTATTCGATTTTCATCTAATAAATTTGTCTTACTTATAAAAAAACTTCATTATCAATGCTATGAAAAAAATGTCTTTTTCTATATAGACAATCAAGCTATTATTCACTCATTCGAGTACGCAATCGATTCTTTATAACATTTATAATAAAAAATGCTCTTTCCAGTAATTGATAAAGTTAATGTTAAAGTCACCAACAAATAAACTAATGAATAAACCACATTTTTATTACAGTTTCAATTATTTTCCAAGCAAGATCATAATTTTTTTTCAAGTCTTGAAAACTCAATATTTTGAGTAGGACGAACGAGTTTTATTTGGGCTAAAATTTTATAAAAATTTTAATTATATATTAATTACTAATACTATTATACTAATAATTTGTCCACCATGATCACATATTAATAAAGTATGTAAATATCATTTTTATACTAATAATTTGAGGGCCCACCCTAATCATATGCTAGATCAGCCCATGACTCACTCAGTAAAATTTAAGTGTCTAATGCATAGGTTCTCAAAGGTGAAATGGGGCAGTTACCAGCTTTTCTGAAGTGAAGATCTTTGTCGTCATTGATACTAATCATTATCCAAGGCCTACGAAGTGGGAAAATCTTCCTTGCAGCATCAATTCCTTGGTTAACAGCATTCACCACGGATGCATCAGCAGCGCAGTCAATGCAATCAACTGCACTTAACTCAAGTATATATATACATAAAAAAAAAAGGATCCAAATTATTAACTAGTCACAATGCACACCATGTGGCATGCTTTTATATTAGTAGTTTTATTTTAACAGTTTCAACGCATAGGAGTGGGGAGAGAAAAAAAATATAAATGTTCGGAAAATCAAGAAAGCAAACTTAAAAAAAAATTGCAGCCACATTACGATAGTACAGATATTTTAACATTAAGCAAAATGCCAAGGACATACAACTTGGGAAGGGACTATGCTCATACTATGAAGTTAAGGACACACAAGTACAACCAAGGCCAAGGGGCCTTCCAAGATTGCGAGCCACCTAAAAAAACACAAAAAAGTAAAACCCAAAGGAAGACACCTTTTAGGTAATGTTAGGTTGAAGATAATGCAAATAGAATGGCCACTTTGCCCATTTAAAAATAACTAGCTTGATGTCACGGAGTTAGGATTTTCACCCGTGCAGCACTCAGTCACCCTAGTGGATGCACCATGATGGTCGGGGCGTGACATCAAGCTTGGGTGGAAATGAACCATTCACTTAACTTTCACCCAAAACATTCTTTGATTCCCCTCGGTATCACGAGTAAGTTGATAGGAACCCGAGTAAAAGAATAAATTTATTGGTAGATGAAATACGAAATAAAACAAAATAGCTGATTTGTAATTTGAGAGGCAGCCATCGCTCCTAGTACAATAACCTTCTAATTGAATATTTTTCCAAAATCAAACATATTCTCACTCAGCGCTTTTTATAGTAAGTCCCTTGATTTCAAATTCACATACAATAAATAAATAACTTTCAAATTCAAACACAATAAATAAACAAAATAAAACTTTCAAATTCAAACATAATAAAAAATTCCAATTAAAAACTCCCTAAATCAAATTCAAACAAAATAAATTAAAAATCCCTAAATTCAAATTTAAAACAATAAAAAAACAATCCTAACCTCTTGTCTTGCATTGCGTCTAACATAAGTTTGCATGGATTTGGTCCAACAGAATCCAAATGAATGGACAAAATGAAATTAGAATCAAACATTCATATGGCTGGCAATAGAATAAGAAAATCAAAAACATTTTAAAAAAAAATATCGCCAGAGCTCGAACCTCCAGCCAAAGTATAAACCAGGGAAAGATTCCTGATGTCGACAACATCCTGAGAAAATTTGAACATGAGGGGCATTAATTAAAGGGGGCAACACGGGTTTCGCGAAAAGTTAAGTTTTCAATCTTAAATACCTCGAAGCTAGCTCCACATATAAGCTTCACCCAATTGCCTCTCTGGAGGGACTCGTGCGGAGAGCACGCAATTTCAGGAATCTCAAATTTTTTTATGAGGTTTTGAACGTTTTGGTGATGCTTTTTGCGGTTGAAATTCACTTTCACTGACACCCACAACACCCCAACAGAGTGTTGTGTAGTAATCCAGAGAGAGAGAGAGAGAGAGAGAGAAGTAAAATAAATTATGGGGTTTTAGAAGCTACCTCGGTGATGCTGCTTTTGGGAAGCAACAACAATATTAATTGGGAAAGCATTCGAGTTGCAGGAGAAGCTCACCGCCATGGCAACTGGCAAGGAGCAGTTAGCTAGCTAGCCTTACCTTCTCGCTTTTGAAAAGAAAAGCTGTAAGCTATGCAACAAATTCACCCCTAGCCGGTAATTGTTAGGAGGAAGAAGACGGCACCGTTTCAATGACCCGCCATATGGGCCAGACAAGAAGGCCCATTTGTGGTTCGGTAGCAACACTAACGAGCAACGACAACGGGGCAGTTCGTGCGTACTGCTGCGTACCCGTGTCTTGGGCACGCGATTGGGGACTGTGGATTTGGGTATGTATTTGGACCCTCCCACCCCGCAGCTGAAAAAAATGAAAAATGGGGGCGGTGGCTCGCACACGCGCACTCACGCCGCTACCGCCCTCCCTGTCTCCTCCTTGGGTTTATCGGGCTCATGTCTAGGGTTTTTCTTTACCTCAAAGTTTCCAAAACCCTAACAGTCTCTGTGGGTTGGTTGTCGCCTATCTCCACTAATGGATTGCAGGCTTGTGGTTCCGAGCTCTCACTCATCCTTGCCGATTATTCCCTAGCCGAAGAACCGCAGTCGCATTGCTGTTGTATAGGGGGGGATTTGTAACCAGTATGGAGGGCATTGACGATGACTTCGGCGACATCTACTCGGATGTCGAAGTCCTCGCGACTTCGGCCGTCAATGGCGCCCCAGAATCCGCTCTGTTGTACGTAGACGAAGGCGGTGATGATGATAGTGGAGACCACAAAATTGGTGAAACCTGCAACTCGCGGGGCGGCGACCATGAGTCTGTTTGTTCAATCGACGGTGATTCGGACGGAAAAGATTTGGCATTGGAAGCCGAGGGAAGCGAAAGCGAGGATGATTTGAACATTGTTTTGAATGAGGGTGATGGTGGCCGGGTGTTCCCGGTCAAGGGAGGAGATGCGAGGGCGAGGAGTGGAGGGTTTGTGGGAGCCAGCGATGATGAGGATGGTGATGGTGGTGCTGATGATTATGTGGCAGGGTCGGAGCAGGTTTCTGCAGCTCGCAACGGCGAGAGAGGATGTTTTGCCACCGCTAGTTATCGTTCGCGGTTTTCACAATATAAGGTAGTTCAAAAAATGAAAAGAAAATTTGAAAAAAACAAAGTTTATACGCTGGGATTAGGTTGTATTTATTGGACTTTCTTGAAGATAAGAAATGTGAAAATAATTGTTAGCTGTGACTGGAATTACAATTCGTCTTACTATTTGTTCTTATTTTTCTCCTGGGACTGTACTAATTTGTTTAATAGGTACTTGCAAAAGGGGAAAAAAAAGCAACAAGATTTTGTAGTTGATATATTTGGATCTTTTGAAACAATTTAAATGGCAACATTGTGCCTTTTTAATCCAAATAATTGGGATAGATGCAAGATATCTGTGATATTATTTAGAGTTTAAATAGAGTTTGTTTAGGGAAGTTTATTTAGAGCTTGCCTACAATGAAATAAAATCTGTCTTACTTATCCAAAAAAAAGAAAAAAGTTTCATCTTATTTCTTAACGGAAACATTCGCCTAAGAATTTCAAAAATGATAAATATGATCATTTCAAAAATGATAAATATAATCTCCCTCAAACACTTTGGGTGTCATAAATTCTTATAAGAATTTGAAAATAGTAAACTCCTCCTAGCACCCTCTTAAAAAGTCCGTGTTGGAATCAGTATTCTGTATACTTTCAAATTCTTATTAATTTCTTACTTTTAGTTTTAAAAAAGAAAATGAATCAAATTTGTTGATTGAGCTGTTTGATGCAACACATTCTCAAATATGGTTACTTATTGGGGTACCATTGGATAGTATACACGACCTCATGTGGCTGCACATTCAAACATTGGAAAAGCAGATAGATCTGCAGGGATGGCTGTGGTCCCTTCAACCTTGGCTAGAGGAGACTGGGAACGTAACAGATTCCACAAATCTAAGGGTTCAGTTCCTGGTCGGGTGACTTTTCCGTCTTTTGCATCCGTTTCAGGAGCAGCTCAAAATCGTTATGGTTTCTCACTTCCTTGCTATAGGTAAGAAATGTCATTCCGTTCATAAACATTTGTACATAACTAAATATAGTTAATTTAGCACTTCACTGGGAGTGTCTGGTAAGTGGAATGTATATTAAAAGATGAATCATTATTTATTAGCTGTTAGCTAATAAGTAGGTAGTAGCAAGTGAAAATGTTTGCGTTATGGTAAGGGTGAGTTGTGAAATTAGCAAATTGGTCAAAAATTCCTAGTGGTCTTGATGATAAGCATCTTCTTCTTTCAGGACAATTCTGGATGTAAATATTGACACATTTGAACACAAGCCTTGGAGGTATCCCGGAATAGATATAACAGATTTTTTCAATTTTGGTTTTGATGAGGAAAGTTGGAAAAGTTATTGCAATTCCATGGTAAGTGAACTTGCCATTGCCATGAATAATTCATTTAAAAAAAATATATGCATTAGCATGTAAACAGATGCCAATAAAGACTGCTTATATATAGGCAGTCCATATTGCATCAAGTATTTTGTTTTGTTATGTTTTGTTTTTTTTTTCTGTGAAAGAGCCTTGTTGTGGGCATGTGTCAGATGCTATTTCAGAAGAAAACATTGTCGAGGGCCAGGAGTTCAATCTATGGATTAAAATCCAGTGAGGTAGACTTTCAAAATTCTTTCTTCTGTGATCTTCCATCTTTTACCTATAAATTGCTTATGTCTGCAATAGGAATATATAGCTGGATGTCAGAATGAGAAAGTAGCTCAAGAAGCTGTGGATTCAGAGACTATTCAGGGCGATACAGGAATACTGGTATGTTTATTTTTAAGTAGTTGATTGCTTTGTGTGTGCATGAGATAAATTTTAAGACTCTTGTTTCCATCTTTAAATGATTGGTTGAAATTGGATATATATGTTTTAAGTGATTAACCTGCAATTGTTTCAGCCAAAAGGTAGAGCTATTCAGGTTGAACGAAGCACCTGCGAAAGACCATCATCTATGGATGTAAGGCGTCCCTGTGATAGGGATTCTGATGTTGTGATACAGGTAACATCACTTTTGACTTTGCTTTTATGCATAAATTGTAGTTCTCATTCCCTGTTTCATTGCTCCACAGATAACCGTGCAGGATTCCACAGACCATTCCTCTGGTTCTCAAAAGATTCATGATTCACCTGAAAATGAGGTTGTAGGTGTGGATGATAGCACGGATAATCAATGCTTTACCGGTGAAAATGGGGACGAACTGTCTACAGAATCTCTGTATGGAAATTCTGGAAGGCTAGAAAGCTCTTATGTTCCAAACAGGTTCAATTTCTGCTTAATTTTATTCATATATATATCTATCTATCGTACATGGTGAATTATCTTATAATATAAAATTTCTATACCTGTCCCCCCCAAGCGCCCCCCCCCCCCCCTTTTGTATTGCTTAGTTCGGTTTGAGAGGGGTTGTCCTCTAATAAAGTCTAACATGTACTAAGTTGATATTGATTCAACCCTTACAGAGTGTTGATATATGACATGTGTGTAGAATAAATGATACACAATACAGTGAAATATATAACTTTGGATCCTATGATATTGCCTTAGACAGCATTACAAATATTTTATGCTATTTTGCTGAACATTTTTCTTTGAATGTACTTACGCTGGAAGATGCTTATTTATTATTAATATTTGTTTTGTCTTCCTTGATATGAGCAGGTGTTCCCAGCAGCAAACTGCATCAAAAAGAGTAATTAAGGACTCCCTCAATAATAGAAATGGCCAGTTTTCTAATGTGGAGCGTGAATGGCACAAGAAAAATGTGCATACTGCAGATGGCAACACTGGAGTGGCAGACCCAAAAACTATCATAAAGGAAGAGGTCGGACGAAATACATTCAATGCAGATCCATGCAGTACTGAATCAGGATTTTTAGTTGGTGATGAAAAAGACTACAGCCCTAGTTCTTCTCATACTGGAAATCAATATGAGTCTGAGCAATTTGAGAACCATAAAAGAAGACCATCCACAACGTTAGTCACTGATTTGAAGAAATCAGTTACATCTGACTTTGATGTCCCTGAGGATTTAAAATGCAGTGGATTCAAGCTGAAAGAAGCTCACCACAAGGACTCATTAAAATGTAAAAATTCCACACAGCAGAAACAAAGGCGTCATGATAGAAGACTTCATAATGTTGGCAAGAGAGATACTGATAAGGATGCTGTCCTACGAAAAATTGATATGGAAGGTCATGATCGCTCATTTGATGGTCATAGAAGACAGACTAGCAGATTGCATAATTTGGGTTCTGATGATAGAAAAGATATATCTAATCAACGGGAAACTGAATCTGCCCTCCATTACTGTACAAACAGGATCGGTGACATGCATGTTCAAACTGCTTGCGAAAATGAGTTTTATGGAAAAGGTCATCAGAATGTTAGAGATAAAACAGATCCATATTTAAGAAGGAAATCAGATGAAAGCAATTGTTTTATTAATGAAAGAAATACTAGGGTAGTCAAAAAAAGAGTGGAAAGGGATCCCTATCATTATGAAAATGGATCACTGGTGGAAGACATGGGTTCTCATACATGCCTGGAGTCCAGGCACATAATTTCAAATTATTATGCATATTCAGACAAAGAAAAAGATCACAGGAGCATTAGGAAAGATGGTCTTCAGCTAAGGAGACATGGCAATGATGAATGGCTACTGGAAGTGGAACGTAGACATCCAGGTGATTTCATTCATCAAAAAGATGGAAGATCTGTACAATTCTTTGACAGGGAAAGAAATTTTTATGATGAACAATATGAAGGTCATTTTCTGATGAACAGTAGACATGACTTTAGCAGAAGGGAAAGATATGACAGCATTTCCTCATTGGATTCAGATGATTATCTGCATATACAAATGGAGGATAAATATCAGCAGCGCTTTAATCATCATTCTGTTTCCTCCCATTCTTACAAAGAGCCTCGCCGGTCCCATGTAAGCAGGTGCCATGGTGTAGGAAACAGTTATGATGTGTATGAGTTGAGATCAATTGAAAGATACGATCATTGTAGAAGACAGTTGTCTACTGAGAGATGCAGAGACAAGGACTGGTTTGATAGACAAAATGATGCTTATGAGCTTGAGGACACATTCAGTTACACTGATGATGAAGCTCAATTGGAGGAAAGAAGATATAGTTGGCAATCTAAAGAGTTAAAATGGCCTAGAGATGAATTAATATTTAGCCATCAAGACAATAACTCCTATGCTAAAGAGGCCCCATTTTACCTCGAAAATATTTCTAGGAAAGAAAGGCCTCATTATGGAGATGAATTTGGTGATGGTTGGAGGGTTTCTAGTGATAAAGTAAACAAGCATAAGCTCAACATGGCAAAAGAAAGAAGTAGGAGTTTTAAAATTGATCGTAGAGGTAGGCTTGAGCAGGCAGTTTTAAGGTGCAAGGATTCAGTGGACTTGGTTGTCGGGGAAGGAAAGGTAATTTTGGGGAAATCAAGGTTAAAATGTTGTAACACTGTACTTGTACCCTGTATATTGAGTGATAATTCTTCCTGTGTTGATTTAAATGAAAACATTGATAGTTCAAATGCTGTGTGTTACTACTAGCTGAAGAGTTTTATTCATCATTCTATTTTTTTCATGCAATGACTCATGGTAAAGGGGAAATAATTTAAGTGCAGGTTCTTGGTGCATAAATATTAAAAATGTTTTAGGTACTAATGACTAATCTGATAAAGATTGATTTATCACTCCCTTTGTGGCCATGTTGTGTTGACAATCTAAATGATTTGTCTGGGATTTTGTAGTTGCAATACTCTGACTTAAAAATAAACATTTTACATTATTCGTTTGCATGTTGTAATGATGTTTTATGCTTTGCATGTTCGTTTGCATCACTATATGCTTGTACAGTCTTGTATTTTCTTCTACACTTCGAAAGTTTGGTGTCTGCTTTTGTGGGCTTGGGACAAGTTATAGAAGAGGAAAATCAATGACAGGGAGCGGAAAAGATGAATTTGAATAATGCTACTCACACCAATCAACAGAATTTGAATTGCGTTTACTTGTGCAAGATGAATTTGAACAAGGCTGTTGCCCCCCTTGTTCTAAACATAATATAGGTCACATTCCTTTTAGTTATTTAAAGTGACCTAGGTACATGTTCATCACTGTTGTACAGAAAAGGATTGATACGTGTTTATAATTCCTATTGTTAACCTTTGGATATGAGATAAATATCATTCAAAACAAACTTTGTTGCACAAAGTAAATGATATGGAATCAAACATTTTATGCTGGAAGTACTTATCTTCTCAATGGACTAATCTGTATAGGCTTATTGGTAATGCCTTGATTTTATGATGTTGATTGGTAACAATTTCTTGTGTCCCTTAACTTGTTTTTGTTTTATTTATCTACTTTTTTTCATTTGTGATGGGGAAAAAAGTTTGGATTTTTTGTAGTATTTAATTAAAATATCTCATTCATAGTTTCTGAATTTTTATTTTTCTTCCATTGCCTCATAAGCTTTGGCAGTGGGACTTCATGATCCCAGTTTCAAGATTATCAAGCTTATTTCCTCTGTTTTTTTAATTTGTAATTACCATTGTCTATTAATACTGATTTAAACATCGGATGATGTCTTTTTGTGGTAACCAATATTTAGATTAATATATTTTTGATTGTCATATGACACCATCTGGAGTTTCGACATAAATAGATGCATATGCATTGTTGCTCCTCTGGTTTAGTGCTCTCATGCGCGATATCTTTTAAGATTTTCAGATCTTTATGCCTGGAAATTTCCATTTTAGGGATTTTAATGTCTTTATGTAGTGCATTCATGCACATCTAATTCCAGTTGTTTTGACGTCTATGTTCAGCATCAGATGCTTAAATTATCAGCGTGGAAACCTTAAAAAATTAATGGAATATTCCGTGTAGGGAACAATCTTGTCCTTGGGGCGTAGAGAGTAATTTTGCTGCCATAGTGCCATGTACAAGTCTGCCTGGTGAAATTTAGTTCAATTAACTACCGTTTCCCTGTTATACTGCCTTTTTTCGTTTTTGTGCTCCCAACTTCTTGCTTACCTATGATGTCATGTTTTAATTTTGTTCTCTTTTTTGCTTTACTTTGCTAGCAATCTTGGTAAGGCAGTATACTTCCTCTGGGTCTACTTATGACTGAATCTTCCAGCATCATAATCTAATACTATCAGCGAACTATTGTATAGTGATAGCTGATAACTGAATCGGTTCCTTCACAAGGGCTTAGGCGCATTCATTTTATCGGTTTGTGTGCTGTTAACATTTGAATGAATCTTCTGAAGCTCCTGCCCGTGTCTTAAACATTAGAGCTGCTGGCTGATGTTAATCTCTCATCCCGTGTTCAGCTGATGCTTGCTTTCACAGTTATGAGGCTTATGATATTTATTATCCAGAAATATAAATATATTAAAAAAACAACATTTTAGAGATTATGGCCATTCTAAAAGGTAATATAAGCCCTATACACTTGCACTTTTGTGTAGCTGATTACACTTTACATTGATGCTATCGGTTTCCATCATGATATATATTTCATTGCACGTTATATTATGTAAATATTTGTTTTTTGTTTTTTTGTTTTTTTTTTCACAGCTAAATTCGTTGTTTGGGCTGCGTTATTTTTAAAAGTGTGATGTTTCTTTGTCAACAAACTCTGCAGCCCACTGACAGATGCACCAAAGGTGGAAGCATGATGTGCAATGGTGAGGTCGAAGACATGGATAACAAGAATTCTCGGAAGGCCACTATTTCCAATACTTCAAGTAGATCGCACAAGAAGGCAACTGAACTTGGCATCACAAAAATGGAATGCAACAAGAATGGGGATCAATGGGTTGACAAGTTTCCTGTTCCTGATCACAAGGACGATTTAGATATTGAGGAAGGTCAGATAGTTAGAGAAGAACAAGACAAGGTTGTTATCTTCGAGAAGAGGCACACTTCTGAAAGCGCATCTCCAAGAGCTGTGAAGGAGTGGAAGGAGGACACCGAAATCCCGGCAAATGCAAGTAAAGTTGTTGAAGAAGTTGACCAAGATCGAATTCTTGAGATGCTAGTGAAGATGGAGAGACGAAGGGAGCGCTTTAAGGAATCCATCCCTGCGAAAAAGGAGCTCGACAGGAGCTCGAAAATGCCACAAACAGATGCAGAGCCTGTAGTTGAAACAGTTGAAAATAAGCCACGGCCAACGCGAAAGAGGCGGTGGAGTGGTAGTTAAAAGTCACTGGATTTGTTACTCAATTTTACAAATGATCCCCTTACAGAATAATTTCAATACATCAAGAAGTCACAGTGGAAGAGACGAGTGGAAACGGAATTTGTAAGGTACGGTCCCGGGATTTCTGGTTTTTTTTTTTCCTTCGCTTTTAAAGGAAATTGGAATTTCTGTATTCAATGCATGGTAATTGCGTTTGGGTGAAAAGAGTCCAATTGGAATTTCTGAATTTCTGTTGCTCCGACTCTTTTTAGAACAACAAAGCTGCAAAATTATTCCAAGGCTGCATTTTTTCAGATGCATGCAGTTGACTGGAGTTAACGCACTTCGTTTGTCATATCCGTCACTTTAAAATTGTTATGCTTTCTTGTCTCCTCATTAGTGGCGGTATAGTAGTCCTTTGAATCGACAAAGATGTCCTGATTCACCATCCTTTTATTGCCATTAGAGGAATCACAGTAGGTTGAGCTCGCGAACTATTTTCGGGTTTGTGGTTTTGGATGAGAATTATTTTTAGTCATCTCGAATAGGGGTTGAGTTTTTCGAAAATAAATTCTATAATTGATTAAAAAAAAATTAAATATAAATATAAATTTTCTGATATAAAAATATATTGTTTGATGAGCATTTTAAAAATACAAAGTTTATTAGAAATATTATATATTCAAAATGAAATAAATTATGAGTGCTAATTCTATATTTAATAAATCATATAATCAACTAGTCATTAAGTTAAACGAAAATATTTATATTTAAATTTATAATTTAAATACTTATATATATATATATATATTCAAATTTATAATTATAAGTGTTAAATTTTTTACTAAATAAAATTTATTTTTAAAATTTAAAATTTTAATTTTAATAAAGATTCAAATCATAAAATTAAAATAAAAATAATTTTGTTTTTGTTTTAATATAAATAAATTAAGAGAGCGGGGTGTAAAAAAAAAAAAATGCTATATGCAGTCGGTGTTGTGTACAAAAACAAAAAAACAAAAAATGCTAAAAAGGAAACAAAAAATGTGGCATGCATCAATTGGAAATCATGTTTTAATGTACTTTATTAAATAAAAATGATATTTGCAACTGGTGTTGTGTTTCTAGCTGATATGGCAATTGCCATATCAGAAAAAATATGTAAAACTTAACGCACAGTGGATCACATTTGAGAGAGAGAGAGAGAGAGAGGGAAAAAAGAGAGGGGAGCCTCGAGCAGCGCATCCTAGATAGGATGAGATATAAGCATGGCATAAAATTAAGATTTAGAGGCGAAAGATTGCGTTTTTTAAAAATCCAAGAGCAACAAACCCCCTCTAGGTGTTTGGGCACTATAACTCTCATCCATACCTATAAATAAAAAAAGGCCTAAATCAAACCACTGTGCGTGAAGTTATGGCCGTTTGACATTTTCATTGGAAATTATAAATGATAAAACTCAGAAACTCATAGATTTGGCCGTAGGAGAAAAGATCGATGCCAGCTCGAGGCTTGCTCGAGCCTCAAGCTTGAGTTGCTCGATCTCGAGCAGGGCTCAGCATTTGTAGCATACGCTGCTCTAGCAGCTCGAGCTTGAGGCTTGAGCTAGTCTTGTAATGACCCGTGTTTGGGTTGATAGCCTTAAATTGGTAATGAAGATCTCATTTTGGTATCGTGCTCGGTGATACAATCGTTTTGGCTATAGTTGGGTCCAATTTGGAGTTCGGGACATTAAAAGGCTAGTTGTGTAATTTTGGTGTTTATTAGTTAAAGAATTAGCAGTAAATATAAATAGGAGGAACATAAAGAGAGCTTTTGCTTTACGTTATCACGTTGGTGTGTTTGAGAGAGAAAGATTGGAAGCTTGAAGCCTTGGTGATTTGGGGCGATTTGGGTTCGTGGAGCTCAAAGAATTACTCCAGGTAAGTGTTCATGTACTTCTTATCTCGATTTTGTTCTTGATTTACACGAATTTTTAATGAAATATGAAATCGAGTATGAACCCTAGGTTTTGGGAAAATCCAATTTTGAGTTAGATCTGGTAGTTTAGCATAAAATATATGGTTATGATCTAATATATATTGTTGTGGGTTTGTGTTTCTGTGATCTGGAGGTTTTATAACCATGTATTGCATGAGAGTTGAGAAGTCAACTATGAAAATCTAGATATATGTGTATTTCTGTTGTTACTGTGTAATTTAGAGGAATTCAGAACACGTTTTGAGGTATATATCGTAGTTTATTGAATAAAGAATGTGTTTGTGAGCGTCTGGAGGTCATTGGGTTGATTCCAGACGAAAAACAGGCTAAAAACAATGATGAACAGTATCCTAGGTGAACTTAAAGGTCGAAGGTCAAACCTTCGAGTCTTCAAAGCAAATCTTCGAGTCTTTAAGGCTTCGAGTCTGAGCTTTGAGTTTCCGGGTCAGCAGTTCTATAGCTTCGGGTTAGCAATGCCAAGGTACAACAGGGCCATTTACATTGTAAACAATTTTGCCTCTCCTCATTTAAGTATTATACTTAAGTTACAATAAAAATAACGAAATACCTCCCTTTCGAATTCAAAGAAAAATACTAGAAAATTAAATTTTCACTCCTTCAAAATGTGAAAAATAGAAATTAATACTGAATCTAAAAGAAATTTAGTTTTTCGTAGTGGTGACTACTTAGAAAGTGGGGTTAAAGCTCTTAGAAAAATCCCCAAAAATCAGGTTATCTTAGTTATGATATGGGAAACCAATGTTGGGACTTTTTTATTTTAAGAAAACAACTTCTACGAAAAACCCCTCTATTGGTCAAGACATAAGAATAGATTCGTGGAGACCGGCTTCTGTTATAGAGGGAGTGTTGTGAATCGTAGTAGTCATGTGGGCCTGTGAGGCTACTTTGATAAGCTTGAGAGACTACTGTTGAGGGCCTGGGAGGCAATACTATACTTGATAGGTATTATTGTGCCTAAGAGCTAATACGCGACCTGTAACAGCCCACATCAGATGTAATGTCCCACATCGGCTGGGGAGGAGAACGAAGCAAGCTACTTAGGTAGCTGTAGAAACCTTTCGTAGTACGACGCGTTTTGGGGGCCGAGGGCCTACCAAAAACAAAACCGTGTGGGCGAGGCCCAAAGCGGACAATATTGGGCTACGGGTGGGCTGGGGTGTTACAAATGGTATCAGAGTATTGGGTCTCTAACGTCCCATAGATCAATCCCACATCGGTTAGGGCGAACATTGAGGTTGTCCTAATGAGGAGGCTCATGTGCACCTTGTCACAACGCGTTTTAACGGGTCACGGCCCATTAGAAACAAATCCATGCGGGCTGCGGCCCATGGGTGGGCGCGCGAGTGCCAAAGTGGACAATATTGTGATAGTGAGTGCCCTAGCCGAGGTCCAACACAGAGCCAGGGCCCGGGCTAGTGTTCCAGCAAGGACGTTGGGCTCTCCGAAGGGGGGGGGGGGGGGTGGATGTAATGTCCCACATCGGCTGGGGAGGAGAACGAAGCAGGCTACTTAGGTGGTTGTGGAAACCTCTCCTAGCACGACGCGTTTTGGGGGCCGAGGGCCTACCAAAAACAAAACCGTGCAGGCGAAGCCCAAAGCGGACAATATTGGGCTACGGGTGGGCTGGGCTGTTACAGGACCTGAGAGGTACTATTGTGCCTGAGAGGCAATGCCAAGCTTAGGGGCAATATTTGGGATTCCCTGGGAGACTTTCTTTCTATTTTAATGTATGTACATGATTGAGTTGGTGAGGTATATGTAACATTACACGTGCACATGCCTACACTAGTTTATGTGTTGAGATGGGTCGGGGAGACATGATCTCTACGGAGCTGTGGTTACTCACTCATCATGTTGTGTTTGCCTTTATTTATTTCAGGTGCTTACAGGAGCTAGGAGGTTCAACAAAGGTGAAGACTGTGTGTTTGTTTGTTTTGTACTGTGGATTAAAATGAGAATTTTGTATTCATGAGTTACATGTGTGATATGGATTAGGGACGGCACCCGTGCTAAGGTCCCTTTCTTGGTGTTATCACCAACCCATTGTCCCTTTGGGTGCGGGCATGGGGATTCACTAACCAGTTTCTGTGGGTTGAAGATATAAAGACCCGTATTTGGGTAGGGCTGAGAGATAGTCTTTCTCTGTTGCTAAAAACATCTAGACAATATTGTGTTCGTCGATGTGAGCATTTTGACAGTAATTGGGCCCAATTCCGGGTCGGGGCCCCGAGTGGCCCGATTGTTGACTTTTCGGGGTTTATTGGTTGACCTTGCATTTGAGTAGTCAATTGGGTCGAAAAATATCTGGATAGTGATGTGCTCGTCATTTCGAGCGTTTTGACTATACTTGGGCTCAATTTGGAGTTCGTGACCTCGGGAGGTCAATTAATATTTTTGGGATTTATTAATAAAAGAAAATACAAAAATATAAATAGGGGGAAAGAGAGCTTCCACGTTACGTTTCAGCGTTTCTGCGTCTACGTTGGAGAGCTTAGAGTAGGGGTGCTACCCGCCATAGCAAGGGCAGGGTCTACCTATTACCGTACCCCGCCCCCGCCTAGGTGGGTAAAATTTTTTTAAAACCATACCCCGCCCCATGTATAGGCGGGGCGGGGTACCCCATCCTATGGCGGGGTAAGCGGGGGGAGGCTTCATCCGCCCGTACCCCGCTACCGACTTTTATTGTTTTCTCTCTTAAGACAATCTTGTCTTTTAGAGGCTCCACGAAGCAGTTGATAAAAGTAATCCGGGTCTTATTGGAGGCAGAATCAACCTATTACCGCATCCTGTCCTCACTTAGGTAGTAGATTAAATTTTAAGATTGTATCTCGTTCTATATATAGGCGTAATAGGATATACTGTTCTTTAATGTGTCTATGAATGAAGTTCGATTTGCTCACATCTTGTTATCGCTTTTTATTAGATCTGTCTATATCAATAATTTTGGCTTAAATCAAATTTCTACATCATTTTTAACCAAAAAATTATTAAAAATGATTTAATTTTATAATAATAAATATCATTCAAAAATATTAAAAATCATAAATAATAGTTAAATAATAATATTTAAAATATTATAAAATTATAAATAAAAATTATTAAAATTAGACGGGGGCGGGCGGGGTACCCCACTACCTATTACCGCTCCCCGTCTCCGCTTGGGCCAGGGTGTCAAGTTTAAAAACCGCACCCCGCTTTTGCTTGGGCGGGGTAACCCGCCCCACGGAGCGGATAGCGGGCGGGGTAGCGGGGGCGGGTATCCGTTGCCCACCCCTAGCTTAGAGAGAGAAAGAGAGAAGGAAGCTTGGAGCCTTCGATTTGGGGCGTTTTGAGCTCGTTCAAACATCAAGAATCATTCCAGGTAGGTGTTCCATTGATTTTTCACCCTTTTCTTGATGTTTTATTGGATTAACATGTAAGAATTTGATGAAATCATGCAAATTCGTGATGAACCCTAGAAATTGAGCATGAAACCTAGATAATTTAGGTTGTATGGTAGCCTACTGATGGCTAGATGATGTTAGATACCCTTAATAGGGATGAATTGTTGCTTAAAAATGGAGATTTAACGAGTATAATTGGGTTTTGGGACGATTTGGGGAAGAACGCAGTCGGAATTTCGCAACTGGGGAACTGCTCGAGGCTAGCTTCGAGCAGCTTCGAGCAGTCTCAAGCGGAGGCCTCGAGCAGGGAGCGTTGAGCAGAATGTAGCCTCGAGCAGAGCGTCGAGCAGCCTCGAGCAGGGAGCCTCGAGCATGATGATCGAGCCTAGAGTGTCGAGCAGCATCGAGCAGAGCGTCGAGTAAGGTGTCTCGAGCAGGCAGTTTTGAGCAGTTGGACAGTGCATGTAAGACCCGTAAAAAAATTTAAGCTCTTCCTTAAATAGTAATAATAATAATGTCATTACTAAAAATAGTTAGAAAGAATATTTTAGATATTATCACAATAAAAATAAGTACTCAATATAGTCATTTAAGTAGCATGTGACTAGTAAGTAGCCGTTAGAATAGTAACTAGCAGTTAGAATAGTAACTAACCATTGGAATAAGTAACTAACCGTTATGAATAGTATCCATTTGAATTGTTATAAATAGGTATGGGTATGTAATAATGTTTTATAATATTATACTTTATAGGTTTATAAAGTAAGAAGTCATGGAATATAATGTTATCTTACTTTATTGTTTATTGATTACACAATTATATTATTTTATCCGCGTTAATATTAAATACGTTATAAAAAAATAAAATAAAATAAAATAAAATAAAATAATTTCTTATACGTTATAAAAAGTTTAGATGCTATATATTATGTCATTTAGTTTCTTAAACCAAATTACTATGGGTAAGTAAGTATTACAAGCCTTAACTTTACCAAAAGTATAAAACATAGGTAAGGCCCAAAAATTTGAATGAGGCAGATTCTGGAGGTCCCATTCAAAAATTCATAACTTGAGTTATACAGATCCAATTGACATGAAACCAAAGCCCATTTGTTCATTTATGACTTAGCTAAAACATGTAGAAATTTCAGAATTTAATCTGAAGCCAATCAATTCCAGAAGTTAAAATACTACACATAGGTTCAGTATGAACGGGTAAACATTTAGTATGACTTCAAAATTCAATAACTTTTGTTATACATATGTAGAAATTATAAAATTGATACCCATTTGTAGATATTTGAGTTAGTAATGCAATACAATTGGCCGTTTGTCAAAAACTACAAAATTAAAAAAGTTATAATTGAATTAGTATGGAGTACACCAATGTGGACTTTTAATGCCAAAGGAACCTTCTAGGTTTAAAAGTCTTAAAACATTTTTAAATGATAGGAGGAGATAACCACGTTTTTAATAAGAGATAATATGAGGAAAATAAAGTATGATATATATTTTAAATAATTTAATTTAATGCCAAAGTCAAATTCGTACACTATTTTTCACACTATTACACCTACCACCTTACCTATAAATAGCATGCCTCACTTCCCTTCTCAAGCACTCTTTCCATTCAAATAAGCCACAAAACTCTCCTCCAAATACTCTCCAAAAAGTTCTATTAACACCCCAATAGTCCTCCAAGCCTTCTCTTCTCTCAATCTTCCTCTCACCCGTTGGAAGTTCCAAAAGGTAAATATTTCAAGCATATATTAATCATGTTCTTGGAAGGCTAATCCTCCTCATACATATATATATTATGGATGGCCTTGCCCCTCAATATATATATGTATATTTATTAAATAATATGTATATGTGTATATATATATTATTATTATTCCATGGAAGGCTAAGCCTCCTCATACATATATATATTATGGATGGCTTTGCCCCTCAATATATATATGTATATGATACGTATATGTGTATATATAGATTATTATTATTCCATGGAAGACTAAGTCTCCTCATACATATATATATTATGGATGGCTTTGCCCCTCAATATATATATGTATATTATATAGTATATACATATATTATATATGTATATGTATACGTATAGATTATTATTATTATCATGAAAAGTTTTTCCACCATAATATACTTATATATGTCTCTCAATATATTACTTATGAATATACTATTATTATTAAAACTAAAATATTAACTTTTAAATTTTGTTTCAAGGTTTATAAACGCGGAAGACAAAAAGATTGTAAGGATCCACTCTCCCTTTCCTTACCACGATCTCCGACGTGGAAATTCATTTCCTATTTCTTCTCTATATTTCTATCTCGATATTTAATAATTAACTTCTTTGACACTTTTTGGAAAGTTGGTAATCTAATTTATTGAATGGTGAATAACCCTTTTACTTATCGGGGCTATTATTGTAAGACCTTCCTTTACGTTGAAATTTACCATTGATGTGGTTGTTTGAAATTTTGTGAAGATATGTTTTATGTTTGGAAATATGTTTATGGGTGGTTCCAGAAAGACCTCCAATGCATTGGGTAAAGAATATCACTGGAGAGTGTCAATCCAGTTGATAACAAGTTATGCATGACATCTAGGTGGTGAACCTAGATGAGTAGATATTCTTATTCTTTCATGAGTTAATTATTCTTTATATATTATTCGTTACTTTTAACCTTACTGGGCTATTTGAGCTCATTTCCTTTCATGTTTTCTTTCAACCCCAGGGAACTAGGAGAAAGCAAGGATGCTAGGATAATGGTGTCCAGAATGCTTGGAATAAAATCATAAGAAGATTATGCATGTAGTATTTATATGTCATGTAAACTATAATGGGTTATCAACACCTAGTCTCTAAACGCTAAACCTTAAAGATCTTGTGATGAGTTTTGATGTAATAAATAAACCATCGAATTTATGTTGAGTAATAGATTACTATTCATATAATTGTAATATCTTATTTGTCCAATGCACCCGGTCTGGAAGTCCAGATTTGGGGGCGTTAAAGTGCAGTTCCAGTTTGACTGGACTGGACCCATTTACATTATAACCATTATGCCCCTCCACATTTAAGTATTAATTAAATTATAATGTAAATAACGAAATACCCCCCATTTGGATTCAAATAAAAATACTAGAAAAATTAATTCTCACTCTTTCAAAATGTGAAAATTGGGATTTAGTGTAAAATCTCGGAAAAACCCAAAAGTTCGTAGTGGTGACTTTTTGGAAAGTGGGGTTAGACATCTCAGAAAAACCCCCAAAAATCAGATTATCATAGTTATGATATGGAGACCCAATGCCGGGACTTTTTATTGCAAGAAAATAGCTGCTATGGATATCTCCTTCCTTAGTCAAGGAATGAAGATCGACTTGTGAAGACTGGCTACAGTTCTAAAGGGAGTGTTGTACACCTTAAGACTATATTGGTGTTGGTATGTTGGTTTGTGGATTTGGGACTTGGGTTCCATGACTTGTTGGGTTCTCACCGTGAAGCACAGATGGTGCTATGTGGTTGACGGGGCAGGCATATGCGTCGATGGCAGGCCTGTGTGGCACTGTGGCCGGGCATATTGCGCTTTGGCCGTGGTAGGCATATGCGCCGATGGTAGGCCTGTGTGACACAGTGTCCAGGAATGTAGCGCCGTGGAAGGGCTGAGTGCCCTGAGCTGAAATCCCATTAAGGATTGTGTTGAGCTATTGAGCTCGTGGAGCTTGGGCTAAGTGCCCTAAGCTGGGATCCTATTGAGGATCGTGGACAAGCTATCCTGTGTGGGCAGGCTAGGTCTTGATATTTGTTTGCAGGCTGAGTCCTGATGCTTGTGCACACTACACAGTGCACGAGTATACAGAGCATGTAGTATAGATGTGTATATTTGCATGATGTGGAGTGTTGGGGTCACCTACTGAACTTGTCGCTCACCCCTACTTGCTGTTTACCTTTTTTAGGTGTGACCTGGGACTAGTGGAGGACTTTCTTCCAAGAGGACGTGCCCACTGCTCTGATGTATGATACAGTGTTGTATTTTGTATTATTGTGTCCTGTATCTTGGACATGGGTCCGTGGACTTGTATTTGCATACTATTTGGGATGTGATGTCTGTATGACTGTTTGACTTATTGTATGCATGATGATGTATGGGAAAGTACAGGATTACCCTTGATGTATGACTGTACAGGGTTGCATATTTGAGACAGCACCCGCGATGTAGTCTCTATTGGTGCTAGTCACCAACCCCTTGACCTTTCGGGTGCGGGCAAGGGGAAGTCATGTACCCGGTTCCGGGTTCCCTGAAATTTGGGGGCGTGACAGAAAATCCGAGGCATGACAAGTCTCGAGCAGCGTCTGCAGTATATGTGCTCGAGCTCCTGCTCGAACCTCACTCAACATCTGCTCGAGATTGAGGCTCGAGCAACGATCCGAGAGTGCACCGAAGTGGGGCAAAAAATACTAATGTGACTTATTTCACATTAATCGAGGATACAAAGATGCCGCAATATTGGTTGTACCTAGCAGCACTATTATTAAATTCAATCAATACAGGTCACATTAGTGCTGATTACGTGATGTATCCCCTCCCAAATGAAACTTGTATTTTCCAAAAGAATAATTGAAAAAAAAAATATGAGTAGTAGAAGAGTGGCTTAGTCGTTGATACGCTTCTTTTAATTTATTATATATAGCACTACAAACATAGAACCTTTTCAATCGGTGTAGCATTCGTGTATCATTCTCACCAATGAAAACTAGGGATAACAACGGAGTGAGTCGGGACCGGATAGTGGGTAACCCAAACTTGCACTGGATGTTTTTGGGTCATGACGAGGCAAAGATAATGAGTACGGCAGATCGGGATGGGATTAGATCGGGTATTTTAAGGGAAATTGTTTAAAAATCTTTGAAACTGTCAGATCAGGGCGGGGTAGCCAATACCTGTGACTGCCTTGTTATCTCATCGGGGCGGATCAAAACAGAGAAAAAGGGCCTGGATCGGGATTGATTGGGGCGATTTAGGCCAGAATTGTCATCCCTAATGAAAACAAAACAAAAGGGTATACTTAAAAGAAATTGAACTGAAATATATTACAAAATAGAGAGAGAAGTGTCATATACATTTAAGATGTGAACAAAAATAGTTAAACAATAATACTTTTAGCAACAACATATACACCAAACAAACCAATGTCTTTATAGTTGGTGTTAAAAGCCATCATAATTTTAGCAATATTATTACAGCTGCATGTCTGTACAAGCTCAGAGCTGTCATCTATTAATGCGTAATTAATGAGCATTCTTAATTAAAAATATCAAAGATCAACATTTCAAAAGAATAATCTAGTATAAATTTTAAGAATAGAATCACCCTGAGTGTGTCCCTGTCACGCCCCCGAATTCCAGAGAACCTGGAACCGGGTGCATGACTTCCCTTTGCCCGCACCCGATAGGTCAAGGGGTTGGTGACTAGCACCAATGGAGACTACACCGCGGGTGCTGTCTCAAATATGCAACCATGTACAGTCATACATCAAGGGTAATCCTGTACTTTCCCATATATCATCATGCATACAATGAGTCAAACAGTCATACAGACATCACATCATACAGTATGCAAATATAACTATCCACAGACCCATGTCCAGGATATCATAAATAACTGTATCATACATCAGAGTAGTGGGCGTCCTCCTTGAAGAAAGTCCTCCACTAGTCTCGGGTCACACCTGAAAAGGGTAAACAACAAGTAGGGGTGAGCGACAAGCTCAGTAGGTGACCCCAAAACTCCACATCATGCAACACATATATGTCTATACTACATGCTCAGTGTACTCGTGCACCGTGTAGTGTGCACAATCATCAGGACTCAACCTGCAAACAAACATCAGGACTCATCCTGCCCATACAAGACAACTTGTCCACGATCCTCCATGGGATCCCAGCTCAGGGCACTCAACCCTAGCTCCGCGAGCTCAACGGCTCAACTCAGGCCTTAGCCTGTCCACAGCGCAATATGCCCGGCCACAGTCGCCACACAGGCCAGCCATCGGTGCATATGCCTGCCACGTCAACCGCATAGCACCATCGGTGCATCACGATGAGAACCCAAACAAGTCACGGAGTCCATGCCCCAATACCTCACACCAATATACTAACATGAGTATGGCAAATCATTCTCAACATTTCCTTTGGAATTGTAGCCAGTCTTCACAAGTAAATCCTCAATCCTTGATTTATGAAGGAAGTACCCATAATAGCTATTTTCTTGAAATCAAAAGTCCCGGCATTGGGTTCCCATATCATAAATAAGATAATCTGATTTTTGGGGATTTTTCTAAGATGTCTAACCCCACTTTTCAAAAATTCACCACTACGAACTTTTGGGTTTTTCCGAGATTTTACACTAAATCCCAATTTTCACATTTTGAAATAGTAGGAATTAATTTTTCTAGTATTTTTCTTTGAATCCAAATGGGGGGTATTTCGTTATCTACATTGTAACTTAAGTATAATACTTAGTGTGGATGGGTATAGGTTGCAATGTAAATAGGTCCAGTCCAGTGCTGTACAGTGTCCAGTTACACTGCAGGAGTTGCTACTCGTAGCTCAGAACCTGCGACTCGTAGCTGCAGAATGCGGAGCTGCAGCGCGCCTCGAAGATCCGAAGTGAGGCTACGAACTTCGACCCTTCGACTACGAACTACGGGTCTACGAACTACGAGTCTACGAACTTTGAACTACGAGGCTACGAGGCTACGAACTACGAACCTTCGAGCTACGAACTACGACCCTACGACCCTGGATCTTCGACCCTTCGACCCAGAACTTCGGATTTTCGTCAGTTCGACCCAGTAACGCGCCCAGGGTACTGTTCATCGTCGTTTTTGCCTGTTTTTCGTCTGGAATCAACCCAGCAACCCCACAGACACGCACAAACACGCATTCTACGTAACAGACTGCAATATTTACCTTAAAATGCGTCCAAAACGCCTCTAAATCGCGCCGAAACAACATAAACACGTATAAAATTTCAGATTTCCAGAATTTCATGGTTGACTTATCAACCCTCATGAAAAACACAATTAATCAACCCCAAAATCACAGAAACATATATCCACAATGATATAAAACAGCTCTTAACTACCGATCTTATGCTAAACCATTAAATCTAACCCAAAATTGGATTTCCCCAAATTCTAGGGTTCATGCTCAATTTCATAAATCATGATAAATTCGTGCAGATCCAAACCAAGAGAGAGATAAGAAGTTCAAGGACACCTACTTGAAGTGAATCTTTGAGCTCTACGAACCCAAATCGCCAAAGCCTCCAAGCTCTCTCAAGCTCTCTCTCTCTCAACGCACAAACGTGAAACGTAAAGTGAAAGCTTCTTCTTTTTCTTTTTCTGCCAGTCAACAGACCTAGTCAACCATTGACCCAGTCAATAATTGACCTCCAAGGTCCCGAACTCCAAATTGAGTCAAACTACAGTCAAAACGCTCGAAATGACGAGCACAACACTAAACAAATATTATTACACCCAAATGACCGCCCAAACGCGAAGTCAACCAATAAACCCCGAAAAGTCAACAATCGGGTCAAATGGGGCCCCGACTCAAAATCGGGCCCAAGTACAGTCAAAATGCTCACATCGACGACTACATTACCATCCAGATAGTTACATTCCCATAAAATGACTATCGCTCAAAACTACCCAAATACGAGTCTTTACATCCTCCCCACTTTAGGACTTTTCGTCCTCGAAAATAAAACACATGCCCAAAGGACATAGCAAAATTCAAGCTCAATGTCCCAACAACAAAACATAAAACATGATCACCAATCACATATGTGCAAGGCAATGCACAACAAGCCAAATAGAACCCACATTGGGCACAAGATCCAACAATAACGAGCTAAACCACATCTCAAACAACATATGCAAAACAAATGCATAAAACATAACTCATACCTCAGGGAAGGTCCTCACATCCTCCCCACCTCAGGATTGATCGTCCTCAAACAGCTCAGGATGAAGAACCCGCATCTGGCTCTCTTTCTCCCAAGTCTGCTCCTCCATGCCTCGGTGTCGCCATAACACCCGAACTAGTGGGATCGTCTTGCCTCGCAAGACCTAGTCCCGCCTGTCCAAAATCTGTGCCGGCATCTCAACAACGGCACCATCATCAGCCAAGTCTATCTCGCGATAGTCCAACACATGAGAAGGATCAGGGTGATACTGCCTCAACTGAGACACATGAAACACATCATGTACTCGCGTCAACTCTGGTGGCAAAGCTAATCGGTAAGCCACTGCACCCATGGTGGCAACAATCTCAAATGGCCCCACAAAACGAGGGGAGAGTTTGGATCTACGTCCAAACCTCTGATGCCCTCGATGCGGCGAAACCCGCAAAAATACACGGTCCCCCACCTCAAATTGCAAGGGTCGACGTCTCTGATCCGCGTAGGACTTCTGCCTACTCTGTGCTGTCAGCATACACTGTCTAATCAACTGCACTATCTCTGTAGTCTCTCGAACCATATCGGGACCGAGAACTGTGGTCTCCCCCGTCTGTGCCCAACACAAGGGTGATCTACAAGGTCACCCATACAGCGCCTCATACGAAGCCATCCCAATCGTGGCCTGATAACTGTTGTTGTAAGAGAACTCCACCAAAGGAAGGTGAGTCTCCCAACAACCTCCAAAATCTAGGACACAGGCACACAATATATCCTCGAGCGTCTGAATCGTCCGCTCCGACTGACCATCCGTCTGCGGATGAAAGGTTGTACTGAGGTTCACCCTAGTACCCAAAGCTCGCTGCAACTGTCTCCAAAACTGAGAGGTGAACCTCGCATCCCGATCAGATACAATAGACAATGGGACTCCATGCAACCGCACAATAACATCAATATACCTCTGTCCCAAAGTCCTCACTAGGTCTGTCTCTCGAATCGGAATAAAATGCGCCAATTTGGTCAATCGGTCGACAACTACCCATATCGTGTCATGTCCCCTGGAATGAGGAAGTCTAGTGACAAAATCCATGGTCACGTGGTCCCATTTCCACTCTGGCACTGGCAATGACTACAACTCACCAGCTGATCTCAGGTGCTCTACCTTGACCTGCTGACAGGTCAAACACCTCCAAACAAAATCAGCAACGGCCTTCTTCAGGCCTGGCCACCAAAACTGCCTCCTCACGGCATGGTACATCTTGATCCCACCAGGATGTACAACTAACCTCGACTGGTGAAATTCCCGAAGAACCTCCTCCTGAAGAGAAGTGGGAACTATCAATCTACCCCTATACCGTAGCACATGCTCTGCATCCTCAGTCCAATCAGAAGGTGCTTGCCTAGTCTGAATCCGGTCGCTGATGACCTCACAATCAACATCCCCTAGCTGATCCTCTATGATCCTGTGCTGCATCTCTGGGACTGCTACAACAACACTGAGAGTCCCTCGCCCCTCGCTGGTCACCATCTACAACCTCATCGCTGCCAACTGTCCCATCATTTCCCATTCCTTAATGGCACAATGGGCCACCACGGCCCTGCTCTTCCTACTCAGAGCATCTGCCACCACATTAGCCTTCCCAGGGGTATACATCATATCAAACTGAAACTGCTGCAAGTACTCCACCCACCGCCTCTGCCTAAGGTTTAAGTCTCATTGAGAGAAGATATATTGCAAGCTTTTGTGGTCTGTATACACCACAAACTTCTCCCCAAGGAGATAATGCTTCCAGCTCTTAAGTGCAAAGATCACTGTAGCCAACTCCAAATCATGCGTGGGATAGCTCTGCTCATGTGGTCTCAACTGCCTAGATCCGTAAGCAATCACCTGCCGAGTCTGCATTAACACACAACCAAGTCCCACCCTGGAAGCATCACAATACACCTCGAAAGACACACCCTCCTGTGGAAGAATCAAGATAGGTGCTGAGGTCAATCGTGCCTTCAGCTCCATGAAAGCACTCTCACACGCATTAGACCAAACGAAAGGAACTCCCTTCCTGGTCAGGTTCGTCATAGGAGCTGCCAACCTGGAAAAATCCTCCACGAACCTCCGATAGTAGCCTACCAAACCAAGGAAGCTACGAATCTCAAACACATTCGTGGGCCTATTCCACGACATAACCGCCTCGATCTTCTCAGGATCCACTGTGATACCCTCCGAAGATACCACATGCCCCAAGAAGTGTACCTATTGCAACCAGAAGTCACATTTCGTGAACTTCACGTACAATCGATGCTCTCGCAAGGTCTGCAACACAACCTGCAAATGCTCCTCATGCTCCCTCTTGGTCGCTAAATAGACCAAGATATCGTCAATGAATACCACAACGAACATATCTAAATATGGAGCAAACATATGGTTCATCAATCCCATAAACACTGCTGGAGCATTCGTGAGCCCAAACGACATCACAAGCCACTCATAGTGCCCATAACGACAATTGAACACGGTCTTAGGGATGTCTGCCTCCCTAACCCTCAACGATGGTGTCCAGACCTCAAGTCTATCTTGGAAAACAACCTCGCACCGAGAAACTGATCAAACAGGTCATCGATCCTCGGCAATGGGTATCTGTTCTCCCAAATACGAGTCTTTACAGTCCCACCTTCAAAATGCTTACTTTATGAACCTAACAAAGACTGCATGATCATTAAAGCAATAAAATTGGACCTATCCATGAAAGCCCCTCAAAAGCAACCGCGAATTATGCATAAGGAATATCATCATTTATTATCCTCACCTAAACTAGCATGAAAATGTATTATTAAAAATGTGGCATATAATCTGAAGAGATAAAATAAAAGCATTGCGTGGAAGGCCATTACCCACCTCAAAACCAGTAAATGTTGATGATTCTTATTTAGCTAGCTCAAAAATTGTGGTCGATAATTCCTAGTTAACTTTCTCAACATTTTATTAACATTAGCAACAACAACAACATCATGCTTTATAGTTCCAAAAGAAGCAATTACCTGGAATATAGTTGTCATCACCGAATTTCGTTCGGAGGGAAACTCGCTTTTAGGGATACGGTTCTCCCACCCTTCACCTGAATGGTGATGAAAAAAATACAAAGTCGCCACCAACTATTTTTGGGATGCAGTTGGTCACCTTAAATAATTTACGTCACCGGAGTTGAGTTCGAAAGTTTGTTACGCATGGGGAAGAATTAGCACCCTTACAATGCCTTTTCGGTACCTATCTTAAGATGAGGAGGTTTTTAATTTGTTTTAGTTATTTGTTTTAATTTTCACTTGTCTAACCTAAGCTTATCTCTCTTTCTAAGGAACTAAAATTCCTGCCCATTTTGTTGTTCTAAGCCATTAATGAAGTTTGAAATTGAGTTTAATTTTCCCAAGGGATCTAAGGCCAACCTACAAGTTTGAAGTGTTTAAGAAAAAAAACAATCCTAGAAGACTAATTAAATTCTAAGTTATTTATTTGAAGAACTCTAGAAAAAATAAAAAAATCAAAGGAAGCAAGTTCTCGTGAAAGGATTTCAAAGAATTAAAAAAAAATGGTGAGAATGAAATTTCATTTTGATTTTAATAAGAAAGAATTTTTTGTTTTTGGATTTTTATTTTCAAAAGCTGATGATTTTTTTCTCTCAGAAGGAATTTGATTTTTTGGGTGTGTGTGCATAAAAATATAAATAAATAAATAAATACAGCTCTTTTTTTATCTCACCTCTCTCTCTCTCTCTCTCTCTCTCTCTCTCTCTCTCTCTCTCTCTCTCTCTTCACTATATGAGTTATTTACAATTACAATAAAGAAAAGGTCACCATGGACCTTATTAGAACTAAAGACAAATTCTTAAAGTAATCTAAAAAAAACTCCCTTTCACTCTCTCTCTCTCTCTCTCTTTTCTTTTTTTCTTTTCCATTATTTTCTTACATATTATAATTAAAAGGCCCTAGGCCTGATTATGAACAGAAGAAAAAAAAAAAAAAAAATATAGTGGTTAACGGGTTTCTGCAACATCAATTGTTAAAACAAAAATACAACGCAAAGGTCCACACACAATAATGCAAGTCTAAATCCTAATAGAATCGAGCAGGTGACAAAAGCACTATAGACATAGACAAAAAAAACGATAAATACAGGCCAAAACTAATTACCCAATTTTATAAGTAGACGTATTCAAAATAACACATACCTAAACAAACTATATAGGAAAGGGAAAACAAAAAAATACCATACTGATATTAAAACCACATGAGATATGAATAACAAAAGTTATAGTAATTACAGTGACGGAATTCATGGCTGAAAGTGCAACTGGGTAGGACCTAAACCTTCAAATCAAATGAAGCATTGTGACCAACCAACTAAGATGAAAACCAGTCACCGAAAATCGGTCACGAACACAAAAAGAATCACTACTTCCGTCATAAAACAATCTTCAAACCAGAGGAAAGAAAAGACTAAACACAGAAAACATCCGTATACGCTTGCTAGAATCACGAGAACGGAGAATCAACGAGAAACAAATAAACCAATGCAACTAATTAAAAAGGGAACTAGATGACAGATAAACAACACGTCGACCTCACTCAGCACAAGCAGGGAGAACAAGCAATAACAACAAAAGGGAAAGGAAAAATAAGTAACATATTAAGACAAACAAAGTGGCTCATTTCTTCAACCTTGTGGACAGCAGATCTGGGAGACGCAGGGGGATGAAGTAGTGAAGTCGTGGTAGGACAGCGTCACAGTAGCGGCGAGGGGACTTCGTGGACAGTAGATCTGGGAGACGCAGGGGGATGAAGTAGTGAAGTTGTGGTAGGACAACGTCACGGTAGCGGCGAGGGGACTTCGTGGTCAGCGGCAGTATCAGTGGGGGAGCTGGGGCGTGCCATGGCTGGAGTCTCATGCATCGGCCAGTCAGTATACAAACGTCGTGGAGGGTCAAAGAAGGTCGCCGTTGGAGTAATCGATGTTGGCTGATTGTGTCATGACTGGGCGCAGTGAGACAATGGCCACGGGCGAGGCGATTCCTGATTTGGAAGTGATGGTGGCTTGTGGTATGATTAAAGGGGATGATGAGAAAGCCAAAGGATGCGGCTAGTGATGCAACGCCCGGGTGGGGGACTCTCTGTAGTGATTTGAGGGAGAGGGAGAAGAGGATTTATGATTTGTATCTAGGTTGTTTTTGGTTCGAGAGCCCCCCTTAGTTTGGTGGATTCGATGTGTTTAAATAGGGGAAGAGACTAGGATTTGGTTTATTGGGAGAGAGAGAAAAGGAGGTAGGGGCACGGCCGAGAGGGAGTAGGCATGATGGCTGTCCGGCGTGGATGAGGAAGATGATGCAGGGGAGAGAGAAGGGAAGATGACGCAGGGGAGAGAGAAGGGAAGATGACGCGCTGGAGAGGAGAGGCATGATGTCATGCCCCCGAATTCCAAGAAAACCCGGAACCAGGAACATGACTTCCCCTTGCCCGCACCCGAAAGGTCAAGGGGTTGGTGACTAGCACCAATAGAGACTACACCGCGGTGCTGTCTCAAATATGCAACCCTGTACAGTCATACATCAAGGGTAATCCTGTACTTTCCCATACATCATCATGCATACAATAAGTTAAACAGTCATACAGACATCACATCACAAACAGTATGCAAATACAACTGTCCACGGACCCATGTCCTGGATACAAACATAATACAATACATAATACAGAATACAGTACTGTATCATACATCAGAGTAGTGGGCACGTCCTCTTGGAAGAAAGTCCTCCACTAGTCTCGGGTCACACCTGATAAAGGTAAACAACAAGTAGGGGTGAGCGACAAGCTCAGTAGGTGATCCCAACACTCCACATCATGCAGACATACAAGTCTATACTACATGCTCTATGTACTCGTGCACTGTGTAGTGTGCACAATCATTAGGACTCAACCTGCAAACAAACATCAGGACCTAGCCTGCCCACACAGGACAGCTTGTCCACGATCCTCAACAGGATCCTAGCTCAGGGCACTCAGCCCTACCACAACGCTATATGCTCGGACACAGTCGCCACACAGGCCTGCCATCGGCGCATATGCCTGCCACGTCAACCACATAGCACTATCGGTGCATCACGGTGAGAACCCAAACAAGTCACGGAGTCCATGCCCCAATACCTCACACCAACATACTAACAATAGTATGACATGTCATTCTCAATATTTCCTATAGAACTGTAGCCAGTCTTCACAAGTAAATCCTCAATCCTTGATTTATGAAGGAAGTACCCATCGCAACTATTTTCTTGAAATCAAAAGTCCCAGCATTGGGTTCCCATATCATAAATAAGATAATCTGATTTTTGGGGATTTTTCTGAGATAACTAACCCCACTTTCCAAAAATTTACCACTACGAACTTTTGGGTTTTTCTCGAGATTTTACACTAAAACCCAATTTTCACATTTTGAAATAGTGGGAATTAATTTTTCTAGTATTTTTCTTTGAATTCAAATGGGGGGTATTTCGTTATTTACATTGTAACTTAAGTATTACTTTATAAGTTGCAATGTAAATAGGTCCAGTCCAGTGCTGTACAATGTCCAGTTACACTACAGGAGCTGCGACTCGTAGCTGCGGAACGGCGACTCATAGCTGCGGAACGGCGACTCGTAGCTACGAAGTGCGGAGCTACAGCGTGCCTCGAAGACTCGAAGCGAGGCTACGATCTTCGACCTTCGGACTATGACCCTACAAACAACGAACCTTCGAACTACGAACTTCGAACCTTCGAACCTACGAACTACGAACCTTCAAACTACGGGTCTACGAACTACGAACCTTCGACCTACGAACTACGGGTCCACGAACTACGACCCAGAACTTTGGATTTTCGTTAGTTCGACCCAGTAACGCGCCCAGGGTACTGTTCATCGTTGTTTTTGCCTGTTCTTCATCTGGAAGACGCCCAGAAACTCCCAGACGCTCACTAACACTCCTGTTTCGCAACAAACTACGATATCTACCTCAAAACGCGTCCATAATGCCTCTAAATCGCGCAGAAACAACAGAAACACGTATAAAATTCTAGATTTCCAGAAATCTAGATCTAAACCCAGATTTCCATGGTTGACTTATCAACCCTCATGAAAAACACAGTTAATCAACCCCAAAATCACGAAACATATATCCACGATGATATAAAACAGTTATTAACCACAGATCTTATGCTAAACCATTAGATCTAACCCAAAATTGGTTTTCTCCAAATTTTAGGGTTCATGCTCAATTTCATAAATCATAATGAATTCGTGCAGATCCAAAACAAGAGAAGGATAAGAAGTTCAAGGACACCTACTTGAAGTGAATCTTTGAACTCCACGAGCCCAAATCGCCCCAAATCGCCAAGGCCTCCAAGCTCTCTCTCTCTCAAACGCACAAACGTGAAACGTAAAGTGAAAGCTTCTTCTTCTTTTTTCTCTTTTTTGCTGCTATTTATATTTCTACCAGTCAACTCACCTAGTCAACCATTGACTCAGTCAATAATTGACCTCCCAACACAAAAATTGACCTCCAAGGCCCCGAACTCCAAATTGAGACAAACTACAGTCAAAACGCTTGAAATGATGAGCACAACACTAAACAGATATTATTACACCCAAATGACCGCCCAAACGCAAAGTCAACCAATAAACCCCAAAAAGTCAACAATCGGGTCAAACAGGGCCCCGACTCGGAATCGGGCCCAAGTACAGTCAAAATGCTCACATCGACGACTACACTACCGTCCAGATAGTTACATTCCCATAGAATGGCTATCTCTCAAAACTACCCAAATACGAGTCTTTACACGTGAGAATATTTTGCCTTTTTTTGTTTTTTTATTTTTCTTTTTTTGTTGTTTTCTTTTATTGTTATTATTATGCAAACGAATTATGCATTGACACGTGTATCATTGATGGGTGGGAAAAGAAAAAGATGACGACTAGGGTTTTTGACTCTGCAATTGCATATTCTTTTTAATTGATGCTTTTAAGTTTTGGACTCGGGAAGGCAACTCAGGTTCCAATAAAATGTGAAAAAAAATATTTCTAGACTCGGGGCGTCATAACGAGCGACCCCGTATCTTTTTTTTCTTGAAAATGATTTTATTTTTGTGTCAAGATTGTACTGCACGTCCCTAAATCATTTTATTATAGAAAAATAAATATTTTTATTTGTTTAGAAAAAGGTTATAGGAGCAGATATATGCAATATATATGTCAAAATTCTTATAATAATGAGAAGATTAAGAAGATGACATTCTTGACCTAATCTGGAGTGTCGCTTTGGATGTTGGCCGTCAATTGATCACCGTTAGTGATCCGAATATAGTTTTGACCATAACTTCCTCGTTTGATCTCAGAATTGAGCACGGTCGTTGATCGTCAAATTTGATTCTTTATTACCCGGGACTAGATTTTTGCCATTTGAAAACCTTTTTAAAGGAGTCATTGAAATACACCCTTTGAATCAACGGTCATGTCTCTTTATTTATCTATACAAAATAAATAACAAAGAAAAAAAGTCTAAAGCAGCGAATGAATGTGTATGTCCAACCCGGACAAAATAAGGTCCAACAGCTACCCCTCTTTGGACATTGTTTGGATACAAACAGTGTACAAAGATAAGAATGGAATCATTTTGGACAGGTTAGAGCACTTACCTGACTTACCTGATGCCGAAGCAAAGTAAAACGTCATGGTTGGATCTATCCCCAAGTGGCTTCTAAGGCCGATGGAAGTTGAAGAGATTGAAAAGGGCAAAATTGAAAAGGCATTTATGGCCTAACTGGAATTGAAAAGGCAAAACAAACTGTCGGAAGTTCAAAACGCATCTATGGCTAATGAGAATTGAAAAAGCATCTAGGGCCGACAGGAAGTAAAGGTGGGACAGGTGCAAGAGAACTGCTTGCGGACTTCCCAAAGGGAGAAAACGAGAAAGATAAGTACAGGGGAGCCACCTGCGGACTTTTTTTAGATTGAAAGAAAATGTGGGATAGGTGCAGGGGAACTGCCTGCGGACTTTCCGAAAGTAAATTTAAAAACTGAGGATAGGTACCGGGAAACTTCCGGTGGACTTCATGAAAAAGAAAGATGGGATAGGTGCAAGGTAATTGCTTGCGGACTTTCCGAAAGTAAATTTAAAAATGGAGGAAAGGTATCAAGGAACTACCGGTGGACTTTTTGAAAAAAAAATGAAAAATAAAGATGGGAAAGGTGCAGGGGAACTGCTTGCGGACTTCCCAAAAGTAAATTTAAAAACTAAGGATAAGTACCGGGGAATTGCTGGTGGATTTCCCAAAAGGATGAAAAAGAAAGGTGGGTTAGGTGCAGGGGAACTACCTGCGGACTTCCCAACTGGATAAAAAAGATACAAGGGGTGACCTCTAAGGTCAAGAGGGACTGAAATGGAATCAATGATTGTTGAAAATTTTTGTTAAGGAATCAATATGGGCTCCCTCTACGAGTTCACTCAATGAGATCGCTCTATGAGATTACCTAAAAAAAAGAATAAGAAGTGTATTTGATTGTCATGAATGCTTCTAGGGCTTGGGAAATTGCAAAGAATGACTTCTATGTTTGAACAACAGAAGCCTTTAGGGCTTGGTTATTAAAAATAAGATGAGCTTGTTGAAGATGATTTCTTGGGACCTTTAAAGGCAACAACGTTCCTAAAATTAAAAATAATGAACATATGCAAGTGATGCTTGGAATGCAATGAGATGCATGTCTAGGATGCATGATGAATCTTATGTTAAAAGGGAGCTTAAGCTGCTAGGGGTTGGTGCTACTGGAATTCAACTGGGCTTGCTGGGGAATGAGATTCATATTTCATCTGGAAAACTCTGTAGTCGCATGTGCTCAGGGTGTTGAGGAGGCTTGCTTAATTTCTTCAGAATGTCATGGCTCAAGAAATTGTTCCAAATCAATTGAACCTTGCTAGGAGGTCGGTAGTTTTGGCTTCAGTTGGGGAGTAAGTTCATTCAATCAGGGAACCCTTTCTTGCTTGTTCAAGGCATTCTTGCTAAGTGACACTCTGGGAAACTCAGTTGGGGCATAAGCATTTTTTTGTTTTTGGAAAAAAACACACACAAAGCTATTAAAAAATTAATTTTTGAAACATGATTATGCAATGTAAAATCACTACTTGCTTCCTCGCTTGAGAGAGGCAAAAGCTTTTGAGGGGAAAACTTCCCAAAGTTCGTCTGAACTATCTAGGTGTAGCCTTCAACTAGGCCTTGCATGGATTTGAGGGTTTTGGAAATCATTGACAATTCTATCTGGTGGCTTAGATCTAAGTATTCAAAGACAAGGTTAGAGAGAATGCCTGGTTGTTTGAATCTTGAGGCTTAGGGACTTGATTGGAGATTTTGGCTACTTACTTGGTAGTCTTGGACCCTTGATGTTTTGAAGCTCAGAGAATGGATGCTTACAAATCTTGAACTTGATACGTAGAGGCTTGATCTGAGAGGATATCTGATTGCCAAAGTATTTATGCTTAATGACTTAATTGGAGAAGATGGTGACTGATCTCGGGTCTAGAGTGCTTAACCTCCTTTACTTAGCTTTGAATTTTACTCTTAGTGCCCTTTCAGGTTTTCACTAAGCCCGCCTTATTTTCTGCTCATTCCTTCTGCCTTGTAGCTGGCTTTGCATTTTACCCTTGATGCCCTTGCGAGTTTTCATCAAGTCCGCCTTGAATATTCATGACCTTATTTCTTTTTAAGCATTTGAGAAATAATTTGATTGCTTAATTGGAAAGGACTTTATTAGGACCGTAATGTAGGCTCGGGCTACTAGGTTTATCAAGAAAAGGTATAAAGCGGCTCAAACCTATTCTAGGCTAGAATTGATCTGTAATTCAGACTACACTTTACAAAATTGCTAAAATTACCCCAATGTGGGAGTACTTTACAAAACTGTCCCAATGCAGAATTTTTTCCTTCTTTTTTTTTCGCTCTTTTTCCTAACCAAAACTACCCCAACTGTGGGGTGTATCTCTATGAGGGGTCTTAAAAACTGCCCTGATGTGAGAGTTATGCTTTTTCCTTCTTTCTTTTCTTTTGCTTTTTTTTATTTACAAAAACTGCCCCAATTGTGGGGTATGTATCTATGAGGGGTCTTAAAAACTACCCCAGTATAAGAATCATTTTGCAAAACCACCCCAGTTGTGAGGCCTTGACACTTAATTGATTGCCCCAATGTGGGGTGAACTACAAACATAGAATCTTTTCAATTGGTGTAGCATTCTTGTATCATTCTCACCAATGAAAACTAAGGATAGCAACGGAGTGAGTCGGGACTGGATAGTGGGTAACCCAAACTTGCTCCGGATGTTTTTAAGTCATGACGAGGCAAAGATAATGAGTATGGCAGATCGGGATGGGATTAGATCAGGTATTTTAAGGGAAATTGTTTAAAAATCTTTGAAAATGTCAGATCAGGGCAATGTAGCCAATACCTGTGACTGTCTTGTTATCTCATCGGGGCAGATCAAAACAGAGAAAAAGGGCCTGGATCGGGACTGATCAGGGCGGTTTAGGCCAGAATTGTCATCCCTAATGAAAACAAAACAAAAGGGTATACTTTAAAAGAAATTGAACTGAAATATATTACAAAATAGAGAGAGAAGTGTCATATACATTTAAGATGTGAACAAAAATAGTTAAACAATAATACTTTTAGCAACAACATATACACCAAACAAACCAATGTCTTTATAGTTGGTGTTAAAAGCCATCGCAATTTTAATAATATTATTACAGCTGCATGTCCGTACAAGCTCAGTGTCATGCCCCCGAATTCCAGGGAACCTGGAACCGGGTACATGACTTCCCCTTGCCCGCACCCGAAAGGTCAAGGGGTTGGTGACAAGCACCAATGGAGACTACACCGCGGGTGCTGTCTCAAATATGCAACCCTGTACAATCATACATCAAGGGTAATCCTGTACTTTCTCATATATCATCATGCATACAATGAGTCAAACAGTTATACAGACATCACATCATATAGTATGCAAATACAACTGTCCACGGACCCATGTCCGGGATATCACATAATAAAATATATAATACAGTATTGTATCAACGACTCAACTCAGGCCTTAGCCTGTCCACAACGCAATATGCCCGGCCACAGTCGCCACACAGGCTTGCCATCTATGCATATGCCTGCCACGTCAACCACATAGCACCATTGGTGCATCACGGTGAGAACCCAAACAAGTCATGGAGTCCATGCCCCAATACCTCACACCAACATACTAACATTAGTATGGGATGTCATTCTCAACATTTCCTTTGGAACTATAGCCAGTCTTCACAAGTAAATCCTCAATCCTTGATTTATGAAGGAAGTACCCATAGCAGCTATTTTCTTGAAATCAAAAGTCCCGGCATTGGGTTCCCATATCATAAATAAGATAATCTGATTTTTTGGGGATTTTTCTGAGATGTCTAACCCCACTTTCCAAAAATTCACCACTACGAACTTTTGGGTTTTTCCGAGATTTTACACTAAAACCCAATTTTCACATTTTGAAATAGTGGAATTAATTTTTCTAGTATTTTTCTTTGAATCCAAATGGGGGGTATTTCGTTATTTACATAGTAACTTAAGTATACTTAAATGTGTAAATGGGTATAGGTTACGATGTAAATAGGTCCAGTCCAGTGCTGTCCAGTGTCCAGTTACACTGTTGGAGCTGCGACTCGTAGCTGCGGAACTGCGACTCGTAGCTGCGAAGTGCGGAGCTGCAGCACGCCTCGAAGACTCGAAGCGAGGCTACGACCTTCGACCTACGAGGCAATGAACTTCGACCCTTTGGCTACGAACTACGAACTACGAGGCTACGAACTACGACCCTACGAACTACGACCCTACAAACTACGAACCTTCGAGCTACGAACTACGGGTCTACGAACTACGACCCTACAAACTACAAACTACGACCCTTCGACCCAGAACTTCGGGTCTCCGTCATTTTGAACCAGGAACGCGCCTAAGGTACTGTTCATCATCGTTTTCACCTGTTCTTTGTCTGAAACGCACCCAGAAACTCCCAGTTGCTCACTAACACCCCTGTTTTGCAACAAACTACGATATCTACCTCAAAACGCGTCCAGAACGCCTCTAAATCGCGCAGAAACAACAGAAACACATATAAAATTCTAGATTTCCAGAAATCTAGATCTAAACCCAGAATTCCATGGTTGACTTATCAACCCTCATGAAAAACACAATTAATCAACCCCACAATCACAGAAACATATATCCACAATGATATAAAACAGTTTTTAACCACAGATCTTATGCTAAACCATTAGATTTAACCCAAAATTGGTTTTCCCCAAATTCTAGGGTTCATGCTCAATTTCATAAATCATGATAAATTCGTGCAGATCCAAAACAAGAGAAGGATAAGAAGTTCAAGGACACCTACTTGAAGTGAATCTTTGAGCTCCACGAACCCAAATCGCTAAGGCCTCCAAGCTCTTTCAAGCTCTCTCTCTCAAACGCACAAACGTGAAACGTAAAGTGAAAGCTTCTTCTTTTTTTTTCTGCTATTTATATTTCTGCCAGTCAACTGGCCTAGTCAACCATTGACCCAGTCAATAATTTACCTCCCAACACAAAAATTGACCTCAAAGGCCCCGAACTCCGAATTGAGTCAAACTACTATCAAAACGCTCGGAATGACGAGCACAACACTAAACAGATATTATTACACCCAAATGATCACCCAAACGCAAAGTCAACCAATAAACCCTAAAAAGTCAACAGTCGGGTCAAACGGGGCCCCGACTCGGAATCAGGCCCAAGTACAGTTAAAATGCTCACATCGACGGCTACACTATCGTCCAGATAGTTATATTCCCATAGAATGACTATCTATCAAAACTATCCAAATACGAGTCTTTACACTCAGAGCTGTCATCTATTAATGCATAATTAATGAGCATTCTTAATTAAAAATATCAAAGATCAACATTTCGAAAGAATAATCTAGAATAAATTTTAAGAATAGAATCACCCTGAGTGTGTCCCGCCTTCAAAATGCTTAGTTTATGAACCTAACAAAGACTGCATGATCATTAAAGCAATAAAATTTAGACCAATCCATGAAAGCCCCTCAAAAGCAACCGCGAATTATGCATAAGGAATATCATCATTTATTATCCTCACCTAAACTAGCATGAAAATGTATTATTAAAAATGTGGCATATAGTCTGAAGAGATAAAATAAAAGCATTGCGTGGAAGGCCATTACCCACCTCAAAACTAGTAAATGTTGATGATTCTTATTTAGCTAGCTCAAAAATTATGGTCGATGATTCCTAGTTAACTTTCTCAACATTTTATTAACATTAGCAACAACAACAATATCATGCTTTATAGTTCCAAAAGAAGCAATTACCTGGAATATAGTGACCAGATAATTAAACTGCAAATGGAAGACATTCAAAAGAGAGATATAGAAGGATAAGCATCATCAGTTATTTGAGTACCACCTAGAAGTTGTGTAGTGGGTCAATATGTAGTTCTGAATATGCGATTTGGGGATTCTTCTAGTATTTTTAGCAGGATCTAGAATAATCTTACCTAGTAGAGTATGCTGGAATGTAGTTACATGCAAATAACCAAAAATAACTTCCTTTGTGTGGCTCTCAACCTAAAAAAATAAAACACACACATGTGAGTGAGATGAGATGAATGTTCTTAAATAATTAAAATGTTGAAAAAGATACCCCTCCAACAACACCAAACAAAAAATAACCACAAAATATAGTAATAATAAAGTGCAAGTCCATCAAGACGCAAATTTGGTGTATGAATGCTTCACAGCTATCTTAATGGGGAGAAAGATAGTGAAATATGAAATAAAATCATTTTGAAGCCTTGTTTTAAAGTGATCTCGCTTCCAAGATTAATCACCATTATTTATAACAACTTCAACAAGAGCCACCAACCATGTAACCATTCCAAAACCAAAATTCTCCAAAAAAGATCAACCTTATAAAATTGCACTATGAAGTAACCAATTAGGTAACCCACATTAAGACAACATGTGACCCTAATCCATCATTCATATAATCAAAAATTACTACAATGTAACTAAACATGCATTTGGCTAATTTCATTAACCAATAAGATAAAATCACTCATGAAACACAAAGGATGTATGAACTCTTTCCTTTTTAGCACACAACTCCAAGGAGAGAAAAAGTATTAACCTTAGAATTGAAAAACCTAACTATACAAAAACCCAAGTTTTAGCTCAAACATGCGCAAAAAAAAGGTATTTTGCAGTGGTTACTTAGTTGTGGTTAGTATCAATTGCCGCTAAATAGTGAACATTGCGGCGATTTTGTAAATGCTACAAAAGGTTTTATAAATGGTTATAGATTTTATCTTTGTGGTGGTTATAAATAACCATAGAGTTATTTTTAAATTGAAATAGTTTTACTTTTGTGACATTTTTAAATTGTCATAAAAGTATGAATTTTTTAAATAAATAGTTTACCTTTGTGGCAGTTAATAATCGCCATAAAGGTATTTGAGTTTTTTTTAAATAAATATGTTTACTTAATTGGTGGTTTTTAACCGCCATAAATATATGGTATATTTTGATTGATATTTAGTGGCAGCTTATAACCACCACAAAAGTGTTGTTAAAACTAAAAAAAATTGTGCATGTTCATTTTTTATCCTTAGCTAATGTTAACTCTTATTTTGCGACACGTCTCTTTTTTTCATAATAAAAATCCTCTCTTTTTTTTTTTATATTTTTGTGTTGTGTTGTGCCTATTAAGGAGACCTTATTCACTCATCTCTTTTTTTCGCTCATTTCTTCACCCATCCTTATCGCTGCAAATTTAGAGAGCTTTTCATGTTGTAGTGATTCAGAGATCTCTCCCCGCCACTACAAATCAAAGACCTCTCCAACCTACCAATAAACTTCTTTTCAAGTGAAGAGCAACAAGAATAGCTTGATGTGGGCTAATAACAAGAACAATGCATGTAAAATAATAAATTGAAGTTGAAGAAGCAATAAGCTAAGGAGGGCAATCGAAGCAAGTTAAGGCTGAAGATCCAATTGCTCGAATGCGTAAATGGAAGTCAAAGGGTTTTGGAATGTCAATCTACAAGGTTAGCTTAGTTTTTATTATGTTTTCATAGTTATTATTATTAAGAATATAATCACTTGGTTTATTAATAGGTAATTTCTTTATTTTAATTTTAGTAAACAATTTTATTTTAATGTATTTAATGATTTCAAGATATTTGTTCAATAAACAAATTATATTTTGCATATACCAATGGCACAAATATTTTGCAAATACCGCCAATGCAAATGTTAAATTGATTTATAAAAAAAGCTTAGCAACAGTTTTAAACTGCCACAAACTTGATGCATTAAATTTATTACAAACATTACTGGTGGTTATTAACAGCCACAAAAGCAAAAAATTGGTATGCTTAGTGATGGTTATTAAATGCCCCAAAGGATTGGGATTTAAAATTACAAAAACATTAGCGGGAGTCTCAAACCGCCACTAAAGTTCATGATAACTATCATTAAATATAAATGTACTTAGTAGAGATTATTCTGATAGTTGATTAAAAACTGATGTTATTTCCGTTGTAGTGCTCATTTTTCCTAAGGTTTTGAAACCATCACTAATTCCTTTAGTGGCGGTTTATAACTGCCACAAGGTCCAAATATAATCACCACTATATTTTTTTTGTAGTCAGGGACGGATCTAGAAAATTCGATTAGGGGGGACCAAAATACAAACTGCGTACATCTGTTACCTAAAACTACGATTAACATTATTTAAGTTTGGGGTGAAACTCTAAACCACTAAAACCGAATTAAACCGACCATCCGAAACCACAAAATTTAATTTATCAAATCGTCAAAATCAAACAAAATCGGTTTAATTGGGTTTGAAACCGAATAATATTATCAGTTTGATTTGTCTTGAGATTTCAAAACTGATGTTTAAATTAAACTGAACTAAACAATATTATCATTTACTTTTTTTTATTTTATGTTTTTAAATTTATTTATTTAAGATGATTTGTTAATACATGATGTGTTATATTTATAAACTATGTTATCTAATTTTAAGACTTTTAAAATTCTAAATTCGATATATATTAGTATTAATGTGTACACATATTATTTATTTATTTATTTTATATCATTTTAACTTTTAAAAATTTTAAAATTAGTGAATTAAATCAATCTAAATTGATAATCTTTTAAATCACAAATTTATATATAAATATATTACTAATTATTATATATATATAGTTATAATTAAATTTTTTATATATACACACACACATATAAATATAACTATATATATTTTACTATAATTAAAATTTTAAATTTTAATATAAATATATATATATATAAAATAAAAAATATTAAAATTTGTAGTGATATCATGATCTCATTTTAAGCACAAAGAAAAAACAATGCATTGGCTTAAGCATTCACATTGGATTTCTTAAATCTTCATTTTCCTTAAAATATAGGGATAAAATAAAAAAAATCTAAAATATGTTCACATTTGGATCCCTAAAATAGGATTTAAAGATAAGAAATAAATAATATTTTTTATATTTGAGGATTGACTATTCATTCAAAAAAAATTCTATAATTTTTTATATTTTGATCGATTATTATTATCCTGTTATGATCGGGCCAAGGCGTAGGCCTGCCCACATGTCACAATATTATTCGCATGACTTTAAAATACGTTGTTATATTTTTAGGCTTGTTATATATTATTAAACCTCTTGGCCTTCCTCAATTATTTCAATGTGGGATAACTTTCCAATAATCTCCCCCTTTGTCACATATAAAATCACATTATTGGACATATCTATAGGACCGCTCGATAACTTTCGATATCATAAGATATCTTTTCTGGAGCCAATTAGGCTTTAATATTACTTGTTAGAATCGAGAAAAGATAAGACGCATACCCGCCTATAATGTATGATATTATTCATTTTAAGTGTACGACTTTAAAATGTATTATTATATTTTTAGACCTATTTTACTTTATTAATACCTTGGGCCTACCTCAATTCTTTCTGTGACAACTTTCAAACACACCCAACTCAAATCATACATTACATCTCAAAATGGCAAAAAAATTTACCGAACAAGCATATTCAAAAATAACCCTATGCATCGCGTAATCAAACTTCAAACCCACATTCAAGTACTGACAAAATAAACCAAACGCACACAATACACTCGCACAAAAGGATACCCCGCTAACAAATCAGTGGCGTGTTACTGTGCTGTCCGTCAGAAGGCGCAGTGCGCAATTACGTATATACCCTTACGGAGATTTTGCCTCACACAGTCACCGTCCGTTAATACTGAAAACTGGTGGCACGCATGAGGTGCGGTTTTATCCGTTGAGGAAAACCAAAAAAAAAAAAAAAAACAAATAAAAAAAAAAAAACAGAAAAACGAAGAAGAAGAAGAAGAAGAAGAGATGATGATGATGATGCCACTTCACTCTTCTCCATCCCCTAAACCCAAATTTCCACATTATATTGTTCCCAATTTCTACAAACCCAGCAGCTGCAGTCTCAGTCTCAATCTCAGCCTCACCTCCTCCTCCAAGTTTTTCTTCCTCCTCCACCATCTCTCTCCTTCGCACTCCCTCATCTGCTGTTCCTCCAATGCAATATCCCTACCTGTCGAAGGATCGCCGCTTTCCTCCTCCTCCTCTTGTTCTTCTTCTACTTTGTCGTCGTCCAAATCACCACCGCAAGAACAACCAGAAGAAGAAGAAGAAGAACAACAACAACAACAGCAAGGAGGAAGAGGAGGAGGAGCGGTACTGGAGGTTCGTCGACCCGTGATGGAGGATCTCGGTGGCGGCGAGAAAAGCGTCGTGGAGGAGGAGGAGGACCAGTCATCGTTTCCGTCGGCCCCGACTGAAGTAGGCCTCCTGGAGCTGGCTAAGAAGACGCTCACGTCCCAGCCGGAGAGGGTAGAGTCCAGGCTTCCACCGAAGCCGCTCGCTGTCAACTTGGATCTGGCCTTGTATCGAGCCAAGGCTTTGGCCAGAAATTTTCAATTCCAAGACGCCGAGAAACTTCTCAAAAAGGTTTTTTGTTTGTTTGTTTGTTTGTTTGTTTATTAGTTTGTTCGGTCGTTCTCTCTCTCACACACACGTATCGCTTTCTCCGCTGTTCATATGTATCTTTTGATTATTTATTTTTCAGTGTATGTATTATTGGCCGGAAGACGGGCGTTTGTATGTGGCGTTGGGCAAAATCTTAGGGAAGCAGTCGAAGACAGAGGACGCGAGAGCTGTGTATGGAAAAGGATGTCAAATCACACAAGGGGAAAATGCTTACATTTGGCAGGTAAACAGGTTTTCTACTGGTTGTTGTTGTTGTTGTTGTTGGATTGATTGAGGATGAATGGAGGGAAACTGGGAAAGGGATGGGTGTGCTCTTAATTTTTTATTATTATTACTTTCCTTCCCCTTCAATTCATTCCGCTCAATCTGAATGGGGCTCCTCAGTGGCCTCCATTATTCTCCACCCTTCTGTTCTTACTTTTGTTGTTAAAGGAGATCGAGCTTAGGATGGAATGTAGATTATGTTACTGGTATAAATAATTTATTTCCTTATTTATGAATGATTTAGCTTCATCATAGGAACCATATTAGGATGTTTTTGTAACTACAAGTACTGGGTTCTGCCCCTTTGAATATTGAAATCAATTTGCATATTATTCACTTTCATCTGTTGACAATGACCTGTTCTTTTGGAATAGTGCTGGGCAGTTCTGGAAAATAAGCTGGGAAACATAAGGAGAGCTAGAGAATTATTTGATGCTGCCACGGTTGCTGATAGAAGACATATTGCAGCCTGGCATGGGTGGGCTGTTCTGGAGCTTAAACAAGGAAATATTAAAAAGGCCCGCAGTCTTCTTGGGAAAGGTCTCAAACACTGTGGTGGAAATGAGTACATTTATCAGACTCTTGCTTTGCTTGAAGCTAAGGCAAATCGCTATGAGCAGGCACATTATTTATTTAGGCAGGCCACTAGCTGCAATCCCAAAAGCTGTGCCAGTTGGCTTGTAAGTATCAATTTATATTCTATAAAGTATAAGCCGAGCAATGTTTTTAGCCCCGCATGGACGTAGCTTGTCATGAATAAAAGATTTTTCAATTGTATGCATCCATTTTTCTTATAGGCATGGGCGCAATTAGAGATGCAACAAGGAAACAATTTGGTTGCCAGGCAACTCTTTGAGGTTTGTCATCGCTAATATGTTCCCCAGGTCATCATTTCCTTGCAGCTTACTTCAGGAAATAAACTATAATCTTATCTCTATTTTGTGTGTGTGCGCGTGTGTTTTTCTCTCCAGAAAGCAGTTCAGGCTAGTCCCAAGAATAGATTTGCATGGCATGTGTGGGGACTCTTTGAAGCCAATCTTGGCAACATTGAAAAATCGAGGAAGCTTTTAAAGGTTGGCCACATGCTCAACCCAAGAGATCCAGTTCTCCTTCAATCCCTTGCTATATTGGAATACAAACATTCAACTGCAAACCTAGCTCGTGTGCTGTTTAAGAGAGCTTCTGAATTGGATCCAAAGCACCAGCCTGTATGGGTGGTAAGATATTTTGTCCCTCTGGCTAAAAAAAAGTCATGTAATACAAAATTTGAAACTAACGGCATTTATGTGTAGATCATTACCTTCTCCATGAGTTACGTGCTTGAATTATCTGATTAATAGCACCAGTTTCACAACAATTCTAACCCATTTGACAAAATCATCTGTTTCAATCTTTATTACCAATTTCAAGACTCGGGCCATGTTTCCAATTTGCAATAATCAATGACAAATTTTTATATCCCAAGACCCGGTATTAATTGGTGCCAAAAGCATCCTAATCACAACGGTCAAGGTTGGTTCCCTTGAATTTGATACTTTATTAGCCATTTTTAGTTAAGATTAAGAAGCTGTTTTATAACGAGATGAGTTTCTGTCAATATTCATTCGTGAAGCCCGTGAAACCAGCAGGATCAGCACCCTTTTGTTGAGAACCAGTGGATGCTGGTGCTGATCCTTCTGCCGAAGTTAACGTAGCTCTTATGGATTATTTCCGGCAAGTGAGATTTTAGACAGTTTTGCCAGATTACATTGCACACATTCACTTCAGGGGCTGTACAGTTTTTGAAATCAACTTTTTTCCTGGAGACTAGTTGAATATCCTTTGCACATAGCCGAATACCAGAATAACTTCGAATAAATCATTCTGCCATCCAATGAAGATGGTCTGCTGTAGTTTAGTGTTCTGCTATGACTGTTTCTTGAAACTTATATATCCACGTCGTTTCTCAAAGTCAGCTAGAGTTCAAATTTTTTATGTAGTAGACGGTTCTTACCTCACCCTTATTTTTATTATGTTTCTGTTTGGTGGGTTCTGATATTTTTTGTACGTTCAAGTTTGCAAATCCACGCACGCTCAAATTATAATCTTTGATTTCTTTAGGCATGGGGATGGATGGAATGGAAAGAAGGAAATATTACCACAGCAAGGGAACTTTACCAAAGAGCAGTGTCAATCGATTCAACGACTGAGAGTGCTGCTCGCTGCCTGCAGGTAACCAAGATTGAAGAGGCACGTTAGTCCCGTAAAATGCATTACACGTGATAGTCACCAGATTTTTCAATATCTGCCTCTGGTGTCTACTTTCACTTGTTCCAGGCTTGGGGTGTTTTAGAACAGAGGGTTGGCAATCTCTCAGCAGCTCGGAGATTATATAGATCTTCATTGAATGTAGACTCACAGAGTTATGTTACATGGATGACATGGGCATCGTTGGAAGAGGATCAAGGAAACTCTGTACGTGCTGATGAAATTAGAAGTCTCTTTTATCAGCAGGTCAGTAACGTTGTTTTATATAACGTTATATTTGGGGTGGGGGGCGCTTTTTGTGGGTGGGTGTTGAATGCAAAAGGAATTCATGCACTCAGAAGCTGTAGAAGGCCAAACTAGCATTGCATTGCATTAGCACCGTAAATACAAAAGAAGGCAAAAAGAGAAGAATTAGGCCTTGGCATTGGTAGGCAGGGTGGGCTTTCTTAATCTCTCGATGAAAGTGAAATTCTTTGTTGGTGGCCATAAATATCAGTGCGTGGCTACGTTACGTTTTCGTTTATTCGCCTAGATTTCATGCTATTTGCCAACACAACAAAACTGATGTGTGGAATGTGTATTTTGTATTATACCCAGTAGTGCAGCCATTAGGGAATAAACTTGTTTATTTGATGATTGAACAGCGTACTGAAGTCATAGATGATGCTTCTTGGACTACAGAGTTTTTTGATAACTTCGTCGACCCTGCCCTAGAGGGAATAAAGAGACTGTTTAACCTCAAGCCAGGCGGTGGAGGTAAAGAAACTAGTGTCGGCGAAGAACGACCAGCTGGTCCTTCCTTGGTGGATGATGGCAAAGCTATGATAATGGAACGTGGAAGCAGTTTTGATTTGGATGCCTTCCTTAGGGAGAAACTGTTAGTTGATCCACTACACCTGGACGCACTGATGGAAGGAGCCACCACAAGCAGGCCAAGAAAGATTGCAAAATCTCCGAGAAGGGTTTGGACACCAGCAAGTAGAACAACCAGAGTATTATAAAATCTTTGGCATAGTTTGACCGGCTTAGCTCAAAACGAAGATTTGGTACGAAGACTATAAGAGCATATTGTACAAGGTAATCAAAGGATGGAGAAAGGAAAGGAATTAAGGAATGTAGTTAATTATTTTTATTTCCTTTTTGTTTGTTTACGTATAGAAATTAAAGGGAATGAAATTTTTATTTATAGTAATATGATTATAATATACCTCATCGAATATTAGATCTGTCTATGCCTCTCGATCATCATGTGCAGTCTCCCCCTCACTCCGGCGTGGATCCAAGCCGAGACGCCACACACCAAGTCACCAACCATCTCCAACCCAGCCGCATCACCTTCATTTTCCCCCGCCAGCGCCATCGAAGTCACGCCCAAACATACTCCTACCACCTCACCCAACCAGCTCAGACGTCCGTCCTCGTTCGAACCCTACGACTGCACTACCCCCTTCCCCCTCTACTGCTTTCTCAAATCCGGTGGTCCACATCGCCCTTCGGCCCCTCTCTTTTCCGTCTTCTCTGCCGGCATCGATATGCCGCACCAGCTTCGTTATCCTAGCCAGCTGGCTATCTTGCACCCTAAACTAGCCTAGGTCATGATATCGTGAACCAAACCAATCGCCTCTGCTCTGACTAATCCAGATCAGTCCATCCCCAAATCCACGCTCTACCAGTTGTCACATACACAGCAGAACGGGGTTGGACTTGTGCTTGACCTTATTGAAAAGCGCCCTCTCAAATCATTCCAAGAATTTCCTCTCTCTATTTTGCATTCCAATATAAGTGGCCAAGTGACTGGTGTCTTCCATCGGAGGTTTTTGTGAAGAAACTATGATAAATGATGATGATTTTTAAAAAATAAAAAAAATAAAAAAAAAAAAAAAAAAAAAAAAAAATAAAAATTAAAAAAAAAAAATATAAAAATTTTATAAATAAATTAATAAATAAAAAAAATTTAAAATTAATATTTAATTATAAAAAAAAAAATTAATATAATTATTATATAAATTAATTTATATTTATAAATTAAAAATAAAAAAAAATAAAAAAAAAATATTTAAAAATAAATATTATAAATAAATTAATTAAATTAAAATTTATTTATGAAAATAAAAATAGGAGAAAGAAAAAAAAAAAAAAATAATAGAAAATATTTTTAAAAATTAAAAATTAATTAAAAAAAAATAATAAAAAAATTTTTTTTATTTTTTATTTTTTTTTATTTAAAGTAAAAGTTTTTAATAATAAAAATTTTTTTTATAATTTTTTTTTTATTTTTTAATTTTATTATTAAATTTTTTTTTTTTTTTTTTTTTATTTTTTTATTTATTTTTTTTTTTTTTTTTTTTTTTTTTTTTTTTATTTTTAAAATTTTTATAAAAATAAATAATTATTTTATATTTTTTTAATAAAAAAAAAATAAAAAAATAAAATTTTATTTTATATTTATATTATAATATAAATAATAAAAAAAAAAATTTAATTTTTTTTTATTATTTTTATTTTAAAATTTTTTTTGGTTTTTTTTTTTTTTTTTTTTTTTATATTTTTTTTTTTTTTTTTTTTTAAATTTTAATTAAAAAAAAAAAAAAATTAAAATAAAATTATTAAAAAAAAAAAAAAAATAATTTTAAAAATTTAAATTTTTAAAATTAAATTATACTAAATTAAAAAATTTTTTTTTTATTTTTAAATTTTAAATTAATTTTTTTATTTTTATTTTTTTATAAAAAAAAAAAAAATAATAAAAATAAAATAATTTTTTTTTATAAAAAAAATTTTATTTTATTTTATAAAAAAAAAAAAAATAAAATTTATTATATTAAATATATATTTTTAATTTTGAATAAAAAAAAAAATTAATTTTTTAAATTAAAAAAATATTTTTTTTTTTTTTTTTTTTTTTTTTTATTTAAAAATTATTAAAAAAAAATAATTTTTTTTTTTTTTTAATAATTTTTTTTTTTTTTTTTTTTTTTTTTTTTTTTTTTTTTAAATAAAATTTTTTTTCGTAATTTATTTTGTGGTTTCAATTATTATGATAGACTCACCACATAATTTGTTAATTACATATCAAATTTATATAATATGTGGTAATAACAAATAATTTAAATTATTTGGTAAAATCACAAATTCAGATATTTTATGGTAAATCATTTATGATTAATTTTAGTTGTTCATCATTCTAAATATTTAATTGAAGCATGATGTTGCCAAAGTAACCCCTCTTGGTAGATTATTTATGATGGATGTTGAATGTTTGTGGGTGTTAAATTCATGCGTATTAATCGCCCAAAGGAAGGTTTAATATTTGGCCAATTACACACACACAACGGTGGTAAACATGTACGATTATAAGGTTTAATTTTACATGTGAATAATAATTCGATCCAAAGATAGATTTATTATTTGACATGAAGTTATTATCAATGTTTGATCACTACAACAAGAGTACCATTTACAATTAATATTACATCCAAAGACTTGATATTAATGTTGTCTAGGTATCTCGAGATGAGAATTACCATTATTTGAATTTGTTGATTATCATATTTGGTTATTAATGTGAGCATATTTGGTTATTTTGTTTTCAATAAGGTTTCTACTATATCCGTAATGTCAACTCAATACCCATGCTTAATGGGACCAACTTTAAGGATCGAAGAGAACATTGAAATGTTTTTGGTCGCATGGATCCGGACCTTGACTTCCGGTGAGCAACCTCCTTCTTTACGGATGCAAGTTCTTCCGATGCTATAAAGAACTTTGAGAAGTGGGATCGCTTCAAATCGCATGAGTCTCATGATCATTAAGCGCGGCATTCCCGAAGCATTTAGGGTGCGGATCCGATGATATCGTACTGCCCAAAGAGTTCCTAGCCGAAATTGAGAAACGTTTTGCAAAACGATAAAAGGCAGAAACAAAGCACGCTTCAAAGCTTGATTTCTATGAGGTATAAAGGCAAAGGAAACATAAGGGAGTACATTATGGAAATGTCTCATCTTGCTTCTAAAACTTAAAGGCATTAAAGCTAGAGTCGTTCGATGACTTGCTTGTGCATTTGGTATTAATCTCTTCCCCGCACAATTTGGTCAATTTAAGGTCGTTATAATCACAAAAAGGAAAAATGGACTCTTAATGAGCCCATTTCTTACCGTGTACAAGAGGAAGAGAGATTAAGCAAGATAGAACCAAAGTGCTCATTTGGTCAGACCCATAAGGATAAGGGCATAAAGAGAAAGAATATGGAAGCCGCTAAAGGTCCAACTCAAAAGAAAACAACAACAAAATACTAAGGGTTGTTTCTTTTGTAATAAGTCCGGACATATGAAGAATGATTGTACCAAATATCACGCTTGGCGTTAAGAAAAGGTACACTTCACTTTGGTCTCTGCTCGAGGTTAATTTAGCTTCAGACCTAGAAACACGTGGTGGTTAGATCTGTGCTACTATCAACATCGCGTTTTAGCAGGTTGCCCGAACTACCAAAGCCAAGTGATGCTGAAAGATACATCTTTGTGGGCATGGAAACTCGTGGAAGTCGAGGCTATTGGGCATTTTAAGTTGTTATTGGGAACCGGTTATTATTTGGATTTATTGATACTTTTATTGTACCGTTTTTAGGCGGAATTTGGTTTCGCTTTTTTATTGACAAATCAAGTTATTATTGTTCATTTGGAAACAATCAATTCAATTTATCTATAAATTCAAATGTTGTGGGAACCGGTTCTCTAAGTGCATATGACAACTTATATTTGCTTGATACAATTAGCTTCTTATAAAGAAACCTTGCATGTGGAATCAAAGGGTACTAAACGCAAAATTAAATACGGATAATTCAGCCACATTATGGCACAAACGATTAGGTCACATCTCTAGAAATAGAGTTGAGCGGTAGGTCTGATGGGATTTTAGATTCTCTTGATTTTACAAACTTTGGTGTTCGATTGATTGTATCAAGGGAAAAAGACCAAAAATAAAGAAATTGGGTGCCAACAAACTACAGATGTCTTAGAATTGATACATACGGATATTTGTGGTCCATTTCCTACAACTTCTTGAAATGGTCAACAATACTTCATATCATTCATAGACGATTATTCACGCTATGGGTACTGTTTTATTCATGAGAAATCTCACTTTGGACGTGTTCAGGAATTTTAAGGGAAGTTGAGAACCAACTCAAAGAAAAGAATAAAGTGTGTCAGTCTGATCGTGGTGGTGAATACTACGGCAGATATGATGGTTCAGTGAACAACGCCCAGGCCCATTTGCACAATTCCTAGAGGAATGTGGAATCGCCCCACAGACACCATGCCAGGATCGCCTAGCATGAATGGTGTAGCCGAAAGAACGAAAACCGAACACTTAAGGATATGGTAAGGAGCATGATTAGTCATTCTACCTTACCAGATTCACTGGGGAGAAGCACTAAAGACAAGAACTTATATTCAATAGATGAACTAAAGCAACGCAAAAACACCTTATGAACTTTGGACAGAAAAAGCCTAGTCTAAAGCATTTTCACATTTGGGGATGTCCAATGAGGCAAAGGCCTTATAGGCCACATGAAAAGAAATTGACTCTAAAACAAAGAGCAGTACTTTATTGGCTACTCAAAGATCTAGGGCTATAAGTTTTATGATCCCACACTTCGGTCTATTTTTGAGACGGAACTGCAACATTCTTTGAGGATGTTGAGTTTGGGGGAGAAATAAGGTTAGAAACATTGTCTTTGAGGAGGAATCAATCTCGATTCCTATTATTGCTTTTGATAATGTACATGATTCTTTGCCTATCATTAATCAAGAAGCGAATTCAGATCCTCAACTAGATAATGTTGATCAAAACCCCATTCATGAAGAAAGCAAACTCAACAACCTCAAGATCTAGTGCCATTAAGGCATCCACCAGAGAAAGGAGAAATGCTATTCAATGATTATATTGTATTTCTGAACATGAGGAAACCATAGGAATGATGGAAGATGATCCAATCAACTTTCATCAAGTCATGAAAGGTCGCAATTCTCAAAAGTGGATTGATGCCATGAATGAGGAGTATAAGTCTACGCAAGACAATAAAAGTTTGGGAACTTGTCCCATTACTGAAAGGCAAAGCCCATTGGTTGTAAATGGATTTTTAAAACCAAAAGGGATTCAGCAGGTAATGTGGAGAGGTATAAGGCCTGCCTTGTAGCAAAAGGCTTTACTCAAAAGGAAGGAATCGACTTTAAAGAGACTTTCTCTCCACTTAACGAAAAGAACTCTTTTAGGACAATCATGGCTCTTATTGCTCATTTTGACCTTGAGCTTCATCGATGGATGTCAAACAGACTTTTCTCAATGGTGACATTGATGAAACGATATATATGGTGCAACCTAAAACTTGAGTTGGAAGACCCAAAGAATATGGTTTGCAAATTGACAAAAATCTATCTATGGACTCAAACAAAGCTTCGGTGGTATCACAAGTTTCATCAAGTGATTATCTCGTTTGGTTTTGAGACAAACACTATGATAATTGTGTATATCACAAATTCAAGGGGAGTAAACTTATATTTCTGGTTTTATATGTTAATGACATACCGTTTGCCACAAATGATATAGGCATGTTGCACGAAACCAATAAATTTCTATCAAATAATTTTGAAATGAAAGATCTTGGTGACGCCTCTTTGTATAGGGATCCAAATACAACGAGATCGCTCCCAGGGTATTCTTGGATTATCACAAAAGAAGCTATATCAATAAAGTTCTTAAAAGGTTTGGCATGCAGACAAGAAAACCAGGTGACACCCCTATAGCTAAGGGAGACAAATTTAGTCTCAATCAGTGCCCTAAATCTACTCTTGAAATTAAGGAAATGCAAAACATTCCTTATGATCAGCAGTAGAGGAGTTTAATGTATGCTCAGGTTTGTACACGTCCAGATATCAGATATATTGTTGGTATATTGGCAAGATATTTAAGCAACCCCGGATGGATCATTGAAAGCGACCAAACGGGTTATGAGATATTTGTAAAAACAAAAGATTACATGCTCACATATAGGAGATCGGATCATTTGGAGATCATTGGGTATTCCGACTTTGATTATCTGGATGTCAAGATAGTAAAAGATCCACCCAAGCTACATATTTCTATTGGCCGGTGGAGCTATATCTTGGAGGAGGTCAAACAGTATTGATAGCTTCTTCTACCATGGAAGCAGAATTTGTAGCATGTTAATGAGGCATCCAATCATGGAATATGGCCAAAATTTTGTCACCGGTGCGCATTCGAGGGCATAGAAAGACCACTCAAACTATATTGTGACAATAAATCTCAGCCTTATATTCCAATAACAACAGGAGTTCTTCAAGGTCAAGGCATATTGACATTAAATACCTAGTCAGGAAAGAAAGAGTACAGAGTGGAGAAATATCTATAGAGCATATTGGCACAAACCCATGATAACGGATCCGCTACAAAAGGATTGCCACCCAAGGTCTTTCATGAGCACACCGCTCATATGGGTGTCATATTCTGTGAGGATATCATGTTTTAAGGGGGAGTTTGTATTATTTGTGTTTTGTTGCTCTATATTTGGTTTTGACATTTTTATGTACTTATGGATTTATGAATTTTCTGATCGAAATAAAGTATTCAGGTCAAGATACTGTACATTGTGTTAAGTTTTGATCTCAATTCAAAGGAGACCGTTGGAAATGGACATGTATAGATCACATTGCATGTAATTTCCACGCTATGCATCCATGATTGATCTATGTCATTTGGTTATGGTATTGTATGTGACCATTGATGGGTTTAGTCACGCTTAAATGTAGCGAAAATCTTTTGATCCTTATAGCATCATAATTAATGGACGAGATTGTTCAGTCTAAGGTTAAGATAAAGCAACATTTTGGAGCTCATAAAGTTAGGCACATTTATATAGTTACATATATGGCCGAGATTGTGGAAGATTGGGAATAAATTCCATCATATAAGGGCCAAACATGTAAATATTAAACATGGACGTTTTAAGATTAAGTGATACTAATTACAGATTTTAAATAAGGCTTAAGGGTATACTTGTCATGGAATTAATTGTATAGATACCAGGGGGGGGGGGGGGGGGAGGGGAGGGGGGGGGGGGGGGGGGGGGGGAGGGGGGGGGGTTTTATATGTATGGCCTGATTTGATTGTGAAGAAACTATGATAAATGATGATGATTTCAAGTTTTACATGGTAAAGTGGGACTTTGTGCTGATGCCTTCAATGAAGTTTTGCTCACTATGAAAATGGCGCTTTATGGTATGTGGCAGCAAGTTATAGAGTATTGCTAGACATTATCATTTTGGTTGATGGATTTCAGGGTCATTTTGAAGCAATCATGGGTGTCCGTAAAGGATTTAGGGTAGGGGTGGGAAGCTTTCAACTTGTTGGCTTCGTGGAAGCTAAGGGAGGGTGACTATATCATTTTGGGATGATGTATGGTGCAGAGATCAGCGGTTGAGGGTGGTGCTGCTTCCTATGGTTTATGGGTTGGCCTCTCAAAAAGAGGGGCCAATTGCCGCATTTGGGGTTCGATAGAATGTTACTTTGCCTGGAATGCTCAAGATTAGGAGTAAGAATTTTTATTTATTTATTGTAATGTGTAACAAAAAATAACAAGGATCAAACAACAAATGGGGAATAATTGCTTTATGATGTAGACAACTAGACATACATACCAGGAGAGCTGAATTGGTGCGAACCACCACGCACAACATAACGGTTCACGCCACCTTTGTTTCCTCGATTTGAAGTGCTATTAATGCCGCGGGACCTGCATTCTCCACTATCCTTGTTCTGCAGCATTTAAAGGAAGAAAGAAATGTAATAAAAATAAGAACTGCTGGAAATTGTTTTGTTACAATAAACTGCAAGCGTAACACTCTTTAAATTGCTCAATTATGCCAGGTAACTCAGTTACATGAGACAAACGAAATCTGTGCATTTATTTATCAGTGCCTAAACATAGAAGGCAAGCATCATATTTTTAGAATTTAAATGCAACACTTAAGAAAAATTAATCCAAAAGAAGGCAATTCTGGAAATAACTGAAAGTGTGAGAAAACAGTATAACAAATTGTATAATTTATAAAAATAAAATAAAATAAAAAACTCCAAACAGTGTTTCTCGTTTAATAGTCAAACAAAAATATGTTCTTTCGGGCACAAAAAGTGCAAATTCAAACTATAAGAAAGTTTTAGGATGCCAAAAGTACTTTGAAATTGAAATCAGCCAACGTAAATAATGCAAGGCATCAACCAACAGAAAAAAAAATATAAAGTTCAAAGCATAAAAATGGCAATAGCCAATAGCAGAAATCATGTATTTTATTTATAAAAAAAGCAAACAGATTAGAAACACATAAAATAGGATTTCAATTAAACGACTGTAGACCTCGAACCTTGCTGCCACCTAAGATTGCAGAAGCCTAAAACTAGGCAGATCCTCAAGCAATAATTTGGTGCCACAAAAAATAAAAATTATAATTCCTTTATTATTAAAAGAAAATGAACATTTCAATCCATCAATATATATTTTTCAAACAAACCCAACAAAATCTTTATTTGGAATATTCAAAAAAAATATATATACATAACATAATTAGGTAAACATTACATTAAAAGTCACCCCTCATGCCTTCACTCAATTTTCTTTCTCATCATCATCGATGGAATAAAAAACAAAAGTAAGGTCAATACTTTGTGCAATTTTTGTTGCAACTTTGTGTCGTTCAACCATACTTAATCCAATCATATCATCTAAAGTTTTATTTATGTCTTCTCTTTTTGTTTCAGCTTTCATTTCAACATCAAATGCTTCCTTAAAAATTGTTGACACTTCTTCTATCTTGTCCCCTAATATTGATGTAGCTTCCTTCATTCTACGAACCAAGTTATCAGCACCTTTGGCCCTTTTTCTTTTCTTCACATTTTCTTTGCAACTACTTTCGTCAATTGGTTCTGAAATTTCATCTCATTGCACTCCATTAATTTCATTAACTTAAGGGTTGGTAGCATCAATGCCATCCATCTCTTCAACCATTTCAGCTGCTATTTGAGCATGAAGATCGGTTGCACGGTCTTTACCAAATATGAGTCACAAGTCATCATAATGTGGAAACGATTTGTGAGTGAATGGTCGTGCATCTTTGTGACCCTAAAAAAGGTTAATGTATCAAAATAAATATAAGCTAAAGTAATGATATAAATAAAATTTTAAAAAAACTTATCGGTAAATATGCATCTCATACATCTTTTGAAGTAGTTAATGCGTTGGTTTTATAATTATAACCAAAACCACTTGTGTTTGGGCCGATTAACATGTCATAAACAATATTAAATTCTCATTTCAATGCTTTTACTCTTGACTTAATATGATGTATTCCCTTCAAACTAGAATTTGATATTGATTTAGATAATAGTAATTCGAGAACTCCTCAAAAGCCTGGCTTAAAAGCATTCTCAACATGATGTGTTCCTGAGTTAAGCAATTCTAATAATGCATTCACTAGTGCATGATCTTTTTCTGCAATCCATGGTCTTTTAATTTTTCCAGGACCTTTGTCATAATATGATGATAAAGTCATATAATAACAAGAACTAAAAACATTCATCATCAATCATTATATGAGTTATTCCTTATTATAAACAAAAAAATAATTACAAATGATGCATAAATAAATCATAAAAAATATTTCAAGCATAACTAATACATAAGTAATTTATAAAGTAAAAGTTAATAACTGTCTAATATATTTTTATGATAATTAAAATATAAAATAAAATTACAAAATAATAATAAATAAATAAACCAACCTAATGACTACTTTTTCATATATCAAATATTTCTTGTGCCTTATTTGTCTTAAAAGTTACCTATGTATTGGTTGCCTCAATATTTGTGATCATATCTTCGATATTATCAAATATATGTACATCTTCTTCTTCTCCGTGTTCTTCTACTTCTTCCTCTAACAGATCAATAATCATTTCTTGCCTGATAAAATTATGTAAAAGACAACAATCCAGAATAATTTGATTTGCTTTTTTATTGGGTAAAATGAATGGCTTCGAAGGATAGCCCATCACATTTTTAATAACCCAAAACACCTCTCAATGACATTTCTAGCCAAAGAGTGTTTCATGTTAAAACATTCTTCGGCTGTTGTAGGTTGGTGTCCATTCCTTCAACATTTGTGTACTCGGCATCCACTAAATAGTAGTTTCCTAAAGAAAAATAAAATTAGTAAATGCACATTTTAAAAGTAAAACCTTAGATATAATTATAATAATCACTTACCATGTGGGACTTTTATACATTTGGTCTTCTAATTGCATCTTGTAAGATTTTACCATCTGCTATCGAATCCTCCCAACCTGATAGGACATAAATAAATTTTATATTTGGTGCACATACTACTAATACATTCTGTAAAGACCCGTATTTGGGTAGGATTGAGAGATAGCCTTTCTCTGATGTTGAAAACATCTTGACAGTATTGTGGCCATTGATGTGAGCATTTTGACAGTACTTTGGCCCGATTTCGGGTTAGGGTCCCGAGTGGCTCGATTGTTGACTTTCTCGGGGTTTATTCGTTGACCTTGTGTTTGAGCGATCAATTAGGTTGTAAAATATTTGGATAATAATGTGTTCATTATTTCGAGCGTTTTGACTGTATTTGGGCTCAATTTGGAGTTCGTGATCCTGAGAGAATATTTTATTATTTTGGGAGATTTACTACTGTAATTTCAGGATAATTATAAATAGCAGAGGAGAGAGAAAGAACATTTTATGTTCGTCATTGGAGCATCGTGCGTGGGAGAGGAGTTGTGGAATTGGAGATTTCAATTTTGGATGTTTCGAGCTGATCCAATCCAGAAAATAGCTTCCAAGTAAGTGTTCTTAACTCTCTATGTAGTTTAATTGCAACGATTTTGCTAGAAATTGAAAAATTAAGAGAAACCCTTGAAATTGGAGAAAACATAAATTTGGGCTAAATCGGCCAAATTGAGGTTTGTATGATATTGCATATGTAACTGCTAGCTTGTTTGTGTTGTTTCCACGCTAAACAATGGATTAAAATGGTTGATTTAAGGAATTAAAGTATGAATGGGTGCTTGGCCGAAATTTTGATGAAAATTCATATATGGTGCGTTTAAATTCGCAATAAATTGTGTTTGGGCTTCCTTAAAGCCTTAGGATGTTGTTTGCGGTTGAAATTTGGTGTTAGGAACTCAAAATTGGGCGGATTTTGAGTTTAGGCTGACTTGGTGGCCGAAAATTTGGAAAAGTGACTGAAAATCTGGAAAAAAAACGCAGATTTTGGGAAGAACAGGTCGGGTGGCCATGGCCAGGAAACTTCATCCGCGGCCGATGGGTTTTGCGACTGGTGTACGGGTCACAGCCGTGGAATTGCCGGTCGTGGCCAGACAAGGCAAATTAGCCTCGTTTTTGCCGTTTCACCTCCATTTTGTCTCGGATGCGATGTGGATGATTATGGGGACTTTGAGGGTTGTTTCCCTAGTATCAATAAGCTCTTTTGATATTGTTATGATGTTTAGTTTGAGCTTCAAAGAGCGTTATAAATGTTGGGATTGGAAATCAAATGTGATGTCAGTTTGACACTATGGGCGCCTAGTTAGGCTGTGTTAAAAACTTGCATGTTTTGTATAAGTGATGTGGTATTATTGTGGGACCTATGGGTCCGTGAGTTATATTTTGAGTTGTTTAGCTGTGTTACGGTGTTGGTTTGTCCGTTATATGCGTGTTAACTCCGAGTTGGAGGAGGTTAGAACTTATGACTTAGGTTATTGTTTTGATCCCCGTGAGAAATCCAGTATGGGAGGAACATGATGTTCTCTATTGTGTATTGTTTGAGATAGTTTCGGGCTTAAATGAGTCCATGGGGTGCCAACAGGCATTGTGAGGCTATGTGATGAAACCTTCGTGGTTTATCATAGTTTGTTTGATATATGGTTGGGCCATGAGGGCTAAGGTGCCTATGGGGCAGTGAGGGTGGTTGACACCTTGAGAGCCTCATGGTCTATTTGTTTGTATGTTGGTTGCTATGTTTAGCTTAGCAACATACATGTACTATGTGGGACCTTTGGGTTTGTTGTGATATGTTATGCTCGCTTGTATATCTGTGTATGATATCTATGTGATATGTGGGACTTTTGGGTCCATATGATATGTTGATTGCGACAGGTGACATATTCAGTGGTTGAGCTTGAGCTGAGTTGAACTTTGTGCAGATGTACCCTATGTGGGTGGGACAAGTGGCTAAGGCCTCTCAGATTGTGATATACCCTATTTGGTGAGGCTATAGCCTAATGAGCTCTTGATGAGCGGATCCTGCTGAGGATTATGGACAAGTTATGCCCTAGTGAAGGCAGGTTGTGTCTAGTTATTGGGATCCTGTTGAAGATCTTGGACAAATTGTCCTGATAGGGACAGGCTGTGTTCTGAGATTGATACAGGTTGTGTCCTGATGTGTTGTGGATCCTGTTTGGGATCGTGGTGGATATGCCGAGTCCTTTTTGGATAGGCTATCCTGAGGTGATCCTTTAGGATCGTGGGGGACATGCTGAGTCAGAGTGATGGGATGTCTCAGTGATGATTGTGATTGGGTGTTACATGGGCTACGTGCTGTAAGCGGATGATCCTTTTTGGATTGTGGGGGATATACTGAATCCTTATATGGATAGGATATCATGTGTGATTAGAGTTACTTGGGTTGCATGCTTTGAGCTAGTGATCCTGATGTTTGTTGTTTGTTTGATTATGCATTGAGCATGTATTGCATAGTAGAGTGTTGAGTCACCTACTAAGCTTATGGCTCACCCCTACTGTTCTATTTTTTGTGGTCATTGTTGTTGTTTGCTTTTCAGTTGTTAAGGCCAGTGGATGCTTTTCTTCTAGGAGGACTTTGCCTATTCGTACTCTGAGGTAGGTGTATTATGGTTGCTTGTATATGTATCTTCTGATATAATGTGTTTTATGTTGTGATTTAATGGTAGTGTACATGATTACTTGTGCAGTATGATTATACTTAGTTGGTGATTGAGACAGCACCTGTAGTTTTGTCTCTTTCAGTGCTTGTCACAAACCCTTTGACCCTTTCGGGTATAAGCAAAGGAAAGTCATGTTCCCGGTTCTAGGTTCCTAGGATCGGGGGCGTGACACATTCGTTGTTATTTCCCCTTTCCTTGACCGATATTTAGCTTTATCTATCGTGGGTACTCTAACATTTATGTATGTCGCATATAAGGCTCCTAAGTAGCCCGTAAAACATTTCCACTTCATATCAGTTGATCCTTCTAATATTGGCTCAAGCTTCACAAATAATTGAGCTTGTAACCTTACAATATCATTTAGAACATTACCAAAATGTCTGCTAATGGATTCTCTTGAACGTTTAAATCTCCAACTGATTACACAAACCTTTACATGATGAGCTAGAATATGCAATGTAATGGCCACTTGTTTATCCATTAGCATATTGTTTTGTTGGTTATAACTTTCCCATAATTTGAAGTCTAAAACAAATTTTTGTAAAAGTTGCCCTATTCATCCTTAGGTTATTCAAACAAGTGGTGGCATTGTTATACATTAAATCATAAAAAGCGTTCCTCTTATCAAAGAATGGTATGTTGTAAGCATGCCTAATATTTTGATTCTTGACATAATCTTGTATAACCATTGTTGACATTTCAAGAAACCAAGATGTAGTGTAAAGTTTTTCTAATAAGATTACAATAAATTTTAAGAACTTTTCCTCTTTTGTAGAGATTTGTTTAAGATAATTTGAAATGAGTCATTCTATAATAGTGATAGCACAACTTATATAGTGTAAAGTTTTTATAATAAGATTGCGATAAATTTTAAGAACTTTCTTTTTCTGTAGAGATTTGTTTAAGATAATTTGAAATGAGTCATTCTATAATAGTGATGGCACAACTTGTATAATAGATAAAATAATATATTATCAATTGATTGACACTATTTTAGATAATATAATTCACTAGATAAAATGATGATGGCTAAAAACAATATAGAAATATTAAAAAAAAACCTCATTTTAAAAGATAGAACAAATTTAAACACATAAAAATGTGATATTAGTCAATAGAGCTACATATGACATGCCACATATAACCTATGAGTCAATAACATTCACAAAAATCCCTTATAGTATAGATATATATAGATTATTCGGGATGTGAGTTAATTTATAAGGATATAGGAGTATGGATTTTTTTTTATCATTACACTGTAAAAGCAACATTCTAGTACAAAAACAAACCCTATTTTTATGTTTGCTCACTAAAAATCATCAGAAAATAATATTACAGTGCTAAAAGTAAATAAATGATAACAAACAAAAGATTATAATTTAAACAAACATAAGAAATAAATACCAAAATTCAAAACATGTATGAGGATTTCATCCCTGGAGGAGTGATGGTGATAAATATCAATAACAGGTTCAAAAAAATATCGATTACAAAAGGTTTCTTTCTAACATGTTGTAGGAATAGACATTATAATTTAAACAAACAAAATAAATAAACACCAAGATTCGAAATATGCTGTGGAATTTGGCCCTAGCAAGAGAGATATTGGTAAAGATCGATAATGATTTTGAAAATGTATCAATTGCAAAGGGTTTTCTTGCAGTAGGAGAGGTGGTTGATGTTGTGTCGGGCGAAAGGTTGGATGGATTGCAAAGGGATGATGTTGTGTAGGAGAGAAGTACAAATCTCTTTTCCTTGATGGATCGACGGAGAGAGAGAGTAGTAGAGGAGAGAACTACGGGAGATAGTGGAGCATTTTGTTCCAGCGGCTTGAGTCTACAATAGGGTTACTAGGGTTTTGGGCATTCAATATGAGTATTTTAGTAAAAAAAAATGATTCATTTGTATATGAGAATGTTTGTAAACCCCATATTCGCAGGAATCAATTTACATCTACATAGAGATAATAATTTCTCAAGGTAATTATTACTTTTTCTGTATTGGGTGCACCAAACATGGGAAAAGAAACAAATTTAATTCCTTTCCATTCCTTTGAAGTATACCAAACATGCTATAAGTAGTGTGTTACACAAGGGAAGCAACAAATTTCAAGAAATCACCTTAGTTGATAAGAAAATAATGATATATATATATATATATATTAAAGTTGCGCACATATTTTTGTAAATTAAACAAATACAGAAGCTTTGGGTGTGTTAAATTTGGCTTATCACCTAGTCCACCGGGAAATTTTGTTGCAGCCTAATAACAAATATCAAATCGGGCCGAATTTATATTTTGATTTATTTGAATTTTATTGATTTAAAGTTTGAATTTGAAATTTTAAAAATAATTATGTTTAATGATAGTGATTATGTATTGTTAAGAGTTTATTTTTTAAAATTGTGTTTTATAAAATTAATAAAAAAATAATATGGTGGGTTAAATTAATAAAGTTGACAAATATAAAAAAAAAAATTTAGATTTAAAAATATAAAATAATTAAAATATATTTAAAAAAACAAGAGACTCACGTGTTTTTAAAATCACCATCTTAAAGTTGTTTTTTATATTTTTGAAAACAAAATACATTTTTGAAAAGTGGTAACCAAATGCAGTGTTAACTTTTATGATTACTCATGAGTGTTTCAGGGTTTGGTTCCTATGTCGTGTTACCGTTTGGTAAGCAAAAATGATACATTTTACTTACCTAAGGGTACAACAAATCCGTTGTCACTCTACACCCACCACTTTGCGTGTTTTTTTTATTTTATAGGAATGGATACTCATACTTACTAAATTTATTAACACACCCGTCAACGGTGTGATTTGAGCTATAAATGAGTCAACACATTCGACAACTCGCTTAACTCAAGCTTAACAATGTACATGTCATGCCCCTGAATTCTAAGAAATTCAGAACCAAAAACGTAACTTCCTCTTGCCCCCATTCGAAGGATCAAAGGGTTAGTGAGAAGCACCAATAGAGATTACATTGCAAATGCTATCTCAAACATACAAACTTGTATAGTCATACATTGAAGGAAATCTTATATTTTCTCATACATCATCATGCATATAATATATCAAATAATCCACATCACAATTAATGGTCACATACAACTATCCAATGACCTATATCTGGGATAAAACAAAAGGTCAACAACATTATATAGTACAAAATAGTACATCAAAGTAGTGGGCAAGATCCTCTTAGAGGAAGGTCTCCACTAGTCTCGGGTTGCACCTAAAAAGAGCAAACAACAAAGTAGAGTGAGCCATAAGCTCATTAGGTGACATATAACTTCATACCACTGTACTATGCAAAACAAACATGTTTAAAACTACATGCTCAGTATACTCGTGTGGTGTAGTGTTCACAATCCTCAAGACTTAACCTGTCTATCACATCAGGACATAGTCTGTCCATAACATCAAAACGCTTATCCACAATATTAGGACTTAGCTTGTCCATGGTCCTAGATGATCACGAACCATGGCACCTAGCCTTAGTGCTATAAGCTCAACTCAGCTTAACTTAACTCAAACCTTAGCTTGTCACACCTACCTCAAGGGTACATCAGCTCAAGTCAGCTCAACATAAAGCCTTAGTCTATCACACCGACCTCATGGGTACACCAACTTAGATCAACTCAACACATACCTTAGCTTGTCACACCCAACTCAAAGGTACCTTAGCTCAGAGGCCTTAGCCACCTGTCAGCTCAACATCAGGAGTCGTATGTCACGGGGTTAGAGTTTTCACTAGTGCAGCACTTGGTTACCCTGGTGGATGCTCCAAGTAAGCCTAACCGTCGGGACACACGTATATTGGTTTCGCCCTACCTTGGGCTCATTAGGAATGGCTCCAATTCTTGACCACTTTATATAGGGATAGCCAAATCTCATCTTCATCATCAAGTCCATGACTAACGGTATGCTCCCCGCATTTAACCGAGTTAGCATGTCTAAACTCTGAGGGGGCTCCCATCAACTTCCTACAGAAACTATCTTAGAGCCTTTCCCATTTGCACCAGCTACACTTTCCACCTTGCCCCTCCTTAAGTAGCACTCACATCCTCTGGGTTGGGTTACCTAGGACATGTCCGCTAGCACCACGCAGCTTGGAGCGTGACATCCTCCCACACTCGATTCTTGTAATGTCCTTATTACATCATCAAGATAGTAGGAACTAAGATCATCTGGCACATTCCTTACGACTCCCGCAATGCCACTCTCTCCCTTCCACTTGGGTACTTCACCCTAGAACATTTTCTAACAACATAGTAGATGTGATGCATGTAATACCTTCACTTGGTTGACCCCCATCTCTTAGGGGCTCCCTCCCTATATGGGATCAGGGACCATGCATTGAAGATCACGAGAGTGCTCGATGAGCATTTTGGATACGGGCCACAATCGCTATGATACCACTTTATCATGGGGTTAGGGTTTTTTCATGCAGCACTTGGTCACCCTGGTGGATGCTCTAAGTAAGCCTAATCGTTGGGGCAAACGTAGACTAGTTTCGTCCTGTCTTGGGCTCATCAGAAGAATGGCTCCCGTTCTCGACCAATTTGTGTAGGGATGGCCAAATTCTCTTTTCATCATCAAGTCCTCGACTAGCAACATACTCCCCGCATTTAACAGGGTCGGCATGTCTGAACTCTGAAGGAGCTCCCATCAATCTCATGCTTAAACTTTCTTAGAGCTTTTTCCCAACTATGCTTTTTGCCTTGCCCCTCCTCAAGTAACATGCACATTCACTTGGTTGCACTACCTGACAGACGCCTGCCAACACCATACTGCCTGGGGCATGACACGTAGCCACCTATCAACTCAAACTCAACCTCTGAATATGAGCTTACTGTCACGGGGTCAAGGTTTTCACCCGTGCGACACTCGGTCACCCTGGTGGATGCTCCGAAAAGTCATACCAATCGGGGTACACAAAGACTGGTTTCGCCCTGCCTTGGGCTCATCAGGAGAACGGCTCCAATTCCCAACCATTTTGTGTAGGGATGGCCAAGTCCTCTCTTCAACGTCAAGTCCGAGACTAGCGGCGTACTCCCGGCATTAAACTGGGTTGGTACGTTTGAACTCCGAAGGGGCTCCATCGATTTCCCGCATGAACTGTTGTGGAGCCTATCCCATCCGCACTAGCTACGCTTTCCGCTCTACCCCTCCGCAAGTAGCGCGCACCTGCACCACTTGGGTGACGCCCTCCAGCCCTCGCTGTTCAGGGCATGATATCTTCCCCCACTTGATTTCGCAACGTCCTCATTATGTCAGCGAGTTCAGAGGAATCAAGATCGTTTGGCGACATGCTCCTCTCGACCACAAGGCTACTTCGTCCCATCCTCGAGAACTCCACCATGGCTCGGCGGCCGACGTTGGTGGACACGATGCGTGCAAGACCTTCTCTTGGTCAACCCCCATCTGTTAGGGGCTCCCTCCCAACTTGGGATCAGAGACCACGCATATCTCTCGCGAGAGTACTTCGGCGAGCATTTGGATACGGGCCGCAACTGCTCTGACACCACTTTGTCACGGGGTCAAGGTTTTCACCCGTGCCGTACTCGGTCACCCTAGTGGATGCTCCGAGTAAGCCATACCGATCGGGGCACATGTAGACTGGTTTCGCCCTGCCTTGGGCTCATCAGGAGAACGGCTCAAGTTCCTGACCAGTTTGTGTAGGATTGGCCAAGTCCCCTCTTCAGCATCAAGTCCGAAACTAGTGGCGTTCTCCCCGCATTGAACCGGGTTGGTACGTTTGAACTCCAAAGGGGCTCCATCGATCTCCTGCACGAACTGTCGTGGAGCCTATCCCATCCGCACCAGCTATGCTTTCCGCTCTGCCCCTCCACAAGTAGCGCGCACCTGCACCACTTGGGAGACGCCCGCCAGCACCTCACTGTTCGAGGCGTGACATTATGGACCTAAAGCTCTCACAATCATGTTGTTGGACCCCATTTTATTTGGGTTGGACATACTAAATTTTTGTAAAATTTATATCTATCTGTCCATGCCATATATCTTGTTGAACAGGTCCATAAAGATCCCCCATTACCAAGGAGTCGGTCCTAGGTTTGGAGTTGATGTTAAACCCTAATTTGCACAAGATGGATACACTATGACACAAATAGAGAAGTCCAAAATTAAGAACCTCTGCTAAAAGACACTAACATTCCCCCAGGCCAAAATAATTGTCATTGAAAAAAATCAGACTTACCAAAAAACGGTCAATGCCCCTAGTCAAACTGCCCGAAAATGTGCTTATGCGAAATACCCTAAAACATCTATTTAGGCGAATATGGGTCTTCCCAAATTATCCCCAAAAGTTCGTTAATTTTGGCATTTTGGGTGGGGGTAAAAAAGCAATTAAAAGTAAAAAATACTCAAAGACCCGAAGCCCTGAAGACTCGAAGACCCGAAGCCTCAAAGCCTCGAAGACTCGAAAACTCGAAGCCTTCGAGTCTTCGAGGGTCGACCTTTAACCCTTTGAGGGTTAACCTTCGACCCTTTGAGGGTTGACCTTTGACCTTTCGACACTTTGACGCTTTAACCTTTGACCCTCCCTATTTAGCATTATATGTGTGGGCTCTTTTCTGTGTAGTCACGAGGCGCGTTTTTATTTGTCGGTCACATGTGCTCATACAAAAAAAAGCAATCATAGGTCGTCATGGAATCTGAAAATAAAAAATAATGACATTAATAATACAACAATAAATTCAACGATAATGATGCTACGTCCAATGGCATTAAAAGGGAGTCCTTTCCCTAAAAAAAAGGAGAAAACGCCCCCAAACAAACTCTTTAAAAAAAACTTTTTGCCACTCTCTTCAAAATTCACCCAATTCCTACATTCTAAAAAAAACACACAATCTGATTCTTTTTTCTTTCTCTGTTTTCTTTTCTCACCACTTCTCTCCTCGTTTTTTTTCAACACCCATATATACGCTCTCTCTCATTTTAAGCCTAGAAATTGTGAAACACTATTTTCATTTCTCCAGTTCTATTTTCTTTTCTTTTCATTATATTTCTAGCAACAATATCAAAATCAAAAATTAAAAAAACAAAATAAAAAACAAGTTCATTTGTAGTTCCAACCAGTATTACTTGGAGTACTTCTTGCCCAATTCCAACCGACCAGTCTTTGGAGTCTCCCTTTCTCGCAAATGTTGCTGCTACCGGAGCCCCAAGTCAAAGACAAAGTCAGTTCATATTTTTATTTTGTTGTCTTAATCTATTCTCGTTTTACTTTTTGTAATTGTTGTATCGTGTTGTTTTTTTGTTTGTTTCTATATTTGTTTTTCTTTATTATTTTTATTTTTATGCAAAGTTGTAATATGTAATAGCAGTAAAAAAAGGCAAAGTAAAAAAATGAGAGAGAGAAAAAGCGAGTGAAAAAAAAGGATATATGCAAAAAAGAAAAAAAATGAGTTATATTTTTATTTTATTTGTGGATGTCATAATCACACACTTAATATTTATTTTGATATGTGTTTTAATTTTTCATTAGCTTAAAAAAACAAACAAAAAAAGTGATTAAAGAAAAGAAAACAATAAAAAAACAAAAACACGAATATGCATTTTTATTTTTAACATGTGTTAGTTCTTAGTGTCACTCCTTTCAAAAAAAATAAAATAAAACAAAACAAACAAAAGAGAACAAAATAAAAATGTTTTCAAAACAAAAAACAAAAAAGGGGCTTTCACAAAGGAGGTAATCTTAAAACCAATATCTAGGATCCCTTTTCAAACCTTAGACCCCTAAGTTAATTAGATTTCATTGTCTACTTCAAACAAATAATTCAAAAAAACAAAAACAAAAACCCAAAACCTTTATGATCTCCTTTAGCAACTTAGGGTAAATTGAATTTAATTATAACTTTAACAAATAACTTAGCTAAATAAAAAACATAAAATTTTAGGAAAATAATAGTGCCTTAGCCCAGTTAAAGCGGTAAAACAAATAGAAACCTCCTCCTCCTAAGATAGATACCGAAAGAGCGTTATAGAGGTGTTAATCATTCCCTACACATAACCAACTCTCAAACCCATCTCTGGTAACGCAAGCCACATCTTAACTATTCAAGGTAGAGGGTATCCAACTGTATCCCAAAAACTGTTATGGCGACTCTATTTCTCACCATTGGTTTCGGTTGAGCCCACCCCAAACGGGCCCAAACGAAAACCAGTGATGACACATGCAACATAAATGCACACGTAAAGCATAGCATAACAACACAAGCTAGCCACAATGGTTTCCACACATGGTCAAATTAGGCTCTCACTGTGCCAACTGGCACTCTCTTGGCCTTCCTAGCCAAACCCATGTCAACACATGGTTCCACCACACAAAATCCCCAAAGGAACCCCTAAACTCAACCTAAGATATAGGTCCTAGCCCTCCACAAACATTGGAGCTAAACTGCAAAGAAAGGACAAAAAACAGTAACTTACACTACTTGTAGACTGAACCAAACAAGTCTCAATTGACCTCTGTTCAGTCGACCACACTAGTCGATTGAACACCACTGGTCGACCACTCCAACGGGTTGGCGCCAATCACCCCCTTTGCCTAAATCAACCAAACTAACTATCCTGGTTGACTAAGTCGACCAAACCTCCTTCCTTGATTAACTCACCTCAATTGACCAACCCAAGTCAACCTGACCCCATGTTCGAGGTTGACCAAATGCCCTAGTTGACCTCCCTCGATCGACTACGTTGACTACTCTTGCCCATTTGGGCTTATTGACTGTTGTTCGTTGATTTCCGATCCAAGGACCCTAAATTTATTTTTAAGCCTCAATTCACCCTATAAATGGGTCTCTAACACCTCTTAGCCATATTAGGATACAAAACAACTTAAATAATCAAAGTTTTTAGGAATTTTTTAATTTCTAGGGTTCATCCCGAACTCACAAATTTCCCTAATTTCATGCATATTAATCCAATGAAAAACTAAGTAGAAAATGAATAATTAAGGGAATACCTATCTGGAATGATTCTTATAGAACTAACAAGCCCAAAATGCCTCAAATCGCTAAGGCTCCAAGCTTCCCCTAAGCGCTCTCTCTCTCTCTCTCTCTCTCTCTCTCTCTCTCTCTCTCTCTCTCTCTCTCTCTCTCTCTCTCTTTCTCTCAAGCTCTCCAACGCACGAACAAGGAAATGTAACATGGAAACTTTCACTCTTTACCTCCTATTTATATTTCTGCTTTTTCTTTAATTAATAAACTTCCTAAAACACAAACTCCAAATTGAGCTTAAGTATTATTAAAATGCTCAAAATGATAAGCATATCACCATCTAAATATTTTCACACTCACACGAGGTCAACCAATAAACTCTCGAAAGTCAACATTTGAGCTGCTCTAAGCCCTAACCTAGAATTGGGCCCAACTACTGTCAAAATACTCACATCAACGGCTATATTATCATCCAAATAGTCTTGTTCTCATTAAATGACTATCTCTCAACACTACCCAAAATACAAGTCTTTATAGTATAAGCTCGCTCGGTATTATAGAAGTTTGACTCAGCTAAATTATATAGACTATGTTATTAATCATAGAATTAATGCGTATACATTTAACTAACAATATAGTGTTATATATTGTATAATATTAGTTATGATAATTTTTAATCATAGTTATGATATTATATGCAAAATGATTATAAATTATTACATATATGATATATAGTGGATGATATATGTAACGTAACTATATTTATGAACTATAGTGTGTATATATATATATTACTTACTTTTTTGTGTTTTCTTTTAGTAATATATTAATAATTATACTATATAAATTATAAAATTAATAAGTAAAGAATCTAAATTATCTTTTAAGTTTATAGTCAATATAATTTTATTTAAATTAAAAGAAAGATTAGGCTTCTAAATTGGGCAAGCAACTCGTGAGCTCAGTTCAATTCATCTAGACTCAACTTAGTTATTGTATGAGCTCGTCTTAGTTACTATACAAGCTCGACTTGAACTTGACTAAACTCTGATTGAATCAGCTCGTTTATAGGCCTTAATTTGAACAAAATACCCCTTATAACAACAACAATAAAAAAAATTATTTGAATATTAATATTTGAATATAATTCAAATGTTTGAAGAACATTATTCGAATATATATTTCACAGTATTAGAACAAAATATAATGTGTAAAATTTTTTATTAAAATATAAATATAATGTTTGAATAATTATTTTTGAACAAATACAATAAGAAAATTTAAAAAGTGTTCCAATAACATATTTCAAACATTATCAAGAATGGTTATATTTTTTGAGACTATTATAAATAAATGTACAAAGCCGACCCTAATGCTAGGCAAGTGAGACTTGTTCCTTAGACTCCCAAATTTTGGCTGAAAAGAGGACCCCCATCTAAATTTTAAAAAATATATATAAATTTAATATGTAAATATAAATATTTTATTATTTTAAAATATGTAAAAAAAATAAAGTATCTAAATTTTAATTTTGCTTTGGATCCTTTAATCTAAAAGCCAACATGTGAATATGTTAATAATTTTGAAGGATAAGAACTCATCCCTTATTTTATTCTTAATGGTTTCCTCAATATTTCAAGTATGTGTTTGTCCATAAGAGCATTCGCATGAGTGTCATCAAATGCACATACAAATGTAAAAATTTGGTGAAATATAATAAATGTAGCTGTATTAGTCTCGCCAAAAGTTAAATGTTAAGTTTTGACCTACAATATTTTATGTGTTTTCTTCAAATTTGAAGACATATAGTCATCAAATCATTATTTTATTTTTTTCATGCTCTTTTTTCTCATAGTGGATCCATGGCGGATCTCTTGTGATGGTTGTGGTTGGCCATCGAAAGTTCATTGAGACCATAGTAGCAAGGGTGGTAGTAATGGTGTCGACCTTAGCAGAGGCTGATGAAGGATGTGACATCAATGGCCGCAACCTCAAGTGAGAGGTGACCCCTCCATACACAAACGAAGAAACCAATTGTTACGACTTGTAGCAACGGTGTCCGTCCACCACGCATTGGCAATGGCAAATCTTTCGGCCACTCATGCGTTGGTAGTGTCTGCAATGGTCAAGCAAAGTTGCCGGATTTGCTCTAATGGTATGTGGTGGATTTTCTAGTCACTCATCTGTTGGCAGTGTGGTATTCCAATCACCTTGATTCAATCATATCTCTCACGACCAATGTTCTTCTTTTTTGTCAATTGAAATTTGTAATGGTATTGGTGATAGTAAAGGGTAGATCTTAGGATTATTATTATATTATTATTTTGATGAACCAAATGTTGAGTCCAATGTGAAACTATGGAGAAGAAGGGTTTAAATTTATGAAGCCATAAGACCCGCGCTCGATGCTTTCCACAATTCAGTAATTATCAAAAATTTTGAGATAAATTGGTAAAATGCATGAGAAAAGTAATTAGGGATTTGCTGAGCCGAGGTGTGATGTATAAGACATGTGAGTATGTGACCAATTTTTTTTAAAATGAACATAATTATAGAAGTTTGGGGACCTATAGAAATTTGACCAATGCCTGGGTCCAAAAGTACATGATCAGTAGGCTTTTTTTTTTTTTTTTTTATTTTTTGAAGTATCTTTGTGCAATAAAAATTAATTTACGGTTTTTTATCAATAAAAATGAGCCAGTGGGCAGGTAATAGACGAGTGAAAGAGTTGTTCGGAAAATGGAAAGATATTTGGTAAAAAAACAAGACAATTAAATCTCTCTCATTCGAATTGGCAATTAATCCGTAATTACCAGCCTTGCCACGGCGCGTGTGGTTGACAGCATTTTTGATATTGCGTATTTTAATTAACACGTTCATTAAAACACATAAAATAAAATTACTTTGTAAAATCTTTGTTAAGAATCTTGCGAACGGCGTCGTTTTAGGAAGCTCCACGCAAGGGTTTCAGATTCGATCTGGAAATGAATTGCTAACGCTGCTGCAAGCCTGCAAGTCATCATCGTCGTCGTCGTCGTCGTCGTCGCCGTCGTCGCCAACAACACGACCTGGATTCAATGATGCTGGAAGCAGAACACGCAGTCGCAGTGGAAGTGGAACACGACGCCGACAACGACGCATTTCTCGCTTTCGTGGAGTACGCAAGGTCTGTCATTTCGCCCGACGGAGAAGACGAAGAAAGGATTGCAGGGGATGGCGATTCGAATGCTCATGGTAGCATAGAGTCGTCGCAACGCCCAGGATGGAGCTGGGTCGTCTCTAGGATTCTCAAGACCTGTGTGTCCTACTCCAGCGGCGTCACTCCCGCCATTTTGCTGTCTGAATTGTCCCAGGTAATTCGACAAAAACCCACGTCACGATCGATTCCGATCAAGCTGCCAACCTCTCCTCCCGTTCTTCTACTCGCACTCTTGCTCGTTTTGGTTTCGTTTGAGACTCTAAATCTTGGGCAGGCTTGGAGTGAACAACGCAGATCCGGTGCTTTGAAGAAAAGGCGCATTAATCAGTTGAGAGGGAAGAAACATCGCCGAACAAAGCTTCCCAGCACCGTCACTATCGACTCAATTTTCGAGAAAAAGTTCTTATCCTTGAATAGTGTCTTGGAAGCTTTCGTAATCAATGTTTTCGTTCTTCCGGGTATGTTGTTATATTATACTTGAAACTTTCATCAATTGATACCCCTACACCTCCAGTTTTCTATTATTATTACTGCTACTACTAGTCTACTACTACTCTTCTTCTGTTGCAATTTCTTCTTTTTCCATTCTAGGTACAAATATATTTATGCTTACTCTTGGGGATTCGTGGAGCTCCAATACCATAGATCTCTATCTGCACCACAGGTGACGTAACAACCCATCTTGTGCCACACACTGCATCACTAATACATCAAATGAATAGATGCTACAAGGTGTCTGCCTGTTTTCTGGCTCTAGAGATTACCTCTACTTGTGTCATTTTCTCTTGGGCACTATTAATATCATTATGATTCATGCATACGTATATTTTACACGTTGATAATTAATGCCTATAAATAATTAGAGAATGCTCCTGCACCAGTAATTTATGTTTTCCATTCTCTTGCTCCTGTAATGTTTCTGGTCCGGGTGCTGTCCCAAGCATTTGGAAGAGAAATTGCCTTTTATTGTATCTGGTATGGATTCAACAGTGATTCAGTGGAACTCTTTCTCTTTTCCCCATTTGCCCCTACTTATTCATAAACCCAGTGGCTAGTGTAGATGTCTCTCTCTCTCTGTGTTTTTTTTCTCCTATTGATGTACTTATAAAACTGGTTTTCTGGTTTGAATCAGGGGTTTGGTTACAACTCACCTTTGAGTGCATTTTTATTTTTGTTTTCAAAACCTTCCTAGGTTCCATCATCTTAATTTTTTTGTTTCTACTTACATTTATCAAAATTTATGATCATGCTCTCATCATCGTAGAATATGTTTGTGGTGAATAAATATGGCTTGTTCCCGTGACATTCACTTGCTGATAGTAGTATTGTGCTACTGCTAGAATTGATTTGCACTGAATTGACGCTCTGCTTGATTTATTTATTTATTTTAGCTCTTAAAAAGAATCCAAAGTCTGAACACTTGATTTGTTGAAGCAGATATGAGATAGATATTGCTGTTTTCCCGTGTATACTGTAATATAATTAATATTTCTTGCCACGCATCAAAGTGTGCAAACTCACCTAAATGATTTATGCAAATGTTGAAATTTGATTCATGATGCTACAAATTTCCGGAGTGCGTCTTTACCCTGGCAGATACTACAACTTAGTAGATCCTGTTAATGGGATTTTGAAGAAAGACAGAGAAATCTTCCTCACTGGATGCTATCTTCGAACTGCCACTGTAGGGTCTGGCCAGCCAAGGCTTTTGCCAACAGAGTATCTATTAATACTATTGGATGAGGTATCCAATTTTCGGGTTTGGTTTTGTGATGTTTACTATACCATAAAACAGTTAAAAAGTAACATTTTTTAACAGATCAGTCCTAGAAGAAAAAGTAAAATCTGAAACAAAATAGACATTTTCAATGGTTTCATGCAAAATGTGCTGGAACCATTGTGATCAGTGATTACAGTTCCATTTCTTTAGAGCAGGACCAAGATGATGACGCAATGCTGCTAGGAGCACAGTTCTGTTCAGATTCTTTTTCATCTATTTCACTCGATGCAGTTTCGGAAGGGGCTTCTTATTCATTATATGCGAGGTCAAATTTTTTATGTTCCTTGCTTGTATTTGCAGCTTTTACACAATTCAGTTGTGAGATTGATTTTTTACCTTTTTACGGGGTTCCTTGTATTTTTAAGACAATTTTCAATTGTTAGTGACTTAGGGTAGTTCTTACATTTTCAATTTCTTGAAAGCAGGATTGAATCTATTGGGTCACTTGAAATTCAGGGAAATTTGGGTAGTTTACAGAGGCAACAAATTATTCTTGTCGATAATGATGGTGTAAAGCTAAAGTTTCTGTTGTGGGGCGAGCAAGTTCTCCTAGCCAAACTATTCAGGTACAATTTTTTACAGGGTTGTTTCTTTAGTACTCCTGTTCCTCAATGTCTAAATTCAATCTCTTTTCAGCATCGGAAGTATGCTTGCAATGGACAGACCATTTATTTCAAGTTCATTAGATGGTGCTGTTGAAACATGTGGGGAACTTTGTCTAGAATATGGTAGTGTAACACAGTTATATCTAGTGCCATTTCTTCAGCATGAGGAACACGTAAGTCTTCTTCTTTCTTTCTTTTCGTTTGACAAGAAGTGATGTAAATCAGTGTATTAGTTGATTTTTCTCTCTCAGGTATGTGTTGCCTTAACTCAAAACCGTTGTCAAGGATCAAGGCTGCTGGCTGCATTGGATCCAACTCAAGGTCCTAAAGTTTCTCAACTGACATTGCTGCGGGATTCTCAAGGGTCTATTGACTTTAGCAATTATCCTTTTCAAGTGAGTTATTTTCAGTTTTAAACATCGGCAAGTTATGGGCTTTCATTCCCTTACATGCATTATTGCATCCTTCTCATTCAGTAAGGAAGTGCTCATAGAAATTTCTTGAAACAGCTTTAAATTTGCCTGCTTATGATCACATTCCATGATTGAAAGCTGTGTTTGAACAGTGACCTATATAATTCCTAGATGACGATTTTTCATTAATTTCGTTACGTTATCCAAGTTTTGCAGTCGTTTGTGGTAGATCTGCGTGACAAGATGACTGGAATCAGCCTCTATGGTGTTGTTACAGACATTTTCAAAGACAAAAATACAAAAGAATCTATTTTCTCTTTGAGAATTGAAGATCCATCTGGAGTAATCTGGGCAAAGCTACATTTCACTAAGTCCTGGTATTGATTATCCTGTTGTATGATAATGGAATAAGTGCAGTTAGAAGCTTGCAAACAATTAGTTTTACATCTTCGAGTGAATATGTTTGTTAGGTCATTGGGGAGGTTAGGCCTTGGTTACACAGTCTTAATATCTGGCTTGACTTGTGTGATGACTAAACAGAAACGGTGAGTGTAATTTAAACAGTGTCATTTCCAGCTTTCAAACTTCAGTCATCCCTTCAAGAGATCGTATGCTTAAACTATCTTACGTGTGCATGTTTGATGTACTTTTTTGTTTATGGTCCCACATTACATTAGAATATCTAGTCATTAGATATTTGTTTTGCTTGACAGCCTTGAAGTCTTGTGGTTCGAAAAGGATGCTGGAGCTTCAATCATCAGCATCAGTAGCTTACCAGCATTGTTAAATTCATCTTGCCTTCATAAATTATCATGCCTTTCTGATCTATCCACCCAGACTAGAAGAACACATGTATGGCCTCTTGTTTCAATTTCCTTTCTACACCTGCTTTTAACCTTGATTGACAAGTAACTTTTAACTTGTTTCCATACGCCTTTGTTTTGTTTACTTTCTTGTACTCGCATTGTGTAAGTCTCTATTCTTCTCTTTGCTAATCATGAATGTTATCTATCGCACACTATCCTTGTTTCACGGGGGCATCAACACAATAAATAACAAGAAGAAATTTTAACTTTTTAATTCAGCATCTTAGGCAAGGTTGGTTGAACAACATTATTTTTTAAAACATAATTATTTTAAAAAACTGTAGTTTTAGATAAATTCTTATAACTCATAAATACTTTTAAATTCATCGGACATATTATTTTCAAAAATAATTCTTTTTTTAAAAATAATATCATATACCAAATGGGCCCTTAATGTTTTTTGCATTAGCTATATTTTTGAGAAATATTTCCATGTTTATGCTTGATTCCTAATTATTTGTTGTGCAGATATGTCGAGTTTGGCTAGACCAGATTGAACATTGTCACGTTAACACAAGATTTTCACATGTTCTCTGTGGGAATTTTGTTAATAATGCTCCTGGTGGATCAGTGGAATGCAACTTCTGCAACCATGATTGCAACGCTGCTGATATTGTGCGCACTTTCCATCTGAAAATAACTCTTGCAGATCATAAAGCAAAAGTTTTTGCCTGGTGTACTGGTTCAACTGCTACGGAGTTGCTCCAAATATCTCCCGATGAGTTTTATGAGCTATTTGAGGTAGTCCCCTAATTATAATATTTAACGTAATTTTCAATGAGCTGTACTGCTTGCGTCTTGCGTGACATTTTTTCTTTTGCTACTTCTTTTTTGGGTCTTTTATTATGTTCAGGAAGAGCAAGTGATGTATCCTTCATCACTCGAGAGTGAAAGGTTCATGGTTGCTTTGGTGAACTGCGGAAGGCAGGGTGACGAAGTGAGTAAGAATCCAGGCTTGGAAGATAATGAAGAAGTCATCTGGGAAATCACTCGTGGTCATAAGAGTGAATGACCATATTCCATGGACGAACCAAAAACCAGGTGATTCGTATTTTCATCTGCCTGAGGGAGGCTGTGGTCACCACAGTTCATGCTTACTGATAAAAACAAAAAGTAACTGTACCTCCCTTCTTCAAATCATGGCACTACTGTATATGGGGAGACCAGATTTTTCTAGATATGTCATGGACTCATGGCTTGGCTCTTCCAGTCTTCCTTCCTACGGCGTCCATGCGTTCTTTTTTACGTGTTTTTTTTCCCTCCCTCTCTCCATATATATATGCACACCCTCCCCCTCGCATTGGGAAAAAGTATGAGCTTAATTTCATGTCCAACCCAACTTGAAAACCCTAGTTCTTGGAGACGTAAATAAATACCAGCGATGCGATAGGAGGACTGAGTGTTTTATAGTAGCGTATCTGTGCTAATGGCGGCGGCTACGGAATCGGTGCAGTGCTTCGGTAGGAAGAAGACGGCATTGGCGGTAACTTACTGCAAACGCGGGAGAGGGTTGATCAAGATCAACGGAAGCCCAATCGAGCTAGTTGAGCCGCAAATCCTGCGCTACAAGGCCTACGAGCCCATCCTCCTCCTTGGCCGCGACCACTTCAATGACGTTGACATGCGCATTCGCGTCCGCGGCGGCGGCCACACCTCCCAGATCTATGCCATCCGACAGAGCATCGCCAAGGCCCTGGTCGCCTTTTACCAGAAGTATGTCGACGAGCAATCCAAGAAGGAAATCAAGGACATCCTCGTCCGCTACGACCGGACCCTCCTCGCCGCTGACCCACGCCGCTGCGAGCCCAAGAAGTTCGGCGGTCGCGGTGCGCGAGCCAGGTTCCAGAAGTCCTATCGTTAGACACGCACCCCTGGCAACTTTTTTTGCTTTTTGTTTCTTTGTTTTTGTTTTTGTTTTTTTTTTTTTTTTTTTTTTTGGTTTTGGTTGTTCTCGTCTTTTGATTTGAATATTTGGCATTTAAAATACACTTTAATTTTTTGTGTTTAAAAATTATCTTTTTGCCTTCCATTATTTGTTGGTTGATTAATCAAGCTATAATTTGAGATGCTGAACTTATTCATATTTTAATGATTGAGTTAACAGCTCATGCAACATTGATATCAAATTATTTGTTTTCTTTAGTTTTTTCAGGATTTATGTAATGTCAACAAAAATGCCAACAAAAGAAAACAAAAGATTGTACTTTGACAAATGAAGAAAGTAAAACAGGTACCAAATCCAAGTCATCCTACTTAGTCATTTCTCTCCTTTGAGGCAGGAGAACTCTGTTCGGAGAGATACTTTAAAACATCGCCCAGTGCCCGCACGCGATCCCACATGTTAAAACCATAGAGTGCTTCCACAAGTGACTGCTGAAACTTGAAGCTGTTTATGCTGACAGGATACTATGTATGGAAAAAGAATACCAGTTTGTCAGATCAGAAAATTTGACATAAATTAAAACGGCACACTGAGCTCACCTGTATTGGCTTTGGAATCTTAGTTTTAATGTATGGCCACCATCTATCCTCTGCGACTGATTTTACAAGACAGCATGCTCGCAAGCCTTCCACACCAGCAAATCTTCCAAATCCACTATGTTTTACACCCCCAAAGGGTAGGGACTGCAAATACAAAACAAGAGCCCATACCAGGGCATATTGATCAGGCTTGCAACTAATAGTTCACAGACCCGGCTGCTGAAGCTCAACAACCGAAAGTGGGTGCAAAACACTATGCATACAAAATTGCTTTTGCGTACAATGGCCATGAATGTGAGGCTTGTGTTCTAGAAAGTGCATTTAGTCTGCATTTTACTTCATATTATAGCATTCAGCATGTGTAGTTGATTGTAAATGCCATCATATTTCAGTATGTGTTGCACACGAAAGGTGCACACGTGCTCACACGGCGGTGCAGGCAGAAAGCATACAAATACGTAGCACACACAAAGGTCAACAGGTGAGGAATCAAGCACATACTTATAACGTCAGGGAGCATGTGGGATGAGATGCTTAGGTTCAAGCAATTAACACATATTATCAAATAACTAGTCCTTAAGGAAAGAAGCAAAACATGCAAGCTGACGCAAAGCTTGTAAGATTAGGAGGCACGTTGGATAAGATGCTTAGGTTCGAGCAATTAACACATTATCAAATAACTGCTCCAGACGGACAAAAGGAATGCAATACCTGACACATGTAATTTGATGCGAAGTCATTGATTGCTGCAACTCCACAGTGTATATCAGAAGCTATCTCTCTGGCACGCCGCTGGCTGCCAGAAAAGACAGCACAACCAAGCCCATATTTTGAGTCGTTTGCGAGTTTAACGGCCTCTTCATCAGAGCTGAATTTCATTATTGGTATAATAGGTCCAAAAGCCTGTATGCCAGTTAAGGTCAGAAAAGTTTTAACTACTCACACGTAATCATTTGAAAGCACATATATGATGATGCTATCATTCAGTGTAGTCAATAAAAAGGAGAGAAAATACATGGAAAAATTCAAATGATTTCAGTTAAATATCATGTTAGGAAAGCTCCGTGTATATGATGCAATATGTGCTCCAATAACGATAGAAATGTGACTTCACATGTAATGCATTTTTATTTTTAAAAAAAAGGCACTTTCATCCCACAACTTATCCATTGAATGGGAAATGTAAACTACCTCCTCTTGCATTAGCTTCATCGAGTGGTTTACATTTACTATCACTGTAGGGGGAAAGAACTGATCAACTGCACCTTCACTTAGATTTCCAAAACTCCCGCGAGCAACAATTTCAGCTCCTTTGTCTAAAGCATCATTTACAAAGCCTTGAAGTTTTTCAGAATGCTCTATCAAACATAAGGGTCCCATATCATACTTTCCAGCAAGAGGAGGGCCCTGTAGAAATATTATTGATTATATAAATTATATGCACTTTTGAAGAGCAATAAGGATATACACTTGCATAAAAAAAAAAAAAAAGCTAACTAACTTTTCAAAGCATTAGGTAAAGAAAATATTAGAATTAATGGAATTCTTTAAAATCTTGTTCAGAAAGCCAATTAGTAGTTGAGAAATAATATTTACTGAATGCAACAATAAAATGATTACACACGCTTGCACAAAAAGCCACAATAACATAGTGAAGTTAGATTGCTCTGGTAGGGTGAAAAAATTAAACTGTACACAAGGAGTTCAATCCTAGTAACTACTAGATAATGCATGACTAATAATTAAAAATCAAACCAAACCACCATGCATTCATTCCAATAAAATGGGATTATATTTATGAACCAAGACAAATAGAAAACTTATATTTGATTTGAAACATGCATCAATTCCAATAAAATAGGAACGAATATATGAAACAAGACAAATAGGAAACTTATATTTCATTCGAAACACACATCCTTCTCTCACAAACACATTGGAAACCATCACAACAAAGCTGGAAAATAGGTGGTCTAACTCTAACCTCAAAGCAAAACTAAGGAACATCTCACAACTCAAAACATGTAATGAAACTATGAAATATAAGTCATGATAGTATGACCTCAAAACAAGACCAAGGAACATCTCACAGCTTTGTATTAAATAAGAAATGAGACTATGAAAGTTAACCAACAATATAACATTTGCATCCGCATAAGGAATTGATCCTTCACAAGTACTTAATTTTGAGGATGCATGCGTGGAAGTGTCTACTTACAGCAGAAACTGATTTTACAATTCTAACCACTTCAGCAACAAATGAAGAATAGATTTTTCTATGAACATAAAATCTTTCAGCTCCAGCACAGTTCTGCCCACTTGATTGAAGAGCACCCCTAACAGCAATTTGTGCAACCTACATCCAATGAAAAAATTATTGCTGAAAGCACACAAATATAAGTTCCAACTACAATTCAAGTAACAAAGTCACATGACTCAGACAATCAATTAAATTTCCCAAGCTTACAAGTTACTTGACAGTATAAGTTCAGGTTCATACTTGAGGAACATCTACATCTTCACATACGATAAATGCATCCTTGCCCCCTAGCTCAAGTGTAACAGGGGTCAATGTGTCGGCAGCATTTCTCATTATCTGAAGTAAAACCAATCAGCAAAGTAGGGTTTCAATGTTATAGTGTAGTCACTTCAATGGCACCAACTGCATCATAGATTATGTTAGAGAATGCATCAAGGTGAAATAAATCCTTTGGTATCCAAAACAACGTTCCTAACAAATGAAGCTCTTGTTCTTAATAAGAGATGTGCATCCAAATTCTGTTCTAAGATGAAAAAGAAGCAAAACAAGAAATATACTTTCCATAGAAACAGCAGGAAAATAAATAAATCTAAGTAATGAAGCTACTGCCACAATATTAAAGGAATACTATTTTAGATCAGGAAACAGCATAAAGACAAGATAAAGACAGGATATCCAATCTTTACATTAGATATCATAGTATCTCACCATCCTACCCACACCAGGTGATCCCACGAATATGATTTTGTCAACTGAAGACACTAGTGCTTCTCCTGCTTCAGAAAATCTGGCAAAAGCTTCTGCATAATTAGATATACCTAATCCCACTACATAGATGAATGGAGAAAAGAAACAAACTATGAAAGGTTGTACCCTGTAATGACATCAACCAGATTTTCAGGAGCACCAACTGCAGCGAGGGCAGCTTGGATTATTCGTAAGTAGAAACATCCTGACCAACTTGCATGTTCTGAAACCTATAATCAAAAGTGTATATCCTTGTCAAATGATGTCTCAAACTGACTGCCACTAAATAATGAACATTGACAGACTACACAAATTTCATTCATAAGGAGGTGCTTCGTCATAGATCGTGGCGTCCACAATTAAAAACTACATAGATAGAATTTTGCTTCAGGACTATGCACTTGTGACCAAGGAAATACAGCCTTAAATGATGTCTCAAACTGACTGCCACTTAATAATGAACATTGACAGACTACACAAATTTCATTCATAAGGAGGTGCTTCGTCATAGATCGTGGCGTCCACAATTAAAAACTACATAGATAGTATTTCGCTTCAGGACTATGCACTTGTGACCAAGGAAATACATCAGTTTACAGCTAAAGGTGCAACTGCCATGGAAAAAACTAATTCTCTGAAAAACAAAAACAGTAGCTACCTACCTATAAAGGCATCTATTATAGACTCTTTATATACATATTTTTTGTTAATTTATAGAGTTCATTTAATAAAATGCTTAAAATTTATTTTTTTCAGACTGTCTGTTATAATCAAATTTTTAACAAAATAAAAAGTAAATCTCTAAATTTAACTTGTATTATTTAATTTTTATTTATTAAAGTATTATTTTTTCTCATTATATTTACTTTTTAATTTAAAAAACTAAATAAATATTTAAAAATAATATTTTAATTGATAAATAATTCAAATAAAGAGACTGAAAAGTAAATTTTAAAAAATATGTTATAAAAAAGTGATACTTTTAGTTGTATTTTAAACAAGGTTCGAAAAAACGAACTGAAACGCCACCTCGCCTGCCTTGGTGTCAAACTGCATTGAGGTTGCACCCCAAATCCCGTACCAACCACCGGCTGCCTCATATGGGTGAGGCAGCCCATTTTGGCGCCTCATCCCATACTAGGAATGAAGCGCTCACGACGCAGGCAAATCCAAGGAGCATCGTCATTGAGCATCATCAATGAGCGCCGTTGCACCGTCCAACAATGTTGCACCTTCCAACATCATCGCACCTTCCAACGTTGTCATCAAGTGCATCGTTGGCCCTTCCAGTCCAGCTTCATCATTTAGCGTGTTGTCGGCCCGCCAAAACTCCAATGTCGTCATCATCATTGTCTGGCACTCCAACGTCTTCGTTGATCATCGTCGTGAATCATCGACTCTGTCATCATCAAAGTCATTGTTTGCGTCTTTGTCAATACTTAACTTAAATGTTAAGTATATAACTTATTTATATAATATATGTATAAAACTATATTAAATTAACTATATAGATAAATTACTTATATAAAAATTTATATAACTATATAAATATATTAAATTTATATATATTAAAATATAAATAAACATTTACTATATATTAAATGTTTATAGATATATATATCCTAATAATAAATATTTACTATATATTAAACTATAAATTTATATTACATTAAATTATTTTAAATTCATATATAATTTTATAGTTATTTGTTATAAATTTATACACTCATATATATTAAAAAATAATTATCTTAACGACCGAGACGCCCGCTTCGACCGTACTAAGGCATTCGCCTCATCGTACGACATCAAATCTATACCGTACCATATTCTGTATTTTTAAACCTTCATTTTAAATAGTCAATTTTAGAGATGTTGCAGTGAATACTTTAAGGAATCATTTAAATAGTGTCACAAGAATCAAAAATAAAAAAAATAAAGTTACAACATGTTTAGGTTGGGATGCCATCATAGTTGTAAAAGTGGCCGACCTAAAGCATAAAGTAGGCCACTTTGCCAAGGTGCAAGACACAAAGCCTAGGCTTATGCATTATCAAATATAGACACACGATGCATAAAAACTCACATAATTAAATGCAACCTAAATAAAATCAAATAAGCTTTTGACTATCATAAGCACCCCAAAGAGCAACTGTGCAGCAGTTGAGTAGAGAACAGACCAGCAGCAACCGTGTAGCAGCACATTAGAGAACAGCCAGCAACAACCGTGTAGGGTTTGCAATATGAAAATTGCAAATATTACATATACATATATATATACATATTCTTGGTTTTTATTTTTGTTTTTTCCTCGTATAAATCCCTAAAAAACACTGCCAAATGGAAGAATTTAGTTATAAGGACAGCAATTAGAAAGAAAAAAATCCCTAGCTTCAAAGAGGTGCTCACTTCAATTTGCTCTGCACCCAGCTAACCTTTGAAAACTTATAGATGCCATTGGCAATTTCTTCAATTTTGACTAAAGGAGATGATCTCTAGGGAATGCTCTAAAGAATTAAAGGTGCACGTATTTGAATATGTTCATCACTATGAAAATAGTCTATATTGGGCTTCTATGTTTTCAATAACAAACAGGATAAGAAGCTAATTAAGCATAGGTACCCCAAAAATTTAAGTAAAAGTCTATTCACAATTATATTGTATAGGTAATCTACACAAAAATATCCTCCCTACTATTAGATTGGTATGAATAATTTTTAAAAAAAAATTAATATTAATGCAATGGCTTTAAAGGTGTTCCTGTGTGATTTACCTACACAATGTACCTATATGTAACATTACTTTAAGATTAAATACCTTTATCACGATACTGTTTCCTGAGAAGATTGCTGCCAACATCGGATTAAAAATGTTGTGGAAGGGATAGTTCCATGAGACAATAGCACCGATCACACCAAGCGGGTGGAATTCTACTCTAGAAACCTTGTGCAACATTGACCGACCAGAAGACCTGAGAATAAAAAAAAATGTTTATTGGCTTGATCTGACTACTTTCTGTGCATGATATATACAAACACCATGTCTTCAAAATTTCAGAGGACATGAAACCATCCACATAAGTTAAGGTGGTTTGTGTAAGGTAACAACAAAAGAATCAGCTCGACATCTACATTTTTCCCCTTTTAGTGACAGTAACAGTTATTCGATAGATAAATGGAGTTAGAATATGAAACATTTGCTCTGTCATAGCTTGGTAAAGTGACAGGTAAATCTATAGCTCGGCCATTCAATTATTTGCTTATTCTAATATTTTAATATGGATTTACATTAGCCTTAAAAGACAACTCAGATAATAAATGCACTGGGTTCCCTACGAAAACCCAAACTTTCTTCTACTTCTGTCATATGGTGGTAATAATGAGAAAACTCAATAAAAATAGTTTCAGATTGAAAGTGCTCAATAGTATCAGCAAGAGTCATGTTGTATAGCTATGAAAATCTCAGAAAGAACAGTGTATTGAATGATAAATGATTAATTGAGTAAGCCAAATGCAATCAAATATTAGTATTGCTCTGCCAAATGAGCATGATGGGAAATGTACAATCAAAATATGTAGGTTGGTTAGAAATACCGGTACTCGGGCTTTAGCCATCGTTCACCCTCTGAAAGGAACCAGGTTATTTTTTCACATGTTGTCATTATTTCTCCCAAAGAAGCATCTAACATCGTTTTTCCAGTATCACGTGAAGAAATTCTAAGCAGAGAAGAGAGCAAATATTAGGGCTCACATTAATCCTAGTGCCCCAAGCATGAAATGTGGTTAGATTATTAGAATAATACACAATCCGTAAACACGAGGCAGGTAGAGATTAGACGACCTTTCATTGTTTTCCTTGAACTTAGTAACACATTTGCATGTTATTACTTATTAGCACCTTCTTGTGTCTTAATAGGCATTACTAGGAACTCATTTGCATTGTTTTCCTTGAACTTAGTAACACATTTGCGTGTCATTAGAATAATACACAGTGCCATTGTATTTTACTAGGAACAGTATGGCATCCAGATGTACAGAATATTTTGTAAAATATCTGAAACCTTATTTCACCCAACAAACAATAGGGGAACACTTACTCGCATATAAGCTCTTGATGTTCAATTATATACTTAAGCAGTATGCGCAAAAATTGACGCCTTTGCTTAAAGCTACTCTTTGCCCAGCCCTTCTGTGCTTTCCTTGCCATTGCTACACGCTCATTGACCTGAAATGTTTCACTTCAGTAGTACTTGCTAGTAGACTGTAGATAACTCAGGCACAGGCAAGAACAAAAAATATAGGAATCAAAATTATTTATGAATACCAGCTACTATCAACTAGCAGGAAAATGACCTCTTAAAAAATGAAGTATTAAGAAACTAATGAACAGTGATCAATGTATGTCAGTGAATGGGCAGTTGAAGATGGGCATGCGGACCATGACATATGAGTATGACATCACCAACCTCAACAGATTCCAGGGCAGGGTAGTACCCCAGGTATTTCATTGTTGCAGGCTCATAGCACTGAACTTTGTCTGACGTCCTTCCTCTTGAAGGTATCTAAAGAAAAATCCCCAACCAGCAGTAAGTAACTAAATTTAAACACACACAGAGAGAGAGATATAAGCATTTCAAATCAAATTTGTTTTTTTTAATAACCCCGGACTTGCACTGCACATATCTCTCACAGATATCATTATGTGAAGATTTGAAACTACACTGAGAAAAATAACATCATTAGAGCCAAAATTAAGAGCATTACGGTCAGGAAGTCAGAACACTAGGACTAGCATAGTAGCATGTATTATTCATTAGAGCAACAATTAAAGTCAAAACGTTAGGACTAGCATAGTAGCACGTCTTATTGGGAGCATCGATAGCCTGAGTAATCAAGAATTCAATGAACTCTTTTGATTCTTGCAAGCACACTCGTGGCACAGAAGAGATGTAACGCAAGTCCAATAAATTCGACTTTGGTTTCCCGTGTCATGCTTAAACCCTAGGATCTAAAGCCGTTCAAAATCAACAGAGAGGACATTGAATCAAAGTAAAATGAATGCCTTAAAATGTGTGTGTGTGTGTGTGTGGGGGGGGGGGGGGGGGGGGGGGGGTTGAAATGAACTGTGTGTGTGTGTGTGTGTTTGTCGACTCGTTCACATGACTAGCGACAACAAGAACGGAGTAGATGAGAAACTTACGTAGATAAAGCCATCCTCCTTGGTCTGGTTTCCATCATCGAGCAACACTGTGATCATCGATCATCCATCAGAAGCATGAAACAATAAATAAACCATCAGAAACACGATAAAATAAACCATAATTATGGAAACTCACTCACTCACTCTCTCTCTCTCTCTCTCTCTCTCTCTCTCTCTCTCTCACACACACACACACACACAGACAGAGAGAAAGATTGTACGTACTGTCAGAAGCATCGACGTCGATGGAAGGGACATTGGGAGGAATGAGCATGAGCAGGAATTTGCATATGGCGAAGGCGATTGCAAGGACGATGAGAGGCCACCAGAAGGCCATGAGATCAAAACCAAGAGCCCCCCTAGGGTTTTTGGGTTCAGGCTTTGAGCAATCTCTAATCAAGCACGCAAGCTAGCAAGCTGATCTACTCGCACTCACTCGCTGCTGCGCACATTTTAGGGGGGAGACGGGGAGTGACCAAATACCTGGACCTTTTTCATTTTACGCAATGCAATTTTCGGTACAAAAAGACTCGTGTAACTGATCGGTCATTTTCGTTGCGGTTTTGGTTTTGATTCCGCTTTCACCAATTAGAAAAAAAAAATACCATTTAAATTATTTTAAAAAAGATAAAAGGTTAAACGTCCTGGCGGAGGCTCTACGCGACTACGAACGGCTTCGTAAGTATCGATTTTCTGTATTTAAATACAGAAATTTGTGGCCCATGCTCCAACGTTCGCGTTTAGCGTATATCCTAATTTGTGTTTTCATTAACAAATCTGTTTAAAGTGAAATGAGCTAATTGCAACGACCATAACCCAACTATTCATTCTAAAAAAGTTTACTTGCGTATAAAATTCACTTAGGAATATTTTTTCTCTTGTTGTATTTATATAAATAAAAAAATTAAAAATAATAATATCAATTTAATGATAATAAAAATATTCATACCCAAATTACTTACACAATTTACTTATGCATAGCATTACTTATTCCATTTACTCCTCTAGTCTACAGATATCGGGTATTGCTCCTTCATGCCTACATCGCATCCTTGTCATGCTGTGCTCCCGTCACTTTGGTTATTATTACTTTTGCCTCCTTCTCTCCATCACTTTGGTTATTTTTTGTAATCACCTCAACGTCCTCGTAAATTCCCAATCAAACCTTTTTTCCCACGATAAATGGCTCATCAAATTGATCGTCAATTGAGAGAAGAAGTCGATCGCGAGTGGAGGGAAGAAGCCGATCGTGACATAGATCTTGGTTCTTGGCTTCATTTTCCAACTCCCATCGAAGATTCCCAATATCGTGCTCCCCTTTTTGACGAAACCCAGGTATGAAGATCTGAGATTTTTCCTATTTTTTAAAAACGGTTTGGTTATGAGATTTTCTATTCTCCCATACCTATGGCTGAAGAAACACATGAATAATATTTTTTTTGAGATTTTTGAAATAATATTCCATACCAAGAAAAAGGCATAAGATTTTATTTTATACACAAAATACGAGTTTTTTACGACATTGCCTAATTGCTACTCTAGACTATAGCTTCAAGATTGCTCATTGCTCTACCTAGCTCGACACCTTGCTCGAGGCTGGCTCGACACTAGAGCCTCGAGCTACTTGCCCGAAGCGACTCTTCGACTGTATTCATCGTCAAGCATATGTGTACCTGTTGGACCCCATTTTGTCCGGGTTGGACATACACATTTATTTTTCGCTTTAAACTTATTTTCTATTTGTTAATCACTTTGTATAGATAAATAAAGAGACGTGACCATCGATTCGAAGAGAGATTTTAATGAATTCTTTAAAAAAGGCTTTTAAACGCTAAAAATCCAGTCTCAGGTGATAAAAAATCAAATTCCAGGATCCGCGCCTTCGACCGTGCTCAAATCTGAGGTCAAACAAAGAAGTTATGGTCAAAACCGTATTTGGACTGCTAACGGTGGTCAACTAGTGGCCAATATTCAAAAAGACACTCCGGATCAGGTCACAAACCTCATTTTCTTAATCCTCTCATCATTCTGAGAATTTTAATGTATATATTGCATATATTTGCTCACAAAGCTTATTTCAAAAAATCAAAAAAAAATATTTTTCAGTACTAAAGCACTTTCGGGACACGCAGTAGAGGCTTGGCGCAAAAATAAAATCATTTTAAAATAAAAAGGACATGGGGTCGCTTGTCACGACGCCCCGAGTTCAAAAATAATTTTCTTAAAATTTGTTTGAAACCCGAGTTATTTTCCTGGTCCCAAAAACCTAAAAATGTCAGTTAATGGCTATCCAGTTGGAAAAGTCAAAAACCCTAGCCGCCACCCTCTCTTTTCCTTCCCTATCTTGTCCACGTGTCATCGTTTTATTGGTTGAAATAAAAAAAAACAAACAAAAAAGCAAAAGCAAAAATAATAAAACATAAAAAAAACAAAATATTCGCCTGCCTTATCTCATTGTGTCGTCTTCCCCTCTCTCTCTCTCTCTCTCCTTCGTGTCGTCTTCCTCATCCACGCCGGACAGCATCATGCCTACCCCCTCTCCATCATGCACCTACATCTTTTTCTCCCTCTCCCCCGGCTTTCCCTTCTGCCGATGTAGCCACGCCCGACCAGCTAGACGCCCATCACCAATTCTTGCCGCCCCAAAAAAAGCCTCAAACCCTAAAACTCCATCCCCTATATAAACCCCATGGTCGATCAATGGCAGGGGGGGCTCTCACAATCCAAAATACTCAATCAAAGGATCACCTCTCTCAACCTCTACCGTCTTCTTCCTTACCTCTAAAGAGAGTCCCCCCGGTCGAAAATCAGGCCGCTGGTCACTGCTGCCTTAAAGTAATTAGCCGCTGGCCACCTCCACTTCGAAACCAGCCACCACCTTCATCTTCAACCCTACACCGACCACTAACGACGACGTGATATAGCCTCTGCTTCTCGTTGTGTCCACGCTGCTGCCTCAATGCCGCCACAGCGACCAACCCACGATGTTCTCGTCCATCCCGCACGACCGCTTTAACAACCCGGCGCCGCCTCTTCTCTCCATGAATTCATTGTTGTTGACCGAGTACCCCCCTCCTAAGCATCAGCCCATGGTGCCGACGTTTCCAGCCACGACGCACACAGACCCCAACTAAAGAAAAGGGCGATTGAAGTGAGGTTGGGTATGAGTTTTTGTTTGATTAATCTGGGTCTTTGTTTTCCTTGTTCTATTTTAATTTGCTCTGTCCAATGATAGCTTTCTTCTTATTGTCTAGTTTTTGCTTGTTGAAGCTTAGATGGGATTGCGTGATAGTTGCCTGATTGGTTAGTTAACAAATGATACAAGCCTGTGCGTGGCTAGTTGACGTTTGTTATGGTTTTTTTTTGTTTTGTTGTATCTCGTTTAATCATGCCCTCACCTTGAGTCTCTGTTTGCATAATCCTAAGCTTTGATTTATTTATGGTTCCATGCTCACTCGTCACCCTCAATCTACAATTAATCTTGTCTTCAAAATGGCTATAAGCACTTGGGTTGTGGCCTCCCACGATTTTGATTTTTGTTCAAGGGATTTATTCATTGGTTCTTTAAATTGGATCCTGGCATGGTTCAAGGGATTTATTCACTGTCCATTTGGCATGGTTCTTTAAATTGGATTCTGGCTCCTAGTTCTGGATATTCACTTGCCACAGTTTTGCACTTACTGGGGTGTTGCATTTCTGCCTGTTTTAAGGAATCGTGTCTGGTGTTTTATCTTTAATATTTTATTTGGTTCCAACCTGTCATTGGGTCAATTTTTCATGTCTTTTTTTTTGTGTTTATGTTTATCGGTGCTTTATGGTCCTGTGATAGTACCAATCACGAGCTGTTAGTTTCAGATTCATTGAATGATTGCACTAATACTGTTTTTGCAGGATTTTAATAGGTTAGATTCATTAACTGACTAAAATAACATTGTTTTGCAGGATATTAGTTTTGTTTGGTTTCTTTTGTGTTTTATTTTCGGTTATCTCCTTGTATTATTATATTTCCTAATCCCATGTTGTAATAAGGTCATGTGACCTCTCTCTTCCATTTTGTAAAATGTAATAGTGAGAAAGGAAAGAAAAAAAGAAAAGAGAAAAAATGGAGGAAGAAGGAAAAAAGAAAAGAAAAGAAAAGAGAGATTATTTTTTTGTTTCGATGTCACAAGCACACACAACATATTTATTTATTTACTCTATTTTATAAAAAAAAAAAAAAAAAACAAAATGTTAAGAAAAGGTGTGCTTTCCAATAGAAAAAAAATGTCTTCATTTTTTCAAAACAAAGCAAAATAAAAAAAACTCAAAGACAAAAATATTCTATTTAAATTTCCTTTTAAAAATAAAATCTTTTTAGTCCATTCTTTTAAAAAAATTTAACTTTCAGAATCATCATTTTCTCACAAGACAAAATAATATTTTCTTTAACTTTCTTTCTTTCTTTTTTTTAATCTTTTTAGCTCATTCTTTTAAAATTTTAACTTTCAAAAGACAAGGATTTTTTTTTTTAGATTATTGTCGTTAGGATTTACTTTTTTGGAAATAATTTGACTTTTTTTTAAAAGGACTTACAAATAAAAAGAAATAACTTCACCCTTAGGATTCTTTTAGCATTTAAGTAAATTGGACTTAATTTTTAATTTTAACATAGAATTTAGAAATTTAAAAAACCCAAAAAAAAAGAAGAAGAAAACATTAGGATATTCCTTAGAGGCTTAGGATAATTTTGATTTAATTTTAACTTTAACAAAAAAAATTTAGAAAAACAAAAAGAGTAGACTTTTAGGCTATTTTTGACATCACCTTTAAGCAAATAGTGAAAATAAATGAGAAATCTCCTTCTTTTAAGATAGGTACCGAAAGGGCGTTATGGGAGTGTTAATCCTTCTCCACACGTAATAAACTCCCGAACTCAACTTTGGCAACGTAAATTATTTTAGGTGACCAACAGCATCCCAAAAATAATTGGTGGCGACTCTGTGTTTTTTTCATCACCATTCGGGTGAAGGGTGGGAGAACCGCATCCCCAAAAGCGGGTTTCCCCCGAACGAAATTCGGTTATGATAGTACCCATAAAGTGATCTCTTAAATACTTAGAAGAATTAACAGTAAGGTTCAACCCTCGAACAACATATGATTTCATCAATTCCTCATTTAACCCCAAATCTTACAACCTAGGATTCATGCTTGCTGCTGCATTTTCTCTACCCTAAGGCTACATAAAGATAGGAACATAAGAAAGATGCAAAGATTAGAATCACCTACCTGGAATGAGTCCACCGATTGAATCAACCTAAAAGCTAAGCTTTAATCTCATCTACGTTCTCTCTCTCTTTCACCAAATCGTAAATGACAAAACGCTGGGAGCCTCCCTATCACACCCCAGATTTTTAACTCGAGGAAACTAGTTAGTAACTCCCCTTATCCATCCGGTGGGCAAGGGATTGAGTTAAACAATACCACACAGAACACCACAAACAAACATAATAAATAGTCACAATTCAAGCCACATTCTATTAAATAACCAAATCTCTTTTACATCATTCCCCAATGGAATTACATCAGTTCCCTGAACAACTCAAAATGAAATGAAAACAAGCAAAATAATAATCCAGTCTTCCACTTTGGTATCCCACCTAACGTTTGTAGGTTTCTGAAAAGAAACAAATCACAACATGAGGGATAAGCGACCATAGCTTAGTAGGGATCATGTCTCACTGACCCATCCCATTGTCATGGGGTCAGCCTTTATCGTAGCTTAACCTGTGCCGCACCTAGTTCCCACCCGTACGAAGGAACACTAGGTTAGCCTAACTCGTCGCATTTGATCGAAACTCAACGATCATTTGTAAAGCTATTATGTAGGGAAGCGCTTAGCGGAAGAAAGATTCAACGAAGGTAACAAATCGATTGTATTGGTTGCTTGAAAGCTTTACAACATCACTCCCCTACATATAGATGTTAAGACTTTTGTAGCATTAACACCAGGAGACATCATGTTAGCTAGAGCATTTAAATATCTACAATTCACTCTATAAACTAAGTTACAACACTTTACAAAGGGAAAATACCCCAAAATGGCATAAGTGTGCTAGAATAAGCCTCGGTCGTGATACCATGCTCTTAATCTCTACATGACAGTGCATACAAGTGCTAGTGTCATGTCAGGATAAACATGTCATTCATAATTAACAATTCAATCACTTTAATAAGGTAAAACCCATAACTCAAACATAACATGAACAAACCACATAAGAACCTTAACCTCATCCATACAAGTTACCACAACATCAGCCTCTCAGGCTACCACAACCACAACTACTCAGACACCTTAATCTACAAATAACAAACACAATAATTCATAACCACAACAGAAGCATTCCTCATAACTCAAAATAAACACAAATACTCAACATTTATCACACAAGCCTCGGTAGGAAGTAATTAGAAATTATATTAAGCCACATAACACTTTCTCAACCTCAAATCCTCTTATAATCCTCAAGGTTTCCCACAAAGTACTACCACGAGACTAACCCAAAAGAACACGTACATGAGACGAACAACAACTCCTAGCCATGGTGGGCACCCCCAATGGCTTCCCTAACCAACTACCATGACATGAAACCTTAATCTCCTCTAACCACAAACACATAAAACAACCATGTACACAAATACCATTATATGTCAATATTCATATAGGAGATCATAGCTATATAAATATATATATATATATATATATATATATATATATCTACCTCAAGACCTAACCCTAGAATAGGTTCAAAAGAGTACATAATCTCTACCTCATTTTTCGATTGAACTTAGGGTTCTGAATCAGAAGATCCTCCTTGCTCCTTCGCGCTAGATGTTGTCCACCCACAAGAATGCAACAACCATGATTGGAAATCGGGTTCTCTCTCTCTCTCTCTCTCTCTCTCTCTCTCTCTGTGCCGACTTCAGAATGAAAAACCCAAAATAAACCTAAAATCAAAGACAAGATGACGTATATCAAAAATACATTGTCGCAGTGTCGATATCGACCAAGATACACATCCAAGTCGATTTTGACCATCACTTTCTCGCATCGACCAGACATCGAAGCCGACCAACTTCCTTTCAAACATGGTCGATGTGGACCTGAATCGACCACGTCAATCGCATATCGACCCCACATCAACAAACCATCTCACGTCGACTAGCTCTCATGGAAACTCTCGAGAATTTGCTCTTGTCGACCTCGACTACTCCCATGCCACATCAACCATACGTCGACCACATATCAAAAATCATCTCGTATCAACTAAAACATGAAGAAAACTCTTGGGACTCTTCTTTAATCAACCTCAACCAATCCTTGTGCTAGGTCGACCACGTCTACCACATCGAGCAAAGTAGCCCACCTCGACCAAGACTTCAAATGATAATTCAACTTAACTTATCTAAAATAATTTGGCTTCCGGGGCGCTACACCCTTTACCCCTGCTCGTTGACCGAGCAACGAGACCTCTACCAAGGGCGCAGCGCCCTCGGACTCCCACTACCAAAGCGGTCAAGAGTCCTTACCCAAATATAAATTATCATCTCTATAACATTCACCTCATTACAAGGCTAACTCAGTAATCCCATATAAATAGGTCATTATATCCTCCCTCCCTCTCTCTCCCCTATTTATATTTTCTTTCTTTAATTAATTAATTAATAAAGCACCCAAATTATATAATAAACTTTCAGGGTCTTGAACTCCAAATTGGACTTAAGTATCGTCAAAACGCTCGTATCGCCAAGCACATTACTATTCAAATAATGTCATCTACTAATACGGACTATCTCATGGATCAACCTAAACACGAGTCTCTATATTAACTAACTTTAAGCTGATGTAAACCCCTTTATGACTTATTGATTTGTATAATAAAGATTTACCACTTTAGTTTGGTTTTGATTTTCCGAACATAGATTTGTAGACTTTGTAAATAGTTTACTTAATGTTGAACTATATATATATATAGTTCCTATGGTTTAGTTTGTTTTACACGTTGTGTGATTGATTGTTGTCATTGGGAATGTATATTTATACCCTTAATATATGATTGTACTATGCGACTTGAAATATTAGATGCTAATTACCAGCCCCTTTTGAGTGTAAGCATGAGGCAGTCACGTCCCTACTTTCAGGTTGTCAAAATTGAGGATGTGACATCTGAAATGTGGTTGTATTTCCCTTTTGTTTTGTTTGCCTATTTTATTTCTCTTATTTTAAAATTTGAAATGATGTAATACCCAAGACAAAGTTTTGGTTTTATTAACTGGTTTATGATTATATGTTGGATGTTCCCCATGAGGTGGAAATAATAAAGACTATTTTATTTTATAATGCTATGTATGTGGTTTGTTTGTGTGTAATCATATTGGGAAGACAATTGTATATTCATGTTATATACAAACTTATCATGCAGATTGGGATAACACTTGTGTTACAGTCTCATTTGTAAGGATGACAATTTGTCCCGTACTTGTCTCACCTCAAATAAGGCAAGTATTTTTGAAATTATTGAGGCATGGGGCGCGTACGAGGCAAACATTTTTTGCCCTGTCGAGGTATGGAGCAGGGACGGGGCAAGCATGCCCGCCTCGCCCCGAGATAAATCCCCATGCCTACCCCACCCCGCCTACGTGCCTATAAAAACTCCTAACAAAATGTTGTCAGAAAGGTTTGAACCTAAGACCTCTCCCTTACCATGACAGTTATCTAACCATTAGGTTAAATCTGTTTTGTTTCATATGCTTATGTAAATAATATATATACTTAAGATATAACATATAAATAATAATAATAATAATTAATATTATTAATGATAATGATAATATTAATATTAATAAAGAATGCATGATTTATTTTAAAAATAAAAGTAATTACAAAGTATAAATATTTATATTATAATAAAGAATAAATATACTATTACTATTTTGATATAAAATACAAATTAATTAAATTCAAATTTAGTTTTAAATTTATTAATAGGTCGATTTAGAATTAGGTAATCCAATCAAATATTATTTGATTGAACATGCAATAATATTTAAACTAATAATATCATTTATATGATTTACTACTTTTAATCCAAATATGAAATACAAACTATCAAATGTCAAAACACTTAAAACCCATTCTTGCCATGCATAACTCATATCACGCATGAAATAATTTGTGGATACTCATATTAATTTGATTTCATTTTAATTTGGATTTTATTAATAGGATGATTTAAAATTAAATAATCCGATAAAGTATTATTTAATCGATAAATGCATTTATATTTGAATTAATAAAATCATTTACATGATTTAGGATTAGGTGATTCAATAAAACTTTTAACCCAAAAATAAAATACATGCTATCAAAAGTCAAAACTCACTCTTACCATTTATTCTTTAGTATATCAAACTAGTTAGTATTGTATATTAACTAATAACATTGGCTATAATTATAAGAGTATGTATATACTTATCATACCAATATATATATATATATATATATACATTTACATTTAATAATTAATTATATTCAAAAACAATTATATTATTGATCATTTTAATTACATTAAGGGAAATAAGTTAAAGAACTACGACTTTTCAAACTAGTGTATTACTTGTAACAAAAGTAATATGATGACTATGATATATAAGTATATTAGCTAGATTATCACTACTCGCTACTCAAGTTATTACTTATAATTTATAAATGTATATATATAGTGATAATTATATAACTATATATATATATATATCATATCATATATAATATAAGTAATATAATAATTGATGAGTATTTGAAGTCTAATAATTGATGTCAGAAAGTTTATTGATAACTATATATGTCATATATGATTATTATTGTTTACTATAATTACATAATTAGTATTTAACATATAAATAATATTAGTAGCAATAATAATAACAATAACAATAATAATAATAAAGAATAAATGTTTTATTTTAAAAATAATGTCAACTACAAAGTATATATACTTATATTTTAATAAAAATAACATTAAAAAGTAGAAGTAATGTTTTTGTAACGCCTCCAAATTCAGAACCTCCAAACCGGGTGCGTTACCGGAAATTAAAAATACAAGTTTGATATAAATTTTAAACTTTTAACTATTTCATCAAACAAACCATTAATTATTACAAATTCCAATCCAAAATCTTTAAGGTTTAGGGGTTTAGAGACTAAGTGTTCTTAACCCATTATTACATAACAAAGCACACGAGTAAACAAACTTAATAAATCTTTAAAATTTCACACAACTTTATTTCCAAGCACTTCTCGACTCCTTATTCTAGTTTCTCCATTCCTTTAATTACCTGGGGTTTGAAAAAAAATCATAAAAAGGGTGAGCTCAAATAGCCCAGTAAGGGTAAACATAAGTGGATAAAGAAAATCATGAAGATATCAAACATAGGAAATACCATATAACATTTGCACATCATACATGATCAACATTTCACAATGGAATCACATAACATAGAAGATTATGTTTGGACATCGTATCATAACATCATGATCCAGGTTAATTACCCAGATACCATATCATAACATAACATATTATCAGCTGGATTGACACTCTCCAGTGATATTCTTTACCCAATGCATTGGAGGTCTTTTTGGAACCACCCATCATAAACTTACTTTGTCCAAACATAAGAGATCATAACAACTTTAATATACATAACATGTGGCATATCATAGAATTCTAATAAAACATTCAAGGTTAACAAGGATAACCATGAATATCGAAATGGTTATCTACCCCAATCAATAGCATAGATTATCAAGAAGGAGATTAAAAAAAGACTAATGTTCTCAATAATAAAATGAAAATAGAAGAATAAAAAACATAAAACTCTTACAATAATAATTTCATAGAAATAAAAGGGAATAAAACAAGATAAAGAGGAAGTGAAAAGTGAGAATGAATAAGAGAAAACCCCTTACAATAATAATGAAATACAGACTATAATGAAAAATAAAAAGGGGACGAGAAAACCCTTACAATAATAATAAAATACAGACTATAATGAAAAAGAAAAGGGGGATGAGAAAACCCTTACAATAACAATGAAACATAAACTATAATGGTAAAGATAATAATCAAATATAGACTATAATGAAAAAGAAAAAAAGGGATGAGAAAACCCTTACGATCCGCTTGTCGTTCTCCGCATTCTAAACCTTAAAAAAATATCAAAACACTAAATTAGCATTAATACTTGAAAAGTTCAATATCACACATATCTCTTTCTTCTTTTTCTTTTTTCTTTTTTTATATCATACTTTAACTTATATCTTTTAATATGCATACCGTGCTTGTGGGGTTGAATATTAATTTGGGTTCCAACTTCTATTGCGGTTCTATCTCCTATTTCAATCCCATACATCGTAAGCCTTGAGTTTTTGCAATAATTATGTTATATTCCTTGAGAGTTTTTGAATAAGATTTACTTTCTGTATTGGGTGAACGGAAAAGACGTTCGATAAGCCTATTTTTCCTACGTGTCTTCCACCTTAACCATGATGGGATATTAGACATGGGTGTAAAGGGAAGATCTAGAGGAAACAAGGATGAGAGTAGCTGTGAGGTTGAAGCACTAGCAATCGGGGTTGTGGAAGAAGAAGGGCGATTGTCGGGGGAATTCATTATGAAAGCTGTTCTTTACGATCCTCTGCTATCGAGAACTTTAAAAATAAAAGAAACATTAAGTCAATATTCTCATCTTTTTACTTTAACTATATAATGAAAATGCTATGATGGAATAACATATTTTAAAATAAGGTGGCAATGCCAACCATGCATGTATATATAAGGTGGTATAACCAACCATATAAATAACATATGTGAGGTGGTAAAACCAACCATATAAGTAATATATATGAGGTGGTAAAACCAACCATGAATATAGTATATACGAGGTGGTAAAACCAACCATATAGATCTACATAATAAATAAGAAGTAACTTCAAAATTTCAAAATCTTAAGTATTACCTTTCGTAGAACTTTGACGCTTGATAAGTACCAAAAACAAAAGAGCGTTTGAGTAGAGTATTTGGGATGTTAAGGGGGCTTAAGGGAGTATTTTTAGAGGAAATTTCGTGGTATGGCTTGAGAGACTTGTGCATTAAGAGGGGAGGCAAAACATTCCTTATATAGGCAAGGATGGTGGTAGGTGGTAGGTGTGGTAGGTGAAATTTTTGTCCTTAATACCTTATTTTCTTCCCTAATTTTCTCCTTTTCAAATCATTTCATTTTTATCCCATTATTATCTACCACGTGGCTCCCTTGTTTTCTCATTTTTGAATTTTTTGAATTTGTTTGACTTTGAAGGTTCTTTTGATCACAAAAGTCACATGGGTGCATACCTACTATTTTGACTCTAACTTTCTAGATTCTTCATTAAACTAAATAAGGCCAATTGGGATGGATTCCTAACTTAATTATTTACATTTTGAGACCAATTTCAAGTCTATTGGACTTGTATATCAAAAGTTATTGGGTTTTGAAGTGAGACTAGAAATTCTGGGCGTGCTACTAGACGTTTGTGCACTGTTTAAATTGTTTCTCCTAATGGGCTAATCCAATGAGGCTGAAATTTTAATCAAAGATACATAACTAAATTTGGAGCACGTTGTAAAATTATCAAGTCGTTTAGAGTTACATAAACAAAGTTATAAATTTTTAAAAATGACTTCCAGAACTGCGCTAGTCTATCCTTTCTAAGCATAACTATTGGCCATAGAGTATTAATGAACATTTTGTATTTTACAACTCTTAATAAATTTTGATGTGATAAATTTAAAGTTGTATCTTATTTGATTGAGATTCAACATTTCAACTAAGAAATTATTTATTTAATATAATTAAACAAATGATTGAAAATAATTATAACATAAGACCTCATTAGAAAACTTAATAGCACACTTATTTTCTTAAACTGTAATTTATTTATGAAAAATAAATCTTATGCAATATTTAATTAAAATTAATATAATAATATTTTCTAAATATATGATCAAAATAATTTACTTATAAACATAAAATAACATAATAAATATTTATTATTTTATTAAAAAAAACTCGGATCTTACAGTTTTAATATAAAATACAAACATAAAAAATACAAGTGATATAATTATATAGTATATTAGTATGGATTAATATATTATGTATAACATAAGTAATATTATAATTATTTGATCAAATAATATTTGATTAAATTATTTAGTCTTAAATCAATTTATTAATAATTTCAAAATTAAATTTGAATCTAATTAATGTCTATTTACAAATTATTTTATTCATGGTATGAGTCATGCATTGTGAGTGTACTTTGACTTTTGATAATATATATTTTATATTTAAGTTAAAGTAGTAAATCATTTAATGATATTATTAGTTCAAATATTAATGTATTTATCGATCAAATAATATTTATTTGGATTATTTAGTTTTAAATCGACATATTAATAAATTAAAAACTAAATTTGAATCAAATTAATATGAGTATCTATAAATTATTTTACACATGACATGAGTCATACATATATAGTGAAAATGAGTTTTGAGTCTTTTGATATTTGATAGTATATATTTCATATTTGAATTAAAAGTAGTAACTATGTAAATGATATTATTAGTTTAAATATTAATACATTTTTAATTAAATAATATTTGATTGGATCACCTAATCCTAAATCAACCTATTAGTAAATGTAAAACTAAATTTGAATATAATTAATTTATATTTTATATTAAAATAGTAATAATACATTTACTTTATATTATAATATAAATATATATACTTTGTAATTACTATTATTTTTAAAATAAATCATGTACTCTTTATTATCATTATCATTATCATTATCGTTAATAATAATAATAATAATTATTATTATTATGTTATAGCGTAAGTATGTATATTATTTACATAAACATTTGAAACAAAACATATTTAGTTTAATGGTTAGACAGTTGTATTGATAGGGCTGAGGTTTTGGGTTTAAACTTTTCTTGCAAAATTTTGTTAGGAATTTTTCCAGACAAGTAGGGCGGGTTGGGACGGGTCGAGGCGAGTGGGACGTGTCTAGTTGAGCTAGGTGGGCAGGCCATAACTAGAGTGGAGGCGGGTATTCCCCACACCATAACCCAACGGGGCAGGCATAGGGCGGAAAATTTATTACTCACTGAGGCATAGGACGGGGATGGGATGGAAAATTTATTTTCTGTCGAGGGACGAGGCATGTTTTTTTTATTGGGATGGGGACGGGACAACCCAAAACCTGCCAGCCTCGCTCCGTTGCCATCTCTACTCATTTAGGTATTTTCACATCACCCTTTTGACCTATTGGGTCTAGGCATTAGCAGTTATGAATTATTTCCACGATAGAGAGATTTTAAGGCATGACACACTTACTCAGTTTCAGAATTTCTAGAATTTAGAGACATAACTGTCACGTCCACGAATCCCAGGGAACCCGGAATCAGGAACATGACTTCTCCTTGCCCGTACCTGAAAGGTCAAGGGGTTAGTGACTAGCACCAATATAGATTACAGTGCAAGTGCTATCTCAATTATGCAACCCTGTACAACCATACATCAAGGGTAATCTTGTACTTTCTCATACATCAACATGCATACAATATGTCAAACAGTCATACAAATATCACATTACAAACTGTATGCAAATACAACTGTCCACAGACCTATGTCTGGGATACAATATATAATACAATACGAACTCATACATTAGAGTAGTGGGCACGTCCTCCTAGAAGAAAGTCCTTTACTAGTCCCGGGTCACACCTAAAAAGGATAAACAACAAAGTAGAGGTGAGTTACAAGCTTAGTAGGTGACCCTAAAACTCCACATAATGCAACATATAAGTCTATACTATATGCTCAGTGTACTCGTGCACAGTATAGTGTGCACAATCATCAGGACTTAGCTTGCAAACAAACATCAGGACAACTTGTCAACGATCCTCAACAAGATCCCAACTTAGGGCACTTAACCCTAGTTCCATGAGCTCAACGGCTCAACTCAGGCCACAACCAATCATCACAAGCTCAACAACTTAACTCTGGCCTTAGCCTATCACCACGAGCTCAACAGCTCAACCCAAGCTTTAGTCTATCAAGTCAACCACATAACCCAACCTGTGCATCACAGTGAGAACACAAACAAGTCATGGAGCCCAAGGCCTAAATCCTCAAACCAACATACTAACACTAGTATGGTACTTAGTTCATAACACTCCCTTTATAACTGAGGCCAATCTTCACAAATATGTCCTCATGCCTTGACCAAAGAAGAGGATATTCATAGAAGTTGTTTTCTTACAATAAAAAGTCTCGGCATTGGGTCCCCATACCATAACTAAGAGAACCTGATTTTTGGGGATTCTTCTGAGAGGTCTAACTCCACTTCCCAAAAAGTTACCATTACGAAAAACTGGATATTTCCGGAATTTTACACTAAATTCTATTTTTCACATTTTAAAGGAGTGAGAATTTGATTTTCTAGTATTTTTCTTTGAATCTGAAAGGGGGGTATTTTGTTATTTACATTGTAACTTAAGCAAATGTAGAGAGGCATAATGGTTTACAATGGAAATAGTCCTGTTGCGCCATGGAATTGCTAACCCGAAGTTGCAAAACTTTTGGATCTAGAGACTCGAAGCATAGACTCGAAGACCTGCCTCGAAGGTTTGACCCGAAGGTTTGACCTTCGACCTTCGACTTTCCGACACTTCAACCCTCCCAACCTTCGTTGCGACCCTTTGAACCTTCAACCCTTCTACTTCGCCCAGGATACTGTTCATTGTTGTTTTTGCCTGTTCTTCGTCTGGAATCAACCCAACGACCCCCAGATGTCCACAAACACCCTTTTAACTCAACAAACTACAATATATACCCCAAAACGCATCCTTAGCGCCTCTAAACTGCAAGGTAATAACAAAAACACATATTATATCCATCTAGATCTAGATCTAGCTTGCCATGATAGACTTCTCAACTCTCATGAAATACACAGTTATAAACCCCCAAATTTTAGAAATACATACCTACAACGATATAAATCAGATCTTAACCACAGATCTTATGATAAACCACTAGATTTAACCTAAAATCGGGATTTTCCCAAAATTCCCCAAAACCCAAGGTTCATGCTATATTTCATATCATAAAAAATTTCGTACATATCAAGAAAATAATCAAGAGAAGAAGTATAGGAACACTTTCCTGGTACCAATTTATGGATGAACTAACTCCAAAATCCAAGTTCCAAGCTCTCTTCACTCACTCACTCACTCACTCTCTTTCTCTTTCACCAAAATCGTGCACCACAAATGACCACACATTAGGATATTATCTCTCTGTCCCTATTTATATTTTCCAATTAATTCTTTAAATTCTTTAATTAATAAGCACTCAAAATGACACAACTAGCCTTCTAAGGTCGCGAACTCCAAATTGGACCAAACTACAGCCAAAACGCTCATATCGTCGAGCACGATACCAAAATGATATCTTCATTACCAAATCAAGACTATCTTATAAATTAACCCAAACACAGGTCTTTACAGTAACAGTAAGACATTAAGGAACAAAGTAATCCCTTGAAATCCAAGTTGTAATCGCTCCTAGGGTTGAATTAAGTTCAAAATCTAGTTTTTACCATAATTTTGGTTTAATTAGATTTTAGGGACATGCATGTCATATCTTATCTCTTGGTAAAATGATAAATAATCAATTGAAAATGTAAGGTTAAATAGGTTGCATATTTAATTAACTATTTTCTTTTGTTTGATTTCTTATGTCCATTAATTTAACATAGTTCACATCAACCCCCTTCTCCCATATTAATATATTTTCAATCAAATAATATTTGATTTGTGTGATTATGATATGGTTAATATGGTATGTCACACGATGGTAGAGTATCTTTTATCAACCCAGTGGATACTTGATAAGTTATTGGTGTGGTAATATAAACTGTATATGTATTATGAAACTACACAAGTACAAGCATATAAACATAGTCATGTAGTGATAAAGGCATTTGGATAGACTAGGGAAGACTTGATTCCTATTAAGTTATAGTTTACTCACTCTTCCTACTTTACTTCTTTGTTAAAGATTCCTACGAGTGATAGGTGGTGAGCCCAAGAAAAAACTTTCATTGATGGGCTATACCACCTTCATATTGAGCTTGACTTATTTTTGATTGTAATTTATGGATGTTGGAAATATTGTTAAACATTTGTGTAGGTGTTAATGAACAATGTAAAGGACAAATGACCCATTTTCTATTAAGTTTTATGTGGTGGTTCTATGTTTTGCATATGGGCATATTATGAGCATACATTTTGCTATGTTTAGGTCATGCTATAGATTTGGACAATACTTGTGCTATAGTCTTTCAGATGTGTTAATCACTAACCTATTAATCCTTCAAGCGCAAACATAGGGAGTCATGAACCATTTCCAAGGTAGAAGGAAATTGGGGTGTGACATTGAACTCCTTCAAAATAGGCATTAACTTTGAGATGTTAAAGCACTCTTGTTCTCGACTCAAAGTAATCCAGTGTTGTGTTAGTTTGGGATATGGGCCTTCAACTTGAACCGATCCTCCAACACTTAGCTAAATTTTATCATTTTTTCTCCTGAGTCCTTTTAGTTCACACTAACCTTCCTTACAGATACATATATATATATATATGCAAATATCACAGAAAAACTCCAAAAACACTTGTTTGCATTGTTAAAATATGAATGCAAGAAAATATAATCAAATAGGGTGGTAAAATAATATAATTCCAAACGAAAACACTTGAAACTCCCTTGTCAATAATTGTATAATTCACTGCTATCAAAACTAAGAGTGTAAAATAGGCTCTTGGCCAGCCGGCTTTGTAGGTTAGCCCATTGTTTTTTTTTAATCTGGGCTAATTAAAATGAGACTTGTTTAAATTATGAGAATATACGGATTTGGTGCCAGGCCACAATCCGTGTGGGCTGAGACCACGTGGACACAGGCCTACCCATGGGCAGGGCATGAGCATTATAATTTATGCATTATGTGTCGCATGACTTGCAAGTTGTGTCAATATAAATACCTAAGTCCTCACAAATCATCCCCATCACTCCAGCAGTCCAACCCCAACCTCAAGCTCTTAGTCAATCAACCGACATCGCGCGCCTCCGTCTCTGTCACGCCCCCGAATTCCAAGAAAACCCAGAACCAGGAACATGACTTCCCCTTGCCCGCACCCGAAAGGTCAAGGGGTTGGTGACTAGCACCAATAGAGACTACACCGCGGGTGCTGTCTCAAATATGCAACCCTGTACAGTCATACATCAAGGGTAATCCTGTACTTTCCCATACATCATCATGCATACAATAAGTCAAACAGTCATACAGACATCACATCACAAACAGTATGCAAATACAACTGTCCACGGACCCATGTCCGGGATATCACATAAAACAATACAGAATATAACTGTATCATACATCAGAGTAGTGGGCATCCTCCTGGAAGAAAGTCCTCCACTAGTCTCAGGTCACACCTGAAAAAGGTAAACATCAAGTAGGGGTGAGCGACAAGCTCAGTAGGTGACCCCAACACTCCACATCATGCAGATATACAAGTCTATACTATATGCTCTGTGTACTCGTGCACTGTGTAGTGTGCACAATCATCAGGACTCAGCCTGCAAACAAACATCAGGACCTAGCCTGCCCACACAGGATAGCTTGTCCATGATCCTCAACAGGATCCCAGCTCAGGGCACACAGCCCTACCACAGCGCTATATGCCCGGACACAGTCGCCACACCGGCCTGCCATCGGCGCATATGCCTGCCACGGCACAGTGCAATATGCCCGGCCACAGTCGCCACACAGGCCTGCCATCGGCGCATATGCTTACCCCGTCAACCACATCGCCCCCATCGGTGCATCACGGTGAGAACCCAAACAAGTCACGGAGTCCATGCCCCAATACCTCACACCAACATACTAACATGAGTATGGCATGTCATTCTCAACATTTCCTTTAAAACTGTAGCCAATCTTCATAAGTAAATCCTCAATCCTTGATTTATGAAGGAAGTACCCATAGCAGCTATTTTCTTGAAATCAAAAGTCCCGGCATTGGGTTCGCATATCATAAATAAGATAATCTGATTTTTGGGGATTTTTCTGAGATGTCTAACCCTACTTTCCAAAAATTCACCACTACGAACTTTTGGGTTTTTCCGAGATTTTATACTAAAACCCAATTTTCACATTTTGAAATAGTGGGAATTAATTTTTCTAATATTTTTCTTTGAATCCAAATGAGGGGTATTTCGTTATTTACATTGTAACTTAAGTATAATACTTAAGTGTGGAGAGGCATAATGGTTTACAATGTAAATGTCCAGGGCGATGCGGTTGCACTTCATGGAACACTGCTGCGATCATCACGTGCGGAATGGATGCTACGGAAACATCTGCCTGGAGCGATGCTACGGATCACTGCTGCGGATCCGGACTACTGATCCGGACTAACTACTCCGGACTACTGATCCGGACTAACTACTCCGGACTAACTGCTTCGGACTACTGACTCCACAGCTGCTGACTACGAAGCTGCTAACTCCATAGCTGCTGACTCCACAACTGCTGACTACGAACTTCGACCTTACAGGGTATTGTTTATCATCGTTTTTGGCCTGGTTTTCATCTGGAATCAACCCAGCAACCCCCTAGGCACTCACAAACACGCGTTTTACTAAACTGAGTACCAAATTACGTACCCAAACTGATATAAATCAGTTCTTAACCATAGATTTTATGCTAAATCATCATATCTAACCCCAAAATTGGGTTTCCCCCAAAACTTAGGGTTCATGCTCAAATTCATAATTCATGATAAATTCACGCATATTCCAAGACTGAATCGAGATAAGAGGTTCAAGGGCACCTACCTGGAAAGATTATTTGCGATCCACGAGCTCCAATCGCCCTAAAATCGCCAAAAGGAGTTCTCACTTTCCCTTTTTCTCTCTCTTGCTCAAACACGCATGCACCAAGCAAAAATAAAGAGATAATGCAGTTTCTTAATTATTTATACTGCTGCCAATAATTGGCCTCCCAGCAATAATTGACCCGAACGCAATAATTGACCTCCCGAGGTCACGAACTCCAAATTGAGCTCAATTACTGTCAAAATGCCCGAAATGACGAGCACAACACTAAACAGATATTATTATACCCAAAAGACCGCCCAAATGCAAGGTCCAACCAATAAACCCCGAAAAGTCAACAATCGGGTCAAACGGGGCCCCGACTCGGAATCGGGCCCAAGTACAGTCAAAATGCTCACATTGACGACTACACTACCATCTAGATAGTTGCATTCCCATAGAATGACTATCTCTCAAAACTACCCAAATCCGAGTCTTTACAGTCTCCTACCTCCATCTCTGTCCACTAGCGTCCAGGTAAAAAAACCTAGTGGCGTTGACTATCTATTTGTCTCATTCAGTTATTATTCCTATCCCATCCAAAATCTGAGATTAAGATCCAGTCCTACGCAAATATAGGCATACACCGTTGGCACCGACCCAAACAATGCTAGAATATGACTAATTCGTGAAACCTCCTCACCAGTCAACCCCATCGCTCCAACTATAGCATCAGTCAATTGGCATTGCCTCCCCCCACAATCGCATTACCTCAACCTCCTACCAGTATCTTTGTCTATAGGCGTCTAGGTAAAAAAACATATTCGTTATTATTTTCTATTTTGCTTAAATTCTTTCTCGTGAGATCTTGTGAATTGTGATTTGTTTGAGTTTTATTGCATGATGTTTTAGAATCAATTGTGTTGATAAACTGCAAAATATGTGATATGTTAGCCTTTGGCTAGTTGTTCATGTAAAAACCCATATTTTAGGTAGTGTTTTAAGTTAGCCATAAATTAAGGCTGAGAATATTTGGATGATAATGTACTCGTCAATATGAGTATTTTGACTGTAATTAGGTCAAATTTAGAGTCTGTGACCTCAAAAGGTCAATTATTATTTTTTAGATTTTATTCATTAAAGAATTTGCAGAAATATAAATAAGAAGAGAGAGGGGGGGCTTCCACTATACACTTAATTGTTCTTGCATTTGGTGAGATAAAGAGCTAGAGGAGAAGCTTAGGAATTTGGCTTTGGGTGATTTTTAGCTAATCTGATCCGCGAAACAACTTTCATATAAGTGTTCTTTTGATTCTACACCATTTAATTAGCTTAAGCATGCATGATTCGAGTGGAGTTAAAAGTCTAGAATAAATCTTAGAATTTAGGAAAAATCATTAAATTAAGCACAAGTAATCAAATTGGTGGTTGTAATGTGTTTAGATAATGATAAATAATGACTAGGATTAAGAATCTTAAGGATTAGGCGTATTCTTGGCATAAAGGACATAAACATTCTAATAACTTGATATAAAATGTGTTATAAGTTGATGTAACATTGGTTTAAACTTCAGATAACCTATATGAGGTTATAAGTTGATAAAATTTAGTGTTTATGGTCCTGAATTAGCAAAATTTAGGCTAAACACATCATCAGGGCTGATTGAGCGAGGAAGTCGACTGAAACCAGGTTGGTCAATTAAAGGGGTTAGTCGATTAAAGGTGTAAGGACCCGTGTTTGAGGGGTTCTTGGAGTTAGCCTTGAGTAAGACTTTGTCTTAGAGAATGAACATCGGAAGGGAGGGGTGGTGGAGGCGAATGTTGGGGGGGAGAATTTTGACTGTACTTAGACTCAATTTGGAGTTTGAGGCCCTGAGGGGTATTTTGGGAATTTCATATATATATTTAAATATCCCAATTAACATTTATTTGAGGGTTTTTTTATTTTAAATATGAGTTGGGCTTAATAAAAATGAGTTGCCGAGCTTGATGAGGTGGGTTAGACAACCATGGGCTGTAAACTACTGGGCTTTAATTAATCAAAACTACGTCGTTTTGATTAAGAGGGGCCTATATAAAAAGGTGGAGCTCTAAGGATTGGGGTTCTTGATCCTTGTAGCCGTCACACATAGAGAGAGATAGAGAGATAGAGAGAGAGAGAGAGAGAGAGAGAGAGAGAGAGAGAGAGAGAGAGAGGACGGCCAAAGAGAGGGAGAGACGGCCAAAGAGGGAGGGAGACGATCCAAGGCCAACGATCTAAGGTTCCTGCTGACGACGGGAGACCGGAGGCGTTGAGGTAGCTAGGATACAACGATCTGTTGTATTCCCAAATTCTTGAGGTAGGGATTTCTTTATCAACCCTTGAAACTCTCTCACAAAATTCTGGATTTTACCTGTCATGGATGAGTCCTGGAAATTTCGTAGTGGATCCTTTGTGACCCTTCTCTTACCCCCAAATTCTGTGAATGTGATGATGAGTATATATATATATATATATGCGTGTGTTGGTTTATTGTGAGATTTTCAATATAGATATCTGAGGAAGAATTGATTTGGATGGTCTGGGTTTGTCTGGATGGGTAGTTGGGCATGAGTGTAGGGGCTGAAATTGAAAATAGGCCTTGTATTCCATGTTTGAAACCTAATAACTCACAAACTAACCGGAATTTGAGGTGGGTTCTTTAGAATGAAGTCTTTAGAATAACAAAACAAAGAAAACTGTGTAAAAACATGGCTATATGCCATATTGCACGCCATATCCCCATATGGCGTGCATGTCCAAATACCCTGAGAATTTACTCTAGACTTCCTTGAGATGTGTAGAAGGTTGGGAGCCAAAAATACCCCTGCATGTCATATGGCCCATATGACGTGCACCCTTCATTTTGCCTCTTTTGGTTGCCCCATTTAGCCAGAAGTCCCTTGTGTGGAAAATAGAGTGATTTGGATAATGTTCATGAGTTGAATTTGTCTAAAAACTTGCCAAAATAGTTCAAAAACACCTATGTTGGTAAAACTGTAAACTGTGAATGTTAGTGAGAATGTTACTGCACTGCATGAGCTGAGTGCACTGTTGATTTACATTAATATGTCTGAGTTATGCTTGCTGAGTTGCATTAACACGTTTGAGCTATGTTCACTGAGTTACCTTGTACTGAGTTGAGATGAATTGCTGGGTTGCATTACTGAATTACACTTGTGTTTGAGCTGTGTTTACTGAGATATACTTGAAATGTACTTGCTGAGATGCTTGTGAACTTGTGTTTGAAAATGAGTACCCAAATACTTGTGGGTTGAGCTGACTTATGGGCCAGGCACAATTACTGGACTCCTTTGAGATTTGGCTAGGACTGCGGTCCTGAGCCTCGGTGTAGCACTCACGACGGTGGGCTAAGTCTGCACCCATTCCTGAGGGTAGGTATGGCGTTCGAGGAGGTGATGGCCATATCTGACTCGGGTGGAAAATGTTGCATTGGTGACCATGCAACATTCTCCTGGATGTGGTATGTCATATCGCCGTGGTGGCGGGGTGTCCTCTGCCCTCCAGTGTGGGCACAGGTAAATAGCGTGTTTCTAGGTGATGTTTGTTGCTTTAGCTTTAGGCACTACACGAGCACGAGTATACACTTGTCATGCATATTGTAGAGTGGGACGGGTCTGGGGAGACTGGAACCCTACTGAGCTATGGTTTGCTCACCCCTCCTATAAATTGTTCTTTTGCAGGGTCTAGCAGGTGGTAGGTGGAAGAGCTGTGGTGGTAGGCTACTGAGGCTGAAGACTTTATATTAATTTTATTGCTTTTGTGGATATGTGTTTTTATGGTTTGGATTGTTGGTAAACAGAACATATTGTGGTTTGATGGGAGTTTTTCCCCAATTGAGTTGTGATGAACTTTGAGCCCCTTTGAAATGTAATAAATTGAGATATGGCTATTGTTTGATTTGTGGTTGTGTGTATGGTTTGGGGGCAGGAGCATGCCCCGTGGCATGTTAGCCTGGTTGTACAAGTTTGGGATAACACCCGTGTCATAAGTTCTTTTTAGGTGCTTGCACCAACCCCTTGACCCTTCGGGTGCGGGCATGGGCAGTCACTACTCATTTCCAAGTGAAAGGAAATTGGGGCGTGACAAAAGGTTTCCAGGTTTGGTGAACAACCTTTGGTTGACTAGGGGGTTTCTATAGAGCCTTGGAGGTTTAATCAATCAAGGTTGGTCAATTGAAGCTTAGTCGAGTGAAGGGTGGATTGTTTGATTGACTAATTTTCTTCCAGCAGGTTTTTAAGGTTTAATCAACTATATGTGGTCATGTGAGCAATGGTCAATTGAAGGATGGGTTATTTGATCGATCTTTCATTTTCCATCTAGTTTTCGGGGTTTAATAGACCAAATGTGATTAAGTGAATAGTGGTCGAGTGAATCAAGTCTTGAATTCTAGAGGATATTTTAGTATTTATTAACTAGAGTTGGTCAAGTGAATAATGGTCAACTGAAAGGCTTCTTGTTCAGTCAACTGGTAGCCCAAATTCCCTAATTTTCTATTCTTTCTTCTCAGTTTGACTCCAAATCCATGAAGCCCATGTATTGTGTTGATTTGGGGGTCTCCATGGGAGCCCGATGTGATAGAACCATGGTGTCATGACAAGCTTTTCTTATTATGTGTTTTGTAGAGTCTGAAGACTTTGCAAGTCTCACATTAGCTGGGGAGGAGAACGAAATGTGCCTTTTAAGAGGGCGTGGAGACCTCTCCTGGCACGAGGCCTTTTGGGGTGCTTGTGTGGCACTGTCAAGAACAAAATCGGGGATTGGGCTTGGGCCTTGAACCGAACAATATCGTACTAAGGGGACGTGAGCTATTACAAATGGTATTAGAGCTAGGGACCGGATTGGTGTGCTATAATCCCACGGGAACGTGGGCCTCCTAAGGGGGGTGGATTGTGGAGTTTGAGGACTTTGCAAGTCCCATATTGGCTGGGGAGGAGAATAAAGCGTGCCTCTTAAGAGGGCGTGGAGACCTCTCTTGGCACGAGGCCTTTTGAGGTGCCTGTGTGGCACTACCAGGAACAAAACCGGGGACTAGGCTTGGGCCATGAATTGGACAATATCATGCTACGGGGGACTTAGACTGTTACAGATGGTATCAAAGCTGGGGACTGGGTCGGTGTGCCATAGTCCCACGGGGACGTGGGCCTCCTAAAGGGGTGAATTATAGAGTCTGAGGACTTTACAAGTCCCACATTGGCTAGGGAGGAGAACAAAGCATGCCTTTTAAGAGGGCATAGAGATCTCTCTTGGCATGAGGCCTTTTGGGGTGTTTGTGTGGCACTATCAAGAATAAAACTAGGGATTGGTCTTGGGCCCTGAACCGGACAATATCGTATTACGGGGGATGTGAGCTGTTACATGTTTAGCTTGTATATAGGGATTATTTTTGTATGTCAATTGTGGGACCTTTGGGTCCATGTGGTATAATTGATTTGGACAAGTGGCTAAGGCCCTTAAGATGTTGCTTGACAGGTGACTAAGGCTCCTAAGCTAGTGTTTGACAAGTGGCTACAACCCTTGAGCTAAGATACTATAGAGTTTGGGACAAGCCAAGGCTTGAGCTGGTGAGGTTGTAATAAAGTTGAGTGCCCTAAGTTGGTGATTCCATTCATAATAGTAAGTAAAAAGGCTGAGTCCTAATGATTATAAGCACTACACAACACTAATACACTAAGCAAGTAGTGGTTAGGTGTGTTTACCTTATATGGTAGGGTGATGTGGAGTTATGGGTAGCTTACGAAACTTATAGTTTACCCTATTTTGTTGTTTGCCTTTCAAGTGCTGCCAAAGACTAGTGGAGACCTTTTCTTATAAGAGGATACTCTGCACACCTTAACGTCTTGTTCCTCTTATAACTTTAGTTTATTTATTTTGATCCCGGGTAGGAGTCCGTGGAAAGTAGTATGACTTGTATACCGCTTTGATGTAATGACTGAACTTGAGATGTTTGTTATTATTATGGGATTGTACAAAATTGTTTAGGATAAAACCTGCAATGTAATCTCTTTTAGTGCTTATGACCAATCCTTTGACACTTCGGGCACATGCATGGGAAAGTCATATTCCTAGTTTCGGGCTCCTCAGAATTTGTATTGTTTGAGATAGCATCTATAATGTAGTCTCTTTTAGTGTTTGTAACCAACCCCTTGATTCTTCGGGTGTAGGCATGAGAAAATCACATTCATAGCTCTAAGTTCCTCAAAATTTGGGCCGTGATAGTTCATATTTTTGACATTTTATCAAACACTGACAAATTGTAAAACAATGTGAGTTTTCATTGGGGGAGGAACAGATAGAGAGTTTGCCTCTCATGATAGCTTTATTTGCTTTATTGGAAGGTTAGTGAAAACCATTGATGTTGGAAGTGTTAGGATTGAGTTTATATTTTTGATGATTGCAACAATTATGACTTGCAACTCCTAGGAAGTTGAGTTTGTGAAGAATTGTGGTATTCACACAAAACATTTGATTTGTTCTTAAAAGTTTTGTATTTGTCACCTAAGTTTTTCTTTTAGAGCCAAAAATCTTTTAATGGCTGTCTAAATGGTTTGTAGATAGAATTTTATATGTACGAGGATTATAGATCCATTAATTTTTTTAAGCAATAAGCATTGAAATCATTGTTATGTTGGTTCCTTCGACTAAATCATTAGTTTTTAATGACTCATCATCTTAGCATCATATCTTATATTCCACTTTAGTCCTATTTGAAAATGTTAACTTGCATTCTATAAAATCTCTAAATTGAACATTGTAGACTATAATATGAGGTAGAGAAGATTTCATGGCCTCACTAATGAATGATATCTAGTAGATGTACACACTTTTTGCATTAGAAGAATGATACCGAGTCCTTGCAAAGTAATGCTGATGAATTTGTATATTCCCAATTTTAATCTTGCAAGCCAATAGGTGTGATTTGAAATTTATTTAGACTTTGATTTTTTTTAAAATGTTAAGAATATGATAATTATTTGTCTTTTGTTACTTTTTCTGCTTAGTTGAGGCATTCATTCTTTTCTTATGTTTCCTCATAGAAGAATTATTAAAATGTTATGTTCAGAAGCACATCACTCTTGCATATATATATATATATATACTTCTCATAATAGTAGAATTCTTATTATGAAGAAAGGGGAGGGACTCAGTGAGCAAGACAGGTGGTAGCAACACTTCCTTGGAACATTTGATAGGATATTATTCGTAGTATTTTGACTTGCCAAACTTGTTTACTTTAGTTTTACGCCACTTTTGATGTTTAAAAAATATACTATAGATAATATAAAATAATAAATAAATTCACATGTGCTCCTTTTTGCTTCTTTGCACGCGATTGTTAATATTAACATTTGGTGTTGAAGCTTCTAGACTTCTTTTTTGTAAGCTTAGTAAAAATGGGCTTGTTGCTGCTATTAAGGAGCGGGTTGATTTACTATCAACCCAAAATTTGTGGCCCTAAGATTAGCCCGATTTTATACTCATAATCGAAACATAAATTAACATAAGTAAATCAATTTTTTTTAAAATATCAATGCAAAGAATAAAACTTCTCCTCAATCTTTCATTAGCTGAAATAATAACAGCTTGCTAGCCTCAATCACTCTATAACAATAAAATATATCAACATAGAAATAATCAAACACTTAAGGGCAAATTTGGTATGATGGTATTATTTTTGAAAATATAATTATTTTTTTAAAAAATAGACCCGATAAATTTAAAACTATTTATGTGTGGTGAAAATTTATTTGGATCAATAATTTTTAAACATAATTTTATTTTTAAAAAGGAAAATAGATTCACCAAATGCTCCCTTAATATTCACTGCACAATAAAAAGAATCATTTGACAAGGGATACCAAATAACATGCCAACAACCCAAGCAACCACCAAAAATCAAAAAAAAAAAAAAAAGAAATAAAAAATATGACTCATTAAAAAATTATCAGTAAATTTAAACTGAAATATTTATCAAAATAAATAAATAAATAAATGTATTATTATTATTTTAATAATATTATTTTATCGAATTGCACAGCAACTATATCTCTACCATAATGTGACCAACACACAAAAGGAACAAAATGATTATTGCGAATCCTCTATTCAAATACAGTATAACTTTTACTATAATAATAATAACAATAATAATAATAATAGAGATGAAAAGAATATGAAGTGTTAATAAAATCAATATATATATATATATATATATATCAATATGAAGTGTTAAAACAGTTTCATTTTGAGGTGCGACGAGGATGTACCACACAGCACAGATATGATGATATGTTCCACCAGCTGGGCCTTGTATATCTACTCACTCGGTGGCAAAGCTCCTCATAATAATCCAACTCCTCCAACGCCTCCACGCCCTTACAAACCCTGTCGAAAAACGCCAAAACCTCCTCGCGGCGGCCGTCGGTGGCCCAAAGAACCCTCCGTCGGTGGAGAAGCCGGACATCGGCCTCGGACTGAACCAGGGCTTTCATGAGCCACGCGTACGAGGTGACCAACTTGTTGGCGCCACAGCACTCCTCCAGCGCCACCAGGTTCCTCATCAAGACCTCCGTGTGTCGACCCTGGATTTTCAGGGGCGGAACCCACAGCACTCCGTCCACGAACTTCACGTCCAAAACGCTGTCCGCCCCCGTGAAGCTCCTGATCCGGATTCCCATTTCTCGAAGCTTCGTCGTGCAATACAAACCCGGCCCCGTCCATCCCGGTTGCCGTGGTCCAGATCCTCCGCCGCTTGTCGAGGGCGCTGTTTTAGGGTACTTGGGGACGTAGCAGCTGCGTACCAGGTCCAGCAAATGGTGGCCTTCCCTGTAAAACGTCTCCTGGAGATCTTGCACGCTCATGGCATTGGGAATTAAAATTCTGAAAAAACGCAGAGCCAGCTCGGAGAGAGCCTGGCCGCTGCACTGTCGTGGAATCGGCACAATGGCGAACAGGCATTGTAGGACGAAGTAGGGGAGCTGGTTTTCCAATAGTGTCAAGTCCAGCCTCAAGAGTCTAATATATATACATATATATATATATATATATATAGAGAGAGAGAGAGAGAGAGAGAGAGAGAGAGTAATTAATTAATTTTAGAAAAACAAAAAACAAAACAAAACAAAACTCTCCAAAAATTGAAATGAAACGTTAATTACCTTAGCTTCTCAACCGTGTCGAAAAAGGGGTCGTCTCGGAGCTTGGAACTCCTGATGGCGTTCCTAAAAAACAGCTCGATGATGAAACAGCCATCTACCAGCAACATGGTGACGAATTCTTGGCTCCGGATGTGATTGAGGTCTTGGGCGTAGCAGCTGCGGGCTTTGCCTTCCAGTGCTTTCAGTGCCTTGACGCAGCTGCGCGTCGTCTCATCGACGTTGTGCGGCTTTCTATGGAGGATAGAGTTCAGGTAGCGCCATTTGTGATCTTCCATGGAATCGTGTTCGCCGATGTGGAAAGGTCCGATGGAGACCAGCTTTGGGGAATACGCGTCGGGGCTCTCAAGGCGCAATCTGTCAGGGGCTCGGAAGATACAATGAGAACGGCGGTACACGGTTTCCATCCTTGATTTGATGGAAACTGCGATGAGCTCATCATCTTCTTCTAGCACTATCTCAGTTTTCCGTTGCATCTTTAATTTTCTCTCCGAACAAACAGGACGTTGAACCCAAGAAGCAGCAGCTGCATTACAATATATATATATATACATGTACATATATATATATTACTAACCTGCGATGCATGAAAATCTCCAAGAGAAATTAATTAATTAACTGCCCATTAAGCATTGGAATACGGATATATAATGCGATTGTCTCCTTAATAAGGCAAAGAATATATATTTCTGACAGGTGCTCTAGGTGGAAAGTCTAGTCTTTACTTAACAGGGAGTTCAAGAATTAGCTATTTACGGTTTAATTTTTCGTGATGCCTCGTCTGATTTCCAAGACTTAAACACTTAAATCAAAGTCTACGTACGCGAATGATTGCTTGATAAGTCTTGCATGCGTGTGACCTGACCTGACCTGACCTCTATTAATATTGAATGGAGAAGGCGAAGGGAGAATTGGGTTGGAAAGCATAATGTAATTAATTTTCAATTTCTCACCCTTTACGATTTTTTTTATTATATTATAATTTTTAAATTGTTTTTTTCCCTTGACGGCTCATTTATTTTAAGGAATGTCAGGCAGAATAAAAGAAAGGAAAATTTTTGGGCAAGCCACTCACATGCAAATCAAATCAATGCCTGCAAGTCAGCACATTGGGGATAAATGTTGACCAGTTTTTTAAAACGAAGTAAAGTGCCGATAAAAGCTTCTTTTTTTTTTTTTTTATACTGAGCAAAGAGGTATGGGGAAAGTATTAAGAAGATAAAATAAAATTTATAAAAAAATTATATGGAGAAAATCACTTCTGAAAGCATGTGTTTGGGGACCTACAAGTGCTGAATAACCATGACCCTAATTTGGTTAAATTGGAAAAATTCGCTAAGTATTAAATCATTGCTCGTATGTGATGAGAAGTCTGGTTGTTATGATTCAAGAGACTATAAAAACGTACACATCCGGGAAACGTAAAGGTATACGGATGTGATGAGCATTTGTTCGGATCTAATCGAAGAGACCTTATCAATTGATCGGGATATCTGTGTGCAGAGTTTGTGTTTAGGGAGGAAGTTAGTGTTTAGATATGGGGGGAAGTCCTGTGATATGGAAGAATTTGGAAGTATTTGGGGAGAAAATTGAGAAGTAGAGATACAATTAAGAAAGAGAGTTTTCAATTCATTTCATATCTATTTACATCTCCTATTTGGCTTTATATAATAGCACACAAGGGAATTAAAGACACAGGCACGATGAGATTCAATCCTACGACCACTAAACTCCATGCTAGGCACTATCACTTGAATGATTGCTTGATAAGTCTTGCATGCGTGTGACCTGACCTGACCTGACCTCTATTAATATTGAATGGAGAAGGCGAAGGGAGAATTGGGTTGGAAAGCATAATGTAATTAATTTTCAATTTCTCACCCTTTACGATTTTTTTTATTATATTATAATTTTTAAATTGTTTTTTTCCCTTGACGGCTCATTTATTTTAAGGAATGTCAGGCAGAATAAAATAAAGGAATATTTTTGGGCAAGCCGCTCACATGCAAATCAAATCAATGCCTGCAAGTCAGCACATTGGGGATAAATGTTGACCAGTTTTTTAAAACGAAGTAAAGTGCCGATAAAAGCTTCTTTTTTTTTTTTTTTATACTGAGCAAAGAGGTATGGGGAAAGTATTAAGAAGATAAAATAAAATTTATAAAAAAATTATATGGAGAAAATCACTTCTGAAAGCATGTGTTTGGGGACCTACAAGTGCTGAATAACCATGACCCTAATTTGGTTAAATTGGAAAAATTCGCTAAGTATTAAATCATTGCTCGTATGTGATGAGAAGTCTGGTTGTTATGATTCAAGAGACTATAAAAACGTACACATCCGGGAAACGTAAAGGTATACGGATGTGATGAGCATTTGTTCGGATCTAATCGAAGAGACCTTATCAATTGATCGGGATATCTGTGTGCAGAGTTTGTGTTTAGGGAGGAAGTTAGTGTTTAGATATGGGGGGAAGTCCTGTGATATGGAAGAATTTGGAAGTATTTGGGGAGAAAATTGAGAAGTAGAGATACAATTAAGAAAGAGAGTTTTCAATTCATTTCATATCTATTTACATCTCCTATTTGGCTTTATATAATAGCACACAAGGGAATTAAAGACACAGGCACGATGAGATTCAATCCTACGACCACTAAACTCCATGCTAGGCACTATCACTTGCCCACGACTAAGGCTGAACCACGCAGAACCCACGACCCTCGCACACGCCCACGATCCCATGATCAACGACCCACGCACACAGCCCGGCAAGTACGCACATAACATTTCCGCCCCGTTTAAAGTTCCTTGTCCTTAAGGAAAAAAAAGTCGTCTATCCTCCTACTGGTTCTGGCGGAACATGATTTTCCTTCTCAAAATTTGGTAGTGGTGAGTCTTCTATCATAAACAATTGTGGACGTTCATAGCGATGATCGGGAATGAATTTTTCATCATAATAATAGCATAATCCCTTCTCGCGATGTTCCCACGCCTCTTGGTTGGTGATCCGATGAAATGTGATAGCAGAAGAATTAGAAGTTGGATTCCCACGCTGAGTTGGTGGGGGTCCAAGTATGCCACCAGTTGAATTGGAGCTTGCTTTTGGTAAAAGTACAGTTGGTGACAGGGGGCAGAAAGGTTGAGTCATCTTCATTTGCAATTGATTTCGTTCCTCGATAAGACGAGCCACTCCTATGGCTTCTGTCAAGGTATTGGGTTGTTTTATTTTGATATCCAAGCACACCTTGTCTTTAAGTCCACCAATAAAGCAGTTAGTTAGGAAATTGTCTGGTAGGCAGTCAACTTGATGGGAAAGCTTTTCAAAAGCTTCTTGGTAAGCTACTACTGTTGAGGTCTGTTTGAGCCGACTCAAGGCTTCTGATGGATTTTCGTATTCGGTGGGACTGAACCGGCGAAGGACACCCTTGGTGAACTCATCCCACGTAAGTGGTCCCTTGAATTTTGCTAACCACCAGTGCCATTGGAGTGCAACGCCTTCTAGGTGAAAAGACGCTAGTTGAACTTGTTTGTCTGGCACAATATTTTGGAATTCAAAATATTGTTCTGCCTTGTAGACCCATCCCGTAGGATCTTCCACATTGAACCTTGGGAAGGACAGCTTGATGCGTTGTTGGGAGCTGTCGTTGATGGTAAGAACACTCGATGCGTTTGGCCAGTGGGAGGACTCTGCGGGCGCAAATGGATTAACTTCAGGTGATGTCATGACTGGACTATGCGTTGCACTAGGGCTTGAAGGTCCGTCATGATTGTCTGTAGGGTGGCATTGATTTAATCAAAGCTTAACTCATGTCGGGCTAGGATGGTGTTTACTTCATTGCGTAATTCAGCATTGGACTTGCCCCGAGTATCCATGAGGATAACCTGGCTCTGATACCGAATGATACGGAAGAATTTGGGGAGAGAATTGAGAAGCAGAGAAATACAATTAGGGAGGAGAGTTTTCAGGAATTCATTTCATATTTATTCACATAGTACACACACGAGGGAATTAAAGACACACAAGCATGATGGGATTCAATCCCACGACCACTAAACTCCATGCTAGGCACCATCACTTGCCTACAACTAAGACTGATCACGCAGAACCCACGACCCTCGCACACAACCACGTTCCCATGATCAACGACCCACGCACATAGCCCTGCAACTACGCACATAACATCTTGTTGTTCCAATATGGGTTAAGAAAGAGGCCTGAGTCAACACAAGACAGGATCAGAAGACATGTTCAAATCATCAAAAGACAATACCAGATTAACACATATTCGAATCAGCACATGACCGCGGATCAGAAGACATGACCGAATCAATCTATGACTAGATCGACAAATGACACGATCAGCACTCGACCAAATTAGCGTTGTATGCTTAGATCAAGAAGAGACGTACGTTCGGATTAAAGGAAATCAAATTAAGTTATACCCGAGTCTCTGCGTACTTATAAAGCTTGACCTAACTAATCTTAGGGGTTTCAATATCTCATCTCGGTACTCACAAAAAGAAAATAATGAAATGACTAAAATTTCAAGATAATCCAAACAGGTTCTCTTACTAAAATTTAAAGATGGAACAAATCACGATCACGAAGATTAAGGATTTCCAAATTCGAGGATGACTAAAATCTTGTATATAATAAGGTGTGTGCTTTTCACGATTGATATATGATTTTATTGAATTATAATTTTCATCTCATCCTTTAATTGTAGGATTCATTATGTACTATTGACACTTTGGATGTCATTATCGTTGTCTTTTTCTACCATTGGATCTCTACTTGATAAATTGTATAGCTTTCATACCAATTATAAGTACGAATAGATCAAATATATAATTCTTTTATTAGATTTAGATGATTCTCACAACTCACTTCTCACTATTTGAAAGTGGAAGACAAATAATATTTAAAGTTGAAAATAAGATAAATTAACTCTGAAATTGTATAATTACAATACAGATTCATTTGTTTTTTTAGTAACAACAGCACCCACAGCTGTACTTTGAATCATACTCTTCAAGGCTCCAAATAACGCTTCCAGCATGATCACGATGAACTTATGTGGTATTGTTAGATTATTATTATGTTTTTAATGATTTATTATATAGCTCACATAATTAAAGGCTTACATGTTATTAATGGATCACATAAAATTAAAAGACTGTTTTTAAATTAATGAAGGCTCAATATGATGGTTGTTGAACATAATAGAAATTAGAAACAGTAGTTACATATATATATATATATATATATATATATATATATATATATATATATATTCCTTTTCTTTCGTTTCATGTAAGGTTTAACGTGACATAGAACGTGGGTCTGGTGGTAATTCTTATCCATCAAAGAACGTTATTAAAGAAAAGCAGAAATGTAATAAAATTAATTTCTTTAATTCGCTCATAGATTCATGTACGCTTCCGATTAAAACTTATAGTTTGTATTAAATAATTTTAGGCATGATTTGATCATGTAGTAAATTCTTACAATTGGTAACAATTATAAAGCATGGCCTGTAAGTGTTATTATTAGAGGTTTTTTTTACGATTCATTTGAATAAGTGAAAATTGACGTAAAGCATGGGCAATTGAAACCTAATAATTATATATTATTATTGCTACAAAACATAAATTAATGTATTTATTTTACGTGTATCAACTTAATTGATTTTGTAGGGCATTAAATATTATTATTATATGATTGATTAAGGATTATTATTGTATAAAATTAAATTGCATTATGTTTTTGCGAATTTAATTTGCTAAAAGGTTAAACATGACATAAAAGTAAATTTTAATATATTGCCCATATGATTTGAGATTGTAAAGTATATCTCATATAATGTTATGTCTAATTAAATGTCTCCAGCATGGAAACTTGTTAGTTACCAAAGTGGCTTAGCTTATTAAGATATTAAGATATTTAGATATTTAATTATATATTCATATTTGTTTAAGATTTTAGGTATATCTCATTAAAGATTTATATAATTAAATGTTCATTATATAAAAAGCTTGTTAGTCACCAAAGTGGCATGACTTATCGAGATATTAGACATTTAATTATATATTTTAATTAATTGTATTTATGTGATGCAATTAAATGACCAAATAATTAAGTTCATTAATTATTTTTCTAGAAAGTGACCCAAAGGTAGACCATTGCTTATAATTAATGACATTATAATGATTTATCAGTATATTAAGTTAATATAATTTTATATCCAAAGATGACATGAGTATTAACTTTAATATAATTGATAGTCTATTAAAGTGTTTATTATTTGCATCATTATTGGTTAATGTTATGTATTTAGAGATCATCCAAATGTGAACTTGAATATGTAACTAAGGTTTATTGTTTGTCTGAATCTAATTAAAGTTTTTTCAAAGCATTAATTTGTGGGCATGTATAATAATTTACAATTTCTACTAATACGTTTGCTATGGGCAATGAGATAATCAAGTTCAATGGGTTAAACTATACAGATTGGTATGACCAAGTTTAGTTTTAACTAGGTGTTCTGGATTTGGATTTTGTAATAGTTTCTGACAAACCTGATGCCATTACTGAGACCAGTACATGAGTTGAAAGATCTGAATATGAGATCTGGGAGCGGTCTAATAGGTTGAGTTTGAACTTAATGAGGATGTCGATAACTGAAAATGTGAAGCCATCAATGCTCAAAATTGATAATGCAAAGGAGTTCATTTTAAAGATTAAAGAATACTCCCAATCAGACATAACTGACAAGTCTATTGTGAAAACCATAATGAGTGAGCAGACGACTAAAAGGTTTGATTGGTCACAACCCATTCATGATCATGTGACTCACATGGTAAATCTGGCAGCAAAGTTGAAATCAATAAGGATGGATGTGAATAAATCTTTCTTCATACAGTTTATTATTAACTCACTTCCTCATGAATTTGGCCAGTTCCAGGTGAGTTATAATACCATTCAGGAAAAATGGAACCTTCAAGAAATTAAAACCATGTTGGTTCAAGAGGACGAGAGATTAAAGACAATGAAAGATCATTCTATCCATCCCAAATTTCATAATAGAGCCAGTAGCAGCAAGGGAAAAAATGATAAAAGAAAGGATAAAGCTTCACTGAAGGTTAAAGAGGGTCAAATCCATAAGGAAGTGAATGCTACTTTTGTAAGAAAGATGGTCATATTAAGAAAAATTGCCCGAAAAAGAAAATTTGGTTCAAAAAGAAAAATAAGTACTATATTTCAGTATGTTTTGAATCAAATCTTATTGAGGTGCTTAATAATACTTGGTGGTTAGATTTTGGTGCAACTACTCATGTATCGTATGTTACATAGGGATTCATTACGATCCAACTCATAAACAAAACAAAAAAGTTTTTTTATATAGGTAACAAAATGAAGGCACGAATAGAGGGAATTGGAACATACAGATTAATCCTAGATATCGGACACCACCTAAATCTAGAAAAGTAATTTTATATTCCCGATTGTGCTAGAAATTTGGTTTCTGTTGGAAAGCTGGATTATGAAAGTTTTAATTTTAAGATTGGAAATAATAGTTTTTCTTTGTATAAACAAAAGTACTATTATAGTTTTGTTACTTTAATTGATGGTTTATATCGTTTCAGTCTTGATATTAATTTTGTTGAATCCATGTTTCATGTCGATCATAGTATAGGAAATAAATGTAGTGCACATAATGGAAACTCAGCCTTTCTATGGCATCAAAGTTTAGGTCACATATCCAAAGAAAGTCTTGAGGTTAATTAAAAATGAAATATGACCTCAATTGGATTTTATTGATTGGGATATATCTATAGGTTGCATTAAAGGTAAACAAACTAGATATATATAAAAGAATCTAACTATAATAAGTAAAGCACTTTTAGAGTTAATCCACATTGATATGTATGGTCCTTTTGATATTTTGTCTTGGGACGATGAAAAGTATTTGATGACTACTCACGATATGGTTATTTATATTTGCTGCATGAAAAGTTTGAGTTAGTGGACATCATAAAGTGTTCATTAACGAAGTTGAAAGGCAGCTAGACAAAAAGGTAAAAGTTGTGAAGTCTAATAGAGGTGGTGAATATTATAGTTCCTTAAAAGTCGAGGCATATGTACATAGTATACAATGCCTGGTACACCTCAACAAAATGGTGTAATAGAAAGGCGAAATCATACTCTTATGAATATGGTTAGGAGCATGTTAAATTATAGTACTGTACCTTTATCTTTGAGGATGCATGCATTAAAGATTGTTGCATATCTGCTTAATAGGATTCCTAGTAAAGTAATTCCTGAAACACCTTATGAATTGTGGACAGAAAGGAAACCAAGTTTAAGGTACTTACATATTTGGGGATGTTCGACAGAAGTAAGGATATATAATTCTCATGAAAAGAAGTTTGATGCAAGAACTATTAGTGGCAATTTCATCGGCTACCTTGAAAAGTCAAAAGGTTACAAATTTTACTGTCCTAACCATAGTACAAGAATAATTGAGTCTGGTAATGCTAAGTTTTGTCACGCCCACAACTCTAGGATACCCGAAACTGGATACGTGACTACCCCATACCCGCACCTGAGGGCAAGGGGTTGGTGACTAGCACAAAAAAAAAGGCCCACAGCGGGTGTTGCCCAAATGTAGTTGTACAATCATACGACAAAGGTTTTCCTGTACTCTCGAAACCATGCAACTGAGTGAAAACATCATCATAGAATATCATACATAACATGAGATATAGTATAATAACCACGGACCTATGTCCGGAAAGAAGGTATAGATAATACAAAATGGGTAAAATAAACATAGTCCCATACATCAAAAAGGGTCTAGTCTGCTTGATCTGCTCGACGGCAAACCCCAAGGCTACCTCCTGCCTGAACCTAAAAATCAAGACAATAACGTAGGATGAGCACAAAGGCTCAGTAGGTGACCTACAATACACTACCTGTGTATACATGTGCAGTGAATGTATAATTCTACAATAATGCACACAATTCCTCTACAATACCAATGAAAGCATAAACACATACACAACAGTGTTTACACAACTTAGTACTATGCAGTACAATCAAAGCATAGACATACAAGGTTCACATAATCAAGCCACACAGACTTTATAACACACAATCAAGTCACACAGACTTACAACACACAATCAAATCACACAGACTTTACAACTCAGTTGATTAGCACAGGGCAAGGCTTTTACAGCCTACTCACCACAGTAGGATTATAGCATAAAAGCAGCCACTCGTGGGACCTTCCGTTATCAACTAGCCATATAGGGGACCTCGGCTACTAGCCAGCTCTTCATGGGACCTCGGTTGACCAACTAATCAAATCAATAAAACCCTACAATCAAGGCCTCCAAAATCCCTAAGGTTTTAGACCCCCAACCATGTTCATACCACATGATATTTCATGTCAAGCAAACAACAAAATTCCATACCATCCCCGAAAGACTTTCCAGATACCCTGCCTCGAAGCTCGAAGCCTAGCCTCAAAAATCCTGACCTGAAGCACAGACCCGAAGTTCTAACTCGAAGCACTGACCCAAAAATTTGACTCAAAGCTGCTAACTCGAAGATCCGTAGAACTCTGTCTCGAAGCTCTCTGGAACACTGCCTCAAAGCTTCATAGAATCCCTACCTCGAAGATCTTTAGAACACTGCCTCAAAAACTCATAGAATCGCGGCCTCGAAGATCTCTTGAACACTGCCTCGAAGACACAAACTCGAAGCTGCTGACCCTTGACCTTCGACCCTTTGAACTTCAACCCTCGACCTTCGACCCTCGATCGTCGTTCGACCTTTGATCTTCGACCTTTGACCTTCGACCTTTGATCTTCGATCTTTGACCTTCGACCCTCGACCCTCTGGCTCCAAGACGCACTAACACTTCCGTTTTACCAGGTAGTATTATTTATCGTCGTTCCAGCCTGTTCTTCGTCTGGAAATTAACCCAGCGACCCCCCAGGTGCTCACGAACCCATTTTTGCTTAACAAACTACAATCTTACACCGCTGAACGTGTCCTAAACGCCTCTAAATCACACAAAACAATGAAAATTTGCATATATATATATAAATACACATAGATTTCCGTGGTTGACTTCTCAACCCACCCGAAATACATAGTTAGACATCTCCCGAATCACAGATACACAAGCACAACACTATATGTCATCTCTTACCCACATTTTACATGCTTAAATTACCACATCCAATTCAAAAATTGGATTTCCCCCAAAATCTAAGGTTCATGCCCAAATTACGCATGTTCAAGAACAGAATCAAGATAAAAGATTAGGAACACCTACCAGGTAAGGATTCATAGAGGAATCAATCCAAAATCCAAGCTCCAATTTCAGCAAACTCCTTTTCTTCCATGCTCTACGCCTTCTCTATATCTCTCCAAAGACAGGAACGTAAATGACCTCTTTTCTATCTCTTTCTTTTTCTCCCGTATTTATATTTTCATGTTAATTCCTTAATTAAGAAACACCCAAAATTATAAAATTGTCCCTCCAGGTCCCGAACTCCAAATTAGACCCAACTGTAGCCAAAACACTCGTATCGCTAAGCACAATACCAAAATGGTATCTGTACTATCAAATAACGACTATATCACAAATCAACCTAAACACAGGTCTCTACAAGTTCATTGAATATGGTCAATCTAGTGGGAGTGGTGAACCACGTAAGGTGGATATTCAAAAAAATAGGGTGGAAAGTTATATACCTACTGTTTTTTCTTCACTTGTTGTTCCTCTTGTTGTATCACGGTATCACAACATGTTATAACATCAAAATAATATCCTGAATCCCCTAGATGAACAAATTAATAATGAACTAGTTAATAATGACCAAGTAATACCATAAGAAAATAATTTAAGGTGGTTTGTAAGGTAAAAAAGACTAGCTATTTCAAATGATTATGTGTTCTATTCCCTAGAGCGAATATGACTTGAGTTTTGATAAGGATCCAGTCTTATTTATCTAAGCCATGGAATGTAACAATTCTAAAAAGTGGTTTAATGCTATGAAAGAAGAGTTAACATTAATGTATGACAATACAGTTTGAGATTTAGTTGAGTTGCCTAAAGGTTTAAAACAAGTGGGTCACAAGTGGGTCTTTAAGACCAAACGTGACTCAAAAGGCAACATTGAAAGGTATATGGCTAGACTTGTTGCTAAAGGTTATACTCAAAATGATGACATTAACTATAAAGAAACCTTCTCTCCAGTTTCAAAGAAGGATTCTTTGAGGATTGTTATGGCTTTGGTGGCTCATTATGATTTAGAGCTGCATTAAATGGATGTTAAAACTGCCTTTTTTAATGGTGACTAAGAGGAGGAAGTTTATATGGAGCAATTAGAAAGTTTTATAACCACAAGAAAGGAACATTTGATGTGTAAAATAATGAAATTAATATATAGACTAAAACAAGCTTCCCGATAATGGTACCTTAAGTTTAATGATACCATTATGTCATATGGTTTTATAGAAAACACTGTTGATCGGTGTATGTTTATGAAGGTTAGTGGGAGTAAGTTTATTATATTAGTCTTATATGTTGATGATATAAATGATATTGGTACAAATGATATTGGTTTGTTACATGATATTAAAAAGGTATTTCTCTCATAAGTTTGCAATGAAAGATATGGGTAAAGCATTTTATGTGATTGGAATAGAAATATTTCGTGATAAATTACAAGGATTGTTAGGATTGTCTTAAAAGGCTTACATTGATAAAGTATTAAAGAGATTTAAAATGGAAAAATGCTCTGCAGGGATAGTTTCAATTCAAAAAGGGGACAAATTTAGTAAGATGCAATGCCCCAAAATGATTTGAAACGAAAGATAATGGAGTCTATTCCATATTTGTCAGTTGTTGGGAGCCTATTGTATGTCTAGACATGTACTTAACCAGACATTAGTTTTGCTATTGGGATGTTAGGCCGATATCAAAGTAATCCTAGAATAGATCATTGAAGGGGCTGTAAAGAAAGTGCTTAGATATTTATAATGCATTAAGGATGGCATGCTCATATATAGGAAATCCAACTATCTTGAGGTGATTAGGTATTCAAATTCAGACTATACAGGTTGTATAGATTCAAGGAAATCTATATTTGGTTATATGTTCCTATTAGTTGGAAGAATAGTTTCATGGAAAAATGGAAAACAATCCATCATTGCTAGTTCCATTATGGAGGCTGAGTTCATGGCGTGCTTTGAGGCCACTGTTCATGCATTGTGGTTGCGGAAGTTTGTTTTAGGTCTAAACATTGTTGACAGTATAGCTAGACCGTTGAGACTTTATTGTGATAATTCTGCAACTATTTTTTTTTCAAAAAATAACAAGTATTCTAAAGGTACAAAACACATGGATTTGAAATACTTTTCAGTTAAAGAAGAAGTGCAAAAACATAGTGTCAATTGAGCATATTGGTACTAATCTAATGATAGTGGATCTGTTGACTAAAGGATTACCACCCAAAACATTTATTGGTCATGTTAGAAGTATGGGTGTAATATATAAATCCTTTTTGACATGATATTCAAGTGTGTACATTTGGTTATTAGCTTTTAACATTTGTGAATTCAATTATAGTTATGTTTTTGGTTATTTATTTGTTACTCACATTATGTTGTATATATTATTGTTTTAGTGAGATAACAATGAATGCAATAATTAAAGTATATCCCAATTAAAAATTCTAAATTGAGTTGGTTTTGTGATATATGGAAGGAATCATGTCGTTTGATGACTTGTGACTGTCATGATCCAATTATTTTAATTTAATTACAGATGTTTTGATTGATTCAATAAAAAGTGCGTACTTAAAGTTCTTGAATCACCAAGTCTTGACATGGACCAAGTGAGAGATTGTTAGATTATTATTGTATTTTTAATAATCTATTATGTGGCTTGTGTAATTAAAAACCTACATGCTATTAATGGACCACATGTAATTAAAAGATTATTTCTAAATTAATGAAGGCCCAATATGATGGTTGTTGGACTTAATAGAAATTGAAAATAATAGGGTTATATATATACACGTATCTCTTCTCTTTCACTTCATATAGGGTTTAACATGACACAAAATATGGGTGTGGCAGTAGTTCTTCTCCATCAAAGAACGCCATTAAAGAGAAGTAGAAAGGTGATAAAATTAAATCTTTTAATTCGCTCATGGATCTAGGTACGCTTCCAATTAAGACTCATAGTTTGTATTAAATAATTCTAGACATGAATCAATCTTGTAGTAAATTCTTACAGGTATATTATTAAAAAATGACCTTATGTTCCTATGAGCATAAATGATAAAGGATACAAATGATTAATGATCCAAATCAGTGAAAAGGGACAGATAAACAAAAAGTGAAACTAAGCAAGGTAAGAGCTTTGTATACCTCATTAGCTTACAATATGTTCTTAGATGTTTAAAATTGCACTACAACTAAGGAAATTTAAGACAAACTAAGATGTTCACTATGTATAAAGTAAATGACTAGGTCAAACGAAATACCTAATCAATATTGAATTAGGAGCATGAAGCATTCAAGTCTAAATTAAGAGAATCTCTCAAAAGTATATTCAAAATATATTCAAGAGATACATCTAACTTTTTCTCAAGCAGAAGGATCATGGAATTTAGATATCTAATGAAGGCATAAATGACAAATTTCTTAAACTACTGCCCAATAAATTCCATGTAAAGGTGGTTTCTATTAAGGAACGACATAGTTGGGTTAATTCCTCCCTTTATGAGATATATAATAAGCTTAGAACTTATGATTTTTAATATCCAAAACTAGAATATAAAGAGAAGAGTTTATGAAGGTAGAAAAACATTACTTTCAAAGCAATAAGATTTTGGTCCTAATTAGAGGAATGAAATATCTGAAGAAAATGAGGGAGATTAAGAAGGAGATAATGAAAGTGGACACTTTGATAACCCATAATTAGAAGTACTAATAAACAACCTCTGAAATTGTTCAAGAAAAATATAAAGAGCAGAGGAGATTATCATCCAAATCAAAAGAAAAGTTGAATTTCTACAACTATAACAAGCCAGGACATCTCATGATAGACTATTACAAGCTTGAGAAGAAGAAAGTAGCGAAGACTAAAGATCTAATGAAGAGGAAACCTACCTTTGAAAAGAGGAAAAGTGACAAGAGAAAGCGATGTTTGTGAGAAAGTATAATAGTAACATTGAGAAAGACGAAGAGTCCTTAGATGATAATCCTAAAAAAGTAGTTAGTTTTCGTTTTTATGATAGATACATAGGTACTTGAAAGATAAAGTTGTTGTGAGCCTTCTTCAAAATAAATTAAAGTAGTCTAACTAGCAACTAACTTATGTCGTTCACTAATTAAATGACTTATATACTTTAACTCAACTTGTTTTTAGGTTATTTTAAATTAAATTTATATACAAGAGTTATGGTTTCCTGTGTAAATCAGAACCTCAATGTCATCATAGAATTACCTTGTAATCACATAATATAATGAGTTCATTTTAAAAACAATTAACAAAACACCTTTGCACGGTTGTCACACCATAACATTTCAATATCAAAATATCATCACATATATATGATTTTAACACAAAATCCACACTTTGCAGTGTAACATTAACACAATTTGCATTATAATTTACCACATCTCCAAGAACAAACTCATAAACATATTTTCATTACGAAACTCCTCTTTATTTATAATACATGTACCGTCTGCTTGGCTAATATAGAAAAAGTATGGAAGTAGGGAAAAAGGGTGGAATTTTTTTTCCGCCGCTTGGCTGATATGGAAATCACTGTAGAAGTGGAAAACTTACGGAAAAAAGCACATTGGTATTGGTGAGCATTTTCTCACCCAATATAGCGTGAAAACGTATGGAAAGTAAACAGTAAAACTAAAATTACAAAATTGTCCTTGCAAATGAATGAAGACGCGCTGTAGAAAGGTCGAAGAAAAAAAGAAGAAGGGAAGCGTTGAAGATCCACACGGTTTCCAAGCATCGAAGCACATAGCTACGCTTCCTGTCATCAACCCCATCAGCGCGACTTCCATCGACGAGCGACGCAATCCCACCGACGAGCGACGACAAATGATCCGACGTAACCCCAACGATGATCCGACACCAGACGATCCAACGTAACCCCAACGACAACGCCCTCTGCTCCACGATCGGTGATGACGACCTCTAGCTCCACGATCGGCGACGACGACCTCTGCTCCACGATTGGCTGCCGCTGCCAGGTACTCTTCTTTCCTCTTCCTTGCATTGTGCTCTCGTTATATTAAACTGGCTATAGTTATTTTATTAAAATGAATATAGTTATATTATTAACCTGGACCCAATTGAAGCTTCTTGGCCAATTATCTTCCCCTCGTTGGGGTCACACTATGAGATCCGAAGGGCACGAGTACCTTGGATATTTAGTTGATTATAGAATACTATAATTATAGAAAAGAAAAGAATGAAAAAAAGAACTATGGTAAATATCATTTTCTTCCAGGCTTCAATTTGCTCTTCTGTCCATATCTGATATCTAGACGTTGGACGAATGATCAATTAGACATTGTATTACCCATATAATTTTCTGTATTAGGAAAAAAAAACCATGCCTACAATTACCCTTGAGCAGTGTTAGAAATGTCGGTAGCTTCGGCAATCAAAAGACCCCCAATCCCCATTACTATTTATCTAAGAGTAATATAAGATGACATGGGGCTGAGGAACATTGTCGTGTCAACATTGCCATTGTGTATTACATATTACAAAGTAAGCGATTCATATATTGTGTTCTTTCATTGTATTTGTTGAAAAAAACCATAGAATTATCCAGTTGTCCATAGTTGCAATTCTATTTGTCCAATTAATATTTTTCGATTAATATTGCTGTTGTTTTGTGATTTTATTTATTTGATTAATTCTCTAATGTTTTGTGATTTTATTTGTCTGATTAATATTGTAGCTATTGCATAGTTGCAAGTATGCACTTTTTAAAATTAAATTACAATTTATGCAATTTAATTAATTATAATTGTTTATGTAATTAACTTACATTTTATTAATATGCTTATTTGAATTTGTGTTTTTCAATTGAAGGAGTAATTCATATTATATATTCTGTGATGAAGCTTGTGGATGATAACATGGGTGATATGTATGATGATGATTTAGAATTACTCCGACTAATGAATACAACATATGTACCAAGTGAAAACATTGTTCTCAGTACAAACACTGCCCCAAACATATTAGACAGTTGGCCAAGGCGTCGAGATATGTGTATCATCCAAGTTATGTGTTATATTGTCCATGCAATGTTCTTGTTACAATTACAGCGTCCAAGTCTCAATAGGTATGTCAACTCCGAACAACCTGAAAGAAATCGTATGCGCAGTGAATTAATGCAACAACTCCAACAAACTGATAGTTGTCGTCACATCCTTCGTATGGGGTCGCAAGCATTTCTACAATTGTATCACAAACTTGGGGTTGTTGGTCAATTAAAAGATTCGAGATGGGCCACTATTGAAGAACAAGTCGCAAGATTTCTGCATATTGTGGGCCATAATGTTAGGAGTTGAACAATATCCTTCTTCTTTCATCGCTCCTGAGAGACAATTAGTCGGCATTTTCATGATGTCTTACGAGCTGTGATTTCACTTGAAAGTGAACTGTTGCACCAACCTTCTGGGTAGGACGTTCCATCACAAATCCATCAAAGTAATAGATTTTATCCTTATTTTAAGGTAATATAATCAATTTTGTATACTTGTATGTACGTGTTACAACACTTGGAATGATAAATTTATTTATAATTAAAACCTATTTTGCATTACAGGATTGCATTGGAGCTGTGGATGGAACACATATTCGTGTTAAGGTTCCAAGAAATGATGCCACCCGATTTCGTGGTAGGAAACCGTGGCCAACACAAAATGTGTTGGCAGCTTGTGACTTTAATATGAATTTTACGTATGTATTAGCTGGGTGGGAAGGCACAGCTTCTAACTCTAGAATTTAAAGGATGCATTGACGAGAGAGAACAACTTATTGATTCCAGAAGGTATGTGATATGTATTATAATTGTTTATAATTTAATATATTAATGTATATGGCATTCTGTGAGAGTAAAATATTTTGGTTAATTGCAGGAAAATTTTATCTTGGGGACGGTGGATTTCCACTTAGATCAGGGTTGCTCACCCCATATAGAGCGGTGCGATACCACTTGAAAGAATATTCAAATCGTGGGCCACAAAATGAAAGAGAAATTTTTAATCATCGACATGCATCATTGCGGAACGTGATTAAAAGGACATTTGGAGTTTTGAAAAAGGGATTTCCAATTATAGCCAGTGGAACCCAACCAAATTATTCATTTCAAACAATGTGTCGTATCGCCATAGCTTGTTGTATATTGCATAACTTTTTAATGCGTGAAGATCCAGATGATGATTTAATTGCTGAAGTTAACCGGGAGTTACTGACTCGTACCACAAATAACCTAAATACTGAGGTTCTGCATAACCAAGATGAAGAGTATTGACGAGGGTCGATATTACGAGATAACATGGCAAATCACATCTGGGTTGATTATGAGCGTTCACTAAGAGAGTAGCGTAGATTTGTCTTGTAGTATTAACAACTTTAATTGTGTGGTTTGGTTTTATTGTATGTCAATTAATATGGAAAAGAAAACTTTTGTTGAATGGAATTTATGTTTTTCATTGATGATTTTAATGGTCTCTATTTTCTTTAACTTGTTCTTGTATAAGTTTCCTCATGACTTTTGTTACAGTTCAAAAATGCCTCATGGAAAGCGCGTGATTGATGGGGATGTACCTTCAAAGGATAACTTACGATGGACAGAGGAAATGGATAATGTATTGCCTAATCAATTATTAGAAGAGTGCACGAAAGGTAACTTTGATTCGGGCCATCCTACATATGATGGGTATAATAACACATTAAAGCAGTTGAATGCTTGTTTTGGTCTTAATATGAGTGTCATCACTGGTTTTCGTCCGGGCCCGTTTGGGGTGAGCTCAAACTAAACCAATGGTGAGAAAATTTAGAGTCACCACCAACTGTTTTTGGAGTACAATTGGATACCCTCTACTTTGAGTTGTTTTAAGTGTGTGGTCTGCGTTATCAGAAAAGGGTTCGGGAGTTGGTTACGTGTAGGGAAGGATTAGCACCCCTACAACGCCCTTTCGGTATCTAATTTAGGAGGAGGAGGTTTTTTATTTGTGTTGTCATGACTGGGTTAAGTTTCCTAAAAAGTCTATGATTTTTATTTAGCTAAGTTATTTATTCAAGTCATGGTGAAAATGGATTTACCCTAAATTTCTAAAGGGAATCCTAAAGGTTTTGGTTTTTTGTTTGAAGTGGATAATGAGATCATACGGGTTAGTTTTGGTGTTTGGTTTTATTTTGAAAATTGAAGTCCTCAAATATGATTTTTTCCTTTTTTATTTTCCCTTTTTTGTTTTGGTTTTTTGGGTTAGAAAACATACATTTTTTGTTTGTTTTTGTTTTGTTTTGTTTTTTTTTGTTTTTTTTTTTTTTTTTGGTTTTGGAAATTGAAGTACTAATTTTGGTTTGGTTTGAAAACATGAAAACGTTTTTTTGTTTGTTTTTGTTTTTGTTTTTTGTTTTTGTTTTTGGAAACCTTTCTTTCTTTCTTTTTTTTTTTTTTTGAAAACCCAAAATCTTAAATCAAAGTAATGAACATATGCATTAAAGTAAAAAAACTGTGGAGTGTGTGATTGTGACATCCATAAATAAATAAACAAAAAAACACTTTTTTCTTTTTTTTCTTTTTTTTTCATCTCCTCTTTCTCTTATGCCTTTCTTTGTGCTCTCTTTTTTTTGTTTCCACTATATTTTACATATTACAACGTATCACATACAAAGAATGAAAATACAAGGAAAATACAATAGCAAATACTAAAAATTACATCAAATATAGAGATAAGCTAAAAAATGAAAATCAGGAAAATACTAAAATCACATTAAATATAAATATAAATAAGCTAAAAAAAAAGAGCAACAAATGTAAATTACACTGACTTTGACTTGAATGGGGCTTTATCACGGGATGTTTGTCTGAAATATTCTATCTGTACCAAAAGACGCATGCTTACCCAAATCACCAAATTCCAGCAGCACCAAGTGTAACGATCAGCTAGGACATACTGTGGAGACTGCCAAGGTACACTGATTTTTTTGTTTTTTATGATAGAAGCGTAAGAAAAAGAGAGAAAAAAGAAAGGCAGACTGGCGTTGTTTTTTTTTGTCTTTCTTCTGCTAAAAAAAGGCTGGAACGAAATAAGAGGGAAAGAGAAGTTGGGAAGGATGGGCGATTTTGATTTTAGGACAGGGGAAGTGTTGGGCGAAAATATGGAATTAGGCAACTAGGTGTGAAGATGGCAGCAGGGCTCTCTCTTTTTTCCTTGGGCGTGAATCCCTCTCCCTTCTTTTTTGCGTGGAACTCTATTTTTTTTTCTTTTTTCTCTCTCCGTTTTCGCTGGGATGAGGCTGGGGTGTAATAATGGTAGCAGGTTTTTTTCAACGATCCCGAGTCTCTGTGTTTTTTTCTGGGCGTTTTTTTTGGGAGGAAGCTGGGGCATTTTTTTGATGTATCGATGGGTCTCTCTGTGTGTCTCTCCTTTCTCGCGTGGACAGGAGCCTGGATTTAAAGGCTGGCAAAATTTTTGGCCCGATTGTCATTAATTGCTGCATTTAATGCTCTATTATGAAGGCCAGCATTTTTTAATTGCAGATTTTGTGCTTTGTCTGGTGGTTGGACAGCCTGTGCGTAAAATGGGGCAGCTCGTGATTACCGTTTTGTTCTTTTGTGAGCACATGCATCTGACAGGCGTTGAAAGGCATCTTTGACAATTGTCAGCAAATAAAAACACATCCCGTGAGCCGCCAGCAAGAAAAGCCAGCGAGAGGAGCCAAACAGCGAAAGTCAGACGTTAAGGGTCAGAATGTCGGCAGGGTCGAAGTGTCGGCAGGGTCGAAGCTGCGATGGGTCGAAATTTCGGTGGGGCGAAAGTCAATGGTCAACGGGTCGAAGTGTCGGCAGGTCGAAGGTCAATGGTCAACGGGTCGAAGGGTTACAGGCATTGCAGGTCAAGGTTCGAAGGTCGGAGTGTCGGCAGGTCAAAGGTTTATAGGCTTCGAGTGTCCAGGGTCAAAGGGTCGAAGGTCGGAGTGTCGGCAGGTCAAGGGGTCATAGGTTGCGTGTCGAAGGCGTCGTAAGTCCTGGCGTCATAAGTTTTGAGGCGTCACATCTTCACAAGGTTCGAAAGTCCGAAGGGGCGAGTCGAAGGTCGGAGTGTCGGCAGCGAGGCTTCGATGGTCAGGGGTCGAAGGGCCGAAGGGGCGAGTCGTAGGTCGGAGTGTCGGAAGCGGGGCTTCGAGGCTTCGAATCTTTGAGGCTTCGAGGCTTCGAGGCTTCGATGCTTCGAGGCTTCGGGGCTTCGAAGGTCAATGGGCCGAAGTGTTGGCAGGTCAACGGTCAACGGTCAACCCCAAAGTTTTTTTTTTAACTTTTAATTACCTTTTTATCCTTACCCATAATGCAAAAATGGACGACCTTCTAGGGATTGTTTGGGAAGACCCGTATTCGCCTACATAGCCATTTTAGAGAATTTTGCATGATCACTTTTTTAGGGCAGTTTGACCAGGGGCATTGACCGTCTTTTGGCAAGTTTGACTTTTTTCCAACGAAAGTTGTTTTGGCCATAACTTCTTCATTTTAAATCAGAATGGAGCTCGGTCAAGTGCATTATTCTCCAAATTTCTTCCTCTATCCCTTGATTTTGGTCTTGGGGTACTTCAAGGACTTGTAGCAAAGGTCATCCATTTTGGGCTTCCCCATTCGTGTAACTGTATCCATCTTGTGCAAATCGCGGGGAATCTCTAAGGACCTGTTCAACAAGGTATATGACATGGGCAAAAATTTATATACACCAAATGGGGTTAGTATGTCCAACCCGGACAAAATGGGGTCCAACAATGAGAAAAGATCATATCAAGAATCGCTTGAAAGCTTTGAAAGAAATTTTGGAAAATGTTATGACCTATTCAATGGTTGGAGTGGCATTGGTTGGAATCCAGAGACCGAGATGTTTGATGCTGAGCCACAAGTGTGGCGCGAAATTATTCAGGTAAGCTAGATTTTTTTAGAACGGGGAAAAATTACATGTTCTTAGAAAGGCATTTGTGTGCATTTATTAATATGTATGATTCCCCATGTACTAACATATAATTATAATTTTGTAGGCTAAACCTGAAGATGCACGTTGGATGCAAACAAGAGTCAAATATTATGATAAGTTATGCAATATATATGCAGCTGATAGAGCTACTGGCCAGTTCGCTGAATGTGCCAGAGACTCTTTGAATCGATGGGAAAGGAATCAGATGAACTTGAATCAATCACAAGAAGGTCTTGACATGCCAGAGATTGACCTCAATTTGGGGAATGAGGTTAACTCAACAGGGAATGCAAATGATTTTGATTCCCCCTTTATAACTTCAAATCAGAGTCAAAACAATCAAAGTGAAGACACTTCATCAAGTAGGAGATCAAAATGTAAGGCTCCCATGTCTGATCGTGGAGCAAGTCAATTGGAGAAAATGAGTATGAGTTTTCAAAACTTGACGGAAGCCATCAAAGATGGGAATTATTACTATGAAAGACAAGTAGAAGTGGCCCAACGAAATGCTGAATTGATGCAAAGGCAAGTAGAAGTGGCTGAACGACATGCTGAATTGATAGAAAGACAAGTGGAAGTGGCTGAAAGAAATTCAAAATCGCACAGAGAGGGTTGACAATTATGTAAGAGAGTAAGCCTCGACATTATACTGAGCAGGATGTCTGGTTGGAGATCGAATATCTAAATGTACGAACTGATTTGAAGATGAAAAGTTATCGATTTTTGTGTAAGGATGAACAAGCAAGACGTGAGTTTTTTGGTGTACCACGAGAGATTCATTTAGATGCCTTGCAATTAATGCTTAGTGAGGCTGGTATCATTTGATTATTTCCTATTCTATTATATGTTGTGAGTTATGTATACTATTTCTATGACATATTATGTGAGTCATGTGAACCTTGAACGATTGTGTATGTGATTGTGTATGTTTGTTATAGTTTGCAAACATAATGTAATGTAATATTAGTGAGGCTGATATGTTTTGATTATGTCCTCCTATTTTATGTCACAAAAGAAATGTTTCTTTTCAGAGAATAATGTAATGTAATATTAGTGAGGCTGATATGCTTTGATTATGACCTTACATTCATGCGTATGATTTTATGCTTGAAAACAAGAGGAAAGGAGTTGCATCAGCAGTGAGGCGTTGCGTCAGCTGGGATTGCAGGGGGGTGGGGGTGGGGGACTACATTGCCTTTAAATTGGGTCTATATTATATGCTCACTACTTATATATTGGATGCCAGCCTTCCTGTTTCTGTGTGCTGCTTTGACATATTGACTTAAATTATGTTGGAATTGGGTTTTTATCTGTTTCTTTCTACGTTGCCTTCAGTGGTAACAATGAATGCATTGCAGATGCACGACCAGGATGGAGGTTGGAAAAAGAGTCCATGCCTTTGTTTTTGGTTCATGCATTTGGCTCTACGCGACGCACGTGGCACACACACAGACACATACACACTATTACAATGACAAATTATGTCATATGCATGTCCCGCAGGTTGCTGTACATCTTATATACTACACTCAGAACATATAATGAGATTTATAATTTCTAAAGAGGTATTGTAGGAGCTGACACTACTACAAAAAAGCTCAAAAAAAACAGTAAATTAAAGACATTTTTTAAAACTGTCTTCATTAATAATGAAAGAAGACAGTTTTGTTTTACTGTCTTATTTTAATAATAGTTTAAGCCACTTATTATTTAACTGTCTTTAATAATTGTATTTTTCAAGAATTAAAAAATCAAATGTTTTATAAACCATATTTTACTTGGCGCTCTTGTTCTTGTCTCTGCAACTGCCTTCTGGTACCTCTTTGAAAGAGTGGGTACAACCCCTTGTCATTCGCCGCAAATGTGCTCCTTCTTTTGGTTCTAATCCTCTTCCTCTGGGCTAAATCTGCTTCTGTTCTCAATAGGAATTAATTCTTCTAATTTCTTAAAATTTTGTTACTTTTTAATGATTTTTTTTAAAAAATGTGTTTAGGCAATATTACATTTGTGTTATTTTTAACATCAGCTCTGCTCGCAACAGTATTTGATCCTTGTAATTTCTTCACTTTTTTGTTCAAAAAGAAAATAACTGCTTAGGTAATACATTTGTTTAGCAGTTCTTCAGTTATGGTTGATTTCAAGTCTGTTCTCAATAGGTATTTTCACTTCTCTTGCAATTGTTTTTTATTTTTATTTTTATTATTATTTTTAAGTTTGGCAAACAGTTTATAAAGGACTTTTTTTGGTTGCTGTTTTTTTAAGGTAATGCTACAATTATTTCGGAAATTTTGATTTATGTTAAATTTCAAGTAGAGATTATCTTTTGATTCAGGCCTCTACCTTCCCTTCCTGATCTGGAAGTTTTTGAAGACTCTTTCATAAAGGCTGCTGAATCAGTCAGGGTTTATGTCAATTATGGCTTGTTAATTGCGAGCAACATCACTATTGGGAGAAATTTCATATTGTTTGCTCAGGTAGTGATAAAATGATAATATTCTGGCATTATTTTCCTTCATTTTGTTGTGAATTAAGTCCCCCTGTGCTCTTGTTTTTGTTTCATTTCAAGAAGAATGGTGGTGAGTCAACTCAAGGTCGGAAATATTATGTTTGTGAAAAAACTAACTCAACTTGAGGCCTTAAACCTAATAATTATTTATCAACCAAAAATGGAATTAGTTATCAGAAAAAGTTTGGATTATTTATTTGGAAATGCTTGTTGTTTTTCTACAGGTTCTCTTTTTCTTGTGGGTGACCTCTTATATTGGTAGTCTTGCCAATTTCCTAACTCTTGTTTATATTGGTGAGCGTTTGATTTTTTTTTTTTGGGATACTTCATGGGAGTTTTCTGTTTTGATTTGCTCATATGCTTCATCTTTACTGCAGGAATTATTATTAGTCTCTCAGTTCCTGTGTTCTTTAACAAGTACCAAGAACAGATTGATGATAAGCTCAGCATTGCTTGTAAAATCACTGAACCACACTATAAAGAAATTGAAGGTTGCATTCTGAGAAAGATTCCAATGGACCTAAACAAAAATAAGAAGATTCAGTAGGCCAAATGTAAGAAAAAAAAAACTCTCAGTGAGATCCACACAGTGCTCATACTTAGGATATTAAAGTGCACCCATTTGCATGCTGATAATTTCACTGATACTAGTTTTTTTTGTCTTTTTGCTTCTGTGTATGTATGATATGCATAATATTCATTAATCTACATTTTTCCTTGGTTTTATGGTTACTAACCTTGTTCTTTGCCAATTAATCTAAATATCTAGTTGAAATTGCAGTAGTCAAGTTTAGGTGTCTTGCATATAATGCCGGCATGAATTATTTCAACATATTTGTTTTCTCTTTCATTTTATTAAAATTTCATTAAACAATTTTCTCTAGTTGTCATACAGGCATATAATACCGATTATACATGTGGGCATGGGTTTTGGATTGAGACTGTGCAAATGGTAGATGATGTTCTTTCCCAATATTTTTTTACAAAGCTCTGCATGTATTAATTCTTCAATGGTTTCTTTGAAGCTTATTTCGTTTTTAAGCAGATCTAGGCTGCCTACTTGGAGTATTTATGATATTTGTGTGTACTTGCCCACTTTAATTCTGCAGAAGCTTGTGTGGGCTTAACCTCACTAGCAATCTTGGAGGCCAACTATTCAATCTCCACAATTTGAAGCGAATGTGAGTAGATCTTTGCAGATTTTGTGTCATCATAATATGTCTTCATTATAGGGATGTTAATTCCAATAATATTCGAGGTGAAATTTATTACGGCCTGCACACCAATGCTGCTTTTATGTAAGATGCAATTTTAAACCCTTTAATTTTATTTCCCTGTTGCAAGTTTCCCTATTTGTTCTTGTTTTTTTTTTCATTTTCCAGGGCAGAAATGTGGCATCTAATAACTTGGAGTAGAGCATCCGTTACTCTAACCTCCATAAAAAATTTACTGCGTCTAGGAGTTGCTTTCCCATGACTATTTACTGGTTGTGCATATTATACTGGCTGTGCATATCCTTATTTATAGGTTGTGCATATTAGACTGGCATTCTTTTTATCCTATTTTATATGGATATATAAAATTAAGAATTCTGTAACTAAGACAAGTGTTCATTTTCACTACATGTATTTTGAATATTATTAGACTTGAACACATATGATTATATTTTATTTTAATATATGTTCATTTATTTTGGAAGTATTGACATATTTATCACGTATCGTCAAAGTATATTTTTTCCTTTTCAGCACTAATGTTAACGCACCAGTTAGAGATGATCTTATAAATTTATTCTATTTTCACCAAAAAAATATCATTTTAAAATAAATAAGAAAAATGTTATAATTACAGCAAATGTAAACAAAAGTAATCAAGTCAGCCTCAATGAAAAAAACAAATACACATTGAATTTTTACTTCATTCAATTTTATATGGAAGCAAATAACAAACATATCACAGAAACATATGTTATCATATATTTATAGACAGATGGGGCTTATAAAAACGTTTGAAAAAAAAAACAAAAACTACGCCAAAAACAATTTTTCTTAAATACCATCCAACGCTGACAATAGGTGAGGCATTATAACCCAAGTTTATATCTTCAAAGATCAAATTAACAATAACATTGCCCAAACTGAGTAACTATATAGATAGTTTGTGAATGGAAATCTCATATATTTCAATATTGGATTAGACCAAATATGAGTAGAGATTCATAGAGGTGGAGAAGCCCATAACGTTACTAAGTGTTTCTGCAAGAAGGCAGCTTGAATTTGCAAGAAATGGCTTGGATAGTATGTACACTGGATCTTCGAGATCAGATCCTATGCCCAGCATGGGGAGACTTGTCCTGTTTGATTCCAAGTCATCCCAAGATTGAAATGACTCGAAAATATCACTGCTTGACAATGCTGCTGAGATTGGGCAAGGAGCGTTTGGGACAATTTTTAAGGCTTCATTTGGAACGATGAGTGAATTTGCAATGAAAAAGTTGATCCCATCCAACATATTGCAATACCCAGATGATTTCGATAGAGAAGTTAAAATTCTGGGAAAGACGAGGCACCCAAATCGTATAGCACTTAGAGGCTACCGCTGGACACCTCAAATGCGAGCTTCTTATCACAGATTACAAAACCAATGGCATCTTGCAAGCCAAGCTCCATGAAAGGCCTGCATCAGAACGACCGCTTTCCTGGGCTAACCGATTCAAAATTGTGGTTGGAATGGCCAAAGGGCTAGCTCATTTGCACCACTCACAGCCCCCGATCACACATTACACCATGGAGCCCAGCAACGTGTTGCTGGACGAGCATTATAACCCCAAGATTTCTGACTTCGGACTTGCAAGGGTCATCATGAAGCGCGGGTTGAGCAATCCTTTCCAGAGCTCAGTCGGATACGCAGCGCCCGAACCGGCATGGCAGGGCTTCAAGGACGATGGGGAGGAGGTACTGCTAATTCTTAAATTGGCCGTGGTGTGCATTTCTCAGATGCCTTCAAGCAGGCCTTCCGTGGCAGAGGTGGTCCAAATACTGCAGGTCATGAAAACACCAGTTCAGCGAAGGAAGGACATACTATAAAGAAAGTTTTTTATTGGAGATAGCTCTACTTTGTTCTTGTTGAACAACAAAACAACATTTTCAGCTCTGATGAGACTACCTTTTTCCCACACTGCTCGGGGCAGTTGGCTTGATTTGTATTATTGATTCCTCCTCCCACTTTTCTCTTACCTGCAACTTTCTTTTTAACTGGCCGACCAAGCGGCACTTGGCGCCCCACGGCCACATACAGTGGAGATGGTATCGAATCAGGAACGGAAATGCATGGCCTTCGAATTGAGGCAGTGAACAGGCTTGATGACGTGATAGTGAAACCTAATTTGTTAGCGATTGAAGCTGGAATTGCACAGCAGCGGAGCCAATTCGTTGGCGACAGTGATGCCAGAGGCGGGGTGGCAGCAAAATTACACAGAAAAACAAACCCAAAAACAAAAAAAAAAAACACAATTGCCAAAACGAAATCAAGATGATAAGGAGTGGTGAACTAATGAAGCGAGAGGCGTAAGCGGGTATAAGGAACCTAATCCGTCGGTGGGCGTGATCAGCAAACCCTCCGGCGACCTGCAACGTACGACACGAACCCGGCATCGAGGATCTCCCCATATACGAACCGTTATCCAATTTACACCTGTGTCGAGGAAGGGTAAAATTGGTAGAAGATATGTTAATTTTTTAACTATATATTATAAAAATATTATTTTTATATCTTTTTTATCTTTTTTTCCATCTTAACCAAACACTTTTTTTTTCTACTTTTTTTTTTTCATCCTTTTTTTTTTCACCTCTTTTTCATTTTTTTTTCCATCCTATTTCCATATCTAGCCAGGGGTAGTATTTCAACCGTGCATCCAACGCACGTAACACACTAACTAGAAATATGACTGTTGAGTGTTAGATAGTCCGAATTCCGAGTGTTGTTGACTCATAATGCAGTATACGTATGCAATCGCGACTTTTTCACCCCACGCCAGCCGCATGGTGCAGACTGCATAGAGAAGTTTTGTTTTAAAATAATGATGATTCTGTTTGAAAAGACAGGCACACCATTGTTGACTCGCCAGTCTCGGTCTCGATACGTCCGATAGGCCTGAAAGTCTGAAACTATATTATGGGGGTAGAGAGAGAGAAGAGAGAGAAGAGAGAGAAGAAAGAGAGAGAGAGATGGGAGAAGAGAGGAGGGTTGGGGTGGCGACAGACTTCTCGGATTGCAGCAGGAAAGCACTGAGATGGGCTGTGGATAACGTTGTCCGTGATGTGGATCACGTTGTCCTTGTCACCATCTGCTCCCAAAGGTCCTACGAGGAGGGCGAGATGCAACTTTGGGAAGCCACCGGCTCTCGTAGGCTTCTTTTGGCTTCTCCTTCGTTTGGTCTAAACAAGAACACGCGCGCGCGCACACGCCATCTTTTTGGTTTAATTTTACATTTTGTGATTGTTGATAAGAGTTCATCACGCTGATTCCGTGCTTTTCTTCGATGGGTGTTTCAAATTTTCAGGGAAATCTTTTATCAAAAAGAAAAAATCTGGGAAATCAATGGTTATTTTGTGGTCTTTAGAGGGTTCTTAGTTGTTAATGATTTTTTTTTTGTTTTTGTTTTTTTGAAAGCTTTTATCCCTTTATGCGATTTCTCAAGCCCCGCTGTTATGAAGAAATATGGTGTCACGCCTGACCCAGAAACCCTTGATATAGTAAGCATAGCAGCGAAGCAGAAGAAGGTAGTTTCCTTCCTTCAGTTTCAATATCTTGACTGCTTTTATTCATTAAGAGGAATGAAGTCGTAAAAGTTGTGATGTGGGATTGGTCAGATTGTGGTGCTTCTGAAGATTTACTGGGGAGATCCCCGTGAGAAGTTATGCCAAGCAGTTGATGATATTGGGCTAAGCTGCCTTGTCATTGGAAACAGAGGACTCGGCACCATCAAAAGGCAGGCCTTCATAATTCTCATTAAATTTAAACCATCCTTCATTTCTTACATTCCTCTACAATTTTGGTGTGCCCAAATAAATAGACCGCCACTGAACGCTCTGGTTTTTGCTTTCTCTGTGATTTTACGCTTTTCCTTCTTGTTTCATTGCTCATCAAAGAACCTGCATCATTATTTTTAACTGTTGTTTCTATGGCCAAGTTTATGCAGAGATGAGTTTTAATAAGAAGGAGAAGCAGACTGACAGAACATAGCAAAGATGATTTTATTTTATTATTTTATTATTATTTTTAATTTCTACAGACTACAGGCATGTCTGGCCCTGATTTTTTTTTCACTTTAATTTGTTTTACATTTAACCCTGTTCACATTTGTTTTCCTCCAGGGCGATTTTGGGTAGTGTCAGCAGCTATGTGGTGAAGAATGCTCCATGCCCTGTGACTGTGGTCAAGAATGCTCCAGTCCATGAGAATTAGTTGCGTTGTCCCCTGCTTCAGATGCTATTTCTACCTCGGGAACGATTGTAGTGCTATTTCTTACTCGGGGACTCGTATGCCCATAATGTTGAGAACAAATAAGCGTGCCCTTGCGAGGTGGATTTAGATGCTTGTGTATTATTGTTTTATGATGTTTTGTGAGCTTGTGTGGATTTAATGACTTTTGTATGGTGTATGATTATGCGAGAGCTAACTCAATTTATTTTCAGTCTGATAGCCGCCCTGCTGTTGGGTGAAATTTGTGCCCATACCATTTTAAGCTTCAAATGCTATCAGATGTTTACAAGTGCTTTTTTTTTAAAAAAAAGTTTTTGTTCTGGTTCAGTTGGATGACCGTCTCAAAACGTTGTCTTCTGAGGTTCCATTCAAAGAGCTTCAGATTGAAGTTTTTTAAGTCTCCCCCAATTGTTAATTCCTCCACTATTAGCATGATTCTCAATTTGGAAAACAGTTGGGATTTGGGAGCTAGGGGCTGCTTTCCTCTTTGTCTTATCATATTCTTGCATTACTATTGAATTTTATGAATGTCTTTATCTATTATTATTATTATTATTATTATTATTATTATTATTATTATTATTTTGTTTTTTGTTTCTCCTTCAGAAAATAGGATACTGATATGTGGTTATTGTGAACATGAGATTTTTGTTCAACCAGAAAGGGAGTTAGGCCATCTCCAACCAGGTGCTAAAATGCCATATATAGCGCAAAATTATCTCCAACAGGTTGGCCATTGTTTGCGTTAAATTTAGCGTAATATACAGTGCTATTCATGCGCTATCGCCATCCTTACCTCTCGGGCACCTAATATCTCCCTCCCTCTTCCTGTCTCTCCCTCCCTCCCTCCCTCCCTCCCTCTCGGGCTACCACCGCAGAGGCACTAGAATGAGACTGTACTGGGTGGATCGGAGACCGTTCAGGCGTTTGCTCTCTCCCTCCCTTCCTCTCCCTATCTCTCTCTCTCCCTTCCCCTCCCTCAAGCAAGGCACCGTCCAGGCTTGCTATTGCCATAAAGACTGTACTGGATGGATCGGATATCGTCTAGGCCTGTTCTCTCTCCCTCCTCTTGCTCCCTCTGTCTCTCTCTCCTTTGCACTACAGTCTTTCACGCGGAGGATCGGAGGCCATACTAGGTGGTCTACTTCTTCTTCGTCCAGAAGTCGACCACTTGGGTGGGGTGTGGTGTGTGGGGGGTGCATCTAGGTGTGTGTGGTGTGTGTACTAGGCTGTTCAAGAGAGATGGGTGGAGTGGTTTGATGGGCGGAGATGAATAGGGAAATAATTAATAAAATAACAATAAAGGATATATGCTATAAAAAACTTCTCCCCCTTCAGACAAAGCTACATGTTGGTCGCGTGTGGATGGGTGTGTTTATCATTTGTTTTTATTGTTTTTGCTTTTAAGGACTACTTAGATTTGAAAGTGTAAACATCCTTCCTCATAGAGTAATGGATGAAAATGATTAACTATGTATGAAATGTTAAAGACTAGCTAAATATTAAAAAAATACATTTAATGACATTTATTTTATTTGTTTTCTATTTTTACTTTTAAAAGGTAATAATTATTTTTAATAAAATAAAAAATAAAAAAATTATTATTTTTAGTTTTCTATACTAAAAAAAAAAGTATGCTATCTTAAAAACAAAAACATAAAACATGAAATACCCACATGCCAGTGGAGATTTTAAAAATCAATACAACAAAATCAATTGCGGAATGTACAAAATGTATTGCACTGCCGAAGGCAACTCTACTGTACACTAGCAGCTCCAAATTATTACAGATATACGTGATGACTAGTTTTTTGAGGTAATTAGGCAGGTCCGGCTACACAGAATAAATTGCTTTCCTAGTATATCTCTCAATAATTCCATTTCTCCGTTGTGTTATGACAAAAAATTTGCCTCTGATTGAGCTCATCTTCCTAGCATGATACTAAGAGATGCCTGGTTTGTGGAAACTGGCTGCTTGGACGATGAGGAAGTCGCTGTAGTTTTCGAGCTCCCGAAACCCAGGCTGAGGTCCATTCCCTTGACATTTATAAAGGGAGGCTCAGTAGGAGGAGGAAGATCTCTAGTACTGGAAGTTATCATCTCAACAACAGTCTTCATTGTTGGTCGAAGATTAGAAGATGCTTGTGTGCATAGAAGTCCTACATGAAACATCTTTAGGACTTGCTCTTCTGAACACTGGCCTTGAAGATTTGGATCCAGCATATGCATCATGTTGATCGAATTAAAACTTTCCCATATCTGTTATATTCAAAAAAATTATGCTAAGAGGTCGATTTCACAGGATTGATTAAATTAAACAAATAGTGGTGTAAAATAAGTACCTGCATCACAAGTGAGTTGCTTTCTTTTGTTGTGAAGGAACCGGCATTCTTTCGACCGGTGAGCACTTCAAAAACAAGCACTCCATAGCTGTATACATCAGCTTTCTCCGACAGTTGTCCATGAATCACATATTCAGGAGCCATGTAGCCTCTGACATGAAGGACCAAATGATTGTAAGGAAAAATTACAGATTAAATCCATGTAGAACACAGGTAATTAATTTAACTTGGTTAGTAATTCATTTGCAATTGTGGCCTATAAATTAACTGTGGTCAGTGATGCATGTCATTAAGGAACACCAAAGGGTAATTAATTAACTCGGTTAGAGATTACTTACATAGTTCCAGCAATGCCAGTACTGAGATGACTCAGGCCTTCTGCAAAATACCTAGCAAGCCCAAAATCTGCTATTTTGGGTCTGAATTTATCATCAAGAAGGACATTGCTAGCTTTAATGTCTCTGTGAATGATTCTGATCTCTGAAGCCTCATGGAGGTAACCTAGACCTTCTGCCGTTCCAACTAGGATGTCAAATCTTCTCTCCCAATCTAGAACAATTTTCTTATGCGAATCTGATAAGCATATGTTTTGAAGGAAATAAGTGAAATGAGCAATACTGCCTAGCAGGCAAACTTCAATAAGATGTACAAAAGACACACATTACTGACTCAGATATCGGTAGATACCAAATAGAAAATTATCAAGGCTGGTGTTGGTGAGGTACTCATAGACCAGAAGGCTCTCGGGGCCTTCAACGCTGCACCCAAGAAGCTTAACAAGGTTCTTGTGCTGAACCTGGCTGATTAGATTGACCTCATTGAAAAATTGGTCCACAAATTGTCTGGTGTGGAAGAAGAGTCTCTTCACTGCTACTTCCCTCCCATCAGATAGAATTCCCTGGCAAGTGAGGAGCATTCAATTATAATTGAGTCCTATGTGTCTATATTCTATAAGCCACTTCTATGGACGCAGCCATTTCTCTCGTGTACCTTGTAAACTATACCATAACCTCCTTGGCCAATTTTGTTATTCGTGCTGAAGCAATCTGTTGCTAGTTTGAGTTCATCATACTTGAAACTGAGCCGGGACTCCGAGATCAATTTGAAAATTTCGGAGGACCCCTCTGCATCTGCATTCAAAGGATTTGTTATAAAAAAAAAGGGGCAAACCGGGGCATGAAACTCTTGCGAGTGATGGAATCCGAAAAGGAGAGTCTGGAAAGGGGCCAGGCCTCACTGGCCAATATTTTTACTCAATACTGGCGATAAATTTTAACAGTCCTACTCAGACAATGGCTTCTCTACTACGGTAATGGAAAATTACCTGCAAAGTCATCACGACCACGAGAGGCCATCCTTCTCCTCCATACAATGGCTGCAATTACGATGGCAACAACTCCAAAACTTGCTACAAGTCCAGCGGCCAAGCGACGGCCCAAATCTGAAACCAAAATAGAAGCCATTGTCTGAGTAATATTTTTAAGTGAGCACTGGCCAATACTGAGTGCTAAGTGCTAACACCGTTATTGCAAATACATAAGAAGACATTTTCCAAATTTTATAAAATTTGAAAATTAATAGAATCTTCAATTTACATTATCAAATTAAATAGACAACATATTTGCAACCCTTTTAGAAATGACACGAAAAACATCCATAAAATTGGATTTAGTGGAGTTCAAATTTCAATTTGAACATGAGCTTAAAATGGGGGGGTGATTAGATAAATATTGGATCCCCAAATTGGTAATGTAATCGCTGTGAATTAAAATTACCTGAAGAAGAAGCAGCATCGGCAGACTGTGAAGCATAGAAAGGCATCAAGGCGTACCTAACAAAGCACCCAGCATTCAAAGCTGCTCCGTCGGAGGCAGGGAGGCACCCAACGGCTCTTGTTTTCGCACTCTCCAAACACGCCTCGCACCCACTCCTATTCAGAGACCTCCAACACTGCGCCACTCCGTACACGGTGACTCGAGGGCTCACGGAAGCGTTGCCCGCGCTGTAATAATTGCTCTCCCGGGAAGCCCTGCTAGTCAAATCCCCAACCAACCCGGACGCCACCCCCCTGAATCGGACCGCGTCCGACGCCGCCTTCTGGTCCCCGCACTTGGACGAATCCACGGCGCTCACCGCCTCCTGGAAGAAGTTGTGGTCGTCGTACCGCAGGAAGCAGCCGGTGAGGTAGACGCGGGCGGAGACGGAAGGCAAGCACAGGGGGAGCTTCACCCTGGCCTCCGCGTAGCAGAGGCCGCAGTCGGTGCTGGAGAGGTAGCTCATGCACTGCCCCAGGCCGTACACGCGGTCCGAGGGGGCGGTCCCGGAGACGGAGGAGACGAAGTCGGTGGTGGAGATGTTCTGCGATATCTTTTCCATGGCGTCCACGAAGCTGACGTCGAACGGCTGGGGGTTCTCGGCCTGTTCCTTGCCGCAGACCCGTCGGAGCATGAAGGTTGAGGTGTCATTCTCGGCGACTGAGGAGGCGGCGGCGGCGAGCAAGAGAAAGAAGGCCAACACCGCCGTCTTCGGATTCATCCTCGATCGTTGTTGTCTGGTCGGGAATCAAATCCACGCGCGATCCGATTCGATAATGGCGATCATCCTTCTTCTCCTTCTTCTTCTTCTTCTTCTTTATTATTTTAATATTTGCTTCTGTTTGCACGTCACTGCATTTTTTAAAAAAAACAATTATTAAATTTTTTGTAGGTGTAGGAGGAGGAGGTAGGTAGTTCTCCACGGTGGGGTTTGGATGGAAGGCGGAGATGAATTGGAGGAGTTCATACTCGTAGTGCAGCGAAGCTGGATTCATTTGACTTTGCAGTTTGATACTAACTTGGTCTGGTCGAACTTCAACAGTGGCCGTCGCTGCGAGTTCGAGGGCGACAGAAGGAGCGATGGTGAATTTTAAATGATATTTGAATTCACCGTACATTTTTGATTATTTGGAATCTTCTACTTTTTTCGTGATATATATATATATACACACATAAAGTAATATAGAAAAAGGCATACTTTTTTATATAGAAAATATTTTTTAATGATAAGTATAATAAAATGAAGATATCATTTCGATATAAAATAAATAGTTTAAATTTAAAAAAATAATATTTTTAAAATATTTCTTTCGGTGATAAAAAAATAGTTACTATAAAAATGTAAAATAGATCACCGATCCGTAAATCATGCAAATCGAAGCAAACCGAAATAAAAAGTTATTGATCCATCTTAATTTTGGGCCTAAACAAATCGGTCCTTGTAGGCCCGATCCTTGTAGACCAAATTCGTGCGAACACGGACTGGTCCATGGACTGGCTTGTTATTTTTTTAAAATTATCACATATTTTATTTAATATATTAGTACATATAGCCTAAATTTATTATTTTTAAAACTAAATTTTAAAAATATATACTCTTAAATATGGTTTAAAGTTAAAATTTTAAAAATATTTTAAAAAAATTAACATGTAATATTTATTTTAAATAAAAAATAAATATAGACCGGTCCATGCTTATCAGACCAGACCAAATATTTTTCGGTCCTTTAAAAGCTGCGACGGACCGAACCGGACCGGTCCATTTTATGCCCCTAAATAGTAGTCTAAATAAATATAGTTTAATTTACGATAGGTCGATGTGGCTATGCATTGACTATAGGGCGTTGAAAAAAATCACAGTGAAGAATAGTTATCCCATCACACTCATATCCGACCTCTTTGATCAACTTGGCGCTACGAGATGATTCTCAAAGCTAGATTTGCGGTCGGGATATTGGCAAGTGCGGATAGCCGAAGGTGATGAGGCAAAGACGACGTGCGTCACAAGATATGGCTCTTATGAGTTCTTGGTGATGCCCTTTGGTCTCACAAATGCCCCTACCACATTCTGTACGTTAATGAACTAGATCTTCCAACCATACTTGGATAGATTCGTCGCAGTGTACCTTGATAACATTATCGTCTACAGCAAAACCTTGGAGGAGCACAAAGCACACCTACAACAGGTTTTCCAAACCTTAAGGGAGAACCAACTTTTTGTGAAGAAAGAAAAGTGTGACTTTGCAAAGAAGGAGGTACCCTTCTTGGGTCCCATCATTGGCGGTGGCAAATTGAAGATGGATAACAAGAAAGTATTAGCCATCAAGGAATGGGAGACGCCCAAGAAAGTCCCTAAAATGCATTCCTTCCTTGGCTTGGATAACTACTATAGAAGATCCATCCGTGGCTATTCCCACATTGCCGCACCCTTGACAGAATTATTGAAGAAGACAAGACTTGGGTGTGGGATGATGCTTGTCGTGAGGCACTTGAGAAGTTGAAGGAAACTGTGACAAATAGACCGGTGATGGCACTGTCGGACCATACAAAGCCTTATGGAGTTCACACAGATGCTTCAGACTTTGCCATTGGTGGAATTCTTATGCAAGAGGGGCATCTTGTAGCATACGAAAGCCGAAAGCTTAATGACACCGAATGAAGGTATGCGGTGCATGAAAAGGAGATGACAGCAGTTATACATTGCCTTCAGGTGTGGAGGCATTACTTGCTAGGGTCCAAGTTCATGGTAAAAACGAACAACATTGCTACAAGTTGTTTCCTAACTCAAATGAACTTAACTCTAAAGCAAGCATGGTGGCAAGGACTCCTAGCTAAATTCGACTTTGTGCTCGAGTACAAACCAAGCATAAATAATGTGGTGGTTGATGCACTAAGTCGGAAGACGAAAATTGCAACCATTAGCCAACCACAATTCCCCCTTGTGGACAAACTGAAGAAATGGATGGAGCACGATCCATTAGCCAAGTCTTTGGTGGAATGTGTCAAAGCTGGGAAGACACGACGATTTTGGCTAAGGGATAACTTGCTCCATACTCGAGGGGAACAGGTGTACGTTCCTAAATGCGGAAGTTTGAGGAGGGACATCCTCAAAGAATGTCACGACTCGGGGTGGGCTGGCCATCCCGGAGTCGATTGTACCTTGCCTTTGGTGGAAAAGAGCTACTACTGGCCTCAACTTTACGAAGACGTCCAAGTGTATGTGCAAACTTGTCTTGTGTGCCAACAAAACAAGATAGAGAATCAGCAATCAGCGGGACTGTTAGAACCTCTACCTACCCTTGAAAGACCTTAGGAGAGCGTCTCCATGGACTTCATTGTTTGTCTCCCAAGATCCGAAGGGTGTGGCACGATCATTGTGGTGGTCGACCGATTCTCAAAGTACGGAGTTTTCATTCCAACTCCGAAGGATTGCACGGCAAATGACACGGCCCGACTATTCTTCAAGTACGTAGTGAAGTACTAGGGCATTCCAAAAACAATCGTGAGCGATCAAGACTCACGTTTTACTGGGTGGTTTTGGATCGAACTGTTCCGGATAATGGGATCAGACTTAAACTTTTCAACAAGTTTCCACCCACAAACAGACGGTCAAACAAAGTGTGTCAATGGCTTACTGGAGCTGTATTTAAGGCACTATGTTAGTGCCAATCAAAGAGATTGGGCCAAGTTGCTAGATATAGTCCAATTCCCGTATAACTCACAGAAGAGCGAGTCCACGAACGAGAGCCCATTCGAACTCACAACTAGGCAGCAACCATTGACACCTACTTCCATCACTCGAAGGTACATTAGAAAGAGCCCTGTGGCGTTCAAGTTTGTAAAAGGATGGCATGAACGGATGGATCTAGTTAGGGCATACTTGCACAAACGACGAAAAAGATGAAGAAGTGTGTGGATCAATAAAGGAGGTCCTTGGAATTTCAAGAAGGAGACATGGTGATGCTCAAGCTCCTTCCGCACCAAACCAAAGCACTTAGACAGTTGCATAAGGGTTTGGCGCGCCGCTATGAGGGGCCTTTCAAAGTTCTTAAGAAAGTTGAGAATGTCTCATAAAAACCGGACCTCCTAACTAGCTTACAAAAGCATATGGTGTTTCATGTTAGTTTGCTCAAGCCTTACCATAAAGATTTGGAAGATACAAGCGAATAGCGGGCGGTACGGACACCAATAGCATCAACAGGCAAGACCTACGACAAAGAGATAGAGAAAATCCACTCTCGTAAAGTCGTGCCAAGAAGAGGCATAGATCTAACCAGGGTGGAATACTACATCTAATGGAAGAACAGGTCGGTTAAAGAGGCAAATGAGGAGAAGGAAGAGGATGTAAAGACTCGTATTTGGGTAGTTTTGAGAGATAGCCATTCTATGGGAATGCAACTATCTGGACGGTAGTGTAGTCGTCGATGTGAGCATTTTGATTGTATCTGGGCCCGATTCCGTGTCGGGGCCCCATTTGACCCGATTGTTGACTTTTCGGGATTTATTGGTTGACTTTGCGTTTGGGCAATCATTTGGGTGTAATAATATCTGTTTAGTGTTGTGCTCGTCATTTCGAGCGTTTTGACTATAATTTGACTTAATTTGGAGTTTGGGACCTTGGAGGTCAATTATTGTGTGGGGAGGTCAATCATTGACTAGGTCAGTTATTGGTCAATAGCTGGCAGAAATATAAATAGCAGGAAAAGAAAGAGCTTTCACTTTACGCTATCACATTTGTGCGTTTGAGAGAAAGAGAGAGAGAGAGCTTAGAGCTTGGTGCCTTGGCGATTTGGGGCGATTTGGGTTCGTGGAGCTCAAAGAATCACTCCAAGTACGTGTCCTTGAACTTCTTATCTTGATTCTATCTTTGGTATGCACGAATTTGTCATGATTTATGAAATTAAGCATGAACCCTAGGTTTTTGGGGAATTCAATTTTTGGGTTAGATCTAATGGTTTAGCATAAGATCTGTGGTTAAAAACTGTTTTATATCAGTTTTAATATGTGTTTCTGTGATCTGGGGCTGTTTAATTGCATATTCCATGAGGATTGAGAAGTCAACCATGGAAATATGGGTTTAGATCTAGATTTCTGGAAATTTGAAATTTGGTGCGTATTTTTGCTATTATCTATGCGATTTAGAGGCGTTCTGGATGCATTTTGAGGTAGATATTGTAGTCTGTTGCGTAAAATGTGTGTTTGTGAGCGTTTGGGAGTTGTTGGGTTGATTGTAGATGAAGAACAGGAAAAACCGATGATGAACAGTACCCTGGGCGGATTACTGGGTCGAAATGACAAAGATCCAAAGTTCTGGGTCGAAGGGTCAAAGATCTAGGGTCATTGGGTCGAAGGTTCGTAGTTCGTAGTTCGTAGTTCGAAGGTTCGTAGCTCGTAGTTCGTAGTTCGAAAGTTCATAGTTCGTAGATCCGTAGACCCGTAGTCCGAAGGTCGAAGATCGAAGACCCGCTTTGAGTCTTCGAGGCGCGCTGCAGTTCCGCACTACGCAGCTACGAGTCGCAGTTCCAGCTACGAGTCTCCAAGGTGCGCTGTAGTTCCGCGCTACGAGTCGCAGCTCCAACAGCGTAACTGGATACTGGACTATACTAGACTGGACTATTTACATTGTAAATAACGAAATACCCCCCATTTGGATTCAAAGAAAAATACTAGAAAATTAAATTCTCACTCCTTCAAAATGTGAAAATTGGGATTTAGTGTAAAATCTCGGAAAAATCAAGTCTTTCGTAGAGGTGAATTTTTGGAAAGTGGGGTTAGACATCTCATAAAAATCCCTAAAAATCAGATTATCTTAGTTATGATATAGGAACCCAATGCCGGGACTTTTTATTTCAAGAAAACAATTTCTACGGGTATCTCCTTCCTTGGTCAAGGAATGATGATCGGTTTGTGAAGACTGACTTTAGTTATAAAGGGAGTATGATGAACCTTAATGTCATATTGGTGTTAATATGTTAGTTAGAGGAATTGAGGCTTGGGCTCTATGACTTGGGTTCTTACCGGGATGCATCGATGGTGCTATGTGGTTGACGTGGTAGGCATATGCGCCGATGGCAGGCCTGTGTGACGACTGTGGCTGGGCATATTGCGCTGTGGACAGGCCAAGGCCTCAGTTGAGTCGTTGAGCTCGTGGAGCTAAGGCTGAGTGCCCTGAGCTGGGATCCCGTGGAGGATCGTGGACAAGCTATCCTGTAAGGGCAGGCTAGGTCCTGATGTTTGTTTGCAGGCTGAGTCCTGATGATTGTGCACACTACACAGTGCACGAGTACACAGAGCATGTAGTATAAACTTGTATGTTTCCATGATGTGGAGTATTGGGGTCACCTACTGAGCTTGTCGCTCACCCCTACTTCTTGTTTACCTTTTTCAGGTGTGACCCGAGACTAGTGGAGGACTTTCTTCCAGGAGGACGCCCACTACTCTGATGTATGATACAATATTATATTCTGTATTGTTTTGTGTGATATCCCGGACATGGGTCCGTGGACAGTTGTATTTGCATACTGTTTGTAATGTGATGTCTGTATGACTGTTTGACTCATTGTATGCATGATGATATATGGGAAAGTACAGGATTACCCTTGATATATGACTGTACAATGTTGCATATTTGAGACAGCACCCGCGGTGTAGTCTCCTTTAGTGCTAGTCACCAACCCCTTGACATTTCGGGTGCAGACAAGGGGAAGTCATGTTCCTAGTTCTGGGTTCCCTGGAATTTGGGGGCGTGACAGAGGATCTAGGGCAATTCTTCAAGGAGATTAAAAAGTACCGGGAAGAAACCAAATGCTACATCCAGCAGTTCGACGGGTTCGAGGAAGCTGAAGACGCAATGGGGTGCTACAAAATCGGGTGGGGGAGAATGTCACTAACCGTTGCTTATCCTAGCACACTTAGGCCATTTTAGGGTATTTCCCCTTTGTAAAGTGTTGTAACTTAGTTTATAGAGTGAGTTGTAGAGATTTCAATGCTCTAGCTAAAATGATGTCTCTTGGTGTCAATGCCAGAAAAGTGTTAACATCTATATGTAGGGGAGTGATGTTGTAAAGCTTTCAAGCAATCAATACAATTGATTTGTTGCCTTCGTTTAATCTTTCTTCTATTAAACGCTTCCCTACACAATTGCTTTACAACCAATCGATGGGTTCCGATCAAATGCGACGAGTTAGGCTGACCTAGCGTTCCTTCGTACGGGTGAGAACTAGGTGCCGCACGGGTTAAAGCTGCGATAAAGGCTGATCCATGACACACAGGTGTATCAACAACAAGGGGCTGATCAACAGTCGCACATTCCAACTCTAATCCCTCTACAGTGGAGTGTGCGATGAAAGAGTGAGTAGCACCAGTATCAATCAAGACGGTACAAATAGTGCGCGAAACAAAAATCATACCTGTTACTGCTGATGGCCCTTGACTAGCCTCGTCAACGTGTGGAACCTCCACCTCTCTATCAGTGATCACATAAGTCCTCCCCTTCTGAACACTACTATTGACCTGACTTGTCATAGCCCGATTATTTTGTCCCCTATGAGCCTGGGCCTCCCGCTGAGGCTGCTGTGTAGCAGGCCGTCCTTACACTGTCTATCCTGACTAAGCTGGTCTCTAGTATGGAGCCCCGCTCCTCTGGCCCTGGTCATGAGATCGTTGTGGCCCCATAATAATAGCTGAACTAGTAGAAGGACACTCCCCTATCTTGTGTCTCGCTCCTCCACATCGAAAGCATTTGAGTAGGTTACCACTCTTCCGCTTATAATCCACCGCCTTGTATCCCAGAAGCCTACAAGATCAACATGTCCCTGTAAACCGTGAGGTAGAACTGCTGCCTGAGGTCCCCGAATGTGGAAATCAGGGTACCACCCTCTTGTCCTCCTATCCCTCTGACCGCTCCTCCCTTGGCCTTTTCTGGCTAGGCCCCAACGAGCTCCCTAGTCACTAAATCCTAATTTGGTTTAAGTCCCGCTCTGTAGTAAGTGTCTTGTTGACTGCATCACTGTATGTGGTCAACTCTAGCATGTTCAATCCCCTTTTAAGTTCCAGTCTCAACCTATCAATGAAATCCTGGGTCTTATAAGCCTCAACCTTCCATGAATCTGGGGCAAATCTCCGAAGCTCAGTGAAAGCAATGACATGCTTGGTCACAGTCCGACTACCCTGCTCCAATATATAGTACTCTCGTCGCCTTGTCTTTTGTACAAAACGGGAGAAATACTCTGCGTAGAAGAGCTCCACGAAGTCCTCCCATTCCATTTGGCTCCGGCGAACTTGCTTCACCGCTTCCCACCATCTGTGGGCCTCACCTACCAAGAAATGTGGGGCTAAACGGACTTTAGCCTTTGCGGGCACCTGCATCAACTCGAAGATGTCCTCTATCCACTTTACCCATTCCTCGGCCTCATCAGGTCTCGTATTTGCATCAAATTTCGTCGGTCCCTACTTCCGGAATCAACTCACCCAGTCAATCGGTACTGCGGGTGGTACTACCATGGCTTGCAGATGACTCTCCTTTAAAACCTCCTGCTGTTGTTGCTGGGGCTATTGCTGCTTCCTCAGTTCCTCCTATATCACTTCCTTGGCCACATCCTTCATGGTGCCCTGCATGGCACCATGAATTTGGCTCAATATCTGAGCCCCAATCTGAGCAGCGAACTCCCTGTGGTTTGGGCTGAACGGATGGCTCCTTTGCTAGACCTTGAGCCCTAATACTCCTCTTGGGTGCCATTCTGCACCAACACATACCAACAACATTTATTAACCACTGCCTACATGTCATATGCAATCGAATCAATTAAACCACAAGGTAGGACCCCTAAGTCCGCCACACAAACAATGAGGTTTCTAAGCCCCTCATTCCACACATCACAATAGAACTTTATTCACTTAAACTTCCTAGGTTTAAACCAACATAATAGCATTTTTAGTTAAGCTAAATCAGCCACCAAGGAGAGACAAACCACAAAACATCCAATAATACAACCAATACAATCACATCATCAGAGTAGCATTAGCAAATCATTTCTAATGCATAGATATGCACAATCAATTATGCAGCATGTATGCGCCCAACCCAAATACTTCCTAGGATGATCTGATGGACCCTCAGTCAACCCAGAACATGTATAAGGACTGGGATGATCAGGCGCCCTCCTTATAGTCTTCCAAGCTCTTAAGTGTCTACCAACCACCCCTCACTAACCTAGGTCCACTAGACCAAGCTCTGATACCATCTATAATAGCCCAAGTCCCTCATAGTATGATATTGTTTGGTTCTGGGCCCAATCCCAATCCCAGTTTTGTTCTTAGCAGTGCCACACAGGCACCCAAAAGGCCTCGTGCCAGGAGAAACGCCCTCTTAAGAGGCACGCTTGGTTCTCCTCCCCAGCCGATGTGGGAGACAATGCATATATATTCAAGACTTATTAGAAAGGTACGACAATGCATTCAATTTCCATAAATATCCAACACACAAAATAACTCACATATAAGTTCCACCAATAAGGTTCATACAATTGCCACGGACCCAAGTCCAGGAAATAAAATACCAAAATAGTAAACAAGTCCATAGAATAAATCCTACACCAAAGATGTCCCAACCTGCTCCACTATGGCTCCACCAGTTACTCCCTACAACCTGTAGGAAATAGAAATAAAGTAGGGTGAGCACAAATGCCCAGTAGGTAATCTCCAAATCCACTATCCTATAGCATGAGATCCTGAGTGTACATGCACAGTGTATACTTGTGCCAGTATAGTGTCATATTCTATCATAATTAGATTACTTTAAATCACAAGTAAGACATCACATCACATTTCAGTCATTAATGGTTCACACCGATAATCCAACCATCCACAGAATTCTCGCTACCCACACTAAGAATCCCAATCACTACTAGACAGCCATATGTGGAACCTACGGTGTCCCTAGTGACAACCCGCCACATATGGGACCTGAGTTAACTAACCACATAGGGGATCTACGACCCCATGCCAGCCCTATGTGGGGACCTATGGTTAACCCAACTAACTTCAGCACCAAATTCACATAATCAATAAACAAATTTCTTTTTTAATAAATTACTTTATACAACAGCATTATAAAACATATAAATCACCAATCCAACAATAACATACCACAGTTGATATTTTTATATGTATTTATATATACATATTCACCAAACAATTAGTATTTTAAATGGCAAATAACAACATAGTAATTGTTTTAAATATATATATAATTAATATTCAGTCACAATTAATATTTTAAACGCCAAATAACAACATAGTAATTATTCTAAATATACATATATATTTTTTATTTTTCATTTTATTTTAATTTATTATTATTATTATTTCTTAAACATAAGAACTAGGCCCGAAAAATAGGGAAAAGAACCAGCCTAAAGAATGGGCCGGTCCAAACACGCCAACCCGCTAGGGCTAGCGACTCAGGGGCACGGACGCACGGGATGGCAGACGCCCCCTCTCGTCTTCTCTCTCACCAGCATGTAGGCGCGTGGCAGCCACGGGACGATAGACGTCGTCGCCCTGTTCTCTTCTCTCTCTTGCTAGCGTGCGGAAGCCACAGGACAGCAGAGCCATCGCCCCGTCCTCTTCTTTCTCTCGTTGGCGCGCAACGACCACACCGTCCTTCTCCTTGCCAGTGCGAGGCACGCAGCAGCAAGCTCAGATGTAGCTACCACTGCTCTGTCCTCCCCATGCCAGCGTGCATCCGTGCGTTCGATCCACATGGACGGCAGCGGTGCCGCTGTGCCCCTTCCATACGCAAACGCTATATATGTAAATAGGTTCAACACAACTCCTAACAATCTACATTCATACAGATGGTGGAATCAAAGAATCACCTACCTAGATTCAAACTCCAGAGATGTAGAACACGATGGCTTCAAATTCACTGTTGCTCCCTCACCAAACTTTATGCAAATCACACAACGGATGCAACGTAGGGTTTTACCCTAGGTTTCTCCTTTTATACTATTCTATTATTAGATTTAATAATAATAATAATAATAATAATAATAATGACATGATAATATACTCAAAATATTAAAATAATATAATAACTCGAAACGCTCACGTTAAGGCTACGTTGCCGAATAGATATTCCTCCCTCTATTTAGGGGCTAACTTTAATCTCACACAAGTACGAGTCTTTACAAATTAGTCATCTAATTTGCCACTATATATTACTATAATATCCCTAGGTAATTCAGACTTCAAATAAACCTCAATTATAGTCTAAATGACTGTGTTTTCAGCCACATCATTAAAATGATGTCCCAAACTCAAATATGGGCTATTTACTTTAATTATAGGCTACTTACCATTCTAATTCAAATACAGGTCATTACAATTACTGTAGTGATGCTATAGTTAAATAAAAATTTAATATGAACTATGAAACAGAGACAAAGGTCTAGATTAAGTATTACACCTCATGTAATACTTTTGAAATTACGTTGTATATGAATCCATTCCTAGGAGGATTTAGAAAATGAGAAGTTGAAAAGATATCCTTGAAAAAATCTGGAGTTTATCAGCTATACAAATTATTCTTGATAGAAAATAATATAAGTAGTATGAAAAACAATCATGAAATGTGGAACTGTGTATGTATGTATCTTTGGCAAAAAATAAAAACACGGTGCACTATTAAATTATAAGATTAATCAACATCTAAACACTCAATATCTTTTTTACAACTATTCCAAAAAAAATGGAAGCTATTATAATACAAGAACTCTCTTTCTCTCTAGAAGATTAAGAACAAGCACTAGGATCTTTGGGTTTGAAGGCTTATTGATTGTTAGGGCATGTTTCTAGAAGGATAAAGGTTTTTCTCTCTCACTTGGTGTAGAGACCCATGCTTGGGTTGGTCTATGAGATAGTAAACACCAACCCCTTGCCTTCGGGTGCAGGTGTAAGGAAGTTGCATTCTCGGTTTTAGGTCTCTTAGAGTTAGGGGTGTGACATTTGGAGGCTAGGATTTGGCTTTGTTGACACGTATTTCTTAGAAATTTTGCAATGATATAACCCCTTTTATTTATAATGATAGTGCATCTAGGGTTTCAAATAAAGGGAGTGCATGGGTAATCATTGCTTAGGTTTTTCAAAAATTTAGGACAACACTTGAGCACCACACTTCTTTTATAGTAATTAATCAATGTCTTTAAAAAAGCTTGTTTGAAGGAGACAATCTTAGAAGGATGAATCTTCATAATAAATATTATTGTAATCATAGGCTCGATTAACTCGTTTCTATCCTTGGAAATAACTGAGTCTTCAAGTTAGAACTAAATTTATTTTCCAATCATAAAGTTTCAAGTTTTCGGACATCTTGCCTTGAAGCTTCACAAACTTAAGTGTGTCAGCAAGACTACAAACTGAGAATGCATCTGAGGATCGGAGTAATGTCTAAGCGTTGGACTGTTTGTCTCAGCATCTGACTGCCATTTGATTATTAGGCCACTATTTGAACATCTGACTTCTATTGGATCATTTGACAATTATCTGAGTATCGAAGTATTTATCTGAGCATTGAAGTAGTGTCTGAACCTATGAAGGTTATCCGTGTGTTAGGGTAGTGTCTGATCTCCAAAGCCTTATCTAAGCATTGAATTGGTTATCCAATATTCAATCACATACTTAGATTCATCAATAAAAACATTTGGTCACTCCTAAAATTGTCTTTGATTTAATAACGTGGATTTTATCTGAGAGCCTAAGTTTTTACAACCACTTTGTTCACATGGCCTCTTTGAAATCCTTAATTCGCTCTAAGAAACATTAGATTCATCTAACATCGTTAATTACTTCTCAAAGAAGATATGTTCCTTTTTCCAAAATAAGTGAATGTGCTCTTTGAAGCACTTTTACTCTTCGACAATTCAGATTATATAGCCAAATAAGCTAAATTCACTCTAAAAATGTCATTTATTCACTATGTTGTGTCTGAGTTGGCATTTATCATATCCTTTATCTGAAAACACAAGTATGAACCTTATTTAAGTATCAACATTTAGTTGTTTCACTGCATATACCAACTAAACACAAATATACTTCAAACTAACCTTTTAAGAATGGTTTCAAGGCAATTCTAAATTTAAGTAGGTTTGATCCAATAAATATTTTTTATTTATTTTTATTTCATCATTTAAAAAAAGGGTACTATGAATTACTAGCATGCAAAAACTAAATTGTTTTTTTTGTTTTTTTTAATGATTATTTTTCTTGTTTTTGGTTAAAAAAATTATTTGAAGAGGTTTAAACATTTTTTATGTTTTTATTTTTAACTAATAGAAACCAAATTATACCAAACATAAACACAACATAACTATTAAAAATTAAATCAAAATTCTACATTTTACAAATGAGTAGCGAATTTTAGGCCTAAAGGGGTAATTTACAAATACTAGTCATTATTTTTACGCATGTTTTATCTAAAGAGTTGAAAAAAAGAAGTATTAACTTGATAAAATAATATATGAAGATTTATAAAAATAAAATCAATTTATGACACTCCCTTTTCACTATTTTTGACCCTAGCTCTTTTTTACTATTTATGTATACACTCTTTTCTGTTATTTATGTCTGTGTTCATTTCCTCTACTTTTACAATAATAAGCCACAGATGAATAATTACGCTGGATAAATGAAACTCCCATGAAAGATTAGGGGATTGATGTTACAACAGCGGGTAGCGAAAGTCGATACTGATTGACAAATTACATCATGGATGAGAGTGGTAAAATTGGGTAGGCTTTGGATAGCTATATTAGATGAACTATGAGAAAGATGATAATGGAGTGGCCATCATCCCTGTGGCGCCTTCCTCCCACATCGTTTATTATCCCCACATCGCCCATCATCCCTAGCAATGGCCATCATCCCTCCCCATGGCGCCCCCCTTCCTCATCGTTCACATGTATCTATTTTTTCCATATCTCATCCAGTAACGTACAAACTCTCTTTCTCTCTGTGTTTTGGTTGCTTGGTTCATGTATAGACCCTAGATTGGTGCAATAATACTTCAACTCACTAACTAATAACACTAACAATATTTGTTGATTTGTCTAATTGGTTACTTGGGACTCTTGTTAACTTGTTATTAAGTTAGTTTGGTTCACGCGCATGTGATTTGTATGAAAATTTGGGGCTCAAGATGAAGAGGTTGAGTTTTAGCAAAGGATTGGAAATAGAATTGGAATCGTATAGGAAAAGAGGAGGGGTGTCGAGAGACTCCAATTCCACCTGATCCAATCACTGAAGCAATCACTACCCCCCCCCGTGCGGTACGCACAACTCGGCGACCAATAGGAGCAAAATGTTAGGGATTTGGAATTGAAATTTAGGAGGATCCAGAAAAGGGAAGGGTAAATTGGGTAAAATAACAATTAAAAAATAAATAAAACAACAAGGGAACACCACTAGTTAAAACACTATTGTAGTAAGCTAAATATAACTTTAGCTAACCAATTTAGCTAATGAAGATTGGAGATGCTCTTACAAGTCATAAAACTCTCTATAGAATTTCGCTAGGCATTCATGGTATGCTAGATCATTCAAAACCATACTCAAATTGTCCCATGGATCTCTTTTATATAAGGGGTTCGAGTGCTTAAAAAAGAGAGTTATAAGGCTATTGTACACTTTCCTGATCCTTGATGAAGAAGGTGTCTTGGTCTCCATGATGCAAGGCTCTTTTACTCCCGAGTGTCATGAGGTCTATTGTATCATTCTATGGTCGAGTGGGTATCGCATTTAGGGAACTCATAATTCTCCACAAATAAGACAAATTAGCTTCGATTAAAAGTATTCACATATAATTTACGGTGGAAAAGGATAAATTCTAAAAGGATTTGAACAAACTTAAAGTATATTGGAAGGTTAGCAAAAAAACCACCCAAAAAGGAATTTGGGAGCTCATAGTGGGCACTAGAATACGGCAAGTATCTTTCAAAGTATGATGAAGATACTCAAGTGGTGGCTTCATCTCATCATCTTAATGCTTTATTAGGGTGGCTTGGGCAAACACACCCTCCCCTTTATTCTGAATCTTGAGCTTAAGGAAGGTGGCTTTCATTTAGTGTATCTAAATCTATATTTCGTGCACCTCCCCACTTTGTCTCTCCAATTAGCATTTAATAGTGGCAAGTTGTTGTTCTTGCAATTAGTGGATAAGGTCATCAGTAGAAGGGGTAAGTTTTTGTTGTTGATACGACCACTCTTCATGCCAATGTGGAGGCTCTTGTGGACAGTTGAAATTTGGATAGTCCTCTTACTCATGTTAAAAAGCTTTGGCAATGAGAGCTTGCTACTGGTATGGATAAACTCCCATTGGTACCAATCAAATTGCTTCGAGAGCTGAGAGCATCTATTGTAGCATTGTAAACACTTTATCGAGTTTGTAAAGAAAGGACTGATGGGATTAAAGTGTCTCTATTTGTTGTTCCCACCATGGAGTAAGTATGCTTTGTTCACCAAATCCTTGAAAGTTTATCGTGCCATTTTTAAAAACCTATAAAAAAAAACTAAAAAGGAAAAAAAAACTTTAAAAAATGAGACTTTTTAAAAAGAAAATAAAACCAAAAAATGTTAGAAAAAAGAAAACTTACAAAATAAAAAAACTATTAGAAAAAAACAAAAACATTATAGGAAACTATTAGAAAAAAACAAAAAAACAAAAAACCATTAGAAAAAGGAAGCCTATAAAACAAGACACTGTTAGAAAAAATAAAAGGAACAAAAATAAAAGAATTTGTTAGAAAGAAGGTAGCCAACAAAATAAGAAGTTGTTAGAAAAGAAAAATAAAATAAAAATAAGAAACCTACAAAACAAAATAAGAAACTAGTAAAAACATATTAGGAATTTAGAAAAATAAAATAAGAAAGCTACAATAAATAGAAACTATTAGAAAAAAGAAGAGAAGATAAAAATAAAAAACTATTAAAAGAAGAAACCTACAAAAAAATAGAAACAAAAATAAAGAATAGGTTAAATCGAAATTTTAGCCTCCCTAGCAACAAAGCCAATTTAAAATAAAGCATTGTTGCACACGCACTTCAAATAAAATTTAAAATAAGTATAGCATAAGATTAACCATATGTTATACATAAAGCACAAAACAAATAAATGGACAAATTACAAACCATAACACATAAATAAATCATTAAGATAAATAACCAATATTTAGAATAACAATTGAAATTTGAAGTTAAATCAAATACAGAAAATTAATTCAAAAAACATAGGATGCATAGACAACCTCCAATGTTGCTCCTGCAATGTTGGAACTCTTCAATTTTCTTTGTTATGTACAATGTTGGATGGCGTCATGGTTCGGTGTGTTGGGTCTTTCTTTTTTAAAGATCATAGTTTTCTCTTTTTATCGCATAAAAACAAATCAACAACTTTCCAAAATAATCTCCAACTTCTTACTTCACATATCTGTCATCCCATGCTACCTCTTTTAAATAAATAATAGCCACCTCTTTTTTTTTAAATCCTAATTGCTTCCTTTATGCACGTTCATTTTCCCATCTCTTCTTAATTCCATGCATTTAATTTCAAATTTTGTAGCAAGTAGTGTTTTAAACCGACTCTTTTAAGTTCAAAACTTGACACAAAGTGTTCTAAAGTGGCATGAAGTGTTCAAAACTTGTTCCTATGTGTTCAATACTCATACAAAATGTTCAAAATTGCTTTCTAACTATTCAAACACTTATGTCATCTTCGGTATAACAGTTTTCTATTTTTTTAAAATAGCTTTTTATTTTCAAAAACATAATTCAAAATTCAAAAGTTATTTGATATACTTTTTTTTTAAAATAAAACAATACTTTATTCAAATTATGATTTGAATAAAATAATTATTTTTGAGAAAAGCTTTTTAGTTATTTTATTTTTAAATCTAAACTCATTTTGGCGAAACACTCAAATTATATATTTATCCTTTTTTCTACTTTCCTACCTAAGTCCATCATATATTTAAAAAAAAACTTACTTTTTAAAACATATTTTCTCATATGAGGCAATGGGTATTCAAAATTTAAAATTTAATTCTAATAAAAATTTAAATTATAAAATAAAAACATAAAAACAAAAACACATATAAGATAACCTTTTATCCCCCATGGGATTTTAACTAGAATTCTCTAACCTAAGATCTGTCAACTTTATAAAAAAAGTAGTAGCTTACAACAAATAAAGTAAATAACAACTAAGATTAGGGATGCAACGGGAGGACGGGTACCCGGTATAACCCATCCCATTGACATTCCTAACTAAGATGTAATCTAAAATTGAAATTGACATGAAATATGAGTTATATTTGTGAAAACGAACGTCTGTTAAGAAAATCACATTGTAAACGCATATAATATGAACATTTTGATTACTAGCCGTTAAACCTTACACAAATATAATTAAAATCATGTTACAGTAAAATACTATATAAATGTGATAAACTCTTATTTGTCAATATAACATATGACAAAAAAATTGCCTCCTCATGATCATGACCATAAATAACTTTAATGAAATACATGAGATGAAAATGTCTTCATTATATAACAAAAAAATTATGAATTTTTTTATTGACGTGAGATTGTATAAATTAATACTTAGATAAACTATTTTAAAAAATTAAAAATTGAGCGCAAATTAAAACGATGTCTTTTTTTCATTTATAATCTCTCTCTTGTATATATAGGTGTATATTCGTTAAAAGATTTCTATTAATTATTAAAATCAAAGTAATATCGAAATCAATCTTATAAAATAAAACCAAAATCAGATCTTAGCTTTATGTCTTTTTTATCAAGATTTTTTTGATAAAAAAACGCTATTTAAAGTATGATTCCGTTGAATTTGTATCTCAAAACCATGTGCGGGAACATCAATCACTATACTAAAACGGAGTAGATTGTGTAACATGAATAAATGAGATTTTTTTACTGTGATATTGGACCGGAATGGTCCATCCAATCTATTCACCTGATTGGCGTGTCCGGTAATGTGTTTGATAGCGCGAATTCATTGATTGTGTTCAGGTGATATTTAATTCGATTTAATGAATTTCGATTTCATCAATTGTAAGTCATTGTATTCGTGTTAGATGACGTATTTCATTCGAATAGAGAATAGAGAGAAATAGAACTTTAATTTGAGAATTAGATTAATATTGAAAATTTGGTTATGAAGAATTTCGATTAGGAAAATAGAACTTTAGTCCAGTACTTTGGTTTGAGAAATAGAACTTCAATTCAAGAAATAAAACTTCAGTTGGATAAAAATAAAATTTCAGTTCGAAAAATAAAATTTCAATCCTAGAGAAAGAGTATTTCAATTCAGGAAACATAACTTTAGTTCGAGAAATAGTGTTATTTGTCGTAACCGAAGTTCATGGAACATAATTAAGTTCATCAAGACAAAGTAGGGGAGAAATAGTACGTCAGTTCAAGAAATAGTATTATTTTTCGAACCGAATAAAACGCTGCAGCTATTTCCACCGAAGTTCATCAAGACAAAAAGAAGAGGACTTCTAAAATCCGATTGTGTATTATTGTTATGACGCAACATGTATTATTTTTCTGTTCATGATAGAGTGACATGTAGATTCAATTGTAAAATCATTCGGTCAAAAATATTTTTTTTACTGTATTTATTTTGTTTTTATTTATTTATACTTTTACCGAGAATCATGTGTATTACAATTTATAATATTATATTCTGATATTGTTGTTTTTTCATAAATAATGTAATACTTTTAAATTAGATTCTAAATCATAAAATACTGTTTAACTTTATAAAAATAAAACTTCGATTAATTTTTTTTTACAAATTTAAATCATTTTTGAGTACTGAATCTAAAATAATTGCACGTTTCATTTTTCTAATCTCGACTAAATTTCACTATTTCATATGTATATTATTTCATGTCAAATTTTTGAGAGGCTTCCAATCATTTGGGACCATCTTTCCGTGTTTTTAAAATCTGATTTATTTTACTTCTTATATATTAGTTATTAAATTATTTTTAGCCTAAGAAAGTATAAAATTAAGCTAATTAGCCTTTACGTTGTTCTGTAAACGAATCGAGCCGAGCCGAGCAGTAAGATGTTAGAGTTTGATTTGGTATTATTCCTTAACGAACTTAGCCAAACACGAACACTAAATCACTATATTCATATTCGTTTGTTAGTGTTTACGAACAATTCGTTAATGTTTACGAATAGCTTACGAATACTCATTCACGAACAGTGTTCATAAATACACCAACATACTTGTTTACGAATATTATATTTTTACTTTGTTCAAAAACTTAAGATATTCATTTGTTTAATTGTTCATGAACTAAACTAGCTAATTATTCAAAATTTATAAACAAATTAGTTCATTCATTCATTTGTTCACGAGCTCAAGAAGTCATACGTTTGTTTGGCTGTTTGTGAACTAAAATGCTAATGATTCAAAATTTATAAATAAACATACTCATTTGTTTGTTCATTTACTCAATTGTTTGTTTACTTGTTTAATTGTTCATGAACATTTGTTCGTGAAATGCTATTCATGAACATCTGTTCATGAATTAATTATTAATGTTCTCAAACATTGTTCGTGAACACATATTCCTGAACATAAACAACCTAAACACAGCCTTGTTCATGTTCGCTTATTTTTGTTCACGAATAAAAAATATTATATACGAACATCACCTTTCTTAAACGAACGAACATAAACAATTTTTATCGAGTCGAACGTGAGTTTGTTCGCAAACGTTTAGTTTGTTTACAGCCCTACCTTTACGCATTGATGTGAACACGATTTAATTATACCACATGACATCTTGGCCTTATGAAAATATGCAGAGTTGATGCCTACGTTTAAACCTTGTGACGACAGATTATCCACCCTCTATATTTTTATATTATTTTATCAGTATCATGATTTTTATTGTTTTGGATGACCAATATAAAATCGATCAAATATTTATATACTATATCTGTGTATAAATATTTTAGTATCTATATTTGGTACATGATCTGATACTTTATTTATGTGTAAATTTACTTCGAAAGAAATTAAAAGATAACTAAATAAAAATCTACATATTATTCATTTATTTATTTGTTCATATAAATTTATGTAAAAATTAATCATTAAATTATTAAGAAATTTTACAATCATGACCGATAATACATAAATATTCAACCTAACTATAAAATAAATATCATTAGAACAACTCCAACAATACTCTTCAAATTATCACATTTGGAGTTTTTTTTCACATGTAAATACCTATTTTTTAACTTACACTACAACACTACTCTTCAAATTTTTTATTTTTATTAAAATAATAATTTTTTATTTCACTCCATCTCACCACCCCCCTTCCCCTAGTCCTCCCCTGTTTGGATGCCAAGAAATCAATTTCCATGGAGCGGAGAGAGGGAAAGATCAATACAAAAATAGTTTTCCGAATTTAAAGCATCTTTTTTTTTAGTTGTTTTTATTTTAATCAAACAGAAATACCCGGTCTTGTTTTCATCCGCAAATTTATTAATGAATTTGCATTGCTTGGTTTCAGGCCAGTTCATGTGACAACTGAGTTCACACGTCTTTGATCAACTCACCTTAGAATACCACAGCAAAAGACATTCAACTTCACATTAGATTCATTCGGTTTCCAAGCGGGGGCAATGGCAACAACAACTGTAATGAATGTTGTATGGATGGGAGGAGTGGGTTTACGTGGTGGAGATGGGCTTGGAAGGGTTGGTTTAGGGACTCTACTGATGAAGGAAAGAAGGCGCAGCGGACTGAGATCTTCGAAAACTCCGGCAATGGGGAGGGATAATAGGCCACACCTTCGTCGTGCTATAGGGAATAGCTTGTCCAACGATCCAAAGAAGAAAAGAGGAAAGAGATAAATAATAATAAAATATTATGTAGAGAATGAATAGTAACTCTTCATTTTTGAAGAGTTACTATAGTAATTTGTAGACATAGAGAGTGAGATAAAGTCTGTTGGAGCTTATTTTTAGTATTTTGCTCTTTATTTGTAGACAATAGAGAGCCTTTTAGAATTGCTCTTACTAATTTTGTGTAGACATAAGCCTTTATTGGAATTTGTTGGATATTTTTTTTTGTTTTAGAAAATAGTTTGAAATGGATCTAATGTAAGCATGATTGGACATAAATAAGATAAAAGTTAAAATGTTTTTTTTTAAAATAAAATATATAAATAAATAGATGAGTTGTATAGGTAAATATGTACAGATTTTACAAATCAAATGAAAATACATATAAGAAACTTTAAATAAATCATAATGTAATCAACATCAAAATCAACTAGAAGTATAGAATACTTATGATTAATATGATAAGAAAAATACTTACAACCAAATTAGAGGTATGTAGCACACTCTTAATACTGTATATAAAAGTTATTAAGAATTATATTACCTTAATAAATGGTGTCAAAATTATAGCTACTAGCTAGTGATTTTAACTAAAAAAATAATTTTGCCAAGTATATGTGGTAAGAGTGTATTTGAATTCAATAATATATTGAAGAATATTGTAATAATAACAAGTATAGCTATTTTAGTATTAAATAAGTGTAAATGAGTTAACTAATTTCATCAAAAATATAAAAATTAGCACTAGTAGCAAATTTCCTATAAGACTGTTTTTGTTTATTTAGGAAAAAAAATTTAAAAGTCATAAAAGCATCATCATAACAGAAGTTTTATATTTAACTTTCTTAATATTTTTTAATATATTTGAAAGTACTATTTGTTTTATATAATTATTAAATTATTGCATTTTTATTTATCTTATCTCTCCTTCATATTTTTATTTATCTTATCTCTCCAGTCATCAAATAGGAGTAAAGGGGGCAACCCTTTGAAAATAATCTTTTGTTTTAATTTAGCTTATTGTATTACTTTTACCTAAGGGATTCTAGGCAAAGTGTTGCTTGGGGGGGTTTTTTTTTTTTTTTTGGGTTGGTTTTTTTTTGGTTTGGGGTTTTTGGGGGTTTGGGGGTGGGGTTTTTTTTTTTTTTTGTTTTTTTTTTTGGGGGGGGGGGGGGGGGGGGGGGGGGGGGGGGGGGGGGGGGTAGGAAGCCAAATTATTTTGGAAAGGCTAAAATGGATTGTCGTGTGAAGGTTTGGTCGATGTAGTCTTGGTTGATATGGGATAGTGGTCGACGTGCTCAACCTAGCACAAGGCTTGGTTAAGGTCGACTAGAGGAGAGTCCTGAGAGTTCTTCAAGTGTTGGTTGATGTAAGATGATTTTCAATGTGTGGTCAACGTATGCCGATATGGTCAAGGCCGACCAAAACAAATTCCCGAGAGTTGTTCCATGTATGTTGCTCGATGTGAAATATGGTCGATATGAGGTCGGCGTGGTCGACCCAACTGCAGATTGACCATGTTCGATATGGAAATTGGTCGACTTGGGTGTCTGGTCAATGTGAGAAAAGGTGGTCGATCTAGGGGTGTTTTTGGTCGACATCAACCCTCAACCCTGTAACAATGTATTTTCGATATATATCTCCATGTTTTGAGATTTTAAGGTTTTGGATATAATTTTGAAGCCATTAAAGAGAGAGAGAGAGAGAGAGAGAGAGAGAGAGAGAGAGAGAGATAGAGAGAGAGAAAGCAATCACCATCAGTTCAACTGTTGTTGCTGCGTGCTTGAGGGTGGGAGATGCCTACCGAAGAGGAGCAAGGAGCAAGGAAGATCCTTCAATTCGAAACCCTAAGTTCAACGGAATTCGAGGTAGGGATTTTGTACTTCCCTTGAACCTATTCTATAGTTAGGTGCTAAGATAGATGTATATATCTATATATGTAAATCCATATAGGTGTCATCTCCTATATGAATGCTGGCCTTCAATAGCATTTGTGTACATGGTTGTTTTTTGTGTTTGTGGGTAAAGGAGATTAAGTTTCCATTTTACGGTAGTTGGTCAGGGAAGTCGTTGGGGGTGGCCACCGTGGCTATTGTTTGTCTCGTGTATGTGTTCTTTTGGGGTAATCTCACGGTAGTGCTTTATAAGAAACCTTGGGGATTATAGGGGGATTTGAGATTGAGAATGTGTCATGTGGCTTAACATAGATTTTAATTCTTATCGAGGCTTGTATGATAGATGTTGAGTATTTGTGTTTGTTTTATGTTATGATGAATGTTTCTGTTGCAGTGATTATGTTAGCTTGTTTGGCGGTAATTATTTTAGACTGTTTGGCGGTGATTATGTTAGCCTGAGAGGCTATAATTTTGATAGACTAAGAGGTAGTGGCTAAGGTTAAGGCTCCTATGTAGTTTGTTCATGTTATGTTTGGAGTGATTAAATTGTTAATTATGAACTGTTTATATATTGTCACAACACTACACTTGTGCACGTCATCATGTAGATGCTAGGAGCATGGGATGAGTTAGGAAGGCATGATCCCTATTGAGCTGTAGTTGATCACCCCTCCTGGTGTTAGGTGAAACACCAAGGTGGAGACTTTTTGAGTTTATTATTTTGTTATTTTCATTTATTTTCGAGTTGTTCTGAGGAACTGATGTAACTCCATGTGGGGAATGATGTAAAACAAGTTTAGCTATCTAAATAAAACATGTGGTTTGACTTGTAAACACTTGTTAAGGTTGTTTGTGATGTTCTATGTGGTATGGTTTAGCCCAACCCCTTGCCCATCGGGTGGGTATAAGAAGTCACTAACCGATTTTCTGTGGTTGGAAATTTGAGGCGTGACAACATAACCCATTGTGACTCTCTATTGCGTTACCTCTCTCTAGTGAGATCTCACTATTTGCATAGCCTACTGCATCTCTCTACTGCGTTATAGCCGAGCAAACTATAAAACAAAACGGTAAGGACTAACAGTGCGTGTGATGGCTACATCAGCGAATAGGGAACTGGTCTGGATCAATAGCGGCATGGAGAATTGTTAGCATGACGACAGTAGTGGTATGCTCTAGTGTGGAATCTTAACGAAGTACTGTGCAGGTCAACACATGATCTAGATGAGGAAGAGATGGGGAGCATGGCTATCGTGCTTTGGATCTGGCTTAGTCAAGGGTGGATGTCGAGGCAAGGTAGTGAAGCAATAGCTGGATCAAAGGTAGCTCTTTAGATAAGTGGATTTGGGTAAGCAGAATCTTCAACAAGATCTGATCTAGAGGGCGACTATCGACGATCACTGTTAATGTAGGTGGGGTTTAGATTTGCATCTACCACATTCTTTTTATGCGGCATTTTGAATGGGGTAATGAGCAGGGATGGCAATGAGTTTGGTCGGGTCTGGGAACTGCCCAACCCGAACTTGACGGGAAAATATATAATCAGACCCAACCCAGGGGTTTGGCCAGTTCAGGGCGGGTCGGGTCAGGGAGCAGCAACATTTTTTACCCTATATTCCTTTAAAAAACCTTGGTCGGGGAGGGTCAGGCAAGATCTGAATCCGACCCGATGGCTTGTCAAGGCGGGTCAAATTAGGTCAAGGTAACCTGGGTCAGATTTATTTTGCCATCCCTAGTTGTGAGGGTATGATTGGATTTTGGGAGGGTAGAAGCATGAGTGCTAGCTTAAATTTTAGGTATATTTACCTTAAATTAATGCTTAAGGTATATATGGCTAGTAATATAGTTGTAGTAATGCAGTAGATTTTTGTCAAACTTAATTATAACTTTTGTTATAGTGAAGCCTGGCCTATTGGAGTTGCTCTTAAGAGCATCTCTAATAGTCTTAGTTAAAACAAAAGCTAAAACTAAATTTAGTTTAAATTTTATAAAATTGGTCTCCAATGGTACATCTATAACATAAACTATATTTATCTTTAACAAAAGTTTAAGTTAAATGTGATTAAAGTTATAACTTTAACTAATGCTGCCACATTATTCTCTTAGCTCAAATTCTTAGTTTACCCTTCATGTCAAACACACAACATTCAAAAAGAAAGAGAATATTTTGAAAGTAAAATAGAAAATATTGATTTAAGCGTTTAAAATTATTTAAGATTATTGGATTTGTTCTTAATTAAAAATATATCTAACAAACTAAATATAGAATTAGTTGAAAAACTTTACTTAATATTATTAAAGATGCTATGAGTTTGTTTGCTATGAGTTTTGATTTTTATCTTCTGTTTTCTGAATTCTATTGGAGTTCGTATTTAATTATAATTTGAAAATAATTTTATGTTTGGTAGGAGAGATAATGTGTTTTAAAAAGACAGTGTATTTTTTTAAATTGAGTCTAAAAAATGAAAAAAATAATGGGCCCAATTAATAAAATAGACGAAAAGTAAAAAAAATATTTAGTTCTCCGACAAGATTAAGTTTAAATTTAAAAACAGAAAATAGTTAGAAATAGTTTTTAAAAATAATTGTGGGATCTACCTGTTTTAAAAACTAAAATTAAATAATTTTAAATTCATTTATACCCATATTTTTTAAAAATAATACTTTTAAAAAATAAAACACGATACCAAACTTAGCCTAAAGCATCCTACAAAATATACTTTTCTTTAAAGTTTAGATAAAAAAAACTATACTACGTCCTTTATACTGTGAAAATTATATATTGAAAATAGAGATTGAAAAGAAAATCTCTAGAGAAGTATTACTAATCATACTCTAATTATTTTATTATTATATTTTTTGACATATATATAATTTTGATTAATTATAATAAAAAAAATAAAAATAAAAAATATATTTTAAAAAATAGAGATAGAAATAGAAAATAAAATAAATAAAATATATTAAATATTATACACTAATATACAATTCCTAAAATAAAAATAGAAACTATAAAATTGACGTGAATGAACTAATATGCCTTTCGTAAAGATTTGTAGCATACTAAAATTACTCTTCGTTCTTTACGGAAATTAAAGGTAAGCCCGGCATTACTATTCCTTTTTTTCCGCACAAATAAATATTTTTTATTTATTTTTTAATATGAGTTTTTGTTTTTCCATGACAAACAGACAAGACAAGACAGGTTATCTTTTTCATTCCCCCAGAATGTTAATTTACTATTAAATGTAATATATCATACAATAAATATTTTGAGTCGAAAGAATCGACCAGATTTTCAGTCGGATCTACGTGGTAGTTGACGTGTGACGACGTGGTGGCACTCGAGCGTGGCAGTGAACTCAAATAATAATCTGACGTGGAAGGGAAAGCAATTCCGACGCTTGTAATAATATTATCCCGCTTCCCATGTTTTTCCTTTCGCGCTCTTCTTTTTTCCTTTCCCGCTCTCCCTTTTGTCGGTCTCCATATACCCTACATCTGCACGCTGAAGCAATTTCGACGCTACTACCCAAAATTGACGATCGCCAGTGAGTCCCTTGGTTTTATCATTTTAATTGTGTGAATTTCTTTCAATTGATGTTTTATCTCATTTGGCACTGAATCTGTTGCATTAATCTGGGAAAGAAAATTATTGCTTGGCAATTGATGATTTTAGATAATGAATGCAAGATAAAAGTGCATTAAATTTAATGTCGTTGATTTATAAAGGGCACACATTTAAAAGTAATTATTAAGGAAAAAACTGCATTAATTGTTATATGGTTGGGTTGAACCATCGGGATAGCTTTCATTCATAATATTAATTAACTGCATTAATTCCTATGATGTTGCATTAATATTAATTTTACATCGTTAGTAAAAGAAATTAATGTTTATAAAATTGCTTGAAGATATAAAAGTGCATATATATGGTCATTTATTAATTCCTATGACGTTGGTGTTGGTTTTATCATTGTAATTGCTATTATATTTGTAGGCCATGGTTACAATAGATGGAATGCTAAATAGAGAAGATAATGCAGTATGTAATATTACTGGTAATGAGATTGCAGTGAGTGATGGTGATGATGTGGTTGAGGAAATTGAGGTCGGTAAGGAATTTGATAATTTAGAAGATTGTTATGAGTACTATAGAAACTATGGAAGGCAAAAAGGTTTTGGTGTGATGAAAAGAGATAGTAAACGTGGAGATAATGGACTTGAGAGATGGTGCACATATGCTTGTTATAAATCACGGATCGGGAAAACAACATCCAAGAGTCCACTGAACCCTCGACTTTCAGTGAAAATAAATTGTAAAGCCAGGATAAATGTAGTTTTACAACCGAATGGGAAATATAAATTGCAAAGCGCTTATGTTGAACATAATCATTCGTTAAGCCCAACAAAAACAAGGTATATGAGATGTAATAAAAGGTTAGATCCACATGTGAAGAGAAGATTGGATCTAAATGATCGAGCAGGAATACGAATGAACAAGAATTTCCAGTCTTTAGTTGTTGAAGTTGGGGGTCCTGAAAATTTATGTTTCGATGAAAGGGACTGTCGAAATTATATTAGTAAAGAAAGACAATTGAGACTTGGAAAGGGAGATGGGAATGCCCTCCAGGAATACTTTAATCGAAAGCAGGAAAAAGAGAGTGGTTTTTTTTATGCAATCGACTTGGATGATGATAATAGATTGAGAAACGTATTTTGGGCTGACGCAAGGAGTATGGCAGTATTTAAAGCTTTTGGAGATGTTGTGACTTTTGACACAACTTATCTGACAAATAAATACGATATGCCATTTGCTCCTTTTGTAGGCGTAAATCATCATGGCAATTCTGTGTTGTTGGGTTGTGGATTATTATCGAATGAAGATACAAAAACTTTTAAATGGTTATTTGAAACTTGGTTGATGTGTATGGATAACTGTCCTCCAAAAGCTATAATCATAGACCAATGCAAAGCAATACAAAATGCCATTGAGATTGTATTCCCACATAGTCGTCATCGGTGGTGCCTTTAGCATATAATGAAGAAGATTCCTGAAAAATTTAGCGGATGTGTTGAGTATAAAAACATTAAAAGGGACTTAAGAATATATGTTTACGAAAGTTTCAGCAAAGAAGATTTTGATTATAGATGGACACACATGATTCAGATGTATGGTCTTCAGCAAAATGAATGGCTTAAAGGGTTGTATGTTGAGTGAATGCGTTGGGTTCCTATCTACTTGAAAGATACTTTTTTCGCATGGATGTCAACAACACAGCGGAGTGAAAGTATGAATGTGTTTTTTGATGGTTATGTGAGTTCAAAAACATCTCTGAAGCAATTTGTCGAACAATATGACAATGCTCTACTAAATAAGATTGAGAAGGAAAGTAAAGCTGACTATCATTCGTTCAACTCTCAGTATAATTGTGTCACGCATTATGGTATAGAGAAACAATTTCAAGCAGCTTATACAAATACCAAGTTTAGAGAGTTTCAAGTGGAGTTGCAAGCGAAGTTATATTGTCATATCATAGGTGAACTGAAGGAAGGACCCATTTATAGGTATAATCTTATTCTATCTACTTATGCATTAACATAGTTTAGTGAGTTTGTGAACATTAGTCGATTAAAGATGACTGTTTATTGTTAGGTGTCATGTGATCGAAGATGTCCACCTAAAATGTATGAACAGGGACATTGTCTTTGTTGTATATGTCAATGAGGAGAATGTTGATGTCAATTGCACATGCCAACTTTTTGAATTTAAAGGGATATTATGTCGGAACTCACTTGCAGTGTTGACTTTAAGGAAAGTAAGAGAGGTTCCACAGCGATACATTCTCGACCGATGGAGGAAGGACATAAAGCGTGATTACACTCGTATGCAAAGAGGTTATCATGTTGGTAGGCCTCACTCGCAAATGCAAGATAAAATGTACATGGACTATCTGGAGCTTGCTAATGTGGTAGAGGATTCCCAAGAGAGGTGTGACATGGTGATTTTTAATCTGCGTAAGTCAAAGATGGAATTTTTATCATTTCATATGTTTCATAATGCTATACAAGCAAGAACCTCTGGTAATGATGAAGAAAGAAGGGAGGAGTGTGCACAAACATCCATTCAAGTACATAGTCCCCTGCGGAAAAGAGGTAAGGGCCGGCCACTTGTTAATAGATTAATGCCCTAAAGAGAGCAACATTTGAGAAGAAAGCAAAAGACGTCCCAATTGCAGGTATGCAAGTTTTTATTTGTTATAACTTTGCACTGATGTTCAATAAGGAAGGATAAAACATTTCTTATCATTATCTTTTAGGATCAAACATATGAAAGTAGTGGCTGCGCCACACGTTATGGATTTGTAAGCATGTCAACTGAATACAGTGAGGTGAGGACTTAGAAATGTTGCATTTTCATTGAAGTTGAACTTCTTTTCGTATGTTGTGCTTCACAAATGTTCGAAATGTTGCATTCCAACTTTTGTTGGTTGGATTTAATATAATAAGTTGCATCAAGTCAATTTCCTGCAACTCATGGAATGACAGAATTCCTTTTACAATATGTCCAAAAGCCTGTACAGGTTGCCTCAAGTCAATTTCCTTCACAGATTGCCCTAACTAAAATTATTCTGTATACTAGTTTTATGATGCTTATTTTTTGAGTAACACAACTCAACTCAATCGTTTGTGATTTAGGAATCCCAACATATTTTTGGCATGTCATCATCAGGAAACAACGACGTTCAACATTAGAGAAACTTTTTTTTCTCCGGTGGATTTCAGAACAATATTGGATTATTTATTGGATTCTCTGTCAATGTAATTTAGATTGTTATTACTTGTCCTCGTACTCAAACATGGCATTACGCTAAAGCATTTAATTCGCTTGGACTTGTTATGAGTTTTCCTCTTACTGAAACCAGGCTTACGCAGAAGTATACAGCGATCGAACAAGTCTAATGCCGAATCGAAGTATACATAATCCCAAATTGAAGTAAACATCCTAAATGTCGAATCGAAGTAAACATCCTACATGTCGAACCGAAGTACACATCCGACCGATGTTAGCGTTGGATGTTTACATCTCGAACCGAAGTAAACATCCTACATGTCAAACCGAAGTAAATGGTTTGATCTGCTGGCACCGTTTACTTCTGTTCGATCTATCATCACTAACATGAGTCCGTCCGTTATATGTGATGAGAAGTCGAACCGAAGTAGCCATCCAACCGAGCAAGCGAGCAACTCTAGAACTTCGGTTCTAGAATAGGCTTCAGATGTAAATGATAATCGTGTCATTAAAACTGTATTCAATTTGGGCCTGGTGTCACGGGGTCAGGTTTCTTGCGCCTCTCAACCCATTGCGGCACTTAGCTTCTCTATCCACGGTCCGCTAAGTTTAGCCTTTGAGGTTTGAAGCGCACGTAGACTGGTTTTGCCCTGCCACTGGGCTCATCAGGAGAACGGCTCCAATTCCCGACCAGTTTGTGTAAGGATGGCCAAATCCCTTCTTCAACGTCAAGTCCTCGACTAGCGGCGTGCTCCCCGCATTTAACCGGGTCGGCACGTCTGAACTCCGAAGGGGTTCTATCCGTTTTCCTCCACGAACTGCCTGGAACCTTCCGCTGCGCACCATCTACGCTTCCAACCAACCCCTCTCCTTTACGTAGCACGAATACATTTCTAAATCGTGCCAATGAGAAACGTCCCGCCAGCACTACGCTGCTCGGGTCGTGACACTGGGCCTGGGCCTGTTTCCCGTGAAATGAAAATTATTTAGGAGCGATGGAAATTCATTTGGGCCTGGGGGATGTTGCATTTTGCATTGTATAAACCGATCACGGCGGTCTCCTCGGCCACAGATCCCTTACCGACAGAATCGTCCCTCATCTGTCCTTTACTGCATTGACTCTCACCACCTTCCTCCGTCCATTGCATTTACTCTCCAACAACCCTGCACACTCGTTTTACTCCACAATATGTCTTCATCCAGCAGATCCGTACTTCGTAAGCATCAACCCTATCAATCGGGTCCCTATCTCTACGACGATATCGGCTCCTTTTAGGTGGTTCTCATATCCAATATTATATGTAGGAGAACCTGTTTTTAATTGTTTGCTTACGACTGAATACTGGGACCCTAGTTTATAAGCAAAAATATTTTAAGACGAAATATGACTACTCGTTAAATTTTATTCGCAGGGGATACACTTCGGTCAATCATCTGAACCTCGTCAACCATCTCAACCATCTCAACAAGTGAGCTTACTTGTCCCAGTTTTGTATACCACTAGTCTTACATGAATATGATGGTCATTTGACATGAAGACGTTAGAATGATGGTTGTTGAAAAGGAATTTGGCCTGGTTTAATAACATTTATCATGTGTGATGTCATCTGGTTGTTCATAAGGATTATGTTTATGTGATTAGATGGACATTGAAATGAATGATGTTGATGAAACAAAATTATGGCCTGGTAATGTGGAGAAGTTGTTTATACAACTCATGGTGGAGGAAATGTTAAAATTGATGCTAGCGATGAAGTATGGAGCAATGTTATTGCGGTAATTGCAGTTAATGCTGATTTTTGGTGATGTCAAAATTTTGTTGTCAAATATCCTAATCTTGTTTAAGAATATTATGTGTTCTATGGTTAATAGGCTATCCCAAAGGCGAAGGAATTTAGGCGGAAGGGATGTGAGAATTATATTCAGTTGGGGTTCCTATTTAAGAAGACTACTGCCACTAGTGTAATGACATTTGCATCTACACATGCTCCCACTAATACCAATGAGGAGCGTGAACTTGATGAAAGGTTCATGAATACTGGAGTGCATGTGGATGTTGATGTTGACACTGACGCAGAGAATGATCAGCATAATGAAGATGACGTTGAGGCCAGTAAGTCAGTTCATAAGGATATTCCTTTTGCGAAACGACGCAAGAGTGGATCAGCACCTTAGTCCAAGAAGTTTGTTACGAAGGGAGACAGGCTTAGTGAAATGACAGATGCACTCAATAATTTTGCCCGTGTGCAAGAAGAGAATATTGCAGAGAGACGTGCAAGACATTCATCGCTTGGAGCTAACAGCAGTGCTTGTAGTGCTAGGCAAGATGCTAATCCAGTCAATAAGTATTCTTATGAGAAAGCGCTACTGTTACTTAATCAATATACGGACTTACCAGATGAAAACTAGTTTAAGATTGTGCAGGCACTACAAAAATAGGCTAATAGGGTAGCTTTTATGATTTCGCCGGAGGAAAGGAGGGTAACCTGGATGAATTGCATTGCACGGTCAGAGTGAACATGGTTGTTTGCTCTTTTATGTCATTATTTTGACCTCATGAGTGGCCGGATAACGTGCGCTTGTGTATGCTCTCTTTTATGTTGTTATTTTGCGGCAAGGCCGAGTGTGTTTCATCGCGTACGATTATCTTTGTTTCACATTGGTTTTGATGCTTATTGATGTTTTAAGTTAATAATGTTGACGTTTTCAGACGTTTGGATATTTACAGTTCACGTTTATGGCATTATTGTACATTTATATGCCTTTTCTGTTTCGTATATCATTGAATTGAAGCAAGTTAAATTAAAACAATCTCTCATGACTATGCTGCTGACAAACAATCAGAATATAGCCCTGATGGTGACGACGATGCTGACGGTGATGAGGAGTTGGATGATATGTCGGATGAAGGTAACAACGTTTCACCCTATACTTCATCGTCGGATGGTGGTGAACAACTTGTCATCAACCATATAAGCCCGACCACTATGGCACATGTTCACGATTATCTTTCCAAACAACCACGACGTACATCTATATTATCGGGACGGGCCTATATTAATGAGGTTCTTAATGGACCTGATTCAACATGTTATGACTCTTCCGTATGCACATACTTGTCTTCCATCATCTATGCTATACATTGAGAGTATTGGGCCTCGTAAAAGATGATGACGGTGAAGTATCTTTGGAGGAATCCGTTGCAATGTCCCCTTCATTGTGGACAACTAGGAGGGTTGTTGCAGGTCGTTTCCAACATTCAATGAAAACCTACATAGACATTTCGACTTTGTTCGTGCGATACATGGGTTGGGGGTTCGTATTACTACTCCGATCGAGATTGTCATGGCCTACCGTAGTCATTACACACAAAGAAGTACTATCCATGGTTTCAGGTATGTTTCCAATTGGCATTTGTATGACATAAGACACGCAATATGTGAAAAAGTTAAACATTGAAACATTGTGTCTTAATCTTTCAGCATGTGTAGGTGCCATTGACGGCACCCATGTCAATGCAAAGGTTCTCTGCGAAGGCGACCTCATGGCGCAATAGGAAAAACGATATCACGCAAAATGTAATGTGTTCGTGAACTTTGACATGCGGTTCACGTTTGTATGTTCCGGATGGGAAGGAAGCATGCATGACGCTAGAGTGTTTGAGCACGCTATATTGAGCCCAATGTGTTTTCCGTGGCCCACACAAGGTTCATATGAGAGTTTCCTCATTTGCTTAATAATCTTTGTTGCATATATAGCATGCAACCGATGCAATTTATATGTCCAATGCGGGACAATATTATTTGGTCGACTCAGGGGTACCCCCTAAGGCGGATGTTTTATGCCACCGTATAAATGTGTAGGAAACACAAATGAATTTGGCGCGCAGACATCGGCAACCAAAGAGTGCGGTAGAATTGTTTAACTATCATCATGCTTCTCTTCGTACGGTAGTGGAGCGAACATTTGGGGTGTGGAAAGCGAGGTTTCCCATTTTGAGCAATATGCCAAATTACCCAATTGCGAGGCAACGAATGATTGTCACAATCATGCTGTACAATCCACAATTTCATCCGCTTATCTAATGGGGATGACCTACTATTTGGCAATTGGGAAGACGTGAATATCCATGCATCAAATTATGAGTCCCATCGTCCGCTTGAACTTACCGATGATTGGAGAGTACGCCAAGTGCAAGCGTAATCAATCAAGACATGAAGACATGAAGAGATTGCGTGATGCAATCGCACGACGATGTGGGAGGGTCGTTAAAATGTTAACTTGTAATTTATGTAGCCTAATTATCATACCTTTCAAACTTAAACCCAACCAATCATCGGTAATTCAAACATAAACGTAATCCGGCAACATCATATGTGGTAAACGGTACGTTTACGTAAAGTTCTGTTTGGACCGGGATCGGGATGGGGATGTTCGGGTGACGCGAGTCGGACATCCCGAATCGAAGCTTGTATAAAAGCGGTGAAGGTCGCTCTTCATCATTGTAGGCTTACTTCGGATAGGGATGTTGTACTTCGGTCGAGCCGAATCGGATATCCGAATCGAAGCTCGTATGAGCTGGTGCAGGTCGTCTTCATCGTTATAGGCTTACTTCGGATCGGGATCGGGATGTTGTACTTCGGGTCGAGCAGAATCGGACATCCCGAATCGAAGCTCATATGAAAGCTGGTGCGGGTCGCTCTTCATCGTTGTAGGATTACTTTGGATCGAGATGTTGTACTTCGGGTCGAGCCGAATCGGACATCCCGAATCGAAGCTCGTATGAACAGTGAAGGTTGCTCTTCATCGTTGTAGGCTTACTTGGATCGGGATGTTGTACATTGGTCGAGCCGAATCGGACATCCCGAATCGAAGCTCGTATGAAAGCGGTGAAGGTCGCTCTTCATCGAGGTAGGATTACTTCGGATCGTGATGGTTGAGTTCGGTTCGAAGGGAAATCGAACATTTTCACTTTGCGGGTATGTAGACTTCAAGTGTCCCAAGAGGTCAAACATTTTCACAACTCATGTTCTCCACCCTAGTATATCGACGAACCCTAGTCGAGGCGAATCGACCAGAATTTCCACCTTCACCGCATCACGCCATATATCAATGTCGGAAGGAATGAGTTCCCACACAATGTGTTCCCTACATATGTACTTGATTGGGACCGCGTTCGTGCGATTCAAGGAACCCTGGATCAAGAAATTCGTAGATGAATCGATGAAGCTGGTGTGCGTGAGATATGTACTGGAGCGGAGAATATATTATCCAGGGGATGTTGGCGGTTTTATGACAACGTGCGCACCGATGACGCCAACGATCGTATATATATAGATGTTCAAGGAGTGACAAGACAGTAAACCGCAATGTTATCAAAAATGTATTTCATTTTCCCGCCGTTTCTACCGAAGGACATCGGGCAACTGAAACGGAAATGCTTGATTATTTTAATTACGATAAACAAAATGTTGCATTACGTGGTGATTTTCAAAAGACTGGGTTTCTAGGCAAAGGGAAGTTTCGGTTGTTTTAGTTGGTCGGTGTTTATTAATGAAGAAGTCGGCTTTTGATTCGGTTAGTAGAGAACAATTGTTATATATGTATGTATTGCTAAGGGCATACAAAGTGTGACTAGGCGGACATTATTTACGACAATTTGAGTCGAGGAAAAGTCAAAGAGGATTTGCAAGAATATTGTCTAAAATCATGCGGTCTCAACACCCAAATGTGTTCGTAAACAGACCTAGCATTGCTTATCCAACAAAGATGATTTTAAATAAGCTTGGTAAAACTGGTGGGTTAGAGGACACTAGAATTATCATGAAGGCTCCACGACCTCAACCATGTAAGAGAAAGGAAGATAACGAAGGGGCAACTAGTTCGTTTCATGCGGTGACATCCTATCGGAGACCATCTTCATCTCATAATTCGGGAGAGGTCCCAGTCCGAACATCCAGTGCAGCTTCAAGCGTGGATGATATTGTGGAAAGACTTCTCATAGAAAAGTTAGTCGCACGAGGGATTGGAACATCCGATGCAATTGCAGATAAAGTCACTAAAGAGGCCGAGCAAGTGGTTCAAGTGACGGTGGATCTCGGATGCCACATCTGCAGTGCAGGTCATGTTGTGCCAATTCCCTCGAATTATCCGATTGAAAGGCTAATAAATGATCTTTGGATCAACTCCGCAAACACACACTTCTCGCCATTGACCAATATTATATGTGGTGAAGATTGGCCATACGTTGATCAATGAAGAAGATTTAATTAATCGGGGATTGTACAATGGAGTTCTATGTCGGCCTACCATGGATGAAGTTGCTCGAGAAATTAATGATCCAATCACCGACATTGATGTCGATGTATGTGCTCAAGTTGAACCAGACATCGATCAGCTTAATATAGACACCGACGTGGGTGCAAACCTTAGTGCCGACATTGTTAAACAAGGAGAACAACTTCTTATCAGATCTCCACGTTGTCATGTCATAGTTGAAGGAATGCCAGGCATATCACATCATGCGGAGATGCCCGACGACATTGTTGGTGATGGTGCTTCAAGTGCACACATTCACGCAGACTCGGAGACTTCCATGGAGAGAGAGAAGAGAGAGAAACGCAAGGGAACATTATTCGGTGAAACGTGATGGCTAAATTCATTGAAAAACATTTTCGAACCCATGAAGAAAAATTAAGGGACATGCGCGTAGTTGTGAAAGAAGATATATCTGTTGTTGATACGAAAGTTGATACTATTGCCGGAGCAATACAACCGATTGATGGAAAGTTGCAAGGATCGAAGGATGAAATCATTCACAACGCAGATGTCCTTAAAGAATTAGATGAGGTTGTAGGCATATCAGAGATGGTTAGGCTGTTTTGTACTACTGCCATACGGTGGGTGGACAATAAGGTTGACGGACTTACTTCGAGGTTAAAGCACGGTGGAAGGGAACAAATTCATCAATCTGAGCAAGAGAAAAGGTCGGATCGAGGTAGTCGAAATGCGGTCATTTTTATGTCAACGATTTCAAAATTTGGAACGATCGGTTCATTATAATGCATCCCTAACTTAGCCTCGCTACCATTCATCCCGAGCCTGAGTGAAAATCCGAATGACAGTGGGAGTCAACGATGTGATCCACCCGTTAATCCTCTTAATGCCCCAACACCCTCAATCGAGCTCGCTACCATTCATCCTGAGCCTCGCTATCACTCATCATGAGCCTGCTACCATTCATCCCGAGCTTGCTACCACTTATCCCGAGCCTCGCTACCATCCATCCTGAGACTGCTACCACTCATCCTGAGCCTGCTGATAATCCAAATGACAATGGACGTCAACCATGGGATCCACCGTTAAGCCACCTAATGCCACAAAACCCTCAACCGAGCCTCGCTACCATCCATCCTGAGACTGCTACCACTCATCCCGAACCTATTGATAATCCAAATGACAATGGACGTCAACCATGGGATCCACCGTTAAACCTCCTAATGCCCCAAAACCCTCGAAGCCTGTCACTCCAACCAAAGAAAAAGACGAGCGGTTATTTATGAATCGGATGATGAAGCCGAACCTTGTACAAAAACTTATAAGAAATGAGAAAAGATCGTTGATGTTGATGCATCATCCTCTGGGGTGCAAGCGTCACCCGAAGAACCACTTGAGAGTTGCAACCATCCGAGGGGTAAATCAGAGGAGATGATGATGGACTACATTAACGGTAAAAAGTAAACCAAAGCATAGTATTGAAGGTGGTATTGAATTTAATGGGGAAGACCTGAAAGGGCTAATCATCGATACTTGTGAATTTGAAATGATGGATGTAAATAACTTCGTTGCCGCACTTCATCCGACTTGTAAGAGGTCACAACATATTTATCCATATTCGGATAAGTATCTAATCACGCAAGGTATGAGTTATGGTTACCTACCTCGATAGTACTCATTTCCGCGAAATAATTTTAGGTCTGCAAGTTGATTCGATTGCATGGAATACAAAGGATTATATCCTTATTCCTTATCATGTTCGGGATCATTTCGTTGTATTACAATCTGGACGTGAAAGGAAAGAGGATAACTGTGTATGATTCCTATCGGAGATCCGAATGGGAATTTAGAAGAGGTCAACTTCAAAGCTTCATTATGTTACTCAGCGCCACATTTCAGGATGTGGGATTCTATGCTACCAATCGTCGCGGAAGAAAGCTCTTGTTAAATTTGATGTCAACCGACCTGCTCAGACTTTGATTCCTCAACAACGGATGGACTTAGTTGTGGTGCATTCATATGCCTTTTTATGGTTCAATTGCTGAAACCGAAGCAAGCATTCCACTATGGCCATGGAATGGCAAAATCAATATACCGTTGAAGACACCAAGAACGTGAGAAAGATTCTCGCTCATATGATATTCAACGAAGTGTTCCATTAAAGAAATGCCAAAACCTTCGGTTCCTCATTAATTTACTTTCTCGTACGTAGACTTTCTATAAACTAGTACTCATATTTATATATTTTGAGTTTTGCTAATTTCAGCTGTGTATTACCTTCAGAGGTGCTTTGAGTTTGGCTCATTCATTGGAGTGATTAGAAATCACTTTGTCAATTTTGTAAATGTCAATTTTCTCAAATCATTACACAAAACAGCTGTTGAATGTTTTGATGATAGAATGAAGGAGTTCGATTTAAATTTATGAACTATGTTTTCGAAAACGTGTAACAATTCTCAATTATTTAATGACAACAGTTAGCCATATCCAAAGAACATAATGTTCATCGAAAGACAATTTCATTTAATGGATTAAAATCAAATACGGGGAGATTGTTGCTTCAATGCATTGCTTTTTTTACGGATGTCATGGTCCCCAATCGAAGCAGTTTACTTCAATTCGGGAAGTCATAGTCCAATACGACTCCGTTAAAAACGCTATGACTCATTGAGAGCAGTTTACTTCGATTCGGGAAGTCATCGTCCAACACGACTCGGGTCATTGAGAGCAGTACGTCTCGACGGTTCAATGACGTCCACTTTCTGGATCGGGACATTAACTGATGATTATTACATTCGGTTTGAACTTCGTTGCGGTTGCGGGATGCATAACAGCTAAGTTGTTGAATTGTATTCAGACATGTCACTACATCTGGACTTACACTTATATAAAACCTTATACTTATATTTTGGTCGGTTTAAACAAATTGTTGCACCTACAACACTTTATTATTTATACAACTTTCCATATTCATCATTTCACCCAAGAAAATATGTTATCGCTCTCTCCATATGTAACTTCACTAACGCAACCAATATACAATCCTTACATGCCGAACGCCGAACTCAAGCTTTATGTGGGCACTCGGAAGCAAAATGGCCTTCCTTGCGGTCCCACCGTCATGCGGATTTTCAGGCTTCACACCATTGGCAAATCAAGCCATCATCATTCTCACCGGTTAGCATGAAACATCACATAAAAAACCACACAAATTCCTTCATCACTCCATTAATATTGACCAACTACTGAATTGAAAAATAACAAACCTTCAACGTTGGCAAAGCTAACCCTACTCATTCTCACCAACCGACATGAAACATACACAATATTTCCTCACCGCAACACCCTAAAAGATAACAATACAATTATTTCAGTCCAACAACGAAAATTGAAACACAATATTTCACTCTTCAAAAACAGGAGAATTTATATTATTTCTCTTCCTAGGGTCATACGGCCACCCTTCTCCATCTCCAAAAATTTTCACCAAAACCCAAATAAATCAAACAAAAGTAAAGAACATATAAGAGAAACACGCTTCACAAACAATAAATTCCCATTAAATCAAACACACGCCAAAAACGTTACGTAATCTAAAATTTTCATAGTCCATTATGTAACACAGAGAAAGTACAAGAAATTACTACAACGAAATTATAGTAATTACGAGAGAAAATAACCTTTGTGTTACAAGAGGGAAAGAGTCAAGATCAGCGTGGTTAGGGAGGAGAGCTGTCTTGTGTCATTCCAAACCCTAACCGCGTAATGACACAGGGTACGCATGGTCCTTTTATAACCCAGACACGTCGGGGCGCCACTAAACATAATGTTAGTACGGTGGCATAGTAACCATCACCTGCGACGTATATCCGGATGCCAATTCGGTCATCTAATCCGGTCATACAACTATATCACATATCATACACCATACGTATCATACATTTATATATTGGTCGGGGAAGAAATAAGAAGGAAAGGATGGAAGAAGAAGGGAAGACGACGGAAGACGGCGGCGGCGTGATTGAGACGTGGCTGAGGAAGCACCGTCAGCTGTACACCGGAGCCACCAGACACCCTTTCATTCTCAGCATTCGAGATGGCACCATCCATCCCTCTTCTTTCAACCGATGGCTGGTATGTGTACATTATATATATGTGTATATATATCTTCTTTAATCTACTCAATCAACTAACCTAGCAGGACTATATTTTAGTATTTCACACTCTGTTTGATACATAGACATATACGTATGTATGTGTACATGCATTCTTATTATTATTACTATTATGAAAGGGGGTTCGTAATCGACTAGTCGTAGTCGACTGAACCCCTTTTTAGTATGAAAGGGGACTCGTAATCGATGGAGGTTTGGTGGTTAATTTCAAACTTGAAATCGAAATATATGGATTGAGCTGTCAAATTGATAGATAAACAGACAAAATTAGTAATAATATAACGCGGCTCTTTCAGCTACATGCACACCAGCTGTTTGATGTTTTGACTAAATGGTCATTTTTTTGAAAGGAGGACCTATTTATCGTCACTGGTTAAGTGGGTAATTTTAAACTTGAAATTAAAGTATAGGGTATGACTCGTTCAAACATTTTGCCGCATTTAGCTGTTTATGCCATATTGTGAATTCAAACCATTCATCCCAACTGAATTGTGCTGATTATTTTGATTGCGGAGCGGATGCGATGGCATGTATGTTGATAGATTATTTATTTATTAACTAGTAGACATTTTTTCTTCTTCGTATAAATGATTATTACTAATATCACAAAAATGTTAAAATAATATATGTCAGAAAACACTGCTTATATGTCTGAAACACTTAGTAATAAAATTTACACTATATAGTAATTCGAAATACAATGCCATGCAATAGAAAATTAAGGTGAAGGTCAAATGTAAATTGATATACAGTAATGAAGGAGTTGTAATTGTCATAATAAGTAGTTATAGTCATGTTCTCACGGTGGATCAATTAATTGGAATGGAGCAATATGAATGAGCAGTTATCGTCGTAGGAGGCAATTTCTAAGAGGTTAGAGTGTAAGAGCGTGTTTGTCATGATACTGCTTTTTTTGTTTTCTGTATTAAAATACAGAAAACATTTTTTTTTGGTACCTTTTTTTTTTTTTTTTAATTTTTTGAAAATAAGTTGTTTTCAAATGTAAAAAAATAAAAATACATTATTGATGTTTTCTATTTAGTGTTTTCTGTTTTCACTTGTTTTCCGTTGACCCTGCCGCCCGCCGACGCAACCCCCCCTAGCTCGCACCCGGCGCCCGATCTACTGCTCGCCCACTGCGACATCCCCCCTGGCGCGACGCCCGCCTAGCACGACCTCCCCCGGCGCGACGCCCACACAAGCTTTCCCTCCGCATGACGGATCACCGGCACCCTACGTCACCCCCTCCCCCTCCCCGCACCACCGCACGAGCTTTCCTCCCTCCCCCCGCTCCCCGCACTACACGAGGTTGCACGAGATTTCCTCTCCCCCCCACTGCACGAGCTTCCCACACCCTGCATGAGCTTCCGGCGAACGAAAAACAAAAGCAGAAAACAGGAACCAAACAAAAAAATAAAATTCGATGATAATTTTTGAAAATATTGAGTATTAATTTTCGGAAACCGAAAACAAAATAACGGCGACAAACATAATAGATTTGTAATGATTTTTTTTGAATACTTTATCTTTTCCTAAAAAAGTCACAACAAAAAAACTGTGTCAGTCAAGTTTTGTCAACATTGACTTTAGCCTTCTAGACTGATTAGTGTCCTGAAAATCGGTAATGAACATTTTCATTTGAGGAGCTATTTAATTTTTATAGTTATCTTCTCCTGAAATCTGTTTGGTGCATGTTGTAGAGCTTAGAGCTGAGGAGACTTAAAATTCAAACTGCAGGGACAGGATTACCTATTTGTCAGAGCATTTGTGCCTTTTATGGCTAGTGTGTTGCTGAAAGCATGGAAAGAATCGATTGAGGGTCCTGATCTAGATGCCATTTTGGGTGGTGTTGCTGCTCTGAATGATGAAATTAAGTGGTTCAAGAATGAAGCCTCCAAACGGGGTGTTTCACTATTAAGCATCACTCCTCTGCCGGCAAATGTGCATTACCACATGTATGGTATACTTTATTTTCTCCAAATCAAAGCCGTGATGAAACCTAGAAAGTAAATGGTCTCGCACGTTTTGATTTTTGATTTTTTTTTTAATTGACCCTCTCAAGGCTGTAATCTAAAATTCTGAGTTTAAGCTTTTACGCATGGGTTTCTACCTCACAAGTTGCTAGTACAATTTTGCTGATACTTTTTGGAAGATCCAAAAGTACTCAACCATTGTGGGCTTGTGAGTAGTGATACTGATTTCTAATGTTCCTCGTGAATACTTGTGCCCTGTGACTATTTTTTTTATAGGTTCCTGGAGAACCTAATGAGCCCAGAAGTTGAATTTACAGTGGCTATTACTGCTTTATGGGCCATCGAAGCTGTTTATCAGGAGAGCTTTGCCCACTGCCTGGCAGATGGTTGCAAAACACCAACAGAGCTAAAGGGGGTTTGTGAAAGATGGGGAAATGATGATTTTGGTGGCTTCTGCTGTTTGCTCAAAGATATTGCTAACCGGCATCTAAGAAAGGCACCAGACGATGTGTTAACAAAAGCTGAAGAAGCAGTACACCGTGTCATTGTGAATGAAGTTGAGTTTTGGAATATGAGCCATGGAGAGACCTGAATCATCTCACTTAAAATTAAAATTGGCAATGTGCAAAGGAAGTACCTGTGGTCCATCAGTGTGTACTTTATTTTGTTTGTTTTTACTTCCTCATGCCCGTTCTAGCAAAGCACACTGCAATGAAAGTTTGAAAGCTAATGTACGAGTAAGAGAATATTTCTAGTTTATAAGAATGTCATTTTTTGTTGAAGGCCGTCATTTAGCAATGGCAAGGGAAGAATCGAAATTGCAATATTAAAAGTGAAAATTTGGCTGTCTTTTCAATCCTATTCTAATGCAAAATAAATTTGCGTTTGGTGAGATTGTAGGTGGGATTTGTTCACAAAACCGGAAGAAAATATGGTACCGTGTATTTGTTGACTTTAAGATCCGGACCACGTTTGCTATGTAACCATAATTGAGAATAATTTAAGCCTGTTTGTAGTAAACCGAGGAACATATTTTCTGCCTTCTCTGTGTTTCTTATTATGACAACAGATTAATCGGAATCTGAATCTAATGTGAAAGGTGTTGGGAATTTTTCCAAGGGGAATTCTACCGAAAATCGGTGCTACGTGCAAATACCCATAAACAATAATATATATTTGCAGTGCAAACTAAAGAGAAGGAGAATGCAAACACATACGAGATAAGGAGACTTTTATGTATAAAGCCAAAAATGAAAAAACTCATAGGGCTATTGTCCAAAATAACAAATCTATAAAATGATTGAGTATAGCTATATATCATGTTTCGAACAGTATGGTGCTAACGGGCGTCTCCTAAATGGCACAAGTGCATGTTACTTGAGGAGCAAGACGAAAAGTGTAACGAGTGCGGATGGAAAATGCTTCACGTTAGTTCGTGCGAGAAATCAATTGAGCCTTTTTAGAGTTTAGACATGCCAATCCGATTAAATGCAAGTAGCATGCATTTATTTTTCGTTAAGTCATAGACTTAACAAAAAAGAGAGGACTTGATATTCCCTATACAAACCGGTTGATAACTAGAATCATTCTCCCGATGAGCCTAACACAAGGCAAAAACAGGTTTACATGTGCCCCAACGGTTTGACTTACTTGGAGCATCCACAAGGGTGACTAAGTGTTGCACGGATGAAAACCCTGACCCCGTGACATACAACTCTTGCTTTCTTTCTTTTTTCTCTCTTGCATGGCTACTACACTTGCAACTCTCAACTCAAATGGCTATTACACACATAGCTTATCTCTAAATAACACAACCGCTACACATGCCTAATCCTTTTACGATATATACACCTATTTACAATAAATATAAGAGACATTAGAGTTTTGTCATGCCCCCAAATTCCAGGGAACCCGGAACTAGGAACATGACTTCCCCTTGCCCGCACCCGAAAGGTCAAAGGGTTGGTGACTAGCACCAATGGAGACTACACCGCGGGTCTCGTCTCAAATATGCAACCCTGTACGATCATACATCAAGGGTAATCCCGTACTTTCCCATATATCATCATGCATACAATGAGTCAAACAATCATACAGACATTACATCACAAACAGGATGCAAATACAATTGTCCACCTGGACTCATGTCCGGGATACAACACATAAAACAATATAAAATATAATATTGTATCATACATCGTAGTAAGAAGCGTCCTCCTGGAAGAAAGTCCTTCACTAGTCTCGGGTCACACTCAAAAAGGTAAACGGCAAGTAGGGGTGAGCGACAAGCTCAAGAGGTGACCCCAACACTCCACATCATGCAAACATACAAGTCTATACTACATGCCTCGGGTACTCGTGCACCGTGTAGTGTGCACAATCATTAGGACTCATCCTACAAACAAACATCAGGACCTACCCTGCCCACACAACTCGGGGCACTCGGCCCTAGCTCCACGAGCTCAACGGCTCAACTCAGCCTTAGCCTATCCCCACCACGGCGTAATATGCCCGGCCACGGTCGCCACACAGGCTTGCAATCGGCACATATGCCGCCTCGGCCATAGTGGCCACACAGGCCTTAGCCTCACGGTGAGAACCCAAACAAGTCACGGAGTCCACCAATACCTCACACCAACATACTAACATTAGTATGGCATGTCATTCTCAACATTTCCTTTTAATCGTAGCCGGTCTTCACAAGTAAATCCTCAATCCTTGATTTATGAAGGAAGTACCCATAGCAGCCTATTTTCTTGAAATCAAAAGTCCCGACATTAGGTTCCCATATCATAAATAAGATAATCTGATTTTTTGGGGATTTTTCTGAGATGTCTAACCCCACTTTCCAAAAAGTCACCATTACGAACTTTTGGGTTTTTCTGAGATTTTACACTAAAACTCAATTTTCACATTTTGAAAGAGTGGAATTTATTTTTCTAGTATTTTTCTTTGAATCCAAAGGGGGGGTATTTCGTTATTTACATTGTAACTTAATACTTAAATGTGTAGATGGGTATAGGTTACAATGTAAATAGGTCCAGATCAGGTCTTGTCCAGTGTCCGGTTACACCGCCGGAGCCGGCGACTCGTAGCTCGAACTTGCGACTCGTAGGCCGCGGAGTGCGGAACTATAACGTGCCTCGAAGACTCGAAGCGAGGCTACGACCTTCGACCTACGAGGCAACGAACTTCGACCCTTCGGCTACGAACTACGAGGCTACGAACTATGAACTACGAGGCTACAAACTACGAACTATGACCCTTCGACCCAGAACTTCGGGTCTTCGTCATTTCGACTCTGGAATGCGCCTAGGGTACTATTCATCGTCGTTTTCACCTGTTCTTCGTCCGAAACGTGCCCGAAACTCCCCGACGCTCACTAACAACCTTGTTTCGCAACACCCCTATCCAGTGTCCGGTTCACACCGCAGAGCCGCGACTCGTAGCTCGAACCTTGCGACTCGTAGCCGCGGAACGGCGACTCGATAGCCGCGGAGTGTGGAACCGCAGCCGCGCCTCAAAGACTCGAAGCGAGGCTACGACCTTCGACCTACGAGGCAACGAACTTCGACCCTTCGGCACCTAGTTCCCACCCGTACGAAGGAACGCTAGGTCAGCTTAACTCGTCGCATTTGGATCGGAACCCATCAATCCGTTGTAAAGCATTTGTGTAGGAAAGCGCTTAGCAGAAGATCGATTTAAACGAAGGCAACAAACGATTGTATTGATTGTTTGAAAGCTTTACAACATCACTCCCCTACATATAGATATTAACACGTTTTTGGCTATGTCGCCAGGAGACATCATATATGATCGAAATCTAAAATCTCTACAACTTACTCTATAAGCTAAGTACAACACTTTATAAAGGGGAAATACCCCAAAATGGCCTAAGTATGCTAGGATAAGCCTCGGTCCGTGACACCGCCACACCTTGAGGCAGAGCTACGACTCGTAGCTGCGGAGTGCGGAATCGCAGCGCCTCGAAGACTCGAAGCGAGGCTACGACCTTCAACCTACGAGGCAACGAACTTCGACCCTTCGACTACGAACTACGAGGCTACGAACTACGAACTACGACCCTTGGACCCGGAACTTCGGGTCTTCGTCATTTCGACTCTGGAACGCACCCAGGGTACCGTTCATCATCGTTTTCACTGTTCTTCGTCCGAAACGCGCCCAGAAACTCCCCGCACGCTCACTAACACCCCCGTTTCGCAACAAACTACGATATCTACCTCAAAATGCGTCCATAATGCCTCTAAATTGCGCGAACAAACGAAACACGTATAAAATTCCAGATTTCCATGGTTGACTTATCAACCCTCATGAAAAACACGGCTTAATCAACCCCAAAATCACAAAAACATATATCCACAATGATATAAAATAGTTCTTAACCAACGATTTTATGTTAAACCATTAGATCTAATCCAAAAATTAGATTTCCCCAAATTCTAAGGTTTATGCTCAAATTTATAAATCATGATAAATTCGTGTAGATCCAAAACAAGAGAGAGATAAGAAGTTCAAGGACACCTACTTGAAGTGAATCTTTGAGCTCCACAAACCCAAATCGCCCCAAATCGCCAAGGCCTCCAAGCTTTCTCAATCTCTCTCTCTCAAATGCACAAACGTGATAACGTAAAATGAAATCTCTTTCTTTTCCTCGCTATTTATATTTTCGCGATCAACTGACCTAGTCAACCATTAACCCAGCCAATAATTGACCTCCCAACACAAAAATGACCTCCAAGCCCCGAACTCTAAATTGAGTCAAACTACGGTCAAAACACTCGAAATGACGAGCACAACACTAGATCGATATTATCACACGCAAATGACCCCGAGAAAGTCAACAATCGGGTCAAACGGGGCCTGACTCAAATCAGGCCCAAGTACGGACAAAATGCTCACATCGATGGCTACACTACCGTCCAGATAGTTACATTCCCATAGAATGACTATCTCTCAAGACTTCCCAAATACGAGTCTTTACAAGTTTAATAAGAAATAACAAAACTACTCTTAAACGCAAAGTCAACCAATAAACCCCGATAAAGTCAATAATCGGGTCAAACGGGGCCCCGACTCGAAATCAGGCCCAAGTACGGACAAAATGCTCACATCAATGGCTACACTACCGTCCAGATAGTTACATTCCCATAGAATGACTATCTCTCAAGACTGCCCAAATACGAGTCTTTACAAGTTTAACAAGAAATAACAAAACTACTCTTGAGAGAAGTCTAGCCCAAGTTCTTTAAAGCTGTCTTTTATAGCCAATGAGTCTAGGAACCCATTTGGGTTAGACCTATCCAAAAATATGCCCCACACAATCTAAATGAGGTGCTTCACCAAGCTAAATTGTGATATGCTTCATCACCTGCTTTTTATCCGGGCTCATATTGGCTTGTGAAAAGACTCAATGCTAATTCATTCAATTGGTCCTTGAGTCATCGCTACACAAGGCTCATAAAAACCATAAAAGAAAAAGAAAACACAGAGTCACCACCAAACAATCTAGAGGTGTGATTGGGCACCTAAAAAAAGTTTACGATTCCAGAGAATTAGTTTCAAGAGTTGGTTACGTGTGGGGAAGGAAGAAAAAAGCTCTTACGTTCTCACAGCGCCCACAATTGATACATAGTTTTGATCTATGGGTGTTTGCTTTCTTTATTTAATTTTTTTTTATATTTTTGACTTTTTAAAGAAAATGAAGATTTTAGAATCTAAGCCAAGGAAAATAAAAAGAAGAAATTTTAAATTAAGTAAAAAGGGACATTCTAATTTTAGAAAAAGAATATAGGATCTAAGCCCATGTGGTAGTATTTCATTTTTCTTAAAAAGGTGAAAAAAATAATTTTCTTTTTTTTAGAGAAGAAAAATAAAAATAATTTGAATTCAGGATATGGAAATACTATCACAATTAATATTAGCCTGACATACTAGGATATGAGTATCTAGGGCTCAACCCCCATGATTGCCCAGGCCTTTTATTTGGTTTTCTAAAAAGCAATAAGTTTTATTTGTCCTTTTATTCCTTTGAAGAAAAGGAAAACCATTTCACTTTAAAATATTAAAAAAAAAGTTTTCACCATTTAAATATAAAAAAAATTAAAGAGGAGAACTTGGACCACCTGTCGGTTTTACTACCAGGTGCCTTGCTTGTTCTTTAATTGTTGCTCGATTTATCCTGAAAATCACGAAGTTAGGAAAAAATGAAATGTAACTTCTTGCTCCGGATGCTCCCTGAAAACACAAGGGTTAGAAAGAAAAAAGGCGCTTCTCTTCTTCCCAACCATTGTATACCAAAAGTATTTTCTTTAGAATTTCACCCGAGGGATGGTACACTGCCTAGAGAAATAGAAAATGTGTCTAATTAAAAAAATATCAAAATGCTCTCTCTAATCTTCCATCTTATTAATCCGTCCAACCTGATCCTCCTATTCTGCTCAAGGTGCAGCCTATTTATAAATGTCTCAAGTGGAGACAACTAACACCTTAGCAATAGGGGGCTACTGAGTATTAATGATTTTGCATTTCATACGGTCAATTGTGGCGCCCAAGGAATTTAAACATTTAAAATGACATTTCAATATGAAGGCTCTCAGTTCCCATAAAAAAGGAGTCCCAATGCTGTACTAGTAGCATTTATTGCTCTCGACGTTAATCATTTTGCAATCCCGACAACTACGACATCCGAGGATTTTGTCAATTAAAATGTCATTTAATTACAGAGGTTTCCCATTCTTATGCTTAAAAATGGAATCCTAAAACATATTAATTTAATTTTTGGAGACTCCTCAATTCATACGCTTGAAAAAGGAGTCCTAATACACTGGTCGTATTTAATGTACTTGGAAAAGGATTTTTCTGAATTTACAAAGTCCCGATACTGCATTGGTCACAAAATGACTTATTGAATATAATCAGGAAGACGAATTGCGAAGAATGAGGCTTTTGAAGATGTTTCGGACAATAGTTGGATGCCCGAATGGATTCACTGAGACATTATGGATTGGAAATCTAGCTTTATTCTGAATTATTGGAGTTATGGATTGGAAATGACTTATGGATTCACCGAGGCAAAATTTACCAAGCTCGCAAGGTACGTACCTCAATACGTGGCTAGAACCCAAAGTAAGGTTCAAATATTTTACCATGGCTTGAAGCCAAGTATACAGAGGGCATTGGTAGCCTTTGACTTCATCGACTATGAAGTTGTTGTTCGGTGTGCATTAAAGGTGAAAATGGAACACCTTGACTACTAAAAGACTCGTAAGCAAAATGAAAAGAAGAGGAAGGTGGACTATTAAGCTAGTAAACCAGAAATCAAAAGGCCTATCATAAAGGAGGTAACATTTTCTCCTTGCCCAAAATGTGGAAAAAAACACCATGGTGAATGCTTCCAAGGATCAGGAAAATGTTTCAAATGTGGCAAGCCTGGACATCAAGCTCATGAATGTCAAGACAAACTTAAACAAGGACAACAAGTGAATCATAGTCTCAATCAAAATCGTAATCTTCTACAGCCGCCGAGACAAACACTGATTATGCACCTAACCCTCAAATGTTTCAACTGCAACGAGCTTGGACATTACGCCAATCAATGTCCAAAGTTGAAGACCATGGGAGTGAGCCGACAACGACTCAAAGAACCATACCAACCACAATCACCTGCGCGCCGCGCAAGAAACCAGGGCATCGGCTCGTGCATATGCTATCACCACCGCAGAACCTGGAGCCATTGGTGGAAAAGGAAACAAACAATGAAGTGGTGAAAGGTACCTTACTCATAAACTCCTAGAATGCTTATATCTTATTTGATTCTGGTTCAACACATTCTTTTATCTCTGCAAAGTATGTCAAACAACTAAATATTCCACATCAAAGGTTAAAGGTAGAATTATCAGTGATAACACCAAGTGGTAATACCATGAATGTTACTAAACTATATAAGTCATGCCCTATAACTATTTGCGAAAGAATCCTACCGGCGGACCTTATTTCCTTACCAATAATAGACTTTGATGTCATATTAGGAATGGATTGGCTTACTATTAATCATGCAACCATAAAGTGCAATCAAAAAAGGGTTACTTTTAATCTTCCAAATCAACCTAAGCTGGTGTTTGCTTGTCAAAAGGATGAAGACATTGCATCTAATCATCAAGAAGAAGGATCTCTTTTCAATACAAGTGCAGGTGAAATTAAATTAAAGGAGATCCCGATCCTCTGCGAATATGAAGATGTGTTTCCTTACAAATTACCGTGACCCCCACTCCGATGAGAAGTCGAATTTTCTATCGATTTAATGCTAGAGACGAACCCTATTTCTAAAAGTCCATACCGTATGGCACTAATGGAGTTAAGTGAATTGAAGAAGCAGTTGCAAGAGTTGATGGACAAAGGATTCATTCGACCAAGTGTATCCTCATGGGGAGCGCCCGTCCTATTTGTGAAGAAGAAGGATGGCTCGATGAGACTCTGTATCGATTATAAGGAGCTCAATAATGTCACTATTAAGAACAAATACCCATTACCGAAGATCAATGAACTCTTTGATCAACATCAAGGTGCTTGATACTTCTCAAAAATTGATCTCCGGTCTGGTTACCACCAGCTAAGGGTGAAGGAGGATAATATTCCAAAGACAGCTTTTCAAACAAGGTACATGCACTATGAATTCACTGTAATGCCATTTAGGTTGACGAATGCTCTGGCCATATTCATAGATTTAATGAATAGAGTATTCCATAATTACTTGGACAAGTTTGTCGTCGTTTTCATCAATGACATACTCATCTACTCCAAAAGTCAGGATGAGCACAAAGAACATTTGAGGATTGTATAGCAAACCTTAAGGAAGAAGGAGTTATTTGCTAAATTTAGTAAATGTGAATTTTGGCTATAGCAAGTGGCATTCCTAGGACACATGGTCACTCATGAGGGCATCTCTGTAGACCCTGCAAAGACAAAGGCAGTAGAAGAATGGCCAAGACCTACAACATGAACAAAGGTCCACATCTTTTTAGGACTTGATGGATATTACCGAAGGTTTGTAGAAAGCTTTGCAAGATTGGCAAGCCCATTGACAAAGCTAACTCGTAAAGGTGTTAAAATCGAATAGACCAAGAACTGTGAAGATAGCTTTCAAGAACTAATTAAAACGATAGTTGATTAGTGCACTTGTACTAGCTTTACCTTACGAGAGTGGAGACTTTCTGATCTATAGTGATGCATCAAAGGAAGGACTTGGTTATGTGCTAATGCAAAATGAAAAAGTAATTGCCTATGCATCACGCCAATTAAAGATCCATGAGATAAACTATCCCACACATGACTTGGAGCTGGCAGCAATCGTCTTTGCATTAAAAATCTGGCGTCACTATCTTTATGGAGAGAAATGTGAAATCTACACCGACCATAAAAGCCTCAAGTATATATTCACTCAAAAGGAGCTAAATATGCGACAAAGAAGGTGGCTGGAATTATTAAAGGACTATGATTGCACTACTAATTATCATCCTGGGAAGGCAAACGTGGTGGCCAATGCTCTAAGTAAAAAATACTCTAGTACTTCAGCAGCAATAATCATCATACAGAGACCTTTAATCGAAGACTTAAAGAGGATGGATCTCGAGATTGTAAAACAAGGAGCGAGAAGTTATCTAGCACAAATATCTGCCCAACCAACACTATTAGAGAAGATAAAAGCAGCACAACATGGTGACCCCAACTTATAAAAGAAGATAGAGGCTACACAAAAATGTAAACTCCCTGAGTTCACTATTGATAAAGATGACATCTTAAGATTTGGAACGAGATTATGTGTGTCATAATCTAATGACTTAAAAAGAGAATTATTAAAAGAGGCACATAGCTCAGCATTTTCCGTACACCCTGAGAGCACTAAGATGTATCGCGATCTGCGAGAGCACTTTTAGTGGGATAACATGAAGAGAGATATTGCAGACTTTACATCAAGGTGTCTAGTGTGCCAACAAGTCAAAGCTGAGCGACAATTACCAAAGGGAGCTTTACAATCATTATCGGTACCTGAGTGGAAATGGGAGAATGTGAGTATGGATTTTTTCATGAGTGTACCAAGAACATTAAAGGGACATAATGCTATTTGGGTTGTAGTAGACCGACTGACAAAGACGTCTCACTTCATTCCCATACGAGAAGACTTCTCTTTAGATCAGCTAGCCAAGCTTTACATCAAGGAAGTTGTCCAACTTCATGGAGCACCATTATCTATTGTATCCAATCGTGACCCAAGGTTTAAATCAAAATTTTGGAAGAGCCTCCAAAATTTCCTGAGTATAGAGCTAAGGTTTAGTGCTGCTTTTCACTCTCAAACTGATGGACAATCAAATAGGACAATCGAAACATTGGAAGACATGCTTAGGGCATGTGCAATCGACTTCCAAGGAAGCTGGGATCAACACCTTCCCTTGGTGGAATTTTCATATAACAATAGCTACCATTCAAGCATACAAATGGCTCCATGCGAAGCACTTTATGGAAAAAGATGTCGAATGCTAACTTGTTGGGATGAGGTAGGAGAGGGAAAACTGTTGGATCCAGAATTGGTGAAAGAAACAACAGACATTGTACGCTCTATCTAACACTATATGAGAGCTACACAAAGTAGACAAAAGAGTTATGTAGATCATCATCGTCAATATTTAGAGTTCAAGGAGGGTGACCGAGTATTTCTAAAGGTATCCCCATGGAAGGGTGTCATAAGGTTTAGGAAGAAGGACAAACTAAGCCCTCGATACATTGGCTCGTTCGAGATACTCGAGAAGATTGGACCTGTAGCCTACCACTTAGCCCTACCACCAAATTTGGAGCATGTACATAATGTGTTCCATGTATCTCTCCTAAGGAAATACATGTCTGGCCCATCACATGTGTTAACTATAGAGCCCGTTCAGCTGGGAGTTAACTTGACCTATGAAGAACAACCTGTGAAAATCCTTGATTGAAAGGAGCAGGTACTCCGTACAAAAAGGATTCCACTTGTGAAGATATTATGGAGAAACCTAGCAATCAAAGAGGCAACTTGGGAGCACAAAGAAACGATGAAACAAAAGTATCCTAACATCTTCAACGATGAAGGTATGCAATAATTTCGAGAATGAAATTTCCTTAAGGACGGTAAGATGTAAAACCTGCAAATTTTAATAAATTAATAGTTACTATGATTGTGAAGAACCTTATAAATAAATAAAGAATAGAAAACAGTTGTTGAAGTAAACTAGCAGATAAAATAGTAACTAGCTGTTAAGAAAAAATAGTTGTTGGAATAGTTCCATTGGATAAGTATCAAATGAATGGTGTGATGAAAGGAAGAGGATTATAAGTATAGAAACTAATGAAAATATATGATCAAACCCTCAAAAAAATATACAACCCAAAACGGCTACTATACGAGATGAAGATTATGTCAAATATTTTAATAGTATTTATTAATTATTTTAAATATATTATTATATGAATAAATACTGATTTAATAAAAATATATATCATCTATTTAAATTTATCATGTCAAATAAAAGTAGCAAAAATGTTTTATTAATACTCCATAACAATAGTTATGCTTAGAAAGGATAGACTAGCACAGTTCTGGAAGTCATATTTAAAAATTTATAACTTTGTTTATATAGCTCCAAACAACTTGATATTTTTCTATCATGTTCAAAATTTAGTTATATACCTTTCGTAAAATGTTCAGCTTCATTGGATCATCCCATTAGGAGAAACAATTTAAACAGTACACCAGGGTCTAGTAGCACGCCCATAATTTCTAGTCTCACTTCAAAACCCAATAACCTTTGGTATATAAGTCCAATAGACTTGAAATTGGTCTCGAAGTGTATATAATTAATTTAAGCCTTGTTGAATTTAATAAAGAATCTAGAAAGTTATAGTCAAAATAGTAGGTCATGCACCCATGTGACTTTTGTGATCAAAGAAACCTTCAAAGTCAAATAAATCCTAAAAATTCAAAAATGGGAACAACAAAGGGGCCACATGGTATATAATAAGGGGATAAGAATTAAATAATGTGAAAAGGATAAAAGTAGGGAAGAAAATAAGATATTATAGACAAAAGTTTTACCTACCATTCCCACCACCTACCATCCTTTGCCCTTTTTAAGGGATGTCTTGCCTCTCCTCTTAATGCACAAGTTCCCTAAAGTCATACCATGAAATTATCTCTACAAAAACTCCCTCAAGCCCTCTTAACACCCAAATACTTTACTCAAACCCTCTTTTATTTTTGGTACTTACTAAGCGTCAAAGTCCTACGAAAGATAATACTCAAGATTTTAAAATTTTGAAGTTTCTTATTATTTATTATGTAAATCTATATCGTTTGTTTTTCCACCTCATATATACTATATCCACGGTTGGTTTTATCACCTTATATATATTATTTACATGGTTGGTTTTATCACCTCATATTAATTTAATGTTTTAATTTTTAAGGTTTAGAACGCGGAAACGACAAGCAGATCGTAAGAATTTTCTTTTGCTTTCCTTTCCTCTTTCTATGTCCTTGTTGCTTTCTATTACTTACCTTTTATTAACATCCCCTTTATTAATTATTTATAAGGGACATTAGTATTTTTGATTTCTCTTTACCATTCCGTTTTATTAATTGAGGTAGATGACCTTTTTGAAAATCAGGATTATCATTGATAACCTTATGTTCTTTACTTAACTATGCTTCATGAAAATTCTATGATTTATTTTATGCAATGAATTGATCTTGTTATGATCTCTCTTATGTTGGGCAAAGTAAGTTTTTTATGGGTAGTTCCAGAAAGACTATCAATGTATTGGGTAAAAAATATCACTAGAGAGTGTTAATCCAGCTGATAATATGTTATGTTATGATATGGTATCTGAGTAGTTAACCTGGATCATGATGTTATGATACGATGTCCAAACATAATCTTTCATGTTAGGATTCCATTATGAAATGTTGATCACGTATGATGTGCAAACATTATGAAATCTTTTATGGTATTTCTTATGTTAGATATCTTTATGATTTTCCTTGCCCACTTATGTTTACCCTTACTAGGCTATTTGAGCTCACCTTTTTTATGATTTCTTTTCCAACCCCAGGTAATTAAAGGAACGGAGAAATTAGGATAAGGAGTCAAGAAGTGCTTGAAAATAAAGTTGTGTGAAATTTTAAAGATTTATTAAGTTTGACTGCTCGTGTGCTTTGTTATGTAATAATGGGTTATGAAAACTTAGCCTCTAAACCCCCTAAACCTTAAAGATCTTGAATTAAAATTTGTAATAATTAATGATTTGTTTGATGAAATAGTTAAAAGTTTGAAATTTATATCAAACCTGTATATTTAATTTTCGCTAACGCACCCGATTTGGAGGTCTCGAATTTGGGGGCGTTACAGAATAAGTGAGCTACAAAAATAAGGATTCCATCGCTATAATTTGGGGTTTGGTTTGGTGAAGAAGGCTTTACCCAACCTTCACTCGACCATCATCTAGTAACCTCATATCTCACCTATAAAGACTCGTATTTGGGTAGTTTTGAGAGATAGTCATTCTATGGGAATGCAACTATCTGGACAGTAGTGTAGTCGTCGATGTGAGCATTTTGACTGTACCTGGGCCCAATTCTGAGTCGAGGCCCCGTTTGACCCGATTGTTGACTTTTTGGGGTTTATTGGTTGACTTTACGTTTGAGCGGTCATCTGAGTGTGGTAATATCTAAATAGTGTTGTGCTCGTTATTTCGAGCGTTTTGACAGTAATTTGACTCAATTTGGAGTTCGTGACCTCGGGAGGTCAATTATTGCGTTCGGGTCAACTATTGTTGGGAGGCCAATTATTGGCAGCAGTATAAATAATTAAGAAACTGCATTATCCCTTTAATTTGCTTGGTGCATGCATGTTTGAGCAAGAGAGAGAGAGAGAGAGAGAGAGAGAGAGAGAGAGAGAGAGAGAGGAGGTGAAGAGCTTCCTTGGTGATTGGGGCGTTGGGTTGGTGATTTGGGGCGATTGGAGTTCGTAGATCGCAAATAATCTTTCTAGGTAGGTGTCTTTGAACCTCTTATCTCGATTCTGTCTTGGAATATGCATGAAGTTATTATGATTTATGAATTTGAGCATGAACCCCAGGTTTTGGGGAAAACCCAATTTTGGGGTTAGATATGATGATTTAGCATAAAATCTGTGGTTAAGAACTGATTTATATCAGTTTGGGTACGTAATTTTGTACTCTGTTTAGTAAAACGCGTGTTTGTGAGTGCCTAGGGGGTTGCTGGGTTGATCCCAAATGAAAATCAGGCCAAAAACGATGGTGAACAGTACCCTGGGCGAACTGCAGGGTCGAAGTTCGTAATCAGCAGCTATGGAGTCAGCAGCTGTGGAGTCAGCAGCTATGGAGTCAACAGCGGCGTAGTCCGGATCAATGGATCCGAATCAGTGGGAAGTTAGTCCGGATCAGTCCGTAGGAAGTTAGTCTGGATCAGTCCGTAGGAAGTTAGTCCGGATCAGTCCGTAGGAAATTAGTCCGAATCAGCCCTTAGGAAGTTAGTCTGGATCAGTCCGCAGGAAGTTAATCTGGATCCGTCCGCAGGAAGGTAGTCCGGATCAGTTGATACGAGCAAGACCTGAAGATCGGTCCACGACTTCCGCAGCGAATGTTCATTGCCGCGCGCAAATCCGCATCGCACTAGACTAAATACATTGTAAACCATTATGCCTAAATATTATACTTAAGTTACAATGTAAATAACGAAATACCCCCATTTGGATTCAAAGAAAAATACTAGAAAAATTAATTCTCACTCCTTCAAAATGTGAAAATTGGATTTAGTGTAAAATCTCGAAAAAATCTAGTTTTTCGTAGAGGTGGATTTTTGGAAAGTGGGGTTAGACATCTCAGAAAAATCTCCAAAAATCAGCTTATCTTAGTTATGATATGGAGACCCAATGTCGGGACTTTTTATTACAAGAAAATTGTAATGATCCGTGTTTGTAGTATGTACGAAGTTAACCACAGATGCCTTGTGAGTGGAAATTATTGGGTTTTAGGGAGTTTCCTTCCCACACACTTTAGCTAAAACACCTTGGATGTAAGGACCCGTGTTTTGAGTTAGTCAGTCTTGCCTTCTGAATGGGAACTTTCTAGATTTTGACCTAGTAGATGGGCTCAGATGAATTGGCGTGCAGACCAAAAGATTCTTAGAATGATGTCTTCTATCTACCACAGAAGTTTCAGGCCAAACGGACGTGCACGTGAATTGGACCCATTTGGCGTGCAAGGTTTTTATTGCATGGATGTCTTTTACATGATGCAAGGAGGCTTGGGGTAAAGTTTGAGTGCATTTGGAGCTGCACGCCAATTGGAGAATTGGCGTTCAAATTGGCGTGCAAGCATGTTTTTGCATGGTTACCTTGGTTTTGTCATTCTAATGATTTTTCCCCAAAGGACCATGTTGAAATTATGGATATTTTGGCGTGTATGGATGCGGGAAGGTTGTAGCTTGTTCCATCAAAACTACGTCGTTTTGATGTTGGGTTTCACTTAATCAAAACTACATCGTTTTGATAGTAGGAGGTCTATATAAGGATGAGGAGCCCTCTGTTTTAGGTTTTAGGGTTTGTTGTTCCACCAGCCGTCGCAGAGAGAGAGAGAGGGAAGGAGGGCTTCTGGTGGCTGCCGGAGCGTTTTGCGTGGGTGGTCGGAGTCTTGCGTGGAAGTGGGAGCAGGAGAACATACAAGGTAAGGGTTCTGTTCTTCCTAAATCCTCCTCTGTTCTAGGGATCTAGAGTAGATTATGGATTATATCTGTTTATATATATATGTAATCCATATAGGTGTGATCTCCTATATGGATGTTGGCCTTCGATGGCGGTTTTTGATGTATTCTGGTGTTGGATGGTGAGTGCATATTAAATGTTCGATAAAATGCCTGTGTGAATATGTCTGGGTGAATATGCCTAATATGTGTTTGATTTTATGCCTGTGAAAGTGTGTATGCTACGTGTTTGGTTTAATGCCTGTGTGACCTTGTATGCTGTGTTTGTGGAACCCGGTGGCTATGGAAGCCCGGGACTGGAAATGTTAGCCCGTGTGGCTAAGCCTGAGTGGCCGTGGATATGTTAGCCCATGTGGCTAAGCCTAAGTGGCCGTGGATATGTTAGCCCGTGTGGCTAAGCCTGAGTGGCCGTGGATATGTTAGCCCGTGTGGCTAAGCCTGAGTGGCTGTGGATATGTTAGCCTATATGGCTAAGCCTGTATGGCTGTGGATATGTGTGTGCCATGTGAATGTGGAATACAACTTGTTTATATCTTATTGTCACTACACTGCACCTGTACACACCCTCATGTAGACGCTAGGGGCATGGGATGGATTGGGGAGACATGATCCCTACTGAGTTGTGGTTGCTCACCCCTCCCTCTATGTTGTGTTTTCTTTCAGGAACATACAGGCATTAGGTGGGACCCCAAGGTGGAAGACCTTATTTACCTTACCGTCTTTCATTTTATGTTATTTTGTGGGAATTGATGTAACCCCAGTGGGGATGGATTGAAAAGAGGATTTTATTGTAATAGACTGGTTTGGATTGTGGATTGCTTTGATGAACATTACTTTCTTGAATGTGTTGTGGATGCTTAAAATGTTATATTCGGGGTTTGTATCCTAACCCCTTTGCCCTCCGTGTGGGTAAAAGGGGAGTCACGTACCTGTTTCCTCGGGTTGGAAATTCGGGGCATGACAATATGGTATCAGAGCATGGTCTAGTTGGCCTAGGGTAGTGGGCGGATCTGGTTATCTTGAGTCCTTTGGAGGAACCTGGAGGGACGTGCCTGATCAACACGGTCCTCTTGGAGCCTCTAAGGTGTACTTGGGGTAGTCCAGACCTGAGGTAGGATTTGCATGAATTGGCATTAGGGCACTAGTTGCATTTGTTGCTATGTGTGAAGGATGTGAATAACATGATTATGTGTGAACTGTGCAACTCTGAAGAATCTTGGAATGCCTTGGGCATGACTACAATGTGGATTGTGCTGTGTGCGATGTTGATTGGTGCATTGTGTAAAATGTGTGTGATGCCATGTACTACTTGACTTGATAATGGGGTAGAGGTAGTGAAACTTGATAGTAGTCGAACACGTTATGACGTTTATGCTTCTTACTTCTTGTAGTAAAAATGCCACCGAGGAGAGTGACGCGTGCGTCTGGGGCAGTGGCTGATGAGTCATCTGCCCATGAGGGCCCAGTGCGGGGCGTCCGTTGGAGGACATGCACCGTTGCCTGGCGCAGTGCGAGAAGGCATCCGACTGGAAGTCCAAGAGCTTAGAGAGGGTATCCGGCAAGAAGTCCTGGGAGGAGGTGCGCCGTGAGATGGCGGCACGGCAGGTGGTGCCACCACCACCGCCACCACCCGGCGGGGAGTTACCAAGGGAGCATGAGGGTTCGGCGAGTGGCGGACCGACTCGTGCAGAGGATGACGTGGTGACACGGTTCCGAAAGGAACAACCTCCGCGATTCAAAGGGGAGGAGGACCCAGTGTTAGCTGAGCACTGGCTAAGGCAGATCGAGCATGTGTTTTCCTTTCTCCTACCCCTGGGAGGAGGATAAGGTGAGGCTGGGCATTCGGCAGTGGAGGGGAATGCTCTTGGAATGGTGGCAGAGTGTTGCGGGGAGCCGTGCGGTGCGGTTCATGTTATGGGACGAGTTCCTGCAGCTCTTCCATGATGAATTCTTCCCCGAGTCGTTAAGGTGGCGAAGAAGAGAGGAGTTCGGCAGACTGAAATAGAGATCAAAGATGGTGCCCGAGTATAAGCGCGATTCCTGGAGCTTGAGCAGATTTGCTCCCAAGACCGTGGCGCAGGAGGACCTGAAGGCCCACAAGTTCACCTTGGGTCTCCGGCCAGCACTTAGGCAGAGGGTGGCAATTCTGCGTTTGAGGACCTATCTCGAGGTTGTTGAGACAAAGACGTATAGTCGAGAGGGAGTTGGAGGATGGGAGTCAGGTCCATCAGGGTCGCCATTTGCAAAGTGGGTCCGAACGCGATTCGGGGTCCAAGAGGCCCAAGACGGAGGAGAGAGATAGTAGTTCCTTCCGCAGCAGGGGACAGACATTGGAGAGCCCAGGGAGGTCTAGCTTTGGCGGTGGCAGGCAAGGAGGTCCAGCAGGAGATCTCCCCGGCAGTTGTCATTGCTGCGGGGAGTAAGGCCACTTCAAGAGGGAGTGTCCCAAGAAGAACTGGCGATGCAATAGCTGTGGATGAGAAGGCCATTTGAGCCGGGTTTGCCGGAGTAGCAACAAGGGAGTTGGAGGCATGGCATCCGGCATGAGGAGTGACGCCGGGTTCCGTACACCAGCGAGAGAGACCAGCTCGTCGGTGGCAGGCTAGTCGGGTAGGATCGAGTCGGACCCGACCCCGGGGGAGGCCGGAGCGGCAGCAGACCGAAGTTGGAGGCAACCTTAGCGGGAAGCGTCCGGTGAGTGAGCCGACTAGTGGCACGGGCCAAGAAAGGGTGTTTGCGCTGGAAGCGATGTACCAGGAGGAGGCCGAGCTACCACCCCCACCAGTGAGGGTGGAGCAGGACCATCGGTGGTTAGAGGTACCCTTTTGATCTCCCGTACATTAGCTCTGTTCTTTTCGATAAGGGTGCATCATGTTCGTTTGTTCTTGAGCTTGTAATAGATGGCTTGGGGTTAGCTTGTGTGGAGGCCGCGAGGCCCCTAGTTGTGGAGTCTCTGGTGGGAGGCATGATTGAGGTATGGCGTGTGTGTCGTATTGTGTGTTAACCATAGGGGAGGTGGAGCCGAGTTTTGACTTGCATGTAATGCCTTTGAGGACGTTTGACCTGATCTTGGGTATGGATTGGCTTATGGCTTTCCAGGCCAAGATAGATTGTCATCGGCGGCGTGTATCCTTCGTGACACCTGCAGGGACCTCTTGCACCCTGCAGGGGGAGTGGGACTGTGAGGTGAGTCGGGCTGGGCCAGTGTTAGATCAGTGGGGTGCCATTACCCACAGGTTGGCAGCCCTGACCTTTGCTGAGGAGGGGAAAGTAGAGAAGAGGGTGTGGCCGCTGTTGTTGACCAATTTCAGGATGTCTTTCCTAACCGGTTGAGGAGTTTACCTCCTAAGAGGAGTGTAGAGTTCACCATTAAGTTGGTACTTGGGACTGGCCCAATCTCCCAAGTAGCGTATCGTATGGGGCCAGCCAAGGTGAGGGAGCTTCAGCGGCAAATAGAGGAGTTGGTGGACCAGGGGTATATCAGACCGAGTACCTCACCTTGGGGTGCTCCGGTACTCTTTGCAAAGAAGGCAGATGGCACGCTACGCCTTTGCATTAACTATAGGAAGTTGAATTTGGTGATTGTGAAGAACAAGTATCCGTTGCCTCGGATCGATGACCTATTTGACCAGTTGAGTGGAGCCCGGTGGTTTTCCAAGATAGATCTGTGATCGGGGTATCACCAGCTAAGGGTTAGGGGAGGAGGACATCCCTAAGACCGCTTTCGGTGCCGGTATGGGCACTATGAGTGGGTGGTGATGCCTTTCGGGCTCACTAATGCACCAGCGGTATTTATGGATTTGATGAACCAGGTCTTCGCCCCATATTTGGATTCCTTTGTGGTGGTGTTTATTGACGATATCTTGGTTATTCCAAGATGGAGAGGGAGCATGTGGAGCATTTGGCAACAGTGTTGCAAACCTTCAGGACCGGCAGTTGTTTGCTAAGTTTAGCAAATGTGAGTTTTGGATGCGGGAGGTTCACTTTCTTGGCCATGTAGTATCAAGTGAGGGAGTTAGGGTGGACCCGGCCAAGATTGAGGGCGTGGCATCGTGGGCGCAGCCAACCAACGTTTTTGAGATCCGTAGCTTTCTTGGCTTGGCGGGGTACTATCGTCGTTTTGTAGAGGGGTTCTCCCGTTTGGCGGCTCCTATGACGGCGTTGACTAGGAAAGGAGTGAAGTTTGAGTGGACTGACAAGTGTCAGCAGGTGTTTGAGGCTCTCAAAACCTGTTTGACCACTGCACCGGTGTTGAGGTTACCTCGGGAGGATATCCCATATGAGGTATATTGTGATGCGTCCAGAGTTGGTTTGGGGTGTGTGCTTATGCAGGAGCACAGTGTGGTAGCTTATGGGTCAAGGCAGCTGAAGCCTCATGAGCAGAATTACCCTACCCATGATCTTGAGTTGGCGGCTGTCATCTTTGCCTTGAAGAGTTGGCAACATTACCTTTTGGGGGAGAAGTTTGTAGTGTTTTCTGATCACAAGAGCCTTCAGTACATCTTCACTCAGAAGGACTTGAATTTGAGGCAGAGGAGATGGGTTGAGTATTTGCAGACCTTTGACTTTACTCTCGCCTATACCCCGGGCAAGGGTAATGTTGTAGGCGACGCGTTGAGCAGGAAAGGGAAAGCTGCGGTGGCCATGAGAGAGTGGAAGGTGATGGAGCAGTTGGCGATGTTGCAGCTGCAGCCTGTTGTTCGTGATGGTGGGACAGTCCTGAGTCCTTTGGTGGTTGTGCCTGAGTTGTACCAGCGCGTCCGGGAGGGACAGTTGGGTGACATTGAGTGTGAAGTTCTCCGTGCCCGTATTGAGGCTGGTGAGCTAAGGGTTGGACAGAGGGTCCTGAGCATGAGTTATCTTTTCAGGGGCGACTGGTAATGGCTTCTTCCCTCAGGGATGAGGTGATGAGGGAGTTTCACCAGTCTAGAGTTGTTGTGCATCCGGGCGGTACGAAGATGTACCATGCGCTTTGGGGACATTTTTGGTGGCCTAGAATGAAACGCGATGTGGCTGCCTTTGTTTCGCGGTGCCTCACGTGTCAACAGGTGAAGGCAGAACATCAGCGGCCGGCGGGCATGTTACAGCCATTGCCCATAGCGGAGTGGAAGTGGGACCACATAGCAATGGATTTCGTGACTGGTCTTCCACCCACCACAGGGAGGAAAGATATGATTTGGGTGATTGTGGATCGACTCACAAAGTCGGCCCATTTCCTTGCTGTTCGCGAGCGGGACTCCATTGGGACCTTGAGTCAGCTATACATGAACGAGATTGTGAGACTGCATGGCGTACCATCATCGGTTGTCTCTGACCGGGATTCGAGGTTCACTTCCCGTTTTTGGGCAGGTTTGCAGGAGGCTATGGGGACCAAGCTTCACTTGAGTACAGCCTTTCACCCTGAGACTGACGGTCAGACTGAGAGGACGAATCAGACCATGGAGGACATGTTGAGGGCTTGTGTGCTAGATTTCGGGGGTTCATGGGCAACTCACCTTCCTTTGGTGGAGTTTGCCTACAATAACAGTTATCAGGCATCCATTGGAATGGCCCCTTTTGAAGCATTGTATGGGAGGCCGTGCCGCTCACCCTTGTGTTGGATCGAGGTAGGAGAGCCAACTCTTTTGGGACCACAGTTGGTTCAAGAGGCTACCGAGAAGGTTAAGTTGATTCGTCGGCGGTTGTTATCGGCCCGAGTCGACGAAATCTTATGCAGATCGGCCGGCGGCGACCTTTGGAGTTTTTTTGTGGGTGATCATGTGTTTCTTCGTGTCTCTCCACGACGTGGACATCGGCGCTTTGGGAGAGGTTCCAAACTCTCTCCCCCGGTTCATTGGTCCATTTGAGGTTATAGCTCGTGTGGGGCCGTAGCTTACCGGTTAGCATTGCCCCCGCGATTGAGTCGGGTGCACAATGTGTTCCACGTGTCCCAGTTGAGGAAGTATCATCCTGATCCCACTCATGTGATCGATTAGGGGACATTGGACATTGAGGATGACATGTCCGTTGTTGAGGCCCCTATCCGTATCGTCGATCGGCGGGAGAAGCTTTCGATCATATATGATGTTTCCTAGTGGCAGAACCAGAAAAGTGTTAACATCTATATGTAGGGGAGTGATGTTGTAAAGCTTTCAAGAAATCAATACAATCGTTTGTTGCCTTCGTCTAATCTTTCTTCCGCTAAGCACTTTCCTACCTAATTGTTTTACAATGGATCGATGGGTTTCGATCCAAATGTGATGAGTTAGGCTGACCTAGCGTTCCTTCGTACGAGTGGGAACTAGGTGCCGCACAGGTTAAGATGCTATAAAGGCTGACCCCGTGACAAGTGGTATCAGAGCACAGTTTGGTACTAAAGTTCGGTGGAACAATCAAAAACTTCGAGACGGTGTAAAAATGACAAACGGTGGATCTATTGTCATTAGTGCTGGTGGGCACGAAGGCCGCATGAAGGAGCAAACCGCTAAGGAACGGAGGAGCGACAAGTCCATTTCGAGGGAAACATGTTCGCTGGAGAGTCGGCTAGCCAAAGTGGAGTTGACGTTAATTGACCAAGGAGCACTCTAGAAGCATCAAAAGGCTGGACTCAGAGGGTAAGGAAAGCTATAGAAGGATGCAAGGACTTCTCAACTTCGTCATGGACGACATAAACTCTCAATTCGAGGGCTTGAAGGGTTCTCTCATGTCCCAAATCCTGGCAATGCAGGAGGAAATCAAAGAGATCAAGGCGGATTGATCTCTATGCAAGATGGCGGTCACCCAAGGTAGCGTTGGCGGTCATTCTAGCTCCAAAATCGACGTGCCAAAGCCTAAGACCTATGCTGGGTCAAGGAATGCGAGGGAGTTAGACAACTTCCTCTGGACCATGGAGCAGTACTTCGATGCCTTAAACATTGTCAATGAGTCAAAGAAGGTGAAGACCGCTCCACTATACTTAGTTGATTCGGCTATGGTGTGGTGGAGGCGACGATATGCCAACAACGAGTGCGGCCTATGCGTCATCGATAACTGGGCGGATTTCAAGCGGGAGATTAAGGCCCAGTTCTATCTCCAGAATGCGGAGGACGAGTCCCGGGTGAAACTTCGGCGCCTTTCCCACAAAGGCACAGTGTGGGAATGCGCCTGTGAATTTTTAGAGCTTATATTGGAGATTCCAGATATGTCCACGAAGGATTCACTATTTTCCTTCATGGATAGATTGCAACAATGGGCGAAGTTGGAGTTGCAACGGAGAAATGTGCAGGACCTGGCGTCGGCCATAGCGGTGGCCAAATCTCTTATTAAATACAAGAAGCCGGAGAAGACATGGGAACGTGAGTCCATGATGCGTGAGCAGCACCCAGAGTTGTTCGAGGACGAACAATCTTAAGGGTGGGAGGTGGCTGTAGTGATGTGTAGTGATGTGTTTTCTTCTGTAGTGATGTGTTTTCTTGTGGTTCATGATTTGGTGTATTTGTATTTTTACTTGTAAACTGGTATTTTTATTGAAATGTGTTTGAGATGTCCTGTTATGCTGTGTGACCCATCTGGGTGTTGTGGCTCGCCATGTGGCAAAGGGGTAGCTTGTGTTTGTTTTCCTTGTATGTTGTTTCTTTTCGAGGACGAAAAGTCTTAAGGGGGGAGAGGATGTAATGACCCGTGTTTGTGGTATGTACGGGTTAACCACAGATGCCTTGTGAGTGGAAATTGTTGGGTTTTAGGGAGTTTCCTTCCCACACACTTTAGCTAAAACACCTTGGATGTAAGGACCCGTGTTTTGAGTTAGTCAGTCTTGCCTTCTGAATGGGAACTTTCTAGATTTTGACCTAGTAGATGGGCTCGGATGAATTGGCGTGCGGACCAAAAGATTCTTAGAATGATATCTTCTATCTACCACGAAGTTTCGAGGCCAAACGGACGTGCACGTGAATTGGACCCATTTGGCGTGCAAGGTTTTTATTGCATGGATGTCTTTTACATGATGCAAGGAGGCTTGGGGTAAAGTTTGAGTGCATTTGGAGCTGCACGCCAATTGGGGAATTGGCGTTCAAATTGGCGTGCAAGCATGTTTTTGTATGGTTACCTTGGTTTTGTCATTCTAATGATTTTTCCCCAAAGGACCATGTTGAAATTATGGATATTTTGGCGTGTATGGATGCGGGAAGGTTGTGGCTTGTTCCATCAAAACTATGTCGTTTTGATGTTGGGTTTCACTTAATCAAAACTACGTCGTTTTGATTGGGTTTCACTTAATCAAAACTACGTCGTTTTGATAGTGGGAGGTCTATATAAGGATGAGGAGCCCTCTGTTTTAGGTTTTAGGGTTTGTTGTTCCACCGGCCGTCGCAGAGAGAGGAAGAGAGAGAGAGAGAGAGAGAGAGAGAGAGAGGGAAGGAGGGGCTTGGTGGTTGCCGGAGCGTTTTTGCGTGGGTGGTCGGAGTCTTGCGTGGAAGTGGGAGCAGGAGAACATACAAGGTAGGGTTTGTTTCTTCCTAAATCCTCCTCTTGTTCTAGGGATCTAGAGTAGATTATGGATTATATCCCGTTTTATATATATGTAATCCATATAGGTGTGATCTCCTATATGGATGTTGGCCTTCGATGGCGGTTTTTGATGTATTCGGTGTTGGATAGTGAGTGCATATTAAGTGTTCGATAAAATGCCTATGTGAATATGTCTGGGTGAATATGCCTAATATGTGTTTGATTTTATGCCTGTGAAAGTGTGTATGCTACGTGTTTGGTTTAATGCCTGTGTGACCTTGTATCTTTGTGTTTGTGGAACCCTGGCCGTGTGGAAGCCCGGGACTAGAAATGTTAGCCCGTGTGGCTAAGCAGTGGCCATGGATATGTTAGCCCGTGTGTTGCCCGAGTGGCCATGGATATGTTAGCCCGTGTGGCTAAGCCTGAGTGGCCGTGGATATGTTAGCCCGTGTGGCTAAGCCTTGAGTGGCCGTGAATATGTTAGCCCGTGTGGCTAAGCCCGAGTGGTGTGGATATGTTGCCTTTATATGGCTAAGCTTAGTATGGTTGTGTGTTATCACTCGTTTTCGTCGGGCCGAACCCAAATGATAAAATATACTGAGTCGCCACCAAGCTGTTTTTTGGGGTACAGTTGGATACCCTCTACCTTGAGTAGTTAAGATGTGGTCTGTGTTACCAAGAGATGGGTTCGGGAGTTGGTTACGTGTTGGGAAGGTTTTAGCACCCCTACAACGCCCTTTCGCACTGTCTTAGGAGGAGGAGGTTTCTATTTGTTTTTTTTTGTTATTTTGTTTGTTTTTTTTTTTTTTGTTTTTTTTGCTTTTATTTTTTATTTTTTCATTTTTTTATTTTTTTATTTTTTTTAAATCACATTTAATCTAAATCTAATACTCAAAATTTTATTTTAATCCGTCACATGCTAATTAATTAATAAGCTTAATTACTACTCACGAGCTAATTATTAAATTTAAAAGTTAAAGGTTAAATTTAATTATCATAATCTAAGTACAAATTATTTAAATTAGCCTAATTATTTACTAAATTTTAAATATGAAAATTAATTACAAAAGTTAATTACTAATTTATCTCATTACTAATGTTATTTAATTCATTACGCGCTAATTAATTAATTACTAGGCTTACTTACTATTGACATGCCTAAACTTGAAAAGTTAATTACAAACTTATTAAAAATTAACTAACTAATTATGCTAATTTAATTATACTAAATTATACTAATTAAAAACTAACTAACTAATTAACTAAATATGCTAAAATTAACTAATTAAAATTATGCTAATTATGCTATAAAAAAACTAACTAACTAATTATGCTAATTTAATTATAAACTAACTGTCATCACCCGTTTTTGACCGGGCTCGTACTGGATTTTGTGAAAGGACTCCATGCTAGTTCATTCCATTGATCCTAGAATCATCCCTGCACAAGGCTCGCACAAACCATTAAAGAAAAGAAAAACACAGAGTCGCCACCAAACAAATTAAAGGTGTGATTGGGCACCTAGAAAAAGAAAGGTCTACGGTTCCAGAGAATTAGGTTCGGGAGTCGGTTACGTGTGGGGAAGGAAGAAAAATTCTTGCACCCCCACAACGCCCACATTGGTACCTAGTCTTGATCTATGGGTGTTTGCTTGCTCTATTATTTATTCTAAAAAAAGAGTTTTTTGTATTTTTAATTTTAAGAAAAAGAAAGATTTTAGGATCTAGGCCTTAAAACAACAAAGAAAAAGATTTTAATAAAGTAAATAAAAAGGGACATTCTAATTTTAGAAAAAGAATGTGGGATCTAGGCCCGATGTGATGTGCATTTTTATAAGAAAACAAAAGTAATTTTCCTTTTTTAGAAAAGAAAACAAAAGCAATTTGAATTCAAATAAGAAAATATCGCCACAATTGATATTGGCCCAAGCGAGACTAGGATGTGAGCATCTAGGGCTCAACCCTCATGACCGCCCTGGGCCTTGTTTAAATTTTTCTAGAAGAGATTTGAGTTTTGTTTTTTTACATTTTATTATTTTTTTTGAAAATAATAAAAGGAAAAAAAAAAAAGAGATGCAAGATGTTTGTTTTTTATATTTTCGTTTTTCTACTTTAGAGATGAGGAAAAAAGGAAAAAGAAGCAGTTTTTGGGTTTTATGTTTGAAAACAAATGCGAAAAAAAAAAATAAGATAAAATAAAATAAAAGTAGAGAACCTGGAGGAAAGAAAATGATGCAGGTGGGAGCCCCTTTTTCCTTCGAGTAATGCCTTCAAAGCGTTTCCTGAAAGCACAAAGGTTAGAAAAAGAATTTTTCCGGTGTCGGCTCCTCCCCGTGAAGACGAACAGTGATTCGGGTGCTTTTTCCCTTAGAAAATGAGTATATCTCTCTTTGTGATTCCCAGGATACTCTCTCTCTCCCTCGGGTTTTTTATCTCTCGGAAATTTAGTCAGAAAGCTCTCTCTCAGAATAACCTCCTCTGATACTTGATAATTGATGCCCCCCCTTTGCCTCTTGGGGCAGTCTATTTATAGGAATCCCGGGGGAGACAGCCCGTGCCTCGGCATTTATTGGATGCCTTACGGTCCCCATGAGTCAACTACATCGTTCCAATGAATTAATGACTTCGGAAATGGAATTCTCGGTTCCAGCGATTTACAATAATTCACAGTTCCGTGCTTTGAAAAAGGAGTCCAAGTGCCTGAAAATAAATAAATCGTTTGAGATTATTTAATCCTCTGTTGTACCTGGACGCTTTGGTGGGTAAGGGCGGAATGCATTTCCGGATGTATTAGAGCCGTTGGGAATTAATGGTCATGCAATCCCAGGGCCAGTTGTGATGTCCCGAGGAAAATGACATTTAATTACAGAGGTCTTCCGTCCCTATGCTCAAAATGGAGTTCCGAGACATTTGAATGTAATATTTGGAGACTCCTCAATTCCCACGCTTTAAAAAGAGGGTTAGAGACAACTCTGGCATTTAATGCACTTAAAAAGAATTTTCGGAGTCCCGATGCTTTGGAGTCATTCCCAGGCACTGTAGAGGAGCTATTTTGGAGTTTTTCAAAATTATTGACCAGGTTTGACCTCTCGGATCTAGGCTTATTCCGGATCGGTGGCCTTATTCCGCATCTATAGGTCCTCATTCAGTATTAACAAGTCCTTATTCCGCACTAATGAGCTTATTCGCATCAATAGGTTTAGCTCGGATTTGACCAAGTTTGACCTCCGGATCTGCGCTTATTGGGATCGGTGGCCTTAGTCCACATCGGTAAGTCCTTATTCCGCATCAGTTGACCAAGTTTGACCACCGGATCTGGGCTTAGTCCGGATCGGCAAGTCCTTACTCGCATCGGGTTGACCAAGTTTGACCTCCGGATCTGCGCTTATTCGGATCGGTGGCTTAGTCCGCATCGGTAAGTCCTTATTCCGCATCGGTTGACCAAGTTTGACCACCGGATCCGGGCTTAGCCCGGATCTATAAGTCCTTACTCCGCATCAGTTGACCAAGTTTGACCACCGGATTTGGGCTTAGCTCGGATCTGTAAGTCCTTACTCCGCGTCAATTGACCAAGTTTGACCACCGGATTTGGGCTTAGTCCGGATCTGTAAGTCCTTACTCCGCATCGGTTGACCAAGTTTGACCACCGGATTTGGGCTTAGTCCGGACTGTAAGTCCTTACTCCGCATCGATTGACTAAGTTTGACCACCTGGATCTGGGCTTTAGTCCGGATCTGTAAGTCCTTACTCCGCATCAGTTGACCAAGTTTGACCACCGGATTTGGGCTTAGTCCGGATTTGACCAAGTTTGACCTCCGGATTTGGGTTTAGCCCGGATTTGGGCTTAGTCCGGATTTGACCAAGTTTGACCGCCGGATCTGGGCTTAGTTCGGATTTGACCAAGTTTGACATCCGGATTTGGGTTTAGTCCGGATTTGACCAAGTTTGACCTCCGGATTTGGGTTTAGCCCGGATTTGGGCTTAGTCCGGATTTGACCAAGTTTGACCGCCGGATCTGGGCTTAGTCCGAATTTGACCAAGTTTGACCTCCGGATTTGGGTTTAGTCCGGATTTGACCAAGTTTGACCACCGGATTTGGGTTTCCCCAAAAATTTCCGTGTGTGGGCTCGGTCGCCACGTGGCGCCTCTACTTGGGCTTCCTTAGGCCTCTCTTGTTATCACTTGCTGTGTAAGGAGAGTGCCTTTGTATATATCTTGGGCGAAGTAGAAAAACCTGGCAATGTGGGACAAACATGCATATGAAGAACCAAAATTCGTGAAAAATTGGCAGATTTTTGGGGCAACTTCAAAAATTCATAACTTTCTCCACAGAGCTCGGATTAGGGCCAAATTGGTCTTGTTTTGCTCTAAATTCTGTTATCTATCTCTTGAAATTGGAATCACTCCAAACGGATCATCCATTTAAGAGAAAAGTGGGAAATACCGCACAGAGGTACATGATAAAGTGAGCATTCTGCCCGTCTGATTCAAAAATTCATAGTTAATTGCATAGAACTCGGATTACCTTCAAACCAATTGGAGATGATAGATAAAGATGTTATCTAACTAATGCAATTGACTTTGTTCAGATCCAATGAGTATTGAGAAAGTTATTGGCAAAATAGTGCGCTGCGCACTAGCTGTCTCCCCAAATTTGCACAAGGTTTGGTTGCCAACTTTGAAAAATCATAACTAATTGAATACAACCCGGAATATTCTCAAACCAATTGGAGATGATACACAAAATTATAATAAAAATTAAAGAAGGAAAGGAATAAAAAAACCTGGAATATCTTGGACCAAGGCGCCCTTTTCTCGAATGCCTCCTTTTTTCTCAAAAAGAAGGGAAAAGAAAATTAATTTGACTATAACCCCAGTTCTTTTTTGGAATCGCAGTTAAGTTTACACTTTACTCTTTTTTTGTTTTGAGTTTTGTGTAATTGATGGATGGTGTGTTTTGGAACGGGAGAGGACCCCTTTATATAGGAGTGTATGGGAGAAACATTTTGGAGCATCCTCGATGTGGGACTCCCGTTTTTTCTTTCTTTGCGTGCGTTTTGTTGTTGTTGTTGTTTTTGTGTAATTATTTTTTTTATTATTTTATTTTTTTTAAATTAGAAAGTCAAAAAAGGGGGGGCCAAGTTGGCCCCCCCTGCCCCTTTTCAAACATGGGGGCGATGCCCCCCATGACTTTTTTTTTATTAATTTTTTTTAAAAAATTTTTTTGTTTTGTTTTGTTTTTTTTTTTAGTCTTTTATTATTATTATTATTATTATATATAATAAAAGTCAAGCGGTACTGTTCATGAATAGTAATAGACACTGTTCATGAAACAGTAACCACGGTACTGTTCATGAAACAGTAACCATAGTACTGTTCATGAATAGTGATGCGAATAGTGCCCTGGGCACTGTTCACGTATTTTTTTTTTTAACCTATGTCGGTCGCGACTCGTCATTGGGATGGTTTTATTTATTTATTTATTTAACCTATATATGTATATATATATATATACCCATAGATAACATACAAATATGCAAACTGCAATTTATTTAGGACTCCATGGTGGAGATATTACATGATTCAACCTAAAATATATTCTGTAGCCATTGCCATTACATACAAGAGGATGATAAAAGCAAGGAGGGGTATGAAAGCACCGCCCAGCATAGGATACACAATAGTACACGCCAGCACTAGCACCGTTAGCACGCACTTCGCCCAGTCAGCCATTTTCGCAGAAGAGGAGGCAAAAACGTGGAGAATTGAAGAAGAAAATTTGAAGAGTGGTAGAGTGGAAATTGTGTGAGTGAAGGAGAGGAATGAGGGTGTATTTATAGGGTGGAAAAGTGGCCGTTGGTGGAGAATATAGCCGTTGGAAATAGTACCGTGACCGTTGGAATAGTGCCATGACCGTTGGAACAGTGCCGTGACCCCTTTTTTTTTGTGCAGAAAATGCTATTCGAAAAATAAAAATGTAGACATTCAACAGGCTCTAATGATATATATTTTATTTTATTTTATTTTATTTTTTTTGGAATTTTTTTTGTTTTTGTTTTTGTTTTTGTGTTTTATATATATAATTAACATCACACCCTTTAAATTAACAGTCACACCTTTTTATTTATCTATACAAAGTGAATGATAAATATGAAATAATATAAAGCTAAAATGAAATGAATATGTATGTCCAAACCGGACAAAATGGGGTCCAACAGCTGCCCCTCTTTGTGCATTGTTTGTAAACAAACAGTGTACAAAGATAAGAAGGAATCATTTTGGACGGGTTGGAGCACTTACCTGTCTTACCTAGCGCTGAAGCAGGGTAGGACGTTATGGTTGGGTCTGTCCCCAAGAATGAAAACAGGCTTCTAAGGCCGATGGAATTTGAATAATTTTGATGAGGCATCTAAGGCCTGACAGGAGTTGAAAAGGGCATCTAAGGCCTGACAGAATTGAAAAGGCATTTAAGGCCTGACAGAATTGAAAAGGCATTTAAGGCCTGACAGAATTGAAAAGGCATCTAAGGCCGGACAGAATTGAAAAGGCATCTAAGGCCGGACAGAATTGAGAAGGCATCTAAGGCCTGATAGAAATTGAAAAAAGCATCTAAGGCTTGATAGGAATTGAAAAGGCATCTAAGGCCTGACAGGGATTGAAAAGGCATCTAAGGCCTGATAGGAATTGAAAAAAGCATCTAAGGCTTGACAGGAATTGAAAAGGCATCTAAGGCCTGACAGGGATTGAAAAGGCATCTAAGGCCTGACAGAAATTGAAAAAAAGCATCTAAGGCTTGACAGGAATTGAAAAGGCATCTAAGGCCTGACAGGGATTGAAAAGGCATCTAAGGCCTGACAGAAATTGAAAGAAGCATCTAAGGCTTGACAGGAATTGAAAAGGCATCTAAGGCCTAATCAGGAATTGAAAAGGCGTCTAAGGCCTGACAGAAATTGAAAAAAAGCATCTAAGGCTTGATAGGAATTGAAAAGGCATCTAAGGCCTAATCAGGAATCGAAAAGGCGTCTAAGGCCTGACAGAATTGAAAAGGCATATAAGGCCTATTCAGGAATTGAAAAAGCATCCAAGGCCTAGACAAGGGTGCATGATTGTTGAAGAAGGTATATGGGCTCCCTCTACGAGTTCACTCAATGAGATCGCTCTACGAGGTTACCCGAAAAGAGTGGAAGTTTGTTCGAGTCTTAAAAGGGTGCTTTTAGAGCTTGGTGAAATTATATAAAAAAAGTCTTGTAGAGTTAAACAAAGGAAGCTAGTAGGGCTTGATGAGAAGCTTGTTGCGAATGAGTTCTTGGGATTTTTAGAGGCAATGGCGTTCCTGAATTTGCAAAAAATGCTGAATGTATGCAATGATGCATGGAATGCAATGTGGTGTATGCAGGGGAGACATAGTGAATGAAATGTGTTGCCAAGAACCCAATATGGGCTAGGGTTTTATTCTCAATATGGCTGGAGAGTTGACTGACATCCAACTTGCTGGGGAACTTTCTCTCTCTCAATATGGATGGAGGGCTTGTTTGACTTAGCTTCACTGCATTGAGGAACTTGATTTGACAACTCCGTTGGGGATGTTGGCACTCTGTGTTGAAGAGTTTGACTTGTTTGAGGTTTGAGCTTGGCCCTACTCATAAGGTAACGCCAAAGGAGCCTACTGGGGATTTAAAATGTTCTAATTAAATGTGACATGAAGACGATGAAACATGCGTAGGGAAATAAAAAGGATTTTTGTCGGTTTAATTCCACAAAACATATTTATATCATAGAAGGTGCCCCTTGTTATAATCTGATAAACAGAATTACAAGTCTTTAAAACATAATGTACAAATTTGATTCGAGTATGCCTCAGGTTTGACCAGGTCTTCCACCGTTTGCAGCTATTGTTTTTTAGATGGTGCTGTTTCCATTGTTTGCAAAGGACCCGGTTTTATGTGGTCTTGATCTTTTCACCCTTTAGGATTTATTTTTGGCTTTGTATTTTACCCTTGGTGCCCTTTCAGGTTTTCACCAAGTCCGCCTTTGTTCGCTTTTTTATCTATTGTTGGAGCTTTGTATTTTACCCTTGGTGCCCTTTCGGGTTTTCACCAAGTCCGCTCATTGCTGCTATGCTTTATTCCTTCCATGTATCGGAAGAAAGATTAAGTAACTCCTCATTTGGACGAGAGAGTTAAGCATAGAACTTTTTCACTACATCGCTATTCACTGGGTTAGGGAGCTCATCACCATCCATTCTGGCAAGGATTAACGCGCCTCCTGAGAATGCTTTCTTCACAACATATGGGCCTTCATAGTTGGGAGTCCACTTGCCTCTATGGTCATGTTGAATTGGTAATATTTTCTTGAGGATGAGATCACCCTCTTGAAATATTCTAGGCTTCACCTTTTTATTGTAGCTGTTCATCATTCTCTGTTGATATAACTGACCTTTGCAGATCGCTGCCAAGCATTTCCCCTCAATTAAATTCAATTGTTCATAACAGCTTTGGACCCACTCTGCTTCTTCGAGTTGAGCATCCTTGAGTACTCGGAGGGAAGGTATCTCTACTTCAACAGGTAAAACTGCTTCCATACCGTATACTAAAGAAAAAGGAGTTGCCCCAGTTGATGTACGTACGGAGGTGCGATAAGCATACAAAGCATAGGGTAGTTTCTCGTGCCAATCTTTGTATGTTTCAGTCATCTTCCTAATGATATTCTTGATATTCTTATTGGCTGCCTCAACTACTCCATTCATCTTGGGGCGATAGGGGGTCGAGTTGCGGTGTTGGATTTTGTATGTTTCGCACAACTTACCCATCATCTGACTATTCGATTGGCAGGATGTCTGTTATGATTTGCTCAGGAAGGCCGTATCGACATATGATGTTGTTCCGCAAAAATTTAAGCACCACGGCTTGTGTGACATTAGCATATGACGCTACTTCTACCCACTTGGTGAAATAATCAATGGCCACTAAGATGAAGCGGTGACCATTGGATGCTTTCGGAGATATTGGTCCAATAACGTCGATACCCCAGAGCGAGAATGGCCATGGGGAAACCATCACATGTAGCTTGGATGGAGGTACTTGGATCTTATCGCCATAAATTTGACACTTGAGGCATTTACGCACATACTCAATACAATCTTTTTCCATAGTGACCCAATAATAGCCCATTCGCATGATTTGTCTTGTTAATGCATGTCCATTTGCATGTGAACCGCATTCTCCTTCATGCACTTCTTTCATTATCTGTGTTGACTCTTCTTTTGCCACACACCGTAATAACACCATGTCATGATTTCGCTTATATAGAATGAGACCATCAAGGTAATAATTGGATGCCGACCTTCGGATATTTCTTTTATCAGACTCAGAGGCCTCCGCCGGGTATTCTTGCTTAAACAAATACTGTCTGATGTCATCATACCAGGGCTTTTCCTCGGTATTTCCTTCGATGGCCATACAATATGAAGGAGTATCTTGTATGCAAATGTCGAAAGACTGAACTTCTAACTTTGTGTCTAGCCGAAGGAGGGAGGCTAGAGTCGCAAGTGCGTCAGGAATCTGATTGTACTCCCTGGGCATATGCTCAAATGTAATGTCTTCAAACTGCTCAGCTAACTCTGCAACATGCTTCCGATATGGGATTAATTTGTGGTTCCGAGTCTCCCATTCTCCCCTAACTTGAAAAATGATAAGCGCAGAATCACCAAACACTCATAATTTTTTAATTCCTTTGCTAATTGCTTCTTGGAGCCCCATCACACAGGCCTCATATTCCGCCACATTGTTGGTACAAGGGAAGGTCAACTTTGCCGCCATTGGGAAATGTTCGCCTTTTGGAGATATCAGGATGGCCCCAATACCGTGTCCCAAAAGACTAGAAGCTCCATCAAACCACATAGTCCACATGTCTGATACTTCGGCAGTAATGATGTTGATGTACTCATCTGGAAAGCCAATAGTCATAGGCTCATAATCTTCTAATGCTCTGTCTGCCAAGTAATCGGCTATTGCACTTCCTTTTATGGTTTTCTGAGGCACGTAGATGATATCATATTCCGACAGGATCAACTGCCACTTGGCGATTCTTCCAGAGATGGAGGGTTTTTCCAAGAGATATTTGAGTGGATCATGCTTGGAGATCAGCCATGTAGTATGATAAAGAGTGTACTGCCTCAATCTTCTTGTTATCCAAACAAGGGCACAACATGCCTTTTCCAATGGTGTATAGTTTTCTTCATTGATAGTGAACTTCTTGCTGAGATAATAAATGGCCTGCTCCTTCTTGCCTGTAGAATCATGTTGCCCTAAGACACAACCCATTGAGGACTCCTGAACAGTCAAGTATAAGATCAAAGGTCTGTCTGTCCTGGTGGGACCAAAATAGGTGGATTGGACAGATATTGTTTGATCCTGTCAAAGGCTTCCTGACACTTGTCATTCCAACCGCTGGATTGTTCTTCCGTAATGTCTTGAAAATGGGTTCACATGTGGCTGTCAATTGTGAAATGAACCGAGCAATGTAGTTCAATCGCCCAAGGAATCCTCTAACCTCCTTGATGGTTCGTGGTGGGGGCATCCCTTGGATAGCTCGAACTTTGTCTGGATCAATTTCCACTCCTTTTTGGCTCACAACGAAACCTAATAGTTTTCCCGATATGGCTCCAAAAGTGCATTTTTTGGGGTTCAATTTGAGCTGATATTTTCGTAGCCTGTTGAAAAGCTTACGGAGTACTTCAATATGATCTTCAGTGCTCCGTGATTTGGCTATCATGTCATCCACATATACTTCGACTTCTTTATGCATCATATCATGGAATAGGGTCACCATGGCTCGTTGATAAGTTGCCCCTGCATTCTTCAGGCCAAACGGCATCACATTATAACGAATGTGCCCCAAAGTGTCGTAAACGTGGTCCTCTCCTTGTGTTCGGGGGCCATACGAATCTGATTGTAGCTTGAGAAGCCATCCATGAATGAGAATAGGGCATGTTTTCTTGTGTTATCCACTAGTGTATCAATATGAGGAAGCGGGAAGTTGTCTTTCGGACTAGCCCAATTCAAATCTCGATAATCGACACACATGCGAACCTTGCCTCCTTTCTTTGGTACTGGTACAACATTGGCCACCCATTCCGGATAGTGGGAGACACTTAGAAAACCTGCGTCCCATTGGTTTTCGACTTCTTCTTTAATCTTCGATAGCATCTCCGGTCTCATTCTTCGCAATTTCTGCATCTTGGCTTGCACTCGCTTTACTGGTATGTGGTGCCGCACTATGTCGGTGTCTAATCTCGGCATATCTTGATATGACCAAGCAAAAACATCTATGTAGCTTCTCAACAGCTCAATTAATTGCTTCTTGATATTGGCAGCTATCAAGGACCCTACCCTCAATTCTTTTGGTTCAGTTGTCGTCCCCAAATTCACTATTTCTACTGGGTCTTCACTTGGAATGGGTAACCGATCGTCCCTTTCCAATAGGCGCATGATCTCTCCCGGTAGTTCGGGTGTCTCCTCTACCTCATTCTCATCGACTTCAAACACCTGGTTGCTCCCGGTTTGGACTTTGGTCAAACCTTAGGCATCTCGTTTCACTTTCGCATACGATGTTCTCATTGACATTGTGATACCTGCTTCTAAGAGAATGACAAGTTGGTAACCAAATATGATATGCATATGTCATGAATGGAATGCACCATGAAAGATTTGAAGAAACACATTTTATTGGAAAGCTTTTAATAAAAACAAATGTTCGTAGCTTCAAAAGACATTAAAATAGAAAATAGTAAATCCCAGTGACCCCTTAAGCATTACATTATGGGGAGGTCCAGGCTGGTCCAATTGTTCAATGGTTGGTTGGAATCCTCTCGCACCACCAGAACCATCTCGCTCGGTGCATGCTCGTCTGTGTCCAAGGCAGCTACAATCCTTGTCTCGGGCTCAAGTTGGCTCTTGTGGATAAACCCTCCAGTCCGGAATGTAACATGTAAGGGGGGAAAGCTCCTCTTTCCCTCTTGTATTGGCCTTTTCTATAACTTTGCCATTCTGATTTCCTTCTTTTTGGCAGCTTCCCTTTGTCCGTCAGCTCTTGTAGGCATGTAACCTATCCCAAACTTCTCGGTATTTTCTTGAATGGTCAATGGTTTTTTGATTCCTTGAGCCTTTGGGCCTAATCCTTGCCCTGGTTTGTACCCCTGTTTGATCATGGTGGCTGCAATCATTCTTGCAGCCTTCGAGAGATAATGGTTTGGGGCAAAAGTGACATTCACCATCTCAAATGCCTGATAGGAGCATTCTGGAACATCCTCATTGTTTTCAATATAGGGGACCGATCTTGGCTTGGTGACAAGGAAACTTGTCTCTCCAGGATATGCAAATGAGTTGGTCTCCCATTGCAAATTTCATCTTTTGGTGGAGGCTTGATGGCACTGCTCTGCCATGTGGATCCAAGGCCTTCCCAACAAACAACTATAATAGGGTGTAATGTCCATCACCTGAAATTCTACCATAAAGGTAGCTGGTCCAATCAGTAGTGGAATGTCTAGGGTTCCCACCACGTCACGTTTTCCTCCATCGAATGCTCGTACCTTCATTGTACAAGGGCGCATATAGGATGTGTCGACCGACAGTTGTTGCAGTATATTTAAGGGCATAATGTTCAAAGCAGAGCCGTTGTCAATAAGAACTTGGGCTATGGTGTGCTCCTTACACTTGACAGTAATGTGCAGAGCTTTTATGTGTCCCTTCCCTTCCTGGGGTAGCTCGTCATCTCCAAAGCTGATGACATTGTCCATAATGAGGTTACTAGCGAGTCCATCCACATTCGCCACTGGGATGGTTGGAGGAACATAGGCTTGGCTCAGAACCTTCATTAGTGCTTCCCGGTGAGGTTGGGAATCCATCATTAATGAGAGCAACGAGATGCGAGCCGGTTGTCGACTTAGCTGATCCACAATGTTATATTCACTTTGTTTCATAAGTTTCAAAAATTCTGTGGCCTCTTCTTCAGTGACCGGTGCTCCTTTCTTTGTTGCCTCCAGTGTTGGCTCAATGTCGGGTTCTACAGGTTTTTCTTTCCTTGCTTTGTCAGCCATATCAGGGGCATATGCCCGACCGCTCCTGGTTTTCTTTTTCTGCTGCGGTGGCTCCTTGGATTACTTCACGACTATAGTTCCATGGGACTGCTTTATCCGTCTTGTAAGGGAAAGGGGTAGGAACTCGTATGGTGAGGGGTGTAATTCCATGAGGCAATTGCGGGATCTCTGTTTTTGCCTTCTTGTCTGGCACCAGATTTGCATCATGTATAGTGAGAGGCCTGATTCCATGTGGTAATAGTGGGATTTCTGGAGTCTTCACGTTCAAGATAAGGGGTGTTGGCACCCATGATGGTTTGCATGACATATCTCCTTGGATCATATGGCTTTGATTGTCCGTATCTTCTCTTGAGAATTCGATTATCCTTTGATCCATCAGTTTTTGCACCACCTCGGAAAACTCACTACATTCTTCGATGTCATGTCCCTGCGACATCTGGTGGTATGGGCATTGTTTTTCCATATGTACCCCATTCTCTGCTTCTGATGTGTCTTTGGCTTGTACATATCCATGTTCTTGTAGCAACTGAAACAAATACACCTTTTTCATATGTATTTGTGAAGCCTTCTCCAATCGTCCTTCAGTCTCGATACTAGCTACATTATTAGAGTGTTCTGGGAGAGGGTTGTTGTTCACATTTGGCGTCCCCGTCATTGTGGAAAAATCTAACCAATTTGCATCTTTCAAAGCTTGGACCTTCCTTTTGAATGCTATGCAGTTTTCAATATCATGTCCTACTCCACCAGCATGATACACACATCTGGCATCTGGTTTGTACCAAGCCGGGGGAGGAGACCTTATTTCTCCCAAGGGTGTAGGGAGTACCAACCTTGCTTCTAAAAGCTTGGGATATAATTCCGCATATGTCATTGGAATTGGATCAAACTCTTGTCGTGGCCGACGAGGGGCCTGATTCGTTCCTGCATGTTGGGTTTGCGCCCTTGGTTGCCCCTGCCCTTGGAATGCGGGTCTAGGTCCTTCCGGAGCTGACGCCCTTGGTTGCTCTTGGTATGGCGCTCTCGGTTGAAATGGGTTTGGTGCCATTGGATATGGAAATGGAATCCCTCCTTGTGGCAAATAGGGCGTGAATTGGGGAGTAGGAGCAGGTGCAGCATAGGCAGCTACTGGTGATCCTCTGTAGTACCCTGGTGCTTGGTAGAATGTCGGTTATATTGTTGGGTGCGACTGATATACTAGGTTGGTCTCATTTTCCTTCTTCTTTGCTGGTGGTTGAAACCTTTTTGATGCCTCAGCCACATCACCCTTTAGTTTTCCTCCTTTAATGCCACTTTCAACACATTCACCAGATGCGACCAAGTCTGCAAAGCTGCTAGAGACGTTGCCAATCAATTTCTCATAGTAAACGCCTTTTAGCGTGTTGATGAAAAGAGTAGTGAGTTCTCTTTCTGTAAGGGGAGGTTGGACCTCCACAGCCGTCTCTCTCCATCTCCGTGCATAATCCTTGAAGCTTTCGTCGGATCCCTTTTCTAAAGACTGCAGGGTTAGTCGGTCCAATGCTAACTCAGTGACGTGCTTATATTGAGCCAAGAAGGATGTGGCCAATTCTTTCCAAGTCTTGATACGGTTGCCATCCAACTGAAAGTACCAGCGGAGGGATGCCCCAGTTAGGCTTTCCTGGAAACAATGCATAAGGAGCTTGTCTTCACCTGCATAGGCTGCCATCTTTTGACAATACATGACTAGGTGTGTCTTCGGACAACAGGTTCCGTTGAATTTCTCAAACTCTGGCGTCTTGAATTTCGGTGGCAACACCACTCCCGGCACTAAGCATAAGTCTTGTGGGCTAATCATGCCATAGCTGTCGATGCCTTCTACAGCTTTCAATCTTTCCTCCAATCGTCTTAAAGTAGGAGAGTCAACATTCTCCTTCGGAGCTGGGGAACCCACTACTTCCATTACATTTCTGCTTGTAGGCATAGTACAATGAATCTGATTTGGAGTAGGGAGTTGTGTCATGGCAGGCTGATATGTGGGTGCCTGACTTGGATCCAGTTAGGTGGTAGAAACCGCTTCCAGCCCCTGTTCTTGTTGGTGATTTGAGGTTCCTCTTGCCAAAGTTCCTTCGCCAGTCAGCTTGGTAAGCATTTCCATTATTGCAGACATTTGCCCCTGTAGGGCTTGTTGTGACTGTTCCAACCCCATGAGTCTGTTCTCTGTTTCTTCCGCCATTGGCTGCAGCGGTGGTACTTGATTGCGCCGGGATCTGAGGTTGTAAGAGTGCGCAATCCTGGAGAAAAGCGGCTACCGACCTGGAATAATGTAATTTTTACTTGATTTTCAATTTTAATATGCATGTATGCATGAATGACTATGTGATAGGTTAGAGAAAGAAATAACTTTATTCCAAACATTTGCAAACAAACACACAGTACAATGCAGAAATGCCATGTAGATGAGATCTATGGCTATATGATCTTAAGGCAAACTTCCAGTCATCTCTTAAGTAGCACGACGCCTTTTCCTCTGGGGTGGTCGCTTTCCTGCCTCTTCCCTCTGCTTCAATATGGTCTCGACTTGTTTTTCCCTCAACTGTAACCGTAGAAGAGCTCCTTCTAGGGATGCTTCTAGCCTTTGGATCTGCTGTCTGAGATTCTGATTCTCTTGGAGGATCGCTGTAAGGACCCGTACCTTGAGTTAGTCACAGTTAGTCACAGTTTTGCCTTCTGAGTAGAGTTTTTCTAGATTTTGACCTAGTGAATGGGCTCAAATGAATTCACGTGCAAAAGAAAAGATGCTTAGAATGATGTCCTCTATCTACCACAGAAGTTTCAGGCCAAACGGACGTGTATGTGAGGTGCACGTGATATGGGTCCAATTCACGTGCAAGTGTGGTTGTCTTCTAAATGATGCAAGGAGGCTAGGGGTGAAGTTTGAGAGCATTTGGAGTCCATTTGGAGTTGCACGTGAATTGGGAATTCACGTGCAAATTGGCGTGCAGCCATATTTTTGCATGGTTCCCTTGGTTTTAACATTCTAATGATCTTTCTCCAAAGGACCATGTTGAAATTCCGAGTATTTTGGCCTATATGGGTGCGGAAAGGTGCTAACTTGTGTGATCAAAACTACGTCGTTTTGATCCTGGGTTTACTTAATCAAAACTACGTCGTTTTGATGTGGGTAGTGTCTATATAAGGAGGGCTTGAGTTTGAGTTTAGGGTTCTTGTGTTCTTCCTTGCTGCAGCCTACTTCCAAGAGAGAGAGAGAGAGAGAGAGAGGGGTCTCCGGGCCGTTGCCGTGGTGGTTCGCGTCGTTGGGAGCCGTCTGCAGCGTGGAGGTTAGGACAAAAGCCTGAGGTAGGGATTCATGTCCTTCCAAACTCTCCTCTGTTTTAGGATATTCACCTATATATATATATGTAAATCCATATAGGTGTGATCTCCTATATGGATGTTGGCCTTCAGTGGCATGTCTCCGTTGATTTGATGTTGAATTTGGCCTGAGGATTTTTTGGGTTTGTTTATGCACACTATGTGTTTGATGAAATGTCTAAGAGGTCCGCACACCATGTGTTTGATAAAATGTCTGTGAGGCCTGCATGCCATGTATTCAATATAATGCCTGTGAGACCTTGTATATGAGTGCTTGATGATATACCTGTGTGCTGGTGTGTACCTGGTGTTTGATTTGTATTTGATTTTTAGCCTATGAGGCTGATGTGTGTGACTTGTATCGACCATGTTGGTCCTTCCGAGATAAAGTGTAAATCTTGTCTTGAGTTTACATGTTGAGATGTAATGCTTTATCTTGTCCGTTGATCTGTTTGAGATCGAGCCGAGATATGGGCCAGGCACAATAGCTGGACCCCTTTGAGATTTGGCCAGGACGTGGTCCTGAGTCTCGGTGTAGCACTCACGACGGTGGGCTAAGTCTACACCCATTCCTGAGGGTAGATATGGCGCCCGAGGAGGTGGTTGACCATATCTCGACTCGGGTGGAAAATGTTGCATTGGTGTCCATGCAACATTCGCCTGAATGTGGTATGTCATGTCGCCGTGGTGGCGGGGTGTCCTCTGCCCTCCGGTGCGGGTTCAGGTAAAGAGTGTTTCCTGGGTGATGTTTGCTGCGTTAGCCTTAGGCACGACACGAGCACAAGCATACACATATCATGCATGTTGTACACGGGACGGGTGCTGGGGAGACGGGATCCCTACCGAGCCGTGGTTTGCTCACCCCTCCTATAAACCGTTCTTTTGCAGGGTTTAGCGGCGGTAGGTGAAGGCCGAGGAGCTAGGCCCCCGAGGCCGAAAGTTTTATATTATTTCCTTTGTTGTACTCTGGTTTTATGTGTTTGGATTTTGGTTTGGTTTTATTGATGGCTTCATAGGGGTTTTTCCCCGACCGGGTTGTAATGAACATTTAGTCTTTGAAATGAAATAAAATGAGATGTTGTTATTCAATTTGTGTTTGTGTGCATGGTTTGGGAGCAGGAGCATGCCCCTTGGCATGTTAGCCTGATTGTGCAGGTTTGGGACAGCACCCGTGCTAGAAGTCCTTTTAAGGTGCTTGCACCAACCCCTTGTCCCTTCGGGTGCGGGCATGGGCAGTCACTACTCATTTCCAAGTAGAAGGAAATTGGGGCGTGACAATATGGTATCGGAGCGATAGTTCATGGTCTAGTGGACCTAGGATAGTGGGGAGGCCTGGCCGCTTCGAGACTCTTGGGAGGCGGTATAGGACACGCCCGATCAACGTGGTCCTATCTGGTTTTTCGGGGTGTACTCGGGGGTAGTTAGACCAAGGAGTAGGGCACTTGCATTTGGGTTGAGGGTGCATACATGCATTGGCATTAGGGCACTAGTTTAATTTCGGTATGAGTATTGTGATTGGACATGCTATGTTCTTGAAACTTGTTCTTTGTGAAATTCGGTGATTTTCTGTGAAGCTTGTTGCTATGAATTCTTTGCTGTGTACTTCGTGATTTACCTGTGTGTTTAAATGTAAAATGTTGCTTGAGTACCTCATGGCCCATGGGGATGAGGGTGTGTAGAGCTTGAGAGAAGGCGATCCTAGTTTGGTTTAAATTATGTAGACTATGCCTCCTAGGAGAGTAACCCGAGCTACTCCAGTGTAGAAGATGAATCTTTGCCCGTCCTGGAGAGGGAAGAGGACAACGTGTAGAGGGCGATGATCCCCTGGAGCGGATCATGGCCCAAGTCCGGGCCCTAAGTGAGAACGTTCAAGGCATGCGTGAGGACCTCGGGGGAGAGATCCTAAACGAGGTGTGCCAGGAGATGATGGCACGACAGCGGTGCCACCCCCTCCACCCCGTGAGGCGGAACCTCCGTGTAGGCAGGAAGTGCCGGTGAGGCGGGAAGAGGGAGACGTGTTGATGCGGTCCGAAAGGAACATCCACCGAGGTTCAAGGGAGGAGCCGAACCTCTAGGGAGCAGAGCACCTGGCTGCGGCAGATCGAGCATGTGTTCTCCTTTCTTCGACCCCGGGAGGAAGACAAAGTGAGACTAGCGATCCGGCGGTTGGAGGAGGAAGCCTTGGAATGGTGGCTTAGCATCTCAGGAAGCCGGGACATGGAGACCATGGCCTGGAATGAGTTCCTCCACTGTTCCATGAGGAGTTCTTTCCAGAGTCATTGCGGTGGCGAAGCGGGAGGAGTTCGGTAGCTTGAAGTAGGGATCGCGCTCGGCAGCGAGTATGAGCGAGATTTCCGGGGGCTGAGTCGGTTTGCTCCGAAGCAATATCAAGGGAGGACCTGAAGGCCCATAAGTTTACCATGGGTCTCAAACCTGCCCTTAAGCAAAGGGTGGAGATCTTGCGACCGAAGACCTATCTTGAAGTCGTGGACACCGCCAAGATTGTTGAGAGAGGATTAGAGGAGGGAAGACAGGCTCACCAGGAGCGGATGGGGCAGAGCGCGCACGACAAGCACGGTGAAGCCAAGAGGCGAAGGTTGAGCCGGCAGTGGGACTTTTCCCAAGGATAGGGGCCAAGCTTCAATGGCTCCGCCCGGATCCCGTTACTTTGGAGGACGGGGAGTCTCGCTGGGAACTTCCCAAGCGGGTGTACCTGTTGTGGCCTATCGGGGCACGTCAAACGTGAGTGCCCCAAGTAGCACTTGACGTGTCATAGCTGTGGGAAGGTGGGACACATCGGCAAGGTGTGTTTCAGGCAAGGGGAACAGCGGGGAGCTGGAAGCTTAAGACAAGGGAGCAGGGGTGGAACCCAATTTCAGGCCCCAGCCCCCTAAGCCCGGCACATTCGTGGCAGGCCGGTCAGCTGGTTCCGGTCACACTAGGCCACGGGGGAGAGGCAACCACAAGGAGGATCGGAGGGGCGTCCCGGTGGACTGCAGCAGGAGCAAAAGGGAAGGCAAGTGAGGCCGGTGGTGGGGCAAGCCAAGGCAGAGTGTTCGCGCTTACCTCAAGACCAGGTGAAATGAAGGATTTACCATCACCCTCCGAGGAAGGTGGAGCTGGACCTTCGGTGGTTCGAGGTACTATTCTAATATCCCGCACCGTTGTTGCCGCATTGTTTGATACCGGAGCTTCGTGCTCCCTGATTGCTAAGTCCTTGGTGGAGAGCCTTGGACTTGATTGTGTGGAGGCCGATAGACCTCCGAGGGTCGAGTCCCCAATGGGAGGAGTGGAGTTGATCCACCAAATGTGTCGAGAGTGTGCGCTACGATAGGAGAGGTTGACCTCTCATTTGATTTGTACGTAATGCCCATGAGGACCTTTAGTTTGATTCTGGGGATGGATGGTTGATGGCCTTTCAGGCTAAGATTGATTGCTATAGGCGACGAGTATCGTTTACTACACCCACAGGATCTTCCTGTACCCTAGTGGGTGAATGGGATAGGGATCGTTGGGAGAGCTGGACCGACGAGGGAGCTATGGGGCAATATTACCCATAGGCTTGCCACCCTAACCTTTGAGGAGGAAGGTAACTTAGAGAAAAGGGTGTGGCCAGGATGTAGTCGAGAATTTCCAGGATGTCTTTCCTGGGGAGTTGTTGGAGTTGCCTCCACACGAAGTATCGAGTTCACGATTGAACCGTTGCCAGGGGTGGGACCCATCTCACAAGTAGCATACCGGATGGGACCTGTGAGTTGTGGGAGCTTCAGAAGCAGATAAAGGAACCTGGGAGATAAAGGTTTTATCCGTCCTAGTACCTCACCTTGGGGTGCACCGGTCTTGTTTGCTAAGAAGGCCGATGGTTCGTTGCGACTTTGCATTGATTATCGGAAGTCGAATCAAGTAACGGTAAAGAACAAGTACCCTTTGCCGCGGATTGATGACTTATTCGACCCGGTGAGTGGAGCACGGTGGTTCTCAAAAATCGATCTGCGTTCGGGATATCACCAATTGAGGGTCGGGAGCGAGGACATCCCTAAGACGGCGTTCAGGTGCGGATACGGACACTATGAATGGTTAGTGATGCCTTTTGGGCTCACGAACGCACTCTTTGTGTTCATGCACCTAATGAATCGGTATTTGCCCCATACCTGGATTCCTTCGTGGTGGTATTCATTGACGACATCCTTGTGTACTCCAAAACCCAAGCCGAGCATGAGGAGCACTTGGTCGTGGTGCTGCAGGCACTACGAGATCATCACTTGTATGCTAAATTTAGCAAGTGTGACTTCTGGATGCGAGAGGTGCATTTTCTTGGGCATGTAGTATCTGCCGAAGGAGTTAGAGTGGACCCAACCAAGATTGAGTCCGTAGCATCTTGGAAGAGGCCCACAAATGTTTTTGAGATCCGGAGTTTCTTGGGTCGCGGGGTATTACCGGCGTTTTGTGGAAGGGTTTTCTCGGTTGGCGGCACCTATGACAGCTCTTACACGGAAGGGAGCCAAATTCGAGTGGACGGACAAGTGCCAGCAGGTATTCGAGGAGTTGAAGACTCGCCTAACTACTGCACCGGTGTTGAGTCTACCGCAAGAGGGAGTGCCATTCGAGGTGTATTGTGATGCGTCTCGCGTTGGACTGGGGTGTGTTCTGATGCAAGAGCGCCAAGTCATAGCGTATGGCTCGCGACAGCTGAAGTCCCATGAGCAAAACTACCCAACACACGACCTGGAGTTAGCAGCAGTTATTTTTGCCCTGATAGAAGGAAATTGGGGCGTGACAATAGCCCTCATGTCTGTAGTCAACTGTGGCTTGTGTTGTGCCCTCCAGGATATGTATGCCGGATAAACACCAGATTTTGGACTGTTGGGTTGGATCTTGTGTGGGATGGACCATGCCTGATACATCTTTTTGCCTTTTTCTGTTAGCATGGTTTTATCATAGGTGAAGTCACAATCTTCCATTCCAAAGAGAACTGGGATAATCTGATTACGCCCAACTTGTCTTCCGCCTTGCAGTGGTGCATATGCAGTGCCTCCCCAAGGGCCTAAAAGTGGAACCCAATTGTAGTCCCCGCAGCTATATGTCATGGAGACTACCGGCATCCAGGGAGCAGTCCAAGTAATGTCAGCTTCTGTGAGGTTCTCTAACTTCTTCCTCCAGTCTTCAAAGCCTTTTGGTAAGCTCCACTTGCTAAGCAGAATATCAATAGCGTCGTGGCTGGCACTCGATAAACAGCATGAAAACGAGGAACAATACAAGGAAAATGACCCTGCAGCCATGTGCATAGAAGAGGCAGGCACCCCATGAACTGCCCCGAGCCCGTACTCCTCAGATAAGTAAGAGATTGAATGGTTTCGGCCAATATAGCAGGAGTAGGGTCACATCCTTTGAGTACTTGTTGAACCAAATCCACAATTGCTCCGTCGATGTGGGACGGGATCCTCGAGAAGATTATTAGCCCGTATATGGCTATTGTAAGTAATTTGTGCGTCCCTGCTTCTGTTGCAGTCTGCATCATTTCTGTTATCGTTGCCCATGAAAGATATTCTCGCCCACCATATTTTGTAGGCACTGGTGAGTCCCAAACTGGCTTCCCCATTATCTCAGAAAATGCTCTTTGACATGATTTTCTGGGCTCTGGTAAATAAATCTTCATGTTGTTTTCTACTGGGATATCCAACAATCTTCTGTATTCTTCTATGGTAGGAACAAGATCTATACTGTTGAAGTCGAAGCATCGCCGTCGAGGGTCCCAGAAATAGATTGATGCCCCAAGCATATCCTTGTCGACTAGTAGCTCGGTTATATGGAGCAAATCTCCAAACTGTTGTGTATAGATGTTTTTCCTTTCGTCGACCACCGATGCCATATAGTCCGTAATTCTTTGGTGTAGTCTAACCGATCTTCTATGATAACCCGCTCGCCTTACATGCCTTTCCTGTTGAAAAATCTCCAAGGCGACTCTGAATGTCCCCAGATGCTTGGGCCACCACTGTGACGGCCTTCTTGTCATTAAGGCCTTTTAGGAGATGACTGAATGTTGCCATGTGCCTATGTGAATGTTATGTTATGCATAATGACATGTTAGGATGACAGTTTAAAATATCAAGGTACTCTGTACAAGAAACAAAAACAGGTATTAAGGCAAGTAATTTGTACAAGAGATGCTTTTAACAATTACCCGGCAAAACAGAGGTTAGCGTGGTATTGAATGATCAAACAACATGTGGGTTTAATGCCCCTAGTGGGCCTTACTAATCCTATCTTATTCATTGGTCCCCAAGCTTCCTCTATAGAGGGCTCCGTACACCATGGGATTTACTGGGAGGGGGGCCTTAAAAGGACGAGCCTTAAAAGGACCTCAAGCTTGAGTGAGGAGTTCGGGGCCTCTTTGCGGTTAATGATCAACGCGCAGGGGACCTTACTAAACCTCGCTAACCTAAATGGTGAGATAAACCCGGGTATAGGGTTATGCATGGATGCAACAGTTAAGGAAAACAGTAAATCATAACTATCATGTCATTTCAAAGTATATACATCATAACCAATTGTTAAGCAAGCGCAAATATATATAATTAAGTAAAAACAAAAGCAACCTCCTACTCTTAATTCTAGGCCTAACTCTCTACAATTATACAGCGTCCCCAGCAGAGTCGCCAGCTGTTATCACTCATTTTCGTCCGGGCCGAACCCAAATGATAAAATATACAGAGTCGCCACCAACTGTTTTTGGGGTACAGTTGGATACCCTCTACCTTGAGTAGTTAAGATGTGGTCTGTGTTACCAGAGATGGGTTCGGGAGTTGGTTACGTGTTGGGAAGGTTTTAGCACCCCTACAACGCCCTTTCGGTACCTGTCTTAGGAGGATGAGGTTTTTATTTGTTGTTGTTGTTTTGTTTTTTTTTTGCTTTTTTTTTTTTTTGCTTTTTTATTTTTTTATTTTTTTTAAAATTATATTTAATCTAAATCTAATACTCAAAATTTTATTTTAATCCGTCACATGCTAATTAATTAATAGGCTTAATTACTACTCACGAGCTAATTATTAAATTTAAAAGTTAAAGGTTAAATTTAATTATCATAATCTAAGTATAAATTATTTAAATTAGCCTAATTATTTACTAAATTTTAAATATGAAAATTAATTACAAAATTTATCTAATTACTAATGTTATTTAATTCATTACGCGCTAATTAATTAATTACTAGGCTTACTTACTATTGACATGCCTAAACTTGAAAAGTTAATTACAAACTTATTAAAAATTAACTAACTAATTATGCTAATTTAATTATACTAAATTATACTAATTAAAAACTAACTAACTAATTAACTAAATATGCTAAAATTAGCTAATTAAAATTATGCTAATTATGCTAAAAAAAACTAACTAACTAATTATGCTAATTTAATTATAAACTAACTACTAATTTACTACACAAAATTATAATAAAAATTAAAGAAGGAAAGGAATAAAAACCTGGAATATCGTGGACCGAGGGCGCCCTTCTCCCAAATGCCTCCTTTTTCTGCAAAAGAAGGGAAAAGAAAATTAATTTGACTATAACCACAGTTCTTTTTTGGAACCGCAGTTAAGTTTACACTTTACTCTTTTTTTGTTTTGAGTTTTGTGTAATTGATGGATGGTGTGTTTTGGAAGGGGAGAGGACCCCTTTATATAGGAGTGTATGGGAGAAACATTTTGGAGCATCCTCGATGTGGGACTCCCGTTTTTTCTTTCTTTGCGTGCGTTTTGTTGTTGTTGTTGTTTTTGTGTAATTATTTTTTATTTATTTTTTTTTTAAATTAGAAAGTCAAAAAAGGGGGGGCCAAGTTGGCCCCCCTGCCCCTTTTCAAACATGGGGGCGATGCCCCCCATGACTTTTTTTTTTATTAATTTTTTTTTAAATTTTTTTTTTGTTTTGTTTTTTTTAGTCTTTTATTATTATTATTATTATTATTATTATTATTATATATAATAAAAGTCAAGTGGTACTATTCATGAATAGTAATAGATACTGTTCATGAAACAGTAACCACGGTACTGTTCATGAAACAGTAACCATGGTACTGTTCATGAATAGTGATGCGAATAGTGCCCTGCGCACTGTTCACGTATATGTTTTTTTTTTTTTTAACCTATGTCGGTCGCGACTGGTCATTGGGATGGTTTTATTTATTTATTTATTTAACCTATATATGTATATATATATATATATATACCCATAGATAACACACAAACATGCAACCGCAATTTATTTAGGACTCCATGGTGGAGATATTACATGATTCAACCTAAAATATATTCTCGTAGCCATTGCCATTACATACAAGAGGATGATAAAAGCAAGGAGGGGTATGAAAGCACCGCCCAAAGATAGGATACACAATAGTACACGCCAAGACTAGCACCGTTAGCACGCACTTCGCCTGATCGACCATTTTCGCAGAAGAGGAGGCAAAAACATAGAGAATTGAAGAAGAAAATTTGAAGAGTGGTAGAGTGGAAATTGTGTGAGTGAAGGAGAGGAATGAGGGTGTATTTATAGGGTGGAAAAGTGGCCGTTGGTGGAGAATATAGCCGTTGGAAATAGTGCCGTGACCGTTGGAATAGTGCCATGACCGTTGGAACAGTGCCGTGACCCCTTTTTTTTTGTGCAGAAAATGCTATTCGAAAAATAAAAATGTAGACATTCAACAGGCTCTAATGATATATATTTTATTTTTATTTTTATTTTATTTTGGAATTTTTTTGTTTTTTGTTTTTTTTTTTGTTTTTGTTTTTGTGTTTTATATATATAATTAACATCACACCCTTTAAATTAACAGTCACACCTTTTTATTTATCTATACAAAGTGAATGATAAATATGAAATAATATAAAGCTAAAATGAAATGAATATGTATGTCCAACCCGGACAAAATGGGGTCCAACACATGTGTATCAAAATGACATAGTTTTGATAAGTGAAACATGTTTTAACCTTTCCGCTTCCACACAGGAAAAAAGACCCATAATTCGAACATGGTCCTTTGGGAAAAGATTATCAGCATAACAAAATGAAGAAGACGGTGTAAAAATATGGATGCACATGACAAAGGCCATTGTCACGTGCAAGCTCAAATGGCTTAGGATTTTGCCACAAGCTTTAAAACTTTGTCTGGCAAGCTCCCATGCAAAAACATCACTGAACGGGACAAAGCCATTGTCATGTGCAACCTCTAAATTGTAAAGACTCGTATTTGGGTAGTTTTGAGAGATAGCCATTGTATGGGAATGTAACTATCTGGACGGTAATGTAGTCGTCGATGTGAGCATTTTGACTGTACTTGGGTCCAATTCCGAGTCGGGGCCCTATTTGACCCTTTTGTTGACTTTTCGGAGTTTATTAATTGACTTTGTGTTTGGGCGATCATTTAGGTGTAATAATATCTGCTTAGTCATTTCGAGCGTTTTGACTGTAATTTGACTCAATTTGGAGGTCGGGACCTTGGAGGTCAATTATTGGGTGGGGAGGTCAATTATTGACTAGGTCAATGATTGACTAGGTCAGTTATTGGTCAATGACTGGCAGAAATATAAATAGCAGGAAAAAAGAAGAAGCTTTCACTTTATGCTATCACGTTTGTGCGTTTGAGAGAGAAAGAGAGAGAGCGTGGAGCTTGGTGCCTTGGCGATTTGGGACAATTTGGGTTCGTGGAGCTCAAAGAATCACTCCAAGTAGGTGTTCTTGAACTTCTTATCTTGATTCTATCCTTGGTATGCACAAATTTGTCATGATTTATGAAATTAAGCATGAACCCTAGGTTTTGGGGAAATCCAATTTTGGGTTAGATCTAATGGTTTAGCATAAGATCTGTGGTTAAGAACTGTTTTATATCAGTTTTAATATGTGTTTCTGTGATCTGGGGCTGTTTAATTGCATATTCCATGAGGGTTGAGAAGTCAACCATGGAAATCTGAAATTTAGTGTGTGTTTCTGCTGTTATCTGTGCGATTTAGAGGCGTTCTGGACGCATTTTGAGGTAGATATCGTAGTCTATAGCATAGAACGCGTGTTTGTGCGCGTCTGGGGGTTGCTAGGTTGATTCCAGACGAAGAACAAGCAAAAACGACGATGAACAGTACCCTGGGTGAATTACTGGGTCGGAATAACGAAGACCCGAAGTTCTGGGTCGAACGGTCGAAGATCCAGGGCTGTAGGGTCATAGTTCGTAGACCCGTAGTTCGAAGGTCGAAGTTCTTAGTCCAAAGGTCGAAGATCGAAGACCCACTTCGAGTCTTCGAGGCACGCTATGCAGCTACGAGTCACAGCTCCAGCTACGAGTCTCTGAGGCGTGCTGTAGTTCTGTGCTACGAGTCGCAGGTCCAACAATGTAACTGGACACTGGACTGGACTATTTACATTGTAACCTATACCCATCTACACATTTAGTTAAGTATTACTTAAGTTACAATGTAAATAACGAAATACCCCCCTTTTGGATTCAAAGAAAAATACTAGAAAAATTAATTCCACTCTTTCAAAATGTGAAAATTGGGATTTAGTGTAAAATCTCGAAAAAATCCAGTTTTTCGTAAAGGTGAATTTTTGGAAAGTGGAGTTAGACATCTCAGAAAAATCCCCAAAAATCAGATTATCTTAGTTATGATATGAGAACCCAATGCCGGGACTTTTTATTTCAAGAAAACAACTCTTATGGGTATCTCCTTCCTTAGTCAAGGAATGAGGATCGACTTGTGAAGACTGGCTACAATTCTAAAGGGAGTGTTGTACACCTTAAGACCATATTGGTGTTGGTATGTTGGTTTGTGGATTTGGGACTTGGGTTCCATGACTTGTTGGGTTCTCACCGTGATGCACCGATGGTACTATGTGGTTGATGTGGCAGGCATATGCGCCAATAGCAGGCCTGTGTGGCGACTGTGGCCGGGCATATTGCGTTGTGGACAGGCTAAGGCCTCAGTGGAGCCGTTGAGCTCGTGGAGCTAGGGCTGAGTGCCCTGAGCTGGGATCTCGTGGAGGATCATGGACAAGCTGTCCTGTGTGGGCAGACTGGGTCTTGATGTTTGTTGCAGGCTGAGTCCTGATGATTGTGCACACCACACAGTGCACGAGTACATAGAGTATGTAGCATAGACTTGTATGTTTTCATGATGTGGAGTATTAGGGTCACCTACTGAGCTTGTCGCTCACTCCTACTTGTTATTTTTCCTTTTCAGGTGTGACCCGAGACTAGTGGAGGACTTTCTTCCAGGAGGACGTGCTCACTACTCTGATGTATGAGTACTGTATTTTGTATTGTATTATGTGTTGTATCCCGAACATGGGTCCGTGGATAGTTGTATTTGCATACTGTTTATGATGTGATGTATGTATGACTGTTTGACTCATTGTATGCATGATGATATATGGGAAAGTATAGGATTACCCTTGATATATGATTGTACAGGGTTGCATATTGAGACAGCACCCGCGGTGTAGTCTCCATTGGTGCTGGTCACCAACCCTTTGACCTTTCGGGTGCGGGCAAGGGGATGTCATGTTCCTAGTTTTGAGTTCCCTAGAATTTGGGGGCGTGACATAAATGGTCCCTCTTGAACTCATCTCTTGCCTCATGCTTGCTCATCAATATACAAAGTGTTCTAGCTAAAGTGTATGAGAAGAAATCTCCTGAAAACCTAACAATTGCCACTCAAAAGGCATAACTATGACGAACTCCTCACATCCCAAAACACGGGTTATTACACCAAGGCTGTCTCTATTGGACCTAAGAAAGGCCTAGAATATGAGAGTAAGCTTATAAAACCTTTAGAATACCAGCCAAACCCTTAAAACAACGTGTCCAACCAAACCCAATCTCCTGTCCCATCTATGAGGAATGTGGACACATTTCTTATCAATACAGATTCTAGAATGAATACCTTAAGCATGAAGTCACTAAAGAAATCAGGTAAAATATTCAAAAGTTGGTGACTCAAGTAATCTGCAACTCAAGATGTTTGATAGGAAGAAATAGTCTAGGCACAATAAAGGGAAAAAGACAAAGGAAATAAAGATCAAACCTGTCAAGAAATCTATCAAAGATGTGCCTATCAAATTTGCAAAGGTTAAGACTGATAATGGGGAGTCAAATGTGAATTCTAAGATTAAGTCTGCAAATGACTGAAACCTAAATCTCCCAAACAAGTGAGGAAAAGAAAATTTACTCTCTCTTATTGGAAATCTGAACTAATTGTTGTAGAAACTGTTAACCCTACTTACCCCAAGCTCAAGCAACATTAGGCTCCCAAGACTTAGTGAAATGTCATGCAGGAGTAAGTACAAGAAGCTAAAAGCAGCCACAAGAAACAAAAGATAAATTCAAGCCAATGGTACCTTGACAGTGCCTGTTCCGTCCACATGACAAATGATGCATCCATGTTGAGCCAAGTAAGGGAAGTTAAGTTATCATCTGTCACTTTTAGAGACAACAAGAAAGGTAAGATAGTAGGTAAAGGTACTCTTCCTAATGGATCTATTGCAACTCATAATGTGTCTACTGTCTAAGGTCTCAAACATAACCTGTTGAGCATAAGTCAATTGTGTGACAAAGGTTACAAAGTTTTATTCACTAAACACACTTGCAAAGCTTCACCTGATATTAGTTTATGCATTTACTTATTTTAGTTTTTTTATTCTTATTGGGAAAACATGTGTTGAGATCTGATTTCATGCATGCACTATTCACGGGAAGCAATATCAAAGATGAAGTCCCCTTCGTGTCTTGCCTTGATGAATAAGTCTCCCGCTTTGTCTAGAAGTCTTTCCTTTTATTTACTTTCCTTTATTTAATTTGCATTGATATTTCCTTTTTATTATTTCCCTTTATTTAATTTGTATTAGGATATTTTGATATTTTATTTTAGTTTTCTAATTATATTAGGTTTTCAATTCCTAGTTACTAGCTTGCCTATAAATAAGTCTTGTATTTAGACATAATAAATCATCGAATTAGATCATTGAATTAGATCGAATTAAATCATCAAAACAGTTACTCCTTAGCATTAACTTCCATTGGAATATTCATGTCTGGTCTGAGGCTTTTAATGTCAAGATCATTGAACTATCTCAAATCTGTCTATTAGCTCATTATCACAACCATAATCTTTTGTCTACTTCTCATTTATCAAAGAATCATAGTCAAACTCTCGGTAAAGATCTTTCCTTTACCTTAGCTTCCGCAAAAAGAGTCTATTCACCCCCCCCCCCCCCCTCTAAACTAACTTTGGGACCTACAATCTGATTTTGTACAAGAACTAGATTAGGATGGAATATCCACGATTGTCACAAGTGGTATCGTAGTCCTTATACTTCCTTCTTATAATAGCTTCTTGATCTTAATAAACAGGTTTTCATTATCTATTTTAGGATCAATGGATTTAATGATCCTCTCCTCACTTCACACTCCCATGTTCAGTTCCTCTGTAATGTCATGAAAAGCTATTTGAAAGGAAGTGGATTTTGAATCCACCATTCTCAGGTTCTATTCTCACTTAAATTACTTTGATACATTTTAACAGTGAAAAAGATGTCAAGCGCTCCATGGTATACAACTACAGCCTACGGACATAGTTTTTTGGTTTTTCAGCAATGCTCAACTCATCACGTGCATCCACCTTAGTCGGTAATTATAATCAATGTCACTATAATTTTTCTGTGAGTAATTTGGTTGATTATTTATTACCTATAAGAGTATTCAATTTACATGATTTATAACACCAAAAAGATGATGTATTTAAGAGGGAAGCATGAATTATTGAAATGCAGAGAAGAAAGGAGTTTTATCTGTATTTAAGAATAAGGTACTACATTTGCACACTATCAAAAGTTGGGATTTCATGAGCCTTACCTTGGACAAGAGTGAAATGTTAATGCCCTTACAACTTGCTTATAGGAAATGTTGTTCATTTTTTCCCTACATTTTTGATGGTTTTAGGTCTAATTTATTCTACTCTATGTTATTCTTTTCATTCAATAAATTCGTGTTTATTCAATAGAAAAAAGAAAATAATTAAGATGTTCAATTCTTAAGGTATATCACATAGGGGCCTCACTATAGAAATTCACTTAAGACCACCCAAACTACAGGACCGGCTCTGCATAAAAGTCTTTGTTATCATTTTATTAGGTCATTTTTTTATGATGAAGTGTTAACAATTGTAAAGATAACTAAGCAATCACTATGGATAAATTAAAGTTGTGCAACTATAATTAGTCCTTAAGAATAATTGACTTGAAAAGAGCTACCATAATTATAAAGATATATTAAAATTAACTTTTAAGTAGGAGATTCTCAAAAATAATTGGTCACGCTCTTTTTTCAACTATTGCAAGCCAACCTTGGACATGCAATTTTGGTGCAAAACTCTTGCATTAATTCATAAAAAAAAAAAAAAAAAAAAAAAAAGGCGTGTGAATCTCATATGTGAAATATTGAGAGTGTGTTGTAATGAGAATTGTAATTGATAAAATTCTTGGGTATAATTTTATCAATATGGGTTAAAAGTTTATAAACTTGATGTATCTTTTTGGAATAATAAAAAATATTAGCGGCAGTAATTTTCTACAACCACAAAAAATTTATGTCTTCCATTTTTATTCTCTTTTTTCCCAACATGATTGGATGGAAGAAATTAACAAAAATATAAAAAGAAACTCAAATGCATTAAGCAAATTAATTAGACAAATGACTAAATAGTGAATTTTATTGCTCAAATTCTAATTAAAATGGGTTTGTTGGAACGATCTTTTCTCTCCAACAAAAGCTAGTCAAAAACTATGGAAAGAAAAACTGTTTCTTCATGAATGTTACCCAAATTAGGGACATGGAAGTGACCCCATTAGCAGTAGTAGTAATAAGTACTGCTTGATCGACCAATTTAAAGAAAATTGCTTGCATATATTTCAAGATCCAAGCATCCTTTGTCAGTGTTCCATTCTCAGATTCTTCTCGCGCCCGCATCTCACTTCCACTGCCAACGTCTTGGAGACTTTCGGACACGCGTCCTTGCTCAAGTCGAACGTCCCCGGATCCATCGGCACCACGCAGCTTCTCTTACCCAAACAATGCTGAAAACACAAGCCAACCAAATCCAAGCGGTTGTTGATTTTGTTGGGAATAAGATACCCAAAAAGAAAACGATTGTATTAAACAATAAAAATGCTGTGTAACTAACCTTTTCAACGACACTCTTGGAGTTGGGAGAAGTGCATTGTCCGACTGAGTAGGATCCGCAGACCCCAAAAGGATCGCCGAAGCTCGCGAACTGGACGGAGACGATGACTTTGGCTTCAGGACACTTGAGCCGGGCCGCAGATTTGGGTTCCGACACAGCCTTGATCTCGCTCTCCTTCCGCTCCCATGAACCCACATAAGGCGGGTGGGTCTCATCAATGAAGCTGCAGATCGTGTCTCTGTTGCCCGTTTGGATTTCAATGCCCCCTGGGTTGCCGCCAATTTCTTCAAACACAACCAGAAGATTGTCGGATGATTTCAAGAACGATCTAGGGACGTGGTACCTTGTGCAAATGTTCAATACAGAGATATGTTAACTTGATTTTTATTTTGCTTTTTTGGGTGTACTCATGCGAAGTCATTGATGCTGATTATAAAGATGGTGGTTTCGATGACTTACTCCGACTGAGAAGGATATCCAAGAGGAGAAAGGTAAGAGACCCAATAACGTCCTATGCTTCGGCCGTTGACCCAAGCCATTCCCTTGCTCATGCTGGACATACCGAGAATAACTGGGCCATGTCCTTCTGGCATGTTGAAGTAGGTCTGCAACACAAGAAAAGCGCATACGTACGGATATATGTTTAATGCCTCTTTTACTTGAAGATGACTTTCACCTGACTACGATCATGAGCCTTCACTTAATTCAATTTAGATGTTCGGTCCTTTGCCCAATTCTCAATGAATTTACCTTGTACCACGTGACAGCAGGTCCTGTTGTACCGTTCACTGCTTTGACACTAGTCCATCTAGTTCTGTGAGATCCTTTCTGCGTGTACACTTGAAGCTTCTCTCCATTTAAGCCGACCTGAAGAATGGGTTATGAATTAATTTTTATTTCCGCTTCAAACTGATTCATTACTGCAGTGCATCGACAAGAAGATCATACAACACACACACAAACCTGGTGGCCCCAGCCATTTTCGGTTATATCAAGAGTGCCGGTGTTCATTCCAAGGATCGAAACAGCACGCGGTCCAGCAAACCTCTTCTCCATGTATACTCCGCTATCCTTCATGCACAGAAAACGTATTTTTGATGTCTCGTTGAACTGTAAGCACAGCAGTTTTTATGTATTATGATTTTACCGGTAGTCCCACTAGCATGGCAAGTAGTGATATGCTGTTTGCTCCAGACTTCAATGGTATAGGCTTTTGGAGAACAAAACTCTTTTCTATGTTGCTACCATGTCTAGACCCTGCAAAAATTTAAAAGAAAAAAATTATAGAAAAATTATTTGGTTCTATAATGGCATAACCAGTTTCTCAGAATGCGAATTTGCACGAGTTCTCATTGTACCAACAAATTCTCCATTCACAAAAGCAACCATTGCATGACCAAGGCTTGCGACCCGTAGAACCGGTTTAATATCATGCTTCCATGGCAAGTCACGCTCATTCAAAGTGATGCTGACAGCAAAATTGCATATAAAAACCAAATGTTGATTTATTTTTTTATGCATATAACAATGGAGAGATCGAATGTTTAATGTTTTACTTACCCTGAATGGAGTTTAGTAATGAGCTTACATACCTAGCCGTGTACCATGCATAATCTGTGGTATCCTTGGTCAGGTTATAAAGCTCTCTTGGCTCGATTGATGAGACTGGTACCTCATTGACGGTCGGAGTGGTTTCTGAAAACATTTCCCACTTAAGATTATTGTGTGCCGCCGCCACTGATTTTTTGAAGTTCCTTGCATTGTGTTGTGACACAATCTGTTTTGCAGAGGTTAATAAAAAAATGTGTCTAACGTGCTTCACTTTCTAACGATGTTAGTATAACGCCATTATTTGGCATGATTTCAAATTTACGTCCAAGAAGATGTCTATCAGAAAATATATGGCACCGTTTGTGTATTGTAGACCACAGTCTTGCAGTCGGGGAGGATGCTAATGGAATGTGCCGGTAAGTCATACTCGTTTCCCCTGAAGGTAGCTGTGTCAGGGGTTCTAGACTTGTTGTTGGTTAGGAACGCAGCACATACTTTGCCCCCGGGCTTCTCGTAGACCCAAGCCTGGATAAACAAACCAGCTTAGCACTCTAGCTATCATTGAATTTCTAGTGAGCCTTTTCTCGTACTTTGTCAAAAAAAATGAACGAAAGAAGCTGAAATGCTGACCTCTAGACCATTTCCCAATTGTTCCAGGCGTTGAGTTCCCCACAGAAGAGCTTTCCTGCATAACTTAAGAGCAGCATGCAAGTCCCTTAGATGACTATATTTGGGCTCCCTCGTCAATCCTGAAAGAAGAAAATTGTGATTTTCAAATTTCATATATTTTCAGGATCAGAGAGGTAAGGATTTGGTAGAATGCATGGATACCAAATTCATCAAGAGGAGCTTCGTCATAGTAGCGAGTTGTAACAAAAGAGGAGCTTCCTCTGCCAAAGTTTGTTCCACCATGGTACTGTAAAGACCAAAAATGGGAAATTTGATAGAGCCAGTAACAGGAAAGGCAAGAATGAGAAGCTGATCAAATAATCAAGTTGTTCCGACCATGTAGTAATTTACTAGGGTTCCATTCTTTGAGAAGAAGCGAGCAACTGAATAAGCGATATCTTCTGCAGACCTTTGAGATGGTGGGTCTCCAAACACCCTATACCTGTTAGAAATTATTAAAAAGTGGTTCATCACCATGCATGCAAATTGACCCAAAGGCTATATGATTCAGACTCAAAACGAGGCTTTGGTGACTCAGAGCCTGTAATTGAGATTGCAACTCACTGAGCAGTCCAGTTCTCAGTCCACAGAGAAGGCTTGCTGGGATGGTTGGGTCCTGTAAATGTATCCCCGCAGTGCCTTCCATTGCATGTGTTGATCTACACAATCCCCTGAAGTGTTACAAACTTTTCAACAGAATTGACTAGACCAGATCATGACATGAACTTAGGCTAGAGTTGGGTAACTACCACTGCACCAGGGGCATCCTTTTGCTTGCACATGATCCATGGGACACCGATGTTTTGGCTGAGTGCCATGTTTCCTGCCCACTGGACGTATCGTGCTCCCATTTCCTTGTAGGCATGCTGGATGTTGTTGTACTCGTTCTCAATCTGCATTATCTCACTGTTAAGGCGAAACTTACTATTTCTCTGAAGGGTAAATAGAACTCACACATGACCCACCCAAATTTAGCTTAGCCTCTGGTTACATGGATATGAATCCTGAACGAAACAACTCAAAACTATTCTCTAAACCTTGGATGGTAATACAGAACTTCAGAATTAGTAGTAATAAACATGCAAAACATCTTACCAGTTGAACATATAACAAACATTGGCATCATTAGAGACAAACCTGGGCTAAAATGATTGGGCCTCCCAGTGGGGCAAACAACTTCTCTTCTTTCATCTTATTGACGATCATCTCCACGTACCGCTGCATATGGAACTGCAATTCAAGAAGCCCTCCAGTTAGAAGCTATACTCAAATTCGGCGTTGCTATAAAGATGATGGATCACCTTGAATGGCTCGTTATCGCTACGGAATGTGATGTTGTTGACCTCTCTTAGCCAATATGGGAATCCTCTGGCCATTAGAGAAACAAGATGATTGAGATCTCATAAAAACAGAGAAGATAAAATAAAATTCCAAGCAATGGGGACATGGAATCATACCCGTGATTCCACTCAGCCTCAACAAACGGACCGACCCTGAGGGTCACATACATGTCGTGTTTCGCAATGAGCTTGATGAATTTCACTAGATCATAATTTCCATTAAAGTTGTACTGCAAATATTTTGAAAATTAATTGCGATCATGCCATAATTCATATATGAAGACAGTGCTGAGGTGCATGTCTGCACCCGCCGTCAAACCACGTTGCTTTAAAAAGCGTTGTGATGCTAAGCCGTTTTTTCCACCTAAGCTTTCCTTATCTTCCTAATGTGAGACAAATCCCAACAACTTATATGTACCTGGCCTTGAACGGGCTCGTGGATGTTCCAGAACACGTAGGTTTGGAGCAAGTTCAGACCTCCCTTCTTGGCCTTCTCTATCAAGCCGGGCCACATCTATGAAATGAAATATGTTACTATACATAATATTTATAAAAAAAACATACAAACAAACAAAAAACGACAACAGATATAACAAACAAATATAAATGACAAATGTTAATAATATTACATCGGGAGTGCTACGAGTGTAATGGATGGACCCGGAGAACAGGAGCTCTCTTTTGCCATCGATGATGAGCGATCGACCGTCGTAGGTGACCTGGTATCCCTTCTTGTGATCGTGGCCAAGCGCCGGCGATGGAGCCAGCAGCTGCAGGAGAATTAGGAGCGCCACCACGACAGCTCTGCCCGATGCCGCCGCTGTCGACGTCGACATTATTGTTGCTGGTGTTGGTTTCTACGAATTAATTACGGTTTCGTGTGGGTGCAGGTGGGATGGAACAGTGCAGTGGCAGTAAGAAGGAACCGGTCTCCCGGAAAGATGGGAGTGTTGTTATAGGAGACGGAGTAGGGTTGTGTAAGGCATCGGAGCGAAACTCGGGTGGGTTGACTTGGAGTGCTGTGTTTACGTCCATTGGTTCCTCCCACCCCCTATCTCTCCAGATGTTGCACTTCCGAGGGGTCTATTTGTGGCATGTTTTGAAGGTGGCTTACGTATGTATGTATATAGCTTCCATGCATGCCTCGCGTAAATTTAATTATTTCTCTGCCAAAGAATAATTAAACTATAATTATTCATTATTTATGTTCTGTTTCTTGATCGATCAACGATCAACGATGATTAGGTATAGCACAGCAAACAAAGGTTACATATATAATGAATTCTTCTTTCTTCATTCCTAGACGTCTATAACTATAATGGAAAACAAACTAAACTTTCAAGGTTTTTATTGACAATCTTTTAATTTCAGGTTTATATTTTTCTGAACCAGCCAAGGCGCAGGTCCACCCGTATGTCACAATATTGTTCACTTTGGGATCATCATATTGGCCCGCATACCTTTAAAACGCATTGTGATATTTTTGGGTCTGTGTCACCATATAAGCTTCTTGACTTCTCCTTTTTTTTTCCAATGTGGAACACAATTATCCAATAATCTCTCCCTTGTTACATATCGAATTACATCATAGGCTAGAGACACACATCTTAAATGATGAGCTATCACTACGTGGGCCGTCATGGGAGCTCCCCCACAATGTACATTTTGATTGAGAGTAGACCGATTTGATCACCTGAAGACAAGAATTTATATTCCAAATCAATACTGCCGCATACTACGAGACACGCCGCTCGACCACAAACTATATTGAGAAGACTTTTTGATATAATGGAACATCTAACGGGAACAACCAGGCTTCGATACCAATTTGTTAGGATCGGGCCAAGGCGTAGGTCTACCTGCATGTCACAATAATGTTCGTTTTGGACTCGCTACATCGACCTACACGACTTTAAAATACGTTGTGACATTTTTTTGCCTGCTTCACCATATAAGCTCCTTGATTTCTCCTTTTTCTTTCGATGTGGGACACAATTTCCCAACAGTTTTCATATGATTGTATTATGATTTCATTGTGTTACTCTTATTTGTTTTACCCATTTATATATTTTTTATTCTGAGTTAGTTTGACCCCATATTCTGAGTTAATTTTATTAAATTTTATTATTTTTACTCCTAGGTGGAACTTGTAAACTACAACCAAACTAGAGTTCTTGAGTTTAGTTGTTGATTAAACTTATGAGATGAGGGGGTTGTTAATGTTTATGAATGAGTTTGTTTTTGCGGGTATACATATGTATTGGAGGTTAGATGTGGTGGAAGTGGTGGATGCATGGTCAGGTGTTTGATTTCCTATATTGTAAGGGCTACAACATGTGTGAGTTTGAGAATAAGGAGTTGTAAGGCCCCGTGTTCTGAGTTAGTCGCAGTCTTGCCTTCTGAATGGGAACTTTCTAGATTTTGGACCTAGTAGATGGCCTCAAACAATTGGCGTGCAAGAACAAAAGTTGCTTAGAATGAGGTCATCTACCTACCACAGAAATTTCAGAGCATTTGGAGCTGCACGTGAATTCACCCATTTCACGTGCAAGCATATTTTTGCTTCTCAGGCCTCTACAAGATACAAGGAGGTTTGGGGTAAAGTTTGAGTGCATTTGGAGCTGCACGCCAATTGAGGAATTGGCGTGCAAATTGACGTGCAGACATATTTTTGCATGGTTACCTTGGTTTTGTCATTTTAATGATTTTTCCCTAAAGGACCATGTTGAAATTATGAGTATTTTGCCCTGTATGGAAGCGGGAAGGCGGTAGTTTGTCTGATCAAAACTACGTCGTTTTGATCCTGGGCTTCACTAAATCAAAACTACGTCGTTTTGATGTGTGTGGTGTCTATATAATGGTGTTGAGGCTTAGGTTTAGGGTTTTGGGTTTTCTATTCTTTGTTGCGCAGAGACAGAGAGAGAGAGAGAGAGAGAGAGAGAGAGAGAGAGAGAGAGAGAGAGAGAGAGAGAGAGAGAGTGAGGGAAACTTCGGATCTTGGCCGTAGAGGTTCGCGTGGGTGGCCGGTGTATCGTAGAGGCTAGAGCAAAGGACGTTTACAAGGTAGGGACTCCGTTCTTCCCAGTCTTTCTCTGTCCTAGGGTATCTGTCCTATACATGCTTATATATATATATATATATATATATATATATATATATATATATATATATATATATGTAAATCCATATAGGTGTGATCTCCTATATGGATGTTGGCCTTCAATGGCATATTGGTTGATTTGATGCCTGGGAGTGGACTGGAAATCGTTGGGTTGTCCATGCCCACTAGGTGTTTGATAAAATGTTTGTGCGGCTACGTTCACTATGTGTTTGATAATATTCCTGCGTGGTTGTTGTATGTTACGTGTTTGGTTTTAAGCCTATGAGGCTGGTATATGTTGTTTGTAACCGACTATGTCGGCCGTGTGAACCTTGTTTGTGATATACTATGTTGAGCAGTACTGCTGTTTTGTATTAAGTTGAGATGTGTTACTAAGTCATACTTTTGTAACTGATTTTATTGTTGTTGGAGATTAATCACCCAAATGTGATGGGATAGAGCTGAGTTATGGGCCAGGCATGATAGCTGGACCCCCTTGATATTTGGCCAGGACTGCGGTCCTGAGTCTCGGTGTAGCACTCACGACGGTGGGCTAAGTCTACACTCATTCCTAAGGGTAGGTATGGCGCCCGAGGAGGTGGTCGACCATACCTGACTCGGGTGGAAAATGTTGCATTGGTGTCCATGCAACATTCGCCTGGATGTGGTATGTCATGTCGCCGTGGTGGCGGGGTGTCCTCTGCCCTCCAGTGTGGCTCAGGTAAAAGGTGTGTTACTGGGTGATGTTTGCTGCTTTAGCTTTAGGCACGACACGAGCACAAGCATACACTTGTCATGCATACTGTTGAGTGGGACGGGTCCGGGGAGATTGGATCCCTACTGAGCTATGGTTTGCTCACCCTTCCCATAAACTGTTCTTTTTGCAGGGTTTGGCAGGCGGTAGGTGAAAGGGCTGGAGGATAGGCCACTGAGGCTGAAGACTATGTTGGTTTTCATTGTTTTGTTATGGATTTCTATTTTATGTGTAAGATTATTTGTAAACAGTCTTCTGGTTTAAATGGGAACTTTCCCCATTGAGTTGTATTGAACTTTGAGCTCCTTTTAAATGTAATGAACTGGGTTGTGGCTATTATTTAATTATTGTTTGTGTGCATGGTTTGGGAGCAGGAGCATGCCCGTGGCATGTTAGCCTGGTTGTACAGGTTTGGGACAACACCCGCGTCATAAGTCCTTTTAGGTGCTTGCACCAACCCCTTGACCCTTCAGGTGCGGGCATGGGCAGTCATTACCCGTTTCCAAGTGAAAGGAAATTGGGGTGTGACATTATGGTATCAAAGCGATAGTTCATGGTCTAGTGGGCCTAGGGTAGTGGGGAGGGATGACTGCTTTTGAGACCCTTGGGAGGCAGTGTAGGACACGCCTGATCACCGTGGTTCTATCTGGTTTTCTGGGGTGTACTCAGGGGCAGTCAGACCAAGGAGTAGGACATTTGCATTTGGGTTGGGATGCATACATGCATTGGCATTAGGGCACTAGTTTAATTTCAATATGAGTATTATGATTTGACATTGAAATTTGTTCTTTGTGAAATTCTGTGATTTCCTGTGAGACTTGTTGCTATGGATTGTTACTATGAATCGCTGCTGTGCAATTTTGTGATTTACCTGTATGTTTACATGAAAAAAAAACGTTGCTTGAGTACCTCATGGCCCATGGGGATGAGGGTGTATAGAGCTGAGATGCTGACACTAGTTCTGTTTAAAATAGGTAGACTATGCCTCCTAGGAGAGTAACCCGAGCTACCCCAGCTGTAGAAGATGAATCTTCTGCACGTGCTGGACAGGAGAGACGACAGCGAGAAGAGGGCGATGATCCCCTGGAGCGGATCATGGCCCAAGTCAGGGCCTTAAGTGAGAATGTTCAGGGAATGCGTGAGGATCTCAGGGGGGAGATCCTAAACGAGGTACGTCGGGAGATGATGGCACGACAGCCAGTGCCACCCTCTCCACCCCGTGAGGCAAGACCGTCACGTAGGCAGGAAGTGCCGGTGAGGCGAGATGAGGACGATGTGGTGATGCGGTTCCGAAAGGAACACCCACCAAGGTTCAAGGGAGGAGCTGAACCTTTAGCAGCGGAGCATTGGCTGCGACAGATCGAGCACATATTCTCCTTCCTCCGACCCCAGGAGGAAGACAAGGTGAGGCTGGCAGTCCGACAGTTGGAGGAGGAGGCATTGGAGTGGTGGCTTAGCATTTCAGGAAGCCGATACATGGAGACCATGTCCTGGAATGAGTTCCTCCAGTTGTTCCATGAGGAGTTCTTCCCAGAGTCGCTGCGGTGGCAGAAACGGGAAGAGTTCAGCAGTCTTAAGCAGGGATCGCGTACGGTGGCAGAGTATGAGCGAGATTTTCGAGGGCTGAGTCGGTTTGCCCCAGAAGCAATCTCAAGGGAGGACTTGAAGGCCCATAAGTTTACCATGGGACTCAAACCTGCCCTGAAGCAAAGAGTAGAGATCTCGCGATCGAAAACTTATCTTGAAGTCGTGGACACCAAGAAAGATTGTGGAGAGAGGATTAGAAGAGGGGAGGCAGGCTCATCAGGAGCGGCTGAGATAGAGTATGCGTGACAAGCAGGGGGAAACCAAGAGACAGAAGGTTGAGCCTGGGAGTGGGACTCTTCCCAAGGACAGGAGCCAAGCTTCAATGGGTCCACCCAGATCCCGTTACTTTGGAGGACAGGGAGGTTCTGCTGGGAACTTCCCAAGCGGGTGTACCTGTTGCGGACAGGCAGGGCACGTCAAACGTGAGTGCCCCAAACAATACTTGAAGTGTCATAGCTGTGGGAAGATAGGACATATCAATAAGGTGTGTTTCAGCAGGGGAAATAGCTGGGGAGCTGGAAGTTTTGCACAAGGAAGCAGGGGTGAGACCCAATTTCAAGCCCCAGTTCCGAAGCCAGCACATTCGTGGCAAACCAGTCAGGCTGGTTCCAGTCACACTAGACCACAGGGGGAGAGGCAACCACAAGGAGGTTCGGAGGGGCGTCCCAGTGGACTCCAAGTAGGAACTAAAGGAAAGGCGAGCGAGGCCAGTGGTGGGGCAAGCCAAGGCAGAGTGTTTGCGCTTACCTCAGCACCAGCGGAGATGGAGGATTTACCATCACCCTCCGAGGAAGGTGGAGTCGGAACTTTTGTAGTTCGAGGTACTATTTTAATATCTCGCACTGTTGTTGCGGCATTGTTTGATACCGGAGCTTCATGCTCCCTGATTGCTAAGTCCTTGGTTGAGAGCCTTGGACTTGATTGTGTGGAGGCTGATAAACCTCTAAGGGTTGAGTCACCAATGGGAGGTATGGAGTCGATCCACCGAGTGTGTCGTGAGTGTGCGCTTACGATAGGAGATATTGAACTCTCTTTCGATCTATACGTGATGCCAATGAGGACCTTTAGTTTGATTTTGGGGATGGACTGGTTGATGGCCTTTCAGGCTAAGATTGATTGTTATAGACGACGAGTGACGTTTACTTCACCCATAGGATCCTCCTGTACCTTAGTGGGTGAATGGGATAGGAATGCTGGGAGAGCTGGACCGACGAGGGAGCTATGGGGCAATATTACCCATAGACTTGCCACTCTAACCTTTGAGGAGGGTGGTAACGTGGAGAAACGGGTGTGGTCGGATGTCGCTGAGAATTTCCAGGATGTCTTTCCTGGGGAGTTGTTGGAGTTGCCTCCGAACAGAAGTATCGAGTTCACGATTGAACTTCTGCCAGGGGTGGGACCCATCTCACAAGTGGCATACCGGATGGGACTTGCCGAGTTGTGGGAGCTTCAAAAGCAAATAAAGGAGCTTGGAGATAAAGGTTTTATCCGCCCTAGTACCTCCCTCACCTTGGGGTGCACCAGTTTTGTTTGCTAAGAAGGCAGATGGTTCGTTGCGGCTTTGTATTGATTACCGGAAGTTAAATCAAGTGACGGTAAAGAACAAATACCCTTTACCGCGGATCGATGATCTACTTGACCAGCTGAGTGGAGCACGATGGTTCTCAAAGATTGATCTGCGTTCGGGATATCATCAATTGAGGGTCCAGAGCGAGGACATTCCTAAGACAGCATTCAGGTGCAGATACGGCCACTATGAGTGGTTAGTGATGCCTTTTGGGCTCACGAACGCACCGGCAGTGTTCATACATCTGATGAATCAGGTATTTGCCCGATACCTAGATTCCTTCGTGGTGGTATTTATTGACGACATCCTCGTGTACTCTAAAACCCGAGCTGAGCATGAGGAGCACCTGACCGTGGTGTTGCAGACACTACGAGATCATCAATTGTATGCTAAATTTAGCAAGTGCGACTTCTGGATGCAAGAGGTGCATTTTCTTGGGCATGTAATATCTACCGAAGGAGTTGGAGTGGACCCAACCAAGATTGAGTCTGTATCATCTTGGAAGAGGCCCGCAAATGTTTTTGAGATCCGCAGTTTCTTGGGTCTGGCAGGGTATTACCGGCATTTCGTGGAAGGGTTTTCTCGGTTGGCGGCGCCCATGACAGCTCTCACGCGGAAGGGAGCCAAATTCGAGTGGACGGACAAGTGTCAACAAGCTTTTGAAGAATTGAAGACTCGTCTGACAACTGCACCGGTGTTGAGTCTACCACAGGAGGAGGTGCCATTTGAAGTGTATTGCGATGCGTCTCGCGTTGGACTAGGGTGTGTCCTGATGCAGGAGCACAAAGTCATCGCATGTGACTCGTGACATCTGAAGTCCCATGACCAAAATTATCCAACGCACGACTTGGAGTTAGCAGCAGTTATTTTTGCCCTAAAGTCTTGGCGATATTACCTGTTGGGGGAGAAATTCGTGGTATACACTGACCACAAAAGCCTACAGTATATCTTCACCCAGAGAGACCTAAATTTGAGACAGCGGAGATGGGTAGAGGACCTGCAAATGTTTGACTTTACACTCTCATACACGCCTGGGAAAGGGAATTTAGTTGCCGACGCGCTAAGTAGAAAGGGAAAAGTTGAGGTTTCCATTCGAGAATGGAAAATGATGGAACAGTTAGCAGTGCTTCAGGTACAGCCTGATTTTCGCGGTGGGGAAGCAATCCTGTGTCCTATCACTGTGATACCAGAGTTATATCAACGTGTCCGTGAGGGACAGTTGGGGGACGTGGACTGTGAAGTGATCCGGGCCCAGATAGAGGCCGAAGAGTTGTCCGAAGACTGGACAGAAGGAGTTGAACATGAGTTGAAATTTCGGGGGCGTCTGATCGTACCGCTTCCCATGCGTGAGGATGTGCTGAGGGAGTTTCATCATTCCCGTTTGGCTGTGCACCCAGGAGGCACTAAGATGTATCATGCCGTTCGAGCACAGTTCTGGTGGCCGGGACTGAAGCGGAGTGTAGCAGAGTTTGTTTCCAGGTGCCTTACTTGTCAACAAGTAAAGGCGGAGCATCAACAACCTGCTGGTCAATTGCAGCCTTTGCCTGTAGCTGAGTGGAAGTGGGAGCATATTACTATGGACTTTGTGACAGGACTTCCGACCACTTCTGGGAGGAAGGATATGATTTGGGTCATCGTAGACCGATTAACTAAATCGGCCCATTTCTTGGCAATTCGGGAGCGAGACCCTATCGGCACTTTAAGCCAGTTATATGTTGATGCGATTGTCCGATTGCATGGAGTGCCCTTGTCTATTGTTTCAGACAGAGATGCGCGATTTACATCTCGGTTTTGGGGAGGTTTGCAAGAAGCCTTGGGAACACGACTTAATTTGAGTACTGCTTTCCATCCTGAAACTGATGGTTAGTCGGAGAGGACCATTCAAACATTGGAAGACTTGTTGAGAGCCTGTGTACTAGATTTTGGAGGATCATGGGCTTCTCACCTTCCTCTGGTGGAGTTTGCCTATAATAACAGCTACCAGTCCTCTATTGGGATGGCCCCATTTGAGGCATTGTATGGTCGCCCATGTCGGTCTCCATTATGTTGGGCAGAAGTTGGAGAGACAGCTATGTTAGGACCTCAATTGGTCCAAGAGGCTACGGCAAAAGTACAGCTGATTAGGCAGCGTCTTCTTACAGCTCAGAGCAGACAAAAATCTTATGCGGATCGCCGACGCCGACCGTTAGAGTTTTTGGTAGGAGACCACGTATTCCTTCGTGTTTCTCCACGGAGAGGGCATAAGAGATTTGGAAAAGGGTCCAAGTTGTCTCCACGATACATTGGACCGTTCGAAATTTTGAGCAGAGTTGGACCTGTTGCTTATAGGTTGGCATTACCACCTAGTTTGAGCAGAGTTCATGATGTTTTTCATATATACCAGTTGCGGAAATATCATCCCGATCCCACACATGTGTTGGATCGGCGGGCTTCGCCGATGAGGCGGTGGAGTTCGGATTCGGAGGCGACGCTGCGGTTCTCCTCGAATTTGAGGCAACATCGACTGCTTGAACATAAAGTCGTCTGCGGTCCTGGATCTTGGCCTTGGAAAGTGGACACCGGGGCCGGAGTGGCTCACGATGGTGCGTATGTAGTCCCACACCGAGAGAGAAATTTTCACATTATGGGTGAAAGTATAGTCCCACTAGGAGTGAAATCGGTTCGGTTTGGATTGGTTTAAGTCATTTTTCAAATCAATTTGATATGTTTTGGTTTGGACAAAATCAAACCAAACCAAACCTATTGCTTGGACCAAACCAAACCGGACCAAATTGATTCGGTTTGGTTTGGTTCGGTTTGAACCTGCGGTTTGAATTATTATCAATTTGGATCGGTTTGAGTCGGTTTAGTTCATAAATTTTTAAATTCTTAAAATTAAAATGATATAAAATAAAAAAATTAAATAGTATATAAGCATATCAATATTAATACATATTAAATTTATATTTATAAGTCTCAAAATTTGATAATATAATTTACAAATATAACATATCAAGTCTTAACAAACAATCTTAAATAAATAAATCCAAAACATAAAATAAAAATATAAAATCAGTAAATAATAACATTATTCGGTTCGGTTTGGTTTAAACCGCGGTTTTGAAATCTCAAACCAAACCAAACCGATATATTATTCGGTTTCAAACCAAACCAAACCGATTTTTGTTCGGTTTCAACAGTTTGATAAATTAGCGGTTTCGGCGGTTTGACGGTTTAGAGTTACACCCCTAAGTCCCACACCGAGAAATAGTAAACGCAATCGTTGTTTTATAACAATATTTTGGAGGGGCTATCGGTGAGATTTTAATTGTATGGACTATCGGTTTGCAGTTGGTTATGGTTCGGTTGATTAAAATTAAATACCCCCCGCGATACAGGTAAAGCTTTTTGTTCTTATTGATACACATGTCCGTTCAAAATATAATTATTTGTTAAGGATTATTAAGTTGTTTAATTATTTATTTATTATTTAATTAGTTAAGAAATGACGAGATTCTTCTTTGATTACCAAACGTTAAGGAAAATATTTTTTCGAAAAAAACATTTCATCTCAAACAATGCCTAAAAGCCTTAATATCAACATATAAAGCTACACATTGCTTGGGTTTTCTTTCAGCGATGTCCATCAAAGTGTTATCAATTTTCTTTTACCCATTTTACATTATTTCTAGCTCTAAATCAAGGATCAGGGAATGAAACATCCACATGTAAAAAAATATATAAATAAATAATAATGGTCTTGAGCATTAGCAAACGTTTTGAACAAGAAATAATTAAAAATAATTAAACGAACATTTTATAATTGTACAATTAGCCTAAGGTATCAATGAACAATCGTTGAACAAAACAAAAATTAATAATGGAATAATCATTGAACAAGAACTTCAGGCAACAAAGGTTTTGAGCATTTTAAAATTGTAAACCATAAACTAATGGTTCCAACACTCACAAACAAGTCTATTATGTTTATCCCCTGATTGGACAATTAGCACTCACGGTTAGATGTTGCGCATATATAAATTACTATCAAACAATAATTTATATCCTAACAGGTTACAAACCTCGAGACTTTTTTTATAGCAAAATTTAATTATACTAGCGTTACAAAAAACCACCACCAGTCCATGAAGATTCTGACTCCCATTAGGACTAAGCAGAGGCAACGTGCTTACCAAATGCATTACCGTGGAAATCATCAAAGCCATAATCCTTGGCATCGTCCCAGCTTGCCCAGCCGCTATTCCCATTACGGGAGCCCACTCCTTTGGAGGAGTCCTCCTTTCGTGTATTTTGTGATCCACATCATCCCATGTCTGCCCCGAAGAATTGAAATGTCCACTTTGAGAGGGTTACCCTCCCCCCAGATGTTGAGTTCTATCTTTGGTCTCTTTCCCAAATTCCTGAAATAACCATTTTTCCCACTCTCATTTTGTTGCCAGCCATCATGCTTCCGGTTAGAGCTGCCTTCCTTGGTGAACTCCTTAACTTTTTGGGAAGCTAGTGCCATGACTCCCTTCATGACCCCTAATGCTTTTTGTCGTATTGGCATGCTAAAAATATCTGACGGTATCATAGTCATCAATACAAGCATTTTGATTATAATTAAATCAGATTTAACATTTGAAACACTGTTATGCTCACAAAAACATTTACAATTACTTCTAATTCAACCTATATAAATATGATAAGCATGATCCATTCCGATTATTAACAAACCTAATCTATGCTAATGAATTAGAGCTATTACTTATACGGATGAAAGGTATTGTATTGGGTTGTATCTAAAGTATGAAAATTTGACTTATTTAATGATTCTTTGATTTAATATTACTTATATGGATTGTGTTACATTGTCATAATTAAAATCTAAACACTAATACATTGACTATTTTCTTTGATGCTCCAAAGTAGTGTGTACACTCTAGCTTGGGAGATCAATTACCCATTTAAGTTTAACAATTGTTTAGCTTAGAGCTAACATCACACTCACTTTTGACTTGAATACCCAAGTTACTCGGACAAACAACTAATTAGACCACAGAAGAGCTTTCCTGCATAACTTAAGAGCAGCATACAAGTCCCTTAGATGACTATATTTTGGGCAACCTCGTCAATTCCTGAAAGAAGAAAATTGTGATTTTCAAGTTTCATATATTTTCAGGATGAGAGAAGTAAGGATTTGGTAGAATGCATGGATGCCAAATTCATCAAGAGGAGCTTCGTCATAGTAGCGAGTTGTAACAAAAGAGGAGCTTCCTCTGCCAAAGTTTGTTCCACTATGATACTGTAAAGACCAAAAATGGGAAATTTGATAGAGCCTGTAACAGGAAAGGCAAGAATGAGAAGCTGATCAAGTTGTTCCGACCATGTAGTAATTTACTAGGGTTCCATTCTTTGAGAAGAAGCGAGCAACTGAATAAGCGATATCTTCTGCAGACCTTTGAGATGGTGGGTCTCCAAACACCCTATACCTGTTAGAAATTATTAAAAAGTGGTTCATCACCATGCATGCAAATTGACCCAAAGGCTATATGATTCAGACTCAAAACGAGGCTTTGGTGATTCAGAGCCTGTAATTGAGATTGCAACTCACTGAGCAGTCCAGTTCTCAGTCCACAGAGAAGGCTTGCTGGGATGGTTGGGTCCTGTAAATGTATCCCCGCAGTGCCTTCCATTGTATGTGTTGATCTACACAATCCCCTGAAGTGTTACAAACTTTTCAACAGAATTGACTAGACCAGATCATGACATGAAGTTAGGCTATAGAGTTGGGTAACTACCACTGCACCAGGGGCATCCTTTTGCTTGCACATGATCCATGGGACACCGATGTTTTGGCTGAGTGCCATGTTTCCTGCCCACTGGACGTATCGTGCTCCCATTTCCTTGTAGGCATGCTGGATGTTGTTGTACTCGTTCTCAATCTGCATTATCTCACTGTTAAGGCAAAACTTACTATTTCTTTGAATGGTAAATAGAACTCACACATGACCCACCCAAATTTAGCTTAGCCTCTGGCTACATGAGTACATGGATATGAATCCTCAACGAAACAACTCAAAACTATTCTCTAAGCCTTGGATGGTAATACAGAACTTCAGAATTAGTAGTAATAAACATGCAAAACATCTTACCAGTTGAACATATAGGAGAACAAACGTTGGCATCATTAGAGACAAACCTGGGCTAAAATGATTGGGCCTCCCAGTGGGGCAAACAACTTCTCTTCTTTCATCTTATTGATGATCATCTCCACGTACCGCTGCATATGGAACTGCAATTCAAGAAGCCCTCCAGTTAGAAGCTATACTCAAATTCGGCGTTGCTATAAAGATGATGTATCACCTTGCATGGCTCGTTATCGTTACGGAATGTGATGTTGTTGACCTCTCTTAGCCAATATGGGAATCCTCTGGAGTCGGCCATTAGAGAAACAAGATGATATGAGATCTCATAAAAACAGAGAAAATAAAATAAAATTCCAAGCAATAGGGACATGGAATCATACCCGTGATTCCACTCAGCCTCAACAAACGGACCGACCCTGAGGGTCACATACATGTGTTTCGCAATGAGCTCGATGAATTTCACTAGATCATAATTCCCATTAAAGTTGTACTTCAAATATTTTGAAAATTAACTGCGATCATGCCATAATTCATATATGAAGACAGTGCTGATGTGCATGTCTGCACCCGCCGTCAAACCACATTGCTTTAAAAAGCGTTGCGATGCTAAGCCGTTTTTTCCACCTAAGCTTTCCTTATCTTCGTAATGTGAGACAAATCCCAACAACTTATATGTATGTATGTACCTGGCCTTGAACGGGCTCGTGGATGTTCCAGAACACGTAGGTTTGGAGCAAGTTCAGACCTCCCTTCTTGGCCTTCTCTATCAAGCCGGGCCACATCTATGAAATGAAATATGTTACTATACAGAATATTTATTAAAGAAAACATACAAACAAACAAAAAACGACAACAGATATAACAAACAAATATAAATGACAAATGTTAATAATATTACATCGGGAGTGCTACGAGTGTAATGGATGGACCCGGAGAACAGGAGCTCTCTTTTGCCGTCGATGATGAGCGATCGGCCGTCGTAGGTGACCTGGTATCCCTTCTTGTGGTCGTGGCCAAGCGCCGGCGATGGAGCCAGCAGCTGCAGGAGAATTAGGAGCGCCACCACGACAGCTCTGCCCGATGCCGCCGCTTTCGACGTCGACATTATTGTTGTTAGTGTTGGTTTCTACGAATTAATTACGGTTTCGTGTGGGTGCAGGTGGGATGGAACAGTGCAGTGGCAGTAAGAAGAAACCGGTCTCCCGGAAAGATGGGAGTGTTGTTATAGGAGACGGAGTAGGGTTGTGTAAGGCATCGAAGCGAAACTCGGGTGGGTTGACTTGGAGTGCTGTGTTGGTTCCTCCCACCCCCTATCTCTCCAGATGTTGCACTTCCGAGGGGTCTATTTGTGGCATGTTTTGAAGGTGGCTTACGTAAGTATGTATATAGCTTCCATGCATGCCTCGCGTAAATTTAATTATTTCTCTGCCAAAGAATAATTAAACTATAATTATTCATTATTTATGTTCTGTTTCTTGATCGATCAACGATGATTAGGTATAGCACAGCAAACAAAGGTTACATATATAATGAATTCTTTTTCTTTCATTCCTAGACGTCTATAGTCATTATTAATCGAAAACAAACTAAACTTTCACTAAGTTTCTGTTTAATCTCCGATTTATATTTTTCTTTACCGTTTGGCTAAGTTTCTGTTTTCTTTTATTTTGTTTAATTTGCTTTAGTCATTTATGTTAATGTGTTATGATATTTTTGGGTCTATGTCACCATATAAGCTCCTTGACTTCTCTTTTTTTTCGATGTGGAATATAATTTCCTAACAATCTCTCCCTTGTCACATATCGAATTACATCATAAGCTAGAGACACACATATTAACTGATGAGCTATCATCATGTAGGCCGTCATGAGAACTTCCCCACAATGTAAATTTTAATTGAGAGCAGACTGATTCAATCACCTAAAAACAAGAATTTGTATTCCAAAGGAAAGAATTTTTTTCCTTTCCTCCCTGTCTCCCTTTCTCCTCCTCTCTCTTCCTCCCCTCCCCCTCGCTAATGCCCAGCCCTCCTCACCCTCTCCCCTCCACTACAAAAATATTTAACTTAGGTGGTGTTTTATTAATGGTGTTTTTAGAAAACCACCTCACATGCTTTATGTTGGCGTTCTCGTGAAATGCCGCTACAAAAATACTGTAGCAGCGTTTAAAAAAAAACACGCCACTATAGAACATTAGTGTACCGACTCATTTAGAAACGCCGCCCCAATTCGTTATGTAGCGGCATTTTACAAAACGTCTGCACAAATTACCACATACCGATTAAACAATATTACATCAATTATATTCTACTTTACCATTTCTCTCCCAAACCTAATCGCGACCGTGTCTCCGTATCGCGCGGCGTCAATCATTCTCTCTCTCTCTCTCTCTCTCTCTCTCTCTCTCTCTCTCTCTCTCTCTCTCTCTCTCTCTCTCTCTCTCTCTCGGATGCTAGATTCGTCTCCGTCGTGTTTGTTCTCTATCACTGTCGACAAGTAAGCCTAGCTGTCTGACTCTCTCTCACTCTCTCCCTATGATTCGTCATCTCACTCTCTCTTACACACTCTCTCTAGATTCGATTTTGGCAACGTTGTGACTGCTCCCTCGCTATGCGGATTGACCAAATCTATTGGGGAGTAAACCTTTTCTCTTTGAGCGTCTGTCGTCTATCTGCTAGTGTAGGTTTGCTCCACACAAACCTTTTCCCTCTTCTCAGTTGTTGGTAATTTTCCTTAATATTTTGACTTTCAGTATTTATGTCATATACATCTATTCGCTTATCTGTCTAGGTATGGTTTGGAGGTTCAACGGGTTTTTTTATTCACAATCTAGTTTTTATAAAATGTGTTCGAACGATGCACCTTGTTTTCAAGCTTCTGGCATTGTCTCTCTTTCTTTAGGTCCGGGCATGCTATCAGGCCTCTAGTATCTAGCATTTCTAGTTTGGTTTCTAGTCCTGGCCCTTTCCCTATGTATTTTTGTGGTATGTTTGAAATTTTTATGGTCTGTCTATTCTATATACTCTATTCCACGAGAAAACAAAGGCTTATTGAAGATAAATTTTTATGGTCTGTTTCTAGAGTTTTTATGGTCTGTATTTTTATGTTTCAGTTGGTGTTGTTCTGTAATTGGTTAATTGAAGATAAACTTCAAAGGCTTTATTTCATTTTTTCATACTACGAAATTATGATGTTCAAATGGAGCATGATAAAGTAGAAAAATCTTCACAATTTCAGATATTTCACTTGCTTCCTTTTTTTATTTAGTCATTGTAAATGTATGGCTATCAAAATAAGAAAAGAAATCTTTTTTAATCACCATAAATAGTCAATAAACAAAACACAATAACAAAAACAAAGTAAATCGTTTTCCATGTAATTAATCAACCATGAATGGAAATATGTACAAAATCTTTTAACTTTGAATTCACTTGTTTTATTTCCTTTTCATATCTCTAAAGATTTCATTTGCATATTTCTAGTTATTTGTTACTTCATTATTTCAATTGATTATGAGTAGGCATTATAAATAATGATGGTAAATGAAAAGTGAACTAATTTTTTGTTTTACATAGTAGATTATTATCAATAATGTATGGTTTACATAATTCTTATTGTATTTATGTGTACTTATAATTCTATTTGTGGTTTGTGTGCTTTGAATGTCGCTTATTTAGAAACATTGAATAATACAAATATTACATGAATTGATAACAAGACAAATAAGTATGGATAAAAGTTGGATGTAAAAACCTAGATTGAGTGATGAGTATCAAGCAGGAGTATACAAAATTTTTCAGTTTGCTGCAAGACATGCACGTGTTAATGGGATGCTTGCTTGTCCTTGCGTAAAATGTGTAAACTCATGTGTGTTGAGTACACCTAAGGTATATGATTTTAGTCCAGGTTATGATTGTTGGTATCATCATGGTGAATCTTTTCCTACACATACCACAAATGAAGATTGGAATGCTTATGATCAATTTTAGAATCATGGCGGTTTAGATTCATTGTTATATGATGTGTTCCAAATGGATGGAGTTACTCCGACAGAGCACGAAGCAGCTGTACAGCAATTGAATGAAGAGACAAATACTTTTTTTCGGATAGTGTGAGATTTGCAACAACCTTTGTACGAAGGATGCAAAGTAAGTAAACTAGAGACGGTCATTCATTTGAATCATTTGAAATATTTACATGGATGGAGTAATAATTCAATGGATGAACTGTTGAATTTCCTTAAAAAGTTACTTCCCGAGAATGCTCAATTGCCTAAAGATTATTACGAAGGAAAAAATATTATCAAAGATTTAGGTATTGGGTATGAAAAAATTCATGTTTGTCCAAATAATTGCATATTATTTTGGGAAGAGAAGGCTATTGACGAAGTATGCTCTACTTGTGGTGCATCTAGGTGGATTGAAGATGAGAATGGGGGGAAAAAGCAACAAAGGTATTGTGATGGTTTCCTTTGAAGCAACGATTACAGAGATTATTCTTGTCTTCAAAAATAGCCTCTCAAATGGTGTGGCATGCTAAAGATCGGACCAATGATGGCATATTAAGGCACACAGCAAATTCACCTACATGGAAAGAATTTGATAATCAATTTACTAATTTTTCTTCGGATCCTTGCAATATCAGACTTGGGTTATCTTGTGATGGCTTCAATCCTTTCAAAAATATGAATAGTACCTATAGTATTTGGCCTGTAATCCTAATTCCATATAATCTCCCTCCGTGGATGTGTATGAAGCAGTCGTCAATGATGTTATCCCTCTTTATTCCTAGCCTAAACTCTTTTACAACACATATAGATGTATTTCTACAATCTTTAGTGAAGGAGTTGAAGAAATTATGGGATATTGGTATAGAGACCTACAACGCTTCTAGTAACTAGTAGTTTCAATTGCATGCCGCATTGATGTGGACAATTAACGATTTCCCTGCATATGGTGATTTATCAGGTTGGAATACTAAATGTGCCTTTGCATGTCCTTTTTGTAATCATAGCACAAAATATATGAGGCTTCCAAATGGGGGGAAGTATTGTTACATGGGTCATAGACAGTTTCTGGATCTTAATCATGTATTTCGAGGAGATAAAATACCATTTGACGGAATAAAGGAATTTGAGTTAGCCCCTAAGATGTTATCTGGGATGATATGTTAGCTGAAACTGAGGGTACTCCTACCTATTCATAGAAAAAAAAGAAGTATTTTTTCAACCTATCGTATTGGAGGCATCATCCATTTCGTCATCAAATTGACTTCATGCATACAGAGCATAATGTTGCCAATAATATTATAGGTACGATATTGAATCTTGAAAACACAAAGGATAGCTTGAAAGCACGCTTAAACCTCCAAGTAATGGGCATACGGAGTGAACTTCTTCCTATTCAACGTGAGAATAAATTTTATATTCCACCTGCTTGCATTACAATGAGTAACAACGAGAAAAGTAGCATGTTGAGAGTATTAAAACATGTGAAAGTGTCGGATGGATATGCCTCAAATATCTCCCGTGGTGTGAAATTGAAGCAACAAAAAATTATTGGTTTGAAAAGTCACAATACATATGTTTTGATGGAACAATTGCTTCCAATAACATTGAGAGGTTCTTTACTAAATCATGTTGTAACCCCATTGATTGAATTGTGTGCCTACTTTAGAGGTGTATGCTCAAAGGTTCTAGTGATAGAAGAACTTGAGCAATTGGAATCTCAAATTGCCAAAACTTTGTGCAAACTTGAACAAATATTTCCTCCACCATTTTTCACCATAATGACGCACCTTATTATTCACGGTTTCTGTTTTGAGAAAAAAAACTTTTCTATTTCTGTTTTTTGTTCTATTATTGCTTCGCTTTTTTTTTCAATTTTTGTTTCTGTTTTTTGTTTGCATTTCTGATTCTGTTCTGTTAAGAGGTTGGACCTTATTTTAGGATCCAGCCTTCACGGTTCAGTTGATTCCCTCTTCTATTTATTTTAGTGTTTTGTGGCAGTGTCTGATTCCTTCACGCAATACCTATTAAAATCACATCTCTGTTTTGCATTCAGTTTCACGGTTTCTGTTTAGAGAAAAAAAACTTTTTCGTTTCTGTTTTTTGTTCTATTTCTATTTCTGCTTTTTTTTAAGTTCTATTTCTGCTTTTTTTTTTTTTTACGTTTCTGATTCTGTTCTGTTAAGAGGTTGGACTTTATTTTAGGATCCAGCCTTCATGGTTCAGTTGATTTCCTCTTCTATTTATTTTAGTGTTTTGTGTTGTGTATGAATAATTTGTAGGAAATGATAGATGGTCGAGCTCAAATGAGGACTGACTTGTATATCAAAAGTAGAAAAAGAAAAAATAGAGAGCCGGTCACAGAGATTGCTGCTAAAAATATTGTAAGCCAGCTATAATAAAATGTTGAAAGCATATGGTTTACTAGAATGTCTTATGAGTATACTATATATTGTTGATTTGTATGTGTGCAGAAAGAAATGGAAACATTTATATCTCAGCAAGAAATGGATCCATCTAAATGGATTCGTGGTGAAATTGTCTATGCAGAGGAAGACATTTACAGTCGAGTGATATCTAAAGAAGAAAGAAATGGGCGAATCCGTGGCCTTGGATTTGGGCCTACGATCTCATGTACTCATTCATCAACGAAATCTTCATATTCTGACTTTGTTCAACAACATATGCATGATGTAAATACAATTAAGACATTGCAAGAGCAATTGCTAGAGAAAGAACGTTAGTTTCAAGAATCAATGTTGGAAAGGAAGCAGTTTGAGCTGAAAATTTAGGACATGATGCTACAAAAAGAAAAACAGTTTGAGGAACGAATTAAAAATCTTGAACAAATACTTCTTGGAATGGTAATTAATTTTATGAACTTTTATTCTCAATAGGTTCATTCATGTAACTTAACAGCATTATTATCCTATCTATTTATTTGCAAATATTATTATATGTAGCATATCAATGATGTTGGAAGGAATGAGGTGTCTTCGGGAATACAATAGAGGTCTTCATATGCTAGCCACCACCAAGAAGAGTTTGCATGATAATTCCTACAAGGTAATATCTTAACTTTAACATATGCAATGTGAAAAATAGAATGATCCGGGTTTGAAAGGGCACCCATTTTCTACCTATCACAGGCAGTCCTGCCACTACATATTTGTATGTTTTCAGCCCCAATTTCATGAATGTTTGTTGAAGTAATTTTAGATCATGTTTATATGTGAACTTCTATGTTAAAAATGTTTCTGAACTCATGTTTATTTCCTATGATGTCAATTAAATGTGTGTAATTGATTTTAATTATTAATAGTTTGGATTTTAATTATTTAATTTATTCTTTTGATTTCAGGAAATATGATTAGCTTCCATATCATATCCGGAATCTCGTCAACTCCAGGCGTTTTTTTTGTTTAACTTTATGTATGGAAATATTTTTATAAAACCTTGTATTATTGACTTGAATGAGCACGTAGAAAGAATATTGTTAAAAATGTATGTATACTTTGATTTTCTTTCGATAATGAAGATTGTGTTTTGTCCTTTTGTTTATTGGTGAATTGTTTTAATTGTATTTTGATAAATTCCATGTTATAGTGGTGTGTTGACAAAAATCGGCCAAAGGTGAATTAGTATTCGCTAAACTATAGAATATTAACAGCTGGAAGATCTAGTAGCGGCGTTTTATCAATGCCAGTAAGGCAGGTGAAGCAGGGAACCATGGTGGCGTTTCCATAAGCGCCGCCCAATTTAGTGGCATTTTGTTAACGCCTCCTCAAACAGTGGTGTTTTAAAAATTCGCCGCCATAGGAAGTGGCGTTTGTTTGAATCGTTGCTGAGGGAAGCAGCGTTTTTCGAAAACGCTGCTTTACATGGCGGCGATTTCCAGACGCCGCCATCCGTAGTGGCATCCTTTGAAACGCCTCCCTAATTAGTCCTATAGTGGCGTTTAGAAAACGCCGCAAAAGACCCAGTTCTACACCGTCGTTTATTAAATACACCACCACAGTTCTCTTGTGATGCCATTCCAGAGGCGTATCAGCAATTCGCCACTGGAAGTTTTACAGGCATTTTTTAATCTATTGTGGCATTTTTAAAACACCACCTAAGTTAAATATTTTTGTAGTGCTCCCCCTCGCCACCACCCAACCCTCCTCTCTCGCTCGATCTGCTGTCACCTCTCCCCTCCCTCTCGTTGCTGCAACCCCTCCTCCCCTTTCCTCCCTCTCATTACTGCAACCCCTCCTCCCCTGCCCGATTTGTCGTTGCCCCACCTCCCCTACCTGCCCCCTCTCTCCTCCCCCTTCCCGCTGCAAACCCCCACACCTGCTGGTTCTGCCGCTACTTAGCCCCCCCAATTGAGACTATTTAAGTAATTGTATGAGTATATTATTTTACTTGTTTTTATATATCAAACGTAGAAAAAATAAAAAAAATTTATTTATTTTTCATATCAATTTTATTCCTTTAATAATTTCATTCTCGCATACGAAACAGAAGAGATAAATAGATAACTATTAGATTTTGTAGCACGGATATGAAAATCTATATATATGTGTGTCACACTTACAAATGAGACAGTGTCATCACATGTTCGGAACAAAGAGCGCGTGCATGACCCATCCGAACCAAGCCGAAAAAAAAAAATATCCGAAACAAACTTCATTCAAAATTTTATTAATCAATCCGAGCCTCTGAAGTGAACCATCCAAAACAAAGCTTATCCCAATTTATTTTAATTTACAATGTCAAATGGGGAATACGTTTGGATTTTGAAATCAATCGAGGGTGAAAGTGTAATATATGGCGTAATGACTAAAGTTACAATAGCCTGTTGCCGCACAAACTTTCATGCGATCCAAACTGCGACCAGGGTGCCATGACTAAGCATCTGCCTCCTCCCCTGCTGGAGCCCATCTGCTCGGTCAGGATGGCGGTGGTAGCGTTGTAGGCGGCGCTGCTCAGAGCCCTCAACGACACCTCTGGGGCTGTCGCGTCGGCGGCGATTTTGAGGAGTGGGGTTGAGGTTGAGTAAACAGCGGATGTGGGTCTGTCTCTGGTGTAAAAAACAAAAAACAAAAAAATGTCTACGTGTTCAAACGTTATCGGTCTCTTTTTTTCTAATAAAATTGAGCGATTTTGTTTTTTTTTTTTCCCTCCGTTGGCGGTAGCATTTTAGCGTTCCCTCCGTAGTTTGAAATTTCCCTCCAAAAACATCGACTATTCAATATTCATTCGTCCCCGTCAAAGAAACACCACCAACTCTCTCTCTCTCTCTCTCTCTCTCTATATATATATATATATATATATTTCTCATTCGTCTGAGATTTTCTCATTGTTCCTCAACACCCAAACAGTATCGTAGTGCCATGTCAATGCACGAGGACGATCTCGATCTCCTTCTCTCTCTCCAGGACCGGGTTCTGGAAACCCCTCCCGCCTCTCCTCCTTCAACCTCGCAACCCATTCCATCCTGTACTCTCCTCTCTCTCTCTCTCTCTCTCTCTCTCTCTCTCTCTCTCTCTCTCTTTGTGTGTGTGTGTGGGTGCGTGTTATGTATAAGTTGCGTTTTCCAATCAAATCGAAGCTAGGGTTTTCATACCAGGGATGCGATTTCTGATAAATCGCTGCTTTTCCATTTGATCCGTAGCGGGCTACCTTTCCGACGATGGATCTCCGAATCGGCTTCTTCGCAATCCTGACCTGTCCGTTTTCCGAGGCGCCGTTCAAGACTACCTCGACTACGAGCCTGAACTGGATCGAGAGCCTTCCAAAGTGAACAGAAGGCCATCCAACAACTCCAGTGCCCCAGAGGTTGAGAAATTTTCAGGTTTGCGGATCAGGTAGATTTCTCTCCTCCCGCCGAGGTAGAAAAACAAAATCTAATAATGTTGGCCGTATGTTTCGAATTTATATGTCTGCTTCGTGTGTAGGAATCAGCTGGTTTCACCCGCAGAGCTTAACAATCGGTTTGCGGACATTAGATTTGTACAATTCAAGGCCATAAAGTACGAGTCAGTGCATTAGTTTTCTTCATCTGTAAGCTTATTTGGGTACTGGGTACTGATTAACTTGTTAGTTAATATATATGTTCGTTTTTCTTGAAGGAACTCATTGGCGGGGGATACTCTTTCTGGCAGTTGGGCGACAGTTGGTGTTTTGTGCGAGAAGGGGAATCCTAGGACTAGCTCTGCTGGCAAAAGTTATTGTATATGGAAATTTGGTTGTTTGGATGAGACCATTACTTCTGTATTCTTGTTCGGGGATGCCTATCAGAAGAACAATAAAGAGCAGCCTGGAACAGTATTTGCACTGCTAAATTGCAACGTCCGAAAGGACGATACGGTATATGCATATTTTAAGCATGAACTTCAATTATGCTTCTGGCGTTTACGTGGCTGGTGACTTCTGTTTTGTTTTGTGTTGGTTTTTCCCTCTGCAGGGTTCTGGATTTTCTTTGAGTGCTTATTCTGCTGGTCAAATTTTAAAAATGGGCACAGCGTTTGATTATGGGGTTTGCAAAGGGAAAAGGAAAGATGGGATGGGCTGCACGCTTGTCATCAATAAGTATGTAGTCAGTGAAACTTCCTACACATTTCATCCTAGATTTTTTTTAACATGTACACTGGTGTTGCTATTGACTTCCATCATTTAATTATTGCTCTCTGAAATAACAATGCTTTGCTTCTTCATTAGAGCTATGGCCGAGTTTGTGTATTTGATAGAATGTTAACTCTGGATTAGCTAGTTCGCATCTAACACACAAGCATGCACAAGAAGGAAAGGAACAACAAAAGAAAAAGGTGAAACATAATGAACCCAAGTTCATACCATAATAGGGCTATGCGCCTATGCCTTCCAAGGGTTTCTATCTATTATATGGTCAGCCTCCTTTCTGGCTTGAGCTTAGAATCCCATAGCAATGAGACTCCCTAAACAGCAAACACTTATTTAAAAAGTGGGAGCTCCTAGAGAATCACAAACCCTAACCGTCACGAGTTTAACATGACCTTAAGCCCAAAACTAAGTCTTTTTGGCAATAGCCTGTAATTAGATGCTCCCGAAGTTGGATTTGTCATTGGAAACTCAATGAGCAAATGTCTCCCATAATTCATAGTCCCATTCATTTACTATGTTTTTCAATACCAATGCTCCCTATAATTGAAATTTATGATTGAAGAGGTTTAGAATAAATAAATCTGCATTGTCATTTCCCACATTATTTTGAAGATATTAGTGTGGCATGCTTTGTTTGTATGCAACATTCCATGACAATACTAACCTGATTTATGTTATTGCAGACGTCGTGGTGTTTATTGCAAGTACCATAATTTGGTAGGAATGCTAAACGTTTCAAATTGTCTGTCCATTTTCTTTGAAAACTAATTGACTGATGCTACATTCTGTTGTGATTGTGTATGGTTTTCCTATACAGAAATCATCTGAAAAATATTTCACCAAGCGAACTGAGCTGATGGGAAGGTGTATGTTCAATCTTCCTATTTTGGTATCTCTTTAACGATTATAATTAACATCTGATACAACCTACTAAGAGACTTCATTTGATTATCTCATATTATGTGTATCTCTAAATATGCCGCCTGATCTGTTTTTCTCAGCAACATAAAGACAGCTTTTAGGGCTCCTCTCAAATCAGAGGGAATTCATTTGTTTGATCCTCTAGCTGACAGAACAAACTTCTCAAAGCGCTCACAGCCGTTGAAGTTGTTGTCTGTTGAAGGACTAAAGAAAGCCCTGAGGTTTGATGTAGTTACTTTGCTTGTTTTGATTCGCTTCATATTATTCTTCGTTCAACTCATCAATACAACTTTGTTGAATATCGAATAAAATGTAAAGCTCGCTATATTTAACCTCCATCCTCTCACATGCTTCATGCTTCATAATTGGATCGTATGTGACAATGGTTTACTGGTATTTATTGGTTGATGATAATTAACTGAATGTAGTATTTTGACGCAATTTTGACAGTAATGCAGGTAAAGTGACTACAAATGCACATTCACAAGGAATACGATTTCTTTCTGAAGTCACAGGTTTTAAATCATACAACCTCTCTGCTCTAGCTGGCTGTAATTTTAATTAGACGTCCTCTAATATTTTCATTCGTTAACAGAGAAAATGTGTCCCAAAAACACAAATAAAGGGCCTGAAATGCCAAACCTACAAATGGCTGGCTTGGGGAAGAGGTCATTACCATCGACCACAAGCAATGATAAAAAGAAAAAGAAAATTGAGCATGGACATGAGGGAAAAGTAAAGCAGGCTACTGAAAAGATGATTGAATTAGATTATGTGAGTTCAGATGAAGGTATCTGAGCTTCACTCACGTGTGCTCCACCAGAATCCGAAAATGCTTGAATCCGGGTACTGGCTGTTCTAATTCAACTATAAACAAGAGAATATTGCTTGACTGACTACATTTCCTGTGGGATATTTAGTTACCCTGCTTTTGCGGGGTTTAGGAATTGTTCTATCTTGTAAGATGTGTATATTAACCATCTCTGCACTTAGTTCTGGGGAGGATTTGAATGAGCTGGAGCACAATCATCTGGCTTGGTGGATGAAGATAAGAAATTTTGTAAGAATGAAGTTATTAATAATGCGGCATTCATCATATTTATTGTAATGTCTCGCGGACCCAAAACGGTTGAATTTTTTACTTGAGTAATATATTTATGTTTTCCTTGGGTTATGTTTTGAGTTTCTTTGTTAACATCTATAGTTTTAAAGTAGTGTTTAAAGTAGGATTAGTGTTCCAAAAATGAGATTTTAATATAAATCTTTTTGCGTATGTGAACGATATTTATAGAATTCAACTTTGAGAAAACTGAAAATTGAGTGTAAACAAAAATTTAAATTTTGCTATCACAATTTACTAACTTAAGTTTTTATTTAAAATTATAAATAAGTTAAATTTGACTTTAACAAATTTAATTTTAATTGAAATTTAAAAATTTTAATTTAATTGTCAGATTGGTTGCTTCGTTATTTTATGTTATGTGTTATCGATTTTTTTAATGATGGGATATTTCGTTATTATTTGTCTTTAATCTCACATATTTGGTTTAATTGCAAATTTAAAATTTGGTTTATTTACAAAGATTTTCTCCTATTAATAAATGTAAAAAACAAAATTAACTGAGATAATAATGTTAGACTGTAATATAATTATTTTAAAATTTTTAGTAACTGCCTTTTTAATTATATGTTTTTTTTGGATGGTATGGTTTAATTGCAAATTTAACAGAAGACCTTGTATTATTATTTTTTTTTGTAATAATGTACATCGATTCTAATGAATGAATTAAATATTTTGAGTTAGGTTAAACTCGATTTTATCAAAGTTTAGTTTAATTGAAATTTAAATTTCAATACAAACTATGTTTTTAGATTTAAAATTAAAATTGTGAAGTCGTACCCAAAAAACATAGTATACAAAATTTGAATGAACATTTAAATTTAAACATGAATAAAGTTTGAGTTACATGACTTTTTTGTATTTTTAAATATAAATTTAGTTTTTATATCAAATTATTATTAATAATTTTCTCTCATTCACATATATGAGTTTATCATTTCTTTCTTTCTTTTTTCTTTTTGAGCAACTCCGATTGAAAAAATATTTTTCAAAAATATTATAATTTCAATCATAAATCAAAATTATGTACCAAACATTTTAATTGGTTATTTATGGTACCAAGTAATAATAAATAATAATTTAATTTAAAATATAGATTAAAATATATGTTGGAGTTGTTATATATAAAAAATAGATTTAAAAATAGAAAAAAAAAGTTATCACAAAGTTAATAGGTCCTCTCCTCTTGATTCATCACAGTTCCCACTAGACTTGGGAGATGTAAAACACAATAAAAACAAAACAAAAACACAAAAACTAAAAACAAAACAAAGATAACTAAAAAGTGAGATAGATAGTAATCTAGAGGCTATTGAGATGACATAAACTTCAATTTTAATAAATTTAAAAGTTATGAAACAAAAATATGAAAACTAAACTAAACACTCTTGTATGCTTTGGGAGTGAATTCAAAAGATAACTTATATTATGTAATAAAAACACTACATATATTTTTTGAAGGATAAAGTTTACTTTAACCTATGACGTGACAACAACTAAGTTTGTCACCTGTCAAACTAGTCATATACGTGGTATATGACACTTTAACTCCATTAAAGCTTCTATTGACTTTTCACTCTCAACTCTCTATCCTAAATTAATTCTTCAAAGGGAATGGCTCGCTTGTGCTCACCAACTCCGTGGCATGCTTCCACGTCCTATCAAACATGATAAAAACCAGCCTACTTAGATCCCTCGAAGAAGAAGAAGACTGCAGTTGTCTCAACTGATTAATTAGGAAAGCAAAGCACTCAGTCATGCTAGGGAAGAGATAGATCGCATGAGGAGGGGACTGATAGGTTTTGAAGAAATCGAGGATCGGGGATGATCCATGGTAAAGAAACGATGATGTGGGGGTGGGAGAGGCATTCAGAGAGGAAGGGGGCAGTGGCGAGCTTGTGGTGGGATTCGTGGGGGTGGTGGAGGATGAGGATTTAGGTGGCGATTAGGATGGGGTGGGAGGGGAGAGTGGTGCAGAGGCAAACACCACTTGGGCGATTCTAGTTGGAGCAGGTTCGATGCCTTTGGGGAGACTTCGACTAGTTGGTAGTGCTAGCTTTGAGAAATGGAGGTGACAAGCGAAAGTCGAGGGTGGTTGTTGCCTCTAGATATTCTTCCTCTCCCTCAAACGATCCTTCCATGAGCCAACGAATGATGATGAGAGAAGATCAACAAGGCTTACAGCACCGGAGCAAATGGTTTGCAAGGAATAACACTCAAAATTTAAATAGAGAGGAAAGAGAGATTGTTGAGTTAAGATGTCATAAGTGTTAGGAAACAAGCTTAGCTACCCAACAAAAAACAATAACAAAACCAAATAAATCCAACATCGAGAAGAATTTGCTCCACCTTCTCCACAAAACCCAACTGGTTAATACCCACAATGGACACTAATCAAGTTTAAACATTACTGGAACTTGGAAATAGGAAGAGGCTTCGTAAGCATATCAACTAGATTGGCCTTCGTATGAATTTTCTCAATAAAGACCTTTTCTTCAGTAGTGATATCCCTAATAAAATAAAGCTTCACATTAATGTGTTTTGTTCTCTCGTGATACGCCTGGTCTTTAGTTATGTGAATAGAGCTTTAATTATCACAATGAATTATTGTAACACCTTGATGCATATATAATTCGTTGAACAAACCTTATAGCAACATATTTTCTTTGATTGCCACTATTACTATCATATATTCTACCTTTGTGGTTAATAGAGCTATAACTAGTTGGAACAAAGCTTTCCAACTGTAAAGACCCGTACCTATGTGAGGTTAGAAGTTAGGTCCCGAATAGAGTTTGGAATATCTATTTGGCAGTGTGGCTTTAGCGTGGTGATGTTTTTTTTTTTATATTTTAATTATTTTAATATGTTGTTATTAAAGTGGAAATATTATTAATATAATTATTAAAGTATTTGAGTGATTATTATTATAATAATCAATGTTGTGATTATTACTATTAATGCAAATACTGGATTTATTATTATTATTAAGCTGTTATAATTATTAATATAGTGATTATATTTTGAGATTTGTAATTACTATTATTATTAATAATTATCACATCAAATATATATATTAATATATAGAGAGTAGTATAAAAGAAGAGACCTAGGGTGAAACCTTAGTTGTGCGTGCGCAAAGCTTGGTAGAGGAGAGCCGTGGTTTGAAGCTGTTGTCCTATTGCTCATTCAAAAGCCAACATCAGGTAGGTGATCCACCATTCTTCTTATTTACATCTGATTATCTAAATGAGTATATACGTATATAGGTATTTGTATATAAATTTTTATACATATGTATATACTGTTATCGGGTGGATGAGCGTTAGCCTTGGCCGTTCCTGGAGGAGGGGAGTTCAGACGTCTGCCGCACGCCGGCATGGAGGATGGAGTTGCAGCTGCGCCTCACGCCGCCGTGTCGTGCGCCGGTGGAGGGGGAGACAGCAGCGGCGAGGAGGGGTGCTGCGCGCTGGAGTGGAGAAGGAGGGACAGAGTGGATCGTACCGCGTACCGGCGGGGACGAAGGCTAGCCACCGTGATCCGGCGAGAGATCGGCCTCTCCCCTGCGTCTGGCGTCGGCGTCGACGCGCGTCTGCGCGCCGGCGTGGCTGGATCGGGAAGAAGGACAAAGGGGGGGGGGGGGGCGGCTTTCCACCGCCCTGTTTCGGCGCCAGCCCTAATGGGCTGGTGCGTTATATATATATATATATACCCGAATGATTATAAAAATATGTATATACGTATAAATATAATAATAACATTCTTTATTGCTTTAAAAAGAGGTTAGAGGAAAAAAAAACGTACAACGTGATGATATAGTTTAATTAAGTAGGGTATTAACTGTAAATTGAAATCAGTAAAGTATCAATTGGATTAGCAACTTTTGGTGAAAATATATATATAGATACATGTTTGTATATATATATATATATAAATGCATAAGTACATAATTCATTTATTGTCGTAACATGCTATGACTGGATGTGTGCTAAATGTTGTAATTATTGTGTTGGGAATTGATTGTTGAGATGTTATTAACAGATATTGTTGGCGATTTAATTGTCGTTTGTGGCACGTTATCTGTTAGTTTAATAATTTAGATGCTTTGTAAAGTTGTTGTATTTAATGGTAATTATTTGAAATTACTATTTATTGATTTTATGTAGAATTAGTGGTGGAGCTGGTTGAATTAACCATGGGTCCCACATAGGGCTGGCAAGAGGCCGCGGATCCCCTGTGTGGCTGGTTAATTCAGGTCCCACATGTGGCGGGTTGTCATCAGGTACACCGGGTCCCACATGTGGCTGTCTGGTGGTGATTGGGAGGTTGGGTGCGAGGAGTAGGAGCCCCGGGAGCTGTGGGATTTTTCCCAAAACAAACTATTTATACTTACATCGTGGTGTGATGCCTACATTGAGATTTAAATGACACTACACAATCACAAGCATACACTAATCATGTAGTCTTAAGAATTTTTGTAATAGGACCATAGAGTTGGGGTCACCTACTGGGCAATTATGCTCACCCTACATTATTTCTATTTCATACAGGTTGTAGGAAGTAACTGGTGGGGCCATAGTGAAGCAGGACGGGGCAACCTTGGTGTAAGAATTATTTTATGGACTGTTTGTTTTTTTTTTTATTATTTTGTCATTTTATTTCCCGGACTTGGGTCTGTGGCAGTTGTATGAACCTTGTTGGTGGGACTTATGTGAGTTATATTGTGTGTTGGATATTATGGGAATTGAATTCATTGGGAAGTACAATCCTACCCCTGTTGTGGAGTTGTATATGATTGGGTTGGACACAAATTCCCCCGACCCCTGTGGTGTGGGTGTGGGGAAGTCGCGTTCCTAATTCTGTTGTTTTAAGGATTTGGGGGCATGACACCAACTAACTGCACAATCGTCGAAGTAAAATACATATCATGTCAAAGATCTTCATTTATGAAGATCTACAGCAAAATCAAAGTAGATGAAACCAATCAACTTGTCTTGATTTTTCCCAAACTCCAAGCATGCATATAAAGATCCTTTTGCAAGTACCTAAGAATCCACTTTACAGCTTGCCAATGTGTTTTACCTAGGCAAGAAAACACTGATTGCTTGTGAAATATCTGGATGAGTATAAACCATAACATATATAATACTTCCAATTGCATTGGAATATGAAACTTGTGTCTTGTAGCTTTCATCTTCAATAGATTGTGGTGACTGCATAGCAGATAGCCGAAAATGGATAGCAAGAGGAGTACTTAGGTTTAGCATTTCTTATGCCAAACCTCTCCAAGACCTTTATGAGGTATTTTTTCTGGCTCAAGAATAATTTTTCACCACCTCAATCTCTCTTAATTTCCATACCAAGAATCCTTTTAGCAACTCCCAAATATTTCATTTCAAATTCACTATCAGTTACCTTTTCAAAGTGTGAATTTCTAAGAAATTCTTAGCTGCAATGAGCATATCATCAACATAAAGAAACAAATACACAAAAGAGCCATAAGTTAACTTTCAAAAGTAAACACAACTATTATATATACTCCTTGTATAACAATGACCCAATATAAAAGAATCATACCTTTTATACTACTGTCTTGGAGACTGTTTCAATCCATACAAGGATTTCTTTAATAGACAAACATGGTCTTGTTTACCTTCAACTTTAAAACCATGAGGTTGCTCCATGTTTATTTTCTCTTCAAGTTCACTATGTAGAAAGGCAATCTTGACATCAAATTATTCTAATTCCAAATCATACATGATGCAAGAAAAACAAGAATAGAATATGTCTAACAATTGGTAAAAACATGTTATTAAAATTAATACCATATACTTGGCTTTGTACCTTGCATTTTTGACCCTTGGAATGCCTTGTTTCCTTTTGAAGACCCATTCACACTTGATAATTTCCTTTCCTAAAGGTGGCTTTACAAGATCCTAAGTTTTATTTTGATAGAAAGCTTTAATTTCTTCATTCGTTGCAATTAACTATTTAGCAGAATCATCATAAGAAATTGCTTTTGAGTAAGTGATCACCAACGCCACCTGTTTCTTCTATAACAGATGAAGTATATACAACTAAATGTGCATATCTTCATGGTGGTTGAATATCTCTTTGAAGTCTATTCTTAGCTATGGATTACTGATATTCTTCTAGATCATTTTCAATAATAGATTCATGTTTGTGTGAGTAATGCTATTCTTTTTTAGAAAAAGAAATAAAATAAGATGGTTTTGAATAAATAGTGTTACCACAATCAATGTTGGCCCGAGTAGCTAGGGTATGAGCATTAAGGACTCAACCCCACAGTCACTCAAGCCTTCAATTTTAAATTTCTAAAAAAGATGAGTTATTTGTGTTTTTGTTGTCCTTATTAGTATTTAGAAAATGAAAGATGGAAAGGTTTTGATTTAAAACTAAATAGTTTAATAATAAGAAAGAAAGAAGAAAAACCTAGATGATTTTCGCAGAACGATTCTTCAGAAATCCATATGATGTTTAGCTCCTCCAAGGTGACTCTTTGCACTCCAAAAATTCTCTCACATGAGTCCTCCAAAATTGTCTCTCTAAGAACTTCTCATTCTCTCCCAAAAAAGATTATTTTTATACTCCGAATTCATCTTTTAGTTGTCAAATGAACTGCTTATTTATAGAGTGAGTAGGCTAGACTTCCAAAAGGTAATTTCTCTCATTTAATCCTTGATTGAAATAATTAGGGTAAATAGGATTTCTTATCCCTCAAGGCATACAATTAAATCAATTAGAATTATTTGATTTTTTTACCCTGCCCAAATTTAAATATATAATTGAAATAAAATAGGCAAATAAGATTTCTTATTCTCCAAGGCAATTAATCAAATCTTTTTAATTTTATACATTGTCTAATTTAAATGAATAAATAAATCATTTAATCAATCAATGAATTAATCCATCAATCAATCAAATTATTTAATTTAGACATTAGTCAATTTAATTGATCGATATTCCCCTTTTTAGATTTGTTGTATTTGGGTGTTTTTTTAGAAAAAGATTGAAAGCCTTATGATGATGTCACTAAGCTGATGATGACATCACTAAATTGATGATGACTCTTAAGTTTTGATCAAGTTTGACTTGAGCCATAACTTCTTTGTTTCTACTCCAAATTTAGTGTGGTCAAGTGTGCCGATCTTTAAATTTCCTCCTTTATCACCTGGTTCTAGCCTTGGGGCATTTTGGAGTATTACCAAAGAAGTCTTTGAGTTGGGGTTTCCTTGTTGAGTATGGTCATGACCCGACCTGGTCAAAATAGGGTCCAACATATAGTGCTAGAAAGCATAGGTAATTTATCAAAAATAACATCTCTACTTATTACAACTTTAGGAGATTTAGGATTAGGACACCATAATCTGTATCCTTTTACCCCAAATGCAAATCCAAGGAAAATACATTTTTTAGCCTAAGGATCTAATTTGCCATCATTCACTTGCATCATATGTATGTAAGCTAGACACCCAAAAATTTTAAATTTCAAATAATCAATGGGAGTACTTGACTAAATCTCATTTGGAGTTTTAAATTTAAGTGTTGAAAAAGGAGCACGATAAACTATATGACAAACCATATTAATTGCATATGTCTAAAAGTCCTTAGTCAACCCTGCATTTGAGATCATACACCTTGCTCTCTCAAAAAGTGTTATATTGATGCATTCACAACACCATTTTACTGAGGCATTATCTTGATAGTATGATGTCGAACAATTCCTTCATTAATACAAAATTCATTAAAATCCCCTTCACAAAATTCATGCCATTATTAATTAGTTCTAAGCTGCTTGATTTGTTTGCCTGTTTGTTTCTAAATTTTCCATTGGTTAGAAGTTAGAAAAATATTATTTTTATGCTTTAAAAATAAACCCAAACTTTCTTGGAATAATCATTAATAAAAGTTAACATATACCTAGCATCACCTTTAAGCTGAACATGTGTCGGACCCCAAAGGTATAAATGAATATAGCCAAGAATACCTTTAATTTGGTGAACTACTGGAGAATTGAAGCTTACTCTTTTCTGCTTCCCGAAAACACAATGTTCATAGAAATCCAACAACCAGTATTTTAACCACAAAGAAAACCTCTTTTGCTCAATATGCTCAACCTTTTTTTGCCTATATGCCTCAAACACATATGTTATAGTTTGGTAATATCAGTGATAGTAAAAAATGACGAGACTGAAACTGAGCCTATGATAGTAATTCCCTACAAAATATATAGGCTACGAAACCTATAACCTTACATAATAACAAGGAACTTTCATAACTCCACCTTCAGATACGTATTTAGACTTGAGAGCTTCTAGGGTGGCAAGAGAGATGAGGTTCTTTTTCAAGTGAGGAACATATCTAACATTAAGGAGTGTACTCACAGTACCATCATGCATTTTAATTTGGATTGTACCTTTTCCAATGACAACACATGTGGCATTATTATCCATCAAAATAATTCCACCATTACAAGATTCATAAGAAGAAAACAATTCCCTATTGGGACACGTGATATGAACAACCTGATTCCAAAATCCATTTGTTGTTAGATCTTGTCCTATCAGAAGTAGTTAAGAAAATATTTCCAATATCCTTATCAGTAATAATACTAGCTTCAATAGACTTTGTATGTTTCTCGATCGATATCCCCATTTGCTTTAATTTATTTTTCAATTTAAAGCAATCAATTTTAATGTGCTCCATTTTATGACAATATCTGCATTTCAAAATTCTATATCTGAATTTAGATCTATTCCCATCAAATTCTCTATTATCAGATCTACCCCTCACAAATAGACCTTTAGCCTGATTTCCACTAATTTCTTCAGTAATATCTCTATATATCTGCTCTTTAATTTTAAACACAAATTTAATTTTTTGATACAAAATTATTTCTTTACCATAAATCATTGTATCACAAAAGTTCTTGAAGAATCAAGAGAGAGAACACAAAAGTAATGTACCTTCAGTAATTTAGAGCATATACAAACTTTGCTTCAAATAAAGATGATTCTCCATTGCCCTCTTCACATACAAGGCCTTTAAGCTTGTCCACATGTTCACAGCTGTTGCTTTCGTAGCTACCTCTCATAAAACCTTGTCAGAAAGATTAAGAATAATGCTAGACATGGCCTTTTGTCCATTACTGCAAAATCTTCCTCTAACGTACCTTTGGGAATTTTTTAAACTCCATATAGTGCTAATTCAACTCTGTCTTGAACTAAAATGGCTTCTATTTTGAGTTGCCACATACCAAAATTAATATTTCTATCAAATTTCTCCACAACAACATTTGTTATTGTCATAGTTGCTTAGACAATTCTGGCTCTAATTTTGGTTTGTTAGGAAACAACCTTAGAAACCCAACAAAAGACAATAATAAAACAAAATAAAAATAAAAGAACAAGGACGCCAAAAAATTACGTGGTTCAGTCAATGATCTATACATGCGGAGAAAGAGCAAACCTTTACTGTAAGGGAATAAGTACAAATGCCATAGGAAAATGTTCCTAGGCCTAAACAAGAAAAGCCCAAAATAAACAAAATGAGCTTAATAAATAATAAACCAATACAACCAAAAAGGCTTTTCTTGTGACGTGTTTTTCTTCATATTCAAAGCTATTATTTATAGTTATCACACCAAGGTAAAAAAAATTATATAACCAATGTAAGACATTCCCACGTTTGAGCATTTTTAACCCACTCTTTATATGACTTTTCACCCTAATTTGGAGTCAAATATACACGGTAACTATTCCAACCTACTCTCTAAATAGCACCCTAAAATATATAAATCCCTATCACCCTCATCAAATATAGCGATCCCTCTACGCTCTCTATATAAAAATTTTATTATTTCAATGCATAGGATGCATACCCATTCTTGTCCTATGAGTCCAATGCTAACATTATCTCCTTGGAATACGCCCTCTTCCGTTCCAAATCAAGCATGATTGACGCCAGTAATGACATCCATTACTTCAATCTCTTCCTTGCCCAGATTGACACCATCCAAGGCCAACAGGAACGAGGTGGGCGCTAGCATGGAGAACGCTGCCACGTACAATGGCAACCTCGTCTGCCACGTGCTCTCTGGGAGTAAGCATGTAAATGAGCCAAGCTAAGCTTAGTCTAACTCGGCTCGACTCATTTAACACTTTATCAAGCTCGAGTGGCTCATTTAACACTTTATCAAGCTCGGGCTTGTATAGGGCACTTATTTGAGTCGAGCCGAGCCCTCGATTAACTCGATTCGACTTAAGCTCGAATCAAAACTGATATTTCATAATTTTTAAGATCGAGTCTGAACTCAAACTCGACTAAATTATTACTTAAGCCTTAAACAAGCAGCTTGACTCGATTAAAACTCGTTTACGATTAATTTAAAATAATAATAAATAATAATTTTTTATAAAGGTTATTTTCAACGAGCTATGACTCACTATAAAATAGAAAATATTATATTTTAAAATAATAAGCATAATTACAAGCCTTCATAATAAACTACCTTGTTACAAAAATAACACCTAACATATATGTAATCTTTACAAATTCACAAGTTTGAAATCAAACTGAAAAATATCAAACTATGATCCATCCGGTTCAAGTTAACTAAAAACTTTAACGACATCACCCTACCCGCACCTACATAATAATTGCAATGGGCCACACCAGTTACCCATCACCAAACTACTTGTTTTTGAACATCTTTATAATGTGGCCTATTGCACCATCAACAAATTGAGAAGAAAAAAACTAAAATGAATTATATAATAAAAAATTCACCAAAAGCTACCCGACCACCTGTATCAGAATCATGACCAAGTTCTCAAGTTATATATTTTTATGGCTGCAAGAATCAGACAAGTTGTTAATAAAAGTAAAATGAATTATATAATAACAAAATAATTGTCGTCAAATATCTGAATAGATTTGTCCCATATACTTCAATTAGAGTATGAGATAAGAAAACATTGCTATATATAATCTCCATCATCCTTGCATTTTATAAAGATCCACTATGAGGTCCATATGCCCATTAACAACCTCAAGTTCCTTAGTAGCTTCATCTGCCTTCTTTAGATCAGCTTCACTTGTGACCAAGCCTCTATTTAAACTAAAAACAACACTCTACAATTTTAAAACCCAGTATGTGCAACTAAAAACTTATCACTATTGTACAACAACAACAACAACAACAAAATAAAATATAACTCAGTGATTGTGAATCAATGAAATGTAACGAACACACTCCAAATCTCTAACATTGTAATTTTATTTGAAGAGAACCAATAGTATACAAGCAAGAAGAGTAAGACACAAATTAACTTCAGCACATCAGGCAAAACCATTTCAATCTTCGATGCCTCATGAGGCTTGGAAGACTTTTGTAATAAAGCAAAACACACGTCCACCGCTTTTCATACAAAACAAGTTCAAGTACTTTCAATATATTATTTATAGATAAATATATTAAAAAGATAATTTACAAACAACAAAAAATAATATACTGATATTTAGTACATCTTCCGTTTTGTTATTATTTATTCAATCTAAACTTTTTAAAAGTGTGGATATCATCCTTTAGTAAAAAAGAACTTTTTTTGGTTCATTGAAATGAAGTAAACATACAAGAATATGATCAATAGAACTATAAATACCATCGTCAAATAAATATTATCACTAGGAAAAATATATCACCAGTAGATCTAAACACACAAGAATATCACCAGTAGATCTAAGCATACCATCTTCAAGAATATCACTGGTAGATATTATCTCTTGTCAAGATTACCAGTAAATCTGAACACACAAAATAAAACACATGTATAAAAAATAGTAGATCTAAACACATCAAGTACATATACCATCGTCATTCACCACAAAAATCCTTTCTTAATAAACAAAATGAATAACTACATAAAACGTTAAGAATCGAACATATAAGCGATGGCGTGGGAGTACCTATGGGCGGCAAGAGAAACTACAGGCAATGGGAGTAACACTATAGCTGTGGATCTGGATGGCGACAAGGCTCTGGTCCTCTAGATCAAGACATAGTAGGCAATGACAAGACTATAACGGAAGGGGTCGAATAATGGTTGTGTTGTAATGGAGAGGGCTGGAGCTTGGAGTCGGTGGAGTGTTGCATTAGAGTGGATTGAAGACTAGAGAGGAGAAATCGAGAGAGGCAGTGATGTTGAATCATTGATGCCAAAAGGGGTCGGCAGCGTTATTTGAGAGAAGGGCTGGAGCTAGTGGAGCCTGGGAGTTGTTGGAGTGTTGCACCGGAGCAGAAAGGAAATCATAGATAAGTGATAGCGCCGTGAATAGAAAGGGAAAAAAGAAATAATGGCTTTTATATATGAAAACCCTATATATATAATATATATTATATTTATTTATAGATTTTCATATTATATAAGGATAATATTGTGAAATTATTTAATACTTTAATTATATAAAATTAGATATATTAGATATTGGTTTTTAAACAAACTAGATGAGCTTTAATCGAGTCGAGCGAGTTTTAAACAAACTCGATTTAAATGAGTTGAGTTGATGAACCCCCGTTGAGCTTAGTCGAGCAAACTAGGTATGTGTCATCAGATATTCAAGCAAGCCTCAATAGTAACGTGCGAGCTTCAACAGTATTGAACTTGAGCTCAATCTGGGCTTAGTCGACCGAGCATCGAATGAGCTTCTAAATGTGTCGATTCATTTATAGGCCTATTGGGGGGTGGCGCCACTGAATCTTCTCAACTACTGCTTGAATCTTGCTCCGTCAGTGGTGCTATCGAATCTGCTTTCCACTCGCCTTCCCGTGTGTCCTTTGGTCCTTAGGTTTTTCTTTCGCGTAATGTAGAGAGACGATAGGGACAAAAATCAAGTATTATTTGGTGTATGAAGCCACCAAATATTTGGGGACGAAGATCAAGTCCTATTTGAACCACTTTGTTTGTACAAAATTTTATTCCTCTCGTGGCTTCGTATGGTTCTTAATTTGGATCGATTTTGTATTTTAGACACTTCTAGATCATTTTCATGGGTTAGTGTCTTTTTTTTGTTTTGTAGTTTTTGTTGGTAATAGTTAACATAAAAATAAGTATTAAAATTTTAAAAATAATAAAATATTTTATATTTAAATAAAACAGAGAGCATAATTATAATAAATGATATAAACGTAACTCCCTAAAATAGATTTTAGCTAAAATAGAAAAAAAAATATAAAAAGCATTGAAGATTTAACAATTAATGTGTGTCATTCAACCCACATATCTTTTTCAATGGTTTGACATGTGACAAGTTAACTGCCGAGGATGGGGTTAAAAGAACTTTTTCCAACCCAAATGGGAGTATATTTTGTCCTTATTTGAATTAAAATTTATAAAACGGTAATCAAAATAGATTGAAAATTTTGAGTATTTTGACTAATAATAGAATTTTATCCGATCTCCAATTGCGGGGAAGATTGGTCCGTAGGTCTGCAAGTTTGCGGGCTGTTGGTTTGAGATATTTATTACTACTACATGCTTATTTTAATTTGGCAAGCTAACTTAAATAAAAAGTGAGTTAGTTAAAGTATAGATTTAAAATAGAATAATGGCACATATACATTTGCATATAAATGAACATACTTTGTCATTTGATTTACGTTATTTAAAAAAGAGAGTCTATGGAGAGATTATTTTGGCGCGATTTAACTGCATGTATGCACATAAACTAAAACTAAAACTAAATAATATATTTATTTATTGATAAAAGAGTCAAAAGTGAATGGAGAAAAGAAAAAGAATTTAATAGACTATCTGACAATACATCCGGCTTAACAAATATGCCTTTTTGTCTTGAGGAGTTAGGTTTTTCAATATGTAAAACTTGTTCTTATTCTCAATCAGCCACTCACATGCCTTGAAAACTTCTTCTCGATCCAAACCTTTTATCTTGCTAACTTCATTGACAATATTCCCAGCTATATTTTCAACGGCTGAAGTAGCATCATTCCTTTTGGGCTCCGTCCCACTGGAGTCTGAAGTAGAAGTGGAAGTTTGTGTTTTTCTGGGCACATTATCTTGAAGGACATCATTATTAGCCTCTCTGGATGTTTTATATGCACCTTCCCGGCCGGTTGTTGTTATCTTCCCACCATCCAACTTCACATTGAACATGTCATCCAAGTTTGGAATTGCTTTGTGTGACTATAAAAAGAGGATCGAGTGAGGGAATGTAATGTTATTAGTTTTATATGATGAAACCGGAGTCGCACACATTCTAACATTAAAACGGGCATAAATGAAGGGTAGCTAAGTTAGAGAAGTGCCATGCAGTCAGTACTCATCATCAGGTGGTAGAAGGAAGAATAAACACAAGTTATTGGCAGTTACCTTTGTAGCTTGTGGTCTCGTTTCCATCAATGTAGCCCTGAGTCGCGAATTGATCCGGTGATGCAGCCTCCTCGTCATGAGTTCTCTCATCCTCCTAAAGACAACAACATATACATATAAATACATAATTAGAATTTGAACCGGCCCGTTGTTTATTATATTGATTATATGACTTTTAAACCAAACAAATTGGACAGCAGTTATATATATATATAGATTGACAAATACCGGCAATGTGGAACGTTGCAATCCCGGGTCTTGCAGGTCCAAGCATGGTATCGGAGAAGACACCAAATTTTCTTGCAGTGAAGACAACCCCCAGATTGATGCCTTTTGCACTGCGATTCGTGGAGGAAAAGCGCCTTCGTCCTTGGGCAATTTAAAAACGGGCAACGTGGAGAGTCGCATTGTGATGCGTGCACTAGAAGTTCCTTCAAACTCTGAAGCTAATTTAAAAAAAATAAATCAAAACAACTGATCAGCGACATTAATTACGCTAACTTTAATCATAACTCATATACTAAAAGAGATACCCACGTACCCCAGGCAAAGAGAACACACAAAAGCACATGGTAGAAGACAGAGACTCACAACAAGTTACAAAATTACAAGTTAATTAACATGTAGCATCACAGAAAACGACAAATATATATTATTTCGAAACATTCAGCGTGCATATATCGTATACATAAGAGCTATATATATAAAAGCAACTGAAAACAGAGAGAAACAGCAAATCGGATTTAAGAAACCGTACCATGATTAATTATAATTAAGAGCTAGCGTAGGTGAAGAAGACCAAATTAAGCAAGCAAGCGAGCGACAGCGGAGATTAAAATCTGGTTTTTTGCTGATGGGACGACCACGGAAGGGGAAGCGAGGATATGAATGAATGTGAACTCTGGAGCGGATCGTGCAGTGTCGGATTATATTTATAAAGATTTTGAAGTTGGAACCGCATTTAACCCAATCAAATTAGAATTAACTTTCCTGTTTCCTTTTTTTTAACATTCCTGTTCTTTTTAGTTTAATTTTATGTTTCCTTTTCTCTTAATTTAAATTTTCAATTTCCTTTTTTTCTTAGTTTTAATTTTAGGTTTCCTTTTCTCTTAATTTTAATTTTTCACTTTCCTTTCTGACAAAAAGTTTCCTATCTGTGCATGGCATGAGAGGATCGCCACCATATAGTCCTCCTCAGCTTTCTAGAATAGGAGATGCACGTACAGGGTGTTCTTTGCAATTGGGTATGCACGTATATATATATATATATATATATATATATATGAACACGTCCAACGTAAGATTTTGGTTATATATATACATGTTGGCGCGGCGCGGCCTTTTCCAGTTGGAAAAGTGCATGTGCTGGTGGTGGAAGGTGGCAGTTAACGTCTCCATGCATGTCCTATATGCATGTTAACAACTAATATGTGTATATTTATTTATATTTATTTGACATGTCATTTTAAAAATTTATATTATTTGCTATTTTTTTAATAGTCATATTATTTAATATTTTATTTTTTAAATAACTTAAAACACTAATAGCAGATTCTTTATAGACGTATGTTTTTCAATATTTATGGGAAAAAAAATTAAAAAATTAAAAAATCATTCTCATAACAAATGTCATATATTTAACTTTTTCAATGGAATTTGTACAGTATTTCCTAATATATTGAAAAGTACTATTCACTCCCTATAATTATTAAATTATATATAAAAAATTTATCTCACCTCTATCTTTCACATTTCCCATAACATCAACTTTTATTTCATATTAAATTATAAAAAATTATTATTAAATAAAATAAGTAGTATAAATATTATTTTAATAATATAGATGGTGATTTAAAAAATCTATCGTGAGAGCATTAATATTAGACACCTAACCATTTTCCTTAAATCTATAGTTTTAAACTATTTTTTATTTCCCTATATAAATATACACTATAATAGATTCTCTAAATCACTCTCTATATTATTAAAATAATATTCTCTACTACTTTTTTTATTTAATAATATTTTTTTATAATTTAATATGAAATAAAAGTAAATGTTATGGAAAATGTGAAAGAAAGAGGTGAGAGAAATTTTATTATATAATTTAATAATTATAGCTAAGGAGTAAATAGTGCTTCCCAATAAATTGAGAAACATTGTATAAACTCTACGGAGAAAGTTAAATATAGGATATCTACTGTGGGAATGATTTTATGACTTTTTAACTTTTTTCCCAAAATATAGGGAAATAGATTTCTATAAGGATCTGCTCTTAGTGCTTTGATGTATATTTGTATAGGAAAGCAAAAAGTAATTTAAAACTATAAATTTAAAAAAAAACTTATTAGGAGGCTTATGTAAGTGCTCTTTTATCATTAATTAGACTTTGTCAATTTTATTATAACCCATATAGTTTTTAAGTTGAGACACATAACCTATATATAACAATCAAAAATCTAACCCATAAGGGCAAATGAGGAGATATTTATGGATTTATTGGTTTACAATCTTGCCCACTTATATTATTGATGTCTTTGTCAAGTCATATATATTCAAATCGGGTTAAACACATACATATCACCATAGATGTGAAATGCTCAAGAAGTGACTCTCATTAGAGGTATTCCTTTACATTTCCAATGAAATGCTATCCAATATAGAACAAACATGTGTAATACATCATCATGTATCTTAGTCTCATGTCACATCATAGTTACAACTGCTAGGAGTGGCATTATATATCCATGTATTAGGGTATACAACTGCACATCTTGGATTTTTATTTTAAGACAAATTATAATTAACCTCGAAATATTAACATTTGGGAAGGAAAAAAAAAAGAAAGACACTTCAAACCTTGGCTCTCATCCCATTCCATTATGATGTTCTTACTTCTCTCGACTCCTACTTAAGTCTTACCCTAGCACACAGCTGCTATACTTGCACATAGGTCACAGTGGCAAAAAATTTGGGTTAAGTTATGATGTATGCATTACTTCTATTCCCTTCCCTTAAGGTTGGTTTATGATTCTAAATCTTTGGTATTGATTGCTTAATGTGTGGATAGAGGCTAACTAAAATGTGACCTTCATCTTCTTACTTTTCTATTTTTATAAAAAAATTAGAGCTTGAACTATAGTAATTGTGTTTAGGTTCTAGATCATTGTTCTTGAAATTTTGATTTGGTCAAATGAGATGAGTTGACACAAAATTCTAGATCATTTGCAAGCCCTGATATCTCAAATAAAATACACCAAGCATTGGAATTGATGGATGAATTGAAGGTTAAGGGACTCATGAATAATGCTTTAATAAGCTAACAAACACACAATTATCTTACTTAAAATGACACATTAAGACTCAAACGTTTGGTTCAAAGTTGTAACCAACACCTTGGAATAAATTCTAGCTCTAAGCACACAATTAACCCAACAAAGAACAAAAAGTAAATACACATTTATGGCACATAATCCGATAGAAGCAAACAAAAGTTGTAAATTTCACCACACATAATATCAAATCAAGAGTAACATCTAACGAAACTGATTGAAGGACAACCAAAATGAAATTATGTTAAAAATTATGGAAAACATAAAGGGAAGCAAAACAAAATTTAAATTTTTTAAAAAACCAAAAAAGGATAAAATTCTAGGGAAAAAAACAAAAAAACACAATAAATTACCTAGAAGGGGAAGAAACGAGAAAGGATAATTAAACCCTAAATCATCAATTTAAAATTAATTTGAATTTATGAAAGATTAAATAGAATTAGAGAAACTAATATCAATTTCTTATCTATGATTCAAAATTCAAGAACAAATTGGAGAAGAAGATAGAATGAAGCCAGTGGAGAACGAATGTGCCAACAGACCATTGAATAACGGGTGCCGGTGCTTCGAGCGAGCGGCGAGCAACAAACGACAAACGGCGAGCCTGTGGATTATAAATCTTCTTGCGTGATATCATATGCCATTGCCAATTCCAACTCTAGCAACCTAGCCATTGATCCTCTCCTCTCAATTGATTCAAACTTGTGCGACTGCCGGATTGTGGGAGTTTATCTCATAGAGATGTAGTTAAAGTCAACTGTCTAACCTAGTTAATATTTTTCATAGAAGACTAGAAGGGTAAAGAGATAATGATATTTAATTAGAAAAAATTTATTTTCAATAATTATTTTTAAAAGCTCATGGCCAACCCATGTATGTAGGGCTACTTCTTTTAGTCAGTAAGCAACACTTGACAAATGACGCAACGTAGGCATAACACAACAAAAACCAATTGTAGATTCGTGTCTACTTCTCGAAATTTGGAGCCCTCCCCATCCCAAAAAAATAAAATAAAATTGGAGGCCTCAGGCAGCGTGGCTGCAAAGAGGTAGGCCTGGCTTGCACATGACTTTACCATTAACCTATTTGGAAAAAAAAATGATTCTTTTTTTATTTTTACTAATAAATAATGGTAATTTGAAATGCTCTTGCCATTTTTCAAACTAAACTATTTAAGTATTTATAGTTGATATTAATGTATTTTTATATCTATTAACTCCATTCATTAATTCACTTGGATGATTGATATTCTCTCAAAAGTTTGTTCTAAATAAACGAAGCAATTAATAGTTTATATAAGTTTTAATTATTCAAAAATATTTTTAATGATAAATGATACGTGGGAGTAGCTTGTGGTATTATTGTAAAATTACCATTATACTTTTTTTTTCTTACATTCATAATTATCTACGGGTTACAGAATCCGATGATATATATTATTTTTTAAATCATTATTCTTTTGACAGAAAATGGTGAATATAACTTATTTTATTGCAATTATTGTTAGGTGCAAAATATTATTCAATAAAGTTACCATTCAAGTTTATAATACAAAAACTCTAAATGAGGTGCCGCGCACCCGAATGCACACTAAAAGCGATAGGGTGCCTGGTTTAAGAAGACTTATGTTTTTTCGGCTACGCTATTGCCTATTGGTGCGCAAGTGGTTGGAGCACTTGTATTTAGCATTGTCCTTTATAATAATTAATAATAATTAAGATGGACAGTTGTTAAACCAGCGAAAGAATGATTATTTGGGAACGAAGGGAGCAAGGATAAGCATTGGACCATATCCAACCCAAAATTTGGGTATGAGTGTATGATTTTAATTACTAGTAACTTGATTCATGAAGAACTTATTATATGTACATATAGCAGAATACTTGTATATAAACGAATAAGTACTTGTTATAATATAATACATGTACATATAACCGTATAATTTTATATTAAAATGTTATTGTTTTAAAATTACATCATATAGTAATAAAATATATATACAAGTAAAGATATTTAATAAATAAACCATTAATCTTTGGAATTTTTAGACTAGGTAGATCGGTTATTTAACGTGTAAGCTTTTAAAAGGAGTCATTAGGGTGGACAACCCCACGGCAGAAGTGACTTCTCAGCTACTCCTGGCATTCAATCACACTTGCAATTTGTTTTATGGTATGGCCCTCCCGAGTGCCGAGTGCCGTGTCGTGTCAGATCAAATGCCTCCACCAACGCATTACTTTTCCGGCCATTTTGAAATTTGAAAAACAAAAGAGAAGAAGACTACTCATGACTTCACATCATTTCATTAATTAAGTATTTAAGTTGGTTGCTCAAAAAGTATTGATTAAGGAAAGAAAGAAAAAAAAAAGGAAAAAAAAAAACATGTACGAGGAACAAATAGTTGCGTCGAGCTGTCCTCCCCCCCTCTCCGACCCAACTCCCTCTCCTCCTTTCTTCAACCTCTCCGTTCCAGGTCTCTCCTCTCTCTCTCTCTCTCTCTCTCTCTCACTAACGCTTTTTTTGCTTTTAGGATAGGGTTTTCATCGTCTCTAGCGTGACGGTAGGATAAATTTCTGGTTTTAGCGTCCGATTGTTGTGGAAATTATTGAGGTTTGGAGCGTGCTTACTAGGGTTTTGCAGTGAAATTTTGAGTTTATCATTTTTCAGGACGGCGGTGTATGGTTGAAGGGGAAGGTGGAGGGCCAGCAGCGACGAGCGGAAGTGGATTATTTTAGATTGGTCGGAGATGAGCGCGTCGAGGTTCATCAAGTGCGTCACCGTAGGCGACGGTGCCGTTGGTAAAACCTGTCTGCTTATTTCTTACACCAGCAACACCTTTCCTACGGTGTGTGTTCTTCTTCTTCTTCTTCTTCTTCTTCTTCTTCTTTCCGACTCTTGAGAGATGTCGTTATGTTTGTATTTGTTTCATTAAAATCCGAGCATCATGGGATTTCTTTTGGTTCTGTTAATGGCTTCGTGTGATTATTTATCTATGCAATTGTTCAAGAAGAAAGATTTTCCGGGTTTCGAAGTTTAGCTTTTTAATCTTATATTTGTATTTGTTTCATTGAATCGGAGCATAGTAGGGTTTCTTTTGGGGCTGTTAGTAACTGAATGTGATAATTATTTTTGTGATTCTTATGGATACTGTAATTTTCTTTTTGAAAAAAATGCTTTCATGGGTTTTTCATTTTTTTTTAATGGCTTAAAACAGGATTATGTGCCAACAGTCTTCGACAATTTCAGTGCTAATGTGGTTGTTGATGGGAGCACCGTTAATCTCGGTTTGTGGGACACTGCAGGTAAGTCTATAACCAACAATGCCTTTATATACATATTTATCTTCCTGTTTTTTAGGCTTGAGCGATGCCTGATTTAGTGATCTGATTGTAAATGTTGTGATACAGGCCAGGAAGATTACAACCGATTAAGACCTTTGAGTTATCGTGGTGCTGATGTTTTTTTGCTGGCATTTTCTCTCATTAGCAAGGCCAGTTATGAAAATGTTGCCAAAAAGGTAAATTTAGCTTGTTCTAGTCTTCTACATAGTTATCATAACAACTTCCTTCTTTCTTTCTGGAATAAGGGCCGGTTTTCTGAACTCTTTTTTTTTTTCTTTTTCCCGTTACTGTATTATTCAGTGGATTCCTGAATTGAGGCATTATGCTCCTGGCGTCCCCATAATTCTTGTTGGAACTAAGCTTGGTTAGCCTCAGATTCTCACTGTACATCTTCTGTATTTATTTTCATTTTAACTACTACTGTTGTTTCTTAATAATAACAAATTTTCTAGTCTTTTTTTAAAGAAACTAAAATTAAATATATTTGTACATGATTGTTCTACTTTCAGTTGCAGAAGTGGCACTTTTTTTATTGAAAGCTATTAATTTTAACTATGCATTAATTACAAATAGATAAAAACAATTTGAGTTCTTCTCCTAAGTTTTTGAATAGATTCGGGTTTCCGTGTTTCTCCTACCGAAATGGCATATTTAAAAAAAAAATTCCTGCTTGAAGCAATTTTTTTGTGCAGGGTGTCAATTATTTTGTTACACTGCAATTTATATATAAATGTTTTCAAAAATGTTGACCTCGGCATGTTGCAATGTTGGCAAACAAGAAAGCAACATACATTGAGATTGTTTCATGTGCTAATTTCCTCATTTTTATGATTGCACATCAAGCACATATTAAATTTGTCTTGCTTCTATAACTACATTATTAACATAGGAATCTTGATTAGGTATTCTTACAAGCTAGTGTGATTGACTATTCAAACAATGGTCAATCAAAACTGCTAGAGCGATAAATAAACCAAACATTCACAAACATTTTTGAGATCAACTTGTTAAAAATTCATTTATGTTTGTTCATTAAAGAAGTCAATTGTCTCATAAGTATTATTTTTATATTCATAAACATGAACATGGCAATGTTCAGATCATTTATATTCATGAACACATTCGTTAATGTTTATCAATGTCTTTAAAAAATATTGTTCATTAATGTTGTTTAAATCACACGTTAAATATATGTTACATAATATAATTACTAGCTAACATATGTAATTTTATATAGTTAACAATTTTATAAAATTACATATAATAACTTTTAATAATTGTAATTAATTTTATATTAGCTATTTTAAATGCATATAGTTAAAATATTATCAAATGAGTTTGATAATATTTAAAGGTATTTAATTATTTGATTATCAAATAATTAAATATATCATATCATAAATGAGTTTGATTAAATAATTGAGCAAACAAATAAAGAATTTTTTTCCTTGCGAACAATATGACTAAAAATGTTCTCAAAATGATTTTCAAATATATTTGTGATGAATATGTGTTCGCGAATTAACGAATATGAATACTCTCATTGATAGTTTGAGCTCAGTTCGGTTCATTAAAAAATAAAAAAAACATGTACACTTCACTACCCCACTCTGCTAAGTTTGTTTGCAGCCCTACAACTGCCCAAAACATGAGAAGCTGCTTGTGAGTTTGAATAAAAAAACTGCAACTGAGGCCATCTCAAAACTACTAGAACAAAATACATTTAAAAGGGAAATGAGAAACATGGCAAATTTGATGGACTTGGCTCTGGAAAGCATGTCTCGTAGCACCTTTTAAGTAACGTTGGGTTTATGAAATGGAATAAAATAGACTAGGGTATCGAGTTCTTATTCCAATTAACCTTGGCCTCTATGCTTCCACAAATTAATGGTAGGCTGCAGTCAGTCCGAGGGTAGTTTTCTTACAATTGATATTATTTACATGAGAACATCGGTCTTTGTTAGTATCATTGACTTTTAACTTTTCTTGTTGTAGATCTTCGGGATGATAAGCAATTCTTTATAGACCATCCTGGTGCTGTTGCCATTACGACAGCTCAGGTACCATTCTTACAAACCGTGGGAGTTTTCTTAGAAGGGAATACCCATGATAGTCTTCCATTTATGTCATTTTCTGGGTTTTACCCTGGGTTTGTGACAAGCTATCCCAATAATAATATCATTTTTCCATGTATGAAGGGAGAAGAGCTGAGGAAGCAGATTGGATCTCCTGCTTATATTGAATGCAGTTCAAAATCACAACAGGTGCTTTTACTTATACTTCTCATCACGCATTTTTTGGCGAAGCTTTCACATTGCCATCATTGTTAGAATCTATAAAGATTCTCACTTCTGAATGCAGAATGTCAAAGCTGTATTTGATGCTGCCATCAAGGTGGTTCTCCAGCCACCAAAGCAGAAGAAGAAAAAGAAGAGAAAGGTGCACAGAGGCTGTTCTATACTGTGATTGATAATAGGTCTTGGGTAAACAATGACGACCAGATAATACCTCCCCAACTCGACATTCGACCGGAGTAGAAAACAGCACCCTTTAACAGTTAGCCTGGGTTGACCTTTACTACAAACTTTTGGAATACTGCAGCGGTTGGTTTGTGGGCTTTTGCGATGCTTTGTGTTCTGTAAATCAACGATCATGTGTTTTATATAACTTGCACTCCTGTTTCTCTGGGCCTCAATTTAAGTCGTATGCTTTTTTTAACCAAGTGCAGGAATATTGCACTCTAGGAACACTGCCATTCCCATGGTGGACGTTGCCGGATTAAGAATTAGTAATTGCTGTAATATTTGGGTTTGGATATCTAAGGTTGTATGACTCGTACGGGTCTGATTTGAAGTATGAGGAGGCAAAGGGTGGCATTTTATTTACTGGTCTAATTTTAGGACCATAAATTGCTTTCGGGATAGTTTGTGGCATGAGCCTCTGTTACTCGATATTCAATTGATGAAGAAGTGTTCACTTTCTCAACCAAAGTGATGAACTGATGATCTCTCTGCTTATGCAATAATCACATTAATCAACACACATGGCTTGAAGGACAGAAAACGATTATAAAAATGCTGGCGACCCAAAGTTTCTTTGCCTTGTCCGAATGCCAACGCCTGGACGATGAGATTCATTGTTAACCCAGATGCCCAAAAACGTCGTCTGGGTAGCCTGAAAATATGCAGATGAAGGTTTTATTAGAGGTCCAGTCTGGTCATTTTATTGGAGGAATTCAAAGTAGTTCGTTATTTGTGGTACTCTGGTCCATGTTTACTTATTACGTACGTAGTTTGCCTTGTCGGACACGCAGCGCGACTCTTGTACGCCAACCCGCAATACCCGGTTGTTGATCAAAGTGACCGGCTTTAAGGGGTTTCCCTCCCCCCAAAATCCTAGCCCGTTCGTTATTCAACGGTCCGAATTTTTCTCCGGGCTTCACCTCACCTCCCTGCCGCCGTCTCGCATTGAACGCTGCAAACTGGTATCCCAATCTCTCTTGTATTCAATAAAATTGAATTTTGAATTTCGAAACCCTTGGAATTCCCAAAAAAAAAAAAAACAAAAACAAAAACAAAAACAAAAAAGCAAGCAAGCCCATTGCTCACCTAAGCTTGATGGCCGCCGAAGCAACCGCTGTGTCAAAATTGTTTATGTATTTCCCTGGTGGTGTTCAATTTGGTTGCAGTCGGTGGGTGGTGAACTAACGGTCGTTTGGCGCGCTGGTTCGATTGCATTTTGAAGGCAACCCTGATTAGAACGGTGGATGCCTTAGCATTTAGGTGAGTTTCTGTTGCCCGGTCGCTCTAGCACCCCTGCTACCCTTTTCCTACCCGGTCCCCCCTAAACTAATAATATATAGATTGATATATACAAGTTTCCAATAATGCAAAGATACCAAAGAAGCCATCATTTTGATTTTTTCCTCCTCCTTTCTAATATATATTCGTCAGTGGGATTGAGATTAGAAATTGAGATACACTAATTCTGTAGGGAGCACAATGACAGTTGGGAAGAGGGTCGTCCTAGCATCTATCCAAGTTGATGGCCGGAGCCGAGAGCTCCTCAATTGGGCACTCATCAAAGTGGCCGAACCTGGAGATCATGTTCTTGCACTTCATGTTTGTAGAACTTCAGGTAGCACAAATCACAGTATCAAACTGATAACGTTTTTGTTGTTGGGGGTTGTGTGAGTATAATGAACCAATTTGGTTGTTCTTTTTGTTATTTATTTATTTTTGTTTTTTCCCGTAATATAGAATCTGGGTCTAGAGATTCAAAGTCGTTGGGTGATTATTTAGAAGGGTATGAAGGCCTTTGTCGTGTAAAACAGGTGCGTTTTGAAGATTGTTTGTGTTCCATCTCTTTAAAAGAGTGGCAATTTTTCGAAAATAAATAAATTTTCTTTGTGTTTTGGAGGGTTTCAGGTAACTCTCAGTGGCCAGTCCTCCTTAGGAAATTCAGTCCGAAAGGCTGTGGTGAGAGAGGCAAAGAAGTGCCAAGCTGCTGCTGTGGTTGTGGGGATAAGCAAGCAGAATGCTCTCAGGTGAGAGGATAAGCTGTCTAATATTGTGTAATTCATGTGGGGCATTAGTTTCGGTATATATTAATTGTATTCTGGTTAATCTCAGCAGAATTGCTTCTCAGGAATTGGGCTTCAATGGCCAGATATTGCGCTAGGCACCTACCGCCTACAACAGAGGTTCTGGCCGTTAACAATGGGAAGGTGATCTTCAGAAGTTGCAGTACTAATCTCCTTCCTGGTATTAATTAGTTCACCTATTTTTTAAAAACACACAGACCCAACCACTTCCTAGAGAAAATGGTAACCGAAGCTGTTTTTATTTTTTTAGGTATCCTAGCACTGGGAGGCGATCCAAAGCCAAGTATTTGTCGCACCCTATCTGGAGAATCTGAGGTATCTACAACTGAAAGGCTTGGTTCTGAACCGGCTCAGAGATGCAACAATGGATCAAGTGATGCTAGTTATAGAGGATACTGGATGGATGGATATTCTCAGTCAGAGGACCTCTCAGAGCCAAGGGCTGGTTGGCCCCTCTTGCAAAGCTCTGTTTTGGTGATTCCGAAAACCCTGGAAGCCAGAAATATGTCAGTGGTGCAATGGGTGATGGCATTACCAGATCGATATTCACCGGAAACTCCTCCAATGGATTTGCATCACTCACCAAAAGAAACCGAGGCAGAAAGCCCTTCTTCGTTTGGGAAGAATAGTGTTAGCTTTAAGACTAATAACAATGAGGCTGCACCGCAAAGTGAGTTACTAGAAGAGTTAAAGCTTATCCTGAGCTACAAATCATCTGCTGTCCAGATGTTCAGTTACAATGTGTTACGAGCTTGTACTTCAGATTTCTCCTCAGGTTTGTGTCTCAACAAATTCTTGTATACCCATAAAAGCTCGTTCTTGATCCTATAATGAAGTTTTGTGCCATGGCAGAAAATTTAATTGGGAGAGGAGGATGCAATCTTGTATACAAGGGAGTCCTTGCAGACGGCAAGCCAGTGGCAGTAAAGATTTTGAAGTCATCATCCAAAGAAGCATGGAAAGACTTTGTCATGGAAGTTGAGATTTTGTCCTCGCTGAAACACAAAAACATTTTGCCTTTGATGGGCATTTGCATTGAAGTCACCGATCTTATTATATCCGTATATGATTACATGTCCAAAGGAAGTCTTGAGGAAAGGCTACTTGGTATGCGCTTCTGTAAGCTTCAATTTCTCGAAAATTCTTAATGAAATAGCTACGCTAACACACACTATGTTACCCAATAAGCAGATGCAAGTAAAAACAAGGAACTAAAATCTGTATTATCCTGGGATGTGAGATTCAAAATCGCAGTGGAGGTTGCTGAAGCCCTAGATTACTTGCAAAATGAAGGCTCTTGTCCAATTATTCATAGAGACATCAAGTCTTCGAATATTCTACTCTCACGTGGGTTTGAGCCACAGGTGGGTTCGCTGTCACGCAATCCAAAATTGCACTGATTTTGCAATACGACTGACTTCATTTCTTGTGTTGTAGATTTCAGATTTTGGGCTCGCAATATGGGGACCAACAACTCCATATTTTCTGACACAGGACAATGTGGTTGGGACTTTTGGCTATCTAGCGCCTGAGTATTTCATGTATGGGAAAGTCAGCGATAAAATTGATGTATACTCTTTTGGTGTGGTTCTACTTGAATTGCTGTCGGGGAGGAGGTGCATTTGTTGTGAGACTGCCAAGGGCCAAGATAGCTTGGTCATGTGGGTAAGAATGTGAATATATCCCAAGTTACTAAGCACTAGTTAATGAGCTCTCAGACGTGATACATACATACATATACATACACATATATAATATGTATGGGTGTTGTATGTGTAATTTCTAGTTACTCGTATTAACTAGTATTGGCGGGCATCTCATCTCTAGGCAAAACCAATACTGGAAGGCGGAGATACGAAAGACTTAATTGATCCAAATCTTAAGGGGAATTTCGATGATGTTCAACTGAAAAGAATGGTTCTTGCAGCTGCCCTCTGCATCACACGAAATGCTCGCCTACGTCCTAAAATTAATCAGGTAAGTAAGGTTTTTTGCTGTTAATTCCAGTGTGTTATTCCGTCATAATCAGCAAGTGCTTGCGGGATAAATCCTTATTCTTTTCCTCAGATACTGAAGCTCTTAAGAGGGGTGAAGGATGCTGAGTGTGTGAGATCCATGCAAATTGATGACGACGACAAAGAGGGTACAAGAAACCCGGGGGAGGAGGGGGATCATGATGACGAGGTTTATCCAAAATCCTCTAGTGTGGATGTGGAGTCGCATTTGAGTCTTGCATTGGTTGATGTTGAAGAATTTACAACATCATTCAGTAGCTTTGATAGAAGCAACAGTGTCTCCATTGAGGAGTACCTAAAAGGAAGAAGCTCCCCCAGGAGTGCATGATGCCCCCATTGATAGTTTGGTCTTGAGCTTGCCTTCGTGTTGTTTATGTATAGTTTGTTTTCTGTTCACTGTTAACCCATAGCATGTGTATAGTTGGTAAATTTTGACTAAAACCTTGCCACATTTCTTAGATCAAATTGCGTCCATAAATTTAATGAGCATTAGCCTGATGGATATCTCTTTTACTGCCAACATTTTTCTTTCAATCACCTGTGTTTTGATTGATTTATTTTTTAAATCGATTTTGTTATCCAATTCCAGGCGTCTAATTAGGCTAAATTCGCCTTCCCTGCCACTCATAAAAATTATTAAATAATAATATATATTTTTATTATGAGCTAGTGGAATGTAGGTATAAGAGTTAAGTGATTAGTAAAAAAAATAAAAAAAAAGTGACATATTCCTGAATGTGTACTCTAAATGGTTGAGCAGCCAGATGTTTTATTGCAGCCAAGGTTTGCAGTGTCATAGGTTGCTATGTTTGAGATTGACCTACGGAGACCATGTCAAGTGAAAATAAACTTCACAATGCAAACTTATGCCGAAGCTATTAGCATTATTTGGTATACTGGAATAAAGATTAAAATTAAGATAAAAATAGAATAAAAATAAAAATAATGTATTACCTTATCCATATTTGGTATATAATACCATAAATAAAAATCTATCCTTTCTCTAAGACCTCTCCACCACCAACGAGCTCTTCTCCAATGGCTTTGTTTTATCCCAAATCCACAATCAGAAACAAAACCGCCACATTGAATCGACGATCACACCAAGCTTGTTTTTTGCCTCCCAAAGGAAGAAGAGCAGGAGCACAAAGTGAATAATATTATGACATAAAGGTAGGCCTGTACCTTGACCCGATCCTAACAAATTGATATCAAAGCTATTGGTTTATCTGTAGAAATCTGTTCTTGAGTAAAAATGTCATCACGCACGCACTATGAAATTAATAAATTCACTAGCAAAAATAATTTCAATTAATGGTGTATCAAGATGCGTGCGTTATTGAAACAGCAAGGAATCTGGACTCCTCTTGCTGTGAAGCAATCTGTGACAGTAGAAGATTCTGAGTTGGCTATCATGGAGGAGAAAGCTCATTCGACAATTTTGTTGGAATATTGGAATGGAGTTAACGATTAACCGCAACGGAAATAAACTTTAAAATTTTAATCCAGCAAACAAATATTAAAATCTAAACATGAATCAATTAATCTAATTCAGCGGAGAACGAAAGGAAGAAACTAACTTGAAGATTAGTAAAGATGGAATCCTCTTCTTTTTTCTCCAAGAACGAACTCATGATCAGCCTTTGATCGTCATGGATTCATTCACCAAATAGTCTTCTCTACTATTTACCTTCTCAAGGAGTATAGGCCGTCACCTGCCTCTCTCTCTCTTGGCTATCAACAATTACACACGCACACACTTAACTTAGGAGGTTATGCATCTATTTATAAGCTTAGGGGTACCCTTGTGCTATTACGCATACGCCCCTTCAGTTAAATAATAATAATACATATTATTTAAACTATTTAAATAATATAATTATTATGCAATAAAGCTAATTAAATAAATATCTAATATTATTTATTCATCAAATAAATAAATAATATAATTATTCATATAATCACATTAAATGGATAAAATATTTATTATTTATTTAATCTAATTAAATAAATAACCATGTAATATATATTTAACTCTTAAATATATATTAACACACGTTAATTAATTAGCTCTTAAACACAGCTAGAGAATTATCTCACAACAATCCAGTACTCCATACAAGAATAAATGGTGTTAATAAGAGGAACTAAATATACCCACTTAATCGAAGCTTAAATAAATAATATTTAATTAATTAATCTCATTAATCAATTAAATTATTATTTATTAGTTTTAGTCTGAGCCACGACCAAGGACTAAAATTGCACTCTAAGAATAAGTAGATATAATCACAAGAATCCATAACAAAAGATTTGTCCATCGATATAACTAATTATCATGATAAGTATCAATAGATTTCGTTCAACTTCTCTAATTATATCTTTATCCATGTGTTATTATTAATTCTCTAATGGGCGTTCTATTTATGATCCAATCATGAATTAGGATTTATAATAAACTATATCCAATATAGTTATAAGCGCTTGATTCACCCAAGAATCCCGAATTAAACAACATGAGAATATCATTACTCTTCGTGTAACGAAGTAGTGGATTCCACGCACCTGACTTGACACTCCCACTATCTATAATATTATATTTCCAAGATATCGAGGTATTTGAAACAATAAGCCTCTTACTCATTAATAAGTCAAAAGACATAAATTATAGACATGAGTTAATCCAATGGTCTGGATTAAGATCAATCCATAAATCAGTCATCCAACGATAAAATATAAAATTCTTTATATAATGTAATGAAGATTAGTTAAAGAATTTATTTTATCATGGTCCTGTTTAATATGTATAAATATATACTAGTGTTAATATTTATAAAATCTTTACAATTATCCTAGATTAGATCATTCCCACTATGGAAATAGTCTGCACCACAATTTTATTAGAATAAAGCATCCCAAACTCCATTTACTGATTCTGAACAAATTTTATACTTAATCTAATTAGTATATCTATTATATGTGTTTCACACATACCCATTAATAAACTTTAATAAATAATGGGATGTTATGATGCATAGCCACACAAAAAAGCATAAGAATGTAATCTAATAAATACTTAACAAAATATATTTCAATTAATCAAAAATAGTCTTAACATAATTAGGATTACACATTGTTTTATATAGCACTATCCTAAAAAATTCTGCTCTATTTGTCAGATGAAATTATTTGTGAAGTCGAAGATAAAGAATCTGCAATAAGTCTGTGGCTGAAGTCGGAGAGTCTCTATATGACAAAATCTCTGACAAATAAGTTGCTCTTAAAGAAACATCTTTGTTCTCTATGAATTAATGAAAGTAAATCCTTAAAAGGCCACTTTGATGATTTAAATTCAATTTTGATGGATTTACGGAATGTGGATGTCAAAATTAATGATGAAGATGCAACCCTTACATTACTTGTTTCTTTACCTCCTTCGCATGAGAATTTTGTGAATTCATTTGTTGTTGGAAAAGAAACAATCAGTCTGGAAGAAGTCAGGTCAGCACTCCATACACGTGAGCTTCGTTACAAGGCATCAAGAACTAGTTCTGATAATTTTAGTGGCTTGGTTATGATTAATTTTGAGAAATTTAGGGGTCATCAGTCGCATAAGAATAACAATAGAAGCATAGGTAATATCAATCACATGAATATTTGCAACTACTATAAGAAACATAGACATTGGAAAAATCAGTGTCCGAAGAAGCAGACAAGGGAAAAAATGCCAAAGAAAAGGTTGCAGCTATTGTAGAGTCGGATACCTCATTTGAATATGATTTGGTTTTGACTGCTGCTGATCAATCTCACCCGATAAATACATGGGTGATCGACTCAGGTTGTTCTTATCATATGACTCCAAACAGGGAGTGGCTCTCAACATATGAGAAAATCAATGGTGGCAACATCATTATGAGTAATAATACGTGTGCAAAGCAATAAGTATTGGTTTAGCCCAAATTCAGATGCATAATGGTGTCGTCAGAACACTCACCAATGTTCAACAGGTTCCACAGCTGAAGAAGAATCTCATATCCTTGGGTACTCTAGATCAGTTGGGCTACAAAGGTTCATTTGAAAGTTGAGTCTTAAAGGTAATTAGATGTTCCTTGGTAGTAGTGAAGGGAGTTCAGCAAAATACTCTCTACATTTGACAAAGAACTATAGTTTCTGATTCTATAACTATATCATCCTCTAATTCATCATATTAGACCAAATTATGGCATATGTGTCTTGGGCATATCAATGAAAAGGGATTGGTTAGTGATCTAGGGTTGCAATAGGACCAATCAACTTTGTTTTTGTGATAACTTGAGTGTTATCTGCTTGGCAAACGATCAGGTGCATCATGAGAGGATTAAGCACATTGATGTCAGATATCACTTCATTCGTAATAAAAGAAGAATTAGTATGAAGAAGGTCAGCACCAAGGATAACTTAGCTGATATGTTTACTAAACCAGTTCCAATGAGCAAGCTTAAGCATTGTCTTGACTTGCTCTATGTTTATAGTTTGATTTTGCCTGTGACAGGCTGGTAGCGGCAGATACAGGTTTGTCACTATGCTGTTTTGTTAAGGAGTTTTAGCCTTATGTCAAGGTGGAGATTTGTGAGTTATTGTAAAGCAAAAAGAAGAACAAAAGGAAAGTATGTTAATATATATAACCACCAAACCCTTTTCTCTCTTTTGTAGCCCAAAAATTAAAATAAGGTACCGCTGAACTACTCTCCCTCCCTCTCTCTCTCTCTCTCTCTCTCTCTCTCTCTCTCTCTCTCTCTCATTCGGTAGAATCTATGTCGCATAGAGCAAGGATTTGTTTTCTCTGGCGTGAGAGATTTATACCAATAATGCTACTCTGGTGTCTAGCAGTAATCTGCTTTCTGGGTACCTTCTATAATTTGTTCTGGCTGTGTAGTCTATGGGTAAAAGCGTCTTTCTTCACCATCTATTTTGTTTTTTTGCAATCTGTTCTGTCCTATCTGAATATATGACAATCTGAATATCTATAATCTGTACTCCTCTTTGATAAAGTGAATTTATTTTACTGCCGCCTGTGGATGTAGCCCTATTCTAGGGTGAACTACGTAAATCTGGTATTCCTGTGTGTTGTGTGATTTTTTGTTTTATGTTTCTTTGCTTAATTATTCCTAACAAGCTGGTATCAAAGTCTGGTTGTCCCTATCAAATTTTTCATTATATCGAAAGTCTTCTCAGTGTATGCTATGATCGAGCAGCATATTTCGTAGTGTCATCACCCATTTTTGGGGATTCACTATTCACTATTGTCATCACCCATTTTTGACCGAGTTTGATATTAGCTTGTGAAAGGACTCAATGCTAGTTCATTCAGTTGATCCTTGAGTTATCTCTGCATAAAGTTCACACAAACCACAAAATAAAAGAAAATATTAAGTTGCCACCAAACAATTTAAAGGTGTGATCAAGCACCTAAAAAAGAAATGTCTATAGTTCCAGAGATTTAGGTTTAGGAGTTGGTTACGTGTGGGAAAGGAAGAAGAATTCTTGCACTTCTGCAGTGCCCATTATTGGTATCTAGTTTTGATCTATGAGTATTTGTTTGTTTTATTGCTTTATTCGAAAAATAGACATTTTTATTCATTTATGTTAGTTTAGGGAAAAGGGAGATTTTAGGATATAGGCCTTAAAAAATCAAAAAAAGATTTAAAGAAAATAAAAAAAAAGGGACATTCTAATTTAAAAAAAAAAAAGAATGTCAGATCTAGGCCTATGTGATAGTATTATGTTTTTCCTAAAAGAAAAACAAATGTAATTTTCTTTTTTAGAAAAGGAAAATAAAAATAATTTGAATCCAAATATGAAAATACCGCCACAATTGATATTGGCTCTGACAAACTAGGATATGAGCATTTAGGGTTTAATCCTCATGACTACCTAGGCCTTCATTTAAATTTTCTAGAAAAAGATGATCTTTTCTGTTTTTATATTTTTTAAAAAAAGATAATAAAGGAAAATTAGGATTTTTATATTCTTGTTTTTCTCTTCAAGGGTGGAGGAAACAATAAGAAAAGGAAAAAATAGAAGTTATTTTTAGGTTTTTACCTTTAAAAATAATACAAGGAAAGGATAATAAAAAATAGTTTAATAAAAAAAGTAGGAGACCTGGAGAAATTGAGATAATGCGGTATTTGGCCTCTTTTTCTTCCCAATAATCCTTTCTTCAAGCTTCTTGAAAGCATAAAGGTTAAAAAATAAAGCCTTCCTTCTTGGTTTGGAACGTCTCATCCAACCCTAGCTCTTTTCTCCAAAATTAAGAGAAACTCTTGGTGTCTTTCTCTCTCAAAAAGTAGTATATCCGCTTTGGGAAGTTTTCAGAATGCTCTCTCTCTCTCTCTCTCTCTCTCTCTCTCTCTCTCTCTCTCTCTCTCTCAAAGTAGTATATCACATTTTAGCCCTAGAAGCTATTTGGCCTGAGAAGCCACTATCATCCAATCCAAAAGGTTGTTATGTTTGGCTCTAGAAGCCATACTCATACATTTGATTCAAATTTCATCCATTTAGCTTGAGAGCTGTCCGACCCAAGATGTCGTTTCTAACCCTATATGTCATTTTATCGACCCAAGATGTCGTCCCAACCCAAGATGGTGTTTTTTTTCCACAGCCCTAGAAGTTAGCCACTTTGACCCTAAATGTTGTTTCACCAATGTGACCCTAGATGTCACTCTCCTTTTGGGCCTACAATTCCATCCCCCTACACCGTAGAGGTCATCTAAAAACCTAACTACAAATACCACCTTCACCTCAGCTCACCTAGCCCTAGATACCACCTCAATCTCATAGCAATGCTAGTTCCAAGAAACATAAAGTGTCAAGTCCAATGGGAAAAAGACCAAAGAGATCCACCTCATCAAATTGGGTATCTAGTTATCTTTGAACATTATTTGTATACAAACAATGCACAAAGAGGAACATATGTTGGGCTCCATTTTGATAAGGTTAAATCCCAACCATACTAGGCAAAGAGACCACAAGACTAAGGAAAACTATAGAAGACCTAAAAATGCCCCAAGTCCAGCATTGAATGATCAAGGATGAAATTTGGAAGACAACACACTTGAATGTACTCAATTCTGAGAAAAAATGAAGAAGTTATGGCAAAAGTACTTTTTAGCTATAAAGAGTCAAAATCGATGGTAAGGAATTGAACAAACTTGAGTGAAATCATTGATTCCACTTGGAAGATTTATATGATTTAATTATGAGCATAATGTTATCAATTTGAGGCTATTCCGAGCTTTGTAACCAAAGTTATGGTCGCTTGAAGGTGGTAATCAAGTTTTGTATGAATTTGGGTGGGATAACTGATGCGTAATGCCTTGTTTTGCTAATAACTTTCTCAATACTTGTTGGATTCTAACAAAGTTAATTGTGTTAACTAAATAACGTATTTATCTATCATTTCCAACTAACTTGTGATTATTCTGAGCTTTTTAACCAAAGTTGTAGCCATTTAAAGTTGGTAATCAAGTTTTGGTTGGACAGCTGATGCGTAGTACCTTGTTTCGCCAATAACTTTCTGAATATTTATTGGAATCGAACGAAGTCAAATATGTTAGTTAGCTAACATATTTATATATCATTTTTAACTTATTTGAGTTTATTTTAGTCTTTGTGCAATTAGTTATGATTTTTTGAATTTGACGGGCAAAATGTTCACTTTGTCATGTATGTCTGTGCGGGTTTTCTTAATTTTCTCCAAAATGGATGATTCTTCTTGAGTGATTCCAATTTCAGAAGATATATAATAGAAGTTAGAGTAAAACAAGACTAATTTGACCCCAATCGGAGCTCTATAGAGAAAGTTATGGATTTTTGAAGTTGCTCCAGAATTTGACTCATTTTCTGCGATTTTCGTCCTTCATATGCATGTTTGTCGCACACTGATAACTTTGTTTACTTTGCCTCGGTATATATACAAATCTACTTTGCTTACAAAATAATAAAACAAATAAACACTCATAGATCAAAACTAGGCACCAATAATAGGCATTGTGGGCGTATAAGAATTCTTCTTTCTTCCTCACACGTAATTGACTCTCAAACCTAAATATAGATGAGAATCCCTAAATGTTTTTCCTATAATTTTTTAATATAAATTATTATATTTATAAACTTTTGATTAGTTGTAATAAAGGAAAAAGAAAAAAATAAATTAATAAATAAATGTAGATAGAAATAAGGAATGAAAAGTAAGCAAATTTTAAGGAATAAATATACTATCCATTCCCAAAATAAGGATAATGATGTCGAACCAAATGTAGATGCTCCCATAACTATCGTAAAAACACAACTTAATGGAGCCTCATTTCTAATTTAAATATTGTTTATTAAAATGTACTTTTCAGAGGTATATCAGGAATTAAATTATGATAGGCTATTTGATTATCACATTAGAGTTTAAGCAACATTTGTTAGTTTGTTTCAGTTGTGTTTCTTAAAACAGGATTGTTTTTAAAAACTATAAGCTAAGCTGAATTTACATTACTCATAAATAGTTTTAAATTATATGGACCTATTATTTTTAAAAATAATACCATCGTATCAAACGGAACTAAACCACATTTAGATATCCCCACTTCATAATGCTTTGAAAGTGCAAATATTTTAGCATATCTTTGTCTTGTTTATATTATATAAATGAATGTTACAATAATATCATATAGCCCATTGGAAATTTTCAAAAATGAGGTTTACTAAGTATATGCTGACTAAAATATATTCTTCAAAACTGATTGCATGATTCTCTACATTACTACAAGCTCACAAAGCAAAATTCATTTATTTGATTGTGATCGGTGAGACAGGAAGACAGACACTCTATCTATGCTTGATATGAAATTAGGGTGGAAAAAAAAAAGATTGAAAAGAAAAAAGATAAAAAAATTATTTTTTATAAGGTGATTAGTTAATGTAAAAAGAAATAAAAAAAATTATAAAATTCTTTTTATATATTTTATGTTTATTATTAATTTACTATTTTTTTCATATGTATTATTAATTTACGACTTTGTTTTTTCAGCTGATTAGTACCGTTTTAAAGGGTTGAATCGGAATTATAACGGTAGTGTATATTTTTATATGATTTTTCAATGTTTTGCTAGTAAAAAGAGTTTATTTTCTCCCAGTTGAATCGGATATTTTTTGCATACTCCCATGCTTGGTTATTACGGAAAAGAGGTAGAAAACCGGATGATGCAGGAAAAAGGTATAAAAAAACTTTTTCCCCTATTTGACTGAGATGGAAGTGCACTAGTAAGTATAGAAAACTTTATGGGTAAACATTTTTCATAGCAAATAATTAGAAAAAGAACAAAAAATATATTGTGCAAACAAAATTTTACTCTTTTTTTACTCCTTCAAACAAATTTCAGGCTGATCAACACATGACATAGCAAAATAATAAAATTGATAATAAATATAAAACAAATTCATATTTTTTTACTCTTTTTTTCCTCTAAACAATCATTCAACTTATCTTTTTTTTTTTCACCTCTTTTTTATATATATTTTTTCATTAGCGACGGGATTTTCCGCATTACGTGAGTTCGTTGGAACTCTTGACGCCACATATTCTTTCCGCGACGCAAAGCCTCTCGTTTTGAACAAATTAAACGTCTCCTTTTGTCCACCATAGTGTTGCCTTCTGCATTATTCGTTTTCGTTCCGTGTCCTTGGGGCTTCTCTAGGGTCTGTCTGCTCACCCATCTCAGCGCTACTTCTACTACTACCGTTGCTTCTTCATCACAAGGTTTCAACTCTCCCCTCCCTAGCCTGAAAATTTTCCATTTGGGTCTGAATCGGTTCCTTCAATTTCGTTAGACTAGGGTATTATTATTCCACGTTTGAGTTTTGTTTGGATGGTCAAAGTTGATCTTCAATGACATTTTTGCTGCTTCTCAAAATTGTAATCACTGGCTTCTGCTTTATTTTATTGCCTGATTCTCAGAAATCTATTCGTGCTTCGGGCAGCTTTATCAGCTTACAACTTAAATTGACTGAAAAATCCAACCTTCTAAACTGATTTTAGTACCCTTGTGCCTCAGTTCTCAAACTCTCTGTATCACTGCTGCATTGTTTAACATTTTCAGTTTTTTTAAAGACCTTGTAAGTCTTGTCTGAACTTTTAAATGGCATACCGATACCAGATTGTCATCTGGGTCAAGCTCAAAATCGAATGTTTGCGACATATTGAGTAAATTGTGTTTTTTTAATGTTGTTTTTCAGATATCAATTTTTAGTCGTAAAATGGGTGATGGCGAGCTTGAATTCTCCCACGAAGAGCTTTTCCCCAGTATAAATATGGGGGAGCTCCCAACTAATTGCTCTATGGACAGTTTATTTGGTCGGTTTGATGAAATTCTCAAAGATACACATGCGTGTACTCATGAACACATATGTAATCCAATGGGCCCGGATGCCTCTCATACGCATACCTGTTTGCATGTGCACACCAAAATTCTGCCTGCCCCATCGGATCAAGACAAAGCCTCCGCAGACGACACTACTGAATCCAGGGAAAATAAACCAAAGAAGCGCTCGCCCGGTAACCGGGAAGCTGTGCGCAAGTATCGCGAGAAGAAGAAAGCTCGAGCAGCTTCGTTGGAGGATGAAGTTGCGAGATTGAATTCCTTGAATCAGCAATTGATGAAGAGACTGCAGGGGCAGGTTGCATTGGAAGCTGAAAATGCTAGGCTCAAGTGTTTGCTTGTGGACATTCGAGGGAGGATTGAAGGGGAAATTGGATCATTCCCTTATCGAAAATCTGTTAGGAGTGCTGGAAATTCACTTCAGAACATTGCCCATAAAAGCTCACACAGGGCCTACGCGATGGACACATGTAACATGACAATGCAATGTGATGACTTGGTTTGTTGCTTTCATCCAACAGTAGGACAAAGTGGAGAAAACAAGTCTTTACACAACGGCCAAGAAATTGGTGGCTGCGGCTTTAAGAACTTCCAGTGCTTAGAAAACCAGAATACTGGATTGCAGGAGCTTCCTGGTTGTGAATTTGGCAATGCAGTGTCTACTGGCGACTGAGTCATTTCTTTCAACCCAAATAACAGAGAAGGTGAATACTTGAGCGCTTTAATATCTTTGCCTTTTACCTGGAAATATAGCTGTACCAAAATTGAGTTCTAAGACGTTTGCTTCTGAAGCTTTTGCTTCATCGTCTTGTAATCTTCGTGCATCAATCTCGTACGATGGTGCGGGCATTTGTATTCATTAATTTCCTTTTCATTATTATTATTATTATTATTATTATTATTTTGGTTTTGATGCATTGTATGCCTTCCAATTCCTAGTAATGGTGGTCTTGGATTTGGTCGATCATCCTTTTGGTGTCCCAAGTAGAATATCCGAAAGTCTTGTCCTGCTTAGTGGAAACGAGTTTGTGTTGTAGAATTTAAGTAGTTGCATGGACTAGGCTCTTTTCATGGGGAAAGAACACTAAAAGTGAACAAAACTGGTACAGGAATATAGGCTGAGAATGTTTATGGGGATGGGGGAAAACAGCGAAGAGAAACAAATGGAAATAGGTCAGGTACGATGGCACTCAGAAGATGGACATCAGCCAAGAAATGCCTTCAACAGGGACATCAAGCATCAATCTAAGCATTGAATATTTCCTTTACGTAAGCACTGGGTTCATATTTGTATCAATTATTCCAGCCCTGTAATGTTCAATGGCATAAGACCGTCAAACATAACTTTTCATGATCAACATGGGTTCTATGACATTGCAGGAGGGGCTCATTACATAGATTCATACCGCAACAAATTAAAGACCAATACTATATTAGTAGATTGCAGTCATTTTAAGGTTCAGTTTACATAATGCCTTCAATCCAGCCCCCTTTTCAAGTTCCCTCGCTGGAACATCTGAGCTTCTGCAAAGAGGTGAACAACGGAGATTTTTTGCTCACTTAACCAGCCAGGCAGCCAAAGCCTACAGGAATGTTTCATCACAGAGAGCTCAATTGTGGATTTACACATGAATTTGCCACACTTTGCAGTGTTTGTCTACAAATTAGTGCCTTTGCCACATGAATTTGCCACAGGAGTTCATGTGGATTCTCAGTTTTCTCAGTTGTTCAATTACAGGGGCGCAGAAAGCGGAGTTATTCTTAAATAGATTTTCTATAGTTGGTTTTATTTTATTTAGAAATAAAAAATAAAACAAATTATAAAATTATCTTGACAACATAAGTCTTACATTTAATTTTTTTCATAAAATTTATATTTTTTTATGTATTTAAAAATATTGGTCGATTATTATTAAATTATAAAAAATAATAATAAAATATTATTTTAATAATATAAAAATAGTTAAGAAAATTTATTGTGATGTGAATTTATAAAAGAAAATAAAAAATAATTTTAAATTTTAAATTTTAAAAAATAAAAGAATTACTGATATTAGTGTTGCTCCAAGCTAACTGCCTGTTGCTTGCTTAAGTGTTTATGCGTTTAGCATTTTTATCGCTGCTCGACTATGTCTATGCCTAATTCGAAACTAGCAGCTGAATATTGGATCCGACAAACACTCGCATAACTCCTATGGTTTACTACCATATTACTTTTTGTGATACTGTTTTCTTGTGGGTCGTGCTGCCAAGCAGGAGTTTTGTTATTAGTTGAGTCACTTCCCAAACCTGAAGCTAGTTTGGTGTATTTAGTATCGTGTTTATGTTTGTTCGATCCTTTATCGTTTTGGTTCATTTTGTTATTAGAGTAACGTAATTGAAGCGATAGGAAAAAGCCACTGTTCTGAACTTGTTTGTGAATCTCTCATATTCTATTTATGATAGATTTTATTTAATTAGTGGTGTAATGACTTTGTTACGCTTGAATCCCAAAACAATTGACAGGGGCTGTGGATTTTATTTGATCTGAGTCTTGAGAATAATGTGGTTTCAGTGTCGCTCATTCAAAAGACCAAAAGAAAAACACATCAAATTTGAAATTGCTGTTTTTTTAATAATAAAAAACATGCAAATATAATATATATATATATATACATATAATATGCATGTATATTTATTACCAAACATATACAGAGATGCAACACACACTCAAATTACAATTTACGACGTATATTTCTACATCTACGTATGCATTTCCATTGGATGCATTCTTCCAAATCTACTGTACATATGAAATTTTATAAGAATTGAAAAACCAGCCCACATAAACCAAGAACACTCGCTAGCTTCTTCCCATGACACTATTTACATATGTTGCCTCGCCGTCTCTTGCTTGCTTGCTTGCGTGTATGTATATATATATATAATATATATATTACGAATTGTATCTACATAATCGCACAGGCATCGGCGTTGTCGTCGCTGAAGGCGGTGGTGTAGCGCACCTCGGTGGAGCTGGCACGCGCGAGCTGCGACAGCCTCGGGTCGTTGTAGGCGTTTCGCACGTACCCGGGTGGGGCCTTCTTGTCGTACACCCCCGGCACGTAGGGGTGGTCAACGACGTCGTATGGAACGTAGGGCCACATCTCCGCCTTCTTGCCCGTTCGACGGCACACGCGACTCAACACCTTGGCGGGGTCCACGTATCCGACCACCGCCAGCTTGTGATGCTTGGGGTTCACCTCCACCTGTGTCACGCCCTTCATTCCCTCCACCGACTTACGCACCCTGCGCTCGCACCCTTCGCAGTCCATCTTCACTCTAATCTCCACCGTCTGATCAGATATGTATATATATATATATATAACCAAAAATTAAAAAAAAGAGTTGCATACCCAAATTACAGTGTATACCCACACAAGGTTTGTTAAAAGTTTTTATTATTAGCTAAAAGGTTTACTGATAAGAGCTGCATTGCATTGGGCATTGACATGTGATGGAGTCATTCTGAAAACCAATTAAAACAAGTGAGAATATATAGAGGAGCAGAAGAAAGGCATATGATAGAAGTACCTGGAACTGCCTTCGCTTCTTCTTGGAACTGCGGCAGGAGGAGGAGCAGTCGAACCAATCGGACAAATGATCTAGAACGCCCATATCGTGGTTGGTATATATATATATATATATATACAGAGAGAGAGAGAGAGAGAGAAGTTGACTTATAGCAGAGATCGAAAAAGGTGCAAATATATATATGTATGGATTATCGAAGCGCGCGGGTAAGAACTAAGAAGAGGGTAATTAACACAGGCCTAGAAATATATATATATGTCTCTCCAAAGAAAGAGGAAAAAGACTTTCGTGCAGAGCATGCAGTGAGATTTTGAATGGAGTTTCCGTAGCGTGGGGGTACGCTTTTTTATATTGGAGATGATAGATGGGTCCACGAGGAGGGAGATTGTTGGAGGCTGTTCAGGTTGAACCTAAGATCTGTGTCCTGGGCAGGGCGGTGGGTACCTGAACCGTTGGATGTTGGGCACGTGGGGTGATCGAGTGAGGCAGTAAACGAGGTTGTCCCTGATCAGGATCGATAGCTGGAGCAGAACCGACCAGATGTGGCCGTGGGACCCATCTAATGAATGGCCTTTGTCTTTATACTGTAAACTGAAACTGCTGTACCAATATCGAGTGTCTTTTCTCATGGTCATTTTGCGCAAAGCTACTGTGCATTCCTTATGTTTTAGACTCGTATCCGTCTATCCGATCATATCACATATCAAATTACTCGACCAATTGAATGATGATACGAGTGCGTGAGTGAGAGAGACTTGTATATACAATTTTCCATTTATTATATATTTGAATCCATCACTTTCTCGCTCACAGTTCTGAGTCCAGAATTTTTCATTGCTTTTCGGTTCGTCGCGTTAACTTTCACATTTCTTCACACCTTTTTTTGGTCCAACAAAACAATACATGTTCACATTTAACGGATACAACGTACGTCGGGATCGGGATTGAAGGGCTCAAGAAATAAATAGGTAAAAATTAATAAATGTTTTTTAAAAAATAATGCAAAACAAAAAGTACGTGAGCTGCCGCCATATCTTCTTTTGTAATTTTGAGTCAAAAGATACTTTAATTTTTGAAAAAAAGAAAGATATATTGAATACAATTACATTATCCTTTATAATTTAGAAAATTAATTATATCATAGAAATGTAAATTAGTTACGTGGTAGTCGAGGATGGCGTTCACATGACCCAACTACAACATCACCAAAATCACATTCCTATCCGAAGCAAACAGATTAGGATCATACAGAATGACAGATATGTTATTCGTTTTCTTATTTAGATATCCGACACCGGAATATATATAAGAATATCCGAAATTATATATTTGTGTTAAATTCTATAAAAAAAAATACTAAAAAGAAACCCTCGGAGAAAAAGCTACCATTACAATCATGAATGTCGTGGACCATGACGGTAGTTGGTAGAGAAATATACACATGCAATTGTAAAATGTGATGGTTAAATTTGCATAGATTTTAAAGAATATATTTTAATTTCTTTAAAATCTATGCGGGTGCGGGTAATGTTTGCGTGTAATATGCCCCAAAATAATTACTAATATGCAATTGCATATATGTAAATTATTTCTGCATGCAAATTATGTGTTATATGAATTTAGTTTTATTATCTTTTGCAATAATCAATATTCTATAATTTATATTATGATTTCAACTATTATGATGAATTCAGTTCGCATAATTTGTTGATTGTATATCAAATTTGTATAATTATGTGATAATTTCAAATTCAGAAATTATTTGGTAAATCACAAATTCAGATATTTTATAGTAAATCAATTATGATTAATTTTAGTTATTCATCATTTTAAATGTTTAATTGAAGCATGATGTTACCAAAGTGACCTCTTTTGTGTAAATTATTTATGAGGGATGTTGAATGTTTGTGGGTGTGTAAATTCACGCGGGTATTAACCTGCCCAAAGAAAGGTTTAATATTTGGCTAAATTGCACATACACCTGTGGTGGTAAACATGTGATGATTATAAGGTTTAATTTTACATGTAAATAATAATTCGATCCAAAGATAGATTTATTATTTGACATGAATTATTGTCAATGTTTGATTACTACAACAAGAGTATTATTTACAATTAATATTACTGTTCAAAGACTTGATATTAATGTTTTGCTAGGTATCTTGAGATGGGACTTACCATTATTTGAATTTGTTAATTATCATATTTGGTTATTAATGTGAGCATATTTGATTGTTTTGTTTTCTTTTTAGCCAAAGTTTCTACTACATCTGCTAATGTCAACTCAATACTCATGCTTAATGGGACCAACTTTAAGGATTGGAAAGAGAACATTGAAATTGTTCTTGGCTGCATGGATCTGGACCTTGCACTTCGGTGTGAGCAACCTACTTCTCTCACGGATACAAGTTCTTTTGATGCTATAAAGAACTTTGAGAAGTGGGATCACTCAAATCGCATGAGTCTCATGATCATTAAGTGCGACATTCCTGAGGCATTTAGGGGTGCGATATCTGATGATATCGTTACAGCCAAAGAGTTCCTAGCTGAAATTGAGAAGCGTTTTACGAAAAACGATACAGCAGAAACAAGCACGCTTTTGCAAAGCTTGATTTCTATGAGGTATAAAAGCAAAGGGAACATAAGGGAGTACATTATGGAAATATCTCATCTTACTTCTAAAACTTAAGGCACTAAAGCTCGAGTTGTCTGATGACTTGCTTGTATATTTGGTATTAATCTCTCTCCTTGCACAATATAATCAATTTAAAGTCAATTACAACTGTCAAAAGGAAAAATGGACTCTTAATGAGCTCATTTCTTACTGTGTACAAGAGGAAGAGAGATTGAAGCAAGATATAATTGAAAGTGCTCATTTGGCTGTTACTTATAAGAATAATGGCATAAAGAGAAAGAATATGAAAGCTGCTAAAGGTTTAACTCAAAAGAAACAACAACAAAATACTAAGGGTTGTTTCTTTTGTAATAAGTCTGGACATTTGAAGAATGATTGTACCAAATATCACGCTTGGCGTGCTAAGAAAAGTATATTTCTCACTTTGGTCTGTTCTGAGGTTAATTTAGCTTCAATACCTAGAAACACGTGGTGGTTAGATTCTGGTGCTATTACTCACATCAGTGTTTCTATGCAGGGTTGCCTAAACTACCGAAAGCCAAGTGATGCTGAAAGATACATCTTTGTGGGCAATAGAAACTCAGTGGAAGTCGAGGCTATTGGGCATTTTAAGTTGTTATTGGGAACTTGTCACGCCCCCAAATTCAAGGGAACCCGGAACTAAGAACATGACTTCCCCTTGCCTGCACCCGAAAGGTCAAGGGGTTGGTGACTAGCACCAATGGAGACTACACTGCGGGTGCTGTCTCAAATATGCAACCCTGTACAGTCATACATCAAGGGTAATCCTGTACTTTCCCATATCTCATCATGCATACAATGAGTCAAACAGTCATACAGACATCACATCATAAACAGTATGCAAATACAACTGTCCACGGACCCATGTCCAGGATACAACACATAATACAATACAAAAATACAGTACTCATACATCAGAGTAGTGGGCACGTCCTCCTGGAAGAAAGTCCTCCACTAGTCTCGGGTCACACCTGAAAAAGGGAAATAACAAATAGGAGTGAGCGACAAGCTCAGTAGGTGACCCCAATACTCCACATCATGCAAACATACAAGTCTATACTACATGCTCTGTGTACTCGTGCACTGTGTATTGTGCACAATCATCAGGACTCATCCTGCAAACAAACATCAGGACCCAGCCTGCCCTTACAGGACAGCTTGTCCACGATCCTCAACAGGATACCAGCTCAGGGAACTCAACCCTACCACAGCGCTATATGCCCGAACACAGTGTCACACAGGCTTGCCATCAGCGTATATGCCTGCCCCGTGTCACGGGGTCAGCCTTTATAGTAGCTTAACCCGTGCGGCACCTAGTTCCCACCCATACAAAGGAACGCTAGGTCAACCTAACTCGTCGCATTTGGATCGGAACCCATCGATCTGTTGTAAGGCAATTGTGTAGGGAAGCACTTAGCGGAAGATCGATTTAAACGAAGGCAACAAACGATTGTATTGATTGCTTGAAAGCTTTACAACATCACTCCCCTACATATAGATGTTAACACTTTTCTGGCTATGTCACCAGGAGACATCATATATGATCGAAATCTAAAATCTTTACAACTTACTCTATAAGCTAAGTACAACACTTTACAAGGGGGAAATACCCCAAAATAGCCTAAGTGTGCTAGGATAAGCCTCGGTCCGTGACATTCTCCCCCACCCGATTTCGCAGCGTCCTCGTTGCGTCTTCGGCTTCCTCGAGCTCGTCAAACTGCCTGATGTAGCATTTGACTCCTTCACGGTACTCTTCAATCTCCTTGGAGAATTGCCCCAGATCCTCTTCCTTCTCCCAGCTTGCCTCTTCAACCGGCTTGTTCTTCCATTGGACGTAGTACTCCACCCGGCTTGGATCTACGCCTCTTCTTGGCACGACTCTACGAGAATGGATTTTCTCTATCTCTTTGTCGTAGGTCTTGCCTATTGATGTTGTTGGTGTCCGCACCACCCGTTGTCCACTCGTATCTTCCAAGTCTTCGTGGTAAGGCTTGAGCAAACTAACGTGGAACACCGGATGCCTTTATAAGCTAGTCGGGAGGTCCAGTTTGTATGAGACCTTCCTAACTCTCTTAAGTACTTTGAAAGGCCCCTCATATCAGCGCACCAAACCCTTATGCAATTGTCTGAGTGCTTTGGTTTGGTGCGAAAGGAGTTTGAGCATCACCATGTCTCCTTCCTGAAATTCCAAGGACCTCCTTTGTTGATCCGCCCACTTCTTCATCTTCTTCGCCGTTTTGTGCAAGTATGCCCTGGCCAGATCCGTCTGTTCATGTCATCCTTTTGCAAACTTGAACGCTGCGGGGCTCTTTTTAGTGTACCCTCGAGTAATAGAAGTGGGCGTCAATGGTTGCTGCCCAGTTGCGAGTTCGAACGGACTCTCGTTCGTGGACTCGCTCTTCTACAAGTTATATGAGAATTGGGCTATGTCCAACAACTTGGCCCAATCTCTTTGGTTGACACTCACGTAGTGCCTCAGATACAGCTCCAATAAGCCATTGGCACGTTCAGTTTGGCCGTCTGTTTGTGGGTGGAAACTTGTTGAAAAGTTTAAGTCTGAACCCATTATCCGGAACAGCTCGGTCCAAAACCGCCCAGTAAATCGTGAGTCCCGATCGCTTACGATTGTCTTTGGAATGCCCCAGTACTTCACCACGTACTTGAAGAATAGTCGGGCCGTGTCGTCTGCCGTGCAGTCCTTCGGAGCTGGAATGAAAACTTCATACTTAGAAAATCGGTCGACCACCACAATGATCGTACCGCATCCTTCGGATCTTGGGAGACAAACAATGAAGTCCATCGAAACACTTTCCCAATGTCTTTCCGGAGTGGGCAATGGTTCTAACAGTCCCGCCGATTGCCGATTCTCTATCTTGTCTTGTTGGCACATAAGACAAGTCCGCACGTACACTTGGACGTCCTCGTAAAGTTGAGGCCAATAGTAGCTCTGTTCCACCAACGCTAAGGTACGATCGACTCCGGGATGGCCAGCCTACCGCGAGTCGTGACATTCTTTGAGGATGTCTCTCCTCAAACTTCCCCATTTGGGAACGTACACCCGTTCCCCTCGAGTATGGAGCAAGTCATCCCTTAGCCAGAATCGCTGCGTCTTCCCAGCTTTGACGCATTCCACTAAGGACTTGGCTAATGGATCGTGCTCCATTCCTTCCTTCAGTTTGTCCACCAGGGGGAATTGTGGTTGGCTAATGGCTGCAAGTTCTGCTTTTCGACTTAGTGCATCGGCCACCACATTATTTGTGCCCGGTTTGTACTCGAGCACAAAGTCAAATTCCGCTAGGAGTCCTTGCCACCGTGCATGCTTCGGAGTTAAGTTCCTTTGAGTTAGGAAATAACTCGTAGCAATATTGTCCGTCTACACCACGAACTTGGATCCTAGTAAGTAATGCCTCCACACCCGAAGGCAATGCATAACTGCCGTCATCTCCTTTTCGTGCACCGCGTACCTCCGTTCGGTGCCATTGAGTTTCTGGCTTTCATATGCTACAGGATGCCCCTCCTGCATTAGAACTCCACCGATGGCAAAGTCTGATGCATCCGTGTGAACTTCATAAGGCTTTGTATGATCCGCCAATGCCATCACCGGTCTGTTTGTCACGGCTTGCTTCAACTTCTCAAATGCCTCTCAACAAGCATCATCCCATACCCAAGTCTTGTTCTTCTTTAGTAGTTCCGTCAAGGGAGCGGCAATATGGGAATAGCCGCGGATGAATCTTCTATAGTAGTTAACCAAGTCAAGGAAGGAACGCATCTCAGGGACTTTCTTGGGCGTCTCCCATTCCTTGATGGCTAACACTTTCTTGTTATCCATCTTTAATTTGCCGCTGCCAATGATGTGGCCCAAGAATGACACCTCCTTCTTCGCAAAGTCACATTTCTCCTTCTTCACAAAGAGTTGGTTCTCCCTTAAGATTTGGAAAACCCATCGTAAGTGTGCTTTGTGCTCCTCCAAGGTTTTGCTGTAGACGACAATGTCATCAAGGTACACCACAACGAATCTATCCAAGTATGGTTGGAAGATCCGGTTCATCAACGTACAAAATGTGGCAGGGGCGTTTGTGAGGCCAAAGGGCATCACCAAGAACTCCTATTCCTTGATGGCTAACACTTTTTTGTTATTCATCTTTAATTTGCTGCCGCCAATGATGTGGCCCAAGAAGGGCACCTCCTTCTTCGCAAAGTCACATTTCTCCTTCTTCACAAAGAGTTGGTTCTCCCTTAAGATTTGGAAAACCCATCGTAAGTGTGCCTTGTGCTCCTCCAAGGTTTTTCTGTAGACGACAATGTCATCAAGGTACACCACGACGAATCTATCCAAGTATGGTTGGAAGATCCGGTTCATCAACGTACAAAATGTGGCAGGGGCATTTGTGAGGCCAAAGGGCATCACCAAGAACTCGTAAGAGCCATATCTTGTGACGCACGCCGTCTTTGCCTCATCACCTTCGGCTATCCGCACTTGCCAATATCCCGACCGCAAGTCTAGCTTTGAGAACCATCTCACAGCACCAAGTTGATCAAAGAGGTCGGATATGAGTGGGATGGGGTAGCTGTTCTTCACCGTAATCTTGTTTAGCGCCCTATAGTCAATGCATAGCCGCATCGACCCATCGTGCTTCTTTTGGAACAACACTGGTGCTCCAAATGGTGCTTTGGATGGCCGAATAAACCCGGCCTCCAACAAGTCTTTCAATTGCTTCCGAAGTTCCTCCAACTCCGGTGGTTACCATCCGATAGGGCACCGCAGCAGTAGGCCTTGCACCGGCCTCTAGCTCGATCCTATGGTCCACCTCTCGCTTCGGCGGAAGTTGTTTGGGGAGTTTGGGTGGCATAACGTCCCCAAACTCTTCAAGGACCGTCTTCACTTCGGTTGGGGGCTCCTCCCCAACACTTGGGCATTCTTCCTTCACCATAGCAATGAAGGTTGGCTCCTATCGCCTAACTCCTTTAGACAGTTGGAGCACCAAAAGAGACCTCGCCTTGAGCTCTTCCTCCCGCATTACCTTCACCATGCACGTTTTCCCCTCGTCCATGATGCACATTGTGTTGGTGCTAGGAATTGGAATTGCCCGCACCTGATCAACGAACTCCATCCCTAGCACCATGGGATAGTCGTCCATCGACACCACGGAGAGATTCACCTTGCCTCTCCACTCGCCAATACTTAGCTCGACACCTCGAGCCACGCCATGGATTGGACTGGCACTGGAGTTCACCGCCTTCAGCCAGCCCTTCTCTTCCTTGTAGACTATCCCCAATCTACGAGCTTCTTCGATCTTGATGAAGTTGTTGGTCGCACCCGTGTCCACCAAGGCCTTAGTTTCAAGGTTGTTGGCCTTAGCGAGCACGTACATGCGCCCCTTCTGTCGTACGGATGGCGGCACCTCCACCTTCGCCTTGATTGCATTAAGGAGCTGCAAGGAACCAAGTCGTGGATCCCTCGCATCCCTTCCTTCGTCTTTATTGATCATTGCCGAGAGCTTGGAGCGCTTCGGGCACTCAAACGCCTTGTGAGGGCCTTCGCAAAGGAAACAGGAGATCTTTGGTTTATCCCCATCCTTGGAACTATTCGCGAAATGTTTTGGGCGAAAGTCCTTAGATGGTTGGAAGGGTCTCCCTTTTCCTTCACTTCGGTTGTCTCCCCCACGCTTCTCCTTGTGGAACCTGTTCGCCTTGGAAGTCGATGAAGAGCTGGTGGCCTTCTCCGGCTTCTTGTATTCGATGAGTGATTCGGCCAACGCCATGGCCGACACCAGGTCCTGTACATTCCTCCGCTGTAGCTCTAGCTTCGCTCATTGTTGCAATCCGTCCATGAAGGAAAATAATGAATCCTTCACAGACATGTCCGGGATCTCCAAGATGAGCTCTGAAAACTCGCGGACGTACTCCCGCACCGTGCCTTTGTGGGTAAGGCGCCGAAGTTTCGCCCGGGACTTGTCCTCCGCATTCTGGGGATAGAACTGGGCCTTGATCTCCCACTTGGAATCCGCCCAATTGTCGATAATACATAGGCCGCACTCCTTGTTGGCATATTGTCGCCTCCACCACACCATAGCCGAATTAACTAAGTATAATGGAGTGGTCTTCACCTTCTTTGCCTCGTTGACAATGTTCAAGGCATCAAAGTACTGCTTCATGGTCCAGAGGAAGTTGTCTAACTCCCTCGCATTCCTTGACCCAGCATAGGTCTGAGGTTTCGGCACGTCGATTTTGGAGCTAGAATGGCCGCCAACGCCACCTTGGGTGACCGCCATCTTGCAGATAGACCAATCCGCCTTGATCTCTTTGATTTCCTCCCACATCGCTAGGATTTGGGATGTGAGAGTGTCCTTCAGGCCGTCGAACCAAGAGTTCATGTCATCCATGACGGAGTTGAGAAGCCCTTACATCCTCCCAAAGCTTTCCTCACCCTCTGAGTCCAGCTTTTCGATGCTTTTAGTGTGCTCCTCGACCACCTCTATCTGTTCGGCTAACGCCAACTCCAATTTGGCTAGCCGACTCTCCAGCAGACATGTTTCCCTCGAAACGGACTTATCTCTCCTCCGTTCCTTAGCGTGGTGCTCCTTGTCGCGGCCTTCGTGGTCGCCACCACTAATGACAACAGATCCTCCATTTGTCATTTTGCACCGTCTCGAAGTTTTTGATTGTTCCACCGAACTTAGCACCAACCGTGCTCTGATACCACTTGTCACGGGGTCAGCCTTTATAGCAGCTTAACCCGTGCAGCACCTAGTTCCCACCCATACGAAGGAACGCTAGGTCAGCCTAACTCGTCGCATTGAGATCGGAACCCATCGATCCGTTGTAAAGCAATTGTGTAGGGAAGCGCTTAGCGGAAGATCGATTTAAACGAAGGCAACAAACGATTGTATTGATTACTTGAAAGCTTTACAACATCACTCCCCTACATATAGATGTTAACACTTTTCTGGCTATGTCACCAGGAGACATCATATATGATCGAAATCTAAAATCTCTACAACTTACTCTATAAGCTAAGTACAACACTGTACAAGGGGAAATACCCCAAAATAGCCTAAGTGTGCTAGAATAAGCCTCGGTCCGTGACACCCGTCAACCACATAGCATCATCTGTGCTCCACGGTGAGAACCCAACAAGTCATAGAGCCTAAGCCCCAATCCCTCAAACCAATATACCAACACCAATATGGTCTTAAGGTGTACAACACTCCCTTTAGCACTATAGCCAGTCTTCACAAGTCGATCCTCATTGTTTGACTAAGGAAGGAGATACCCATAGCAGCTATTTTCTTGAAATAAAAAGTCCCGGCATTGGGTCTCCATATCATAACTAAGATAATCTGATTTTTGGATATTTTTCTGAGATGTCTAACCCCACTTTCCAAAAATTCACCTTTACGAAAAACTGGATTTTTCCAAGATTTTACACTAAATCCCAATTTTCACATTTTGAAAAAGTGGGAATTTAATTTTCTAGTATTTTTCTTTGAATCCAAATGGGGGGTATTTCGTTATTTACATTGTAACTTAAGTATACTTAAATGTGTAGATGGGTATAGGTTACAATATAAATAGTTCAGTCCAGTGTCCAGTTACACTGTTGGAGCTGTAACTCGTAGCGCGGAACTGCAGCGCGCCTCGGAGACTCGTAGCTAGAGCTGCGACTCGTAGCTGCGTAGCGCGCCTCGAAGACTCGAAGCGGGTCTTCGATCTTCGACCTTCGGACTACAAACTACGAACTACGAACCTTCGACCTACGAACCTTCGAACTACGGGTCTACGAACTATGAGTCTACGAACTACGAGTCTACGACCCAGAACTTCGGATCTTCGTCATTTCGACCCAGTAACGCGCCCAGGGTACTGTTCATCATCGTTTTCGCCTGTTCTTCGTCTGGAACCAATCCAGCGACCCCCAAACGCTCCCAAACACACGTTTTACGCGACAGACGACCATTTCTACCTCAAAACGCGTCCAGAATGCCTCTAAATTCCACAGTAACAACGAAATACGCACATATAATTGCAGATTCAATAAATCTAGATCTAAACCCAGATTTCCATGGTTGACTTCTCAACCATCATGAAATACACAGTTATACACCTCCAAAATCACAGAAATACATCTATACAATGATCTAAATCAGTTCTTAACCACAGATCTTATGCTAAACCATTAGATCTAACTCAGAATTGATTTCCCCCAAAATCTAGGGTTCATGCTAAATTTCATAGGTCATAATAAATTCGTGCAGATCCAAAACGGAATCAAAATAAAGAGTTTAATGACACCTACCTGGAGTGATTCTTTGAGCTCCACGAACCCAAATTGCCCCAAATCGCCAAGGCACCAAGCTTCAAGCTCTCTCTCTCTCTCTCTCTCTCAAACGCACGAACGTGATAGCGTAAAGTGAAATCTCTTTCTTTTTTTTTATGTTATTTATATGTCTGCCAGTCATTGACCAATAACTGACCTAGTCAATAATTGACCTCCCAACACAAAAATTGACCTCCAAGGTCCCGAACTCAAAATTGAGTCAAATTACAGTCAAAACGCTCGAAATGACAAGCACAACACTATTCAAATAATATCACACTCACATGACCGCCCAAATGCAAAGTCAACCAATAAACTCCGAAAAGTCAACAATCAGGTCAAACGGGGGCCCGACTCGGAATCGGGCCCAGGTACAGTCAAAATGTTCACATCGACGACTACACTACTGTCCAGATAGTTGCATGCCCATAGAATGACTATCTCTCAAAACTACTAAAATACGAGTCTTTACAGAACTGGTTATTATTTAGATTTATTGAATACTTTTGTTGTACCGTCTTTAAGGCGGAATTTGGTCTCAGTTTCTTTTTTGGACAAATCAACAACACCATATGTCCACTCAGTTATGTGTATGGCACGTGATTACTAACGAAACTCTTTCATCTTGTCTCCTTCTTCGACTATCTCTCATCCAACTTGATGTATCAAATCCAACATGCAAGAGTACAATTATTATTATTATTATTATTATTATTATTTTATAAATCAAAACAAATTAAAAAGAAATAATGAGATGCCTCTATCGGCATTGTACATTTCTGAGCAGTGCCTATGAAGACATGGCAACAAATGGTTGCAGAGCTAATTAACTGGATTGGTGGACACATGGAGGGTGTTAAAAGGTGGATTGGAGACTCTGCGAAGAGAATTTAGGGCAGCGTGTCTGTAGGTATCCAGTGGGGAGAGAATAAATATTGTTGAATTCTTTGATGCAAAGAAAGTTGAAGAGCATTAAATATAAGCCACAATGGATCGAGAAATGTGAGTAGTTCATCCCCATTTTTTTTATCATGGGAAAGCAAACAAACTTGTTCTAACTTCTATGTAAGAGATATATCCACAAACCTATTAGACCAATTCTAATAGGCTCTCTCTTTTTTACAAATAGAGAGCTAAACCTAAAAAATTCACTCCAACACACTCTTTATCCTACTCTTTACATGTAGAATTTGATATAATTACTCTTCATTTTTTAAGAGTAACTATTCATTCTTTATTTATTATTATATTTTTCTCTCTCTCTCTACTTCTTTTATTGACTCTTCATTAAAAATATATTTCTTCCTTCCTCTCTCCACTTCCTTAATTGGCTCTTCATTAAAAAAATATTATTTTAATATATATAAAGTTAAAATGAAGAGTCTTGTTGGAGTTGAGTATAAAAAATTGCTTTTCACAAATAAAGAAATCTCTACATTCAAAGATAAAATACAAAGTTTTGTTGAAGTTGCTCTTAGTTGGTACAATTGGTTAAGAAGAGCAAGAACAAGCTCATTTTTCTACAATGAAAATTCTGAAGGGAATTCAGAAGAGCTAGAATGTTGCATATTAGAAAAGGTGGTGGTGATCACCAATGAGTTCAACATTGTCAAAAGTTATCCTTTGGTTGATTTTTTTTCTATGGAATGACAAGTAGAGGACGAAACACCTCAAACACAAGCATTGGTGTTAATGTTGTGGAAGGTAGTGGTGAAAGAAGCCTTAAACCACTCAGTCTTGACAAGCTTTCCTATGGAGACCCATTGGTTGGCATTCCACATGCTCGAATATAGCCTTTTGGGCTGCTCGGTTAGGAATGTCATCCCTTACCCTCCAAGGCTATTGTATGCTCTTATGAGAATGTTATCCACACAAAAGTTGATAGCCAATACCCAAAACTTATTAATTATAAATTAATAGAGTGAATCACACGAGTGACCAATTAAATTACTTTGTAGTATTGAATTTGATTTGAATTGAATTTAAAAGGCGAGAAGAGGTAGATTGATTTAAAGCACTTATAGGACTTATTGATGATTCCATACGATGGAGTAGGTGTTGAAGGCATTAGTGAGGTCGAACTAGAGATAGAATTGTTCTTCTATGCTTCCATTGCCATTTACAAACACATTGGTGTGGACTATATAATGGTCTCCGATAGATTTCTTAAGAACTCAAAATCGATTTCATTGTGACTTAACCCTTAAGATAACAACTGCAACACATACATGCAATACATACGTGCACGCATACACACATACGCATGTGTGTACCCGTGTGTGCACATGGCCGCATGTGCGTGCGCACCCACATACCCATACCTAGAGTTTTCAGGCACGAGCTTGAGTTACACATCTAACCTCCTGAAGTTGTAACCACCACCTTTATCACTGTCAAAAGTCATCCTTTGGTCCAAGGCAGAATTTCTCGATCCATTATATGACCTCACGACAAAAGCCTATGACCACCCCGCCTTCAATTAACCTCGCACTTCCTACGATCCACCCTCCATTACCCTCCATGTGTCCACTGATCTGATTAACCCTGCAACCATTTGTCACCACCTCTCCACACTTAGACACTGCTCCCAATCGTACAACCTTGATAGAAGTATCTCATTCTTGTAAATTAATAATAATAATAATAATAATAATAGTTCTACAATTTCATGTTAGATTTGATACTCAAGTTGGATGAGAGATAGCAAAAGGACAGGACGGGATGAGAAAGTTCCATTAATAATCACGTTCCATGCACATGATGGAGTGTACAAGTGGTGTTGTTAGATGTTCCTGTGTGATATGTCAGGGGAATTTTATACAACTAAAGCTAGAGGTAACCTTTGTCCAATATTAACAGTACACTACATTAGGTGTATAAAAAGGATCAGTTCAGTCCAGTTTGTTGTAAAGCAAGCCTAAACAGGCCTGCCTATTTAAGCCTACAATTTTAATGAACAAGAAATGAACTGATCCAATCCACATGCAAACCGGTCTCCAATATTTTTCTATGTTACTTTGAACTGTCTCTTTTAACTACGACAGTTCACACACACAAGTAAAGTCGTAACAATATAGCTAATTCTTTATAAAATTATTAACTCTCTCATTAGACCTCCCCCACATACGTTTCTAAAAACATATGTAGTTATTAGTTACCTAATATGTTTATAATATCACATTTCTAACAAAAATAAATATTATTATACAGTAGTAATTGTAAGGATATTAATTTGATTCTATAAGTTAGATGATAATGATTTAAAAAAAACAAACAAAAACAACAAGTCCGCATCCACATTGATTTAATCCATCCGAAATAGTCCATTTAAGCCCGCGATTAAAACAAATCAAAAATTTAATGGTATAGTCCGCTCTAATCCACGTGGTCCATGATTTGGTTTACACACCACTAATCCATTTTATACTCTTATAGTACATAATAATATTTAAATATATTATTGAATATTAAATATAATAATTGTTAAATATTTTAAGTTAAATTAATAATGTATTTTTAGCTTTTTTTTCATAGATATAAAATTTTGTAAAGTCACAAATTTTGATAAATTAATTATTCATTTTATTAAAATAAAAAAATAAACAAAACTAAGAAGCAAATGATTGATATAATAGAAAAATACTTATGAATAATGTGTGAGTGTGTGTGTGTTAGAAATTTTTATTTGAAAATATTAAAGTTAAACATACTATTGTAACCATCTTAGTCTTTCCTTAAACTTTGATAGTGTTGGACCCTATTTTGTCCGGGTTGGACATGTTTTATCAAATTTAATTTTCTTCCATGTTGTTTCGGTTTGTTCAAATTTTGCAGAACGACGGAGTTATGACCGTTGAGCTTTCAAGTCATTATTCAAGAAAGGTCTCCAAAGGCCAAAGAGCCAGTCATGGACGATAGAATATCAAATTCGAGGATTAACGCCTTCGACCACGCTCAATTTCGAGGTCAAACGAAAAAAATATGGTCAAAACAGCGCTTAAGCCGCCATCGGGGGTCAAAACGGTAATTGACTTTTCAAACAATACTCCGAATCAGGTAGCAAACCTCATTTTCCTATCCTACTCGTCGTTCTGAGAATTTTGACATATATATTGTATATATATTTGCTCCCGGGGCCTTTTCCATTAAAAATCAAAATAAAATCATTTTTTCGGTAATAAATAATCGCAGTACAGGCTTGCTGTAAAAACGAGATCGTTTTCGAATAAAATTAACACGGTGTCGCTCGTCACTACGCCCCGAGTCCAAAAACAATTTTTTCGAGATGTTTTGAAGTCTGGTTTACTCTGCTGATCCCAAAAACTGAAAGACGTCAGTTAAAATCTAAAAACAAAATAATTTCCTTTTTTTCTCTCCTTTTCCCGCCCACTCCTGGCCATGTGTCAGCCCCTGATTGGTTGATATAAAATAAAACAAATCAAAATAACAAAAACAAAATAAAAAATAAAAAAAATAATAAAAATAACAACTCACTCTCTCTCTCTCTCTCTCTCTCTCACGCACAATCTTATCCTGTACCACCTAACCGCGTCGTCTTCTTCCTCCCTCTCTCTCTTCCCCGTTCGTCCTCACCCATAAAGCCACGCCACAGACGCCGAGATCCCGGAGGACCACCGGACCACCGCGCCAGCTTCATCTCTCTCCCCTCCAGCGCATCAAACCCAACCTGCCTTCAACCATGGTTTTTCCATCTCTCTCAAACCAAACCTCCCGTCTAACCCGACACCAACTCCAGGCCACCGCTCTAGCCCCCTCCTCAAACCCTAGCCTCTCCAATCTATATAAATCCCCAACTTGATAAAGCCTCCTCTCTCTGGCTGGCTGAAAAAAAAAGAAAAATCCAATGCAAGCAAATCACCACTTCCTCTCCGCTCGTTCCTCTTCTCTCGACTCTCCATTCGTCAACAGAACCTCCCAAGCCCAATCGAAATCCAAATTTTCAAAACCCAAAACCATCCTTCCCCTCGCTGAAATCCATCGCTGGCCATCGACCCATTCTCGAAATCACCTCCCCAGACCGAAGGTCAGGCCATTAGCCGCCCTCCATCTCTAAAATCTCAACGCCCAACCTCCATCTCCAAAGCTCTCTCCCTTCCCAAATCAGACGCCCCCTTTCACTCCCCTTGGCTGGACAATACTTGTCGGTCATCGTGGAGTTGGACGCAGTCGCTATCACCGGTCGTCACAGGGTCACCCTGAGGAAGACAGAGGGCTCCCGAGGTCTTTCCAAGGAGGCAATACAAGGGGCACCAAGGAGGTGTGGAAGACACCTAGACGGCATAGAGGACAACAGTTCACCATTATCGTCGTTCCAACCAGTGCTGGGGGTGTTCAATTCCCACACAAGAAGACGAACGTTGCCTATATACTCGGTAATGCCCCTTTCCGAAACTATGTTGGATGTATAAGTTTGTGTCTGGAATGGCTTAATCATATGTTTGTATGGCTTTGTAACTGTCGATTGGTGCTACCCGAATCTTTGTGCACCTAACTCACGTGCTTCAGCTGTGATATTGCCTGCATGATTGATATCTCTGATCTGGATTTGTATGCTTGGGTTTGTTTGATGAGAACGTAGGTACATATGTCAATCTGTGATCTGAGTTATGCTTCACTCATTTCTATCTGATTTTCACAGTACACAAATGTTTTAGCTCTTCTAATATGTGAGTATTCTGGTGGTCTATAAAATGTGTAGAAACCTGGGTCGTATTCCTAGAATAGTGACTGCTTTGGTTTGTTTTGGTTGGATTGTAACACCATTTCGGGCTCTGTATGGTTTGAAAAAAAAAAAGAATGGAAAAGATTTGTTTCCAACTTGTTTTCGTGGGTTCAGGTTGTCTCTTTATATTCTGTTTGGCTCATTGATTTGTTTTCTTTATATGTTTGTGATGCTACTCCCTCTCTACGTGGGTCTATCTCCGCATTTTCTATCCCCGTTTATGTTTCCTGCAATTTTTTTTTTTTCATGTTTCCCCTGCTTATGCTGTCTCGTTTTGTTGTTTTTTTTCCCTGGGTTATGTCACTTGATGTGGGCTGAACGAGGTTCTGGCGTGGACGCCATTTCTCCCTGCATCGCGCGTTTTCTGAGTAGTATAGATTTGATGTATTTGGGTTTGATATATTCTGTGTTTTATATTGGGCTGTAGGACAATTTTTTAGATTTGAGCCAATGTTAATTTTGTAATCATGCGTTAAGTAACCCAATGCATTTGTAACTTGTAAAAAACAAAAGAAAAGAAAACAAAAAAACAAAAAAACAAAAAAAAAAAAGCAAAAAAGAAAAGGCAAAAAAAAAGGAGTGAGTTTGCTTTTTTATTTTGTGAATGTCACTTGCACACACACCACTTGTTTGTTTATTATTTTTGCATTTAGTTTTAAAAAAAATTAATTTTTTTTAAAAAATCTTTTAGACAAATAAATATAAAACATTTTCAAAAAAAGAGCAAGCAAGCAAACAAACTTTTCAAGCTCAATTGTTTTTTTATTATTTGCCCTTTTGTTTTCCTTTAAAAAAAATAACTTTTTTAGATCACCTTGGTTTAATATGCATTTAAAACTTTTTAATACTTAAATTTTTGGGCTTTTTACCTTTAATAGCGTGCGATTTAAAAATAATTTCAACTTTGATTTCACTTTAGATTTAAGTTTTAAATTTAGAACAAATCATAGGGTCCCTTTAGGAGTTTAAGATTAAATTAAATACTTCAATAAAGAATGTAGAAATAAAAGGCTTCCTTTAGATGTTTAGGGCAAATTGAACTTATTTCTAATGTAAATAAATAACTTAGAAAAAAAATGAGAAAAAAATGAGAAAAACAAATTTGTTAGGACTTCCCTTACATATTTAGGATAAAATGGAATTTAATTTCACTTCAACAAACAACTTAGAAAAATGAAAATAATAGACCTTTAGGTTGCATGCAAGTTCAACATCACATTTAAGCACTTAAAACAAATTAGAAACCTCCCAATCTTAATATAGGTACCGAAAAGGCATCGTGGGGGTGTTAGTCCTTCCCCACACGTAATAAACTCCCGAGCCCATCTCCCAACGGCATTAAATCAATTTTCCTTTAGGTGGCCAACCGCACCCCAAAAACGGTTGGTGGCGACTCCGTATTTTCATCACCATTCGAATGATGGTTGGGGGGAACCGCACCCCAAAAGCGATTTCCCTCCCGGACGAAATTCGGTGATAACAGCTGGCGACTCTGCTGGGGAAAGTTAGAGAATTTGGCCTAAGATTAGGATTATGAGGTTTATTTTTTGTTTTATATTGTTTTTATTCTTTCATTCTTTTATTCTTTATTTAATCATTTATTTATATCATTTAATCGCCGATTGCATGATAATTTTGATTTACACGCTTTGATGCCATGATAGTCGTGCTTTAGCGCTTTCACTAATTGTTGCATTCATGCATGAATCCTATATTCGGGTTTTTAAAACAGTTTAGGTTAACGAGGTTTATTAAGGTACCCTGCGCGTTGATCATTATCCGCAAAAGGACCCCGGACTCCTCACTCTGGCTTGAGGTCCTTTTAAGGCACGTCCTTTTAAGGTCCCCCTCCGGTAAATCCCATGGTGTACGGAGCCCTCTAGAGACGAAGTTTGAGGACTAACGAATAAGATAGGGTGAGAAATCATGGCCCATTAAGGGCACACCGACCCACATGTTGTTTGCTTATTTTAGCCTTAAATTTAAAGGATAGGTTCATCCACATCAAATCATGTTGTTTTGTTACAGTCTTTCATCATGTAAATAGTTGTGTTGTTCTTTTATTGACTGTTGTCTTATACATTGTTTCCACTAACTTTGTTTTGCTCTGTTTTTGTTTTTGTTACCATGCCTCATTCTTTCATCCACTCTAGGACACACAACCTTGACTTTCATCATAAGTCCACTTAAGATCTGTGTTCTATTCCACTCCACTCATATTTCTTTTGGTCACATAGATCACCTCAACACTGTAGGGTTAAGTGTTCATTCAGGAATCCACCATTTAGTTTAGGTTTAGGCGACATTAGTCCTCATTAGTCCATAGATGCCCACGTCGGGCACATCTTTATTCATGCTGTTCACCTTTACTAGCACATATTTACATTCTGATGCTACCAACATTTAGGGCTCGTGTCATGTTTTCATCACATCATTTAGACTCATGCATGCACGCATGCCAAACCAAAAAAAACATCAACAAACCATGGCATTCATGCATGCATGAATAAAAAATAAATAAAAAAATTTCAAAGATCCAAAAAAATGGGAAAGTCAAAAAATCATCATCATCAATCATGTCATGTAGATCCATGCACACATGCAGGCCCAAAAAAAAAAATCAATCAAAAAAAAACCAAGGAAAACTAGAAAACCCAAAAAAATCATTAACAAATCATGTCATGTAGAATCATGCAAGCATCCATGTAAAAAAACGAGATAATGAAGTGAGGAGCTTACCGTTTTGCTTATTCATCAGAACCAATTGGAAGTGGGCGGCAATTTTGAACCATGGCAGAGCATACAACAGCAAGACTGATCAGCTTGGAACATACCCAACAAGAAGCGTATAGAAATCTCCGAGATTTGAAGAGGAAATAAATCATTTGGAAGAAACAATGACAAGATTAGTCAGGAACCCGGGAGAAGGGATCACAAATCAACAGCAAGATCAAGAAGTATTGCAACCACCAAATCTCACACAAATGGAGGCACAAGTTCATGACCCTACTCCCGCACATCAAGGTATCCCACCAATTGTGGGGCATGAGGCAGAGGTACCGAAATCCCTAGCACCTAAGGAAGATATTGAATCCCCTGTAATAATGCGACTTGAAGAAAGATTGAAAGCAGTTGAAAAGACTGAAGCTTATGACCTGATTAGCCCCAATGAGCTATGTTTGGTTCCTGGTATAGTCTTCCCTCCAAAATTTAAGATGCCCGAGTTTGAGAAGTTTAATGGTACCCAAAGTCCAAAGTTTCATTTGACCATGTATTATACGAAGATGGCCGCTCATGTAGGGAACGACAAACTTTTGGTACACTGTTTCCAAGAGAGTCTAATTGGAGGATCCCTTCGATGGTACTTTCAACTCGATAAAAGTCGCGTCAAGATGTGGCAGACTCTTGCAACTGCTTTTGTTAACCAATACAAGTATGTTTCTGAGCTAGTCCCTGATAAGCTAACATTACAAGAAATAGAAAAGAGGCCAAGTGAAAACTTTAAAGACTATGCGAGGCGCTGGGGGGAGGTAGCAATGGAGGTCCAACCACCGTTGACAGAAAGGGAGCTTACCACATTATTCATTAATACCTTGAAAGGTACTTATTATGAAAATCTAGTAGGGAATGTGACCATCAGTTTTGCTAACCTAGTAGCCTCGGGAGAAAGAATAGAAAGTGGTATTAAGCAAGGGAAGATCTGTGGGGATATGGCAGAAAACTCCAAAAAACTATCACATGTGGCTGAAGAGGAAAATGCATGTTCAGGCGATCAGAAGACTAGCTATGAAGTACCACAATTGGTGGCTCATGTTACAAATCAGAGAAAGCCAAGAAGAAGAGAAATTGAGCCAATCTCGATGACGTATGCCGAGTTATACCCCAAATTACTGGGAGTAGGTTTGTTAGCTCCCATACCGCCGAAAGAGATAAGACTTCCATACCCAGCATGGTATGACCCGGGAGCCCGATGTGAGTATCATTCTGGAGGAATTGGTCATAATATCGAGAGATGTATGACATTCAAGAGAGCAGTTCAGGCTTTGAAAAGAACAAACCGCTCGTCCTTTTCAAATGATGGATCGCCAATGCTCGAGTAATACGGTGGAGACTCGTAGCTTTTAATAATTCCCCTCTTTGGTGAAACCTTGTTTTATGAAACTATGGAAAGCTTCCTATCTTATGCCTAAAAATAAAATGTTTGTCACCTCCCTTTGATAATAAATGTTTTTAAATGGTTTTTAACATTTCATAACATGTGTATGCATTAGTTGACCATAACTTGTTCATTCTCATGGTATGTGTATGAAAGCCTAGTTGGGGCATGTGAAACGAGGGAGACTAAACTGATAACCTAAGCCTGAGAGGGGTCCAAGCAACCTATCACTCTAAGAGCTCAGCGCAAAAGATCGAGAAGTTCAAGAAAAGCAATTTTGGGGAGCTCCATTCCCATTGGGAGGGACACTGTCAAAGAACTTGTCTGACTGTCAGGTAAAGTTCCCTTCTGTCAAGAAAATAAATATAACTCTTTCTTTGAATTACTTGAAAAAGACATTTGATTATTTAAAGTGAGGAGAGGCCATCTTTTGTACTATCTCGTAATAATACCCTTGCTACCCCCTTTGAGCATATAATGAAATTTCCTTTCAAACTACCCGATCCATAGTTCACTCCACACTGGAGCAGTTCCTCAAAGCCAAATCCCTAAAAAAAAAAAAAGGGGGCAGTTAGTGCCTCATAGAGTCCCTCGTTGGGATAACACATTGTCAAATTGAGGCAACCATTGGTGAGAAAGAAAAAAAAAAAAAAAAAAAAAAAAATAAAGAGGAAAATTCAAGGGAGCATTTTGGGGCATGATGAAAAAAAACAACCAATAAAGGAAAAGTGGGCATTTTTAATCAAACCCATACTGGGGCAGTTCAGAAAGGAATAAATCAACCCTCAGGGCAATTTTCAAGACAAAAATTAGTCTCGTGAGTCTCACGACATAGATAGAGCGCTACACTGGGGTAACTTAGTCCATCCCTCGTAAAAAAAAAAAAGAAAAAAGAAAAAAGAAAAAAGAAAAAAAGAAAAAAGAAAGAGAGATCCAAAAGAGTCAAAAGAATCAGCTTCTAGAGAGTTCAGTCTGAGCTATGGATCATATCCAACCTAGAATAGGTTTGAGCCTATTATATCCCTTGTTGATAAACCCTTCAACCTCAAGCCTTTGTTACGGTCCTAGAAAAGTCCTCTCTGATTAAATGAGCAAGGTTATTTTTCAAGTACTCAAATAAGAGTGGAAATTTTTAATACAAAAGGCGGACTTGGTGAAAACCTAAAAGGGCATCAAGGGTAAAATATAAAGCCATCTACAAGACAGAAGGGACAACAAACTCCATGTAAGGCGGGTGTAGTGAAAACCCAAAATGGCACTGCGAGTAAAATTCAAAGCCAAGAAAACAGCAAGTGTTCAAGTGCACCAGATCAAGTCGAAGCCTAAACAATAAACTTTGACAGTGGAACCTGAAGCCATGAAAGCAAGAAGAGTCTAGATCAATACAAAGCTCCAAACAGCAACTGCCGAAGATAGATTCCTCTTAGCCACAAGATCAAGGTAAAGCCTAAAACCGTTGTGTACTAACACGTCCGATCCAAGGATAAAATCCCAAAACTGCAAGACCGTTCAGCTTCAATCTCAAAAAACCCTCAATCTTAAAAACCCTAAACCATCAAGTACCAACATTTCCAAACCATGAGGATAAAAACCCCAAAGCTTCAAGGTTATTGTCCAATCTCAACCTCGAGAACCTTCACAATCATGAAACGCCACTACTCCTAACCTCAGCAGGACTCTCGAAACTAGCAAATACCAAGATCTCCAACCCATAAACAAGAAAACTCTCAAAGCCATTGAGTACCAACATTTCCAATCTCTAAGGATAAAACCCCAAGCTCCAAAACCATCCAATCCAGTCCTGGAAACCTTCAAAACCATAGAGTGTTAATGCCCCTAGCCCCAAAACTATTAAGTAAATACCCCCAAAATCTGCAGATTGGACCCTCAAACCATCAAGCGCCATTACTTAGTCCAAGCTAGTCAAGTTCAAGTCAACTTCGTTGATTATGCCCCTAGAGGCACGTCCCACTGCCATGAGAGGACGACAAGTTATGAATGCATTGCATAACCATGTTTTGGAAATTATTTTAAAACAAAATCATCTTTGAAAACTTGTTTTGAAAAAAAAAAAAAAAGGAACATCTTTTGTACATAAAATGTTTATCCCCAGCAGGATCTCTCATGATATTACTTAGTAGAGGTGCTCTGTCATCCAGGAAGACAGTGCTCGAGTGAAGCTCTTCAACTCAGGAAAGCTAAGTCTAGCAAACTCCCCAGCCAAAGAAGAAAGAGTTCCCCAGCATGATTGGAATAATTCAACAACTTCTCAACAACATCAAGATATTTTCCCCAGCAAAGCAAAGCTGATCACCAACAGCAATCGATCTCCAGCGAGTTAAGCTCCCCCCGTCAAAAAAAAACAAAACAAAAGAACAAAAAAATGAATCTTAAACAAAAAAAAACTCCGTGCATATCATCAACATCCAACATCCACACATGCATCATGTGTATCTCCCATGTACAGGTTTCATGAGCAACCCTCCGAAATTCCAGACATTTAAGGCACTTGCATAGGCCCTGCGAGCCTTTGAGACAATCAAGATTCCTCAAGCTTCTCTCTGAAGTCTCTTAAACCTCACAAATCACTTTTCAAGAAGTCGAGCCCTAAACTCATTTTTTATGATATTGGATTGTTTCCTCTATCATTCATCCGTGATACTGGTGTGTTCCTCTATCACTTGCATATATGATATTGGATTGTTTCCTCTATCATTCATCCGTGATACTGGTGTGTTCCTTTATTACTTGCATATATGATATTGGATTGTTTCCTCTATCATTCCTTCGTGATACTGGTGTGTTCCTTTATCACTTGTATATATATATGATATTGGATTGTTTCCTCTATCATTCATTCGTGATACTGGTATGTTCCTTTATCACTTGCGTATATGATATTGGATTTGTTTTCTCTATCATTCCTTCGTGATATTGGTGTGTTCCTTTATCACTCGCCTTTCAATTCCTGTTAGGTCCTAGATAGTCTCTCGGGTTCTAGCCCTTTACATTCCTGTCAGCTCTAAGCTTTTAACTTATTTTTTTCAAATCCAAATCAACCCTTCAGGTTTTCTGTTCTCTATTACATCATGTCTCTTCTAATTCCCATTCCACTAAGCTTCTAGGCTTTTATTCCAGTAAATCCCAAGTTCCCGCAAGTACTCCGATTCCCAACAAGACTATCCTTTGGCAACAGGTAAGCCAGGTAAATGGTCCAACCCGTCCAAAACAAGTCTGTCTTATCTTTGTGCACCGTTTGAACACAAACGATACACAAAGAGGGGCAGCTGTTGGACCCTATTTTGTCCGGGTTGGACACGTTTTATCAAATTCAATTTTCCTCCATGTTGTTTCGGCTTGTTGAAATTTTGCAGAACGGCGGAGTTATGACCATTAAGCTTTCAAGACATTATTCAATAAAGGTCTCCAAAGGCCAAAGAGCCAGTCATGGACGATAGAAAATCAAATTCGAGGATTAACGCCTTCGACCACGCTCGATTTTGAGGTCAAACGAAAAAGATATGGTCAAAACAACGCTTAAGCCGCCATCGGGGGTCAAAACGGTAATTTGCTTCTCAAACAGTACTCCGAATCAGGTAGCAAACCTCATTTTCCTATCTTACTCGTCGTTCCGAGAATTTTGACATATATATTGTATATATTTGCTCCCGGGGCCTTTTCCATTAAAAATCAAAATAAAATCATTTTTTCGGTAATAAATAATCGCAGTACAGGCTTGTTATAAAAACGAGATCGTTTTTGAATAAAATTGACACAGTGTCGCTCGTCACAACGCCCCGAGTCCAAAAATAATTTTTTCGAGATATTTTGAAGTCCGGTTTGCTCTGTTGATCCCAAAAACTGAAAGACGTTAGTTAAAATCCAAAAACAAAATAATTTCCTTTTTTTCTCTCCTTTTCCCGCCCACTCCAGGCAATGTGTCAGTCCCTGATTGGTTGATATAAAATAAAACAAATCAAAATAACAAATAAAAAATAAAAAAATAATAAAAATAACAACTCTCTCTCTCCCTCCCTCCCTCCCTCTCTCTCTCTCTCTCTCTCTCTCTCTCTCTTTTTCTCTCTCTCTCACGCAATCTTATCCTCTACCACCTAACTGCGTCGTCTTCTTCCTCCCTCTCTCTCTTCCCCGTTCGTCCTCACCCTCGAAGCCATGCCACAGACGCCGAGATCCCAGAGGACCACCGGACCACCGCGCCAGCTTCATCTCTCTCCCCTCCAGCGCATCAAACCCAACCTGCCTTCAACCATGGTTTTTCCATCTCTCTCAAACCAAACCTCCAATCTAACCCGACACCAACTCCAGGCCGCCGCTCCAGCCCCCTCCTCAAACCCTAGCCTCTCCAATCTATATAAATCCCCAACCTGATAAAGCCTCCTCTCTCTGGCTAGCTGAAAAAAAAGAGAAATCCAATGCAAGCAAATCACCACTTCCTCTCCGCTCGTCCCTCTTCTCTTGACTCTCCATTTGTCAACAGAACCTCCCAAGCCCAATCGAAATCCAAATTTCCAGAACCCAAAACCATCCTTCCCCTGGCCGGAATCCATCGCTGGCCATCGACCCGTTCTCGATATCACCTCCCCAACCGAAGGTCAGGCCATTAGTCGCCCTCCATCGCTAAAATCTCAACGCCCGACCTCCATCTCCAAATCTCTCTCCCTTCCCAAATCAGATGCCCCCTTTCACTCCCCTTGGCCGGCTAATACTTGTCGGTCATCGTGGAGTTGGACGCAGTCGTTATCGCCGGTCATCGCAGGGTCACCCCGAGGAAGACAGAGGGCTCCCGAGGTCTTTCCAAGGAGGCAATACAAGGGGCACCAAGGAGGCGTGGAAGACACCCAGACGGCATAGAGGACAACAGTTCACCATTATCATTGTTCCAACTAGTGCCGGGGGTGTTCAGTTCCCACACAAGAAGACGAACGTTGCCTATATACTTGGTAATGCCCCTTTCCGAAACTGTGTTGGATGTATAAGTTTGTGTCTGGAATGGCTTAATCATATGTTTGTATGGCTTTGTGACTGTCGATTGGTGCTACCCGAATCTTTGTGCACTTAACTCACGTGCTTCAACTGTGATATTGCCTGCACAATTGATATCTCTGATCTGGATTCGTATGCTTGGGTTTGTTTGATGAGAATGTAGGTACATATGTCAATTTGTGATCTGAGTTATGCTTCATTCGTTTCTATCTGATTTTCATAGCACACGAATGTTTTAGCTCTTCTAATATGTGAGTATTCTGGTGGTCTGTAAAATTTGTAGAAACTTGGGTCGTATTCCTAGAATAGTGACTGCTTTGGTTTGTTTTGGTTGGTTTGTAACACCATTTCGGGCTCTGTTTTGTTTGAAAAAAAAAAAGAAGAATGGAAAACATTTGTTTCCAACTTGTTTTCGTGGGTTCATGTTGTCTCTTTATATTCTGTTTGGCTCATTGATTTGTTTCCTTTATATGTTTGTGATGCTACTCCCTCTCTGCGTGGGTCTATCTCTGCATTTTCTATCCCCTTTTATGTTTGCTGCAATTTTTTTTTCATGTTCCCCCTACTTATGTTGTCTCGTTTTGTTTTTTTTTCCTGGGTTATGTCACTTGACGTGGGCTGAACGAGGTTCTGGCGTGGACGCCATTTCTCCCTGCATCGCGCATTTTCTGAGTAACATAGATTTGATGTATTTGGGTTTGATATGTTCTATGTTTTATATTGGGCTATAGGACAATTTGTTAGATTTGAGCCAATGTTAATTTTGTAATCATGGGTTAAGTAACCCAATGCATTTGTAACTTGTAAAAAAAAGGAAAGAAAAGAAAAGAATAAAACAAAAAAAAAACAAAAAAAAAGGCAAAAGAAAAAGATGAGTGAGTTTGCTTTTTTATTTTGTGAATGTCACTTGCACACACACCACTTGGTTGTTTATTATTTTTGCATTTGGTTTTAAAAAAAAAAGAGAAGAAAAATTGTTTTTAAAAAAAATCTTTTAGACAAATAAATATAAAACATTTTCAAAAAAAGAGCGAGCAAGCAAACAAACTTTTCAAACTCAATTGTTTTTTTATTATTTGCCCTTTTGTTTTCCTTTATCAAAAAAAAAACTCTTTTAGATCACCTTAGTTTAATATGCATTTAAAACTTTTTTAATACTTAAATTTTTGGGATTTTTACCTTTAATAGCGTGCGATTTAAAAATAATTTCAACTTTGATTTCACTTTAGATTTAAGTTTTAAATTTAGAACAAATCATAGGGTCCCTTTAAGAGTTTAAGATTAAATTAAATACTTCAATAAAGAATGTAGAAATAAAAGACTTCCTTTAGATGCTTAGGGCAAATTGAACTTATTTCTAATGTTAATAAATAACTTAGAAAAAAAATGAGGAAAAAAATAGAAAAATCAAATTTGTTAGGACTTCCCTTACATATTTAGGATAAAATGGAATTTAATTTCACTTCAACAAACAACCTAGAAAAATGAAAATAATAGACCTTTAGGTTGCATGCAAGTTCAACATCACATTTAAGCACTTAAAACAAATTAGAAACCTCTCAATCTTAAGATAGGTACCGAAAGGGCATCGTGGGGGTGTTAGTCCTTCCCCACGCATAACAAACTCCCGAGCCCATCTCTCAGCGGCATTAGATCAATTTTCCTTTAGGTGGCCAACCGCACCCCAAAAACGGTTGGTGGCGACTCCGTATTTTCATCACCATTCGAATTATGGTTGGGAGGGAACCGCACCCCAAAAGCGGTTTCCCTCTCGGATGAAATCCGGTGATGACAGATAGTGCAATAAATTATTTAAAATATAAAAGTTGACTATTGATTATAACATTGTGGTTAGAAGTTAACTACTCACTATAATAATAGCTAACCAAAGTAGATGATAAAATAATTCTCTTAATAGAGAGAGAGAGAGAGAGAGAGAGAGAGAGAGAGAGAGAGAGAGAGAGAGAGAGAGAGAGAGAGAGAGAGAGTGATTTATGTAACGGAACTTTATACATGAAGAGAAAGTAGTATTTACAAAAAAGTAATGAGATGATATAATATTAAACTCTCAAGTGAATGAACAACCCAAAATTATTACTATACAAAATGAACATAAGTAAAAAGTACGAGCAGAGATTATGAGTTTACTCTTTGTCGTAAATGAACTAACAACCCATAATCATTGGATGCAATCAGAGAGAACTAGGGAAAAGAAACTTTTTCAACTCATTGATGCTATCACTACACTAATGTTGCACTACTAGAATCTTCCACTTAGGTGGTGTTTTGATAAGGCATCAGTAAATGTAGTAGCTAGCGGTATTTTATAGAAATGCTTGAAAAGAATACATTTTTGGCATTTCTTCAAAAAATACATCGATAAAATTATTTTTAAGTTTTCAATGTTAAAAAAATGTTGTCATAAATCGTTATGTATGCTTGCGATTTTATTAATTCAAATTTAAACAACAAGTGAACAGTATCCCTTAAAAGTAATATAGTGTTCAAATGAATGAATATCGTTCCACTTGAAGTAAGAACTTATTATTGAAATTGACAAAGAAAAATACTATTTAGAAAATCAAAATTAATTTTCTTTGAAATTGAAATTGGTTGAATCATAAATTAAAGAAAAGAATTGAAATAAGATGAAGTCTATGATTAATAGATCCAGGATGATTGATTACATTGAGATCAATTATACTTTGTTTGTACTCGTTAAAACATAAGATATAAACTTCACAAATAATGATTAAGTTTTTGAAAATACACAATATCCTAAACCAAAGGCATATTATGAATATTTTTGGAATAACGGTTCATGTGAATTTAATTATCTAAAAACTCATTAAAAATTATGAAACCCTATTACAATCACACCCCTCACGATAAAGTAATTTTTTATTTTGCTCAAGAGATAGTATTCAATCTTAGAATTGAAACTACGGATCCCTACCTAGTTATAACACAATTCAATTAATTATAAAAGATAACATGTATTGGTTTGTAGTTAATTCCGTAAATATCAAAATATATATTCATCATCATATAAGCATTAAGCATAAGAATTTGAATACTATCTTGAAATTAATAAAGAATAAACTTATAACAATGTACTTGTGAGAATCATCTGATTACATCAATCATCTCAGAAAAAGGAAGTTAATTCATGGTAGAATCTATCCTCTCTTAATTCTAAACATAGCTCTCCACGTGCGTAATCTAATCGATCCTCCTTGTCATAATTTAAAAGCCTTTTTATAGGATTCAAATGGGTAGAAACCTTAACATATGTTTTTTGGGCCTTTAAAAGATAGATTCCAATAAATATAGGCCATCTTGTAAGGATTCTAGTCGGCAGCATCTATTAGACATTGTCCCACATTGGCTAGAAAGTAATATAAAGTATCCTCTTAAGGAGACATGGATACCTCTCCTAGCTAGCATGAGGACTTTTTGGGATTGCGAGCATGCGGCCCCATAAAAACATAACTAGAGATTGAGTTTAGGCCCCAAACTAGACAATATTGGGCTATAGGTAGTTTGTAGCCCTACAAAAATAAGATTGAAAATTAGGCTTAGGCCTTGAATCGGATAATATCGGATTATAGCTACGTAGCTTGGACTATTACACATCTATCGTGTTAAATAAGTTGCATGGAATAGTTGCATGTTGTGAGTCGTTTTATGCACCAAATATCTTTTCTACAATATTTTTTACCATATATCCAACTTACATACCTACAAAACAAGACCAATTTGAAGCCAATTAGAGTTTTGTATAGGAAGTTATGATTTTCTAAAGTTGACGTTTCAGTTGATCCAGCTCGCCACGTGCATCACTTTGTGCACCAAATCTCTATCATGAAGTATTTTAACTGATAGAAAACTTAAATACCTACAAAACAAGACCAATTTAAGGTCAATCAGAATTTTGAAAAGAAAGCTATGATTTTTAGTAGTTGACTTGTCTATCACTAAGTATTTATTTTCTATTGTTTCATCCCACTTTGCTCCATTTTAACCTGGTTTCTGGTTCTCCTTTGTAATGCAAGGAAGGGGGGTTGGAGAGAAGTGATTGTCCTATCCTAATTCATGATGTTCCTCAAAACAATGTCCGTTTTGTGTTGTTTCAATTGCGCAGCATTAGATCAAAACATTGGCTATTGTATCAGTAATCTAACGGTTCACTTTGCTAGTGAGCATTTGATACTCACCAACGAATCTGTACTCTTAACAGAGTTACGGTGCCATATGCACAACTGGATGTGGACATGGTAACCTTAATTGCTACCATGTTTTAGGTTTGAAGAAAGTTTCCCTAATCCAAGTTAAAAGTAAGTTTTATCTTCTTAATAATGGCCCATATTTCTTATTATAATATTTAATTTAGATGATAAGAAATACTTTATATAAACCTTTTGTATAGGTTTTTTCGCTCACACCTAACATAACACTTGTATTTTAGTTAAAATTATGCATACCCGTTTTTTTAATGTTTGTTGGGGGGGGGGGGGGGGGTACAAGTAGTTTTATTTTATTTTTTAAATTTCGGTTGCGAGTTTATTTATAACTACCCCAACCTTCAGCAGATGGTAACCATTTTTTATTTAATTAATTTTAATTTCTTTTTGGTCGGCTAAATTGTTTTTTTAAAATTTTATTAAGTAGGACCAGGACAGCGAGAATTACTACTTTTAGTAATTGGAACCAGGATCTAGTTACGTAATCGACGTCACTTTTATTTTGGGCCATGCATTGCTGGACATGGACTTGAACAAACAACGATGGCGAAACATAGCCCATGTCCATCATTATAATAACTAACATGGAAAGTCAGCCCATTAGTTTACCAAACAAAATTGGATAAAATGGAGGCTCGTTTCGGGCCAGATACCATGGTACTAATTTCTGCTGCTTCCTCGGCTTATGCTTTTGCGTGGTGTAATTTTTAAGTATTTGCTTACGTGTTACTTGAATAGTTTTGACTTTGAATGCTGACAAATTGGAGTTATGTGTCGATTATTAATTAATGTTGATGGAGTAAATATTGTAGGGGCTTGTACGATTTCGCACTTAGAATCCGCAATTGGGATCAATAGATTTTTTTTTTTACCGGATTTGTATTGACTGTAATATAATTAAGTTTAGAGCTAATAATACAGCCCGCCGTCTCTACCACTTCATTGTGACCCGACGGTAGCTTGTAGGTGATGAATATTGAAGTCCCTCAAATCATAGCCTATGTCCACACGGCTTCATTTAGTCAAAGCTTACGAAAAATCAATACCATATTTCAAGAACTTCATGTGATTTTCATCAATAATAGAAAAAAAAAAGATGAAAATGAGACGAGAAAAAGGACCCAAGAAAGTCACATGAAATTTAATTCCTTTGTAAAGTCTACACGCTGCTCCGCATGACATCATGAATAGTGATCACCACCAGTACCCTTATTGCTTGATGAAGAGCATGCTTTTGTACTTCCCTTATAATGGCAGCAAGCCAGCGAGGAGTGGAAATGAGAGCCCCTTGATTTGTTGGCCAGATCACGAGAGCACCATTTCTCTGTCTCTCCATCAATCAATCCCTTTCTTTTTCTCGTGAAAGGCCCGAGTTCTAAATCTTCTTCCCAACGGCAACTCCATATTGGCATGTCACGTAATGGTGTATAACATAATGACAACTCATGCCAATGGTTTTTATGCCCAAGTTCTAATGAATGTAACCGTGACCACAATCATCGGGTCCTTAAGATTAGAGTTGGAATAAAGGTATTAATGTAAGCATTATTAGTCTTGTATTAATATATAATACCATTTTTCAAAATGTCATTATTAATAAACATAAAATGGGTATTAAATTATTGTGCACATTATCAATATATCAACTTAAGCAATATATTAATTTTATGTTAATTTTTTTGAATTTTTATTTTTACCATAATATCTATTGGCTATCCTTTTCTAGTTTTTAATTCATTGTGTTAATAGTATTATTCTATTAGTTATGTTAAACCAAGATGTATGCTATATTTTTTTGGTGTGTTATTATTGCATTTTTGTGTTGTTTTTATTAAAAAACATTGCTCCAAGTGTGCTTAGCACTCGCATCAGTTTCCTAATAAGTTTTCTTAAATTTATAATTTTAATTTATCTTTTACTTTCCTATACAGATATGTATCACAATCGATTTCCTAAATCATTATTTATATCATTAAAATAATATTTTATATTACTTATTTTATTTAATAATAGTTTTTTATAATTTAATATGAAATATAAGTTAATTTTATGGGAAACGTAAAGGAGAGAGGTGGGAGAAATTTTTTAAATATAATTTAATAATTATAGAAAGTAAGTAGTGCTTTCCAATACATTTAAAACTGTAAAAATCCTATAGAAAAAGTTAAATATAAAGCATCTGTTGTGTAAATGATTTTATGACTTTTTAACTTTTTTTTCTAAATATAAATAAACAGATCACTATAGAAAATCTGCTACTAGTACTCTTATGCATGATGTCTAGATTTGGACTAAATTCATTTACACGCTTGTCTTGACCACGGAACATGTCATATAAACCAACTTGTCTTTAGCCCAGTTTGGTAAAGCTTTTGGAGGGCTGCTTCTGCTTATTTTATAAGCAGAAGCAGCAATAGATGTTTGGTAAAGTTTTAAAAAAGTGATTATTAAAAAAGTTTCTGCTTTTTTGGATGAAAAGCAAAAGCAATTTCTAACTTGCTTTTAAAAACTGCTTAACCAAGAAGCAGTTTTTAATTTTTTTAAAAAAACCGATTTTATCCTCCCCTCATCTCACATACGCTGCCTACAAAAACCCTACACCCAGCGCCAACTTTCCTCGCTCCTCATCGTTAGCAGCAAGCACCAAACTTTTCAGATCATATCCACTAAGGAAGCTTACACTCAAAGTCCCTGAACATATTTCAACAAACAAAATCTATGCAAATATCTTGCCTTTTGCACTCCCGTGCGTCATTCCCATCAAATTGGTCAGCTCCCATACGTTTATCTTTATAATAAAACAGTTGGAGGTGCCCAGTGTGCAAATAAGGGGAAATTAATCTGAATGAAGTGGTGAGCAACTTTTTTGGGCAGCGGGGATGAGGGTGGGGTTGGGTGACCGTGGGGACAGGATTGAGCGGCGGGGATAAGGGGGCAGGGTTGGGCAGCGGGGATGAGGGCGAGGTTGGGTGACCGGGGGGATAGGATTGGGCGGCGGGGAGGGGCGGGGTTGGGCAGCGGGGATGAGGGGGCAGGGTTGGGCGACCAGTTGTTAGGTGCTTGGACAGACTAGCGATGGGATTCCTCTACGACAAAGGCCGCGATTAAAACTGGATCTTACATGGAATTGATCGATGGGGAGGGGGACTTCGGCGACGGGGTTGGGCTGCGGGGAGGGGGGATTAGGCGGCGAGCTTGGGGTGGCGAGGTTGGGCAATGGGCTTGGGGCGGCGTTGGGCAGGGGTGGTTATTAGGATAAGATTTAAAAAATATATTAAAAATTATAATAATAAAAGGCTATTTAAGACTTTCTATATCTCCACAGCATTTTTATTTTAATTTACCAAACACCTATTACCTGCTTTTCAAATTCCACAGCACTTTTAAAATCATATTTTATCAAACACTTACCTGCTTATTTTTACAGCAGCTTTTTTTCTCCAGCACAGCCAAAAGCAGCTTCTCTTAAAAGCACAGCATTACCAAACTAGGCCTTTGTCTCACCTATTACATTGTGTATGCTTTCTATGCAAATTAATGATAGTGAAAACAAAGTACAACTAATCTGTTTCCAAGGAAAATAAAGATTGCGCAATGGAAACAAAATAACATGCGGGATTGGTTATTAAGATATTATTCGTAATAATAATAATAATAATAATAATTATTATTATTATTATTATTATTATAAAACAAGAAACGGTGCACTCCAAAGCTTTAACAAATAATAATAATAATTCATTAATTCCTTGCATCTTTATGGACAGAATTCAAATATAACATGTCACATGGGAGAGGTTTATTCTCCAACTTCAGAATAACGAAAATGTTACAAATGTATGATGCTACAATCTAGGGACAATTCAAAGTTAACTTCAATATTAAAATTGAACAATAATTATGGTTCATGATCCTTTAATTTCAATATCATATTACTGATTTAGTCATCATAATTTCTTGGGATATCAAAGCAATCAAGTTTGCTTTAACCCATGCATTATATCAAAGCAATCAAGTATACATTATATTAATTTCAAATTACTTGAAATTATATATCTAATGTCTCTATTTAAACTTTTAGAATTCTTATGACTATATTGCTGAATATTATAAGAATAGTCTATATATGCTAATTTATAAACTAATCACAAGGGAAAGAAACTTCTTGTATATTTATCCCACATCACTCAATAGCAAAGAAGTCAAGGCATATATAAGAAGAAAGAATATTTTAAATGTCACAATGCATTTTAAAACTATGTGGGCTGATGTTGCAAACCCAAAGGAAACAGTATCATAACACATGATCGGGCCTTTGTCCAGAGCCGATTCTTACAAATTGGTATCAGAGCATAGTTGTCCTATTCAAACAAAAGTACCCGAGACGAAATTAGTATCAAAGCATGGTTAGCTAAATCAAAAGTGTAGAATTGTAGGATCATGATAAGGCCTTAGCCCAATCAAAACAGTAAACACAAATAGAAACCTCTTCCTATTTGATACTATTTCCTTAAGAAAAAATTTGCCCCTCCACTAGTGCTTAAGGTTGTAAATGATAGTTACCTCTCAAAATAATTTAATTTTTAAATTATAGAAGCAAGCACTGTAACCTATAATTACAGCAAACTAGAAGACAATATTTATAGATATTATTAATTTGGATGAAGGGAAAGAATTGATTGATTTGATAATGGGTGTGTCTAAGAGTTATCATTGATAGGTTTTCATCCTAAAAAAACATACTTCTTGGTAAAGATGTGTTTATCCATAACATTCTAAGAACACACCTATTAGGAATGGTGTGCCTTTTCATGAAAATGTAAAACCCCAAATGACACATCTATTTGTAATGGTGTGCCTTTCATAAAAAGATATTAACTTATTTAATTTTTCATTTAATAATCTAACACACACACACGCATACATATATATGAGTTCACTCCTATAATAGAAGCTTTGTGTCTGCAATACTATTTACACATAATTTTTAAATATACGAGAAAGGTTTACACATGCAAATGTTCAAATAAGGGTGTGTATATGTCGAGTGGAATTAGGTGAAAGGCTAAATTATCAACCGAGTCGCCATTAACGAGTGACTAATTGTTTCACCTTTTAATCGACCTGCTAATCTTAATAATTGGTGAGTCTGTTATTTTTTTAGCGGGTGCTAACCGGAGGGTTGAGTGGGTACTAACCATCATTTATCGGTCTATAATTAAATGATATATATTAAAAAATTAACGTATAAAATATAAAATAATTATAATCAAAAGTATATTATATTATTCACTAAACATTTATAATTACAAAAGAGTAAATGTCACGCCCCCGAATTCCAGGGAACCCGGAACCAGGTACATGACTTCCCCTTGCCCGCACCCGAAAGGTCAAGGGGTTGGTGTCTAGCACCAATAGAGACTACACCGCGGGTGCTGTCTCAAATATGCAACTCTGTACAATCATACATCAAGGGTAATCCTGTACTTTCCCATACATCATCATGCATACAATAAGTCAAACAGTCATACAAACATCACATCACAAATAGTATGCAAATACAAGTCCACGAACCCATGTCTGGATATAATACAAACAATACAGAATACAGCATTATATCATATATCAGAGTAGTGGGTACGTCCTCCTGGAAGAAAGTCCTCCACTAGTCTCGGGTCACACCTGAAAAAGGTGAACAACAAGTAGGGGGTGAGCGACCAGCTTAGTAGGTGACCCCAAAACTCCACATCATGCAAACATATAAGTCTATGCTACATGCTTTGTGTACTCGTGCACTGTGTAGTGTGCACAATCATCAGGACTTAGCCTGCAAACAAACATCAGGACCCAGCCTGCCCACACAGGACAGCCCGTCCACGATCCTCCATGGGATCCCAGCTCAGGGCACTCAGCCCTAGCTCCACGAGCTCAACGGCTCACTTAGGCCTTAGCCTATCCACAACGCAATATGCCCGGCCACAATCATCACACAGGCCTACCATCGGCGCATATGTCTACCACGTCAACCACATAGCACCATCGGTGCATTACGGTGAGAACTCCAAGTCATAGAGCCCAAGCCCTAATTCTTCAAATCAATATACCAACACCAATATGGCATTAAGGTTCACCATACTCCATTTATAACTGAAGCCAGTCTTCACAAACCGATTATCATTCCTTGACCAAAGAAGGAGATACCCATAGGAGTTGTTTTCTTGAAATAAAAAGTCCCGGCATTTTTTGGGATTTTTCTGAGACGTCTAACCCCACTTTCCAAAAATTCACCTCTACAAAAAACTGGATTTTTCCGAGATTTTATACTAAATCCCAATTTTCACATTTTGAAGGAGTGGGAATTTATTTTTCTAGTATTTTTCTTTGAATCCAAATGGGGGGTATTTCATTATTTACATTGTAACTTAAGTATACTTAAATGTGTAGATGGGTATAGGTTATAATGTAAATAGTCTAGTCCAGTGTAGTCCAGTGTCCAGTTACACTGTTGGAGCTACGACTCGTAGCGCGGAACTGCAACGCGCTCGGAGACTCATAGCTAGAGCTGCGACTCGTAGCTTCGTAGCGCGGAACTGCAGCGTGCCTCGAAGACTCGAAGTAGGTCTTCGATCTTCGACCTTCGGACTACGGGTCTACGGATCTACGAACTACGAACCTTCGAACTACGAACCTTCAACCCTGGATCTTCGACCCAGAACTTCGGATCTTCGTCATTTCGACCTAGTAATCCGCCCAGGGTACTGTTCACCGTCGTTTTTGCCTGTTCTTCATCTGGAATCAACCCAGCAACCCCCAGACACTCACAAACACACATTTTACGCAACAGACTACGATATCTACTTCAAAATGCGTCCAGAATGCCTCTAAATCGCACAGATAATAGCAAAAATATGCACCAAATTTCAGATTTCCAGAAATCTAGATCGAAACCCAGATTTCCATGGTTGACTTCTCAATCCTTATGGAATATGCAATTAAACAGCCCCAGATCACAGAAACACATATTAAACTGATATAAAACAGTTCTTAACCACAGATCTTATGCTAAACCATTAGATCTAACCCAAAATTGATTTCCCCAAAACCTAGGGTTCATGCTTAATTTCATAAATCATGACAAATTCGTGCATACCAAAGATAGAATCAAGATAAGAAGTTCAAGGACACCTACTTGGAGTGATTCTTTGAGCTCCACGAACCCAAATCACCCCAAGTCGCCAAGGCACCAAGCTCCAAGCGCGCTCTCTCTCTCTCTCAAACGCACAAATGTGATAACGTAAAATGAAAGTTCTTTTTTTCATGCTATTTATATTTCTTTCAGTCATTGACCAATAACTGACCTAGTCAGTCATTAATCTAGTCAATAATTGACCTCCAACACAATAATTGACCTTCAAGGTCCCGAACTCCAAATTGAGTCAAATTACAGTCAAAACGCTCGAAATGATGAGCACAACACTAAGCAGATATTATCACACTCAAATGACCACCCAAATGCAAAGTCAACCAATAAACCCCGAAAAGTCAACAATCGGGTCAAACGGGGTCCCGACTCGGAATCGGGCCCAGTTACAGTCAAAATGCTCACATCAACGACTACACTACCGTCCAGATAGTTGCATTCTCATAAAATGATTATTTCTCAAAACTACCCAAATACGAGTCTTTACAATAAAGATGTCAGATATATGTGTTACAACGTCACAAACTCACAATAATAGGATTTGCTCCATGTACCTCTCAACCTCTCGCAATGAGAGAGATGATATTGAACTAATATATAGTAGATAGATGATAAAGTTTATTTTATTTTTTTGATGTGATACGGCAGCCCGAGTTAATAGTGGGTTTGAGTATTCTCACATATTAATTGATTCAACCCACTATAAAATAAAATTTTCAATCAATCCACTCATTTGTATAATTTTTATTCACAGGAAGCAGATAGACTCTGATTGAATTGGATGAATAGAACAGGTTAGGCGGATAAATACACACCTATATGTTCAAATCCATTGGAAACGTTAAGAGAAAGAGAAATCAAGAAATCAATATCGATCCAACATCTATAGTAAAAGACAGCATATACATTATGGCATTACCACTCCCAAATAGTGTTGGACACAATCCCCATATATGCCTATATGCCTGGTGTCACACGTTACCATATTCCATTCACACGAAATATGTGAAAACAAAGGATATGTTTGGTTTAAAATATTTTTGAATATTAAAAATAATTAAATTTTGTTATCATTTTAAGAGATTCTTAAAATAAAATTACTTTTTTTTAAATTCCTGTAACTCAAAACTAATTAAAAAAAGAAAAAGAAAATAAGAAAATAGGAACAGAAATGGAATTTTGATACAAGTGTTTCGTGTGGCTCCAAAAGTTCACTGATTGGAGTAAATAAGTTGGGCCAGGGGCGGTGAGTGAAGACTAAAGAGGGCAGATAAATCATCATCCGTCAGCTGCCGTCCCGAGCCCTCAGCTGGGTTCCTTTCAGCAGTAGGCCATACCAGCCCGGCTTTCGATTCCAATTCCAATTCCAAGGGATAAGAAATCGTACTCTCATTTATTTATTTATTTATTTAAGCTTTTTCAAAGTTTTTTACTGGGATGGCGTAGCAATTGGGCCAGTGTCGTACCTAGCGAGTAGAAGTAGCGATGCAAAGCGTCTGTCTTCTTCTAATGTCGTTAACAAAATCTATAATGCATTGTAATCGTTTTGCTCGGTTTGGTGAATGGGTCCAAAAACTTTTAAAGTCGTTGAAAATGAAAGCCACTCCACACGGGACCCAATACGGCTTAAAACGTAGACCACCATGAATCTATCGTGCATGGAGTGGATAACCAATTAATTAACACCCATGATACGGTCCCCCAATATCTCTCTCCCTCTCCCTCTCCCTCTACATATATATATATATATATATATATATATATATATATATATATCGTCTTATTATAATTTTAATAATACGTTTCTAAATTACCTTACATATATATAGTCACTCAGTCTGCTCCCTTTTTCTTTTATAAGATGCTTATCCCACCGACGAATCAGACTACTCGGGAGTGACCATCCTTCCTTTAATGCTCCCCCTCTCACACTTCTCGTGCCCCAAACACGTCTCATCCCAGGAAACACATCCATCCACGACGCCACGATCCACGTTTCATTGTTTTGTTTTTTATAATATATATATATATATATTTCACGTTTCTTTGTTAAGTGTATATATATATATATACATGCATATAATCCAATCCTAGCACAGCGCTGTTAATGAGTTTTGTAATTTGTAAATTTAATCAGACGCTATGAATGACTTTTTTGAAAATAAAAAAAAACTTAACATTGACGTGGATTTTATAATGTATATATATATATATGTATATATATATATGTATTGGCCTAATTTTGAATCCCGACAACCTTCAAGTTCTTGGAAGACAACTCTTACCTAATTTCCTTAGAAAAAATAAAACAGGGAGAGGTTATATTTTAATATAATAAAGTAAACGATGCGAGTGAACAACTAGTCATAGACGCAGCCTGCCTTTTTCGATTCACAAACAGTGTCACAGACGCGGACACGCTTCCTCTGCAACAGTTTCTCCATTAAGAATTATTGCAAGCTGTCACGATTCCGTACTCGTGGTGTTCACATATATATATATATATACATATATATATCACAATCATGCACCCGCCACTGTAATACTTGCAAGATGATCCTTGAAGGGGGTGGGGACAAACGTACGTGAACTGTGATCATGGGAAATGAAGAAAGTAAAAGAACAAAAGAAAAAAAAACCAAGAATGGGAGAGGAAAAGGACATCCCATTTGGTAACACACATATGCCCATATTATTCATCACATCATCACTTGGCTTCCTTACACTTTCCCCGAAGAAACCAAAAGCCATTAAAGAAAACAAAGCGAGACAGTTGAGTAGTTGCATAGAAAGAGAGAGCGCGAGAGGGAGAGAGAGAGAGATTTTTTACAATTTACAAGTGATATGAAATGACATGATAAAGATAATACATCAAGTCACCAACTACGAGATCAACGGGCCTCGATTGGAATGATAAATATGTTTTACAATGTGGGGCTGGGCCTTCTTCCGCTTTAATTAGTCAATTCGCATACATGGGGGCCCGTTAAGTGGTGGATACCACCACCCACTAACTTCCTCTGCTTCGACTCCGCTGCTTTCATGCCAGACAGAAACAGAGACACCCACAGAGACGGTCACAGCTTCTGCCCATAAAATGTGTTTTTTTTGTGTGTGTGTATATATATATATTATATATCTGTACACGCGTGAGAGACTTGACTGTGTATGTGTATAATGCTTTTCAATGTGCAAAAGTAATGAAGTTCAGAAAAGACTCTGGGAGCAGAGGCGGTGGATTTTTATCCTATTATTATATAAATATAAAACTTTAATAATAAATTTTAGATTTTGTTTTTTTTAGGTGTGTTTGGAATGGTGAGCCGGTGGGTGCTACCGATGGTGCTGACATGGGTGCGAATTTCCGGAATTTGGGATCACTGTTGACCGTCCAACCAAAATGGGTCGTCGCCCCGTTTGATGTGTCGGGTCGGCCATCGCCCACCAACGCTATCCAATATCTATAGCATCAGTAGCACTGTGTGTGTGCATGTGGTGTGTCGTCATCATATCATATGCCTCCAAGAGGGGACTTGAGTGGGAAATCGATCTCTCCCTTTCCCTTTCTCTTTCGCTCTCTTTCTCTCTCTCTCTCTCTCACCCCCACTCTACATGCGACGAAATTGGAAATATTAGAAAACGAAAATGAAAACAGAGCGCCTGGGAAATAAATCATGACTCCCAAACAATGAAAATCAACAGAGGCATTGGGAAACGGGAGGAGTGTGCAAAGGCCTGCACGGCTCTTTTCATTTTCTTCTCCTCCATATATATATATATATATATATATGAGAATTTTTGTTTTTTTAAATCCGATGAATATATATATATTATATATGAACTGTATTTTATTAATTATTATAGAGAAGACGAGTGTTGAGTTCCTACAAATTTCATGGGAAAATTAGGCGGCTTTTGTTTTGGCTATAATCTTCACGTGGATGAAAATTTATTACAACCTCACTAATGTCAGTCGATCGGTGGGAGCAAATTAAGTGGGTTCACAGCAGAGCTGCCCAGAATAGAAAAAGAAATATATTGCCGCATTACGAGAATAGCACTTGCACTGTGCAATATTGATATTGTCCGAAGGTAATAAAATCGAGTTTAGATCCTATGATTTTGATTACTGCATGATACAATATATTAAAATTATACTATTTTAATATTTTTTTTGAAAAAAGTACATACTAAAATAGTGTAATTTTAATATAAAAAATATTAAAATAATATAATTTTAATAGACTGTACAGTAATTATAGAATATCTTTATTCAATATTTCAATAAAACCAATACAGATAGATACAGTAATTTTTATTTTTATTTTAAAAAAAAACGCCTTAACCGTCGCCAAATGAAAGTCAGGGGTCTTGGGCGCTACTTTGGGACGACGATCAACCCGGCCATTTCACTGTTTATGTTCATTAAAACATACACATTTGGAAACGTTTATCCATTAAAGTGCACCGACAACAGCCCGTTTTGATCCTACTTTGGTCCCATCCCATGCCGAGATTCAATACCGATAGAGTGCACTACTGGGAATATTGGAGATTGATAGGCTAAGAAGATCTCAGCGGACTCCTAAAAAGAATCCCAAGTTTTTAACTTGAGTTGGACCAAGTCCAAAGACCAAGTCCAAACCAGTAGCTGGCATTGGACCAATAATAAGCTTTCTTTTATTCTGATGTTTTGTAATTCAAAGTTGTTATAACTTATTTCCTTGAATGTTGGAGTTGAAGCTGATCCATTAAGCTTAACTCTATTTATTAGAACGTGAGCAATAAAGAAAGGGGAGAATAGTTTGTGTGGTTTATCTTTCACCCTAAGAAAGTAAGTAATTTCTACTGCTGTGATTGGGACCTATCATTGGTATCAGAGCGGTTTATAATGGGATCCAACAAAGAGAGGATTGAGGTTTTAGAGGCTGGGCTTGGTGGGGTTCAAGATGGAATGCAACGACTAGAGATAGGAGTAACTGATAAGCTGCACCATTTGGAGGAAACCATCAACAAACTTTCAGAAGCTTTTCTTTCAACCAAAGAAGCCTCTAGCTCCAACAACCATGGGCAAGAAGGATCTCTTCGTTCACATCGAGAGGGGAATAACGGCAACAGACAGATTTTCTCTTCCAAGATGGCGAAGTTAGAGTTTCCAAAATACTCTGGAGTAGATCCCACTGAGTGGCTTAGTCGAGTAACTCAATTCTTTGAATTTCAAGGCATATTAGATAATCAGAAGGTAACTCTAGCATCTTTCCACCTTGAAGGAGAAGCTAATCAGTGGTGGCAATGGTTGCATCGGACTTATCATGAGGAAGGCCGCTCGGTAACTTGGAAGCTCTTTGAAGAGGAATTGTGGGCTCGCTTTGGACCAACTGAGTGTGAAGATTTTGATGAAGCTCTATCTAGAGTTCGACAGGTTGGATCACTTCGTGATTACCAAAAAGAATTTGAGAAGCTTGGCAACCGTGTTCAAGGATGGACACAAAAGGCTCTTGTTGGCACTTTCATGGGAGGATTGAAACCCGAGATTGCCGATGGTATTCGGATGTTCAAGCCCAAGACATTGAAGGAAGCCATCAGCTTAGCAAGAATGAGGGATGAGCAGATCGTCAGAACAAAGAGATTCACACGACCTGCGCTACTGGACCGTGTACATACCACCAACGCCACAGTGAATCGTTCTAACCCAACAGCCACACCCAAGAGGTTGAGCTGGGACGAAATGCAGAAACGAAGAGCACAAGGGCTTTGCTTCAACTGCAACGAAAAATTCACCCCCGGACACAAGTGTCAAGGTCCTCAACTACTCCTTCTCGAGTGCCCAAGTAGCAACCAAATCAACGCAAATGAGGGGGAGGACGCCGGACTGCAAATGGAAGAAACTCCAGCAAATCAGGACGAACCAGAAATCTCCCTACATGCGCTAACAGGCTGGACATCCCCTCAAACCATGCGAGTAGCAGCTACCATAGGGTCTTACCACGTGATGGTGTTGATTGACAGTGGATCTACTCACAATTTTCTAAGTGAGAGAGTCGCCGGATTGCTTCGACTTCCAGTGATACCAACGAAATCATTTGCTGTCCGCGTAGCGAATGGGGACATACTGACCTGCCAAGGTCGCTTTGAGGCGGTACAAGTGAACTTACAAGGCGTTACTTTTTCGCTCACCCTCTATTCTCTACCCCTAACAGGACTGGATATGGTGTTAGGCATCCAGTGGCTTGAAATGCTGGGTCCGGTGGTCTGCAATTGGAAACAATTAACTATGGACTTTCATTGGGGTAATCAGGCACAACGATTACAAGGAGTTAACCAAACCATTCAAGCTGCCACATTGACGTCGGTTGCCAAAGAAATTCGTCAAGGCCAAATGTTGTTTGCTATCTTCCTGCACACTGTCGAGGGGTCCACCTGGACTGACATCAGTCCTAAAATGCAGCAGACATTGGAGGACTATGCCGATGTGTTCCAGGAACCAACCAAACTACCACCCTCAAGAGATATCGACCATCACATTCCCATCAAAGAAGGTACTCAGCCCATTAATGTACGACCCTATCGTTATGCATATTTTCAGAAAGCGGAGATTGAAAAACAGGTCCACGAAATGCTCAACATGGGTATCATTCGACCCAGCACCAGTCCATTCTCATCGCCTGTTTTGTTGGTGAAGAAGAAAGATGGTACTTGGCGATTTTGCACGGATTATCGGGCACTAAATGCAGCTACCATCAAAGACCGATTCCCTATCCCCACGGTAGATGATATGCTAGATGAGTTGTATGGGGCAGCCTATTTCACCAAACTAGATTTGCGGGCTGGATATCATCAGGTACGAGTACACGCTTCTGATATTCCAAAAACTGCCTTTAGAACCCATAATGGCCATTTTGAGTATCTAGTTATGCCTTTTGGTCTATGCAATGCCCCTTCCACCTTCCAAGCCATTATGAATTCAATATTCAATCCTCACCTTCGCAAGTTTATACTCGTCTTTTTTGATGATATTCTTGTTTATAGTCCTACTTGGGAATCACATATAGAACATGTCAGAACTACATTAGACATCCTGAGAAAACATCAGTTTTTTATCAAGGGCAGCAAGTGTGACTTTGGCAAACAGGAACTGGAGTATTTGGGTCATATTGTGACGCATCAAGGGGTAAGGGCTGACCACAAAAAAATTGAGGCCATGGTAGCCTGGCCCCAACCTGTTAATATTACTGAATTGCGTGGCTTTTTAGGCTTGACAGGATATTATCGGAAATTTGTTCGGAACTATGGACTTTTGGCTCGCCCCCTTACCAATCTCCTTAAGAAGGGTAGCTTTCAGTGGACTGAAGAGACAACGGGTGCATTCAAGCTGCTCAAACAAGCCATGACCACTACCCCAACTTTGGCCATGCCAAATTTCAATGACTCTTTCATTATTGAAACTGATGCTTCAGGCGATGGAATCGGAGCTGTCCTTACTCAGCAGGGTCAACCAATTGCATTTATGAGTCGCGCTTTGGGCATTAGTAAACGAGCATGGTCCATCTATGCCAAAGAAATGCTCGCAATTGTAGAAGCAATCCGAACCTGGCGGCCATATCTGCTAGGCAGGAAATTCTTCATTCAAACCGATCATCGGAGTCTCAAATATTTTTTGGACCAGCGTGTGGCTACTCCTGAACAACAAAAATGGGTAGCAAAGCTTTTGGGCTATGACTACGAAATTCTTTACCGGCCAGGGCGAGAAAACTCAGCCGCTGATGCCCTTTCCCGCCGCCCTGACAGTCCTCTCCTTAATCCTTTATTTGTTTCCCAAGTTACTCTTTGGGATGACATAAAAAAAGCCGCACAGGATGATCCTTATATGCAGCAAGTGAGCCGCCACTCCACTACAAATTCCACTGGTCCATACTCAATGCGCGATGGTCTTTGCTTCTACAAAACTAAAGTAATTGTTCCACCTGCTATCCGCCACAAGCTGCTGCAAGAATTCCATGACAACAAGATGGCAGGGCATTCTGGTGTATTGAGGACATTCAAAAGATTAGCTCAACAATTCTATTGGCCATCCATGTACCAGTCTGTCCGAGACTACATTACGCAATGTGAAGTTTGCCAAAGAACAAAAACTGACACTCTGGCTCCAGCGGGACTATTACAGCCACTTCCCATTCCCTGTCAAGTGTGGGATGATATTAGTCTCGATTTTATTGAAGGTCTTCCGTCCTCCCACGGCAAAGATAGTATGCTCATTTTGTTGCCTTAACCCATCCATTTTCTGCAAAGATTGTAGCTGAGCACTTCGTAGAGCACATCATTAAACTCCATGGCATGCCAAAGTCAATTATTAGTGATCGCGACCCCATCTTCGTCAGCAAATTCTGGCAGGAGTTCTTCACTCTATCTGGAACCAAGTTGAAGTTGAGCACTGCCTACCACCCGCAGACCGACGGACAAACCGAAGTTGTGAACCGCTGTGTTGAACAATATCTCCGTTGTTTCGTCCATCAATGGCCACGAAAATGGTATAGTTACTTACCTTGGGCAGAATTCTGGTATAATACCACCTACCACAGTTCAACGGGGATGTCACCTTTCCAAGCTTTGTATGGTCGGCTGCCTCCCTCCATTCCGCTTTATTTTGATGGGTTATCTCGGGTTAACGAAGTTGATAAAAATCTCTTACAGCGGGATGATCTGCTTCGGCACCTGAGAAGGAATTTGGAAATGGCCGCTAATAGGATGAAACAAACAGCCGACAAGAGGAGGAGAAATGTGGAGTTTCAGGTCGGTGAAATGGTTCTTCTCAAGCTCCATCCGTATCGCCAACAAACTGCCTTCAAACGTGTCCATCAGAAACTTGCTAGTAAGTTCTATGGCCCTTATCAGATTGAGAAGCGGATAGGCAATGTTGCTTACCAGCTACACCTGCCAGCAGGCACCAAGATTCACCCTGTTTTTCATGTCTCCCTCTTGAAGAAGTATGTTGGGGGTCCTCCACAAGTGACTCTTGAGCTTCCACCTATTACTGACGAGGGCGTGGTGTCAGTAGAACCCGAAACTCTCCTTGATATGCGCTGGATTAAGCAAGGCGACCGATTCGTTGAGGAGCGCTTGGTGAAGTGGACGCAATTGCCCAAGGAAGATGCTACGTGGGAGGAAGCCTCACTGTTGCGTCATCAATTTCCTTATCTGGACCTTGAGGACAAGGATCCAATTGGCGGGGGGAGTATTGATAGGCTAAGAAGATCTCAGCGGACTCCTAAAAAGAATCCCAAGTTTTTAACTTGAGTTGGACCAAGTCCAAAGACCAAGTCCAAACCAGTAGCTGGCATTGGACCAATAATAAGCTTTCTTTTATTCTGATGTTTTGTAATTCAAAGTTGTTATAACTTATTTCCTTGAATGTTGGAGTTGAAGCTGATCCATTAAGCTTAACTCTATTTATTAGAACGTGAGCAATAAAGAAAGGGGAGAATAGTTTGTGTGGTTTATCTTTCACCCTAAGAAAGTAAGTAATTTCTACTGCTGTGATTGGGACCTATCAGAGATCATAGCTTGAGCGGGTGTCAAAAAAAAAAAACGGGAACCAGCCACTGGAATAATGCTCCATACTCGATCCCCTGTCTGAGACTTCTTTAACCTCCAGTTGATGCTTAGCCGGCCGGCCAGTTAAGCCACCGCCCGGCCAACTGCCTGAACGTTGTAATTTCAATATATACAGTAAATTGGTGTGCCTCTAAGTACGTAGGCAAGTTGCTGAACCTCGTACGTAAATCTGTGCCTCGATTATTCTTTTTTTTTTTTTCTAGCTTGCATGGATAATTTTTTGTTTGATGTTTGTTTCTTCAATAATTCATAGTTTTCAAGATTACAGGAGACTTTAGGAATTGCTTTAATCCTATCATACACTATCACAGTGAATAACTATTTTCGGTGCTTCTATTGAAAAATATTATAGGTACCATTTTTTTAAATAAATAAACTAATACCCAGCACTAGCTTCCAAAAAACTTGTTAATAACTCGCACTCTTCTTCAATTAGTTAACCCGCTGCGTGACTAACATATCCAAGGTAAAAACGGTTTTTCCCTTCCCCGGGAATGGGTGAGTTTGACCGTAAAGCTATCGTGATGAATGGTGTGGGAGACTTTAGAATATATATATATATATATCCTGCAACTAGAAGATTTATTATCCTATTATTAAAAATTAATAATGACAGAGCTTTTAGGAAAAATGATGAAAGTTGCCTTACATGCCACCCCCGCGTGCTACTTGCAAGTAACTGTAGCTTATATATAGCTGCTGCGTGTGTTTATATATATATGTGTGTGTTTATATGTATAAGCGTCAAAACTAGGAAGTTAAGGAACAAGGGCGTTCGTTCGGCAAGTCTATAGCTAGCCTGGTATAGTATAGGTTTTCTCTTCTCTCTCTCTAGATATATATATATATATTGGTCGAAGTTGTTGATAAAATACCAATTTCTCCTATATAATTTCAAAATGGATGCGTGTCTCATCGGCCGGCCTCAGAAAGCTTACCTAGACTGGCTACTGAAATCCATATCCTTCCTGGTTGTCATGCCATATATTTCCTAACGGCTATTAATATGAACAATTACAAAATGGTGGCGTCTCTCAATGTGAAAAGTCAAGGGCTCTATTGTACCCGACTGAAATTAGTGGGCAATCATTCACTTTGGTGCCCCAATTCAGAAAGCAAAATATTGCATTTAGCCCGTTTTTTTATTTCTTATCTGAGATTAAGACTTGAAGCGTGTCCAATACAATTTTGAAGGAATCAAGGAACAAACCCAAGAAACAGAAAAGTACCCTCTTATAATAAAACGCATATTAATATATTTTTGCAAGCGTCATAAAAATCGCATACAAGAGGACAAAAATATTAATCTTTTTTTGGAAGTGATCTAATTTAATCAGCAACATGTGACAATTGAGAAACCGCCCGAACCCACTAAATGCAAGTCGCAAGTTGAGGCACAAAAAAAATACTTGCTATAAACATATAAAATTATAAATTAAAGCAGTATTTTGTTAAAGTTATCATTAAATACAAATAAATGCTACTTATAATTAAAATTATATAATTAATAAATAATTGTGATGACGTAATAGCATATTATATCATTAGATGATAAAGAAAATAATAATAATAATAACTGTTCACATCACAATTTTATGGTGATTATTTTTCTTAAATATGATATGAACCCTTAAATTTAAATATGATTTAAAATAAAGTTGGTTGTTGCTTTACTTTTCTCATTATCATTATCATTCCTGTAATATATATAATATATTTAACCGTTAGAATTTAACTTTCAGTTTTAAGTATAAGAATTTATCATAAAAGAGTCACAGTCAAATAAAAGTTAAACCTAAATCATTAGATTGTAAACTCAATGGCTGAAAATACACAAATAACATGTTGATAATTTATCATATATATGTCTGTGTGCGGGCGCGTTTTATTATGTAACTTTTGAAAATTTAAAATAATAGTTAATATAATCTCATATAATATAACATGAGCAAGATATTATTATTTTCTAATTTGATTAATATAAAAATAAGATAGTAGTATTTACAATTTTAAATTAGATATTGTTTAATTTTAATATATCCATATTCAACTGACAAGTCATGTTTAATTAAATAATTAATAAAATTAAATTTTTATTTCATCTAACAATTTTGTAGGAACTCGTGCAAAACAAAATTCCATTTTCTGAAAATTTTTATCAAACAAATTAGTTTAACACGTAAAAAAACAACAAAGAAAATATAACAATAATATATTCATACAATCTTAATAAAAATATAATAACTATACGTATAAAGTCATAAACAGCATATAATAACTTAATTTTTTTATGTCATAATTATTAGAAAACACATAAAATTTATCCATAAAATAAACAAATAGATAATTATATACATGTCTTAGATGAATTCATATCTCATGTAATACCAAAAGTATACGATTACAATACTTTCAATTTCAATAGTTAGATTTGTATTCAATGACTTATATTATATTTTCATTTAATTAGAGTTATAGTTATATAAAAGTCAATTTTTATGAATCATTATAGCCGGTGTATAGTTAAATAAAAGTACAACATAAATTAATGAATAGCTTGAATAGAGATTCAATTGGCCCAATTGAAAGTATTGCATGCTATATGAATTTGTTTTAAACTTATGACAAGTAAACTAATGTGTGCATGTAATTTTTATAAAATGAAATCTTTCAATCTAAACGGTTAGAACTTTATCTAGTAGTTTAGATTACACTTTCATTTAATCATCATTTTGATAAAATGATTTCATTGTAGCTATGGTAGAGTTAGAAACTATAATATGGGCGATTGGATTTGCATACAACTCAAATTAAAAGTTAGCATGCTACTCTCTAGCAAACTGCAGGATCGCATTACAGGATTGATGGAGTCCATATTTTGACTATAGTGAGAGAGTGTGAAGCATTGAAGAAAAAAGCGTGAAAAAGAATTTTCGTTGATTTATCTTTAATTAATTTATTATTTTCTTTTCTTCTCTTTTTTATAGATCAATTTAATTAAATATTCTTATGTTATTTTCATTTTATTTATATACTAACCAAATGTTAAGTTAGTTTTTCTATTTCGGTGTTATTATTTTAATTACTATCATAACCCTCAAAGAGTATCAAAAAGTTAAATTAATTGCTTATTGGATAAAGCGAGAAGCATTGATTTGGTAGAAAAAAATGAGAGAAACTCAAACGCAAGACAGTCGTGGTCCAATGTAAAATTGGTGACAGATGAAGCAATTATTATAGGCCAGATTTTTCTTACTTGGTACCTCGAAACTAACGTAACCACGAGACGAATAACAAACAAACACCATGACGGCCTCCATAACCAATGACTACCAAATGGACCCTTAATCCCCCACTAGCCATCGACTCATCGACACTCACAATTATAACACACCAATGAAGGCCAACATTCATATAGGAAATCACACCTATAACAACTTTTTTACCCATTACCTTTTTCCAGTAGTTATAGGGCTAGCTTGGCAATACTTTTAGAAGGTTGCTTCTGCTTATTTTATAAGTAGAAGCAGGAAAAACTAGTTGGTAAACTTTAAAAAAGTGCTTATAATTTTTTTTTTGCTCAAAAGCAGAATCTGTAAAGACTTGTATTTGGGTTGATTTAGGAGATAGTCTTTCATTGATAAGAAAAATATTATTTTGGTATCGTGCTCAGTGATATGAACATTTTAGCAGTTGTTAGGTCCAATTTGGAGTTCGCAATCTTGAAAGGCTAGTTGTGTAATTTTGGGTATTTATTAATTAAAGAATTCTTTGATCCAAGGGTACCACATCCCTGTACTCATTGAGAAGGTGAATTGCAGAGAAGACTACTTGGTGATTGAATCCAAGAGGCAACGATGACGATCAAAGGCTGATCGTGGATTCGTTCTTAGAGGGAAAAGAAGAGGGTTCTTGCTTTACTGATCTTCAAATTGGTTTCTTCTTTTCGCTCTTTGCAGAATTAAATTAATTGATTTAAGTATAGATATTGGTGTTTGTTTGCTCAAATAAAAAAATTAAAATCTGTTTCCACCGGGTTAATCGTTAACCCTATTCCAGTATTCTAACAGCAGGAACCCACCGTGATTAGATTTCTATACCACCCTTGAAACCCATCGGCCGTGACTGGCCTCTAAAAGCAACGACTAATTGCCTAGCTCTTCCCTAATTCTACAATTTTTGTAGATTTCGATCACTTTTCGGCCAATGGTTTCGTTTATATCCAAAATTCATCCAATTTTGAGTTTTAAACACCAACTTACGACCACAAACAACATCATATGGCTTAAAGGAAGCCTAAACACACTTTATGACGAATTAAAATGCCCTAAACACGAAATTTCATCAAAATTCCGGCCAACCACACATCCACACTTTAATTCCTTTAATTACTCATTTTAACTCGTTCTTTCGCAAGCAAATCACACAAATATGTTAGAAATCATGTTCTAAATATGTTATGACCATCAATTTGGTCAAATAAACTCTAATTTCCTTTCTTCCCAAATTCCAGGGTTCATTATAAATTCTCAATTTCTAGCAAAATCATGCATAATTGATGCAATTAAATGGCATGGGGAGCTAGGAACACCTACCTAGAAGCTACTCTGATGCTTGGATCGCTCTAAATCACTTAAAATTAGCATCTTTGGTTTCCACGGATCCTCTCCCATGCACTGCCCCAAACGACGAATGTGACTACGTTCTCTCTCTCTCTCTCTCTCTCTCTCTCTCTCTCTCTCTCTCTCTCTCTCTCTCTCTCTCTCTCTCCTATGTTATGCTACTTATACTGTTGTTATTATTACAACAGTGAATCCTCAAAAATAATTAATTGACCTCTTGGGATCACGAATGTAGAGACCTGTGTTTAGGTTGATGTGAGATAGTCATTATTTGGTAGTGCGGATACCATTTTGGTATTGTACTCGGCGATATGATCGTTTTGGCTGTAGTTGGGCCCAAGTTGTTGGGCCCAATTTGGAGTTTGGGCTCCGAAAGGATTTTGGTTGTGGTAATTAAAGAATGAACGTGAAAGTATGAATAGAGGAGAAAGGGAAAGAGATAGAAAAATTGGTCATTTGCGTTCAATTGGAGAGAGCGTGAAGAGTTGAGAGAGAGAGAGAGAGAGAGAGAGAGAGAGAGAGAGAGAGAGAGAGAGAGAGAGAGAGAGAGAGAGAGAGAGAGAGTGGAATGTGGAAGCTTGGATTTGGAGCTTGGAGCTTGGCTTTTGGGTTGATTCCTTGGTGAATCTTTACCTAGTAGGTGTTCCTAACCTTTTATTTCGTTTCTTTTCTTGAGCCTGTGTGATTTGGGTATAAATTGTGAGGGTTAGCATGAACCCTAGGTTTTTGGGAAATCTAATTTTAGAATTGGATGTGGTAATTTAAGCATGTAAAGTGTGAGTATGATATGAGATATAGTATTGTAATTGTGTATCTAAAATTTGGGGGATTTATACTTATATGGTTAATGGGGGTTGAGAAGTCAACCATGGGGAACATGTATCTAAATCTAGATCGGAATTTATATCTGTTTATATATGTATATGTATGTATCTGTGGCTGCTATGCGATTTAGAGGCGCTTAGGACGCGTTATGTGGTACATAAATTATAGCTTATTAAGTACGAATTGGGTTTGCGGGTGTCTGGGAGTCACTGGGTCGATTTCAGACGAAGAACAAGCTGAAACGACGATGAACAATGCTGCTTGGTGTGTTGGTGCGTTTTGGAGCTAGAAAGTCTCAGAGTCGAAGGTCGCAGAGTCAAAAGTCTAAGGGTCGAAGGTCGAAGGGTTGCAAGTTTGAGGGTCGAAGATCGAGGGTTGTAAGGTCGAAGGTCGAAGGTTAGCAGCTCCGAGCTGCAGATCTTCGAGGCAGAGTCCTACGGATCTTCGAGGCAGAGAGCTACGAGTCTATGTTCCAGAAATCTTTGAGGCTACGACTGCGAGTCTTCGAGGCTGTGTTTCTGCGAGTCTTCGAGGCTATGTTTCTACAAGTCTTCGAGGCTGTGTTTCTACGAGTCTTTGAGGATGGGCTTCGAGCTTCGAAGCTGGGTTTCAGAGAGCCTTCCGGGCTATTCCGTTGAGACATTCTTATGCCTTTTTATAGGTATGGAAATGTTGTTATTTGCTTGGTATAAAATATGATGTACAAGGGTTGGTTGATGTGACTGGTTATTCAACCAAGGTCCCATGCAGGGCTGGCTGTTAGCCAAGGTCCCCTATATGGCTGATTGATAGCAAAAGGTCCCACGAGTGGCTGCTTTTATGTTATGGTCCCACTATGGTGGGCAGGCTGTAAGAGCCTTGCCATGTGTTGATCAGCTATGCTGTAAAGTCTGTGTGACTTATTTGTGTGAGCCTGTTTGACTTAATTATGTGAACCTCACATGTCTATGTTCTATGGATGATGCATGTGTGTGTGTTTATGCTTTCATTGGTATAGCGTAGAGCACTGTGTGCATTATTGTGTGCTTAGACTTTTACTGGCACATGTATACACGGGTAGTGTGTTGTAGGTCACCTAATGAGCCATTGTCTTCACCCTACATTGCTGTCTTGATTTTCAGGTCTAGGTAGGAGGTAGCTTTGGGGTTTATCATCGACCATACATAGCATACCAGACCATTTTTGATGTATGGGACTATGTCCATCCTGCTGATTTTGTATTATGACTGTGTTGCTTCCCGGACATGGGTCAGTGGATGTTGTACTGTATTTTATAATATTATATAATATGATGTGATGATGTTTTCAGTTAGTTGCACGATTTCAGGAGTACAGGAATACTCTTGTATGATTATATAGGTGCATTCGGCAGCACTTGCTGTGGGCCCCTTTTTGGTGCTAGTCACTAACCCCTTGTCCATGGGTGCGAGTATGAGGTAGTCATATACCCAGTTTCGGGTCTCCCGGAGTTGGGGCGTGACAAGAAACTCCAAATTAAGCTTAATTACAGTTCAAACACTTGAAATGATGAACACATAACTATGCAGATGTTTCCCAACCCATTTGACCGCTCAAACGCAAGGTCAACCAATAAACCACCAAAAAGTTAACCAACGAGCCACTCTGGGCTCCAACCCAGAATCAGGCCCAACTAGCATCAAAACACTTATAGGAACGGCCAAATTACTGTTCGGATAGTTGTATTCCCAAAGAATCGTTATCTCTCAACATTATCTAAAATACGGGTATTTACATATTCTGCTCGAAGCATAAATAAAGATAGAAATATAAAGACATTTCAATACTAGAATTACCTAGTTGGATAGGATTTATGGATCTAATGAGTTCATAGGTTCTAAGCTCCACGTCACACCTGCTTCAAGCTCTCTTTCTCACCCAAACATGAAATATGAATGACAATACGTTGGGTGCCTCTCACTCTCTCCCTTATTTATGTTTTCTACCTAATTTTTTAATTAATAAACACCCAAATTACATAAGTAGCCTCACGAAGTCCCAAACTATAACTTGGACCCAATTACTGTCAAAACGCTCATATCATCGAGCACGTTACCATATTAACATTTTCATCCATTAATAAAAACTATCTCATAAAGCAACCCTAGCACGGTTCTCTACAATGGCACTTATTCCCTGAATCTTTGAAGGGGAGATTCTATTGGAGAGAAGAACATGATAGTAGCTTTGTTTTAAATAGTAGTATTTTTTGGTTGGAGATTGTTGGATCAAACCTAAAATTTGGATGATGCAGATAGATAAAACCCTATGTAAATTGGTTTGAGATCTTTCAATGTCTATTCTAACTTGTTGTAGAAGATAAGTTTAACTGGATCTACACTCGTGAGTGCAAAGCTAAGGATATGATACATAATCCCGATCCGGATGAACGTGAGTGTCGTAAATCGACTTGGTAAATAACCAAGTCATTACAAGATACAAAGTAAGGATTATTAGCGCAGACTAAGTACTAAAAGATATGGACTAAGAAATCCGCGTCTTTACTCGAACGGACTAAGTCATAAAGACATGGAATAAGAATCATAGTCTACAAATTGAGCGGAGTAAGATATCACAATTACGGAATAAGGAGCTAAGTCTTCCATGCACATGGACTAAGGACAACAAAACACGGAGTAAAAAATCTGAGTCTTATACTCGCGCGGAGTAAGGAAGGATTTGTGTGGAATATGGACTCAAGTCTCTTATTCGCACAGAGTAAGGAAAAGAGATGTGGAGTAAGTCACACGGAGTAAGCAACTACTGATACGGAGTAAGGATCTGAGCATTCTCTTGAGACAGAGTAAGGAACCTTGCGATGGAGTAAGATGATATTTGCTCAAACTACTATCCTTATCATCTCAGCGCATTCAAACTCATCAACTCATTGTGTCCCAATGTAAGAAGAAATCCGTTGAAGACATTTAAGGCATGTTACACGTGGATCACATGGATACATGGAGCGAACCTCAATGCACTTCGAACTATACGAAACGAAGTTAATTCATTTATACTTCCAATGTCTTGAGCTCCACATCCGCGGCATTAATACTGAGGACAATTCCGAGAAGATTATTAATGAAGCTAGAGCCATGATGTTCAGTTCCAAGAATGTTGTCTCAGGATGTCTATAAATATACATGTAATATTAACTTGTACGAGTGCGGGCGTGAAAATATATCTTGGCTAGTATGTGTGTTATTGTAAAAAGAGTGTTACTGCAAAAGAGAGATATTCGTCCAATAGATTCAAGCTAGTGCAAATAACTTTATCTGCTATTTGAATTTGTTGTAATTATCTTTTGATAATAATACAAATTACTTCAACTATCGACTGTCTTCTGCATTGTTTTAATCTTTCAGTCTGAATTAGTGCAGTTCCAAAAGAGTGAGAAAAGAGTTTTAAAAGAGCCTATTTATTCCCCTCTAGCTTCTCAGGACTAATAGGAATGATTGATGTTTTTTCTTAGCGAAGGAATATTGCATATATAAAGTTGCAACTAGCGATTTTGAGCAAAAGAAGTATGAATATATAAGATTTTGAAGATAATCAACGATAGTATTTATGTTGTGGATTGACTAGATTCGATGGGTATTTTCAAAAGTTTTTATTTTGCTGATTTTACATTATTGCAACTGAATATGTGCTTAAGATATCCTAAAGATAACTTGGGAACGAGTTATTTATAAGTGGAGGTGAATAAGAAGACTTTCATTTTATTTATTTTTAATTAATTAATTACTTATTTTTTTCCTATATTAATATAATGAAATACCAATATATTATTTTTTAAATTTCTTAGACTAATTTAATTTTAAGTTAAAGTCTTTATTTAGTTATTATTACTTTAATTACTATTGTAACTCTCAAGGAACTATAAATAACTTAGACTTATTATAACATATGCCAATATATTATTAAAACATTGTTTTAGATTTTCTTTGAGCTTTTACATGTTTTTGTTAAAATCTCTTTGATTAGAAGCGAGTTTCTCATAATCGGTCAATTGTGTGTTAATCGATGATCGACATTAGGGGTGCTATCTGCCCCTAGTAGGGATAAAGTCTACCTATTACCGTACCCTGCCCACCCCTGCCTAGGCGGGTAGTGAAATTTTAAAACCGTACCCTACCCTATGTGTAAGTAGGGTGGGATACATCGTCCTATGGCAAGATTGGCGGGGAAGGCTTCATTTGTCTACTCTCCACTACCGGTTTTTATTGACCTCTCTTAAGATAAGCCCGCCATTTAGAGGTTTCATGAAGTAGCTGATAGAGATGATTCCAGGCCTATCAGGGGCGAACCTATTACTACCTCCCGTCACCACTTAAGTGGGGGGGTCAAATTTTAAAATTATATCCCGTCCAATGTGTAGATGGGACAGGATATCCCATTCTTTATTGGATTTGTCCATATAAATAATTTTTACTTAAATCAAATTTCTACATCATTTTTAACTAAAACAATTATTGAAAATTATTTAATTTTACTATAATAAATATCATTCAAAAATGTCAAAAATTATAAACAATAATTACAAAATAATATTTGAAATATTATAAAATTATAAATAAAAATGATTCAAATTAGGCGGGGAGGGTAGAGATGACAATTCTAGCCCGAACCGTCTCGAACTGCCCCGACCTGGACTCTTTTTCGCTGCCTCGATGAGATAACAGGGTAGTCACGGGTATTGGCCGCCCCATCCCGATCAGACATTTTAAAAATTTTTTTGAATAGTTATACCTTAAAATACCTTACCCAACCCGCCCCGACCTACTGCACTCATTAGTCCCGCCTTGCCTTGACCCGAATTCATTCGGGATAGGTTCGGTTTACTCACTATTCGATCCCGACTTGCCCCATTCCCATCCATGGGGACGGAGATAGAGCAGGATATCCTGCTACTTATTAGTGCTTCCCATCCCCACCTAAGCGGAGTATCAAGTTTAAAGGTCGCACTCTACTTTCGCCTAAGCGGGATAACCCGGCCTGCATAGTAGGGACAGGATGGATAGCGGGCAAAATAATGAGTGCGAATATCCCTTGTCCATTCCTAATAGACATGAATCATATATATATATATATATATATATATATTAAATTTATTAATTATGAAAACCGTCTTACACACAATTTAATTTTTTAACCGATGATCCGTGTTAAGAAAAACTTTGATTTAATAGCGCCTCTCAACGATCATTATTTAAGAAGTTATCGCTCCCTCTATCTCTGTTAATTTGTTAATTTGGGGACGCTTACACTATATGATTGTCAGAATAAATAAATTGGATGCGGAGGATTTGGTGAGCTGGCGTGTGAATCAAAAGAGAAAGAAAAAAGATAAAGGGTACACACGCGTCAATATTTCATGAAAATGTTACGATACAAATACTGTTGCAAAGTGTTGAGTAATGAGATATTGATAGCATTGAATTGCATGGGGAAAATGGTTAGCGGTGTGGCTTTTCCAACGGAACGGATCCACACATATGCTGTTCAGTTTATCGTAATTTATTATTTTAATTCTAATCTTTCCTTAATGAAGTAGGTTTAGGTTGACAAAGGTAACTATCTCCCTTCAATATCTCTCAAAATTTGATGTGGAAGACTGCACGAACTGGCTGATTAGTTGACGTACGCTAACTTCGTATCCCCTCTTTTAATTAGATGCTAATCCCTTATATAAGCATCAACAGCTAAGCAAATGAATTAAAATAGTTGTCAGGCCCTTAATTTACCATCTTCTACTACTACACTTATGGCTTTTGAAGTTGGCCGGCCACGCTGCGTGTTCGTATATATGTATTATCCATTTAATGGACTCATAGTCATATCGATTTCCAGTAATTTTTCAGTTTTTTTTATATTGATTTTGAATATATCGCGTACTTATTTATTATTAAAATGGAAACGCATGCCTGTTCCGAAAAATAACCAAATAAAATGAAAAGCAAATGCCCGGAAATTCAATAACCACCAGGAATCAACTCCCACGCTTTTAAGGGGGCTGAAAATTCAAAGCTTACCGTTGGAATTTGAATTCATATTAAATATCAGCTACCATACGGCCAGGGGGCACCAAATTTGTCAAAGTAAAAAAAAAAACTCATCTCAGATCTGTAAAATTGTTATTATAATTATTTTTTCCATGACGCAATTAATTTTTTATCTTTTGGGGGGTCCTTTTTCTATGGGTTCTTAATTTGGTTTGTTTGGGTGGCATTGGAAAATGGCTTAAATTGTGGGAATTTAATCACAGTTAGGAGATGACAGGAGAGGAGGGCGTGAAACACCTATTCTTCAGCCTTTTTCAAATGACCAAACTGATAGAATCATCGCACATTAAAATTGTTTTTTTCCCTCTCTCTCTCTCTCTCTACCCCTATCTCCAATAATATTAATAATATAATAACTAAATAAAGGGAAAGAAATTAAGGAAATGAATTCCCCATTCAACAACGCCCTCAGAAGTCTCTGACCCGATAGTTCTGTCACAGAATCTGCATGTGTACGTACGTCGTTTGCTTACCGCGTCCCGCACTCCCCTCTTTAATGCATAGAGAGAGAGAGAGAGGCAGAGAAACCAACCAAGAATCCTAGGGCCCTCTTTTTTCTCTCTCCTCTCTCTGTTTTTTTATTTATTAAAACTTAATTTCGAATTACTTTGATTCCATCAAATTATCCATAAATAATCAATAAAACGCGCAAACCTCTCTTCTATATATATATATATATATATATGTTGCAACCTCCTTCCAATACCATTTCTCTGTTTCTTTCTTTTTATTTATAAGAAGTCCTTGGGAGACCCAAAAACCAGCCAGAACACAAACTAGCACAAAGAGAGAAAGAGAGAGAGCTTGGGAGGGTCATGCAGGTTTTCTGATTCAACAAGTCCATTCCCGAATCTACTTCATACTCTTTTCTTTTGAACCTAACCTCTGCGGATTGTCTTCTTCTTGTTATATATATATATATATATATATATATATAGAGAGAGAGAGAGAGAGAGAGAGAGCGCTTCAAGCGTTTGTTTTTGTTTGTATGGCTATTCAAGCGCAGCAATTGTGTTGGGATGGTGGGTTTTCTTTAGGAGCTGATCGGATGGACATTCATGGTGGTTTCAATGAGTTTTACTCTAATCTCCAACAGCAATACCAACAGCAAACACAAGTCCAGATTCAACAGCAGCAGAGAAATCAAAGTCCGCAGTTCACCCACAACAGTGTTCTGTTTCCCACTTCAAAACATGTCAACATCTACGGCCAACCCCACACGCAAGTCAATGCCAATCCCCATCACCATTGCTCCTCCATGGCTTCTCAAACAGAAAACCAGAAGCAAGAACTGGATCGATTCATCACTCTTCAGGTTGATTTTTTGTTTTTTGTTTCAAATTCCTTTTGATTTGATTATGATCACAAGTACATAAAAATGGGTTGTACCTTATTTGTTTTTCAATCCAGAATGAAAGATTGAGACTAGCGTTGCAACAGCATAGTAGGCAGCAACTGAGTGTGCTATTGAGCAAATTGGAATCCAAAACGCTTCCACTGCTGAAGCAAAAGGACTATGAGATCGCGCAGGCGGCGAATCGAACACTGGAGCTCCAAAATGTTTTGAGGAAATTGGAGATGGAGAATCAAACATGGAAACGAATCGCCAAGGACAACGAAACAGTGATTGACAACCTCAACCACGCCATGGAGGAGTTGAAGGAAAAGGCCTGTGGCTTGTTGTCCAATGGCGTGGAGGACGCAGGGTCCTGCTGCGACGAAGGAGGGGACAAAGCAATGGAAAACAGTGGGGAAGAGGAACAGAGCAGCAACCCAATGATGAAAAGTAAGATGGCGTGCCGTGTCTGCCATTCTCGGAGGTCGTGCGTCATGTTCCTTCCCTGTAGGCATCTCTGTTCGTGCAAAGCTTGCGAGACCTTCCTCGATTCTTGCCCGGTATGCACGACGGTCAAGAAGGCTTCGATTGAGGTTCTCATTTTTTAAATTTATTATCTCGGGAAAATACAAAAACAGAGCAAGACTAGGGAATTGGATCAACCGTATGTAACAGGTCTGATTCGAACGATCACGGGCATGCTCGTTTTTAGTTTTTTTTTTTTGTTTTAAATTTTTATAAATAGATAGATTGTTGGATGTTCTTGAACAGCCCAAATCCATCAATCAATCCCCAATTGAACAGCAAAATTGCAAGAGGGTACAGCATCTTTAATCTTATTTTGTTATATTTTAAAAGAATTGTAGACTTTTTGATTTTATTCCTTGGGTTGGTGATATATGCACTTTTCCAAACTTGTGTTATATATATATATATATACATACATATTCCAAGGGATGGATAGCAGCAGGATAGGGTCTTCTATTGATGGGTGGAGTAGATTGATTTGATTATTCCTTTCCTTCTTGCTTTACTTTCTTTTTACAGTGTCTGATAGAAGCAATGTCACGGTAAGCTGCATGGAGTGTTTATGGGTTCAGGGACGGACGGACATGAGTCGGGAACGGGTTAGACCCGACCCAATATTTGATTTGGTAATTGCTTGATATGGATATGAATTATCCTATACGTAATGAATGATTTATTGAGTATTTTATTATATAGTATATTTTTATATAATAATTTTAGCTAGTAAACAAGTATATATTTTTTAATTTTATAATACAATAAATTTAATAATAATAATAATTTTTTACACAAAATTATATTAATAGTTTATATAAATATATTTAATTATATATATCATGGGTATGTGTATGATGACTGATGAGTAGGATAAATGGGTTTTCTTATACTAGTTTATACTCAAAATTTAATTAATACCTCATTATCCATCTAGGAAGGCGTTACCTGACAAAATAAGATAGTAGGGATGAATAACATCACCATACCCAGTAGACCGGATAGAATAGCATCCCTACTATCCGTTCACTTTTCCACTTGACACAGGAACTTTTTTTTTTTTTTTGGGTCTTCTTCCCTGCACTTATAATTATTCTCATAAAAAACAATTTTCTTTCTAGTAGGTGATTTATTGTGGGAACAAGGGTATTATTCTACCACGTAGAAAAAATATAACTTAATTTAATGCTTGATATTCATGGTGTACTGTTGAGGGTCCAAATTGATTTTAATTTGAAGTGGACGGTCACCGAAGTTAAAGTCACACCCAAAAAAAGCAAATGGAGGAGCCACAAATAAAGCTCCTCTTTGATGGTAAGAATCTACTGTCCATCTGCATAGGACTTTTTCACTGCCAATTCGTCAAGCCTCAACCCCAATCACCACAGGAGTCTTTTTTTTTCAACTCTCTCTCTCTCTCTCTCTGTTGCAGTATTTATTCAAAATCTAGCCCCTTCGATTTCAAAGGCCTATATTATTAACCCATTTAATAATATTAACTTTACCCAACCTGTTTGGAACTATTTATGATATTGAATCTTTTGCAATTTCGCGCAGGCAAGGATATAACATAATAATTTAATACACTTTATCGAGTCTACTTTAACATTCATTGCTATATATATATATATATATATATATATATGATAGATCAACAAATAGTATAAAAATAAATATTAAATAACTTGTGTAAGCAGCCCTGTTGAAATAGCTTTTTATATAATTAATTGCCCTACAATTTATTTGCCCTATTTTGACTGGTTTTTTAATAAAAACTAAAAGTTAAAATTAATTTAGGCGTCGGCCGGTTTCTCAATATGGTCTGTTCAACTTTTTCAAATAAATAAATAAGTAAACAACCGGTTTTCAAACAAATGTTGGCTTAAACTAACACCCCTGATACAGATTTGACAATATATTATTAATTAGCTTGCAAGTGAGCAAAACTCAATTCTATAAAACTCTTCCATATTATATATATACATACATACATACATATATATATATATATATATATATAAACTAGTAGTACGTACGTACGTACGAATTATGATATAAGCGTGTTTAAGTAGAGACCAGCCTGCATGACGCACTGAGATAATGCCACGGGATGGCAGGGAGTGGGGTTTGAGCCCCTCCGCACCAAAGGTTTTTTTATTTTTTTGGAAGGTGGAAAAATGTCACTAAAGATAATGCCTCCAGAAGGGATTTGGAAAAAAAAGGACACACACACGAACCCTGTGAGCGAGAATCATTTATGTTTTACCAGTGCTTTAACTTGGACATAAAAATTCAAAAGCTCTAAAGATAACGTAGGTGATGCTTTGGGCCAATGCCAGCAATGGCATCTAGATGCGGCAGGTTTGATATTCTTGACACCTGTGAGTGTCCCTTTTGGTTGGGTCACAAGATAGACCAAGCATGCATTCACTCACTGCCTCATTGCCTAATAAAGTGGCACCACCATACCCACTCACTGATGAAAAGAAGAAAAAAAAAGAGGAAAAAAGCCAAAGCCCATTCAGAATCATAACTACCTACCCTTATTTCCAAATGTCACTGCCTACTACATTGAAAGTGAATGCCACTGGCCAGAGTCCCAGTGGACAGCATTAGCCATTGAAAAATGACCTAACCTTACCTAGCCCTTCGCCCTTTGCAATGAAACTGCGCCTGAGGCCATCACTGCAGAGTGGAGCGCAAATAAATGGGTAGCCATTTTTATTCAAGATTTTTAGCCTTTCAAGGAAGCTGACAACTCAATGGCACAAAAGGTGTCGAGATGCATGACTGCGATATTGCATATATAATAAGTCTCTTTTATTTCATTGTCCATCCAATCCGTGGTGACTAGTGGGGGAAGCTGAGAAATTAAATGACTTGTACATACATATAATATGATTTCTTGGATAGGAATATCAAAATGGTGAAAGTTGAGTAAGTGCATTATTGGTCATCAATACACAATTCCCAAATAGATAGAAAACACAAAAAACAAAACTCTCCTAGATTATTAGATGGCCACATTCACCATCACCCTTTGTTGTTATTTTAGATTATTATCATTCATTTTCCTAGTTTCCAATGAATGAAAAGCATATTTGAGATTGGGAAATTAAAAGCAGATACCTAAATACATAATAATTATGAAAAACGACAGATTGGCAGTTTCAAAAACAAGAAAAAGAAGCAATCTTTTCCTTACAGTATATATATATATATATATACGTGTGTGTAAACAAATGTTACCATTAGATTCGCTTCTTTTCACTTTTCAGTTTTCACCCACTGTGAGACTCTCCTCATTTGATTTGAAGTTCCCCATTAACCCCTCCTCTTACCCGTCCAATTAAAGTCATTATTATTATTATTATTATTATTATTATTATTATTATTATTTAATAATTTACAATCAAAGTTCGAAACGAAAAGACGTCGGTAGCCTTGCCGGCTGGCCGCCAACGCCGACACGCATCGATCGCCGTGCGGGGGGCCTGCTCGTGAAATTTTCGTCCTTCTTTTTGACATGAAATCTGGGTCGTGCTGACGTGGATTTACGCCATTGGTTGCAAATCTTCCACGTCAGCCTAGATTTTTTGTAACTTGCATTTCTATTTTCTACGCTCCGGATCATTGAACAACGATAGTAGTCGATCTATATTAGGATTTTGTTAAAGCGAGCAGTTGTGATTGGTGAGATTCGTGTCATTGCATTTATATTTAAATCCTAGATTAAAATAAAAAACAAAAATTTTATTATGTGAGCAATGATTCCGACATAGATAATGATGGAGAAGAACCGTATTAATGTGCGGCCTCACAAAATAATTCAAAAGGATAAAGTCATTAACTATTCATATATATATATATATATATATAAAAGTAATTTTTAATAATAAAATTTAAAATTATTTTAAGTTCATTGGATTTAAGTATAGATAAAATTCTAATAAATGTCATATAAGATAACTCGTATTACATATTATAGTTATTTATTTTAATTAGATTATAAAAGAAATAAAGAGACTATGATGTTGCATATGTAGTAGATGAGATAAATAATATTTATAATAAAAAATTATAAATCAGACATTATCTAATTTATATAGAACAAATTGATGTTTAGCTAAAAAAGTTACATTTATTAAATTAATTACTTAGTTGATTAATATAATTAAAATCATATTTTATCTAATAATTTTACAGAAGTTTTTGCAATAGAAAATTTTATTTTTTTAAAATACCTTAATGAAGAAAAACTAATTTAATAAACATTAAGAAGATTGATTAGATAAAGTTAATACATAAAATATAATGTTAAAATAAATTAGAACATAAATATATTAATAATAATGTACTAGAAGTAGACGTATAAAATAATAATAACAAATAAATAATATATGACAAAATTAAAAATATTAAAATGATAGTTATTAATACTTACATGAAAGTGATCGATGTAAGATCGACATAGCATGGAAGTAATCGAGGTTGACTCGTGAAGATTCCATAGAGCTTTTTCAAAGGATGGTTGATATAGTCAATATATATGTGCTCAATGTTGTTGATTCAACTACACATCAACCGTGCTTGAAAGGAAGTTGGTCGACATGGGTGTCTTGTCAACATGAGAAAATGGTATTCGATGTGATGGATGTGCGTGTATAATTGGTTGACGTCGACCCTGTAAGAATGTATTTTCGATATATGTCGTTCTGTTATGCAATTAAGCTTCTAGGTATTTTGTTCTGAAGCAAAGAGAGACTATGGGTAATCGTCGGTCGGTTTGGGCGAATAACATCACTTTGCTAAATTGAATTTTTGGTTTTTAGTCAGATTAATAGAATTATTCAATCCGTCTAAATCGTTTTATTCAGTATTTGATCGGTCGATTTGTTAGGTTAAATCGGGTTAACTATTTTCATACTTAACTCTAATATCCTCAATATCTTACCTTAAATTCACAACATCAACATAAACTAGAATACAAAATCTAATATTTAATCCAAACAAACCAAATTAAATAAATTGTTATCATCAAAAAAATTTTTGGACTAAACCTAGGAAGTCCGCAACCAATGGACTTCCACTTCCACTTTATAAAATTTTTATATTTCTTATCGTGTTTGAGAAAAATTTTCATCCAAACATGTTCATCGGTCGGTTTGGGCGGGTTGCACTATTTATTTAATCACTTTATTCAATTTTTGGTCGGGTTAATAGACCAATTAACCCGCCGAAATAAACATCGGTTTATTCGATTTTTGATCAGTCAGGTTATCAGGTTAAATCAGTTTGTCGATTTTTATGCTTAGTACAAGGAGAGAGAGAAACCCTATTTTCCGATCGTGCCTACTACGTTCTTGAGGGTGGGAAATGTTTAACGAAGTGGAGCAAAGAGGATCTTCTAATTCGAAACCTTAAGTTCAATCGAATCCGAGGCAGAGATTCTTTTCTATTCTCTTACCCTTTGTTGTTATTATTCGATTAGAAACTCAATTTTATGGCATGGAAATTATATACTTATATATATATATATATATATTTAAATTCATATAGACATGATCTCTTATATGAATGTTGGCTTTTAATGGTACATTATGCACATGTTATTTGGTTTGACAACGGTTATAAAAAACTAAGGGTCTATTTTCGTGGTAGTTGGTTAAAGATAAAGTCATGAGGGTTATAGGCCGTTAGAGTGTCTGTTGTGTCTGGGGGTTGTTGTCTATCTCTTGTTCGCATTCCTTCGTGTAAATTCTGCGATAAAGCTTCATGGGGTACCTTGGAAATCATAGGAGGACTTGTGGTTGAGAGTGAGTGTTATGAGGTTTAACATAATTTTTAACTACTTTAAGTCAAGGCTCGTGTAATGTATATGTGTTGAACTTGGGTATCGTCATGGGTTGAGAAACATTATCTTGAATTGTATATTGTATGGTCATGCATGCCATGTGGAGTGTTCTTGCTGTATGGATGGATATGTTAACTTGTAATTTTGTGTTTTAAATTATACTATGTGACACTGTGATATGGAGTCTGTGTGGCTAAGGGTGAAAGTTTGTGTGACTAGTTATGATAACATATGTGGCTGAAGTTGTGATTGTAATGTCCCAAATTTTTGACCCTCAGAAACCGATGAGTGAATGTAACAGCCCAAGTCCTCCGTAGCACGATTTTGTCCGGTTCAGGGCCCAAGCCCAATACCCAATTTTGTTCTTGGTAGTGTCACACAAACACCCCAAAAGGCCTCGTGCGAGAAGAAGTCTCCACACCCTCTTAAGAGGCACACTCTGTTCTCTTTCCCAGCCAATGCGAGACTTACAACGTCTTCAGACTTCATAGTGAATCTTATGCCTGCACTCGAAGGGACAAGGGGTTGGTGATAACACCGAGAAAGTGACCTTAGCACGGGTGCCGTCCCTAATCCATACCACACATATAACACACAAATACATAAATCTCATTTCAATCCACAGTACAAACACACATACATACATGTTCTTTTCCCCATTAGGTTACATCATAGTTTTTACAATCCAATAAAACAAACAAATATACACAAGTTCTTCACCTCTGGTAAACCTTCTAACTCCTGTAAGCATCTGAAACAAACAAAAACAAACATAACAGAAGGGGTGAGCAATCACAACTCAGTAGAGATCATGTCTCCATAACTCATCTCAACTCATAAACTAGTGTATGCATGTGTTCATGTTGTAAAGACCTGTATTTGGGTAGGGCTGAGAGATAGCCTTACTTTGATGTTGAAAACATTTAGACGGTATTGTGGCTATCGATGTGAGCATTTTGACACTAGTTGGGCCCAATTCCTGGTTGGGGCCCCGAAAGGCTCATTTGTTGACTTTTTGGAGGCTTGTTAGTTGACTTTGCATTTAAGCAGTCAATTAAGTTGTAAAACATCTGGATAGTGATGTGTTCATCATTTTGAGCGTTTTGACTGTGGTTGAACTCGATTCAGAGTTCATGACCCCGAGAGGTCATTTATGATTTTTGGGTGTTTATTAATTAAGGAATATCCAAAAATATAAATAGCTGGAGGAACGAGAGAGAATGCAGTTATGTTCATTCGGGCTGTGCGTGGAGGAGAGCTTGGAGCTTGAGGAGCTTAAAGCTTGGAGCCATGGTTTGGCGATTTGTGGCTATCCAATTCGTGATAGTACTTCCAGGTATGTGATTCTATTTCTCTACATGAATCTTAGTGGGATTAACATGCATAAGTTGGGTGAAATCATGGATTTGAGGATTAACCCTAAACTTTGAGGGAAGCACAATTTTGAGTAAAAACCTTCGAATTAAGGATGTTTTGGTAGCTTAATATGGCTAGGATGAGTTAGAAACTCATTTTTTGAGATGAATTAATGCTTAAAAATGAAAATTTAATTGGTAGAAATGGGTTTCGAGACAAAACCAGAATGAACGCAGTCAATAAATCGCGACTGAGGGACTGTTTGACACTGCTCGAGGCTTGAGCGTCGAGTAGAGCATCGAGCAGGGAGCGTCAATCAAAATGTAACCTCGAGCAAAGCCTCGAGCAGTTGGGTAATGCAGTTCTGGTGCAGTTCGTGGATTACTGGACTGAACTATTTACATTGTAAACTTTTATGTCTCTCCACATGTAAGTATTATACTTAACTTACAATGTAAATAAGAAAATACGCCCCATTTGGATTCAAAGAAAAATACTAAAAATTCAAATTCTCACTCCTTTAAAATGTGAAAAATGAGAATTCGCACAGAATCTCAGAAAAATCCAATTTTTGGTTTGAGGTGGCTATTTGCGCACCAGGGTTAGACCTCTCAGAAAAATCCTCAAAAATTAGATTTTCTTAGTTATGATATAAAGAACTATTACTAGGACTTTTTATTTCAAGAAAGCACCTTTTATGAAGATTCTCTTTTTTAGTCGAAATATGATGATAGATTTGTGGAGACTGGCTTCTATTACAAAGGGAGTATTGTGAAACCCTAGTGGTTAACTTGTGTTGTTATATTGTACATTAAGTTGCATGATTAGGGGACCTTGGGTCCGTGAGTTATATTATGAGTTGTGTAGCGGTGTTACGGTATTTATTTGTCTGCTGCATGTGTATTTAACTCTGAGTTGGAGGAGGTAAGAACTTAAGACTTTGGTTATTGTTGGGATTTCCATGGGAAATCCGATATGGGAGAAACATAATGCTCTCTGTTGTGGATTGTTTGAGATAGTTTGGGCTTAAAGGAGTCCATGGGATGCCAATGAGCATTGTGAGCCTAATGAGACTGTGTGATAAAACCTTTGTGGATTGTCATGGTTTGTTTGATGTGATGGTTGGGCCATGAGGGTTAAGGTTCCTATAGGGCGGTGAGGGTGGTTAGCACCATGAGAGCCTCATGGTCTGTTTGTTTATATGTTGGTTGCTATGGTTAGCTCGTATACATACGTATACTGTGTGAGACTTTTGGGGTCTCTTGTGATATGTGTGGCTCACTTGTATATCTTTGTGTGATATTTATGTGATATGTGTGACTCTTTGGTCCATGTGATATGTTTTATCATGCCTGATGACATATTCAGTGGTTGAGTTTGAGCCGAGAGCTCAGTGCGAATGCATGTAGATGTACCCTTGCATGAGTATGACAGGTGGCTAAGGCCCCTAGGTTTGTGATGTACCCTATTGGGTGAGGCTATAGCCTGATGAGCTCTTGATGAGCTGGAATCGTATTGAGAATCGTGGACAAGCTGTCCTGTGTGGATAAGCTGTGTCTTGAGACTGATACAACCTATATAGCTGTAATTGTAGAAGCCTGTGTGGCTGTGATTGTGGTAGCATGTGTAGATGTGATTGTCATTAGCTTGTTTATGTGATTTGCCAGTGATCTTTTGGGATCGTGGGGGACATGCCGAGTCTTGATATGGATATAAACGATGTCCTAGTGTGATGATTGTGACTGAGGTGAGTTACTTGGGCTACGTGCCTTGAGCTGGTGGTCTTGATGTTTGTTGTTTATTTGGTTGTGCATTGATAACTGCGTAATTTGTCATTAAATTTACATTTAATTTATGGGCTTTGATTTAATATTTTGTTGAATTAATGTATTTTTATAATAGTTTTCCCCAATTTCAATTATTTACTGTTTTATTCACTTTTATGGATTTAATATTAATTTTGGTGGTTTTTAATGCTAAATTTATTATTCTAATTTTAATATTAATTCTCTGGGCTTAACTGACTATTTTAATTTTAATCTTAGTATAATTTTTCTCTCTCTATATATTTTGGTTTGTGTTTCACTTATTATTATTATTATAATTATTTTGCATTGTTACATAGGTTGGAATTTGAAAGCAATTGGAATCAAGGCATGGGTCATTACACACGTGGAGAGAGAACAAATTGGAAACATTATGTGTGGGCCCATGAAGAAGTCAAAGAAGAATGCATGGATGATGTGTACGTGAGTTATGGTAAAAAGAAAGAAAGAAGTAATTGTGTGGTGGTGGCGTGAACGCAAAGCAAGAAAAGAAAAAGGAAGGTAAATGTGATGGCAATTTTATGGGATTTAATGCCTGGCGTGAAGAAGACCCATGCAACGTGTATATATATTTGGAAGACCATCTCTCTCGACGCCAGTGCCTTACCCACGCAGCATTGCCTAGCGCCTCCATCATCTCACCATCTTTCACGTGATCTCCAGCTCCATACACCCGTCACCATCACGCCCAGTGCAATCTCTTCTTCACGCGCGCGCCAAGCCTTCATCCAACGTCCAGTCGACTCCATGCCACCTCATCTCATTGACTGCAACACCCGCTCGTCCATCAACTTCCCGTCTCGCCCCAACATCTCCACCACTCATCTCGTCCACGCCAGAGCCAGCGCAGACGTCCACACCAATTCCAGCGCAGCAGTGTTTTCCAACCAAATTAAAGAGATAACGCGGCAAGCATTGAAGATTCAAATCGAGTTCAAGACCGAGTGTTTAATTGTTTGCAGCCTATTTATCTTAATTTTGTTTTAATTCTGCTGTGTTAATTTTTCCGAACAGATTTGTGATTTTTCAACCCATGGAGGGATAAGTATTTTGTAATCGGTTTAGCGTAGCACTTTGGATGCTTGTTTTGAATTCATGTTTTAATCTTTAATTCGGTATTTTATGTGCTATGATTTAATTCTCCAACTCTTTGATTTGTTAATTTAATATCTTGGTTAAGTGTTGATTTAGCAATTCATTGTGCGTTATTATTCTATCTGAGTGTGAAGATTTGTTTCGTAGGGAAAAGGCAGTCTTTCGAGAATTAATTCATAATTATTCTGGTTGGAATAAATTCATAATTTGATTGTATTCATGGTGTCTTGATGCATTTGAATTATGGGGCCATAATTTATCTAATTTATCTTTTGGGATAGTGATAAACAGCATTCAAGTGTGAGCTTAAACCGGTTATATCTTTGATTAATTGATTTTCTTAGTTAAAATTCTTTGCTTTAATTAGTTTTCATTCAATCAAAAATCCCCCAATTTGATATTTATTCTTTTTCATTAGTTTTTATTAAACAGGTAATTAAATAGATTGAATTGAATTTTATAAGTCCTCCGGTAGAGAATGATCTAAGTTAAGCCACTAGCTATACTTAGTTTAAATTTTATTTAAAGTGCGTGTGCGACAAACGCCCTTTTTAAATTGGCGCCATTGCCGGGGAGGATTAAATTTGATTTAATTTATTTTCTTACTTGTTTTATTATTTGTTTTGATTTTAATTTATTGATTATTTTGTTCGGACTTACCTGGTAGTTTCTTGTCTTTGTTTTTGTAGGTTTCCTTTTTATTTTATTTATTTATTTATTTTATTAAAAAAAATAAAAAAAATTCCATTTTTCTAAAGTTTCCTTTTTTGTAGGTTTTCTTTTCTAACAAGTTTTCCTATTTTGTTTTATTTCCTTTTTTCTCATAGTTTTATTTTTTGTAGGTTTTCCTTTTTCTTTTATTTTATTTTATTTTCTCTTCCTCTTAATTTCCTTTTTTTTTTTTTTGCAGTTTTATGACACGATCCTCTTCAGGGGAACTATTAGATTTGGATCGAGAGGTTGAGCGGAACTTGAGGACTCGTCTTCGACACATTCAAGTAAAAGAAGAAAGCCCCTCACCAACAATGGTATGGCACAACGGAGAATACAACCGCACCATCCGAGAGTTAGCAGCACCATACATCAACTATCAACCGATGTGTATTGCCTACCCAGCTTTGGAGACTGACTTCGAGCTCAGATCTGGTCTTATACATCTTCTTCCCAAGTTTCATAGGCTATCTGGAGAAGACCCACACAAGCATCTTAAGGAGTTCAATGTGGTCTGCTCAACCATGAAGCCCCGCAATGTCCCAGAAGATCAGATAAAGTTAAGAGCTTTCCCATTCTCACTTGATGGAACTGCAAAAGATTGGTTGTATTACTTGCAACCAGAAGATGTCACATGTTGGAACGAGTTGAGGAAATTGTTCTTGAATCGATTCTTCCCAGCATCGAGGACCACAATGATCCGGAAGGAGATCTCAGGCATCAAACAGGGACACAGCGAGATGATGTATGAGTATTGGGAGCGCTTCAAGAAGTTGGTTGCTAGTTGCCCACATCACCAAATTAGTGACCAACTCCTCATCCAGTACTTCTATGAGGGTCTCACATCTATGGAGAGGAGCATGGTGGATGCAACTGCAGGAGCAGCCCTAGTTAATAAAACACCAGTGGATGCAAGAGCTCTCATTGACAAGATGGCATAGAATACGCAGCAATTTAGAGATCGAGCATTGCCTACACAGCGAGGAGTTACCATGTGAGCCCCAGCACACAGCCTAGCCTTGAGGCGCACAAGCTTGATGAGATTTCTACTATGATAAGGCAGATGGCCTTAGCCTTACCAGCCCTTGCTAGTCCTGCGAAAGTTTGTAGAATTTGTACCGCCATTGATCACCCTACTGATGCATGTCCACAACTCCAGGAGACAGAAGAGTGCAATGGCATCTTTCCAGGTCGCCCATATGAGCAGCAGCAGCAACGTCCCCCTCAGCAGAAATATGATCCATTCTCACAGACATATAATCCAGGGTGGAGAGATCATCCCAATCTTCGCTATGGGACAGGGCAACCTCAGAGACCTCCATATCCTCAGAATTTTCAGAAGAGGCCTGAGGGGCCAACATCGAATGGTCAACAGCAAGCTCATCCTCAACAAAAGGTAGAACTAGATAACTTTAATCTCCTTCAGCAGATTGTGCTCAACCAACAGAATGAGTTGAAGGAACTCAAGATGAAAATAAGTCAGATGGCCACTGTTGTATATGAGATCACTAGTCATCAGCAGAACACACTTCCCTCTCAGATTACTCCCAATCCTAAGGGGAATGTCAGTTCTATCACTTTGAGGAGTGGCAAGCAAACTGGAGATCCACAGGTTCTATCTACTCCACCATGATTTGCACAACTAGCCAAGGGGCCACCCCCTACCTCAACCACTGAGGAACCAGAGATCAAGGAAAAAGAGCTGAAGAAGAAGAAGGAGACCACCTCTAGACCTCTTCTATTCCCATATAAGGCTATTCAAAACAAGAAGATGAAAGATGAGGCAATTCAGTTGGAGGTTCTAGATATATTTAAAAGGGTGGAGATCAACATTCCACTCTTGGAGGCCATCAAGCAAATTCCTCGATTTGCTAAATTCTTGAAGGAACTATGTATCAACAGAAGAAGAAGCCTAAAGGGAGTTGAAAGGGTCAACCTTGGGAGAATAGTTTCAGCACTCATCACACATTCTCCTCCCATGCCTTCGAAGTGTGAAGACCCTGGCACCTTCACTATTCCATGTACCATTGGGACACTTCACTTTTCTGATGCTTTGTGTGACTTGGGCGCCTCTATCAATGTCATATCATATTCTGTCTACTCCTTTCTTCACATTGGGGAGCTTAAGCCAACACAGGTGGTAGTCCAATTGGCTAATAGATCCACAGTTGGACCAGTAGGCGTTCTTGAGGATATTCTAGTTCGAGTGAGAGATGCCATCTTTCTTGCTGATTTCTATGTTCTCAACATGAAGGAGGACTTGGCGAACTCACATGCCCCTATCATTCTTGGCAGGCCATTCCTCAAAACTGCCAAGACCATCATTGATGTTTACCTACGCTTTCTATGGAGTTTGGTGATGAAATTATTAAATTTAATATTTTAGACTCCATGAAGCATCCCTCTGAGCATAGTATCTTATTCCTCTCACACACTGAACCACCATATGATATTGATTCTGACATTAATTTCAGTGATGTGAATGATTTTGGTGATGAGGTGGATTATGTTAATGGATTGAATGCTTTGTTTTTTTGATGATGTTGCACATGTTCACTCTATTTCTTCTTGTGCACAAATGTCTACACCTAGCATGATTCCTTCCATACAACACCCACCTACACTTGAGTTGAAACCTTTGCCTAATAATTTGAAATATGCATATTTGATGAATGGAGATAGATTGCTTGTTATCATTGCTAGTAATCTCTTACCAAACCAAGAGACCAAACTGTTGGCTCTCTTGAAGGACAATATTAAGGCAATAGGTTGGACATTAGCTGATATTCCTGGACTTAGCCCATCTACTTGCATGCATAGGATTTTCTTAGAAGATGGTTCTAAACCAGTGAGGCAGCTCTAAAGGAGGCTAAACCCCACTTTGTTAGAAGTTGTAAAGAAAGAGGTAGAAAAATTATTTGCAGCTGGCATTATTTATCCTATTTCTGATTCCCAGTGGGTTAGCCCTGTCCAAGTGGTACCCAAAAAGACTAGGTTCATTGTGGTGAAAAATGAGAGGGAGGAATTGGTTCCTATGCAAGTCCAGAATAGCTGGCGAGTATGCATTGATTATAGGAGACTTAATGGTGTCACTCGCAAGGATCACTTCTCACTCCCCTTCATTAACCAAATGTTAGAGAGACTGGCAGGTAGGACACATTATTGCTTCTTGGATGGTTTTTCTAGCTATTTTCAGGTTCTCATTGCTTTAGAGGACCAAGAGAAGACTACATTCACTTGCCCATTTGGTACTTTTGCATATAGAAGGATGCCATTCGGTCTTTGTAATGCTCCTGGTACTTTCCAAAGATGCATGATGAGTATATTTTTTGATTTTCTTGAGAATTTCATGAAAGTATTTATGGATGATTTTATTGTTTATGGCTCCTCATTTGATGAATGTCTCTCTAGCCTAGGTAATATTTTGCGTCGTTGCATTGATAAAAACCTTGTGCTTAATTTTGAAAAATGTCATTTCATGGTTGAGAAAGGCATAGTTCTAGGACTTGTAATTTCCAAGCATGGTATAGAGGTAGATAAATCTAAAATTGATCTTATTACATCTTTACCCTATCATACTTGTGTTCGAGATGTTCGTTCTTTTTTAGGATATACAGGTTTTTACAGGCGCTTCATCAGGGACTTTAGCAAGATTGCGCACCCATTGTCGCAATTGTTGCAGAAAGAAAAATCTTTTGTTTTTGATGATTCATGCAGATTAGCTTTTGATGAGTTGAAGAAGCAACTGACCACCCCACCGATCATTCAACCACCAAAGTGGGACCATCCATTTGAGCTTATGTGTGATGCTTCCAATTTTGCTGTGGGAGTTGTTCTTTCACAGAGAGTGGATGGAGTTCCACATGTCATTGCCTATGCCTCGAGGACCCTAGATGCAGCTCAGTGCCACTACACCACTACCGAGAAGGAGTTCCTTGCAGTCATCTTTGCCTTAGACAAATTTCGTTCCTATCTCTTAGGATCAAAAGTTATTGTCTTCTCTGATCATGCGGCCCTGAGATACCTATTGAAGAAGCCAGATGCCAAACCATGACTTATTCGATGGATGTTACTTCTTCAAGAGTTCGACATAGAGATCAGAGATAAGAAGGGGTCTGAAAATCTAGTTGCCGATTACATGAGCTGGCTTCCCCACCTATTAGAGGACATCACTTCCTTGGGGTTGAGAGACACCTTTCCAGATGAGCACTTCTATACAGTCTCTTCTACCCTCCCATGGTATGCTGATTTGGTGAACTACTTGGTGGCTTCTAAAATTCCTGATCATTATAGGAAGCACCAAGTAGCGAAGTTGAAGAATGAAGCGAGGCACTATTTTTGGGATGATCCCTATCTTTGCCGGATTTGTAGTGATCAGATTATTCGACGATGTGTCCCCAGCCATGAGATCCCATCTATTTTGAAATTCTGCCACACACTTGCTTGTGGAGGACACTTTGGTTCACAGCGCATAGCTAGGAAGGTATTAGACTCTGGTATGTATTGGCCCATTTTGTTTCATGATGCTTATGAGTTTTGTAAAGCATGTGATCGTTGCCAACATACTGGTAATATATATAGGAAGCATGAGATGCCTCAACAGCCTATGATATTTTGTGAACTTTTTGATGTTTGGGGTATTGATTTCATGGGCCCTTTTCCTAGCTCTTTTGGCTATTTGTATATATTGGTTTCTATGGATTATGTGAGTAAGTGGGTGGAGGCGAAAGCCACGAGGACTGACGATTCAAAAGTTGTTGTGGATTTTGTGAAAACTAACATCTTTTGTAGGTTTGGCATTCCTAAAGCGATCATTAGCGATCAAGGGACTCACTTTTGCAACAGGCACTTTCGAGCACTACTTCAGAAGTATGGGGTGACACACAAGACATCGACACCATACCATCCCCAAACCAATGGCCAAGCAGAGGTGTCCAATCGGGAGTTGAAGCAAATCTTGGAGAAGATTGTTCAGCCCAATCGGAAGGATTGGAGCCAGCGCCTTGATGATGCACTTTGGGCCTATCGAACAGCATACAAGACTCCCATTGGCATGTCCCCATTTCGATTAGTTTATGGGAAGTCTTGTCATCTTCCCGTGGAAGTGGAGCATAGAGCATATTGGGTGGTCAAAGCTTGCAACCTGGACCTGGCCCAAGTAGGGGAGCAAAGGAAACTTCAACTTCAGGAGCTTGAGGAGCTTCGTTTGGATTCTTATGACAATTCAAGGCTCTACAAGGAAAAGTCCAAAGCTGCCCATGACGAGATAATTCACAAGAGGGAGTTCGAAGAAGGCGAGCGTGTTCTTCTTTATACTTCGAGATTGATGCTTATGCCTGGTAAGCTGAGGACGAGATGGACTGGACCCTATACGGTAGTTCGTGTATTTCCATATGGTGCAGTGGAGATCATTCAGGAGGGATCAGGACATAGCTTCACAATCAACGGACATCGGCTCAAACACTTCTATGGGGGTTATCCTCTACCTGCATTGGATTCTATCCAACTATACGACCCTGTCATTCTTTAAGCCTATCAGGTTGTTTCTTTCCTTCTCATTTATTGTTCATTGTTCATTTTTAGAATTGCATTTCATGTCCATAGCTTCTATTTTTGGATTACATTGAGGACAATGCAACATTTAAGTGTGGGGGAGGGAACACATAACTTAGTTTAGTTAAACATTTTTTTTGGTGTGTTTTCCTTAGTTTTTTTTTCTTTTTTTCTTAGTTTATTTATTTGTTTTTAATTCTACATTCAAAAATTTTAAAAAAACCAAAAAGATTTTCGTTTGTTTTTGTGCTTTATTCTTGTTTTTTGGTGATTTATAGGCTGCATGTTTTTAGTCTTGAACTTGATTGACAATTGAATTTCTTGTGAATCTTTGAACACTATGATTAGTCATATTTGAGTTTATTTGATTGTGCAATATTTGAATAATGATTGAGAATCTTGAATAGTTAGAGTTAAGTTGTCTAGTATGGATATATATTTTGCACAACTGAAATTTTGATGCTTTAATATTTGATTAATTCATCTTGACTTTTATGCTTTAATTGTAGGTTCCGTGCACAGCGGAAGCGTGCCGTTCGAGTCCTAAACGCCCGTATAAAATTATGAAATTTTATACACGGCATCCTAAGAGGTGGAACCTTCATCTAGAGGTGTTTAATTGAAATTTTAAAAAGCAAAACATAAAATTATATACTCGTAATTTCCGGCAGTATCTGTGCTCGTCGGTGCAGAAACTCCAAACTAGGGGCTCTCTAGAGCAGTCCACGTGCACCGGCGGTCCACGGACATCCCGTCCCACGTTTAGGTGCTAGCAAGAGCGTAAAGACTCCACGAATTTGTCCGTTTAATCAACCTATTGCTCCACCTGTTGCAGCGTACAGCAAAACGGGTTGTTTCCTGCTTAATTTGCAACTTAGAAGCAAGGGGGAGAAAGGGAGAGAGGAGAGAAGTGGGAGAATGAGTTCTTTGTTCTCCAAAGCACCCAAAAAATCATTTCCCATGAATTTCCTCTCACTCCCCTCAATAATATATGCCGAAGTCCCATTATTAATAAAATAACACTTTTATTTTGTTTATTTTGTTTTATTAGCCACCCATTTCCAAACCTAGGATGTAACCCTTTGAAAATAGGCCCTAATAAACCAAAAACGTGGGCCACTCATGTTTCCACATGGTGTGACATATGTCCCCTCTCGTCTCATCTCGTGTGAGCCCCATCTGCGCTCGTGTGGACCCCACTGGAACCCAAGCGCCGAAAAATCCCAAACTAGACGCGTTCGACCGTGGCAATCTCCTAAACTCGGATATGCCCTCGGAATTCCTAAACGATGATCCGAATCACTTATTCTGGCTCGAATAGTGATTTTGAGTCGATCTAGCAATCCGGGCTCTTATTGATTCCGAATTTGAATCAAACTGGACTGATTGCTTTGTGTAGTTCCACTGAACTACTGGACCTACCAAATACACTATTGTGTGACCCTCTAGGTTCCTTCCTCAATGGCTATGGTCCCACTATAGTCCGTGAACGTTGTCTAGCAACACGACACGACGACTAAAAAGGATGAGATATATCGTATAAGTCGACAGCCTCCTACAAACGCTCACTGTGTATTTTAATCCTTTTGTCTCGGACATCGCAACAAGCGGAATGCATACCTATGCCATCAGTCCTATTGCTTGTTATATTTTTCTTTGACTTTCTGATGCACTTGTCTGGAACACCATGGGCATGGATTTCAGATTTACACTACCATCAAGTCAAAAGGCCGCCGATGTCATCTTCCATAACTTGGAAGGGACAAATCCTCTCTTGACCCATCTGTTATTGTCATACCAGTCATGACATACCTAACACAAGCTACCTCGCCACGAGCATCTATGTCATGGTTTTCATCATGTATCAAAGTATGTGATTCGTGGTATACAATAACAATGGTCTCAAGTCAGATGACCAATACACACGTCTATAGATGAGAACGATCAATGGCATCTTGATGTGCCGTTCTCATTAACGGGTCAGTCCTCATGATCTCCCAAACTTGTATATCACCAAGTGTGAATGTAAAGTCTCGTATTTGGGTAGTTTTGAGAGATAGCCATTCTATGGGAATATAACTATCTGGACGGTAGTGTAGTCATCGATGTGAGCATTTTGACTGTACTTGGGCTCGATTTCGAGTCGGGGCCCCATTTGACCCAATTGTTGACTTTTTGGGCTTTATTGGTTGACTTTGCGTTTGGGCGGTCATTTGGGTGTAATAATATCAGTCTAGTGTTGTGCTCGTCATTTCGAGCGTTTTGATTGTAGTTTGACTCAATTTGGAGTTCGGGACCTTGGAGGTCAATTATTGACTGGGTCAATGGTTGACTAGGTCAGTTGACTGGCAGAAATATAAATAGCAGAAAAAAAGAAGAAGCTTTCACTTTACGTTTCACGTTTGTGCGTTTGAGAGAGAGAGCTTGGATGCCTTGGTGATTTGGGTTCGTGGAGCTCAAAGATTCACTTCAAGTAGGTATCCTTGAACTTCTTATCTCTCTCTTGTTTTGGATCTGTACGAATTTATCATGATTCATGAAATTGAGCATGAACCCTAGAATTTGGGGAAATCCAATTTTGGGTTAGATCTAATGGTTTAGCATAAGATCTGTGGTTAAGAACTGTTTTATATCATTGTAGATATATATTTCTATGATTTTGGGGTTGATTAATTGTGTTTTTCATGAGGGTTGTTAAGTCAACCATGGAAATCTGGGTTTAGATCTAGATTTCTGGAAATCTGGAATTTTATACGTGTTTCTGTTGTTTCTACGCGATTTAGAGTCGTTCTGGACGCGTTTTGAAGTAGATATCGTAGTTTGTTGCGAAGCAGGAGTGTTAGTGAGTGTCTGGGAGTTTCTGGGCACGTTCCAGACGAAGAACAGGCAAAAACGATGATGAACAGTACCCTGAGCGCGTTCCTGGGTCGAAATGACGAAGACCCGAAGTTCTGGGTCGAAGTGTCGTAGTTCGTAGTTCGTAGGGTCGTATTTCGTAGACCCATAGTTCGTAGCCTCGTAGTTCGTAGTTTGTAGCCTCGTAGTTCGTAGCCTCGTAGTTCGTAGTTTGTAGCCTCGTAGTTCGTAGCCTCGTAGTTCGTAGACCCGTAGTTCGTAGCCGAAGGGTCGAAGTTCGTTGCCTCGTAGGTCGAAGGTCGTAGTCTCGCTTCGAGTCTACGAGTCGCCGCTCTACAGCTACGAGTCGCCGTTCCGCAGCTACGAGTCGCAGGTTCTGAGCTACGAGTAGCAGCTCCAACAGTGTAACTAGACAATGGACAGCACTGGACTGGACCTATTTACATTGCAACCTATACCCATCTACACATGTAAGTATTATACTTAAGTTACAATGTAAATAACGAAATACCCCCCTTTCGGATTCAAAGAAAAATACTAGAAAAATTAATTCCACTATTTCAAAATGTGAAAATTGGGTTTTAGTGTAAAATCTCGGAAAAACCCAAAAGTTCGTAATGGTGAATTTTTGGAAAGTGGGGTTAAACATCTCAGAAAAATCCCCAAAAATCAGATTATCTTATTTATAATATGGGAACCCAATGCCGGGACTTTTAATTTCAAGAAAATAGCTGCTATGGGTACTTCCTTCATAAATCAAGGATTGAGGATTTACTTGTGAAGACTGACTACAGTTCTAATGGAAATGTTGAGAATGACATGCCATACTAATGTTAGTATGTTGGTGTGAGGTATTGGGGCATGGACTCCGTGACTTGTTTGGGTTCTCACCATGCTGCACCGATGGTACTACGTGGTTGACGTGGCAGGCATATGCGCCGATGGCAGGCCTGTGTGGCGACTGTGGCCGGGCATATTGCGCCGTGCCGTGGCAGCATATGCGCCGATGGCAGCCCGTGTGGCGACCGTGTCCGGGCATATAGCGCGGTGGTAGGGCCGAGTGCCATGAGCTGGGATCCTGTTGAGGATCGTGGACAAGTTGTCTGTGTGGGCGAGGCTAGGTCCCTGATGTTTGTTTGTAGGCCGAGTCCTGATGATTGTGCACACTACGAGTGCACGAGTACACAGAGCATGTAGTATAGACTTGTATGTCTACATGATGTGGAGTGTTGGGGTCACCTACTGAGCTTGTCGCTCACCCCTACTTGTTGTTTACCTTTTTCAGGTGTGACCCGAGATTAGTGGAGGACTTTCTTCCAGGAGGACGTGCCCGCTACTCTGATGTATGATACAGTACTATATTTTGTATTGTGTATTGTATTATGTTTGTATCTCGGACATGGGTCCGTGGACAGTTGTATTTGCATACTGTTTGTGATGTGATGTCTGTATGACTGTTTGACTTATTATATGCATGATGATGTATGGGAAAGTATAGGATTACCCTTGATGTATGACTGTACAGGGTTGCATATTTGAGACAGCACCCGCGGTGTAGTCTCTATTGGTGCTAGTCACCAACCCCTTGACCTTTCGGGTGCGGGCTAGGGGAAGTCATGTTCCTGGTTCCGGGTTTTCTTAGAATTCGGGGGAGTGACAGCAAACATTATGAGAAAGTGTCTCAATGCTTATGAGCCCCAAACACCTGATAGTCAGACATCCTCTGTGTCCAATCAGAAATATGTATTTAGACCATAGGACATATAGTTTAAGCAGGGCCGGCCCTGGTGTTTGGGTGGCCCTAAGCGAAGTTTTCGAATGGGGCCCTAAGAAGCTGTGTTACCTTGCCGAGTTGCCGTTTAATTCTACAGACTGCAGAGCCGTCAGCCGTGGATGGTGGATCCGTCTAGCGTCACCGAGGCGTGGACAGTGGACTGCGTGCTCGCGGGCGGCTGGTCGTGACGTCGCGTGGACGGTGGATTCGTCCGTCTGGCGTCGAGGTGAGAGAGGGACCGAGGGAGAGGTGGTCGCAGATCCATCGGCGTCGAGGCGACACGCGAGGGAGAGGCATCGCTGCGTCGGCATCGAGGCGAGGGAGAGGCGTCGACGGTCGATCCGTCTGTCGAGGGCTCGAGGCCGAGGGAGAGGCGAACTGCGGCGCCGATCTGTCGAGGTGAGACTGCGAGGGGGGCCTCCGATTGTTCGTTGGAGGCGTGCGGCTGAGGGAGACGCTGACTGCGCGACGCAAGAGAAGAGATGAGGCGAGAAAGGGCCAGGGCCTGCGTTGATTTCGTCTCGCGCGGACTAGGGCCTCGGCTCAAAGAGAAAGAGCTGCAAAATTTTGGGGCCCCAAAAAATCGGGGGCCTCAATCGACCGCCTTAGGCTGCAAAAGCCTAGGGCCGGCCCTGAGTTTAAGATATTGTCATAACATCCAATAGGTTCTCATTATAGCGGGGACTGCTATAACCGATTGATGCGACAATATACTGTGGACATTATCGTGTATGTGAACGCGGAAGAATAATAAATATACACTGATAAATATATAAACACATAATGTGTAATACAACGAAACCCAAGATATTCATGTATAGTGGTTGGGTCTAGGGCACCCAATCCAACATTAATTGGGATGTGCAAACATGTGAAAATCATAATTCTAGTTATTTTTGAGTTATGCTTGGACTTTAATTCAATGAGTTGTGAAATACTGCTTATATCATTACATTTTATTCATGCCAATACTTGAGTTTTTCTTGCATTTGGGTTTTATATGAGCTAAGCTTGTGGATGTAAAAGTGAGATAGTTAAAAAAAGAGTGAATAATCCATCAAGGGAGAGCATAAAATGCAACCTTGTAAGGTTATTAATTAAAAAAAAAACGTTGTTGAAAAAAGTTAGCCGACTTGCGAAGTATGCTATATCACTCGGCACTTATCCTGAAGGGCTTTTAAACCTGGTACCTTAAGATCCGCCATAATCTGGGAGCTGCTGGATGGTTCCGCTACATGGGTGGTATAGATGGTTATTGTTAAGTAAGTTTGGCTGCCTATTTAAAAAAAAAGAGTGAATTTAAAAAAAAAAACTGATTGGCCAATCCATTGTATATATCTTGTTTAGCTCCAGTAATCTTTACTCATTTGTTTCACTCAAGTATGTGTATGAATGATGACATGATATTTGGAGTATGGAATAACTATAGTTAATTTTTTAGTATGTTTAATATTAGCCAGCTGATTGATAATTGCATATTTGTGTGACTTGATTAAGTGTCATGAATGAGAGATGGGTTGAAAGAATAAAGAAGTTGATAAATTTTTAGTTCACACACTCACATCTATACTAGAACTTAATTCATTATATTCAAGTTGTTCTCTTTGTATATTTGAATTTGCATGATTGGATAATCTTTGTTTGGAGCTTAATTTTTAGTATTTGTTCGAGGATGACCAAAGTTCAAGTGTGGGGGAATTTGATAACTGCGTAATTTGTCATTAAATTTACATTTAATTTATGGGCTTTGATTTAATATTTTGTTGAATTAATGTATTTTTATAATAGTTTTCCCCAATTTCAATTATTTACTGTTTTATTCACTCTTATGGATTTAATATTAATTTTGGTGGTTTTTAATGTTAAATTTATTATTCTAATTTTAATATTAATTCTCTGGGCTTAACTAACTATTTTAATTTTAATCTTAGTATAATTTCTCTCTCTCTATATATTTTGGTTTGTGTTTCACTTATTATTATTATTATTATTATTATTATTATTATTATTGTTATTATTGTTATTATTATTTTGCATTGTTACGTAGGTTGGAATTTGAAAGCAATTGGAATCAAGGCATGGGTCATTACACACGTGGAGAGAGAACAAATTGGAAACATTATGTGTGGGCCCATGAAGAAGTCAAAGAAGAATGCATGGATGATGTGTACGTGAGTTATGGTAAAAAGAAAGAAAGAAGTAATTGTGTGGTGGTGGCGTGAACGCAAAGCAAGAAAAGAAAAAGGAAGGTAAAAGTGATGGCAATTTTATGGGATTTAATGCCTGGCGTGAAGAAGACCCATGCAACGTGTATATATATTTGGAAGACCATCTCTCTCGACGCCAGTGCCTTACCCACACAACGTTGCCTAGCGCCTCCATCATCTCACCATCTTTCACGTGATCTCCAGCTCCATACACCCGTCACCATCATGCCTAGTGCAATCTCTTCTTCACGCGCGCGCCAAGCCTTCATCCAACATCCAGTCGACTCCACGCCACCTCATCTTGTTGACTGCAACACCCGCTCGTCCATCAACTTCCCGTCCCGCCCCAGCGTCTCAACCACCCATCTCGTCCACGCCAGAGCCAGCGCAGACGCCCACACCAATTCCAGTGCAGCAGTGTTTTCCAACCGAATTAAAGAGATAACGCGGCAATCATTGAAGATTCAGATCGAGTTCAAGATCGAGTGTTTAATTGTTTGCAGCCTATTTATCTTAATTTTGTTTTAATTCTTTTGTGTTAATTTTTTTGAACAAATTTGTGATTTTTCAACCCATGGAGGGGTAAGTATTTTGTAATCGGTTTAGCGTAGCACTTTGGATGCTTGTTTTGAATTCTTGTTTTAATCTTTAATTCGGTATTTTATGTGCTATGATTTAATTCTCCAACTCTTTGATTTGTTAATTTAATATCTCGGTTGAGTGTTAATTTAGCAATTCATTGTGCGTTATTTTATTTGAGTGGGAAGATTTGTTTCGTAGGGAACAGGCAGTCTTTCGAGAATTGATTCATAATTATTCTGGTTGGAATAAATTTATAATTTGATTGTATTCATGGTGTCTTGATGCATTTGAATTATGGGGCCATAATTTATCTAATTTATCTTTTGGGATAGTGATAAACATTATTCAAGTGTGAACTTAAACCGGTTACATCTTTGATTAATTGATTTTCTTAGTTAAAATTCTTTGCTTTAATTAGTTTTCATTCAATTAAAAATCCCCCCAATTTGATATTTATTCTTGTGAGGACCCGTATTTGAGGGGTTCTTGGAGTTAGCCTTGAGTAAGAGGCCTTGTTTTAGAGAATGAACATCAGCACAGTGATGTGCTCGTCAAATGGAGAATTTTGACTATGCTTGGGCTCGATTCGGAGTTCAAGGCCCTGCAGGGTATTTTGGGAATTTCACATGAATTAAAATATCCCAATTAATATATATATATATTTGAGAGTTTTATTTAAAATATGATTTGGGCTGTAGAGCTTAATGAAGTGGATTAGAAAACCTTGGCCTTTGGGCTTATAGATGTTGGGCTTTAAATTAATCAAAACTACGTCGTTTCGATTATGTGGCAAAATATATAAAGGAAAAAGGCTTAAAAATTAGGGGATTCTCATTCCAAAACCCTAGCAGCCGTCACCCCTTGAGAGAGAGAGAGAGAGAGAGAGAGAGAGACACGGCCAGAGAGGGAGACTGCCGGAAAGAGGGAGACACAGCCTGAGACGGCGAGGACGATCCAAGGCCGGCGATCCAAGGTTCCTGCGGTGGACGAGAGGCCGAAGACGTGATTGCTAGAATACAACGACCAGTTGTATTCTCCGATTTTGAGGTAGGGAATTCGTGTTCATATTCATGCCTTCCTCTGAAAATTCTGGGTTTATACCCTCTGATATGAATATTGAGAATTCTGGGTTTATACCCTTTGTTGCGACATCGAGTTTCTTTGGGTACGGATCCGTTATTATCTTATTCATGTTGATGTTGAGTTTATGCCCCTACATGCATATGATGATTGATTGTGAGGTTTTCAGTGTATCTGGATAGTTAAAAGTGAATAAAATAATCTGGGATGGTCTGGATAGGTAGGTTGATATGAGGGACATAGCTGGAGTTGAAACCAGGCTATGTACCCTAACTTTAGAGTCTAATAACTCACAATCTAAAAAGAATTTGAGAGAGGTCCTTTAGAGAAAAGTGATTAAAACAACAAAACAAAGGTCTCCGTGCAAAATATGGTTGCACGCCATGTTGCACGTGAAAAGCCCATTTCACGTGTAAGCCCAATTGGTCTGAAATTTTACCCTAGGCTTCCCTGAAAGGTGTAGAAGGCAGGGAGCCAAAAACCCTTGTGCACATGAAAAGCCCATTTCACGTGCAAGCCCAATTGGTTTGAAATTTTACCCCAACGTTCCTTGAGATGTGTAGAGGGCAGGGAGCCAAACATCCCCCTGCACGTCATATGGCCTATATGACGTGCACCCCCTTATTTTACCTCCTCTGGCTTCCCCATTTAGCTAGAAGGTTCTTGAGTGGAAAATAATGTGATTGGGATGAAGTCCCGGAGTTAATTTACTTAAAAACTTACCAGAACGGTTAATGAATACTAATATAGGAAAAGAAACTGTATACTGTGAATGTTACTGAGATTGTTACTGAGAGAAGAGAAGGCTTGGAAGACTATTGGGGTGTTAATAGAACTTTTTGGGGAGTATTTAGAGGAGAGTTTTGTGGTTTATTTGAATGGAAAGAGTGCTTGAGAAGGGAAGTGTGGCATGCTATTTATAGGTAAGGTGGTAGGTGTAATAGTGTGAAAAATAGTGTATGAATTTGACTTTGGTATTAAATTAAATTATTTAAAATATATATAATACTTTATTTTCCTCCTATTATCCTTTCTTAAAACGTGGATATCTCCTCCTACCATTTAAAAAATGTTTTAAGACTTTTTAACCTAGAAGGTTCCTTTGGCATCAAAAGTCCACATTGGTGTACTCCCTACTAATTCAATTATAACATTTTTAATTTTGTAGTTTTTGACAAACGGCCAATTGTATTGTATTACTGACTCAAATATCTACATATGGGTATCAATTTTATAATTTTTACATATGTGTAACAAAAGTTATTGAATTTTAAAGTCATACTAAAATGTTTACCCGTTCATACTGAGCCTATGTGTAGTATTTTAACTTCTGGAATTGATTGGCTTCATATTAAATTCTGAAATTTCTACACGTTTTAGCTAAGTCATAAATGAACAAATGGGATCTGGTTTCATGTCAATTGGATCTGTATAATTCAAGTTATGGATTTTTGAATGGGACCTCCAGAATCTGCCTCATTCAAATTTTTGGGCCTTACCTATGTTTTATACTTTTGGTAAAGTTAAGGCTTGTAATACTTACTTACCCATAGTAATTTGGTTTAAGAGACTAAATGACATAATATATAGCATCTAAACTTTTTATGATGTATAAGAAATTATTTTATTTTTAGAACATATTTAATATTAACGCGGATAAAATAATATAATTGCATAATCAATAAACAATAAAGTAAGATAACATTATAGCATAAAATATTATAAACCTAAGCATAAACATTGATATCATATTCTATGGCCTTCGTAAAATTTCTTGAATTGTATTAGTGTATATGCGTAGGACGTGTTGTGCTTCGGCAGTAGAGCTGCACAACCCTTCGACTAACATTATCGTGGTTGTCGCACGAATAACCTCAAACTTCTCTCTGTGTCTCGTCGCATTATATTACAGCCATTGGACATGAGCATTTAGCTCATCTACAACAAAGCATAGCTTTGTAACTTCAAGTCGTATTGTTCGTCGATCTTCATCTCGTACACTATTCTCGAATGGCGGTACTTGAGAGCTTGATGCCATAACCTCTTATTATTATTCTTCTTACTTCTATACTCTCTTATAAATAAAATCTCATACTCATACCTATTTATAACAATTCAAACGGATACTAGTCATAACGGCTAGTTACTTATTCCAACGGCTAGTTACTATTCTAACGGCTACTTACTAGTCACATGTTATTTAAATGACTATATTGGGTACTTATTTTTATCGTGATAATATCTAAAATATTCTTTCTAACTATTGTTAGTAATGACATTATTAGTATATTATTATTATTACTATTTAAGGAAGAGCTTAAATAGCTAGAAAATTTTGCGGGTCTTACAACTATCTCCTAGAACCTCAAACACAGGTCATTACAGTGATGGTTTATGTGGATGAGGTTAAAATTCTTGTGTGGTTGAGGCTATGATTTGTTTATGTTCTATTTGTGTTATGAGTATCCTGTGACTGTGATGTTGAAATGCTAATTATGGACTATGTATATATTGCCATGACACTGCACTTATTAACACTATCATGTAAAAGTTAGGAGCATGAGATGAGTGAGGGAGACATGATCCCTACTGAGTTGTGGTTGCTTACTCTTCATGTTATGTGATTATTTCTTTTCAGGTACTTATAAACGTTTGTTATGTGATTGTTTCTTTTTAGGTACTTATAAACATTAGGTGGAACCTTAAGGTGGAGACTATAAATTATTGTTTTATTATTTGCTTTCATTTTATATTGAGTTATTCTAAGCAACTAATGTAACACTATATGAGAAATGATATAAAAGAGTTTTGAATTATTAATAAATATGTAGTTTGTTTTGTGAACATTTGATGTTGTTGTTTGTGTTGTCCTCTATGTGACTTGTTGTTTAGCCTGATCCCTTGCCCCATTAGGTGGGTAAGGGGAGCTACTAATCGGTTTCCCCGGGTTAAAAATTTAGGGCGTGACACTACATCAAATACGGGTCATTAGAGGTATGTTCCTCTCTCTCTCTCTCTCTCTCTCTCTCTCTCTCTCTCTCTCTCTCTCTCTCTCTCTCTCTCTCTCTCTCTCTCTCTCTCTCTCTCTCTCTCTCTCTCTCTCTCTCTCTCTCTCTCTCTCTCTCTCTCTCGTCTTCAAACCCCCAAATTTTTGTAATTTTTTTTAAAGGTTTTGATTCTTTTAAATAGAGCCTATATGACAATGCATGTTTGTGTGTATGCGTTCTTCTTTTTTATTTGGGATTCTAATTTTGTTTATGTTGAATAGAGCACATGCAACATTTTTTTTTTGGATTTAGTTTCTATATATGTTACCAAGATACATTTAGTGCACAACGCATGTTTGTGTGTTTGTATTCTTCTTCTTCATGTGGGTTTTGATTCTGTTTCTTTTTCATTTGTCCATTTTCTAAAATTAGATCCTATTTATATTACTGATATGTATTTAGAGTATATGTGACCGTGTGAGCTTCTGTGTTTGTGTTCTTTTTCTTCAATTAAGTTTTTATTCTAATTCTTCTTCATTTGTGCATTTTCTAGATTTAAATTTTATTTATGCTACCAAGATGCATTTAGAGCACATACGATAGTGCATGTTTACGTGTCTATGTGTCTGTGTTCCGTTTCTTCTTCATTTAGGATTCTTATTTTAGTTCTATGTATGTTGAATAAAGCACACATGACACTTTTTTGGGTTTAGATTTTGCTTATGTTATCGAGATACATTTAAATTATTTTGCATTAGTGCATTCAAGCTTTTGTTACTTTAGCTTTGTATAAAGAATTGTATTCAAGTTCATGTGTAAATATCGTCTTCTGATATATCTTGCTATAATTGTTTGATGTCTCTTCTTTATAACATATTAATAAGACTATTTATAAATTTTCTATATTTTGTTCATGCATTAAATTGTTAGATTAAGGATACAACCAAGATGGGAAATCCAACCTAAGAGGAAGGACCAAACGAGACTTCTGTAGCCCTTACCGCCCCACCAACAAAGAATAAAGAACCCATTAGCACTTCCAATTGAAATGCCAAGTTGACTAAACCTTCTGTGGATAAGAAAGTCATGGGTATAAGAACATTTTTCAAAAATAGAGGGTGATAAAGAACGAGCTACATGTAATTACTATAAAACTACTGATGTTTGCTTTAGTAAACTTAATAAAACTTAATGTAATGACCCGTGTTTGAGATTTTGAGAGATAGTCATGTGATGGAATGCATAACGAAGGATGTGAATATCAATATGACGATGTATGTGTTAGATAGAGAGTTTTGATGGTGAGTGGCTTGATTTGGAGTCGGAGTCCCGAAAGGCTAATTTTGGGATTTTGTTGTGGTGTGATCAGGTGACTTTGTGTTCAAGATGTCCTGTGAGGATACAAATATCCTGGATGGATATGTACTTATCAAACAGAGCATTTTGACAGTAATTATGCTTGATTTGAAGTCAGGACTCTATGTGGGTAATTATAATATTTTAATAAATTAAATGAGAAAAAATATATAAGGGAGGAATTAAGGGAGAACCCTATGTGTGTGTGAAGAGAGAGAAAAAGAGTAAGAGCTTGAGGATGAAGCTAAGGGATTGACGATCCGGCTCAAATTCAACTAAATTCGAGATAGAGATTCGTTCTCCTCACTCTTATATCTTCAATTCTTGTTATTGGGGTAGCAAAAACATAGAATTTAACCACAAATTCATGAACCCTAGTTCACAAACCCTAAGTATGAACAGTGTAATTTTGGCGTTTAAATGCTTATATGGTTTAGAACTTGAGGTTAAAACATGGTATGTAGTATTTAAGTATGAGTTTGTGTGATTTGGGCGCTTAAATAGCTTAACTTTTAAGTAAAATGGATGGACATGGTGAATTCCAGCCAACGGGTTAATAGGATGTGATAAACCAGTGAGGGTGGTCGACTGAGAGGTGGTTGAGTGAAATGGAGGATTTCGTCAACCGATTTGATCAACCAGTGTGAGTTTAAAGGCATTAAGGGTTGTGATCGACCCTAGTGGTCGACTAAGCATGAGCAAGGTTTAGTCGACCAGGGTTTAGTTAACCAGTTGGGTATTGCATGCGTTATTGGGTTATGGTCGACCAATGTGGTCGTGTGAGGCATGATTGACTAAAAAGTTTGGGAATTGGATCGACTAATGTGGGTTTTTGAGGTTTTTTCGAGCATAGTGGTCGAGTGAAATTGGTTAACTAGAGTAATGTGTTTGGTTGACCAGGAGTGGCTGAGTGAGAGGTGGTCGACTGAATTAGGATAGTTTCAATCGACCAAGGCTTGTTTTGAGCCATTTTTCAGTGTTTTCTTCGGGGGTTTGGTCCTCAATCTTTGCGGACAGTCCAATAAGGGGATTTAGGGTTGTGAGCCTATAAGTTTGTGGGGACATGAGAAGTCTAGCTTGTCTTTTTATGTTACATGTATGTCTTTTTTTAATTTGTTTGGAATATGTATGAGATGCCATCGTGGTTATATCTTATATGTTGTATGTGTGGTAACTGCATGGAATGCCATGTTTACATAAGTGATGGTACCTAGTGATCACGCAGGCTTGTGAAGCTGCCTTGAGAAGCCCGGAGGGCTACTGTTGAGGGAAATTTGTTTAGTGCCTAAGAGGCTATTATGTCTGAGGGGTAATATTTTGTTTAGAGCCTATAAGGTTACCGTGCCTGAGGGGCAACATTTGGAATTTATCTGGAAGGCTTATTTATTATTTTAATACATGAAAATAAGATTGAGTTGGTGATGTACATGTAGCATTACATGAGCACATGCCTACACTAGTATATGAGTTAGGATAGATTGGGGAGACATGATCCTTACTAAGCTATGACTACTCACCCCTCCTGTTGTGTTTGTTTTTATTTGGTCTAAGTGCTTATAGGAGTTAGAAGGTTCACTGGAGGAAAAGACCCTATTTGTATTTGTTCGTATTGTTTAAATTGTAATAACATGATGTAATCCCGTGGGGGAAGATTATGTATGTATGTATGTATGTATGTAGTATTTTGATTGAAATGAGATTTCTACACTTGTGTGCCATATGTATAGTGCGGATATGAAACGACACCCATGTTAAGGTTCCTTTCTAGGTGTTATCACTAACCCTTTGTCCCTACAGGTGTGGGTAGAGGGTTCACTAATTGGTTTCCACGGGTTGAAAATTTGGGGTGTGACATTTTAAGTATGACTTATCATTTAGAAACTGCATGTTAAAAATACCTGTTTAGAAAGCATGTTAAGGGGTATGCCACACATTTCCAACCTAGTAAAGATAGGAATATGGTGGTAATCTTGTTTCTGTTGCATTTAATTTGAAAGCATTTGGGAGAGCCTTATTTGAAATAATTATTCTTGATGAATTACCTTTGTGGAGAATAAGGGGTATAAATAATTTATGTCAGTTATGTGTCTTAAATAACATAAATCCCATCTTGTAGTATAATTTCCAGGGATTTATTTAGTATTTTCACAGAAGAGAAAGGTAAGTTGAGGAATGCATCAAAAGGCCAATGAGTGTGCCCAACCACAAACGCATGAACTTCTATTCAAAATGTTATCTATATGTGTTTGACTGCGCATTTTATTGATTATGCATAGAAATTACACAAAAGGATTATAAACATTTTTTTAGTTAAAAGCCACAAAGGGGAGATACTTGGCTAGCCTCATGAAGTTTGTTTTCTTGGGTGGCACTTATAGTTATTTTTTTGTATAACTGTTGATAATGTGAGTTCCAACAACCTACTTGTTAAATTTTTAAAGAAAAAAACCAGTAAAAAGAGTACTTTATTGGAACATCAGTTTTTGTATGTTAAGGCTTTGCTTGGTTGTTATAGAATTTCTATGGACAAAGAAACCTTATGCAGAAAAACTATAGAAAAATAATTTTCTATTGCTTGGTAGATAAAGAATTGTCATAGAATTTGTCTTGGTATGCGTGACACGTTTTCCTAGCTAATTCATTGTGAAAATACACCGAAAACATACAGTACATTCATTTGCCAGAACTACCCTCATCAACAGTTGGTATTTTTTCCATAAAAGGGTAAAGCTGGTATTTTTAATAATATCACTTTTTAAATATCACTCTTTTCATATTTTTTCCTCCCCAAACAAACAACTACTTTTTCCACCCTTATTCTTTCTATCTATTTTCTTTTCACCCTTTTTTTCACCTCAAATCCATTCACCCTTTTCCTACCTCTACCAAGCATAGTGTAAGTGTTTGCACATATATTGAACCTTATTGTTTGTGAGGGTTTAAAGGAATATACCGATTCCATTGTTAAGGTGCGCAATGTTATTAGGTATGTGCGTTCATCACCATCTATATTGAGTGCTTTCAAAATTTATGTTGAAAAAGAACATATTCCTTATACTAAAGGGCTTTGCTTGGATGTTCACACCAGATGAAACTCCATGTATTAGATGCTTAAGGCAAATAGAAAAATACCAAAAGGTTTTTGAGAGATAAGAAGATGAAGACCCAATTATTTTTTTACAATGGGATATGACACTAGTGAGGAAGGGGTGAAGGATATGGTCATGGGTTGATGTTTGGGAGAGGGGAATGGAGAGAGAGGAGGCAAGTAGGTGCTCCAACTCATTTTGATTGTAAAAGAATAAGAATGTTCACTTAATTTTTAAAACTTTTTAAAGATGTAATTTTGAAGTTTTATGGTTCTTTACATGTTACATGTAATGTGTTTTTTAAAGAGTTTATAACACCAATATTGGCTTCATAAAAAATCAACGTAAACCTAAAATTTAATGAAGATTAGAAAATAGATGGCATTTGAATTGCTAAAACATTAAATAAGTTGTTGTAATCACTCAGTGTCGTCCAGACTCGTGATTAGCGCGAGATATTCTTTTGGATGGAGATTTGATCATTGACATAGCTCACACAGAACTAACATAAGAGAAAAAAAGAAAAAATCACCACCAAATAAAAATAGATGTGTGTTTGACCACCTAAAAGGGTCTACGATTCAAAAAAATAGGTTCCAAAGTTAGTTACATGTGAAGAGGGAGAAACACTCTGACACTTCCACAACACCCAAAATTGGTATCTGATCTTTGTTTAAGAGTGCTTACCTGTTTTATGTTTTTTTTTTTTTTTTGGAAAGGGGTGATTTATTTAGAAAAAGCATATGTGGGAATTAAATCATTGGTGACAAAGATGTTAGGAAATAAAACTTTTAACATGTTAGGATGTAAAAGAAATTTTTAATAAAATAAAAAGAATATTGTTACAATCAATGTTGGCCCGAATAACAAGGATATAAACATGAGAAGCTCAATCCCATAGCCACGTTGGGCCTTTTTCTTTTCTAGAAAAAGATTAGATTTTATTTTAATGTTTTATATAGGAAAACAAAAAAATATACAAGTTATTATTCTAATTTTTTTGAAATACCAAACCGTGCTTTTTTTTAGAAATTTAAATTATAGAAAACAAAGAGAAAGAACCTAAATTAAATTGAGGTCGGCACTGGATGAATCATGTTGCTACCTTTTTCCTTCTGTTAGAATGTTGAGGAGAGCTAGAGAGTAAGAAGGCTTGATGGCAAAAGACATAAATTAATTTCTCAACTTTCTCTTGATTTTTTGATTTTTGCCTGAGTTTTGATTTCTTTGATTTTTGCTTGAGTTTTGATTTGTTTTAGAAAGGAGTATCCTCTCTTTTTATCGTCTGTAATCATTTAAATTATTCTTTCCTTTTTTTATGCTTGAAGAAATGTTATTTATAAAAGCTTAGGAGGAGATAGTTAATGCCTCGTAATTTGGAGGGGTGCTAGGCACATAGCTTTTCAAGTTTCCACGTGTCAAATATGGTGTCCCAAGGCATTGAAATTTCATTTCCGAGAAAAAATTGTATTTTGAGGTGTTGAAATCTAATTTCCAAGAGTGATAGATTTAAAATTCGCATCTTGTGAGTAAATGTCAGATTTTCAGGCTGAATCTTGTAAAAGTGGTCAAGTGCATTTTTTAAATTTTCTTCTTGATCATTTGGCACTAACTTTGGGGCATTTTGAGTTCTTGTAGAAGTGGTCTTTAATTTGGGCTTCCTCACCAAGTGCAACAGTAAATCCAATTCAGACAAAATGAAATCCAATAGTAACTTTTAGCCATAGTATATTAATAATTTTCATCAAATTCTTGTACATTCATGTTTTGAGTAGGTGGAAAAATAATTTTTATAAGTTTTAAGTCCTCTCCCAAGAGGCGCAAGATATTTTGATAATACCTATATCCACCACCGTGGCATTTGAGTTTATATTTAACACATGAGAGTGTGTTCTTAACTCATTTATAAGTTTTTTTATGTCCACTTATATAAAGGCTATAATATATGCACAAAAGTAAATTCAAAATTCATATACTCTTATTAAACTTCAAACTTGGATGAGTGGAGTTGAAAAAGGAGATAACGTCATCCGAAATATATGTTTAGAAAAAGAATTCTATTCATATAATCCTAAAGATATTTATTGTTAAGCTTAAATCTATATGTATATTTACTTTCACTTTTTTCCTTCTGTTCCTCACAAATTCACTTTTAGGTGACCCTAATGAATTAATTGTTAATAATTATTGAATATTGATAATAAAACTATAAGACACTAAAGTAAAACATATGTAGTTTATTTATTCTTTTTAGCATATAATTTTTTATTTTCTATAGTTTTCTATGATTTTCAATAATAATTTTTGTGAACAGGTTTCAACCACTGCATGGTGCAAATCATAAACATCCTCATAAGTAAAATATAAGAATGATAAAAAAGACACCAATACAGCAAGTATCTATCATGGGAAATACGAAGCAAAGGAAAGATTATTACTATTTCATTAAATTTTTCAAAAAGTAAACTTGCATATAATCTCTTCACAAAAGGCCAAACATACAAGAATTGCCCACATATAAGTGTTGCTTTTCATGTGGTTTTCTATAATTTTGGATTGTTGTAATATCTTCAAAGTTTACACTAGCTTTTTTTTTTTTTTTTTGCCTTGGCATCAAATAAGAGTACATGTTTTTTATGAGTCAAGAGAAAATTTAAACATCATATGAATTCGTTTACCCAAATTGTAGGTTTCCACAAGGAAATCACGACAACAATAAAGAACAAGGTGAAAAGAAGTAATTTACTTTGACTTATATTTCATAGGCAAAATCATCTTTCAAAAGTAGAGTAGTTATGGCTTGACAAATCAAAATTACAGTTAACTAAAATAAGTAAGCAAATATCAAGCAAGCCCTTCAACTTAAGTTTCGTAGGCAAAATCATCTTTTGCCATACTTCACTTGCAGGGAACAAGGAGATAAGAGAGCCCCAAGCTTCAAAAGGTCAAAAGAGAAAACAATTGGTTTGATTAATTCAACAAATTGTTAATATAGATTTAAAAAACCATTTGAATATATTGCTCGATCTTTCAGAGTTTGCAATATCACGAAATGGCATAGGTTTGGAATTCACCATGCTCGATTGTGCTGCTATCTTTGTCAAGGTACGCATTGACGTCAGAACTTGACCATGCACCTTAGATGTGGAAATGGAATGAGGTTGATTGATGTGGAGATCCCAAGTCAAAGATCCGTTGATTATAACGCTGGAATTTACCCTCGAATTGGATGAGTCCATGTATGTGGGGCTCCCTAGTTTCATGAAATTCCTTGCAAACTTTAATATATTTTTTATTGATAGGTGTCTGGATATTTTGTAGTTGGGAGAGTGCTTCGTGTTTAGAAAGAGAGCAATGAGGGTATGTGAGGAAGAAATTTCGAGTAACTACCCAAAATTGGCTGGTGGATGGCGTGACATGTAAATGTGGGGTGAACACTAGTCAAAACACCCGAAAGTCTTGGATGTAATGGTATTATGGTGTTGAATTTATAGTGGGAGCTTGAAAACTGCAAGACTCCATGTGACACGTGTAGGCCATCTGGAATAATATTACCAAATGGCCTACTCCCTTATGCGCCCCAAAACAATGTTTCCGTATAAGCACTGTTAGTAGTATGTGGCCCCCACCGATGTAGTGAATCAATGAGTGTGTGGTCTCTCTTGTTGTAGTACTCTGTAAGCTGGTGTGTTATGGAAGGTATAGTGGTCCCCAATCAATTACCTAATGCAAAAGTATGCTTGTAGTGGTGGAACAAGATTCGAAATTCACGAGGGACAGTGGCGTTATTAGTTGAGGCATGTCACAAGAACTCGAACATCTTACGATAACGCACACCAACATGAATGTTAGTCTTCTAACTTATAACGAGCAATCCATGGTACCTGGTTCTCATTTGACGAGCAATACCCATTACAATAGTATGTCAACTCGCAATGACAATCCACTGGAACGACATAATACGCTTACAAATCATCTGCACCATCTAATCACCTGTTTATAACCTTCAATCTCATGTACCCCCAAGCAATAGGCGGACACAATGCCGAATATTTAACTAATATCTTGTCAATTTTCATGCTTTTACCACTAAATTTCATACAAGCTTTATCAAAGAGATTTGGCAAAGAAAGTTCAATTCCTTCATAATCATTCGAGTTTACACCTTTAATTATTCTCATATATAAATCCTCCATATCCATTGCAGAACACAATCAACTTACATTACAATAAATAACAGTTACGAAACCGAATTTTAACTTGGAGTGTATAATGACATGAACTCTCATTAACAACAGCAACGACTAAATATAATGTGCCTCTTGATATTCCATCAGCTGGCCCAAAGAACGCATCTTGATAGTCAGTCCAAATATTCGTATTGATCTACTTATCAACTAACTCAATATGACGTTTCGCATGCGAGGCATCTATACCACCTTCCAGTGACAACTTCATCCTTTGAATAATTTGGAACCGATCATCCATATCCCTTCGCACGGTCCACGTTTCAGGGCTAGCCAGCTCAATGGATGAAAATATATCATCTGCACTCGGACTGCTATCACTGACCTTGTCATTAGCCACGATGATTAAAACAACGTGATGCGTTTCTGCCTCACTGCAGGCTGTTGGGCTAAGAACAATGTTCCCCAATAGACAGATCTCCTTTATAACGATTTTATCACTCTGTTGTTCATGCTTGCTATTACCCAATTTAATTGCATTTAGTACACGAACATCGGCCAGGAAATATACAACTGCAAAAATATAAATCAGAACTCCTGGGCCTATTTATTGTACAATCATTACCTATTTATGGTTGTACCATCTGCACATTAGAATTCAATTGGAAGTTCAAATCTGCGTCATGTCTTCAAAACTACTCCATGTTATGAGTCAAAACGCTAATACACTGCGTATCTTGTAACCTGCACAAGCAAAGAAGCATACTTTTACTTTTAAATCCACTAAGAAAATTATAATTGTAGTAAAACAAACTAACAATCGCCGAAATATACTAATAAGCTGATTTAATAAGGACACAACATTTCAATAGGCGGGCAAAGGCTTAAAATTTTCAAATTAAATTTGATCCATTATTCCACTAAAACAGAAGCAACAACATCTTATTTGTTGTCTGGCATAGTCATCAGGAACAACAAAATATTATCACGCAAGATAGGCACAACAAGGCCAAGTTTGATGCTTCTTTGTCAATAAGCAGTATATAGTAACTTAAAAACAATGAACAATCATCATCTTTTCATTTAAGTACTAAAAATATAAGTGCAAGAATTTCAAGAAAATATGATATATATGATAACAAAGGGAAATGAAGACAAATTCGAAAACTTCTATGAACATACAAACTTGATGCTCTTATTAATGGATTAAATATCAGCATGAGATGATAGTAGTTTCATAACATTTAAATTAAATATTTGATGTCATGAAAATGATCTACATAAAAATAAAAGAAAAAAATATCCCAGATATGAATGCCATTATCTACAAAACATAAATAGGAAAAAAACTTCTCACTGAAAGATTATATCTCAAAGGAAACAAAACATGACTCCACAACAAATTTACGAAGGAGCCCAAGTATGGCTAATTAATACTGCATTATCAATGACGATTTCCTACATAATTGAATACATTTAAATACTGAAAAATCAATGTCACTTCCTACTGTTCTATTGAGTTCCACGGCTATATGGAAACATATAAAGCACAAACATTTGGGTAGAAACTAGCTAAAAGTGGACTCGCCCCAAATCAGGAGGTACAACAAAACACAGAGAATATAGCACCCGAGGTTCTGGGGGCAATTGTTGAACATAAACATGAATGCAAAATACCATCAAAAAGATAAACAACAAACCAATGAAAACCAACAACGCAGGGAAAGAAAGCCTAATTAATCTACCACAAGTGATCCCAATTCCCAACACCTGTGGGATAATGTGCAACAAACTATGCAACACTGAATAATGTGCCACACAAAAAAATCCAATTGGCAAAGGAGCAGAATCAGCAGCCCTAGAATATGCGGATTTTTTCTTTGAATGGGATACTTCACCATACAAATGAAGAAAAAACAGGGGAGGAATAACCACAAACCCTTAGAAACTAGCCAGAAACACAGTAAGACAAAAATGAGGACCTGCTTAGAAAATTTCCGAAATCCTAGCTAAGGCAGCCGAGAAGACAGAAGCCACAATTAGAAAAAAAAAACATTCAAAATAACTTATTTTTAAGCTCCAAATTCACATCCCTCTCTTCGACTGGGTTTGTAAACCCCGAAAGTAGACCACCCAGAAGTCGAAACATGCAGAAAAGAATAAAACCAATGCCATGGTCGATTCGAATCGAACCCACATCAGCATCAGCGTCGGCATCGGCGAGGAGTCTCTGGGCCTCGGACACTGAAACAGAAACGGACACGGACACGGTCTGGCGAAGAGTCTCTAGGCCAAGCGTTGACGGCAGAGTTGGAGAGGCCGGCGAGTCCGTGGCTTCTTGGAAAGAGCGTCTCCGCCCTCAGTGCATGAGAGGGACCAGGAGGCGCGCGGGGAGAGCGCTGCGTCGAGTGGGAGGAGGGAGGCGGGGCGGCGACAGAGGAGGTCGAGGGCGAGGTCGCGGAGGATGTTGGAGGCGGCATCGCGGGGATCGAGGGAGGAGAGGGCGGCGTCGCTGGTGAGGGATCTCCGGATGCGGGCGGATCTGGCGCGGCACGGTAGAGGATTAAACAACTGGTCCAAAACGGCGCCGGTTTGAGCTAGCAGCAACCACAGAGAAGAAATTGATGTCTAGAAGATTGAACATTTTTATAATTTGATCACACTTTTACATTTTATAAATAAAAACAATAAAGATAAAATAAATAATGAATTGATTTAGAAGTTCGAAATTAGAAGGGAGGAAAAAGAAAAAGAAAAGAGGTGGAGAGTGAGATCGCAGCAGCATCTGGAATTGGTGGTGGGACTTGGGAGTGAGATGGGGACGGTGGCGCTGGCGCCGGGGCTGTCACGAAAGTTGAAGAAGGTATTGGAATCGAGGACCGACAACTCCGATGTACTGTCCTCCCTCAACACTCTCTCCTCCTTCTACACACACAACACCCCACAGGCTCGCAGGAATCTCAGATCCACCATCGAGAAGCGGTCTCTGGACATCAACCACGACTTCCTTCTCGCCTCTCACGCTGCTCAGCAGGTGCTTGCTTCCCATCCCCATCCATCTCCCTTAACACACAACTGTATCGTGTTTGTCTGATGCCCTTGTCTGCTGCATTTATAGGCCTTGGATTGTGTGGAAGAGGAGGTCAGCGCACTCGCTGGCTGCTGCGACAGGTTAGAATTTGAGCCCCAATTCCAAACGAGTTGTTGTCTCGAGGAGGAGGAATGGGCGTGTGATTTGATCCATATGATTTGCCTATAATTAATCGATCGCCACCGGTTTCATATTCATGTGCTTGCTTGTAGACGACACGCGATTAATGAAAATATCCTAGTAACGGATTCGCGCGTGGAAACATGGTTTATTGTGCAGGATTGCCCAGGCACTGAGCAATTGCAATGACAGCACGAGTGATATTATAAGTACCACTGAAAGGCTGAAACAGGAACTTGAGATCACTACCCAACGGCAAGAGATAGTGTCATGTTTCCTTCGTGATTATCAACTGTCTAATGACGAGGTTACTTTGATTTGGTCTTGGCGCGCTTTAGCTCTACTTGTCCAATGCCACTACAAGTTTATTCGCATGATGCATTATTGTTTTGGTATTCATTTCGTTCCACACTGCTGTGTAGATAAATGCATTGAGGGAAGAAGACCTGAGCGAAGATTTCTTTAAGGCACTTGCTCGTGTTCAAGAGATTCATGCCAACTGCAAGATACTTCTCAGGACACATCACCAAGTAATCTCTCTCTCTCTCTCTCTCTCTCTATATATATATATATATATATTTTGTACACACTTTCTTGTTCAATTATCAATGATTATTGTTTCTCTAATATTGTTCTCTTCATTGTGACTGCAAAGAAGATTCTTTGACTTGGAATTGAAATTAATTGGCTAGATTCCAATGAATGAAATTTTTCAATCCGCTAAGATAATATTTAAGTAGGTGCTCACTTGCCTAAGGCCTTGGAAACAGACGCCTTTATAGCTGTATGCAGTTGTTCTTCCTCAGATTTGGATAAAATACTTAGCCCTTTTTTCTTTTCTAAGCAATGCGGGAATGGCAGTTACAGGGATAATGGTAACTGAGCTAAAGACTGATGGTAAATCATCACTTTATTTGTGTACACAGGTGTGCATTATATATCCCTAGTATGCAGTGATTCAAAATCACTTTGAGAAGTCATTCTTTTCCTAATATCAAATATGGAAACTCTCATTATTCAATTTCTCCAGTGATATTATTTGCTTCAAGAAAGCTAGACTTGGTGACCAATATAGCTAATTTAATGATCTTGAATGAACTAGATTCATAGCTTGACTTACATTAGTGCCTATTATGAAATTATTACTATCAAGGACAGATGTAAATTGATCGATATGATTCAATTATTTGCATGGTTTCAAGGCTTTTCTTGACAGTTACCAAAGTAGGTGAATCCTACCTGAATTTATGCCTTACAATGCCCCCATTAACTCCATTATTACTACCAAGGCTGATGAACAAGATTTCATTATTTGCAATTTTCGTAGTGGTTCTCTATGGATTCCAAAGTCTATGAATCTTATCTGACTTAAATTTTAAATTTTAGGTGTGCCATCTCATGTGAGTAAGATATGAAATCATGTTGCTTATACTTCACTGTTCACATAATCATGCATGGACTAATAAGATGGAGCCTAAATCTGCATGAGACAACTTTCTATACCTGTAACAATCATTTCAATGAGTCAAATAAATTATTTATGGTAGTTAAAAAAAAGTTTGTGCTCTGGTGGGTCACTCATGGAGAAGCATGTTTACTTGCCAGTTCATTTTTAATTTTGTTTTGGGAGAGTGGGTAACATATCTCTGAAAACATTTTTCCCTGTGCTCATGCATTCATTTTTTAATGAATGCATATGCATGTAAAATCATTCATGTGTATGTTGGTTGCAACAATATCTGTTCTCAAGGAATTTAGAATTATAATTTTAAAATATTAAATTCAGCAGAAAACAATTTTTTGCTCAAGATTAGGATTTCCATAAATATTTACTCACTGATGAAATTCCAGGAGATAGTTTCTGTTTTGTTAGGGTTCTAGTTCTTTGCTTTCATTTTCTTGTGTTCGAGGATATTTTATTTCATATCCTTTGTAATAGGATTAAAAATTAATTTAATTGTCTATATTCCTTCATAGCGTGCTGGTTTAGAACTGATGGATATGATGGCAGTATACCAAGAAGGAGCTTATGAGCGTCTGTGCAGGTGATTCTTTCTAATTAGGTACATTTGTAAATGTACAATCAATATTCATGTCAATTCTGTCTGTTTATATGTACGGAGAACAGTGCCATTTTGGTTGTATGCTGTTTTCTAAGGGGAAACTCCCCTCCTAAGGGCACTAACATCAATTTTTCTATCGTTTTTCTTAAATTAAAAAAATAAAATTACTTTTTATTTATCTATACAAATATACACTACAATATATTTTCTTAATTATTTTTTATATTATTAAAATATTATTTTTACTTTTATTTTTATTATTTGTTTTCTTTTTTTATTTTTTTATCTTTTAATTATTACTTTCCAATTATAATTTTTTATAATTTAATAATTATAGTGAATAAACAATACTTTTCAATATATTGAAAAATAATATACAAATTTCATGAAAATGATCACTCAATGAGGAGATCTGATAAGGACCACTCAATGTTCGAATCTAGCAAGAGAAAATTAAATGAAACTCTTCTATAGATTCTTTTTGATAAATATATAAAAGCACACCTTACAAAGATAAAGACTTGGTTATAAATAGCCTTACATATTAATAACTCCCACTATCTCACTAATTAATTAACTTTCCTATTATTATTAAAAACTACCCCACTATCTTCATTACCCAAGTAATTACCCACTAACACCATAACTTGACAACATGGATGATATGAATTTTTTTTTTTTTTTTGCTAGAATAAGAGGGAAGCCGTGGAACCGTATCAGTGCATCACTGCATCCCCCTTGAAAAATTAACTTGTCCTCAAGGCGAAAAGAAGGAAATTGGTGTTGAAGGAGGTCATATTCCGCCCAACTATCCTCTTCATCGGTCGAGAATGCCAACTAACCAACAACTTTAAGATGAGAGAATCACCAAACTTCTTCCAACGGTGAGCCATAATTTTTTCCGGCTGAACAGAAAATTCAAAAGCTTCATTAATTGGTGGAGTAGTTGCCATAGCTAAGGAAGGATCACTAGCCATTGAGCCAACTCCATGGATTTTAACTTGTTGTCTCTGGTGTTGGAATCGAAGGAATAGGTCCCGTCAGTTTGCCTCTATTATGCCTAATGACGCTTGCCAAGAAATTCTCAACACTAAGTCAGTGTTGCTAAGATGGAAAGGATAGAAATCTTGCGTAATTATGAGTCCTGACATGTGAACAACAACATCGAGACTCATTTGGCAACCAGTGATCCTATCTCCTTTTTTATTGTGACACTAAAAGTTGGAATTACAAGAGTAGGGAGGCATAATTCCATCACCAACTTAGAGGAGATGAAGTTATGTGTAGAACCGTTGTCTACCAATATAATAACCATTTGGCTCATGATCGTTCCACGTAGCTTCAGGGAGGAAGTCGAGTCGTTGACTAAAATTTGTTGGAATGAAATTTCTACCTTTCCTTCGTTCTCATGACCTGTCTCATGATCTCATCGTCGTCGTCATCAAGGCATCTTTTTTACGAGTTGCCTATGAAGTCAAGTTGGGATAAAGATGGTTGACACTAGTGTCTCGGTGTGAAGCGTTCGCCGCAGCGGAAATAGTCTTTTTTTGCGTTTCTGTTGTTGTTCATTAGGGTTGGGTGACATGATAGGCGGCGAGCATGAGAGTGTTATAGTAGATGGACATGGAGTTATGTTTGAGGAGCCATTGGACCGTGTAAATTTGTTGGGCTTTGGGCTTCTATGTAGAGTGGACTTTTCTTCAAACTCCAGGGCTAAAGACACGGCCTTGTAGACGGAGTGAGGTTTCTGAATACACACTTCTACCTTTAATTTCTCTTTCAAACCAGCCATAAATACTCTCAAAAGAGCATATTTTAGCTAATTAGCAACCCTAGCCACTCTTCTTGCAAACTCCAATCTATACTCAGCCACTATACCAGTTTGTTTGAAAGAACATAAGGCTTCATTAGGATTTTGAAACTTAGGAGGGCCTGGCTCTCTTGGAATAGTTATACCAGATCCTCCCAACACATTAATTCTTACTCTCATGTAGCCCATGCGTAAAGATTTAATGCGTCTCTCTCCAAGTCCATCGCTGCGACTTCAACTTTTGAGTTATTGGCAATTTTAAAGTAATGAAAATAGTTTTCCGCCTTGAGAGCTCAATCGCGAGGATTGCCACCCTCAAATTTGGGGAAATCAATTTTTGCCTGAGTTTTTCGATTTAGTTGCAAAGGTGTGTTGCCATTGGCCTTTGAATCATCCCACCAAAGAAGTCGTGGATGATTGTAGGAGTACTAGCATCGATTCCTGGTCTACCCCCACCAAGATGCTTCATGCACAACATCATGGGTTGGTTGTTGTGAGGTGGCTCGAGACTATGTTTCCAAGGATGCAACCTTGGCCGCCAGTCCATCAAGTAGTTCAAGATGTGTCACCATGGTTGGCAATTGTTTATGTATGTTTGGAACGTCAGGGGGCTGGCGACTAATGGATTAGGGATGCGTATGTCGGTGGAAAATCATGATGGCTGTTTGGGTTGGTCGGTATGGGAACTACGTATTTTAGCCATGAGGACCACTCAATGCCAGAATTTAGCAAGAGGAAATTGCAGAAATTTCTTTTACAAACTCTTTTTGATTAATATATAAAAACACACCTTACAAAAACAAAGACTTCGCTATAAATAGCCTTACATATCAATAACTCCCACTATCCCACTAATTAATTAACTTTTTCATTTTTATTGAAATTATTCCACTATTTTTATTACCCGAGTAACTACACACTAATACCATAACACTATAACTAACCTAACAATATGGATGATTTGGAAATTATATTAAATCATAAAAATTAAATTAAATCTTCTTTTTCTGCCAAAATAAGAGGGAAGCGGTGGAACCGTATCAAGATCCTCAATCACTTTCCCATACAGCCCATGCTGTTTGGCTAAACAAATCATGATACAAAAAAAGCATAAGAATATATTCTTTCCTCTCGGCAAATATATTTTTTACAGATACTTGGGAATATTTCCCTCGTAAACAAATGGACTCTAAGGGTTCATGTTTAATGCTTTTCTTGCATGTAGGTGGGTTCAGGCTGAATGTAGGAGTCTGGGCGACACTGATAATCCAGAAGTCAGTGAGCTTTTGAAAACAGCAGTATGCTGCCTCAAAGAAAGGCGTGTTTTATTCAAATACTGTGCAGAAGAGGTGAGATAATCATGGATGATGTTTGACTGTTTCAATAATTTTCAACATGCTCCATGGTTATTCTAGAAAATTCAAGAAGCACCACCTTGCAAATTACTCAGGTCGCAAATATGAGGCATAATGCCTTGTTTAGAAGGTTCATAAGTGCTCTTACACGTGGAGGACCTGGTGGGCTACCAAGACCAATTGAGGTGCACGCTCATGATCCTTTACGTTATGTAGGGGATATGCTTGGCTGGTTGCATCAGGTGTGACGTTTTGTTCTTTTATTACATTCAAACTTTCATACTTTTACAATGTTATTTAGAAAAAGTAAAAGGAACAGTTTTCCATGACTATTACTGTTCTTGGGATCATTTCTGCAGGCCTTAGCGTCAGAAAGAGAACTTGTTCTTGTTTTATTTGATCCAGATGCATTAGTTAATACTGGACCAACTGCATTGAAATTCTCTAAGGGCGCAGACAGTGTTTCTGTAAAAGTAGAATCTGACTTGACATTCGTGCTGGATAGGATTTTCGAAGGAGTTTGTCGGCCATTCAAAGTGAGAGTTGAACAAGTTTTGCAGTCTCAACCAAGTCTTATAGTTTCATACAAACTCAGCAATACTTTGGAGTTTTACTGTTACACTGTAAGTTGTGTTTCTTTCTCAGGGCATAGTTTTGCTTTTCCAGTTATAAGGGCATTTCCAGCAACCCTTTCAATTTACTCTTTATGTCTATTTTTAGAGAAAAAAATAGAGAATTTGGCTGTAAGATTCCTTCAAATTTATAAAATAAACTTTTTACTCTTCAAAAGTGAAGTAAAATGAAGAATGAATAGTACTTTATAAACATGAAAAACTAATATTTTTTTGGCCATGTCAATCTTGGGGACAGCAAAAATACTCATTGGTTATTTATGGTGAGAAGTAAAAATAAAAAAAGTTTTTAATATAATAGAAAGTAAAAACAAAGTTGTTATTTAAAGATAAAGATAAAGATAAAAATTGCCTAAGTGTTTCTTAATCTTAATCACCCTCCTCCCCATGTTTTAGATTTCAGATTTGCTTGGGAGGGAAACATCTCTCTGTAACACACTTTGGCTACTTAAGGATGCCAGTCAGAAAACATTTTTTGATATTCTGAAAATCCGAGGTGAAAAGCTATTACGTTATCCCCCACTTGTGGCTGTTGATCTTTCCCCGCCCCCAGCAGTGGGGGAAGGGGTATCAGTGCTGCTGGAAATAATTCAGACCCATGACAGCATCATGGTTCCTATTTCTGGAAAGAAACCTCCATTTGATCCGGTGATATCTGCTCTGTTAGACCCTATTATACAGGTTTGTTTGTGCTTTATATTAACCCTGAATCCTTTTATGCTTAGTAGACGTACTTCAGATTTTTCATTACCTAGTGGGCACTGATGGAAAATGACTTATTATACAAATGAACATAATATCTGAGGGTTCCTGTTATTTATTTATTTATTTATTTATTTTTATTTTTTAAAATTTTTTGCTGCAATACTGTAATTGGCAAACTGTGTAAGGCTCGAACAGTTAGAAGGTTTTTGCTGCATTATTTGATTTTCAGGTAAAAATTTTCGGAACAAGCTATTCTCAGAGCAACATAAATACATTTTTGTGCAGCTCTGTAAAAACACCCCGCCCATCCATATACATATTTTGCCTATCTCCTATGATACCGTGTTCACTACTTTGACCTTTTATCTATTGTATAAGCTGACTGAAATAAATTGGTACTTTGAATTGTTACAGATTTGTGAACAAGCAGCTGAGGCTCACAAGTCTAAGGGAGGTGTTCACTCATTTAGAAGAAATAGAAGGAATTCTGATTCTTCACCCCTACTCAGGAAATCATCAGTTGATTCAATATTGTCCAGGAGCAACAGTGGCTCATCCTCTCAGGTTTGTGTTTGATTAGATTCCCTTTGGGTAATGTGCTGAGCTTGTGGAATCGCCCTATTTTTGTGACGTGGGAATACCTAAATTGTTACATTTCTCAATTGATGACTGTTATTTCCTATCCGTTACTTATGCTGATAAATAAATAATTTCAAATAAAATAAAGTCTGTAAAACGATCATTCTAATCTCATGTTCATGATCAGCAGGAAGCCATTGTCTCTGAATATCCAACGGGACAATTTTTCATGACCGAACTTACCCATGGACGAGAATGTGCTAATAAATATTTATCATATTAGCAATTGCCAATACTTTCCACAATGAATATTATATCCGAGAGATTCTCCTTCTCTTAACACTTAGTCACACAAGTTTTGACTTTTAACTAGTTAAACTATTTTGGATGGAATCTTTAGGCCACTAAATTTAGTGATACATTAATTAATGCTCTTGTCACGCATTTAGAATATGTGAGTACTATGTTTTAAGTTGTAATTGAACTGAACTGATGCCTTTGATTTAATGCAAATTGCTCGTCCGTTCCTGTTGTTTTGATTTTATGCACTTGCAGAACACTGAAACCCCCTCCAAGATTTTCCTCATTAACTGCCTTTGTGCCATCCAACAACCATTATTGGGACATGAAGTTACTGCTGGATATGTGAAAAATCTTGGTAGAATGATAGATGAGCACATGCATGTTCTTGTCGAGAAAGAAGTGGAGGCCACTCTTAGAAAATGTGGCTTATCGCACAAGATTGGTCATTTCCGTGATTCATTCAGCAGTGAGGCTAGTGGATTGCCGCTGGCAGAGATTGAAGACACTTCGCCTGCTTCCCTCTCTGAATGTTTGAAGGCTTTCTTCGGGCTTATTTTGGGAAGTGAAAATTCTTTGCCCGAGTTCGAGTTAATGCAAGTTCCAAGGCTGCGTTCCGAAGCCTGTGTTCAGGTGGCTCGGCTGCTGGCTGAAAACTATGAAATCATTTACAATGGCATCATGGATTCCAAGAATGGCTATCCGGATCCCAAGTCACTGGCAAGACATCCTCCAGATCAGATAAGAACCATTTTAGGAATTTGAGACACCACTGATATGATGGCTCTGCCATAGACTTGGACAAACACATGATAAAATTTTGTTTCTGTTTCCTATTTTTCCTATTTCTATTTGCCACCAATTCGAATTGGGGAGAAGGCCGTGTAACAGATGTTGAAGAACATTATTGTGTTAATCAGTGACAGTGAGCTAGTATTTCCATTAATAATTATTATAGTTCTCCCACCAAAAAGACAAACAAAAACTGAAAAGATTTGTTTTTATACGTTTCCCTATATTTTATATGATTAATACCGTGCTTTGGTCAAATTACAAATGCAGTTAAGCGTTGATCGTAAATTTGCCTTCTTTTATAATGACAAGTGCCCGCCTGCTGCTTTTGTAATTATCATTATACACCAATATTATGTATCCTTGACAGGCATTGCAGGTAGTGCTTGGCGGAGTTTTGTGGGTTATCAGACTTACTAATGAAAACTACAAGCTGCCAGATTTTTATGCAGATCTTCACTTCAATTGAGATCCCACAAGCAGTCATCTTTGCTTTATTATAGATAGACGCGGCCCTAATGTAGAACTTCCAACTACGGCTTCTCGCACCCACATCATCATACGCCACTGCAATTTCTAAAACCAACCACTCTTTCAACCTCTCACGTCATGCTCCTGTCTTATCATTGCTGGCAGCTCTAATGTTTCGACTGCGCCAGCAACTTCACCGCCATCAAAACCTATGCCAGTAACCACAACCACCTTTCATTCCGAGCCTCCTTCCCACATCACCCCTGCAACGCCGCTTACTCGTAACTCTATAGAGCCACCGCTGGCCAAGGCTCCAATGAGGACGTCGTCTACACGTCACTGCTCCCACTGCGCAAATGCCTTGAGCCAAGCTTTCGTGGTTGGCTTCCCTAACCATGAACAGGAGATCATCTTAAGGGAACTAGGAGTCAGATTTTTCCGTTGGAAACCAAGAGAATAGATTTGTTTTTGTGGAAGCAAAGTTTTTTTATCAGAAGGATAAATTGTGCTACAAATTTTTTGACTGAATAATTCCTTTTTATTTTTTATAATGATTACAAATTTGTTTCAGTGGAGGAAGGGTTACGGCCCTCTCAAAGTGGCTAGTTCCGCACTGATAAACAAGACATCAATTGATGGCCATGGTTATGCAAGTGCTTGCTCGCCCACTCTGGCATCCACCATATCTGCACAACTCCACCTCCACTTCTCCTGGTATATAATAACAATAACCCTTAAATTTGAACGGAAGGCAACCCCTTTCTCTGGTCAATATAGATTATACATAATTGTCGCTCCAAGAACCAACTGAGCACCACTTCCCTTCATGAAGCATGCGTTTATATAATGATCAAATTGATTTACGGACAGCATTGTGTAAGATTTCCCGTCACAGGGTTTCATCCTGGGGCCTCTCGTTCATAGCAAATGGACAGCATTGTAAGATTTCTGTAACTCTTGTTTGTGTGGCAAGCCGTTGCTGCCTCCTTCAGAGAAGTCCAATACCAAAGACAATCGCAGCTAATTGGCTGTCTCCACTGCTACTAAGGAAAGCCATGTTCATAGCAAATGGCCACGCTCTGGGAGGCGTTGCTGCTGCTGTTGGAGAAGAGAACATAGGTTATGTTTTCCTGCATCCAGCACCTCAATCTATTGAGGTTCAGAAGGTGCACTAACTGGCTGAATAAAATTTTAAAATAAAAATTAAACCTTTTTTTTTTTAAATTATGTTTGCATTTGACGCGTTTTAGTGGATGCTGAACATCCATATACTAGAAAGAGCAACAAAAATTTACGATATTCAGAAGCAGCCACCACAACAAATGTCAGAACATTTGAAATAAACTACCCATGCTACTCATCACATCACATTATCTAAACTTTAAACATAAAACTTGAAGGATGCTGGAGCCATAAACATATATATATTCTCCAGAAAGTTTATACATGACCTAGAAAGTAGGTTTTCCTTAAAAAAAGTCTTCTCCATGTAACGAAATATTGATAAATTATAGAGCTAAAGCAAACGCATGATGATGACGAATTTGTCATTGTAGCAGCAGCTCAGTCTCAAAAGATAACTGTTCTTTCAGCTCCATGACCCAGTCCACACATTCCTTTCTCTGATGGTGGGATATTACAGGTAGAAGTTTGATGGTCATTTAACCAAGACGAGCTGCGTTTTCAGCAAGAACACGAATACACCCAACTAAAGCAATTATACTCAAGTTATGTGGACGTCTTAGATGACGAAGCCAAGGATTGCCACTGCCAAGCCACCTTTGCTTTACTTTGACTAAGAAATCCTGGACCACATCGGATATTAATTAATTGCTTCAGCATACAAGGATACAACACACGTGGAAAAATTTCAGCTATTTAAAGAAGGCCAAAAATCATGTGCTATCTCACCTTCACCTTCCTTTTGATTGCAAAATGAGACTCTAAGGCGAGCTGTGACAGGAAAATAACCAGTCACTACATATATGTGAATCAAAAGTCCAGAGTAAAAGTACCTCAATATAAACATTAAACAAATGTTTAAAAGCTTTAATCCCAGTTTGCGTTCGCTTATTAATATCTTGTAATTATTCAGATTAATGAGATTGTGTTTGACATTATGCAACTTTATTGTGAACGAAGTTTGGAACTTGATTAACCTGATTAATAATGAACAAAAAATTTCTCTGAATTAAACTTAAGGTGAACCAAAATATCACAGCATAGGCACATAAAATATTATAGGGATTATACAAACACAATACCAAAGGAAATATAATTATGAGCATCAACAAGAAACTGATTAACAAGAACCACAGACAACATATTTGGTATTCCACACTTGATACCTTAGGTGTAAAGCTTCAAGCAATTCTGAGCCAAAAACCTAACATATGCTTCCATAAATCCATCCACCTGGGTGAAAGAAGACTAGTTCTGACTGAATCTTTGATTGGCAATAAGGAGATGATGGAAATCAAAACATCATCCGGCAAGCTGCTGATTCTGTCTACCCCCGTAGCCATAACCATATCAAGCTGGCAATCACAAATTAGATGTACTTGAATTGAATCATACAAACTAAAGTGACAACAACAACATCAGCAGCAACAACAACGAACTATTCATAGAATAGTTATATAAATTACTTGAACCTCAAAGTAGAAATAAACACGCCTTGGAAGAGTAGGAATTGACCGATGGAAAGTAAATTCATTGGTCATCTGTCCTTAGGTGGCGAGCTTTTTTTTTTTTGTTGGGTCAAAGTAGAAATACCTATGTGAACTTTTAAAAAAACAAAAATAACCAACAAAAACTTTAAAGATGCAAACTTTATTGTCTTATATGCATGTCTCTGTTCTAGACTGCAAGCAGCAAGCAAGCAGATATGAATTCATGATTGATTATCTATCTATCTCTCAAATTAAAAAATAGCAATAATAATATTTAATTAATAAGAAAATAAGAAGCAGACATCTGAGTAAACGCATGGCCGTTCTCCAGTTGGCTTACCTGGGCTCGCCTCTTTTTCTTTACTCTGGCAACGCCGCCACACTCACTCAATCGCTTAGTCTGTCTTTGTCTTTTTCTCGCCATTGTTGGTGTTCTTTAGCCAGGGTCGAGGGTGAGGGTGAGGGTGAGGGTGGGGGCGTATTTTTATAGAAAAAAAGAAAAAAGAAAAAGACAAACAAAAAAACTATTGGTCGACGTTGCCGGTTGCCCGGTTGTTTCGCTTTTCGTTAAGGTGTCGGATCCTGTGGTTTCGCTTTTGTGCTTTTCCTGCTGTACGTACAAACGACGTCGTTGTTTAATTTTTTTCCCCTTTTTACTTTTTAGCCGACTTAATTAGAAAAAAAAAAACCAAGACTCCCGCATCTTCGCCTCTCTCTGATGACGCCGACACCAACAACAGAGCTCCTCCTTCATAGACCACTGTGCCTCAGCCTCAGTCCTCGCCGCCTCCTGTAACGACCTCAGCCACCTCTCCGCGGCGTAGTCCCAGCCTGGATCGCTGCCCATCCTCCGCAGAGCTGCTCAGTGCTTACTATCAGATTGTTTCTGGCAGGGCTGGCTGGGGTTGCATGTCTGTTACGTCTCTTATCCTTGTAGATTGATTTGAAGATGATAATAATGTATATTCTTTGTTGTTGATAGTTTTGGTGATTAATGCCATATAATTTATTTTCAGTTCAAAATATAGCTCATTAATAATTTTCTTCTACTCTCTAAAGCATTACAATCGGTAAAAAAATTGAAATCAATCCTTAATTTGTTTTGGAGGAGCTGCCGACTGCTAGTTTTGGCACAGAAACCTTGGGATTAAGGTGATATGTTTTTTAAATCCCATAATCTAGGTTGCTTTTTGCGAGTCTCTGGTAAGAAGAACACTATACATATTTTATTTGATATAGTAAGGTTACACTATCTGGCCAATTTAATGAATGAAATGGTCTTTTTTCTATGGTCACATCTAAAAGCTTGTAGTATTTTGCTTGATGCTAAAATTATTGACATTGATTTTCTGTGTTATTAATTCTCTTGATAAATTGATGTTTTAATAATGTTTTTTTGCTTGTTTATATTAATTAAACACTTCCGTGACTAATGAGTTGGCTTGCATTCAAAATATAGACTAGTTTGTCAGCTTTAGTGTAGGTGCCTCGTGGTAGAAATAGTGTGAACATATGAGGCGCAAATTGGGTACCATTGTTTCAAGGACTGAATTGTCTAAATAGTGATTGAATTGTATAAATGCTGCGAAGATGATCCCAATACTGGGTTTTTAGTGTTTGTTTGAAATGTACTCTTGTAGTACTTTGTTTTAACATTTTGTTTGTGTTTATAGTAACTTATACATTGTCTCAATTTCTTAAAGGCAGTGGGTAGAGATATTTTCACTCCACCCATTAATGAAGGATGTGGAATCAGTATGCTTCACAGTTCACATACAGTGAAGCTAGAAGGTTGTAAGCAATTCTCATGAATTTATTTATTTATTTATTTATTTTGGTGGGTTAATTATAGTGCTTGGTTATTTATTTTTTGCAGGGAAGCTAGAAGGTTGTAAGCAATTCTTTTGGAAAATATATAATTTTTTTTCCATTTAATGAAGCCACATGTGAGTATTAAATTTTTCTCTAGTGTTGAAGTTTTGCTGGCCTTGTTTATCTATTAATGATAACTGTGATGTTTTTGCTGCATTCTTAATATTTGTTTTCATAGTTTTACAGGAGTTTTGTTTTTTTGTTTTTTTCGCACATGATTCTAGCAGTTTTTTGGGTTGTAAACGTCAATGCCCTGCCCTCAGTGTTCTGCGTCAATAATCTACACCTTCGATTGTTCTCTCTGCGGGACAGCTGTGGTTTCTTGAAGTTCAATTCTAAAGGATGATATTCATGAATTGTGGCCAACCAACTTAGGAGGCTCCGCGGCAAGAAGATGCAGCATTCCTTCCAAGTGTTTTCCTATCACAGGAGGACCTTGGCTGCATGCTTCATACGGGCTGCTTGGCACCGGCACATGAGAATTTTAATGGCAGAAAAGATCATCTCAATCTAATCATTTGCTCACAATGAGGATGATGCCAATGAGAGAGGGCTTGAGGAACCTATCCATCCCTCTGCCAACCCAAATTCCTAGCTTGGTCACTATCTTTAGCATGAAGATCTATAATCTTATGACGGTTTAGTCATTTCTTGTGCACATGTATTCTTATAAATAATCTTATGATGATTTATAGTCAAAGATATGTAAAATAAAATCAAGAATGGGAGTTCAAATCCAGTCATTTATTGAACTTGTGGTTCAAATTTGACCTATACAATAACTTACGGTATTTTCAAAGTTGTAAGTGAGCTTGCTTGAGTAAACGATTTTGTATGTTATTTATGGAAGTACAGCTAGCTCTAATTAAGTGAGGGTATATATTACAATAATAAATTCATTACATCCAAGCTCCCCACCCACGTCTGACTAATATTTACACAAACAAAATACAAAGTTACATAGTCCTTGGAGATAATTCCAATCAAAAATTCAGTACACGACTTCTTTTCCCTATAATAATCTATGCCGATCAACATAATAGAATAATTAGAATTTGACGCTCTTATACTTTTGAGATATTATCTCAGCTTGAACTTTCTTTGTTGTGTCAGTAGCACATCATATGCTTGCAAATCCCCAAAATGCAGTTAGGTGTGTAGTTTGCTCGATCACTACTGGACCAATAGGAATTGCCATAATAGTAGACCCAAGGACTGTGATCTAACTAAGAACCTGCATCTATCCAATGAAGAAAATTTGAAATAAATCCTTTATTATTCAGTCTAAAATTCTACAAGAGTTCATGCATGATAAATAAACATTAGATTGTGATCATAAATTAGTGTTTCATAATAAATTATGCAAGCAATGGAGTAGTGGGACCAAAAGTTTCAAAATGTTACAACATAACTTCTCCAAAAGTTTCAACTAGACTTTCAATCCAGCACCACAAGCTCTACAGTATGTCTTCCACCATCAAGACTAATGCGTGCATTTGGCACTTTTTCCAAACTAGCTAGGACTCAATGAATGCCACCGAAAACATAGCCCAACTCGTACACAAACCTCCTATGTTAGTAGCATAAGTGAACTGCAGACCAATAATAGGTGGTAGTTTGTAACCATAAAACTATGGGTAAAGGTATGGCCCAAAAGAAGTCTTGTTATCAATTGGTTGTAGATTATGAGTTGTCCGAGTTTGAAGATCTTTCCCAACATTAGGGAGCTTATGGAGCTAACTAACTAACAACCAGAGAACCCCATTCTCTACTTCTTACCCAAATTCTAACACCCTCTCCACCGAAACAAGCCACTAGCCTATCCACTCTTGTTCAAACACTATCTCCATCCCTTCCTGACTTTTCCCTCTAACCTAGCTCCAACCCAGCCAACACCCAACCATGAGTCCTCCATCTCTAGCCCTCCAACTTCTACCTCTCTCTCCTTCATATTGTGCAGAAGGATCAAGTCACCATACTCTTTAACCAAGTCTCCGCAATGAATCAGATATATATTACATTTTTACAAGTAGAAAAATATATTTAAATAGTAAAGTACTTATGACTTATAAAGACATAAATTTTAAGTTTTATAATAGCTTTATGGGCATAATAAAACTAACTCAGCCATACGTATCTGCTTATGGCTTATAAGTAATCTTTTAACTTAAAAAATAAATGTGAGACATAAAATATATTATTTGCAATCAGGGTTGCATAAGTGATGCAATCCTGATAACATAATATTATAAATATTAATAATAAATTCATCCATCTATCCTCCATTGATATAGTATGTTTTCACATCATCAAAGTTATTCAATACTAGAGGTATATAGCAGTCCTCAAAACATATGTATGCTATCCAATACTTAAAAAATGGTTTTACTTATAAGCACCTATGAATAAAAGCCTAACAAACATTCTTTAAAAGTATTTGTTGTAGACTATCTATTTGTATTTTTCTGTTAATATACAAAATCAGTTTAACAAAAATACTTAAAAACTATATTTTTTTCATAAAATTTTAATAAAATGAATATTAACTTTCTAAATTTAATCTAATATTATTCACTCTATTTATTAAAATATTTTTTTATTTCTTTTCCTATCTTTACATTTAATATTTGATTTTAAAACAAATAAATATTTAAAAAATAATATTTTAACTAATAAATAATTAAAATAAAGAAATTGAAATGTGTATTTTTTTAAATAGATTATTAAAATAAAAAAATAAACATTTTGAAGAGACAATTCTAAACAGGCTATAGTAGAGGAGGTTCTAAAGAGGCCGAGAGGTACGGAGAATATATATCTAAAGATGCCAATAATAGGAGTTTGAGACAGATCACCCATATTCCGAACTCATAAAAACTCATCACAGCCCCCACCCTAAACCCGATTAAGTTGATTTCAAACTCATTCCAGCAGAGATAGGATAAGGCGAGATGAATACCCAACATCTCGACCCACATTAAAAATTACCATCTATATATGCAATATAGAGAACAAATTTGGAACGACCCTATTCAAAATTCAGAATGGGTCAGGCAAATTCATCCCAAATCCATCTCGATCCACATTAAGTAGATCTCAAATCCGATCCAATAAGGTCGAAGCGGGACGCATAATTCACCCTTTTGCGATATCGAAGTATAATGGCTGGTAAGCCCAGCACAACAGGAGAAGTAAGGATGGTGATGGGCCCCGAAAAGCCCGGCCCGATGCGATGATGCCTCATCTAAACTGAGCGTTCGTTTTTGGTGGTATTGGTCTGAAAATGGTGGCGGTTGGCTCGAATCTCCGGCAAGAACCCACCAGCGAAGAGAAACTCCGGCAGATCTTAATCTGAATTGAAGTTGCAGTGGCAGCAGAGATCTATCGATCATGACAGCATCAGAAGACGAGGATGAGAACCTTGCTCAGTTCCTGGAGTCGGAGGTCCTCCACGAATCCGAAGACTCCGACTCCGATTTCAGTCACATCCGCAACCATAAAAAGGTCTTCGGTTTCGATTGATCCGATGTGAATCTTCATTCGCGTCTTTGTTCATTCATGGAACTTCAAGTTTTTCTTTAGCCTTACATTTTTTTTTTGGATCCTTTAGACTCGTTTCTGATTCGCTGCCATACGCAGGTCCTCGTATCACCTGGATTCGATTCTCAGGATGAAGAGAAATTGGATTTGGAACCTCCCAAGGCGAAGCGATTGCGTGTGCTCGATGACGGAGACCAATCGGAATCTGCGGTTTCATCTTCATCAGCATCATCATGTTCTACATCGCGTGTCAAAAGCATACCAAGCGGGGTTGATTCCGGGTTTATCACTAAAATTCCTCCTGAAATTTTCCACCATATACTAAAGTTTCTCTCATCCGAGGTCAAAATTCGATCCCTCCCTCCTCCTACCAATCTGAAATTTTCCTTCAAAAAAACTATAGATTTTTTTTTTTAGTTACGTTGATGGAATGTATATATGCAGGATCTTATTTCTTGCTCGCTGGTCTGCAGATTCCTGAATTTTGTAGCAGCTGACGAATCATTGTGGCGTCGCCTGTGAGTGTTTCTTATTTGCTTTGTTTAATTCAGAATAATTGTTTTCAGTTTACCCCGCGAATTGGTCTTATGACTGTGTTTCAAATTTGGAAACAAATACAGAATAATCAGGTTAACACATAGGTTTCTCATCTCTCCTGATTTCTACTGTAGGATTATCTGCTTATCAAACGTAACGGTTATGAACGCATATTGATCTGTTATAGTTTGGATTACAGTGTCCTTATTTTTGTTATATAACTATACCATTGTGTTCTTTTAGTTTTGTTCCCTCACCAAGTTTCATCAAAGTTGTTTGAGTGAGAGTGCATGCCCCTGGTTACAACTGGGATACACTTGATAAAACTTGGGTGTTTTTATCTTAAGGCACTTGCAAATATGGGGTTTCAAAATTTGTCTATATTAGTTAATGTGGGAGACACCCAATAATTGTTTGGAGTGGTGATGCAATTATGGTGTATTTTATCTATGTTCATGTGCTTTGTATATTTGCAAAGAGGTAGCATGTTTTATCCATACTCCACAATTAACCTATTCAGGTACTATATGCGTTGGGGTGGGTTGCCTACGAACAAGTTGCGTGAAGTTGCTTGGAAAAATCTATATATTCAGGTATTCTTTTAGTTTGCAAAGGAATATTCTTTCTGGAATTTAAGGTTAAACTCATCTTGAGTCAAAGTTGGGACTGGGAATGTTTTTTCCCTAAATTTTAGAAATATTATTAATTACTGTATTGAATTCACGTGGAGCTTCCAATATGCTTCTTTTCTTGCCTGTAATTGGCTTGTTTTCTCCCTTTATTGCCTTTTTACTCAATAGGTGTATAAGCTTAGATAATAGTTGACTATAATTTGACGAGATGTTTATTCCTGGCAGCGAGATGAAGAGGACACGGGTGAATTTGTAAGGAATTGCCCAGTTGAGTCTAAAGAATATTACATCCAGATGCAAGCAGCAAAGAGAAGCCAAGCACCCCTCCCTTCACAGGTAAAAATGATATTTCGTTCTTTGAAACTTGTGCCTACTTTTATTTGTGTGGATGTCTGTCAATTGGAAATGTCCACTGGGCTTAACCAAATCTGACTGTTTTGACTAAAATAGCATTGTAAGGGTCTTCCATATTTACTAAAATTGTGCTCCAAATAATAATTTACACATCAATATTTCAAGCAAATCTTATCAGTTAAAAGTTATGCTCATTGACTAATCTCACATAATTTTTACCCACCTGAGAACTGTACATAAACTATGTTAGAAGATGGCTATCCTGGATTTCAGCAACTCAATGCAGAATAATTGAACCTCAAACCCCCAGCTACCTTTTCCTTTACTGAGAGATTTCTCTTTGCCTTGAAAGGCTTGGCTGTACTTTGTTCCCCCAGATCACCCAGCCCTCCGTTCCCAAGTGTAAAGAGCATGACCATTTCTCCTCAATATCTGTCCCACTTGCCAATTCAGAACTTCATACTGTAACAATGTGGTTGTTATGGAACAAATTTTAGTTGTGACATAAGAAGCTCAAGCAGGAGATGATTCATAGATTACATATAAAAATAAAATCACATTTTCCAAGTCGAGATCACATTTCTAACCAGCTTTCTGAGAAAGAATATTTTATTGGTTTTCTTTTTTATTCATCTACTGGGAAGGTCAATTGATATTTATCCAATTTCTACTGAATTTTATTTTCTTCGCCATTTTGACCTTGAATAGAAAAGGGAAACACTCCACATAAAGATGGTGTTGAGTCACTAATCGTATTGACCGAATTAGTTCTTCAGGTCACTACTGGAATATGCATTTGTACACTTTTGTTGTATGGAACATATACATGTCTCTATACTTTGAAATGGGTGGTATTATGTGCATCTGCATTGTAATTATGGTTGATATGCATCAAATTTTCTATCCAATTTTAAATGAGGAAAAACATGCTTGATTTTCATAGCGTTGGAATCTTATCTTTGCAGTGATTATTTCTCTAGAGAATCCAAGCGTGAGTAGTGTAGTCCAAAAAAAAAAAAAAGAATCAAGGCACAGATGCCTCCTTTCAGTTAATATCGTTGACATACAAATTCATAATTTGCATAATTCTCAGTTATTGTCGCCTTTTTCTCCATTAAGCTTTTGAATTGTTTCAAATCTGAAGGTGAATGATGATCGGGCAGTTCTTGACATGACAGTTGGTGATCGAGTATCTATGTGGAAAAGCAGCCAAGGCCTGACAGACACGGTGGTGGCTGACCATGCTTGTTCTGGTGAAACATGTTCATACCACCAAATTGGAGATGCGTTTGTTTGTGAAAAGACTGGAAATATTCATGGTATGTAATATTTTGTTAAATCCAGGATTTTGTGTAGGGAATGGAAAAGAAATGAGGCAGAAAACAGTAAACATGCTAGCTTATTGGTTAAACAATATTAACAATTAAAATTTTATTTAAATATAATTGAAAATTGAGAGGATAACAACGTATGGAATAGAAGAATTGCCTATAAATTTACTTGTAATTTTATTTCCCTCATAATTGAACCAGTAAGACCCTCATATTAAGTTCCAAACATGTCATTTTGTAATCGTAGAAAGCCTGGTATAGGAGAAAGGTGGACGAAGCTGCACTCTGAGCCCCCGGTCTTGAGAAGAGAATTTGTCACTATTTAGACAAAACTCGCTTCATAATGCAACAAGACAATAGATAGAAATAAATCCTCCTCCGAACTGTCTTGACGATTATTGACGCAGTGTGGAAATTTTTTATATGAAAATGCACAATTTTTTTATTTATTGAAAAAAGGAGAACGAAGATGCATAATTTTAGTGCCTCAGATCATGTTCCCTTATCTTTGGAGGTGTCTAATGGTTGAAGAAGAGCTTTAATGTAATTACATTTTTTTTGGAATTGAAATTAAAGATCCCTTTTCATTGACACGCCTGCTAATGTGAAACTATAACATATGGGGTTGCAGTCTGATTTTATTTTTATTTTGTCTGTTCCTACAGTTTGTGATGACACATGCAGAGAAGTTATTTTGGACCCTACAAATGAACTTTATGTCTGTACAATCTCTGGCCACTGTTTTGATAGATTGTTGTCACCATCTGAAATAGATTTGGATGCTGTAAGTTAAAATTTCTGGCCTCTTGTGTATCATGCTGATCATTCTATTATACATGTGTTGTGGAGGAAAAGCAACTCATCTACTGGTCACTATGCAGCCACGTTTTTGGAAAATTAGGCTCATCAACATCATCTCAACATTAGTACCGTTACAGTACCGTTTTATTTACATAGTGCACGTCAGTGCAACAAATATTTATTAAGTCATACCTGCATTGCTGTGGTGAGTCAATTGGATGCTATCATTAAGTATGAGACACCCGCGGCACACACGCGACATCAGGTGCATCGATGGCAATCGCTTTGTGGTGGCCTCTCGACATCCGCTGCCTTGTCTTCCCGATTGGGATGCTGTTATGGCCTCCTTGTGCCTTGCCCAAATCGAGTCCAAAGCATTTGAGGTCATAGTACTCGAACACTCGATCTGCCTGGTCGAATGCTGCTGTATGTGGGTTTCTGCCATCTCGATCCCTCCGTTGGTCGCCTCTTAGCTGGGTTCAATGCTTATGGAGTTGGAGGCTTAGCCTTTAGCCGCTGGCCTTGTGCTTTGTTCCTATCTGGATGGCAATCGGGTGTTTTTCGCCCAGTTGCATTGCAACCGAAATGGAAGTTTTGTCTCGTTCTTTGCCGTTTTGTCGCAATCCAAGGGCTCTCTCTTTATCTCGGATGGCTGTGGTACGAAGGGGTGGTTGCTTTTGAGTCGTCTCCTCGGCAACCAGATTGGCGGCGGTTTTGGCACTCACCCCAGTGTTGACTGTTGTTCTACGCTCCTCTGAGCGTGACTCTCACTCCTTCCACGAAGTGGTTTTGGGCTCCGTCGGTGTCGCCCGAGTGGTGTCCAAGCCGATCGCCTGCAACAAGTCTGGCAACTTGTCTCTCTGGGTGTGGCTTTGTGGTAACGCGCTGGGTGAGTGGTCTGTGGTTGACGCTCGCGTCGTTCCTGAGATGCCGACTGAGTAGCCTCTCCCAGCGTCTCTTATGGTGTCAACTCAAGCGTCGCTGCCCCGCTTCGCATTTGGGTGGGGGTTTGACAGGGGGATGCTCCTCTTTTCCTTCCTTGATGGCGTCTTCCCCTCTGCCGCCTATCGCTGTAGGTGTGGGCGTGCTGTCTTGGGGGCCACCTCGGGCTTGGCAGTTTGAACAGGGTGAGGGCAATTGTGGCCCTTCTGCTGGGGGAGATGCCCATATTGCTGAGGTGTAGGAGAGTGTCCCTCAAGTTGGGGATGGGGGTGTCAGTGGTGAGGTTGGTGTGGGGGTTGGGGATAATCTGTCCCAAGGTGGGGTCGGTGCCTCTGTCCTTCCTTATTAGCAGTAGGGGAGGGTGGTTCTATTCTTGCAAGGGTGATGGTGTTACACAAGGAAGACCTTTTGGGTGAGACTACTGTTGTTGTGCAGCCTTTGGCAGCTGCTAGCTGACTTTCAATTGAAGAGGACGGGTTCGATGGTTGGGTTCTCGTAGTTTATTAATGACTTGGGCTTGATTGATCCCTCGATGGTTGGTGGGGCTTTCACCTGATCTAATAATCGCGTGGAACCGTCCTTTTCTCGGCTTGATTGGTTTTTGCTGGTCATTGATTAGGCTATGCAGCATGTGCATCTCCGTCCGTTACGATTGAGTAGATGGGGTTCTGATCATTTTCTGGTTGTCTTGGAGTGTGGTCTGTCTCTGCCTTGCCAGCAACCTTTTCGGTTTGAGAATATGTGGCTGTTAGCTGAGGGTTTTGTGTTCCAAGTTTGATTTTGGTGGGAGTTGTACCGAGTGGAGGGCTCTCTGAGATATGTGCTTGCCTCCAAGTTAAAGTTGTTGAAGGGAGATTGAAAGCTTTGGAATACCACTGTTTTTGGTTAGTTTAGCAGTGGTAAGCATACTCTGTTGGCGGTTTTGGGCGCCCTTGATGAAATGGCTCTGCTTTGGCCCTTATTGAGGGAGGAGGGGGGGCACTAGGCTATATTGACTTCTTCTCTTAAGCACCTACTTTTGATGGAAGAGATTTCTTGGCGGTAGAAATCTCGAGCCCTATGGGTTCGAGAGGGAGATAAGAACTTCAAGTTCTTTCATTGTATGGCTAACTATCACCTGATTGCCAACTCTTTTAGCACTCTTCGCATTGATGGTACTCCCTTGACATGTCAGGGGGCTATTTGCGCTCACGTTGTGCAGTTTTATGGGTCTCTTTTTCATGATGCAGCTCACCCTCGTCCTCCAGTTTGATGTCCTTTCGGAGGCGGATGTTGTCTAGCTTGGGCGCCCCTTCGCGGAGGAGTCCGTGGTTCGGGGCTACATTAGGGATAAGGCCTTGGGCTGGATGGGTTCCCTTTGGCATTCTTTCAGCATTGTCGCGGTGTTGTGAGGTGTAACATCATTAGTGTGTGCACAAAGTTTTAAGAGCATTGTCGGTTTGAGCGGAGTCTCAACGCTACTTTTCTTGTCCTCATCCCCAAGCAGTCGGGGGAGAATGATCATATTGCTTTCCGGCCTATTAGTTTGGTAGGTAACGTCTACAAAATCTTGTTCAAGGCGCTCATTAACTGGCTGAATTCTTTTTTGGGGAAGATTATTTTACCCTCTCAAAGCGCATTTGTGTCGGGTAGGCAGATTTGGGACTTGGTTTTCATTGCGAATGAGTGTCTTGATAGTCGGGTCAGGGATGCTCTTCCTGGGAGTTCTTTGTAAGTTAGACCTAGAGAAGCCTTATGACTATGTTCAGTGGGGCTTCCTTTGTTATGTTTTTAAACGGTGTGGCTTTTCAGCGAAATGGCGCCGTTGGATCTCTTTTTGTATATCCGCTGCCCGATTTTCAGTTCTTGTGAATGACAGCCCTTGTGAGTTCTTTTTGAGTTCTCAGGGTCTTCGACAAGGGGATCCATTGTCTCCTATGTTCTTTGTCATTGTGATGGAGGCCTTTAGTTGCTTGGTGGGCAAGGCCTCTTTGGCCAAACTTTTATCTAGGTTTTGGTGGGCCAGCCAGACAAGGGTTCTCTTATCGTTTCCCATATACTTTTTGTCGATGATACTTTGTTGTTTGATGAGGCCAATTAGGAGCAGATTCTCCATTTGCGCTCCCTCCCGCTCTGGTTTGAAGTTGCGGATTAATCTCAGCAAATCTGTTTTTGGTTCTTGTTGGAGATGTCCCTCTGCGTAGTTGCTGCTCTTGTATTTGGGTTTTCCTTTAGGGGCTCCCTTTAAAGCTCCCACTATTTAGAACTCGGTTATTGAGAGGATGGAGTGTCATTTGGTCAGGTGGAAGCGCTTTTACCTCTTTAAGGGGGATCATCTCACTTTATTTTATTCTTGTGGCTGTGGCTTCTCAACTTGAGAGGATCTAAAGAAACTTTCTTTGGGGTTCTGTTGGGGGTAAAGTCCAAACCTCATTTGATGCATTGGGACAATATGTGTTACCCTCCTCAGGGCAGCTTGGGCATCAAGAAGTTGTGCCAGTTTAATGTATCCCTTTTGGGGAAGTGGTTATGGTAGTTTGAGTCGCAGAGGGTGGCCCTGTGACGAGAGGTGATTGTGATGAAGTATGGAGTCGCCCAAGGGATTGGACTTCTTCGATGTCTCGTGGGCTGCATGGATTGAGTTTATGGAAATTCATCCGCACACATTAGGATTCTTTCTTTCGGTTTGTGGTGTTTGAGCTGGAGGACAAGGCCTCTATTCGCTTTTGGGATGATGTATGATGTGATGCATCTCCCCTGAAGTTTGATTATTCGGAGTTGTATCGGCTTGCTTGCTCCCCTGATGCTTTTGTGGTTGATAGGGCTGTAGATGAACCAAACGTTCATGAACAAGCTCGCGTTCGGCTCGATAAAAGATCGTTCATGTTCGTTCGTTAAGGAATAGTGTCGTTCGTGAACAGTTCGCGAACATCATTGTAATATTCGTGAACATGTTCGCGAACGTTCACAAACAAGTGTTCGCAAATAGTTCGTAAATATTGTTCGTGTTCGTGAAAATTATTTATGAATAAAAAATTAAAAAATCAATTAATATGTATAAAAGTTATTTTATTAAATATAAATATATATTTTTGATTTATTTGTTTATTATTACTATTATTATAATATTTTCGTGAACTATATATAGCAATTGTTTAAACATATTAAACAAAAATAATACAGCTTAATATTTAATTAATTATATTTTTTTGAATAAGTTTACGATATTGATTCTTTTTGTAGATTTTTACGATTTTATAATTATGTTCGTAAACGTTCGTGAACAAGTTTTGTGAACACATATATGTGAACGTTCGTGAACCGTTCGTGAACAAAAGAGTAATGTTCGTAAACATCATAATTTAAGGCTCGTGTTCAGTTCGGTTCGTTAATGAATAGTAACGAACATGTTCAAACACCTTACTACTCGGCTCGACTTGGTTCATTTGCAGCCCTAGTGGTCGATGTTCACTATCTTCGGGGGCTACTATGTAGTGGAAAGTATTGTTTTCACGAACTGCCCAGGATTGGGAATTGGAGGCTTTCTTCTCTTTTTTTATCAGTTGTATTCAGTTGTCCAAGCGCAGTTGGCAGCCGATAGGCTTTGTTGGCGGCCCAATCGAACGCGTGGTTTTTAGGTTACTCTCTTTTGACGCCTACTTGGCCTGGATTGTTCCCGTGGCATAGTATGTGGCAGGCGCAGGTTCCATTTCGAGTTATTTTTTTTTCCTTAGACTGTAGTGCTTAACATAATCCTTACAACTAATAACCTATGGTGTTAGGGTTTTGTTTTTGTTAGTTGTTGCTCTATGTGCAAGGCTTCAACGGTATTCGTAGATCATTTATTTCTTCATTGTCCATATGTTTGGGAGTTTTGAGACATGATTTTGGGCTTGTTTGGCCTTCTTTAGGTGATGTTGTCGTCCCTTTGTGGGTTGTTTGAGTAATGGTTTGGGGGTGTTGGGTAACAATTGATGGTGTGAAAAGCAAATCCCTCTGTTTGCTTTGGTGTATTTGACACGAGCAAAATACCCGTATTTTTGACAATATGGAGCGATCTCCTTCTGTGATTTTTATTTTATTTTTTCGGGACTTGAGGGAATTGTTTTTTGTTTCAAGCGGATTGTTTTATTCTTTCATTTCTGATATTGTTCATAGGTACTTATTTTGAGTCTATTGTATGTTAGTTTTGCGTTCATTTTTTATGTGTGTTTTTTTATTTTAATAAAATTTCTTACTTATCGAAAAAAAAAGTATCATGATAATCACCATACGTGTGGGGAGATTTGGTGGGGTTGTAAAACTGCACACATTTATTTTTTATTGTGATTGCACGTGATGGCGATGATGATGATAAACTATTATTATGGTGGTGTAGGAGCACATTCCAGGAGGCGCAACTGATGAAGCAGAACCATTTTTGGGATCTGGCCGTTTTGGTATGTACGATCTACCATTTCTCAGAACCTCTACGAATAGGACTCCTATATGGATTCATATTATTAATTAGGGTGTTTTGCAGCTCGTGCTTATTCCTTGGGTTACAATTGTGCTGATGAGAAGGAGCTTGAAGCTGCTTTGAGGTTTTGTTGAACAAGATCTTTGTCCGCTTTTGGCCATTGGCTGTGTGCAGAAGCAGCATCAATGTTTGTTTGTAACTTATATTTGCATCCAAATATGTATGACTCGTTAGTTTCAAACTATAGAAGAGGGGGAACAATCTACTCTCTTGCAATAAACTTTTATGGTTTACCTTTCAAATTTTGCGGCCGTTCATGAATTTCTGTATTTTAAGCTGCTGCTTTTGAAACAAATAACACATCACCTCACCGGCTTCCCTCCACGAATTAAACAAATAACAAGCCCAGGTTGAAACGGCATGGCCGTGGCCATCACCCACCACATGTTGCCCCAGGTGGCCACATCCAGCGCAAGGAAGGGTCCAGGTTAAATAATTCTAATTCACTGATATTATATTATTATATGTCTTGGAGGGCAATAAGAAAAATGATTGAATAAGTTAATCAAATTCATGATCGATTGATGCGTTATAATTTTATTGTCGATGATTGATTAGTAAAAAAAAAACCTTAAATGATTTTCATCATGGTAGCAATTTTAGGACTAAACAAAATAGAAAAGCCATCCAATCATTAAGCCCCAAGTATCACTCAATGATGACAACATTCAAAAACTCTCTAGGGACGGATAATGGCCCATCAATATCCAAGGACATTGCTTAATTGACAAGCAACAACAAAAATTAGGATGCTAACAACCAAACATTTCCTAAGAGTCTACAACACTAATATATTTTTTTTCTTTACATGTAGAGAGTTTGTCGCTTGTGGTAAATCATTTTTCAACTTCAATTCTGATACTATTCTTTATTTTATTTTTATCTTATTAAAATAATATTTATTTAATTTTATTTACTTTTCTTTACTCTCTTTATTAACAATGTGAGGAGAGAATATATGTGAAGTAAAAAATAATAATATTATATAATATAGAGATTGAATAGTCACCTTCATGAATAAATAGTGACTATAGTATGGACGGATCCAGAAAGTTCAATTAGGGTGCCGATATAATTCACATCTAAAAATTATTATTTCAAACTATAATTAGCACTATTTAAGTCATAAGTAAATAAATGAAAGCATAAAAAACTCAATAAATCTTCCTATAACAAAGTTAGACAAATTTTGATGAGTGTGATCAATAATGCTCTATATGAGATTTTTGATAAAGGATCAATAGTGAGGGCATGAAAAAGTTGGAGAAACTCTATTATACAAAATTTGATTTTCCAGTGACAAAGAAAGAGAGAGGGAGGGTCGATAGGAGGAACTTTATTATACAAAGTACGATTTGCGTGCGTGTGTGTGTGCATGCATGTAAGGATTCGTATATTTGTTAGCGTAACTTATAATTTATATTTGATGTTAAGAATGCTATTTTGAGAACGTGGCTATTAATACGATCATTTTGACTATATTTGGGCCTAGTTAGAGGTCCAGAAGCCTCCAAGGGTTATTTAATAATTTTTAGGAGTTAAATTGAGGGTTAATAAGTGAAAAATAGAATTTTTGAGGGCTTTTTAGAAATTATTAAAAAGAATGACGAATTTTAATTAAAAATAGGGTTTTGGGGTTTTATCATTCATTATAATTTTGTTTTGAGAAACCCTAGCCGTCGGAGGAGAGTTCATAGTATTCTTTGCGTTCTTCGTCATTCTTCGCCGATTTTAGACTGTTCTTGCGAGCTTAATCCCTTCGGAAGGCAAGAGGTAGGTGATCCTTGATTCCTCGATATTCTATTGCACGAAATCTGTTAAGGAAAATACTTGCATGTAACTAAATAATTGATTTTATATGTATCTACACAAGTCGATTTCCACCCCTCTTTATTTGTTCACGCACCCGAATTCTCTATCTGTCCACGCTCCGATTTCTTTAGCTGTGCTCCCGAATTTCCTAGCTGTGTGCTTGAATTTTATTTCCTATCTTGCGTTGCTTTATCAGTTCGTCACTTCTTCTTATTATTACTATTATCATTGGGTTATCGGGCTTCTTGCCTTTCCACGGACGTACAAGTTGTACCTTTTCTTATTATTACTTGTATCATTGGGTTAACATGCTCCTTGCCTTTCCAAGGACGTAAACCTCATCAATTTTTTCTCTTTGGTCAAAATTTGCAGTCGAGTAGCTTGAGTACCAGGTCAACTTCACCTTTTATTTATTTAATTATTTAATCACACTTCTTTTCCCCTCTTAATTAATGTCAAATGCTAGTATTATTATTATTGGAGCACGCCTGTTTGCGTGCGGGCAAAAGAACACCAGCGGCAGGGACCAGACCCTGCCGTGCGAACTTGATGGAAAGGGGGGCGGCACCCTGCTGTCCCTACACGCCTGGACGCCATCCCTGACAGGCTGGCAGTACCTGGGCTAGTCATTCTAGGCCGGCCCTCTCTCCTCCAGTCTTTCAAATCCCTTTCTGTCTGTGATCTGTTAATTGTTTAGGATTAAATTATAAAATCTAACGTGTTAATAGTCGGCTATAAATATTATTTGTGACTTGAAATTAATTGTTGGTAATTTTAAATATATATATTATTTGGGCTTGAAATTATAGTGTGAATATTGTAAATATTATTAGACCTGATATTCATGATTTGGCATTGAAATATATTATTTGTAGCGTGTTACTATTAATTTGACATTAAAAGATATAGTTTAGTTATGCTTGATATTATTAATTTCACATTACAAATAAAATTTGTAGTTTGGTTTCAACTGTGATATATATATATATATAAAATTTGTGGTGTGATGTTACTAGGTTGATAATTTGAATATTCGATAATGTTGTAATGTGGAATCCTGATTATTTGGAATTTATATTTATTGATTATATGTGTGGAGTTGGTGGTGGAGTTGGTTTGGTTAACTACAGGTCCCACATAGGGCTGGCAAGAGGTCGTAGGTCCCCTATGTGGCTGGTTAACCCGGGTCCCATATATGGCAGGTTGTCGTTAGGGACACCGCAGGTCCCACATATGGATATCTGGTAGTGACTGGGATTCTTGGTGTTGGTAGCGGGGATCATGTGGATGGTTAGATTGCCGGTGCAAACCTTTGATGGATGAAATGTAATGGGTGTGATGTTATATTTGTGATTGAATGTGAGCTTATTGTGATAAAATAGGACACTGCACTGACACAAGCATACACTGATCATGTAGATTTAGGATTTCATGTTATAGGATGGTGAGGAGATGGAGATCACCTACTGTGCACTTGTGTTCACCCCTACTTTGTTGACATGTTTCAGGTATCGACCCATTCACTAGAGGCTGGTCCGAAGTTGATTGTTATTCATTTCACATTTTGTATAACTTGGTTTATGGATTTTGTATAACATAATTGGTTTTATTATTTGAATATCCAAATGAGGGTCCGTGAAAGTTGTATTAGAATTTTAACATGATTATATCATTAATAAATTATTATTATTTTTCCTTAGCTCCATAGCATGTTGGAATGTACATGAATACCCCTATTGTATGAATGTACATGTATATCTTGGACAGCACCCACTGTGTAGTCCGTATTGGTGCTAGTCACCAACCCCTTGACCGTCCGAGTGCAGGCATGGAAAAGTCACGTTCTTAGTTCCGAGTTTCTTGGAATTCGGGGGCGTGACAATGCATGTGTGTGTATAGATAGACGATCATGGTTATTGTTAATAGTTATTTTTTTGTTTAATGGTTTGTAATTGTTAAAATAAAGAAAAAAAACACTTATATGCCACACAATTCTGTTTTTCCATAAAAAATATTCTATCTGGATTGATTTAAAAAAATCATTCTAATTGAAAAATACATAATTTTATCTAATTTCGAAAGGAGAAATCTATATTGCCTTATCTAATTTGACCTACAACCGAGATCGGGGGTCTATTTAAAAGGGTGAGAAAATATTTTAAAAAACAAAATAGGGGTAAAGAAAATTCGAAAGACATAAAAAAAAGAGAGGGGGGGGGGGGAGGAGGAGGAGGGGGGACCAGGCATGTGACTATCCCCTACCCGTACCCGAGGGCAGGGGGGATGGTGACTAGCATCAAAAGGGGCACATCGCGAGTGCTTCCCGAATGCACATGTATAATCATATAATAAGGGTATTCTTGTACACTCCCAAAACCATATAACTAAATGAAATATCAAATAAAATATCATCATAGTATATCATACATATCCTGATAACTAGTACAACATCCACAAACTCATGTCTGAGAAGAAAATATAGTAATAATATGAAACAAGCAAAATGGACATAGTCTCATACATCAACAAGGCCTGGTCTACTCGATGAAAAGGGCATTTGTCATATATGCACTCCAAATAAAATTAAAACTAAGTATAGGTAGTGGTTTAAACTAGATTGTTCTCTACTGGAGGACTTATAAAACTTAATTCAACCTATTTAATTACCTGCTTAACAAAAACTAATGAAAAAGAACAAATATGAAATTAGGAGACTTTGATTGAATTAAAATTAATTAAAGCAAAGAGTTTTAACTAAGAAAATCAATTAATTAAATATGTAACTGGGTTAACTTAAGAAAATCTTAAGAATTTTCTCTCTCTAAAAAAATTTAACTAACCGGTCTCAAAAATAGAAGCTATGGACATGGAATGCAAGTCTAAAAATGAACAATGAACAAAAAAATGAGAAGGAAAGAAACAACCTATTAGGCCCAAAGAATGATAGGATCATGAATTTGGATAAAATCCACTACAGCTATAGGAATACCCCCATAGAAGTGCTTGAGCCGATGTCCGTTGACCATGAAGCTATGTCCTGTTTTCTCCTTAATGATCTCAACTGCACCATATGGAAAGACACGAACTACAGTATAGCGTCCAGTCCATCTCGTCCTCAGCTTACCAGGCATATGCTTCAATCTCAAAGTATAAAGAAGAACACGCTTGCCTTCTTCGAACTCCCGTTTGTGAATTATCTTGTCATGGACAGCCTTTGACTTCTCCTTGTAAAGCTTTGCATTATCATAAGAATCCAAACGAAGCTCCTGAAGTTGAAGTTTCCTTTGCTCTCCTACTTGGGCCAAGTCCATGTTGCAAGCTTTGACTGCCCAGTATGCTCGATGCTCCACCTCCACGGGAACAAGACTTCACGTAGACTAATCGAAATGGGGACATGCCAATGGGAGTCTTGTATGCTGTTCGATAGGCCCAAAGTGCATCATCAAGGCACTGACTCCAATCCTTCCTATTGGGTTGAATAGTCTTCTCCAACATTTGCTTTAACTCCCGATTGGACACCTCTGCTTGGCCATTGGTTTGGGGGTGGTATGGTGTTGAAGTCTTGTGTGTCACCCCATACTTCTGAAGTAGTGCTCAAAAGTGCTTGTTGCAAAAGTGAGTCCCTTGATCGCTAATGATCGCTTTAGTAATTTCAAACCTATAAAAGATGTTAGTTTTCATAAAATCCACAATAACTTTTGAGTCGTCAATTCTCGTGGCTTTTGCCTCCACCCACTTACTCATATAATCCACAGCAACCAATATATATAAATAACCAAAAGAACTAGGAAAGGGACCCATGAAATCAATACTCCAAACATCAAAAAGTTCACAAAATATCATAGGCTGTTGAGGCATCTCATGTTTCCTAGATATATTACTAGTATGTTGGCAACAATCACATGTTTTACAAAACTCGTAAGTGTCATGAAACAAAGAGGGCCAATACATACCAGAATCCAATACCTTCCTAGCTGTGCATTCTGAACCAAAATGTCTTCCACAAGCAAGTGTGGCAGAATTTCAAAATAGATGAGATCTCATGGCTGGGAACACATCACCGAATAATTTGATCACTTCCAATCCACCAAAGATAGGGATTGTCCCAAAAATAATATCTTGCTTTACTCTTCAACTTCGCTACTTGGTGCTTCCTATAATGATTAGGAATTTTAGAAGCCACCAAGTAGTTCACCAAATTAGCATACCATGGGCGGGTAGAAGAGACTGCATATAAGTGCTCATTTGGAAAGATGTCTCTCAACACCAAGGAAATGATGTCCTCTGATAGGTGGGGAAGTCGGCTTATGTGATCGGCAACTAGATTTTTAGACCTTTTCTTGTCTCTGATCTCTATATCGAACTCTTGAAGAAGCAACATCCATCAAATAAGTCGTGGTTTGGCATCTGGCTTCTTTAATAGGTACCTCAGGGCTGTATGATTAGAAAAGACAACAATTTTCAATCCTAAGAGATAAGAACGAAATTTGTCTAAAGCAAAGATGACTGCAAGGAACTCCTTCTCAGTAGTGGTGTAGTGGCACTGAGCTGCATCTAGGGTCCTTGAGGCATAGGCAATGACATGTGGAACTCTATCCACCGTCTGTGAAAGAATAACTCCCACAGCAAAATTGGAAACATCACACATAAGCTCAAATGGATGGTCCCACTTTAGTGGTTGAATAATCGGTGGGTGGTCAGCTGCTTCTTCAACTCATCAAAAGCTAACATGCAAGAATCATCAAAAACAAAAGATTTTTTCTTTCTATAATAGCTGTGACAATGGGTGTGCAATCTTGCTGAAGTCCCTAATAAAGCGCTTGTAAAAACTTGCATATCTTAGGAAAGAACGAACATCTCGAACACGAGTAAGATAGGATAAAGTTGTAATCAGATCAATTTTAGATTTATCTACCTTTATACCATGCTTGGAAATTACATGTCCTAGAACTATGCCTTTTTCAACCATAAAATGACATTTTTCAAAATTAAGCACAAGGTTTGTATCAATGCAACGATGTAGAACATTACATAGGCTAGAGAGACATTCATCAAATGAGGAGCTATAAACAGTAAAATCATCCCTAAATACTTTCATGCAATTCTCAAGAAAATCAAAAAATATACTCATCATGCATCTTTGGAAAGTACTAGGAGCATTACAAAGACCGAATGACATCCTTCTATATGCAAAAGTACCAAATGGGCAAGTGAATGTAGTCTTCTCTTGGTCCTCTGGAGCAATGGGAACCTGAAAATAACTAGAAAAACCATTGAAGAAGCAATAATGTGTCCTACTTGTAGTCTCTCTAACATTTAGTTAATGAAGGGGAGTGAGAAGTGGTCCTTGTGAGTGACACCATTAAGTCCCCTATAATCAATGCATACTCTCTAGCTATTCTGGACTCGCATGAGAACCAATTCCTTCTTCTCATTGTTTACCACAGTGAACCTAGTCTTTTTGGGTACCACTTGGATAGGATTAACCTACTAAGAATCAAAGATAGGATAAATAATGTCAGTTGCAAATAATTTTTCTACCTCTTTCTTAACAACTTCTAGCAAAGTGGGGTTTAGCCTCTTTTAGGATTGCCTCATTAGTTTAGCACCATCTTATAAGAAAATCATATGCATGCAAGTGGATGGGCTAAGTCCAGGAATATCATCCAATGTCCAACCTATTGCCTTAATATTGTCTCTCAAGAGAGCCAGCAGTTTGGTCTCTTTGTATGGTAGGAGATTACTAGCAATGATAACAGGCAATCTATCTTCATTCATCAAATATGCATATTTCAAATTACTAGGCAAAGGTTTCAACTCAAGTGTAGGTGGGTGTTGTATAAAAGGAAGCATGCTAGGTGTAGACATTTGTGCACAAGAAGAAATAGAATGAACATGTGCAACATCATCAGAAAATAAAGCATTCAACCCATTAACATAACCCACCTCATCATCAAAATCATTCACATCACTGAAATCAAGGTCAAAATCAATATCATATGGTGGTTCAGTGTGTGAGAGGAATAAGACACTACACTCACCAGAGGGATGCTTCACGTAGTCTAAAATATTAAACCTAATAATTTAATCACCAAACTCTATAGAAAGCGTACCTTTATAAACATCAATGATGGTCTTGGCAGTTTTGAGGAATAGTCTGCCAAGAATGATAGGGATATGGGAGTTCGCCAAGTCATCCTCCATGTTGAGAACATAGAAATCAGTGGGAAAGATGGCATCTCTCACTCTAACTAGAACATCCTCAAGAACGCCTGCTAGACTAACTATGGATCTATTAGCCAATTGGACCACCACTTGTGTTGACTTAAGCTCCCCAATGTGAAGAGACGAGTAAATAAAATATGGCATGACATTGATAGAGGTACCCAAGTCACACAAAGCATCAGAAAAAGGAAGTGTCCCAATGGTACATAGAATAGTGAAGGTGTCAAGGTCTTCACACTTCGGAGGCATGGGAGGAGAAGGTGTGATGAGTGCTAAGACTATTCTCCCATGGTTGACCCTTTCAACTCCCTTCAGGCTTCTTTTCCTGTTGATACATAGCTCCTTCAAGAATTGAGCATATTTAGAGATTTGCTTGATGGCCTCCAAGAGTGGAATGTTGATCTCTACCCTTTTAAATATATCCAGAACTTCCTGCTGAATTGCTTTATTTACCAGCTTTTTAGTTTGAATGGCCTTCTATGGGAATGGAAGAGGTTTGGAGGTGGTCTCCTTCTCTTTCTTCATTTTTAGCTCTTTTTCCTTGATCTTTGGTTCCTCAATGGTTGAGGTAGGGGTGGCCCCTTGGCTAGTGGTGCAAATCCTGATGGAGTATATAGAACCTATGGCTCTCTTGTTTCCTTGCAACTCCTCAAAGTGATAGAACTGACATTTCCTTTAGGGTTAGGAGTAGTTTGAGAGGGAAGTGTGTTTTACTGCTGACTAGTGAACTCATGCACAGCGGTGGCTATCTGACTTATTTGCATCTTGAGTTCCTTTAACTCATTTTGTTGGTTGAGCACAATCTGCTTAAAGAGATTAAAGTGATCTAGTTTTGCCTTTTATTAAGAATGAGCTTGTTGTTGACCATTCGATATTGGCCCCTCAGACCTCGTCTAAAAATTTTGTGGATATGGAGGTCTTTGGGGTTGCCCTATCCCATAGCGAAGGTTGAGATGATCTCTCCACCCTAGATTATATGTCTGTAAGAATGGATTATATTTCTGCTAAGGAGGAAGCTGCTGCTGTTGCTCATATGGGCGGCCTAGAAAGATGTCATTGCACACTTCTGTCTCCTGGAGTTGTGGACATGCATCAGTAGTGTGATCAGTGGCGGTGCAGATTCTATAAACTTTCACACGACTAGCGAGGGCTGGTAAGGCTAAGGCTATCTACCTTATCATAGTAGAGATCTCATCAAGCTCGTGCGCCTCAAGACTAGGCTGCGTGCTGGGGCTTACATGGTGGACTCCTCATTATGTAGGCAATGCTGAATCTCGAAATTGCTGTGAATTCTGTGACATCATATCAAGGAGTGCTCTTGCATCCACTGGTGTTTTATCAACTAGGGATTTTCCTACATGTGCATCCACTATTCTTCGCTCCATAAATGTGAGACCCTCGTAAAAGTACTGAATGAGGAGTTGGTCACTAATTTGGTGATGTAGATAACTAGCAACTTCTTGAAGCACTCCCAATACTCCTACATCGTCTCACTATGTCCTTGTTTGACGCCTGAGATCTCCTTCCGGATCGCTGTGGTCCTCAATGCTGGGAAAAATCGATTCAAGAACAATTTTTTCAGCTCGTTCCAGCATGTGACATCTTCTGGTTACAAGTAATACAACCAGTCTTTTGTAGCTCCATCAAGTGAGAATGAGAAAGCTCTCAACTTGATCTGATCTTCTGAGACGTTGCGGGGTTTCATGGTTAAACACACCACATTGAATTCTTTAAGATACTTGTGTGGGTCTTCTCCAGATAGTCCATGGAACTTGGGAAGAAGATATATAAGACCAGATCTGAGTACGAAGTTAGTCTCCAATGCTGGGTAGACAATACACGTCGGTTGATAGTTGATGTTTGGTGTTGCCAACTCACGAATGGTGCAATTATACTCTCTATTGTGCCCTGCCATTGTTGGTGAGGGGCTTTCTTCCTTTACTTGAGTATGTTGAAGACGATTCCTCAAGTTCCACTCAACCTCTGGATCCAAATCTAGTAGTTCCCCTAAAGTGGATCATGTCATAAAACTACAAAAAAAAAAAGAAATTAAGACAAAGAGAGAAAGGAAAATAAAAGGAAATAAAATGTCATAAAAAGGAAACCTGAAAAAAAAAAGGAAACTAGAAGAAAAAGGAAAGAAAACAAAAAATGAAACTTTAGAAAAATGAAAAAAAATTATTATTTTTTAAATAAAAATGAAAAGAAAAGAAAACCTGCCAAAAAAAAAATAACCGGGTAAGTCCGAACAAAATAATAAATAGATTAAAAACAAGCAAGAAAATAAATAGAATCAAATTTAATGCCTTCTCGGCAATGGCGCCAATTTGAAAAGGGCATTTGTTGCACACGCACTACAAATAAAATTAAAACTAAGTATAGTTTTAACCTAGATCGTTCTCTACCGGTGGACTTATAAAACTCAATTCAACCTATGTAATTACCTGCTTAACAAAAACTTAATGAAAAAGAACAAATATGAAATTGAGGGATTTTTTATTGAATTAAAATTAATTAAAACAAAGAGTTTTAACTAAGAAAATCAATTAATCAAATATGTAACCGGTTAATTTCACACCTGAATGCTGTTTATCACTATCCCAAAAGATGAATTGGACAAGTTATGGCCCCATAATTTAAATGCATCAAGACACCATAATATAATTAAATTATAAATTTATTCCAACCAGAATAATTACGAATTAATTCTCAAAAGACTGTCCCGTTCCCTAGGAAATAAATCTTTTCACTCAAATAGAATATTAACGCACAATGAATTATTAAATTAATACTCAACTGAGATATTAAATCAACAAATCAAAGAGATGGAGAATTAATTCATAGCACATAAAATACCGAATTAAATATTAAAACATAGATTCAAAACAAGCATCTAAAGTGTTATGCTAGACCGATTACAAAATACTTACCCCTTCATGGGTTGAAAAAATCACAAATTTGTTCGAAAATTTAGAACAATAGAATTCGAACAGAATTAAGAAAAATAGGCTGCAAAGAATTAAATATTCGGTCTTGAACTCGATCCGAATCTTCAACGCTCGATGTACTATCTCTCTCTCTCTCTAATTCCTTCTATTGCTACTTGGCAAAATTGCTACAATGGGCGACAGTGCTGGGTGTTTCCGCGCGTGATGGAGCTAGTGTGATGGACTGATGGGTTGCGCTGCATGGGTCTTCTCTTCGGGCATCTTCAAGGCTCGCATGGTGGGTCTCTTCACGATGTATGGGATTGGAAAGCTGGGTGTATGGGGGATGGAGAGATGGTTCACATGAGAAGGCTAGGTGCAGCGCGGTGTTATATTGGTGTTGCAAAAGATGGAGGCGGCGTGATCGAAGCTTGGACAAAGACCCACCACAAATCCACACTTACGTAACATGCAATATATATTGCCATTTAATGACCATGGGCCCACTTTATTTCTAATCTAATTCTCTCTCAATCTTCTTACGCATGGAAACTTAAAAAGCCATATTTTTTCCATGAAAACAATGTGCGACTCACTACAATGAAAACTTCTTCCCAATCAACTTCTCACCACCTATGTCACATGCAATCTCTTCTCCTCTTTTAATTCTTCCACCTAATAGGGTCACCTTCACATATTAACAATTAATTAAATCTTAGGAGGAGGAAGTTTTTAATTTGATTGCTTGTTTTAATTTTTACTTGTCTAAACTAAATTTGTTTTTATTTTCCTAAAGACTTAAATTTCTTCTCTCTCTCTCTCTCTCCTCTCTCTCTCTCTCTCTAAATTGTTTGTTAAAATTAAGATTAAGTTCAATTATCCTAAAAAAAGACCTAAAAGGAATCCTAAGTAGTGTAAAAATAAAACCAAAGAACAAATCTAAAAGAATAATTAAATCCTAAATCCTTTTTTTATTTTACAAGAGAAACCTAAAATATTTGCTCAAAAGATTCTAAAAGAACTTCTAAAGAATACAAGAGAATTTAAAACATTTGAGAATGAATTTTTAGAAAGATTTTTTTTTCAGTAAAAGAATTTTTGAGGTTTTGTTTTAAAATTTTTGAAAAATCTTCCTTTTTCTTATTTTTTTTTAGAAAAACAATAACTTTATTTGTGATTTAGAGAAAACATTTTTCTATTCTAAGAAAACTTTTTTTTTGTACACGTAACATATAAACCAAAGTATCGGTGTGTGATGAGTGATATTCACAAGGTAAAACAAAACTCTCTTTTTTCTTTCTATTTTCTTCTTTTTTTAATCTCATTCCTTTTTAATTCTTTTTTTTACTCATTTATTTTGTCTTTTTTTAACTATTTTGGTTATTTATATTTTACAAAGGGGAGAGAGAGGTCACATCACTCGATTACAAATAAAAGGAAAAAGGCAAAAAGACAAAATTTAATAATAATATAATTAAAAATACAAATGTTGATATTGCTCCTACAAAACAGATATTAGAAAAAAAAACTAACAAATCTCTAAAGTCATCACATAATGAGAGAGAGAAAGAAAAATAAACAAATGGACTTTCAAAAACAAATATTATCTCTAGACTTTAGCCGAAAGTATGGATTTTTAAGCCAAAGTTGGGTTTCAAAACTGGTTTCAAAAACCATATGCATCACTTGTAGAAAAAAAAATAGGAAGTTCAGGATTTTTTTTCGATGCACAACATGTTTTAGACATACAATAGGGGCCAAAAAAACATGACATAAGCATATAACCAAAACAAGAAAACAACCACTCATGCTGGTGAAATTGTAAACCTGCTCCCTAACCAAAGATAGAACTAATCACATTTACGAAACACAACCAACATAAGAAAAGATAATCCTAATGACAGTCCCCACGTTATGTAAAGAGAAGTGACAAAAGTGAACCAAACAAATGATTGTAAAAATAACCTATACATCAAGTGAATAGTAAGCGCAAGAGCTAAAATTAAGCATCAAAGAAACGATAGTAGTTTAAATCCAAATATCTCCTAGAAAACAATCAAACAATTCTTGAAATAAACAAACTCCCTCAAAATCAAACACATGGCAATAAAGATTTAAAACCAATGATCAGTTAAAAAAAAAAAGAATTAGAAAAGTAAGGAAACCTTGATAACAATCAATAAAACAAACTTTTAATAAAAGGATGCAAATGATGTGATTCAACAGCCTTCTTGAACTCCTTGAACCCGTGGTACCTTCTTCCAAGCTTCGCTTCCATGAATGGAGCAGACCAAAGGCTCCACCTCCTTGTACCGCCGTCAACAGAAGACCACCCGGTTTTAATGCAAGGGAGGCTTAGGCTTAAAGGCATTGTCGAGGCAGTCAGAAGCTACGTCCCAACCAGGGGCTAACATTACATTTGCCGTTGGAGGGCTAAAGTGCGTCGTGGCGAAAATAATGGTGTCAGCTAGTTCATGTGGCCATAGTGTGGAGGCTAGAGCGTGCCATGGTAGATTCTTAAAAGGCTATTACAGTGGAAGAGAGGATCAGGTGGGCTAGAGGGAGTTTTTGGAGATATGTCGTAGGGGCAGTCGAAACCCCATGCGGCACTGGCTAGGGGAAGGATGGCAGCCAATTTTCAAGTGATGGTGGCTAGCAGATTGATTTCCAGCCAGGGGACTTCCGTGGAGGGTGAGGGAGATGAGGGATTAAAAGATTGCAGTCTTGAATACAAGATTTTTAATTGTGAGAGCCCCCGTTGCTTATGGTTTTCTTGGGGTTTAAATAAAGAGGAAGGAAGGGTTTTAGTGCATATTTGGTACGCGTGAAAGGAAAGGAAAGGAATCAGATTGCATTCCTTTCCCGCGTTTGGTACAAAAATAGGGAAGAAAATAAGATTCCCGTGGGAATCTTATACCCTTATGTAGGGAAATTGCCCCCACCCCCTAGGTTTACTAAGGTTCCCTTGCATAAGGGAACCTTATTTATTTTTATACCCCTATTTTTTATGTTTATTTTTTTCTTATCTCTCCCTTTCTCTCTCCTCACCGCTTCGCCCCATCGCCCTACCCCCTCTCCTGTCGCCTAGCTCCCCCATCCCCCACCCCCTCCCGGCCGCCCGGTCGTCCCTGGCCCCTCCTCGTCGCCCGCCCCCTCCCTCGTCGCCCCCTCCCGGCTCCCCCGTCGCCCACCCCCTCCCTATCGCCCCGCCTCCCGGCTCCCCCTGTCGCCCCGTCCCGGTCACCCCCGACCCGACCCCGCCCCCCGCCTCCTCTCTCCCCCACCGCTTTCACCTCTCTCCCCTGTTGTGTCTCTCCCCATACGCAGCCAAATCTGAGCCAGAAAGGATTTTTTTAATAAGTTTTAATAATAATAAGGATATTTTAGTAATTTACCTAATATATTACTCTGTCCATCATTACATACCAAACATGAGAAAAGTAATAAACCATTCCATTCCAATTCCCACGTCAACTATATTCCCATGTTGATTCCATTTCTTCCATTTTGATTCTCGCATACCAAATATGCTATTAGGGTTTGATTAAGGGGCAGTGTGGAGAGATGGCTTGGGTCACCGGCCATGGTTATCTTTAAAGGGGCTGGGTATGGTTGTGAGAGATCAAGGGGAATTGAGGCTTGACCATGGTTTGGTGATAAGGAAAAGAGAGAGATGGAGGTATGGTCGGGAGCTATGGCATCAACACGGAGCTCCGGTGGTCATGGCTTGGCATGGAGGAAGAAGACGAAGAAGAGAGGAAGAAGACGTGTTTGGAGTAGGGTTGAAATTTTGTGGCTGAGTTTTTTTTTGTTTTGAATTTTTTTTTTTTGTTTTTTATTATTTCCACCACTCTCAGATCGATACATGGACAAAAAGAGGGAAAATGAAAGGCTGACGGCTAGGGTTTTCCTCTTGATATTCTAAATAGTTTTTTTTTAACTAATGTTTAGAGTTTTTTTGGATCAGCAAAATATTCTGGTTTCCAATAAAAGGCGAAACAATTATTTTTAAATTTAGGGTGTCATGGCAAATGACCCCGCGTCTTTTTTACTTGAAAATATTCTTCTTTTTGCGTCAAGCCTGTATTGTGCGTCCCTTAACCATTTTATTACAGAAAAACAATAACAATTTCTAAAATTTTTGAAAAAGAGCTCCAGGAGTGAATATTTGCAATATCTATATATCAAAATTCTCAGAATGATAAGTAGAGTAAGAAAATGAGGCTTGTGATCTGATCCGAGATACTGTTTTGAAGGTCAATTGTCACTTGACCACCATTAGCGGCCCAATCACGGTTTTGGCCATAATTTCTTCATTTGACTTCGAAATCGAGCGCGATCGAAGGCGTTAATCCTCAATTTTGATTTTCTATCGCCTGGGACTAGCTCTTTGGCATTTAAAGGACTTTTTGAATAAAGCATTGAAATTGGGCATTTTCAGATCAACAGTCATGTCTCTTTATTTATCTATACAAAGTGTAACAAATAGAAAAAAAGTTGAAAGTGGAAAATGAACATTTTATACACAAAACACGAGTTTGTACCAACATTTCCCAACTGCTCGAGCCTTTGCTCAACACTCGATGCTCAATGCTTGACACTCAAAACTACTCGATGCTCTGCTTAAAACTCCCTAGGCTTTGAGCGACTCACAACCCATTGCTCGAAGCACCCTGCTCAAGACTCTAGCTTCGAGCTTACTCGATGCTCTACCTTGCTCGGCACTCCTACTTAAAACACTACTTGACCTTAATACTCGATACCTTGCTCAAGGCTAACTTGACACTAAAGCCTTGATCAGGCATCGAGCTGCTTGTTTGAAGTGGCCCTTCGACTGCGTTCATCTTGGTTTTGCCCCATAGCCCAGTTTTCCATCTCATTTTCAAGCAAGCATATGCCTATAAAATGATCTCTTAAGTACTTAGAAAAGTTAAGAGCCATATTCAACCCTCAAACAACATATGATTTCATCAATTCCCAATTAACCCCAAATCCTACTACCTAGGGTTCATGTTTGTTACTACATCTTCTACCCTAAAGTTAAAGAGAAAATAAGAACATAAGGAAGATGCAAAGATTAGAATCACCTACCTAGAATGAATCCACGGATTGAATCAACCCAAACCCAAGCTCCATGCTCCTTATCCAGTAAGCTCCAATTCCAAGCTCTCCTTTATACTCTCTCTCTTTATCACCAAATCATAAATGATAACATGCTAGGACTCTCTCTCTCTCTCTCTCTCTCTCTCTCTCTCTCTCTCTCTCTCTCTCTCTCTCTCTCTCTCTCTCTCTCTCTCTCTCTCTCTCTCTCATATTTATATTTTTTGCTCATTTCTTTAATTAATCGCCTAAATCAAATTATTAACCTCCCAGGTCCTAAACTCCAAATTAGATATAATTACCATCAAAACATTCGTATCGTCGAGTACATTACTATTCAAATAATGTCATCCACTAATATGGACTATCTCCTAGACCAACCCAGACACAAGTCTTTACACAACCCCTCCCCCCTTATCTTTATACATTGGTTAGTGGTTAGCTTATTTTTTGGGAATAACAAGCTTTAGTTATATGTAGTTGGTAAAAATTGCTACATGTTATCAAATTTAAATAGTACTTAATGACTGCTTATTAAATCCGTTGATAGTTATAAATTTACTTAAATCCGAAGCACTTTATGCTAATTTATATGTAGTTGGTTAGAATCACTACATGTTATCAAGATCAAACAATGTTTGATAACCACTTATAAAATTTGTTGATAGTTGTGGGTTTATTAAAAATCCAATGCACTAATGTGCATATTATGGGTTTCAAATTCTATGGTAATGGCTTCACTCACTATTCTCTTCATAAAAAAAAGTTATTCATTACCATAGTTTTTATTCAAATCTGTTTACAAAATCCTAAGGCCAATTTTCAAAGTAAAACATATTTCCAAAAACCCATATTATCGAAAGCTCATTTCCAAAACAAAACCCATCTCTATTGACCCAAGATTTAAAAGCCCATTTCTAAAGCAAGACTCATTCCCAATGACACATTTCCAAGCAAGGCTCATTCCTAATGGGCCATATCCAAACAATGGTCATTCCTAATGGCCGACATCCATGACGACCTAAGAGTTGAAGGCCCAAACCAAGTCTAAAGTCCAAAGGCCTATTTTTAAAGTCCATTATTACAATCCTATATGAGGATCTTATTAAAGGAATAACTTCCCCCACTTTATCCCTAAAAAAGAGAATCCCCCTTCTTGGGGTGATTTTAGGCCAATTAGTCTATGCAACTTTCAAAAAAAAAATGTCTAAAATTTTGGCTAATAGGCTTTCTCGTATTCTTTCTAGAATCACTTTAGAAAAATCAAAGTTACGTTATTCCTTCTAGATTTATTGATGACCATATTCATTTAGCCCATGAACTTGTGCTTTGTTTGGATGATGAAATTTGTTTTTTTTATGTTATTCTTAAGCTAGATATGATGAAAGTTTGTACTAGATTATATTGGGGTTTTCTATTTAAAATGTTTACTAAATTTGGTTTCAATACTTCTTGGATTTTCAAAGTGAGTCAGTTGATTATGAATTGATGGTTCTGTTTGATTTTTGATAGTTCCCTAGTCGGTTATTTTAAATCTGAAAGAGAGTTGAGGCAAGGAAACCCTTTATCTCCTAGTCTTTTTATTATTGCCATTGAATTTCATTCTAGGGATTTTATTAATATATATATAATTCTTACCCTTCCACGTGTTACTTTACTAGATGTTTCCATAGTATTTCCCACCTTGATTTTGCAAATGATATTAGTATTTTTATTAATGGCATGAAATTTTCTTTGAAACACATCATGAATTTTCTTTCTCATTATGAGCATTATTTTGGTCAAAAGGTTAATAAAGAAAAATTTGGTTTCATTATATTTGTAGGGAATAAAACATTCACTCTTAAATCTCAGTATTTCTCTTTATAAAGGCCTTAAAAAAGATTTTCTTTTTGATTAATTTTCAAATTTTGTGATAGATTATCTGGTTAGGAGAAAAAATTCTTTCACCAAGTGGAAGAGAATTACTTTATTTCATAGCACTCTTACTTTCATGCCTATTTATCTTATTAAAGTGTTGTAACTTCCAAAAAATTTTATTAAAAGAATTGAAAAATTGTTTAACTATTTTATTTTGGAAGTGATAATGATAAAAACAGAATTCATTGGGAAAGTTGGGAGGATCTTTGCCTTCCTAGAAAAGAAGGTGGTATTGGATTTAGAAAATTACAAGATATTAACAAAGCTATGGAAATGAAACTTTGGCGGTGTTTCCTTACTACTTCTAGCCTTTGGTCCTCCTTTTCACATGTCAAATATTGTTAAGGTTGGCATTCTTCGTTAATAACTGCTAAATTGCATGATTCTCCTAACTGGGAAAGAATTACTCGAGCCACTTATCTTTTTGAGACTTCAGTGAATGGCTTATAAAGGTGAGATTTCTGTTTGGTGTGATATTTTGGTTGTTGATTTAAAGCTTTCTTCTTTGTTTAACTTTGTTGATTGTAGGTCCATTTTAGTTAAAGATGTTGAGCTCTATAATCATTGGAATGTTGATTTTCTTAATTGAGATTTTACCTAATCATGTTGTCTCTAAGATTTTGAATATTAATTAAACTATGATTATTCTTATATACCTTATTGGATGTTGTCTAAATCTAGATTACTTTCTTTGGCTAGTACTTGGCACTTTATGCATTGCTTAAAAGAAAAGAAAATTTGTTTTTCCCACATTTTCCATGCATCTATCCCTTTAAAAGTTTATTTTTATTTAGCAGTTACTTAATAATTGGATCCCATGAATGAGAATTTGTGGGATAAAAAGATTGATTTAGCTTTTAAATGTCAATGTTGTGACAATGTTAAAATCTAATGATCATTGCTTCTTTAATAGCTTGAAAGCTTCTTTAAACTGGAGACATTATGCTATGTTATTTGGTGTTTCTTTATCTTCACGTACCTTGGCCATAATGTGTTGTGCAACTTGGATGAATTTAGTAGATTACTTAAGCTTTTGGCCATATTAGACTTTTAATTCCTGTTCTTTTTCTTTGACTTATTTGGAATGAGCGTCATAATTTTAAATATCATGCTATAAAATTTTATGTGGATAGAATTATTTAGAAAATTAACACATTTGTTTATCAACTTTTCAATGTGGGTCTTTTTAAGCATTAGCAATGAGAAAATGATAGATCTTGTTAAGTTATTTTGATTTTGCTTCTAACACTCCTTTTTATTAAGTTTGCTCAAGGTTATTTAAAACTTAATATAGATAAAAGTTACAATACCTATACTGGTGGAGTAGGTGGTGAGGGCATGTGAGAGACTCCATGGGTCAGATAATCTTCTTTTTCTTTTTATCCTTACTCGTGACTAGTAACAATGTTTTTGCAATCGAAGTATCGACCCTCTACAAAGCTCTAAGTCTTTGGCTAGATCAAATTATAGGCAAAAATAAATGCCTTTATTGTGGTTTAGTTACTTAAGGTAATGACAAAGCTACTTGGAACTTGTGGTATGTTGTCAAGGATATCCACAAAATGCTTAAAAATATTGGAGCCACCCTCAGGCCCCTTACCCGCTACGACTACTCCCCCTAGACCCCCCCCATCCCCCAATCCGCCACCCCCAACCCCCTACCCGCCGTGACAACTCCCCCTAGCCCTTTGCCGTCTGATCTACTGCCCCCAGAGACGATGCTAGAAAACCAAAATATAGTTTGATATAGAAACAACTGCCAAACAAAAAGTGTATCTAATTATACAAAAAATGATTTTCAAACACAACTTTTGAAAATCAAAAACAAAAACATATACCAAAGATGTTCTAATCTTCATAAATTGGTGATGGCATCACATGAAAAACAGTAATATGAAAACACATTATTATTATTATTATTATTATTATTAAAAGTGACCTAAAAAGGGAAGCACTGGTAAGCTTTAAAAGGATGCACATTTTCAAGAACGGCTACTTAAAGCTGCTTTGATATTTTTTATTAGACACTGATATCGTCTAATAAAAAAAAGGCCGATCGAACAAGCACACCACGTATATCCAATTATAATATGTATCCGATTGTAACATCCATCCAGTTCAAAAATTTTATTGTTTTTTATTTATTCTCTTGGTCAGAACATATGGGATTCAATATAGATGGATCTAATCAGTAACCAAATCAAAATTCTCTCACTAATCTACACATAGTATATCAACTATTTCTATAGTACACATTGAACCCTATCCATCTAAATTCATATGGCAACAGCCCCCTTCTAGTCAGAATATATCCAGACAGTCTTTCTTTCTTTCTTTCTTTCTTTTTGGTCAAGTATATGCAGACAATCTTGCTTAAATCAAACACATCCCAGCTGGAGCATTGCAAGGTCTCCCGCCTGATCCATCAATGAATGTTCTGCTAATAATAACTTGAACAGGCCTTCTTGGGTTTCACCACGGGGGATGATCATCTTCTGGGGTTTGGGGTGGGATTGGTTTCCAATCAGGTTTTTCATCCCAATACATGTCATAGTAAATGTGTCCTGGAGTGTGATTCTCCACACAGCACCATATACCTACATATCGCTTCACTCGATTCCTGAATTTGTTTTCCCTTGTCTAATCATACAATTTGAATGTTCAGAATAATATCATGATAAGCAAAACAGACTCGTAGAAACTATATTAAACACTAAAAATACAAAAACTTGCCTTGTCGGTGAACCCAAGGAAAGCGTCCTGCAACGATGAAAATTGAATGACACTTACATCCTTGAATGCAGCAAATGTTGTTTTGAACTGTTCAACACAGGTTTTATACAATGTTAAGTTCTTCATCCAAGATTTCAGCAAACAAGACAGATCTTAGAAGCAGCAATCATTGTGTCATAGGCCAAAACATGTATACTGACACTAAACAAAACAATGGCTTGAAAACCAAGAAATTGACAAGGGACCACCCAAAGGCTGACAAGGGATCCAACTTATTTAGTACAAGAAAACCCAAAACTATAATAAAAGCAACATCCACAACCAAGAATAACTACTGAGCATTCCATATCCTAGCCATTTCACTCAAATTTGGCATCCATTAATTTACAATGAGGCATCACATTGTCTTGCATAGCAAGTGGGAAAAACAGAGCCTCAACAGAACAGCCTTACCAAAAATGATGAACTGGGTAAATTGGAAGTGCATGATAATATACCACATCATATTTTCCAGAACTCGAAAATCACAGGACTGATGACGTGATTTAACATTAAGTTCTAAATAAATTGAAATGAAATGCCGTTTGATATGCCCATTAATGGGAAACATGCCCGTATGTATAAGGCCAAAACAATAGCATGCTTGGTATGCCCACTGAACTATCATTTTCTTGAGAAGATGGCGACTACTAATTGAGAATGCACGCAAAATGCACTTTGACATTACCATTAGCAGAAAATACCCTTTTATAAGGCCAAACGAATGGCATGCTTGGTACGCCCATTGAACTTTCACCATTTTCTTGAGAAGATAGTAAGCACTAACTGAGAATAGATGCAACATAACAAGAGGTCTTAAATCTGACCAAACAAATAGGATGAAAGAAATCCAAATTCTAAAGCATAGCTGTCTAGTCATTGATTTGAATCAAAATCAAAGACCCCTTTTCTGAATCGAATGAGTAGATTCAATAAGAAGCTCTTACTAATTGAGAATGTGTCTGGATGGTTTCTCTATGGCTTTCCTTCAGCAGCACATTATGTGGTGTTTTGAGGTTTCATTCCACAGGGGGTTCCAGACTAGCCTTAAGGCTACTTTTCTTGTCTTAATTCTGAAGATTAAAGGTGCTGCCCTTGTGGAGGAGTTTAGACCTATTAGTTTGGTTAGTAGCATCTACAATCTTTTTTCAAAAGTGCTAGCCCCTCGTCTAAGGGGTGTTCTCTCCCAGTTGATTGGGTTTTTCCAGCATATGTTAGTGGGCGGGAGCCAGATTCTTGATGCAATGTTCATCGCGCTAATGAAGTGAGTGGATGACAAACAGCTTAAGAGCAAAGGTGAGGGAGTAGATGCTTGATATGGAGAAGGCCTACGATAATGTGTGCTGGGGTTTTATATTATCAGTTTAAAGACAGCGAGGCTTTGGGGCGAAATGGGTGAAGTGGATTCACTTTGGCATTTCTACTCCTCGTTTTTTGGTGCTCCTTGATGGGAGAACCTCCGCATTCTTCTGAGCTTCCAAAGGGTTAAGAAAAGGGGATCCTCTCTCACCCCTTCTCTTCTTTTTTATCATGGATGTATTCAGCCAGATGATGGGCACTGCAGTTGAGAAGCAGCTATATAAGGGATTCATGGCAGGCAGCAGGACTGATTCATATAAGATTTCTTATCTCCCTTTTGCAGATGACTTCTATTCTGTGATGCGAAGTCTAAGAGTTCAAGTCGGCTTCCTGTTCTTTTTCTACCACTTGTAAGACAGATAATGTTTTCGGCCCGCCATTTAGTGGTGACACATCTCTATGTGTCGTTCGATGATGACGGACGGGCTTCTTCACGGCTTCGCCCCATATATATTATCATGTATCTTGTTAAGCCCGTTAAGCATGTGCATGTGCTGTGGTTTGGATTGATGCATTTTATGACTATTGTCGGGTGATATGTGATATTGGTTGATGTTACATCCTGCGTGATAAGTTGGGAGATCATTTGCTACTGGTGCTTTATGTTCGCACTGATTGTGGTCCTTGACTCTGTTTTTTCCACATATACATGCCCTATGGGCTTCCTGGTGACTATTGCTACTGATGCATAATTCAATGATTGATTGGGTGAAGATTATTGCTTCTGATACATGAATTTGTGAGACTGTTGCTCATGATACATGAATCTGTGATTGATTGGTTGATAATTGAATCTGTGATTGATTGATTGATAATTAAATCTGTGATTGATTGGTTGATAATTAAATCTGTGATTGATTGGTTGATAATTGAATCGATGATGACTGCAATATATATATTCTTGCCTTGGTTCTTTGTATGTGGAGGTAGACATTGGCCTATTTTATTGCTGCCTACACTACATTATGATGGCAAATCGAGCATATGATGGCGTTGTTGATTCCCTTTAATTAGTTACTTTATCCTATATTGATTATGAGTTCTTAGTTAGTTCTTCCCGGATGGCTACATCTTTAGCATATACTGCTACATTTGCATTTCAACCATCAAGTAGTTCTTCTTGTTTGCTTACTTCCAAGCTTGATACCTAGGTCATAAACTCTGGAGCTTCTTATCATATGATTGGTAATTCTAAACTCTTATCATTTTTTCAATCTATGGCGCCCACCTCATCTCATCTAGGTATCTTTGTTGATGGTTCCCAAACCTCTATCATTGGAACAGGGATTATGCACTTAAGCTCATCTCTTTCCCTTCCAATCATTCTGCATTTACCTCACTCACCATACAACTTATTATCCGTTAGCTCCTTAGCTAAGACTCTCAATTGTTCTATAATCTTTTCATTTTCTTGTTGTATTTTTCAAGATCTGAAGACTAAACGTACAATTAATGGGGGAATTGAAGTAAATGGTCTTTATTACTTTGATCACACTATTCATTCTGATTCTGCTGCCACTATGATTGCTCATCGTTCCTCTGATCACTTTCGGTTGTACTGACGCTTAGGACATCCTTCTATCAGTAAACTTCAGTCTATGTCACCCATTGATGCTTCTGTTGAGTCTTTTTCGTGTGAAACTTATAAGTTAGGTAAACAACATCGTGTTTCTTTTCATTCTCGTCAAATAAATTGGGTGACTAAACTCTTTGAATTGATTCACTCTAATGTAGAGGATTCCTTTCTTATATCCACTTCTTCCGATTTCAAGTATTTTGTCACATTTATGGATGATTATTCCCTCATAACTTTTTATTTTTAATAAAAAATCGAACTTAAGTTTTCTCTTATTTTCAAGCATTTTATTATGAAATTCAAAATCAGTTTCAGGTCTCTGTTAAATACTTACGATCTAATAATGCCTGAATAACTCTTCTGGATTTCAGCCTTTTCTTGTCTCTCATGGTATTATACATCAAACTTCTTGTTTCTATACTCATTAACAAAATGAAATTGCTGAATGAAAGAATCGACATTTACTTTATGCATCATGGTGTTTGCTTTTGTGGGGTTTTGCAATTCTTACAGCTTGTTATTTGATTAACCATATTCCCTCGTGTATCCTCCCTAAACGTGTTTCCTACTTCATTCTTTATCCTGATGTTTCTCTTTTTTTTCTTCCACTTCATGTCTTTGATTGTGTTTGTTTTGTGCAGTGTCTTGGACATGGTCGTGATAAGTTGGATTTCTGTTCTGTTAAGTGTGTTTTCATTAGCTATTCTCGCACTCAAAAAATATATCAGTATTATGACCCCTCGATTAGTCGCACTATGTCTCTGCTGATGTCACTTTTTGTGAGGATGAATCCTATTATGGTTCTCCCTCCCATAGCCAACCTGCTCCTCCGGTTATTCCGTCCTCTATTCCTCCAGTTGTCTTCTCTCTTGAGTCGGCTTCGATTGATCTGAGTTTCCCACCTTGTGACAGATTCACTGAACACACATATCATCGTCAGCCTCAAGTTCCTAAAGTTTCCCCCACATCAATCGGCACCTCATCTTTTGATCCAACTCTGGCTCATGACCTTCCTATTGCTCAAGGTAAAGCTACTCGTTCTTGTGTTGGTCGCCCTCTTGATCGTTTTGTTTCTTATACTCCGCTCTCGGTATCCTATGTCTCACTTTATCTCCACTTCCAAGTTATCACCTTATTTCTCTGCTTATGTTTCCTCTGTTTTGTTTTTGATTGTACCTCGCAGTATTGTTGAAGCTCTTGCTCATCCTAGGTGGCACCAAGGAATGAACAATGAGATGCAGACTCTTCGTACTAATACCACATGAGATTTCACCCAATTACTTGCTAATAAACGTGTTGTTAGGTGCCGATGTGTTTTCACTGTGAAGGTTCATCCTGATGGTTCCCTTGACTAATTGAAAGCTCGCCTAGCGGCTAAGGGATACACTTAGGTCTATGGTGTTGACTATGATGATCATTTTCCTCCTATTGCCAAGATTCCGTCTGTTCAATTATTTATTTCCTTAGATGTTTCATTATGGATGGACCCTCATCAACTTGATGTCACAAGTGCCTTTCTCCACGGTGCCCTTGCTGAGGAGGTTTATATGGAGCAACCACCCGGTTTTATTGCTTGGGGGAGAATCTGGTATGTCGTCTTCGAAAGGCTCTCTATGGGTTTAAACATTCTCCACGGACCTGGTTTGGACAATTCAGTACTACTCTTATTCGCTTCGGCTTTCAGCAATGTGAGGTTGATCATTCTATGTTCAGCTCCTCTTCTTCCGGTTGTGTTCTCTCAGTTGTATATGTTGATAATATTATTATTATGAATAGTAACAAGGAAGGCATTCAACGTTTGAAGCATTTTCTCCAAACAAGGATCTAGGTCGTGCGTTATTTCTTGGGGATAGAAGTAGCCTACTCTGATTCCTATCTCTTTGTCGCAACGAAAGTATGTGATGGATATACTTGATGAGGTTGGACACTTAAGAGTCAAACCCGTTGCTTCTCTTATGGATACAAATTTCCGATTGGATTCAGAACATGGTGATTTATTATATAATCCTGCTCAATATCGAAGATTAGTTGGTAAGTTAAACTATTTGATAGTTACCAAACCAAATATTTCCTTTGTTGTAAGCACTGTAAGCTAGTTTATGAGTGCTCCTCACACTACCTATTGGATTGCAGGATTACGAATTGTCAAGTACTCAAAGGGAGCAAAAAGATGAGGTCTTTTGTTTACCAAGTAAGGTGATCTCAATATTCATGGTTATTTTGATGTTGATTGGGCAGGATGTTTGATTGATAGAAGATTTTTTATGGGTTACTATGTATTTCTTGGTAGAAATCTTGTCGCATTGAAAAATAAGAAACAACATGTGGTGTCAAGATCTAGTGCAGAGGTTAAGTACAAAGCAATAACACATGTAGCAGGTGAACAAACATATTTGACAATGTTGTTATCAGAAATTGACTTATCCTCTTTATGAACCTCAATGTTGCATTGTAATAATCAATTTGCTATTTACATCGCTTTCAATCCGGTGTTCTATTAACGGACAAAACATATTGAAGTTGATTGTCATTTTACATGTGAGAAGGTGCGAAACAATAAAATTTAGCTCACACACATCCGAACTAACCATCAACTTGTCGATCTCTTAACTAAGTCTTAAGGGGTACTCGTATACATCAACTTTGTAATAAATTGAAGCTATTTAATGCTTCAACTTGAGGAGAAGTATTAGAAAAGCAATTCATACATATACTATATGTGGCTTATGTAATATTATATATGAGGGTCACACTTTGAGTAATATATGAAATATATTTTTCAACACCGTTCTCTCTTAACAAGAGTGAATCTTTTGAAGAATGAGTTGATTAACCTTGGTAATGGCTGATGAAGAGCTGCTGGCCTGCCTGATGGGCTGTAACTCAGCCAGCTTCCTTCTCTTTAATTAGGTATGCCACTTGGGGCTCCATCAAGGTCCCTAAAGCTTTGCGATCCAGTTTTGGAAAGAGTGGAAAGGCGCTTGTCCGGGTGGAAGTGGGGTATTTATCCAAGGGAGGGCGTCTAACTTTGTTAAAGCATACCCTCTCTAATCTGCCCGTCTATTATCTTTCCTTATTCTGTATCCCCATTTCAGAGCCCCACCAATTGAAATAGCTTCAACGAAGTTTTTTATGGGGAGTTTGTGACTCTGGGCATAAGTTTCATCTTGTTAATTGGGAGGCTATTCAAAAGTCTTTGTTCAAGAGGGGCATTGGGCTAAAACCTATTATTACTTGGTTGAGAAGGAAAGTCTATGGCGCCATGTTATTGCAGCATTTTGTGAGGTGTCTCATCATGGCTGGATATCTAAGCCAATGAGGCAGCCTCAAGGAGTCCGTGTTTGGAAACATCTTGGGGCTAGCCGGGATGAGTTGCTCCAGTTGATGGTGTGGAAACTGGGTAATGCGATACCATTTCTTTCTGGAATGCTGCTAGGTGTGGTGATCGACCTCTAAGGGAGGTATTTCCTGCAGTTTTCAGATTAGCTTCAGTCCAGAACGCCTCCATTGTGGATGTCAGAGATCTGGGATGTTTTTACCCATTTTTCCCATGATTGGGAATTGGAGGAGTTCTTGGCTTTTAGCTGAGACGCTTTATGGGGTCAGTTTGGAAGGGGAGCAACCCGACTGTTCTCAGCATGGCAGCCAAGACAATGAGTTTTCGGTGTGCCGCTTCTTTATGGACAGAAATGGTTGGAAGGTGCGCTTAAACTGTGCCCGGCCTTGATGGAGGATCATATGAAAGGCTAAAGTTCCTATCCAGCTGACTTCTCTTCTTGGGAAGTGGCGTGGGGCTGGATTTTTACTTTTGACCAGCTTCAGAGGAGGGCCATCCCTGCTGTGAGCCCCTGCCCACTTTGTAAGCAGCAGGGAGAACAGGTTGATCACCTGCTCCTGCATTGTACTTGGAAATTTCAGCTCCAAAGTTTTTTTTATGCTTGGCTGGGTATTTCTTGGGTGCAGCATGGGCAACCATGACCGGTGTGACGTGAGTTGGTGGCTTGGCATGGGGTGGTGAAAGTGAGAGGGCGAACACAAGATTTTTCACTGCTGTTCTGTTGGTTGTGTGCTGGATTACATGGAGGGAGTAGAACTGCTGGGTTTTTGAGGGTATTGAGAATAATCTTCTCCGAGTGAAAAGCGAGATGTGGTATATGCTGCTTGATGTGGTGCTTTTTTGTAATGTTCCTGTCCTTGATGGGGTGATGGACTTCCCTTTTCCATTGTGTGTTGTTCTCTCTTTTACACCTTCTTGGAGTTTTTTATTAAATTTATTGTTGACCATCAAAAACACCCTTGTATAAGGCCAAAAGAATGGCATGTTTGGCATGCCCATTGAACTTCATCTTTTTCTCAAGAAGATAGTAACCAATAATTGAGAATAGATGCAAGATGACAAGTTGTCTTAAACCTGAACAAAAAAAATAGGATCAAAGAAATCCAAATTCTAAAGCACATTTCTCTTATCATGGTTTGAATCAGAATCAAAGACCCCTTTTTTTAATCCAATATGAGTAGATGCGATAAGAAGCTTTTATAAATATTGTACTAAATCCTCTCTTATGTTTTGTGCAAAGGCATTCAACGCTTTCTATGTCCACCACAATTTTGTTCACAGCCTCCACGCCTTTCCACTTTTATTTGGACCCTACCAGTTATATTTTTGTACCAATTTTATGCTTGTTATGTAGTACTAGGACCACATTAGCTATTTCAGCAGCATGCACCTATTATTTTACAATCTGGCCCAAAACGATTTCACTGAATTGAACAGAATGTGGATCATATGTTTTACAACAGAAAGCAGCTCATAAAACTAATTTGAAGTGTTTGCTTGGTGAGTCAGGACAAAAATTGAAATGTTCAGATAGATCCATAAATCATAGTTGAATTATCAAAAATATTATATCAAAGCAAGTTAATAAAGCATAGTCCATGTGACAATACCATTTCTTCACTGCTGCGCTTTGGAAATCTGAGAACACCAGCTCGGTTTGTGCTATTGGACAAATAACAATTCTGAGATCCCTCTTGACAAAGTTGAACTTCAAGCCAGGATTCTTTTACCTGAACAAGCATAATCCTCAGTTAAGGGAATCAATAAAACAGAGAACACCTTGGATCTCCCTCCACTCCCAAACGAATCAGGAAAAGCGTAGCACCTTCTTGGGAACTGATAGATTGTCAAGGAAAGAGTATTCTCTAATATTTACACCAGGGCCAAATTCCTCCTCTGGAAGTTTCTTCAACATAACATTCACCTATAATGTAGCACAAATTTGTAATTTAAAAAAAATGTACAAAAAATGATAAATCATACAACGTTAATATTAAGTTTCAATCAATAATATGTTTATTTATTTATTTTTAAAAAAGAAACAGTAAAAAATGTAATAATAACACACTTGCAATTGCGTGTTTATTACATATACATATTATTTAATGTTGTAAAAATTATTTCACTATTAATAACTGATTATGTTTTCCTTAATTAACAGTTCAGGATTTATTAGCTGGGGCTTAAGAAGGTAACAAAGCTATGATTAATAGGAGGTCCAGAGTTCAGAGTCGTCTGTTGTCATCCTTTATAAGCATAAGTTATATAACATTTTATTATTTGATAGATATAGAGAGAAATGATGGAAAATATCACTTGTATTAAGAACAGGCCAAGTATATATATAAATACCAGAATCGTAAGGGTAAACCATCTCTAAGACTACTATCCAGTAATTTACCTCAAAAACATGGTCCATAGGGCAAAGAAAAGGTTGTCTAGTCATAGAACCCACCAGCACTCCGGGATGTGGAAACCATAGTCGATCCAACCTGCACCATATGGGAGGCATGACCTACAAATGACAAATTGAAAAAAGAAAAAATAATAAATAAAGAGAAGTCAAGATCTGAACTTCAAGAGAATATTTAAATCAATTATCAATTAGAAGCAGCTAAAACACGTCCTATGACATTAAATTTCTTAATTTCACAGTACATCAATACATTTAAATGTAAAATCTATTGCTAGAGATTTTACATTCATTTTGTTGTCGGAACAAAAATAGGCTAACTGAAAATATTATATAATATTATTATAATTTATAATGATAATATAATGTATGATTAGTAACACTGCATAACCACTTAATTTTTGAGGTCATCATGAATAATAATATTAAAAAATAAAAGAACCAACAAAGCTTATTAGTGCTACCACTGTTTACTGCTACAATAATCAAAATAGTCCCCAGTAGCTAATGCAGAGATTTTAAAAAAAATTAATAAGCATTTTAAAATCATAATTTGCTCTCACCAGTGTACGATTCAACAATGAAGCAATTGCTAATGCAGTCCTTATTTGTTTTATCTGAAGAAATCATTTGAAATATAATTAACAAACTGCATATAATAGGTTTCATATTGATGGGACAAGATTTAATATATAGAATTGGTAAACGCATACTTGGTAATTAATGAGTGAAAAGTGTGATTCCACATTATGCTCCCCGTCTAATAACAGACTCTTTGGAATGGATGGCTTAAATGATAAAAACCCTCCTGCGCATGTTCTCTACAGAGTTTAAGAGTAGAAATATAATATCCAAGGGGTCTCTCCACCATTTATTATATGCAGATGGCAGAACACATTTTATTGCATTCAGGGGTCAATATTATATATCTGAATTATATTCTCAACATACACCTGAAATAAATATAAATATTTCACATAAAATAAACTTTTCCCCCTTAAGAAAAGAAAGCCCATTTGATTACAGTGACTACCAGGTGAATCATAGTATTCAGGTGGGTCATAAAAAACCATGGCTTCCCGCAATCGGTGCCGCTTTCCTTCAGTACCAGCATACTGGAATGTTGTATGCACTGCATAAGGCTGCAACCTGAGTTGTTGATACATGACCTGAATATATAGAAGATTTAAGGTGTTGAGAGTAGCAGTTTATTCAGTGGCATGTAATGGAACCAACCAAGACACCCTGATCTGCAGTGCCTAATTGAAAGGGAGCAATTATCAATTCATACCTGGACAAAATAAGTATGGCCACTACAAAATATACTTGCTGGCAGAAGTCCAAGTTTGAGGTTTCCATCAAAAGCATACACAAGTCCACTTTCCTCATCAACAGATGGTCCAAACTGTCGGCGAATAAGAAGATTAAAACCATTTTGATCCCACATTTTTTCATCTGCTAGAAGCAAATCTTTCCACTCTCGAGCCAATTTTTTTGCAGAATCTGTTGGCCGCCAGTGAAAAATCCCTATATTGAGTGCAGCACCAACTGTCGGAAGTACAGGAAGAGCAATTAAATTAGGTGAATAGTTTTAGATAGCATCCACTGGGGAGCAGACATGGATGTTTACTTACAAAAAGGGTGCAAGCTGTCAAACCAAACAATTTCTCATCCTCTACCATACAAGAATAAAATCATAAACACACTACAATGTACAAAATCATTAGTTCATGCATAAAGCAGAGCATCCTGAATGTATAATTTTTTAGTGTACGCACTACATATAAGCATGCAAGCTCAAGTTTGAAACATAGAAGAAATCCACGTCCAATTCTTTTAATTGTTTGCTTTAACACACTAGAACATCTGTTCAAATCACATGTCCTTCATAACTAATTGGGTACATTTATCAATCTTGAAACAAAATATAATTTGCTAGCAGATAAACATGAAGTACAACTAGAACAGGCTAGCTAAAGTAATGAGACAATCATCCAGATGAGGACTAGAACTAGAACATGAAGAAACCATATGAGGACAAAGTAAAATTGGAACTGAACATTAGATCTTTTCCATAGGATCTTCACCTTGTTGCCAGATATCAAGCCTATCATCCAGAACTGTCGGTACAACTTGATCACTTGAAGATAGGACATCTGCTCCAGGAAAACGAGCAAGATACGGTAGTGGGTTCTGTTCCATAAATATAGCAGATATAGAAAGTGATATATCACCAACAATAATCTAGATAAGAAATACGATAAAAAAATAGAGAAATGACAGCAACCACCAACAGAACTTTACAAAGGATCCATAAAGATATAAAGACAGAAGCTGAAATAAAAGCAAAATGTGAAATAATAAAAAAAATTATTAAAAGTAAACTAATATTAAAGATAGCCCCTTTCTTTTTCAGCTCAATGAGTGCCATATTGGTTCATATTATATATAATAATTCAGCCTTTTCTAATAAATATGAAAATCGTAGGAGAAAATTGTTAAAGCAAGATGAGCTGGGAATCTTTACAGGGGAAAAAAAAATTGTACCGCTAGGCTTTGGGCTCAAACACATAAGACAAGGAAATTGAGGACAGAAGAGAGCATAAGCTCGAAAGAGCTACATTTCAAAAAGTTCAATCATTTTAGCTGGAGAGAGAAAATGATACTGGATAATTTAACAAAAGTTCCTCCAAAATGTTGATACATTTTCTATTTAATTTTCAATAAACTTAATTTTTAAGTTCCGGCAGTGTGGTGGGCCGTTCCTCATTGCCTTTTTTTGAATATTTGGCGGGAGCGGAACGCGCGGGTTTTTGAGGATAGGGAGCTGCCCGCTACTGAGCTCTCTTGTACTTTTTTTCATTCTTTGGGTGATTGGTTGTATGCTTCAGGCGGGATATGTTATTCTTCCCTTTAGGATGTTGTGGATGGTTGTTCTTTTTGATTGGGTTGTTGTTTTTGTTTTTTGTATTCTCGCCTTTCGTGCACTTCTTGTGTGCGTTTTGATTCTCGTGAATAAATAAATTCTCTTACTTATCAAAAAATAATAATAATAAACAAATCTATATCGATTTTTTATAACAGATATCTTCCACAGATAACACACCCTAGGTTCAAAGGAGACCAAATATCATGAAGGATATGAAAAGCATCACGCCCCAGGTAAGTTTGTTGAGACAAGCCAACATTAGTGCCGGTGAACTCACAATCAAAATCTGCCTTTTGAGAGATTCAACCCCGAAACCTCCTAAGAACTGCATGAACTCTTAGTCATTAGACTACTAAACTATAAGCTGAACAAATCTATATCCATTGTATATTTGTAACAATCGAAAGGCATGGAAATTGGATTTTGGCATTTTACAGATGCTGCGTTATGGAAAATGAGTGTCAGGTTTTACCATAAGTGCAAACATTTTTACTTATGTTATTAGACATGCATCTTACAAAAAGAGAGAGAGCAGAACCTGCACAAAAAAAATAAAGTGCTGCTCAGAAAGTGGAGCTTGAGCTGTCAAACCGCCTCTTTGAAAAGAAATAACTTAATCTACTAAAAAAATGGGTAGAATTCTATGAAATTCATAATAGCTTTAAAATGCTGCTGACACAAATATGCAACCATAAAGGAACAGAGCTATCTATGGTTGAAATCATACTTCAACAAGATAGGAAAAGAGCATGGATCATCAACAAAAATGATACAACACTAGAACTCATAGCCGATCAAGAATGGCTTGATCACAAATAACAATTGACTAGTAGGTACACCGCTGGAAGTCTAGTCTAAAATGGTGTTGTCCAAGGCCCAGGGTTCAAATCCTGGTAAAAGCTACATTGGGAGGTAAATTTACAATTTAAAAATAATAAACTAGCAGGCACAGAATAGTACCTTCAACCAAACCATGTCTGTGTCACACATGAGTAGCTCAAAACCAAAAGGTAGGAAAGCTTCTATAAGAAGAACTTTTTCCCTGCCCATTTTATGAAACGTTGGTGAGCCCCATCCAACATCTGATGTGCTCATATGGCTGCCCATATCAAAAACTGGAACACCTCTCCAATATAATGCCCCCAATAGTTTTGTGTCCATGGCACCTAATAATGATATGGAATGTAAGGAAATGTTTCTGTGTGCAAAAACTATAGGCCTTCCATGAACATTAGCTTTTAAAAAGCAGAATTACATTACCAACAAGAAGATTTGAGAGACCAAGATCGGATAAGTGCTTAACCCAGGTCAGGATAAAATCCATGAAAGCATAGTTACCAAAGGTCACTATTATGATATTATCCTTAACTCTTTCTTGCACTAGAGCTTTTGTCAATTTGAAGGTATTCAATGGTGGCATCTTCGTGCCAGGAGAAGGAAGCTTCCAAATAGGTTTCACCACAGTCGTTTGAGGCTCATGGGTAGGCCCTGATGTTTCATTCAGTGCTTCCGGTGAAGAAGAATTGAGATGTGGGCCCATTGGAGGATTGAGATCTGCATTGTAATATAAGCAAAAAATGAATAACTAATAATGCAATAGAGATATCTTCTTTTTTCAATCAGAAAAAGATAACTTTATCAGAGAAAGTCATCAAGAAGGTAACAAATTACAACAAACATACCAAATTAATAAAATCTAAACCTTCCAATGGCGTAGGAAAATCACAAGAAGCAGCTATATCACATAAAAATGCCGAAACTTCCTCCTTAACCCCTTGAACCCCCATTTCTACCCCATCAAAAACCTGTCATCACACTCCTTCCATAAAGCCCAAAAAATAACCAAAGGAACTTGCTCGCCCGCTTGCACCAGCCCATTCCAAGCCACAATTTCAGGACCCACAAGGCCCCGAACCCATTCCAGGAAAAAAAAATAGAGATATTTTCTTTTCTTCCCCCAAACCCAAATAAAAAAGGAAATCAACCACGATCACAATGCAGAAACAACATCTTCAGAGAGCTAAAATGTTCCACCAATAACTTGATTAAACAGATTCATTAAGAAACCTTTCAAATAAAAGTAAACAACCACCGAAGAAGACCAGCTAAAAACTAAATCAGTCACTAGCACTATATAAATATACTACTTTCCTCTCGAAGCCAAACAGAAAATGATATGTTGTCTTGGAAAGTGAAACGTACAGCAATCAATGCAAAGGTGATCCAAGTGAATGACGTATTGAAACAAGGAGGAATTTAGGCATATTGTTCAACAGACAGACAAAAAACAATTGCAGAATAGCCACAGCCCCATCTCTTAGGTGCTTGTGGAAAACAAAAAGGTCTTCAAGGTTGCATTACAGTGAACAAAAATCATTTTAAAATTGTTAACCAGCAGTCGTGTCCAGTTTCTAAAAGACCATCAAACTTTAAGAGGAAGACATGGGGTCATCCAGTTTTTACAAGAAAATCAACATCCAAGTAAAAGGGCAGACAACAATACAAAGGGAGGCAAGATGCAATCCCACCACCACCAAAGGGACAACAGCCAAATAAATAAATAAATCAAGCATTACCAAAAAAAACATGGTAACTGATACATTTATGATGAAGGCTATGTTTGAATTCAATTCCGATTGGCGAGCAACTTATAATGACCACGAATAAAGACAGAATCTAAAAAAACAACAAAACAAAGAACTTGCCGGGAACGGGGGGAGACCAGACGGGTAAGAACCATGCGGGGCTGGAGGTGGTGGTGGAATGGGGGGGGTTGGAGGAGTAAATAGCTGAGAAGACGTAGAAAGAGGAGAAGATGACGCCGAAGATGACGGTGGCATAGATCGTCAGGAAGAGAGGTTTCGTGTTCGCCACTTCCCCAAAGGAATTCCTCCACCCCCCATTCATCATCATCTCCTTCTTCAAATCCTCCTTAAACTCCTCCAAAAATACATACTAAAACTAAAGCTAAAACGAAGGATTGTTTGTCACTCGTCGAGACAGGAGCAACATCGTCAGTGCGAAGTTTCTGGGCATTGTTGTCGAATACGAGGATTGCAAATTGATTCACGGAAATTGAAATTGAAGACGAATGAATGGTCAACTGCAAATGTAGCTGCCGCCAGTGGCACACACCCCCGGCCAGATCAGTTGGGTCAACCAAAAAGGAAAGGTCATTGGGTTTTTTTTTTCCCCGACCGCACCGATCTATTCCGGGCGTGTGAATATGATAAGACTTTGTGATTTTGTGCCGCTTGTCACCGACGGTTCGGTTCAATATCACCATTCATGTGATAGTCTATGACATGTATTGGCCATATGGGTACATTTTGATGATCCATGGTGAGTTCACGCGGTGCATGTAACTCTTTATTAGCTTTGATGAATGTGGCTCATAAGGTTCATTTCCACTTGATGTTCCCTTCACACCAGCGGCATGCCCAAGTTTTACTAAATTTGTGACAACCTATATTCAACTACCACGCTTTGACATGCAAGCCGTGAATATGAACTTTGAAATGCGTTGGTAAATGTTGGTAAACATAAATAAGTTGGTTCAATACTATAGATGCAGGAACAAAGGTATTGTGGGTAACTTATATTTGGCAATGTTCCAAGCATGAGTTTATGCATAGTTCACGTTACACTTGTGAGTCACACAGCATTGTGAAAGCAATAATAATCTTAGACCAAACCAAATTGGATGACAAAAAAGGTTAAGAGATCGTCAAAGCATCAATTTCAATGTCATTCGAAAACTAACGATAAAATATACATTACACAATTTGATGATTGGTGTACTTCGATAAGATATTGGTAGCTACTAGATGTAAACGCAATATATAAGTAATACATTTTTCTTTAAATGAGAACAATTTGATAAGTGGATATCTTATATTGCATTGTGTCCACGACCACCAGAGGGAAAGGCCCGGTGGCATCGCTTAAGGCATCTGGTTCGGTATATAATTTTGGGGGCATTTTTTCCTCACAGCATATTGTTATGGGGCATCTTGTGCAACAAGCTTAACCTCCACACTCCCACTAATGTAGCTGCAAAATGCTCCACCCCTAACATAATGAGACCTTCATGCTCTCGCTCCAGCCTCTATCCTCCCACCCCATGCCTCTGCGACTCCACCCTCCACCTCTGTAGGACTATAGCCTAGGGGCGGATTGGCCATCAGCAACACAGGGTGACGGTCAACAAACTATCCCTTAGGCCTGCTTGACCGTTTCACTCATCGGCGATTTGGATTTCGTCGATCCCTCAAGCTGGTGATGCCTGTTTGACGATTCTGATTTCTAACCCTACCCATTAGGTCATCACTCACTGACGGTTGTCCACAGAAGAACATATATTTTCTTTTTATGTGTGAGGGCAATTGGGCTTCTTCTTGCTCGTTTGTGGAGTTTCTTACTCTAGCGCCTCTTTGTTATTCTAAATATGTGTTTTTTTTTAAAACTAAAGCTACAACGATTTCTTTTTGCTATTATTGGAATTTTTGAAATGTTCCATGAAAGTAATAGAAAATTATCAAATAAGATTTGATTTTAATTTATCAAATAAATTTTTAATTGATAAAAATTACAATTCTACCTGAAAATGACTATTTTACATCGAATAAATGAAATCAAATGTAAAATTATAATTTTTATCAAATAAGATAAAAATGACAATTTTTTATTGATCATAAATATAATTTTCTTTTTGGACTTGCCCAAGACACTCAGACAACCCTGATTATGTTCTGTAATGGTTTTTGAACCTCCTCATGGCAAATAAATTACCTAAATAATTATTGTACGGGTTGAATAATTACTTTTATAAACCATATGATAGTTATTTATCTCTTTTATAAAATAGACATGAGGGATGTATGTAACGCCCCCAAATCTGGACTTCCAGACCGGGTGCGTTAGACAAATAAGATATTACAATTATATGAATAGTAATCTATTACTCAACATAAATTCGATGGTTTATTTATTACATCAAGACTCATCACAAGATCTCTAAGGTTTAACGTTTAGAGACTAGGTGTTGATAACCCATTATAGTTTTACATGACATATAAATACTACATGCATAATCTTCTTATGATTTTATTCCAAGCATTCTGGACAACATTATCCTAATATCCTCGCTTTCTCCTAGTTCCCTGGGGTTAGAAACAAAACATGAAACGAAATGAGCTCAAATAGCCCAGTAAGTTTAAAAGTAAGAGATAATATATAGAGAATAATCAACTCATGAAAATATAAGAATATCTACTCATCTAGGTTCACCACCTAGATATCTTGCATAACTTGTTATCAACTGGATTGACACTCTCCAGTGATGTTCTTTACCCAATGCATTGGAGGTCTTTCTGGAACCACCCATAAACATATTGCCAAACATAAAACATATCTTCATAAATTTTCAAACAATCACATCAATGGTAAATTTCAACGTAAAGGAAGGTCTTGCAATAATAGCCCCAATAAGTAAAAGGGTTATTCATCATTCAATAAATTAGATTACCAAATTCCCAAGAAGTGCCAATGAAAGTTAATTCTTGTTAAAATAATATTATGAGGAGAAATCTTGAGATAGAAATATAGAGAATAAATAGGAAATGAATTTCCACGTCGGAGATCGTAGTAAGGAAAGGGAGAGGGAATCGTTACAATCTTTTGTCTTTCGCGTTTATAAACCTTGAAACAAAATTTAAAAGTTAATATTTTAGTTTTAATAATAATAGTATATTCATAAATAATATATTGAGAGACATATATAAGTATATTATGGTGGAAAAACTTCTCATGATAATAATAATAATCTATACGTATATATATACCTATATAATATATGTATATAATATACAATATACATATATATATTGAGGGGCAAAGCCATCCATAATATATATATGTATGAGGAGACTTAGCCTTTCATGGAATAATAATAATCTATATATACACATATACGTATCATATACATATATATATTAAGGGGCAAAGCCATCCATAATATATATATGTATGATGAGGCTTAGCCTTCCATGGAATAATAATAATATATATATACACATATACAGATTATTTAATAAATATACATATATATATTGAGGGGCAAGGCCATCCATAATATATATATGTATGAGAATGATTAGCCTTCCAAGAACATGATTAATATATGCTTGAAATATTTACCTTTTGGAACTTCCAACAAGTGAGAGGAAGATTGAGAGAAGAGAAGGCTTGGAGGACTATTGGGGTGTTAATAGAACTTTTTGGAGAGTATTTGGAGGAGAGTTTTGTGGCTTATTTGAATGGAAAGAGTGCTTGAGAAGGGAAGTGAGGCATGCTATTTATAGGTAAGGTGGTAAGTGTAATAGTGTAAAAAATAGTGTACGAATTTGACTTTGACATTAAATTAAATTATTTAAAATATATATAATACTTTATTTTCTCCATATTATCTCTTATTAAAAACGTGGTTATCTCCTCCTACCATTTAAAAATGTTTTAAGACTTTTAAACCTAAAAGGTTTCTTTGGCATCAAAAGTCCACATTGGTGTACTCCCTACTAATTCAATTATAACGTTTTTAATTTTGTAGTTTTTGACAAATGGCCAATTGTATTGCATTACTAACTCAAATATCTACAAATGGGTATCAATTTTATAATTTTTACATATGTATAACAAAAGTTATTAAATTTTAAAGTCATACTAAAATGTTTACCCGTTCATACTGAACCTATGTGTAGTATTTTAACTTCTGGAATTGATTGGCTTCATATTAAATTCTGAAATTTCTACACATTTTAGCTAAGTCATAAATGAACAAATGGGCTTTGGTTTCATGTCAATTGGATCTGTATAATTCAAGTTATCGATTTTTGAATGTGACCTCCAGAATCTGCCTCATTCAAATTTTTGAGCTTTACCTATGTTTTATACTTTTGGTAAAGTTAAGGCTTGTAATACTTACTTACCCATAATAATTTGATTTAAGAAACTAAATGACATAATATATAACATCTAAACGTTTTATGACATATAAGAAATTATTTTATTTTTATAATGTATTTAATATTAACGCGGATAAAATAATATAATTACGTAATCAATAAAACAATAAAGTAAAATAACATTATAGCATAAAATATTATAAACCTAAATATAAACATTAATATCATATTTTCTAGTCTTCGTAAAATTTCTTGAATTGTATTAGCGTATGTGCGTAGGACGTGTTGTGCTTCGGCAGTAGAGCTGCACAACCCTTCGGCTAACATTATTGTGGTTGTCGCACGAATAACCTCAAATTTCTCCTTGTGTCTCGTCGCATTATATTGCAGCCATTGGACATGAGCATTTAGCTCATCTACAGTAAATCATAGCTTTGTAACTTCAAGTCGTATTGCTCGCCGATCTTCATCTCATACACTATTCTCGGATGGTGGTACTTGAGAGCTTGATACCATAACCTCTTATTATTATTCTTCTTACTTCCATACTCTCTTATAAATAAAATCTCATACTCATACCTATTTATAACAATTCGAACGGATACTATTCATAACGGTCAGTTACTTATTCCAACGGCTAGTTACTATTCTAACGGCTACTTACTAGTCACATGCTATTTAAATGCTATTTTTATCGTGATAATATCTAAAATATTCTTTCTAACTATTGTTAGTAATGACTTTATTATTATATTATTATTATTACTATTTAAGGAAGAACTTAAATAGTTAGAAAATTTTACGGGTCTTATAATGTAGAGGTGGGAAATTGATCATTATTTTTTTATGGTTACAAACTCAAAAAAAAATATAGAAGAAAGGACAATAAAACTATAAGAGAATAAAAGTGATATTCTTTATCTTCTTTCTAGCATTGCAATCAATCTTTTTTTACGGTTACAAGCAGACATGTAATTTGTGGCTATTCGACTACACTCATACATGTATTATTCTTAATGATCGGGAAATATGAGTATGCTAGACATTCGTTTTGCTATTATTTTTTAATACATCTATTGTAATTAATTAGACATGAATTTCCTATCAAAGCATGTGCTATTATATTCCAATTATTTGTTTTTCACATGAAAATATTAATTAATTGTGTGTTAGCATTTTTTTGATATGCAAATAAAATAGAGTGGTTGTATTTTTATTTTATTTTATTGGTAAATGAAAATCGTGATGCAAACTATAAACGTTAAGTTTATTTAAAATAACAAAATAAAATAAAAAAACTTTATTTTATTTTATTTTTTGTTAATTTAGAAAATTTTGATCAAATGGGTCATAAAATATCATATATAGGTATTATAATTTTATACGAATTGGTATATTTTAATTGTGTATATATATATATATAGTAATTTATATGTTGTTAGAAAAATGTGAAATAACCTCAATGATATTAGAACTTTGAGAGTGGTTTTATCTTTTACTCATATACTATGGATTGTCTATCCTCAATTTATTATGCATTTGTTGGTACAAGAGTACATTGCAAAATGACATCACATTTTCTAATAACAAGTGAATCCTAAGAGAATCTTTAACAGCTTAGTTATATTAATAACTAAAGCTATATTTAATTATTTTTTACTCTAACAAATTAGCTATAGCATTAACTAAATGTAACTTTAGCTAAAATTTTAACTTTTAGCTGAAATATCACATCATCAGTTACCCTGCAATTATTTTAAGACCTTTGTGTCTCTCTCTCTCCAATCCAGATCGCACCATCCTCCCTACTTTCAACTTGCACCCCCCCCCCCCCTCCTGTCCTCCCGTTTGTCGCCTCCACCTTGTCGCCTTTTGCGTCTCCCCCAAATGTAACTCAAGTAAATAGACAAATAGTTAGTAATTAGGGATTTGAGAAGGATATAAAGTAAGGGGAGATTGGGTAAAATAAAATTAAGCAATATATTTTAAATGTACTAATGGAGATGATATTAGTCAAAGCTATTTTAAGTTAATTATTTATTATTTTAGCTAATAGCTTTTAGCTAGAGCTTCCAAAGATGTTATAAGAGAGGAATTAGCCATTTATTTAGGGAGGCTCTATGTCACGTCCCGGATTTTCGACCCGTAAAAACCAGTTAGTGAATCCTCATGCCCACACTCGAAGGAACAAGGGGTTGGTGAAAATACCTCAAAAGGAACCTTAACACGGGTGTTATCTCCAATCCCAATCAACATTACACATCTAACATACAAACATAGAAATCTCATTTCATTCCAAACCGTACAAACATTATTTTGCCCCATAGGATTACATCATGTTATCATAATCCAAATAAATACAAACAAACATAAACAATGTTTCCACCTCGGGTGAACCTCCTAGCTCCTATAGGCACCTAAAACAAAGGCAAACATAACAGGAGGGGTAAACAACCACAACCCAGTAGGGATCATGTCTCCCCAACCCATCACAACTCATTTGCTATCCATATATACAATGTAGTCATGTGCTTGTGTCATATTCCATCTCACCCATGTAATCACATTATCATCCACGTTATGGTTCATTTCGCATGATCACATTATCAGTTCATCAATTATCATTATTAACTCTCAGGTCCCAAAACAAACCATGCCTCTCAAATTCCATTATCATAGCCTAAGCCTTATAGGCTTATACCTCTCAGATTCCATTACCTTAATTTTAGCCTCATAGGCCTCATTCACAAGGCATCCCATGCACCACAACAAGGCATCTCATGAAATAATCACAATGAACAAAGCATCACATGTATATCACAACAAATATGCCATCACAACAAACATGTCATCACATACATATCACAACAAACATGTAACTCCTATCACATCATAAACTGGAACACAATCCCATAAACTCTTAGTCCAACAACATGCACTCAAACGTATCTAAGACCCTTTGGGAGGTTTGGTCAGAGTGAATGCAAGGCTCCTAAAGTGCGAAACAATGGCTTGAGTGTTTGGTATTGTGTTTTAGTTGTTGCTTTCTGAAACAGTTGTGTTAATGTTAACGTTGTACAACATGCTGCTTTCTTCGGCCATTACAGATGTTACGAAGATAGGATCTCTACTTTGAGGAGGTAGAATGTGCTTTGATACCACTTGTTGGTCCCTAAAAGCCTAGAAAGAGGGTGAATAGGCTCTTTGAAAATCTTCTTTTCTGGTACAATACTTAGATGTTGATTGAAAGGTAAGATCAATGTAGAAGACAATCAGATCTAGTAACGATATTTTGTTTTATTATCAAAAAAATAATTACAACAAAATCGAAAGCAGATTAAGCTATTCTCACAAGCTTTTAATCTACTGAAAGAATATCTCTCTCTTTGTTTACAGTAATAATCTGAAACTTCTTTATTTTTTATTAGAAATTCACACAATTATACAATTATAAGCCATCTTTCTAAGTATACAAGTATGTCTACTTATACACACGACCCTTAATCTAACTTCCTGAAACATTAATGGTTTTCCTAGAATGGTGAGTTGCTTTGATAATTTTCTCCTTGGAAAACCAATATAATGTATTAAAAATCTCTCCTTTAGTACGTTGCAAGTGCTCTTTATGACGTGTTGGAAATCATGGTTTTGCATTAATTTGCTTTCGCATGATTCCAATTATGCATTGAGAGAGACGATGACACACCCAAGAGGTCCACATGTAAGATACCATTGGAAGCCTTTAATGAGAGGATCTTATCTTTCCTTGGGACCGAGCGAGTCTTTGAGGAGCAAGCCTGTGCAAGTGAGCATTTCCTTCGTATTTTGGAGTATGAAGACTGTCACGTCCCGAATTTCTGACCCACGGAAACCAATTAGTGAATCCCTATTGTAAAGACTCGTATTTGGGTAGTTTTGAGAGATAGCCATTCTATGGGAATGCAACTATCTGGACGGTAGTGTAGTCGTCGATGTGAGCATTTTGACTGTACCTGGGCCCGATTCCGAGTCGGGGCCCCATTTGACCTGATTGTTGACTTTTCGGGTTTATTGGTTGACTTTGCGTTTGGGCAGCATGTGGGTGTGATATTATCTGAATAGTGTTGTGCTCGTCATTTCAAGCATTTTGACTGTAACTCGACTCAATTTGAAGTTCGGGACCTTGGAGGTCAATTATTGTATTAGGAGGTCAATTATTGACTAGGTCAATGATTGACTAGGTCAGTTATTGGTCAATGACTGACAGAAATATAAATAACATGAAAAAGAAAAAGCTTTCACTTTACGCTATCACGTTTGTGCATTTGAGAGAGAGAGAGAGAGAGAGAGAGAGAGAGAGAGAGAGAGAGAGAGAGAGAGAGAGAGAGAGTACTTGGAGCTTGGTGCCTTGGCGATTTGGGACGATTTGGGTTCATGGAGCTCAAAGAATCACTCCAAGTAGGTGTCCTTGAACTTCTTATCTTGATTTTATCCTTGGTATGCATTAATTTGTCATGATTTATGAAATTAAGCATGAACCCTAGGTTTTGGGGGAATTCAATTTTGGGTTAGATCTAATGGTTTAGCATAAGATCTGTGGTTAAGAACTGTTTTATATCAGTTTTAATATGTGTTTCTGTGATCTGGGGCTGTTTAATTGCATATTCCATGAGGATTGAGAAGTCAACCATGAAAATCTGGATTTAGATCTAAATTTCTGTAAATCTGAAATTTGGTGCATATTTCTGCTGTTATCTGTGCGATTTAGAGGCGTTCTGGATGCATTTTGCGGTAGATATCGTAGTCTGTTACGTAAAATGTATGTTTGTGAGCGTCTGGGGGTTGCTGGGTTGATTCCAGATGAAGAACAGGCAAAAACGATTATGAACAGTACCCTGGGCGGATTACTGAGTCGAAATGACGAAGATCCGAAGTTCTGGGTCGAAAGGTCGAAGATCCAGGGTCGTTGGGTCGAAAGTTCATAGTTCGTAGTTCAAAGGTTCATAGTTCGTAGTTCGAAGGTTCGTAGTTCGTAGTTCGAAGGTTCATAGTTCGTAGTTCGAAGGTTCGTAGTTCGTAGTTCGTAGGTCGAAGTTCGTAGTCCGAAGGTCGAAGATCGAAGACCCGCTTCGAGTCTTCGAGGCGCGCTACAGTTCCGCGTTATGCAGCTACGAGTCGCAACTCCAGCTACGAGTCTTCAAGGCGCGCTACAGTTTCACGCTACGAGTCGCAACTCCAACAGTGTAACTGAACACTGGACTACACTGGACTGGACTATTTACATTGTAACCCATACAAAGTATTATACTTAAGTTACAATGTAAATAACGAAATACCCCCCATTTGAATTTAAAGAAAAATACTAGAAAATTAAATTCTCACTCCTTCAAAATGTGAAAATTGGGATTTAGTGTAAAATCTCAGAAAAATCCAGTTTTTCGTAGAGGTGAATTTTTGGAAAGTGGGGTTAGACATCTCAGAAAAATCCCAAAAAATCAGATTATCTTAGTTATGATATGGGAACCCAATGCCGGGACTTTTTATTTCAAGAAAACAACTCCTATGGGTATCTCCTTCCTTGGTCAAGGAATGATGATCGGTTTGTGAAGACTGGCTTCAGTTATAAAGGGAGTATGGTGAACCTTAATGTCATATTGGTGTTAATATGTTGGTTTGAGGAATTGGGGCTTCGGCTCTATGACTTGGGTTCTCACCGTGATGCACCGATGGTGCTATGTGGTTGACGTGACAGTCATATGTGCCGATGGCAGGCCTGTGTGGCGACTTTGGCCGGGCATATTGCGTTGTGGACAGGCTAAGGCCTCAGTTGAACCGTTGAGCTCGTGGAGCTAGGGCTGAGTGCCCTGAGCTAGGATCCCGTGGAGGATCGTGGACAGGTTGTCTTGTGTGGGCTGGCTGGGTCCTAATGTTTATTTGCAGGCTGAGTCCTGATGATTGTGCACACTACACAGTGCACGAGTACACAGAGCATGTAGTATAGACTTATATGTTTACATGATGTGGAGTATTCACCTACTGAGCTTGTCGCTCACCCCTACTTCTTGTTTACTTTTTTCAGGTGTGACTCGAGACTAGTGGAGTACTTTCTTCTAGGAGGACGCTCACTACTCTGATGTATGATATAGTATTATATTCTGTATTATTTTGTGTGATATCCCGGACATGGATCCGTGGACAGTTGTATCTGTATACTGCTGTGATGTGATGTTTGTATGACTGTTTAACTTATTATATGCATGATGATGTATGGAAAGTACAGGATTACCCTTGATGTAGGACTGTACAATGTTGCATATTTGAGACAGCACCCGCGGTGTAGTCTCCATTGGTGCTAGTCACCAACCCCTTGACCTTCGGGTGCGGGCAAGGGGAAGTCATGTTCCTAATTCCGGGTTCCCTGGAATTTGGGGGCGTGACACCTATGCCTGCACCCAAAAGGACAAGGGGTTGGTGATAACACCGACAAAGAGACCTTAGCATGGATGTCGTCCCTAATCCATACTACACATATAGCATACGAATACAAAAATCTCATTTCATACCCATAGTACAAACACACATACATACATGTTCTTTCCCCCACGGGGTTACATCATAGTTTTTATAATCCAACAAAACAAACAAATACACACAAGGTCTTCACCTCTGGTGAACCTCCTAGCTCCTGTAAGCACCTGAAACAAACAAAAACAAACACAACATGAATGGTGAGCAACCACAGCTCAGTAAGGATCATGTCTTCCCGACCCATCTCAACTCATAAATTAGTATAGGCATGTACTCGTGTAATGCTACATGTTGGACCCCATTTTGTCCAGGTTGGACACTTTTGTCAAATTCATTTTTCAATGTCGTCTCGATTTGTGGAAATTTTGCAGAACGACGGAGTTATGACTGTTAAGCCGCAAATGCCCGATTTCGAGAAATTATTTGAAAGGCCTCCGAATGCCAAAGAGCTAGTCCTGGGCGATAAAAGATTAAATTTGAGGATCAATGCTATCGACCGTGCTCAATTATGAGGTCAAACGAAGAAAATATGATCAAAACAGCGTTCGGACCGCTAGCGGCAGTCAAAACGGTAATTGACCTTCAAAACGACAATTCGGATCAGGTCACGAACCTCACTTTCCTATTCTACTCGTTATTCTGAGAATTTTGATATATATATTACATATTTTCGCTCCCAGAGCGTTTTCAAAAAATAACAAATATATATATTTTCAGCGATGAAATAGTTTTGGGACACGCAGTACAGGCTTGGCGCAAAAATAAAATTATTTTAAAATAAAAATGACACGGGGACGCTCGTCACGACACCCCGAGTCCAAAAATAATTTTTTCGAGATTTTGCGAAATTCGGATCACCTTACCAATTCCAAAACTAAAAAATGTCAGTTAAAATTACCCAATTGAAAAAGTCAAAAACCCTAGCCGCCACCCTCTCTTTTCCCCCCTGTGTCCATCACACGTGTCACTATCTTACTGGTTTTTAAAAAAAATAAAAACAAAAACAAAAACAAAAACAAAAACAAAACAAAATAAAAAAAGGTCAACTCTATCTCTCTCCCGTCTCTCTCACACGATGCGCAGCGCAGCAGCGACGCAGGCCCTGCCATCTCCTCCACACCCAGCCACTGCATCAGAGGTCCCCTGCACACCCATACCGACGCCAGCCTTCCAGCGCACCAAACCAAGCTCAACCCTCGAGTCTCAACCATGGTTCGCCTTCGCTTCCTCAAATCGAACCCCACCTTAACCCAACCCCGATTCAGAGCCGCCGATTCATCCTTCAGTCTAAAACCCTAATCCCTAGCCTATATAATGGGAGTCGACTATCCGCGCGAGGAAAAAGAGGAGTCCTCTCTTGGATCCGCCTGAAAAGAACTTTACATCTTCTTCCTCCTTTTATTTTGAAAAAAAACCAGAGCAGAAACGGGTCCTCTCCTCCTCTCTGGAAAATCATAAAATAGAACGCATCTCAAAACCTTTTCTTTCCTTCATCGCCGAAACTAGAGGGCCTCCCGTTCCCCTTGGCCTGAACATCATCGCCTGCCATTGTAGAGCATACTTCGTCCATCATCACATACCTATTCCCCTTTTCCTTTCCTTTCAACGTTACCATCACCACCTTCACCGTTGATCACCCATAAGTCTTCATGAGGTCTCAAGCGGCTGAGGAAAACGAGTAAACGAAGGCGACGTCTCGGTGTGTTACAACAGTTGGCCGAAGGTTGAGGCGGGGGACATTCAGACTGCTGCAGAGGTGGAGAAACGCTGGAGCAGAAGAGAAGAACGTTCATTCGAGTGGTGGGTTTTCGTTTTGTAAGTTTTCATCTGAGATGTATTTGGTTGTTCTAAATACAGCCTTTTGTTTGCCCATTAAGTCTCTTGTTTGTCCATTTGGTTTGTATTTTGTCTACTTCGTTGGTGCGTGTCACCACACTGATCCTTTGTTTCCTGGAGCTATGTTGCTTATGACTAAATCTGTTGAGTTTTTGATGCATCTTGTGTTGCTCTGTTTTGGTCAAGTTTGGTCTAGAGTGTGTTTAATCTCTATAAAAAAAACATAATCTAGTCTTGTATGTATACTCTGAGTCTGTCTTATTTCATCTGTCCATAGTTTGTTCCTCTTGTTGTTCAATTTTATCATGGTCTGGACGTTGAAGCCTTGGTATGCCTGGGTTGGTTTTTTAAATCTCTGTGCCTTTTGTTTGTCTCACAACAGTTTATTCTTTGGTTTGTTTGACGTTGTCTCTGTTGGTCTGGTGTGCTTGATTCTTATGATCTGTTTCCTTTATGCTTGTGTGTTAAAAAAAAGGAGGAGAGAGAGATAAAAAAGTCTTTATTCAGTGTGATCGTGGTCTGGGCATTGGAACCTTTGTATGCCTGGGTTTTGTTTTGTTTTTTTTATGTGCCTTCTGCTTGTCTCGTGAGCTCACTGATTCACCAGTCTATTGTGTCAAAATACATAGGTTACTGGTTAGAGTTGATCCTCTGTCCATGTTGGCATAGTTCGGTAGCCTGTTTTATAGTCATTAATATAGCATGAATGCTTTCTTCTTCGTTTCCTCCTCGCCAATCCATGCCTTGAGAGTTCTATGCGCGTTCTCCAAGGTAGCTCACAGCTGATTGCTCACCAACAGATGTTAAGGATGCTTAGCACTTTTTTTATATACTTTTATGTGTATTGTAAATAGTTTTTATCTTAGCGTTGTTGTACATAAGTTATTAGGGTAAATTTTATTTATCTATGTATTTTGTTTTTTTATTTTTTATTTGTTTATTTTATGGACCATTAGGGTCATGTTAGTATTGGCCCATTGTATTTGTAAACTCGGCTCTAGTTGTGACATGTATGTATTAAAAAAAAAAACAAGAATAAAAGAGAGAAAAAAAAGAGAAAAAAAAAGAAAGAAAAGAGAGTGAGTTTTTTTTTCTGTTGTGAATGTCACAATCATACATAACACATTTTATGTTATTCATTTATTATTTTTAACTTTCAACTCATTTCAAAAAAGTAAAAAAAATGCATTTGCTCATATAAAAGATATATGCTTTCAAAAAAAAAAACAAGAACAAAAAGAAGAAGAGTGTTTTCCCAAAAAAAAAAACATTTGCTTTTCCTTTTTTTTCAACACTTGGCCTTTTTCTTTTGCTTTTCACAACAACAATAATAATAAAAACAAAAGCAAAAATTAAAATTTTAAAAAATTTTAAAAAAAATTTAAAAAAAAAGAAAAGAAAATTGTTTTTCTCTAAAAAAAATCAAACAAAAAACAAAAATGAAATAAAAAGAAATTGTTTTAGATCCAAGGATGCCAAAAAAAAGAGTAATAACAAAAAAACAAAAAATGCTTTCAAAGAGACTTTTACATTTAAGTTTTACACTTTTTCTTTACACTTTTTTTTTTATTTCCTCTTTACTCTTAGCAACATAGGATTTAAGTTTAATTTAATTTTAGATCCCATTTGAACTTCTGGATAATGTAAGGTTAATTTTTGAACTTAGCCTTTTTTAGTTAAAAAATGTTTTCTTTGAAAAAAAAAAAGCTTTTCAAACATATGGATGAATTTTGGATGATTACCTAGATGATTTACCATCTCTTATTAGACTTTTAGATAAATTTTGAACGTTAACAAAAATTTAAGCATTAGGATTTTTCTTTAGAGATCTAGGATAAATTTAATTTAATTTTTAACTTCAATAAATGACTTAGAAAAGTAAAAAGAGTAGACTTAGGTTATATACAAATTCAACACCACCTTAGAACAATTAACTTCAAATAGTTAAAACAAGTTAGGAACCTCCAAACCCTCAAGATAGGTACTGAAAGGGCGTTGTTGGGGTGTTAGTCCTTTCTCATGCGTAATTGACTCCCGAGCCCATCCCTAAGCGGCATAAATAATTTCCTTTTAGGTGGCCAATCACACTCCAAAAATGATTGGTGTCGACTCCGTATTTTTCACCATTCGGATGAAGGTTGGGGGGGGGAATCACATCCCAAAAGCGGTTTCCCTCCCGAATGAAATCCGGTGATGATACTGCATATACATCACCCACTAAATCATGTACTCACACATTAAAATACAAAGAAAATCACCCAGGTAATCCCAAACATTTCTTCTCAGGCACAGTTGTCTCTTAGGCCCTCCCAGGCCCTCAACAGTAGCCTCGCATGCCCACAAGACCAGTAGGGTTCACAGCACTCCATCCGTAACAGATGTCAGTCTCCACAAATATATCCTCATGTCTTGACCAAGAGAGAGGATTTTCGTAGAAGTTGTTTTCTTGAAATAAAAGTCCTGGCATTGGTTCCCCATATCATAACTAAGATAACTTGATTTTTGTGGATTTTTCTGAGAGGTTTAACCCCACTTTTCAAACATTCATCTCAAACCAAAACTAAAATTTTCCGAGATTCAATGCTAATTTTTATTTTCACATTTTACAGGAGTGAAATTTGATTTTTTTTTTTTTTGTATTTTTCTTTGAATCCAAATAAGGAGTATTTTCTTATTTACATTGTAAAGCATAATACTTGAGGCATAAAGATTTACAATGTAAATGATCCAGTCCAGTGAAATTGTATATCTAGTAAAATTGTACTTCGAATCTCCATTCACTGGATTTCGGAACTGTTTTGAACCTTCGAAATTACCTTTGACACTCTGTAATTGCACATTCGAATCACACATTTTCGACACTCAAAACTACCCATTTGAAGCACACATTCGAACATTCGAAACACACATTCAACACTTCCAATTCTAGAGTTGATCTCATCAATGGTTTACTGCCTCGAGGCTCCCTGTTGATTAACCTCATAATTCGCTAAGATTACTGTTGATCGTTGTTTTTAGCCTATTTCTCGTATGGATTCAACCCAGCAACCCCCAAACCCTCTGAAACCTCATAAAACTCATATCAATACTATATATTAGGTTTTAATCACATATTATGCACTCAAGCTACAATATTAAACCCAAAATTGGGTTTCCCCCAAAACTTAGGGTTTATGATCCAAATTCTACAAATTTATGGTTAACTCCCATGTCTTAGCTATTCTAGCAAGAATAATCAACGACATATGAGTGAAGAATGAATTCCTACCTTGAAGTTGGGTGATTTGAGTCTAGATCGTCCAATCCCCTTTGCAAGCTCTTTGTTCCACCTCAAATGTTCTCTCTCTTTCTCTATCTTCACGTATACGCACACACAACAGGAAAAATGAAGGTTCCTCTCCTATTTTCTCTATTTATACTTTATTTTATTTCTTCAAATATCTAAATTACCCTCACAGAACCCAAACTCCAATTGGACTTCAAATTGAGCCCACTTATAGTCAAAACGCTTCATTTAATGAGCACATTCTTCTTTAGATATTTTTATCTTTCGATATATATTTTATCACATGGCTATCTCCCATAACCTCAAATACGAGTCATTATAAAGACTTAATCCAAGACTATAAGTGATTCAAATGCTTATTCCGTATCAAGTCTTATGATAGAGGAATACATTGGACTTCTGATTTGAGAGCTGCTTTGGTTTGGAAGTCAGAAGATGTTCTCAAAGTCTTAATCTGAAGCAATGTCCTTTTATCTATTCTTTGAACCATTTTGCCTTTTATGACCGAAATCGTTTTGGTCCTAACTTTTTCGTTTATATTCGGAATTGATAATGGTCAACTGCGTTGATCTTCAAATTTCCTTATCTATCATTTAGTGCTAGCCTGTGGCATTTTGAGGTCTTATAGAAATGTCCTCTATTCTGGGCTTCTTTGCTAGGTGCGACAGTAAATCCAATTTGGGCAAAATGGGATCCAACAATATTGACAAAGGACTAGCTGACATAATGCAAGTATGCATGTGTTCACGTATCATCTTCACTAATCTATGCATATATCTTGGGCATCTTTTGTTGATCTAGTCACATTCTAATTTGATCATGTTAATCTGGTAGTGTGTTAATACGATCTTGGTAGGTCTTTAGATCAAGTTCCTTAATCCAATTTTGTTGACATTCAATTAGTGCATTTTAGGAGCCATTTGGTATGTATTTTTGTTTTTGTGATTTTAAATCTTTATTAAAGTTCATTTTAACGGTTTTAAAATAAATTTTATTTAGTAATAGATAAAATATATTTTCAAAAGATTGTATTCATTTTAAAATTAGATCTTACAAAAATTATAAAAAAAAATACAATAGATCCAAGTAATAAAGTAGATGAAAAGTTAAAAAAAAGAATTCCACGTGAAAATTGAGTTTATATTTAAAAATAGAAACTAGTTATAAACAATTTTTAAAAATAGTCCAAGACTCACATGTTTTCAAAACACAATTCACAAATTAATCGTATTAAATTATGGTAATACTCACAATTTTTGAATTTGAAAACATAGTTAAGTTTTGAAAACAAACCCAAGGCCTATTAAATTCTCTTGGAATTTGTATTAAATTCTAATTTAAAAATAATTTTTGTTTAATATGAGAGATAATGTGTTTGTGAAAAATGTGTTTAGAAAAAATTGGGTCATGTAAAAATTAATAAAATAAAATAAAATAAAATATGGTGGGTCCAAATAATAAAATCTAGAAAAAGTAAACAAAAAATTAAAAAATAGCTGATTTTCTGTTTGGTTGGGGTGTTTTCTGTTTTCGTTTTCAAAATGTAATAACTGTTTTCGGATACAGAAAATTAAAAATTAAAAATAACAAAAACTTGTTTTCATTTTTAGGTCATAAAGAATGAAAATAACATTTTATTGTTTTCATTTTTTTATTTTTTATACTCGAAAATAGCTATCACATTTTGAAAACGAAAACAGAAAACAGATGAAATAAACATTGGTTAAACAAACAACCATTTGGTAAGTCTCTCATCAAAATTGAGTTTAAATTTGAAAATAAAAAATAGGTAGAAACATTAAAAAAATAGATATGAGAACTATTTATTTTAAAAATTGAATTCTAAAATTAAATAATTTTATAGTAGGTATAATTTCACAGTTTTGAAAAATAGTACCTTAATTATGAAAACATGTTATGTACCAAATGTAAATTGGTATACCTAATTGGACATACCATTTTAAAAACGGCAGATTTAATGTGATCTCAATCTAATTTAAAAATAATAAAAGTTTGAAAATTACTTTTAAAACTGTTTCTAAAAACTGTTTTTAATTATTTTATATTTTTGAATTTAAACTTTGTTAGAAAACTTATATATATATATATTACTTTTTCTCTTTGAACTACCAAATATTAATTTGTTTAAAAAATTAAACTCAAATTTTACATACACTCTTTTTAAAACAGGTATTTCTTTAACTAATTAGAAATTATTTTAAAATTATAATTCAATATTATCTTCAAAAAGATCAAAAAATAAAATACAAAACTAAAACTCGTAACAAATAAATCTTCAATCGTCAAATCTATGGGAAAAAATCAGAAAAATTGGAATAATTGGACTACACAAAATAATATTAATGACATTAAATTTCGTGAAAATGTGATGACAACGCAAATCAGAACAGGTTGACAAAGAAGTGTAGCTTAATCAGAGGAACAAATGGTACATAATTAAGGGAACAGACTACACACGAGTTTAAATTTAATGCCGTTTGTTTATATTGGAAAAGAATATTCATCTTTTAAAAGAATTAACTTTTAAGGCGTTAAGTTTTCGCGTAGTTAATGCTTTTAATGGCATATTTGGCAAAACTTGTTTGATAATGCTAACAATTCGTGGTATAATTGATATTCATAGCCTTTTCAATTATTTCTTACCCTTTCAAAAATATATAATCCAACAAACGAAGAGGTTGAATTTTGTACTAGTTACGTATAATGAGTATGATTAGGAGTGGATCATACTCAACTAATAATCACATTAATTTGTATTTATCAAATACGGGTTGGCTCCGTATTAATCGGGGTATCTAGCCTAAACGATAAATGTGGTTTGCCACCGGCCGTAGTACTACGGGTGGACCCCACGTAGGATAATCTGGCGAACAAGCAACGTTGGTTGGTGAGGTTGGTCCATCGGTCGCCAGACATTTAGAAGGTGGGACCCTTCCAGTAATCACGCGCCACGGGAGCAAAGTGTCCCACCTGAGAGACTTTTGAAGTACGCAAGCCGGTAACGCACGGAGGCCGAGGAGCCGAGTAGCCGAGGAGGGGGAGGAGACTTTTGAAGCACGCAAGTTGGTCTCTGTCTCACACTCTCTATCTCTCCCTCGTCCAGTCGTCCTGTCCCGCGGCCTGGCCTGGTCCGTCCCGTCTGGTCTCCCAATATGGCGCCTTTGATACCACTTCACACTAGTAGTGGTACTAACGGTGCCTCCAAAGGGTCGTTGGAAGAGGCCAAAATTCCGGACTTCGAACCGTTGCTAAACGACGGCGCAGGCGAAGCCCGATCATCGGCGGCGAGGTCCAGAACCAAGCGCGTCGCGTCCATTGACGTCTTTAGAGGCCTCTCTGTCTTCGTAATTTTACGTCTCCTGCTCTGCTCCTTGGTTTTTGCATCCAATCCAAGTGTTGGGTTGTATCTGATCTTTGAACACCTCTGTTTGTTTTGTTATGTTTGCTGCATTATTCAGCTTATGATTGTGGTAGATTATGGGGGATCGGTTGTTCCAGTCATTGCTCATTGCCCGTGGAATGGCTTACACTTGGCCGACTTTGTGATGCCCTTTTTTCTTTTAATTGCTGGGGTTTCTGTTGCGCTTGTATATCAGGTATCGCACCGCTGCATGCGTCTAAGTTTAACACCTTCATTTTTATTTTTTTTTAGTTTTCACTCTCGCATGTGAATTACGTGAACATCAGAACATAGTATACTACTATATATACTAGTCTCAAAAAACTTCATGTAGAACCCAACCTGCACTTGAACAGCCCAATTGGGGTTTGTCAATTTGCTTTTCTTTTTCTTTTCTAATGTTTTCTTTGGAAGTGTGGAATTGGGGCTATTTTGGGTTTGGCATTGGTCAGAATTCATAAACAAATTTGGATGAAGTTGATCCGACTCCAAAGAATCCTAAGCCAAATTAACTGCCCTGTCTGCCCATTAAACATAATTACTATCTTGATTTGATAGTTGCTTCCTCTATTTTGATCTTCATGATTTCAGAGAGTATCAAACAGGGTAGAGGCCACACGGAAGGCTATTGTACGGGCGATGAAACTCTATTTTCTTGGCCTTCTTTTACAAGGTAGTAATTATTCTGTTTGCATCAACGTGTTTTTTATGTTTTGCTTGCAATTAGCAATGGTCAGTGCACCTTCCTCCAAATGTTTTTGTGCCTGTGTTTGTAATGGTTACAAATTGACTTATTGAATCTCTCAACCTTTTGTTGCGGCCTTATTTGTAGTTTCCATCAATGGAGCTCCAAATAAATGGCCACTAATTGGGTCTTTGTTGGGCTATGGGTTTGTTACAATCCGCAAATCCTAGATTCTTCAACTTAACCTTACATTTGAATCAGCACTGCTGATTGTACGCGGTTGTAGGATTGATGTATTTGCCTTTTCATTAATTTTTTTCCCCATTGCTCAGTTATCAGTTTAAGCTTTTTTGGTTATTTAATGTGAGCCATATACTCTTCAAACTTTAGAAAATAGAAATAGAGTTGTTAACATAGAGAGTAGTCGCTGTCTTATTTTCTGATGCTGCTTGTTCATGTGCAGGTGGCTACTTTCATGGTGCAACATCTTTAACATTTGGTGTTGACATTGAAAGAATACGTTGGCTAGGGATTTTGCAGGTGTGTCTGAAACAAAATATCCTGATTACAAATTCACACATAGGATTTCTATTTTTATCCTAATATAAATGTATTTCACTATATACTTCCAAGGGTAGTATCTGGTAAGGATATGTTATAAATTCAGTAGTAATGGTGTCCATATCGTCCTGCAGTTAAAATGATATTTTATTCATGTAAGTATATAATCTTTCAATATCATCAATGCATTTCTTCTATGGTTTATTCAGCTGTACTTATGTTCATCATATCCAGAGAATATCTATTGGATATATGGTTGCAGCTTTATGTGAAATATGGCTTCCATCTTGGAGGTGTAGGGGAAGAGGTTTGTTTAGGAGCTACCTTTGGCAGTGGTAAGTTTGTGATTTTTTCTTTTTTTGCATGGACACCTTGTATTCTCTTAAAATGTTTTTTTTTTTTTTTACAAATTTGTAGGTGTGCTGCGGTTTTGGTGTCAGCTATCCACTTGGGGTTATTGTATGGTTTATATGTTCCAGATTGGCATTTTAAAATATCAACTTCAGCTTCCCATTTGTCTTCATCAAATGCTAGCTATGTTTATACGGTGAGAGTATGCTGTGCGCTTTTGTTTTTATCATTTTAATAAAATTGAAAGCATGTTCAAAACAAGAAAATTGTCTATATGCCTGTCCATTCCTCTTCATAGATGTTTATGATTTTATGTGAACTTCCATCGCCCCCAAGTTGAGAAACATTTAATTTATTTTAGAAAATTATTAATTTTTAGTTTTAGGAGATTTTTTATGGCTGAGGGTGGATTAATCTGAGTTATAGATATAGATTTTTATGCAATTACTGGAAATTTTATAATTGCTGAACAAGGGCCTGTACCAAAGAAAAACTTTTCCTTGGAATTTGACAAGATTTGTCATGTTATGATTTTTCGGAAATGCTTACATGATGCAGTCGAACATTTTGTGTATTTAATTAACTTAATGACATATTGTAAATAAACTTGGAAGTTTCAAAGGCAAAGGGTGTGCAAAATGAATTTGCAATTAATATACAAAACTTTTAAGTAATTGTCAGCCGGTTACTTTGAAAACATTTGTGAGGTTATATTCGGTGTATGTGAAAAGGAACTTATAAAATGATTCCAAGGGACTATACTGTTTCTTCGAATCCATAAGAAGTTCAAAGATAGGTTCTCCCCTGACCCACATATTCTATGCCTGCACTAACCAGCAAGGGCATATGGGTCCAGGCTTCATTTGAATAGAGCTTTGATGTATTTTTCCCAACAATCATGAGCGAACAGCATCTCTAATCCCATATTTATGTTTCTCTAATGGCAGGTGAAATGTGGTGTAAGAGGTGACCTAGGACCTGCCTGTAATTCTGCTGGAATGATAGATCGTTATTTCCTTGGTATTGGTCATCTATATACGAAACCAGTTTATAGAAACCTGGAGGTAACTGTAGTTTTAGAGTTTGGTTCACATGCCAGTTAGCATTATGTGAGTCAATGATATGCTAAAAGAACGGGCTCATTCTCAGGAGTGCACTATTGCCACAAATGGCAAACCTTCAGACGGTTTGCCTTCATGGTGCCATGCTCCTTATGATCCTGAAGGTATTTTGAGGTGACCAGTTTATCCATGCTCTATTATCAATTTTCCATAAATAGAGATCCTTTAAGATATGTGTTTTGTGTATTAATTTATGTCTCTCTTGCTGGGGATTCTTTTTGAATTTGATTGCAATAATAACTAAAAGTAGAAATTATAGTTTCCAATCTCTGCATATTCTTTTCTCCTTTTTTTGCCAATGATTCAAATCTTTCTACTTGATGATAGACCTAGTCTAGTGTAGAAACCCTTCTAATGTCGTCTCTAAACATTGTTATTGGATAAACCTGAATGAGCGAGTAGCATAAATATAAATGCCCCCTCTTCTTGGTTGGATTGTATTATACATATATTTTGTTGACGAACCTGATCATGACATTGGAGTCATGGTTAGTGTTAGAGGCATCTCGAAGTATTTTTATCAAATTGGTCCAATGATGCGGTTTTATCTCATGACTATTCAAAATCCTCCTCAACATAGTTCCCTTTCAAATGTTCATATAATTATATTGTTCTCTCAAGAGCATTTTTGTACTCAATAATAGTTGTGAAGTTCATTACATAGTCTTGTCATTTTACAAGGCCAATTAGGGATGCACATATTTAATGTATTCTATTTCCACATTCTAATTTTTGCTGTTGCCTATGATTATTTAAATCCACAGATTTATATGCTTTTTAATGCTCCATGTATTGCAGCTCTTTTACAGCTGCTGTGACTTGTATAATTGGACTTCAATACGGACATATCCTTTTACAGACCGGGGTGAGACATTCCAGTTTCATTCTTAATGCCAGGGCTGGTGTTCCATATCATGAAACGCTGTTTAATACATTAGTCATTGGATGTTGGTATTCTTTAGGCTGGATTGGAACTAAATGTGTTTTTACACACTTTTTCAGAACCATAAGGATCGTCTATACAATTGGTCTAGAATTTCAGTTTCACTTTTTGTTGTGGGCCTATTCCTCTCTGTTATAGGTATGCAGAATTTTCTACACAACTTCTTTCAACCTCTGTTACTTTCTTTTTTGTTTGGAGGGATAAGAATTTGGAATGCAGCAAGCAAAGAAAAATCCTGAACAAAAGTTGTCACTCAAATGATTGAATTGCAAAGCCTTGAGGTTTTTTATGTATATATTTCAAAATGAAATGTCACCTTATTTTTCTTTGCAGGTATCCCCTTGAATAAATCTTTGTACACTCCCAGTTATATGTTGCTTACAACTGCCTGTGCTGGGGTTACATTTTGTGCTCTTTACTTATTGGTGAGTTCCGAAACTTCCATCCACCAATCATCAGTAGTTTTTGAGCCCTATTATCATTAATTGCACCTTTTTCCCTTCAGTTTAATGCAGTCGCCTAGATGGCCTAAGAGCTCCTAACACCAATTCATTACGTCCATTTCCCAAGTTTTAGCTTTGCATCAATAGTTGTGTCTGCCTCCATCCCTTAAAACCATATGAAACAAAAGAGAGCAAAGATAGAAAGAAGAGAAATTGCAATATTATTACTCGAGAGAAAAACTGGTACAAATAACCAGCTGGTACAAAACTTAATTCCTAAACTTTCTCAACATAATGAAAAACCAGGAGAGATACTCTCCGGAAGACTAGTTCAACCTTAGAATAAATAAGCCTGCGACTTATTTGACAACTTTTAAATAGGAAATAAATATATTAAGTTGCACTAAAGTTGACACCATATCCTTGTTTTGCTTTACCGTTTCAAGTTATTGAATGACTTAACTCTGGAGATTTTGCAAACATATGCAATCTGTGTTTTTAGTTATCCGATTCAGAAAAATACCCAACTTAGTTTTATTCATCATATTTTTACTTCTATGACGTTCTAATGTCATCGGACATATTCTGTTACATCTTTCTATGCAAGTGTGTATTTTTCTCATCTGGAGTTGGAGTTTGTAAATCTTGGCATCTTACGTTGTACATAATGTTTAAACATCTGAGTTTAGCATTTTCACACATTGAACTGGCCCTTATCCACTTTGTAACAGGTAGATGTTTATGGTTGCCAGAGTTTGATGATTCCATTTGAGCAGATGGGAGTGCACTCCTTGTGCATTTTTGTTCTTGTAACTTCTAACCTAGTTGTCATAATAATTCAAGGATTCTACTGGAAAGCTCCTGAAAATAATATTGTAAGCAGCATACCCTGAACTGATTTTCTATTGAGATCATCTCCTCCTCACTCCAAAAATGGAGTAAGTTCTTTCTTCCAATCTATAATTAAGCTAATCGTTTTGTTTTCCCAAATCTACAGATCAATTGGATTATCTCGCACGTTCGGAAATGACATTGTAATTTGTTACCTATACGGGTAAAATCTGTATCTGTCACCTTCATTATGCCCATGACGTTGCGCTTTTATAGCAATAACGTGTTTTGTGTTTTAAGGAGATTCTTTCAAGCCAAAAAGCAAGTGCGTGTTTACTCTTGGCTTCCATATTTCCATTGTGTAGGTTGATAGTGTGGCTGGGAAATAGAGACACCAAATTGCGAGCCTGAATGATAATTTGGAATCATCCCTACTGGTAGTCCAGCTCCATTACAGTGAAGCCTCTGTTGGTTGATTCTCTGGCTACTGCAACCGTCCATGATAGCGACCAATACATAACATTGTACAAAGTAAGTTCCTAGAAGGCCTACGAAACCATGACTGAACCACAGGAAAAACATTTGTTCAAGCGACTACAAAAATATCCTCCTGATTTTTTCATTGCAGGCTGAGGCTACCCCTGGGATTGCTTTGTTTAGACACGTATAAATATAAATATGCTTGGAGTTCATTTGCACAAAATACCCATAGCCTTAGGACATTAGTACAGAACAGCAACTATCTGGGGGGATTGTACGGCAATGGCAAGTAGAGTGGTCCGCTAATGCCCACCCACTCACTAATGTCGACTGAACTCTCTCTGGAGAGCTCTAAATTAATGAGGGAGAAGTTACACTTTCGTACGTCACAAGTTACTATCAAATGTGAAAAACATGTTGAAATATGATGCCAAGTAGAGCGGTCCGCTAATCCCCACTCACTAATGTCGACTCTGAACACTCACTGGACAGCTCCAAATCGATGGAAGGGGGAAGTTACATTTATACATGTGACAAGTTACTGTTAAATGTTGATATAAGAAGAAACATATTAGAAAACGTGTCATCTTAATTGGCTGGGTTGTATGAATTGTTTGGTATGTGTTTTGATTTAAGTTTGAATTTTACAAATAAATTACAGGAATATGTTTTGAAGGAATGTCTTTTTTTAAAATTTTTTTTTACAAAAGTTAGAATAAAATAAAATATGGTAGCTAACAAGTTGAGGAAAGGAAAAAATAAAAAAATTATTTTAGGTGTCTCGTTGAAATGAATTTAGATTTTTGAAAAAAGGTGTATTAAATTAAATGATTTTTAAATTTTATGTTCTTTTTTTAAAAATACAACTTGAAACTGTTCCAAACATGCCGTAATAATGTGTTTCGTGAGTTGTACATGTGTTTTTGATGCATATCAATGTTGGAAAAATTAAGTTTATCTTTCTTTCTTCGTGAATTAAAATGAGACAACAACATTTGGGAGGGCAAAGCCTGGGACCACTGATCCCTGATCAGTGATTATTATTGTGGTTAAGGAGCGGAATGTCATCCGTAGTCCGTACTAATCAGGATTTGTAAGTTGCGAACCCATAATTAGGGTGAATTTCATTAGCCTAATGTTCATAATCATATATTTAATTATAGTGCATAGTGATCTGATGTTGCTGTGTTTCTTTTTGAGTAATCATTAGGCGAAGGACATTTTTCTTTTTTCTTTTTTTTTTGCACTGATTACCTTGTTGAACAAACATTAGCTTGTTGAAGGTACATTGGTTTTTTTTATTACACCGATCCATTTGTTGAACGAACATTATTTAATTACCGGTTGTAAATTTGGAATGTTCATACTTTTAGTTAAAACAAATTTTAAATTTAAAATTAATTTAAATTCTATAAAAAGTCTTCCAGTAATATAATTATAATATAAATTATATTTAACTTTTTTAAAAAATAATATAAATTAATTATAATTATAATTTTAGCTAATGTTATTCTATTATAGCATTTTCAATAATAATATATATTTCATTTTGGCATATGAAGAATTCTTTATTCGTGAATAGTATTTTTTTCTTCTAACTCTAATAATACTATTCATTTTAACTTTATTTTTTTATTAAAATAATAATTTTTATTAAAATAATAATTTTTATTATATTTCTAATATAATAAACATTCATTTGGAGAGAAAATAAAAGAAAAAGATAAAAAGTAATACAATAATATACAAAAAATGAATAATAACACTATAATAGTTACTATAACCTTTTGTCAAATGAAGAATTTATTAGAATTTATTTTTGGCATTTGACTTTATATTTATATAAAATAGAAAAACTATTGAAGTTACTTTTAAACTTTTACCATCGAACTAATTTAAAATCTCAAACTGCCTTTTGTGCCAAACACATAATGATCTAGTTTTGAAAGCTGCACCGTCTGTCCGTCTCCTTCTTACAGTTGCTCTACTGCCAGGAACTCTCTAGTGATGAGGATGACGCTATCGGCCTTTGCCATTTCTATTCTACTATATCATTGTTATGTATTTTCATTCGAATAATAATTCAAGAAAAGTAGATTTAAGCGCAAAAAAAGAGCTAATATTAACTAAAATCATATGATCTAGAGTCAACAACATATGAAGATGGGTACTAGTGCTGTTTTGAAATATGAAAACAATTCCAATTATAATGGTGTTCTTGACAGGTAAACACAACATTAATGTTATCTAAGGTAGGTCGTTAAGAACATATAAATTAATTTATACATGAAATAAAAAGAAATGCATTATCAAAAGAATGCGTTGGTCATAGAAAAACAGTAATGCTAGGTATAAGTAATTTATGTCATAATATCTTTATTACCGTTAGATTAATATGATTATTTTTTTTAAATTTTTATTTATATCAATTTAACAGCAAATAGAATATTCATATATGAATTATAATTTTTTCCTAACAAAATGAATAAATCACGTGCAAGCAATAGGTTGTCGGTTAATTGATTTCTTAAAATTCAATTGGCACATAATCCATTACCATTAGTAAACGTGACCAAACTAAAACCCAACTAAAATATATAAGTAACATATTAAAGATACTTACAGTTTGAACAGCCGTAATTTTCAACATTAATGTTATTTACAATTTTTAGGGGATGGCTTATCATATTAATTTTTCGTTTGTTTTAAAAATAATGAATTTAACATTACGTGTTGCTTGTTTGGTGTTAACGTATAGATTAATTCTTATATTAATGTGCGTAAAAGAATACATTCTCAAGTCAAAAAAGAAAAGAAAAATAGTTTTCCACATTACACACACAAACTGTAGTAATATATTAATGGGGATTAAGTCTTGCCTAAGTTGCCTTTTTCACTAGTGGGCATAAAATATATACCGTCCGGATATATAACTAAGGATGTAACTTTAATCAGTGCACATTAGTCGTCTATCACTCACTGGTTTGGTGTTGAAAGTTGAAACATCCCCGAAATATAAATTAAAGAAAAAAGGTAGTGGGAGACACCAAAAAGTACTGAATTCAATGTTTTCTTATTCCTGCAAAGCAAAAAGCAAGATGCACATGAAATACTGTTGCAAATGTCAATGACCCTTTTATACTTTTCAAATTTAATTCCTATCAATTAATTTTTTTCCCTTTTTTAATTTAATAATAATATATATTATAATTATTAATATAATAACTTTTATGCTACTCCATATAAATTTTTTAAAAAAAATTAGAACGTATCACGATCTATACTAATAAATATAAAATATTTATTTAAAACTTAATATTAAAAATAGTAATTAGTATGTATCAAATACGGTTTGTTTCAAATAACATAATAATTATTATATTTCGAAAAGTGGTTATAGACTCTCTCCTGCTACGTACTGTCGAGGGATATGGACCCCTCACTCCTTTGGATAAAGAAAGGTGAGCGCACTAGGGTAGGGATGGAGTCCTCTCCAAGCAAAAATATAAATTACTCTGGTCAGTCACTTTACAAAACCAACAAGAAAAACAAACAAACAAAAACATGATCACCATCTTGATTCTGGAACGATCTTTTTCAAAAAAAAATATATGAAAGAAATTATTAATTATTTACTAGTAGAAGAAGCCTCTAGATTTTTGAATTCTTCGACTCTTAGGAATATTTTATTTATATGATTATGCAGGTAATTTGTACTTTCAAGTATTGAATTGGCATTAAAATAAAAATTAATATCAATTAAGTGCCCCAACCTGTAGCATTACTCATCCTCTATTGGTAATGGTAGGTAATAGACTATTAGGTGAACGTGATAAATAACACTAGTCTTTGACTGACGGTAAGGGCTACAACCCTCCCTCCAGGCTCCAGCGACGTTGGACCCCACAACATGAAGGTAAAGGAAAAATAAAAAGCAATAATCCAACAAATTTTCAATTTAAAAAATAAAAAAAAATAATGAACAAACAGATATCAAAATGATAAGTTCGATCTCGCGTATGTTAGTTAGTAGTTTTATAATATTTTTATTAAAGTGACGCCGAGGTTTTAACTTTTAACGGAGAGTTTTTTTTTTTTGGTAACATTTTGTTATGAATAAAAATATGATTGGTGGGAAAATAATGCAGATCGACAATCATTCTAGCATCATGGTGGTGGCTGGAAGCTGGAGGCTGGAGGCTGGAGGAGACGACAAACATCTAAATTAAATAAATAAACATCATGGTGGTGGCTGGAGGAAAATTGTGTAAGGATATTCTTTCTGTTATTATAGATTGATATTATTTAAATAAAAACAATTAATAAAGCCAAACCGAGTATATATATATATTAATTTGCATGAGAAAATTAATGAGTTTTCATATCTTTTTCATCCCGCCTTTATTTTGCATGCATGTTTTTTTTCCCATAGCTACCACTGAGTACCACAGGTACGTACACTCACGATTATATAAAAGTTGTAATTTATTGATTGGCACCTTATATTAAAATACTAATAACTTAGTTAAATTGAGAACCGAAAATTGAAATATTGACATGCAAATTGTATATAATATATAGTTTTGTTATAATATATAGTATATAATAAATCGTATATATTGAGAACGTAAATAATTTTTTATCATGCGAATTTTAATTTAAACGATTAAATATTACAACTAATTCATATTAAAATTTTATTTAATTATAATTATAACTTTTAAATTAATAATTTTTATTATACAAAATTAATCCTACCTTATCATTATAATAATATATATATATATTTACATGTCTAGACACATCCAGTTATTTATTCATATTAAAAACATTATTTAATGCAGGAGGTCCGGTCATCCCATCTGCAACGGCTCTAATTTTTAGGGTCGGACAGACGACCGTCATTGGTCACTGGTAGAGGGGACCACACCCACACCCCCACCCGCCGCTTGGTGTCCGAGTTCCAACGGTGTGCGCGTGAACCAGGACCAGGACCACACTACGCTACGGCCTTGAGAAATTGAATGGTCCTCTAAATGAGACCGTTCGATTGCGTGACAAACCAGGTTCCGACTTTCTTCTCATTCCCAACGGCTACAAACTTCTACCATTTACAGGGACGGGTTTGGACTTTGGAGGCATCCGATCTACCCGTTGGCTACTTTGCCGCGTGGCAGCTTTTAGTGGGATGAGAGGGTAGGTTGTGTGACGTGGCCAGGTGTTGGTCCACTAAATGGATATGCCTATGCCTGCCGGATTGATTTGAATCTGTCATCAACTCGGAGGTTATATCTGAATCTGATGGTCCGTGATTCAAAAAACTTACTAGTTTGATTTTATTTTTTTTTTAAAAAAAGACTTCTGCATCCGTTCCTATGCAAAATATGGTTTTGGGTATGGTTTATACAATCATTTACACCTTGAGCAAGAGTGAAGTTGCGTGTAATGTTGTCCTTTATTTTCACCGATGTGGTTCACATTATCTTCATTAAAGTTAACATAAGTTCTAAGTTCAAGGTTACTATAGGTTTAAGGTAGAGACGATAATATTAGCCTGATTCATCTCAAGCCGCTCCAATTTGATTCATCTCAATAAGACATCAGTTGAATTTGAACTTTTCTCATATTTTATTATATTTTAAAATAAGTTTTAAGTTGAATAGTCATACCCGACTCTCCTTTAACTAATCAAATCACCGAAGATAGATAAATGGGTTCAGGATAAAACTATATACGAGTTTGAGTTAGATAGTATTAATTTCAATTCAACAAATCCATTGTCATTTCTAGTTCAAGTTTTTACTTATGAGTTGAAGGTTAATATAGGTTTGATGTTATAGTAAGTTCTAGGTTAGGGTTGTACGTCTTGTTGTCAGGAACTTGTGATAGTTAAGTTTCATGTGAGTTATGGTATTGTTTGGAGTTCAACGGTTTTAGTGGTTCACTCCTAAGTTTATGTTCAAAGGTTAGACATGATTTGAGGTTTGTGGTTATGCCCCATCAACGGGTCAACATTTTATTTTTAAAACATTAATTTATAAAAATTATAAAAATGAATCAGCATATTAGAGTATTAATAATTAATAATTAATAATAGATATTATATAAAATATATTTTTTTATTTAAGAGAAAAAAATAAAACATAATTTCATAATAACAAGTTTAAATTTAACTTTTATTTATTAGATTTGTATATTATTTTTGAATATATTAACAAATATTGTTTACTCATTATGGTTATTAAATTATATAGAATTTGTTTTTTATATTTTTAATTTTAATTTTTAAATTATATTAAATTATTATTAAAAAAAATATAAATTATTATTTTAATAATTAAAAAGTGATTAAGGTATATATTATGACATATATTATATTTATACAGAAAAATAAAAAATCAATTAAATTTGTAATTTTTTTTAAAATAGAAATCATTACCCTTTTGCGAAAACATCGAACGCCTCTATACCCATATTATCTTATATAATATAATATACTAATATAGGCATGATTTTAATGTGTTTTAGACAAAATAACAACTTATTTTATTAATACTGTAACAGGCCAAAACAATAAAACATCACTAAATGATGGTGGGTCCGGATCATAATGCGACACATGGACGAGTTGTTCTATGCATATCCCGTGGAAGCTTGAAATGGGACCATTTAAGGGTTAATTTTACATATAATGTGGTTTGTGCTCTATTATTAATTATTTTCATGTGTAGGTGTCACGGATTAGAACTTGTTTTACCCGATAAAGACAGAAGAACTGAAGAAGACTGCAAATATTGATTCCGTTGCAATAACTATACTGGAAAACAAATCCTTAATGTATAATAAATGTAACCGTGTTTGGTAATTTTGGACACTGAAACATTAATGGAAAATTTTTAAATAGTCTATTGTTATTTTATTTTATTTTTAAATACAACGCTCTTCTTTCATGTTCAAACCAAGTATAGTTTAATAAATATATTGCATTTGGGAAAACTAATTGCTCAGTTTGTATTGAAGGTGTTATAAAATAAATTAATTATGTTATTAATTTCGGAGATTAATTTTGTTTCCCCGCGCGATGATCACTGATCGTTTAAAAATTCGTCGTCTTCTTTAAAAACTATTATTTTTCAACGTTCGTCGTCTTATTTATGTTAGTGTAATGTAATGGTTGGACCTGGTGTACGATGACATTGGCGACTAAAATATTCCAACCGAGGTAGCAAAACTTATTAATTTGCTATTATTATAAATGAAGTGCAAGCAGTACGGAAAAGCTGAAGCTTAATTTAGACAACACATTCATCCTATATATAATATATGGTGGGTGGACAGAGTAATGAAGCATATCATCATCATACGTTAATTACACGTTTAATTTCGTTATTAATTATCACAAGTGATCGAATGCTTATACGTATAATACAGATATATATATATATATATATATATATATATATATATATACACACACACTCAAATACGTACTTTTATTATTTTACTGCACTCACGCACACACAGAGGTTGCACAAATTAAGAAAGATATAACCGTTGGAGCTGCGGGGTGGGTTAGGTGAGGATGACATGTTACTGTAGTTACTCTCTGTACTCTCATCTCATAAGAGTATCATAGACTCTCTATATGTATTTTTTTTAATTTGAAGAGCTAATTTAATAAAAATACCTTAAAATTATACTTTTCAAATTATCTATTCTAACCAAAAATTTAACAAAATAAATAGTAACTCTTTAAATTTAATCAAATACTATTTACTATTTATTTATTAAAATATTATATTTTTTATTATCATATTTATTTTTCTATTTATTTTTTTTCTTTTTATATTTATTTTTTCATTTAAAAGAATAAATAAATATTTAAAAAATAATATTTTAATTAATAAAATGATTAAAATAGAGAGACTAAAAAGTGTGTTTGAATTATTAAAATAGAAAAAATATAATTTTAATTATTTTGAAGAACGAAATTGAAGAGGTGTAATCGACTAGCACATGGTCACGCTGTCCCTTACCTTCATCCGCTCTGATATTCCAATATTTTTTTTATATATTATATATATAATATATATGAAGTGGGCTAGCGCGTGAGTATACGCTCGCGTGTCATAGTTTATCCACAAATGCGCAGCTCATTTCCTCCCTTCTTCTCCGCCTCATCTTTAAAAGCCACGCTTGAACAGCCAAGTCCTCAGAATTGTTTTTTACAGAGACGAAGGAAGAGCACACACGCATACAGAGAGAGAGAGAAAGAGAGAGATTGTGTGTAAGGCGTTGGGAGAAGCTGTGTTTGTTTGAGTGATAATAACTCAAAAAGATGTCGAAGGAAGTAAACGAAGAAGGGGAGAGGCGGAGGGACTACGAGGACCCGCCGCCAAAGCCTCTGATTGACATGGCGGAGGTGAAGCTGTGGTCCTTCTACAGGGCCCTGATCGCCGAGTTCATCGCCACCCTCCTCTTCCTCTACATCACCGTCGCCACTGTCATCGGCCACAAGAAGCAGACCGGTCCATGCGACGGTGTTGGCCTCCTCGGCATTGCCTGGGCCTTTGGAGGCATGATCTTCGTCCTCGTCTACTGTACTGCCGGAATCTCCGGTATATAATACCTTCAAACCCTTAGCTTTTTGTGCGTATATGTAGATACATACACGTGTACATTCACAAATTCATATGTTTGAATTAATGAAAATGTTTTGTTGGGGCAGTAATAAATACTTTCCTTTACCATATGATGAAAATAAACCGAATTATCAGAACGTAAATCTTCTAGTATTGTATGTTCGTACACAGATCTAGGATTTCCTAAGCTGTTTTTCGTTCTTGTTTTTTTTTTCGGTCTTGTCTTAGGTGGTCACATTAATCCGGCGGTGACGTTCGGGCTGTTTCTGGCTCGTAAGGTGTCGTTGATCCGGGCGGTTGCGTACATGGTTGCGCAGTGTTTGGGAGCCATCTGTGGTGTGGGGCTGGTGAAGGCTTTCATGAAAACCTCTTACAACCGTTTAGGCGGAGGAGCCAATTCTGTCGCTGATGGCTACAACGAGGGCACGGCACTTGGGGCCGAAATCATCGGTACATTCGTGCTCGTCTACACCGTATTCTCCGCCACAGACCCCAAGAGGAGCGCGCGTGACTCCCACGTACCCGTGAGTAACCAGCTATTCTAACAACTATAGCTAGCTTTATAATAATGATGTTTTGGTATTAGCTGAACTGTGATTATGCGCCTGACGACGACTTGCTTTGAACTGTGAAGGTTTTGGCTCCACTGCCTATTGGGTTTGCCGTGTTCATGGTGCACCTGGCGACCATACCAATCACGGGCACAGGCATCAACCCTGCAAGGAGCTTCGGGGCTGCTGTTATCTACAACAACGACAAAATCTGGGACGATCATGTGAGCTCGGTTCTTTCTTTTTAGAATTTTTTTTGAAGAAAATAGATTTTTTTTAGGAAGCATATATGCTCATATTGGTGAGATCCCCCATCCCACATGTGCTCATATTATATTAATCACGTGTTGTGTGTTTGTGACTGTTTGGCGTAGTGGATTTTCTGGGTCGGACCGTTTGTGGGAGCTGCGTTGGCGGCAGCGTACCACCAGTACATTCTGAGGGCAGCAGCCATTAAAGCTCTGGGGTCGTTCCGCAGCAACCCCAGCACGATCTGAACAGCGAAGAGGGAGATGCGTCACAATTGAAGCCTTGTCTGTTTGTGCTTGAGATGATGATGATTCCTAGTTGTATTTAGTTTTTAGTTTTCCCTTTTACCTGTTAGGCTTTGGCTACGTGAATTCGTTTCCTAGCTAGTTGGTGTGTCAGTGAGATGATGATGGCGGTGGACTGGTGGTGGTGGCCGGTTGGAGAGACTGTTTTCTATTCTGTGCAGTCTGGTTAAAATCTTTCTTTCTACGTTCATTGTACTAATGCATTCTTTTTATCCGTGTTTTTTTAAATTAAAGCTGCCCTTTTCTGCCGTGTTGCAAACAATATTTCATGATATTGTTATATTTTGTTTAAAGCTGATGAGGCGGGGGGTCACGAACAGTGCTATGCATCCAGGAACTGGCTGGACTGGCATAAACAAAATATCAAGCGAGATCCGAATTTGGTTTACCTCGTTGTCAAATCAGCCCCCACTTGAGCTTATGCTTGAGCTTTGAGCCTGAGCCTGAGCCTGAGAGACCTGAGAGAAGTGATGATGATTACGTGAAGGAAGGACAGGTCTGCGGGGCGGGTGGGGTTTGTCTTGAATGGACATTGGAGTGTCGTTTACGAGGGTGCCAGCTGGCTGACGCTGGAGGGTGGGTCTCTCTCTGCATGGGACCACAACACGAAGCCACAGCTACAGTGTTGAGAGACAGAGATGGAGTGGCCATGGGCGGCAAGGTGGTGGGTAGGGGCCCCAAATGGCCTCCTCTCTTTTATTAGACTGTAGAGCCGATCCAACCCGGTGGGACTAACATATTGGATTCCCCTCATGAGTATGACCTACCTTCTTCGGCCAATTGGCTCGTCACCACGTGTCGCCCACACAAAATGCCAGCTTCCTTTTGATAAAAGTCGGTCACATGGGGCCTTGCTTTTTCTCATGGCCTTGCAAACCATAAAATCAGCCTCTCTTTCCGTCCTTAATCCAGTTTTTTTTTTCAATAAAAATAACTTATAGTCGTCCATTAATTAAGAGTTAGTAAAAGAGTTCAATTTTTTTCCTGACCACATCACATACATACATATATACACATACATACATGGAGATGGTTTCTTGTTTTATGGTCCAGAGATACCAGTACTGTTGCCCAACAGGCTCAACGGTCAAACGAGAAAAGTATTGGATGACGGAGGAAGACAGGAAATTCAAACCTAACATCACGCGCGTTTCTTCATCGCGACATAACTGGCTATATATTATTCTGTAACATAAGCGTGCACGTGCCCAGATAAAGCGGCTACAAATACTAATACGTATTTCATCATGAGACTTGTCCCAACCTTCAATGTTGGAAGTCGGGCAAAAACAGAAAAATGAAACCGGAAAGAAGATACAAGAGATACCAACAGATCATAGCGCACCCATCTCAAAGTTTGTCCACTTAGGCCTAACTGAAAACATAGTTGAAACCCATAATGTTGATAGAGAAGCCGAGCCATATGTTTCCTCCACTCAGCCCCTGGGTGTCTTTTTTGTGGGTGCCATTTTGTCACTTAGATTTATAACTCGTTATGGCACGTAGTTTCTTTGCGGAATCAGTTTAAACTAAGTATGAATCAAAAATAAATAGTTAATAATGGCAATGCTATATCATTCGTAACACTTTTATATTGGACTCGAAGCTCCATCAACCCTGGCCTCCATTACAGGACACTGCGATGAAGCAGAATAGTCAGCCCAGTATCAAGTTTAAGGATCAAAGAAAGCACTGGATACTACGCTTCACATCACAGTCAAAAATATGCAAATCCACATTTCACATCGCTCCTTAGTTTATAAGAAACACAGGTCAGATATTGGCTATCTAAAGGATCCAGAATTCAAGTATAATTGGGCAGTACATATTTATGACCTGCAGTAAACCACACCTTATTTCGTGTACTCACGTGTCATGGACTGAAGCTTATCCTAATACATTTAGGCAATTTTGGGATATTTTTTCATTGTAAAGTGTTGTAACTTAGTTTATAGAGTGAGTTGTAGAGATTTAATTGTTCAAGCTAAAATGCAGGGACGGAGCCAGGATTTCAGATCTAGGGGGGCCAATATATCATCTTTTTTTTTTTTCATGAAAATTTAAAATATTATTAATATATTATTAACCAAATAAAAAACATTAACCGAAAGATGTAAAATATTTCATGCAAAATCAAAAATATATAATAATTATTCTTAATTTATTACAATGTATTTTTCAAAGAAAATAAAAGCTGACGTGTTTTCACATTACTAAAATCATCTATAATTGAATCCATACTAAATGACTGAGTAATTTCTCTTTCAATGTGCAAAAACATGGAGTCTGTTAGAAAATCGTCTTCCATTTTGTTGCGAAGCCTTGTTTTGACGATATGCATAGCTAAAAATGCCCGTTTTGTAGTAGCAGTAGAGACAGGAATAGTAAGTACAAGAACAATCACTCTAAAAACAAGTTGGTAGGCAATTGATTTTTGCGTTCTCACTAGCCATTGACACAATTCAGAAATGCTTGACAAATCTTTAAACTCTGGATGTTAAACTACATTATGCTCAAAATGACAAAGTTCTGTTTCCAAAGCCTCTTTTTCATGCTCTCTGAAGTCTTGTGAATAAAACTTCATTACCAACAAACAAATATCATTGATTCTAAAAGATTGACGTCCTTAATAAGGATATAAAGCTGAACTGAGCACAAGTAACTTTATTGCTTGCTCATTAAATCGATGATTAAGTTCTTGTAACTGAGAATCTATTGCGGTATAAAAAATATCCACTCGATAATGATGCTCAATTGTAAAGTTATCTTGCTGATGGCGAGCTAAATCTCGTCTATCAATCTTAACTCACAAAATGATATCACATTGGTGAGTAAGTCATCCCATTTATCATCCCTGAATGCTTGAATGAGTTTTTTAGTAGATGAAACAAGACTCATTGCAGTTAAAATATCTTGAGTCTGACACTACAAAACTTGACTAAGTTTATCACTAAGCTCCATAATTCTTTTCATAAGATGCAAGATAAAGACAAATTCAAATGAAGTTAGTGTTTCATAAGCTGTGTCTGCTTCTGCCTGTCGCGAAAAAGTAGATCCTTCCTTAATGATTTTGAGCAAAACTTCACATGTTGGACTAAATATCTTTATCAAGCTAGAAATTGATCTAAAGTGAGAACTCCAACGAGTATCTCCAGCTCGTTGCAAAGTGCACTTTTGATTAAGACCCCTTCCAGTCTCAAGCTCCCCAATATCAATCAAATATGCAAATTCAGCATCTTGAGCAAGCTTTAATTGTTCATTATGTTTACATGAAGCACCAACAACATTAATAATGAATGCCAACTGATCAAAAAATTTACCAACAAGAATAATTGCTTTCGATGCTGCCACCAATGCCAATTATAAACGATATGCAAAACAATGGATGTAATAGGCATATGGACAATCGTGTGAAATCAAAGCCTGTAATCCATTCGACTCACCTCGCATATTACTTACACGTCATATCCTTGCCCCCGAATATTTTGAATATCTAGATTATAACGAGATAACGAAGAATATATCTATTCTTTTAGGGTTAATGCCATAGTGTCAGAAACATGAACAACCCTAAAAAAGCGTTCTTGCACAAAGCCATCCTTGTCAACAAATCTTAAAACAATAGCCATTTGTTCTCTTACAGACTCATTACGAGCTTCATCAACAATTATGCAAAATTTTGCATTACCAATTTCCTCATGAATTGCATTCATCACTTTCATTGAAAAAATATGTAAAATTTCTTTCTGAATTTGTGGTGATGTGTAAGTGGCATTTTTTGGAGCTTTTGCTATTAGTTCAGCAACATTTTTATCATATGAAGCTACCACATCCAATATTTCAAAAAAGTTTTCATGATTGGCTGAAGTAGAACTTTCATCCCGACCTCTAAATGCAATACCTTGCAATACAAAGCAATCGAACAACATCAATTGAGACCTTCAAACGTAGCCGATTATTTGCAATTTCAGTATGACATTGTTTATTGAATACCTTGTCTATATGCTAAGGTTGGTTCATCAAATCATCCATTTTTTACTCGGCAACTCTATGAGATGAATTAAAATCCTTCCCACATGAGATAAAAAAGCACATCTTATTCCATTTCTTACTTTCTTCCAACTTCTAAATCCATCAACCGTGAATGCATTTTTCCTAGGATTTCCAGTTGGTTCATGAAATAAAAAAATAGAAGACAAAATGCTGCATCTTTCGTAAGAGAATATTCGAGCCATTTTGGAAAGAGATTGTACCAAGTTTCTTGAAAGCTCCGACGATGATTTTCTGGTCCAGATTTTTTCTTTGAAGACAATTTGGGTTGAAAAGGGCCATAGTTACGATAAGCCTGTCGAATTTCATCACGTTAATTAACATGATAATTCCATATTGGTTGACGCAATCCAGGATCCCGCTCCAACAAACTAGTATGAACTTTTTGAAATTTTGGATGAGGATTTTCTTCAATTGAACATCAACATTTTCTAGAATTGAAATTTCAATACTCTCCGGAATTGAGATATCAGCATTAGTGGTTGGCAATGTTGTATCACTAGTCGTGGCTTCTGAATCATTCAAATTCTTTCTTTTGAAAAAATGTGTGATTGCAGTTCACTTACCCATAATAATCTACAAATAAAATAAAAAATTATATTTATTTTATACACTCCATTATTTGTAATATTACATATTATACAAATTTTAAACATAATAATTTTGACACTCATAATTTTAAACATAAAAATTTTGATAATCAATAGTTAATTATCAAATATTTATATATATACACAAAAGATTTATTTATTTATATAGAAGAGTTAGACGACTCACCAGTGTTACTATTTAAATGTCGAGAACCCAAGCCAAGGTATTAAATACGAATGAAGAACAACCGAACCAACTTACAAGAATAAATCTAAAAGCTTTCTATTTAAATAAATATAACAAGTCAAAAATTAAATAAAAATTAATAAAAAATTCAGCCAAATCTAGCAAGGAAGACTTTACCCTTTTGCATCAATGTTGGAGAATGGTGATTCATGCTTCGGACATCGAAGCCGCAGGGCGTGAGAGCTTCTCAAGTTTCGGCCTGTCTCTGCCGTGCTGCACTGCTGCTTGGGAAAAATAGAGGCTAATTAAAAAAAGGTTTATGAGAGGCTGGAGGGCGGGCGGGCTAATTAAAAAAAAAGGATGATGAGAGGGTGGGGGGAGCGAGCTAATAAAAAAAGAGGCTGATGAGACGGGGGTGGGGGCAGGCTAATAAAAAAAAGGCTAATAAGAGACAGCCTGGCCCTATGTAAGGTGATAAAGGGTGCAACTAATGTTTAAAAAAAAGGAAACACTCAAAGAGCTTTTGTGGATGGAAAACAGAGATAAAAAATATTTATTAAAAATAAAATATATTACATATATGATAATATTTCGGACAGGAGGGGGAGCCATCGCCCCCTTTCGTCCCCGTATACCTCCGTCTCTGCTAAAATGATATCTCCTAGTGTCAATGCCAGAAAAGTGTTAACATATATATATATATGTAGGGGAGTGATGTTATAAAACTTTCAAGCAATCAATACAATCGTTTGTTGCCTTCGTTTAATCTTTCTTCCGCTAAGCGCTTCCCTACACAATTGCTTTACAATGGATTGATGGGTTCCGATCCAAATGCGATGAGTTAGGCTGACCTAGCGTTCCTTCGTATGGGTGGGAACTAAGTGCCACACGGGTTAAGCTGTTATAAAGGCTGACCCCGTGACAAGTGGTATCAGAGCCCAGTTTGGTGCCAAGTTCGGTGGAACAAGCAAAAGCTTCGAGATGGTGCAAAAATGACAAACAGAGGATCTGTTGTCATTAGTGGCCACGAAGGCCGGGAGAAGGAGCACAACGCTAAGGAACGGAAGAGAGACAAGTCCGTTTCGAGGGAAACATGTTCGCTGGGGAGTCGGCTAGCAAAAGTGGAGCTGTCATTAACTGACCAGATGGAGATGGTTGAGGAGCACATTGGAAGCATCGAAAGGCTGGAGTCAGAGGGTGACGAAAGCTATGGGAAGATGCAAGGGCTTCTGAACTCCGTTATAGACGACATGAACTCTCGATTCGAGGGCTTGAAGGATTTTCTCATGTCCCAAATCCTGGCGATGCAGGAGGAGATCAAAGAGATCAAGGCGGATTGGTCTGTATGCAAGATGGCGGTCACCCAAGGTGGTGTTGGCGGTCATTCCTGCTCCAAAATCGATGTACCGAAGCCTAAGACCTATGGTGGGTCAAGGAATGCGAGGCAGTTAGACAACTTCCTCTAGACCATGGAGTAGTACTTCAATGCCTTGAACATTGTCAACAAGGCAAAGAAGGTGAAGACCGCTCCACTATACTTAATCGATTCGGCTATGGTGTGGTGGAGGCGACGATATGCCAACAAGGAGTGCAACCTATGTGTCATTGACCATTAGGCGGATTTCAAACGGGAGATCAAGACCCAATTCTATCCAGAGAATGCGGAGGATGAGCCCCGGGCAAAACTTCGGCGCCTTACCCACAAAAGCACGGTGTGGGAGTACGTCTGCGAATTTTCCGAGATGATATTGGGAGATCCTGGATATGTCTGTGAAGGATTCATTATTTTCCTTCATGGACAGATTGCAACAATGGGTGAAGTTGGAGTTGCAACGGAGAAATGTGCTGGACTTGGCATCGGCCATGGCAGTGGCCGAATCACTCATCGAATACAAGAAGCCGGAGAAGGCCATCAGTTCTTCGTCGACTTCCAACGCAAACATGTTCCATAAGGAGAAACGTGGGGGAGACAATCGAAGTGAAGGAAAAGGGAGACCCTTCCAACCATCTAAGGACTATCGCCCAAAACATTTTGCGAATAGTTCCAAGGATAGGGAAAAGCCAATGATCTCCTGTTTCCTTTGTGAAGGCCCTTACAAGGCGTTTGAGTGCCCAAAGCGCTCCAAGCTCTCCGTAATGATCAACGAAGATGAAGAGAGGGATGCGAGGGATCCAAGACTTCGTTCCTTGCAACTCCTCAATGCAATCAAGGAAAAGGTGGAGGTGCCACCATCCGGAAGACAGAAGGGGTGCATGTATGTGCTCGCTAAGGCCAACAACCTGAAAACTAAGGCCTTGGTGGACACGGGTGCGACCAACAACTTCAACAAAGTAGAGGAAGCTCGTATGCTAGGGATAGTCTACAAAGAAGAGAAGGGCTGACTGAAGGCGGTGAACTCCTAGTGCCAGTCCCATCCATGGCGTGGCTCGAGGTGTCGAGTTAAGTATTGGCGAATGGAGAGGCAAGGTGAATCTCTCCGTGGTGTTGATGGACGACTACCCCATGGTGTTGGGGATGAAGTACGTTGACCAGGTGCGGGCAACTCCGATTCCTAGCACCAACACAATGTGCATCATGGACGAGGAGAAGACGTGCATGGTGAAGGTAATGAGGGAGGAAGAGCTTAAGGTGAAGTCTCTTTCGGCGCTCCAACTGTTTAAAGGAGTTGGGCGACAGGAGCCAACCTTCATTGCCATAGTGAAGGAAGGATGCCCAAAAGTTGGGGAGGAGCCCCCAACGGAAGTGAAGGTGGTCCTTGAAGAGTTTGGGGACGTTATGCCACCTGAACTCCCCAAACAACTTCCGCCAAAGCAGGAGGTGAACGACAGGATTGAGCTAGAGGCCGGTGCAAGGCCTACTGCTGCGGTGCCCTATCGGATGACACCCCCAGAGTTGGAGGAACTTTGGAAACAATTGAAGGACTTGTTGGATGTCGGGTTCATTCGGCCATCCAAAGCGTCATTTAGAGCACCGATGTTGTTCCAAAAGAAGCGCGATGGATCGATGCGGTTATGCATTGACTATAGGACACTAAACAAGATAACGGTGAAGAATAACTATCCCATCTCATTCATATCTCGACATGTTTGATCAACTTGGCACTGCAAGATGGTTCTCAAAGCTAGACTTACGGTTAGGATATTGGCAAGTGCGGATAGCCGAAGGTGATGAGGCAAAGACAGCGTGCGTCACAAGATATGGCTCTTACGAGTTCTAGTTCATGCCCTTTGGCCTCACAAACGCCCCTGCCACATTTTGTATATTTATGAACCAAATCTTCCAACCATACTTAGACAGATTCGTCGTGGTGTACCTTGATGATAATGTCGTCTACAACAAGACCTTGGTGGAGCACAAGGCACACCTACGACGGGTTTTCCAAATCTTAATGGAGAACCAACTTTTTGTGAAGAAGGAGATGCCCTTCTTGGGTCACATCATTGGCGGCGGCAAGTTAAAAATGGATAACAAGAAAGTGTTAGCCATCAAGGAATGGGAGACGCCCAAGAAAGTCCCTGAGATGCATTCATTCCTTGGCTTGGTTAACTACTATAGAAGATTTATTCGCGACTATTCCCACATTGCCGCACCCTTAATAGAATTATTGAAGAAAAACAAGACTTGGGTGTGGGATGATGCTTGCCGTGAAGCATTTGAGAAGTTGAAGCAAGCGGTGATAAATAGACCGGTGATAACACTACCGGACCATGTGAAACCTTATAAAGTTCACACCGATGCTTTAAACTTTGCCATTGGTGGCGTTCTAATGCAGGAGGGGCATCTTGTAGCATACGAAAGCCGGAAGCTCAATGACACCGAATGGAGGTACGCGGTGCATGAAAAGGAGATAACGACAGTTATGCATTGCCTTCGGGTGTGGAGGCATTACTTGCTGGGGTCCAAGTTCGTGGTGAAGACGGACAACATTGCTACGAGTTATTTCCTAACTCAAAGGAACTTAACTCCGAAGCAAACACGGTGGCAAGGACTTCTAGCGGAATTCGACTTTGTGTTCGAGTAGAAACCGGGCACAAATAATATGGTAGCTGACGTACTAAGTTGGAAGGTGGAACTTGCATCTATTAGCCAACCACAATTCCCCCTGGTGGACAAACTGAAGGAAGGAGTGGAGCATCATCCATTAGCCAAGTCCTTGGTGGAATATGTCAAGGCTGGAAAGACAAGGTGATTTTGGCTAAGGGATAACTTGCTCTATACTCAAGGGGAATGGGTGTACATTCCTAAATAGGAAAGTTTGAGGAGAGACATCCTCAAAGAATGTCACGACTCATGGTGGGATGGCCATCCCGGAGTCGATCGTACCTTGGCATTGGTGGAAAGGAGCTACTACTGGCCTCAACTTTACGAGGACGTCCAAGTGTACGTGTGGACTTGTCTTGTGTGCTAACAAGACAAGATAGAGAATCAGCAACCGGCAGGACTGTTAGAACCATTGCCCACACCAGAAAGACCTTGGGAGAGTGTCTCCATGGACTTCATTGTTTGTCTCCTAAGATCCGAAGGAAGCAGCACAATCATTGTGGTGGTCGACCAATTCTCAAAATATGGAGTTTTCATTCCAGCTCCGAAGGACTGCACGGCAGACGACACAGCCCGACTATTCTTCAAGTACGTGGTGAAGTACTGGGGCATTCCAAAGACAATTGTGAGTGATCGGGACTCACGATTTACTGGGCAGTTTTGGACCGAGCTGTTCCGGATAATAGGCTTGGACTTAAACTTTTCAATAAGTTTCCACCCACAAACAGACGGCCAAACGGAGCATGTCAATGACTTACTAGAGCTGTATCTGAGGCACTATGTGAGTGCCAATCAAAGAGATTGGGCCAAATTGCTGGACATAGCCCAATTCTCATATAACTTGTAGAAGAGCGAGTCCACAAACGAGAGCCCATTCGAACTTGCAACTGGGTAGCAACCATTGACGCCCACTTCTATCACTCGGAGGTACATTGGAGAGAGCCTCACGACATTCAAGTTTGCAAAAGGATGACATGAACAGACGGATCTGGCCAAAGCGTACTTTCACAAAGCGGCAAATAAGATGAAGAAGTGGGCGGATCAATAAAGGAGGCCCTTAGAATTTCAAGAATGAGACATGGTGATACTCAAACTCCTTCCACGCCAAACCAAAGCACTTAGACAATTGCATAAGGGTTTGGTGCATCGTTATGAGGGGCCTTTCAAAGTTCTTAAGAGAGTTAGGAAAGTTTTATACAAACTGGACCTCCCAACTAGCTTACAAATGCATCTGGTGTTCCACGTTAGTTTGAACAAGCCTTACCATGAAGACTTGGAAGATACGAGTGGACAGCGGATGGTGTGAACACCAACATCATCAATGGGCAAGACCTACAACAAAGAGATAGAGAAACTTCACTCTCGTAGAGTCGTGCCAAGAAGGGGCGTAGATCCAAGCTAAGTGGAGTACTACGTCCAATGGAAGAACATGCCGATTGAAGAGGCAAGATGGGAGAAGGAAGAGGATTTGTGGCAATTTTCCAAAGAGATTGAAGAGTACCGGGAAGAAACCGAACGCTACATCCAATAGTTCAACGGGTTCAAGGAAGCCGAAGACGCAACGAGGACGCTACGAAATTAGGTGGGGGGGGGGGGGGGAATGTCACGGACTGAGGCTTATCCTAGCACACTTAGGCTATTTTGGGGTATTTCCCCCTTGTAAAGTGTTGTAACTTAGTTTATAGAATGAGTTGTAGAGATTTAATTGCTCAAGCTAAAATGATGTCTCCTGGTGTCAATGCTAGAAAAGTGTTAACATCTATATGTATGGGAGTGATGTTGTAAATCTTTCAAGCAATCAATACAATCGTTTGTTGCTTTTGTTTAATCTTTCTTCCGCTAAGTGTTTTCCTACACAATTGCTTTACAATGGATCGATGGGTTCCGATCCAAATGCGATGAGTTAGGCTGACCTAGCGTTCTTTCGTACGGATAGGAACTAGGTACCACACGGGTTAAGCTGCTATAAAGGCTGACCCCGTGACACACGTACAATCGTACACCAAGCACATTATCATTAGACTAGGATAACAAAATTTCACCATGTAAGTTACAAATAATAATAATATGTATCATGCATTTTACTCACAAGTGGAGAAGATACAGAATGCAAAAATTACCTCATCAGTTTGATGGCTTTTAAACTTGGAAAAAAATATTCTCTTCATAGGTAATGCAGTATAAGCAACAAATATCTTAATTAGGCAAAGCAGTTCCTTGCTCAAGATTATTTTTGATCTCCAGTGTATGTTTACCAAATGAACGTTCAATTTTCTTGCTGAAATGCTCATTACGATCATTTATTGAGTTAATATCCTTATCTTCATGAAATGGAGCCTTCTCCTCCTGCTGAATGACTTGCGCTACTCATCCATGATCTTTGAGCTCCTTCACCATTATGTCAATTTTATCCTCTGAAATCTTTGGCGCTTAATAAATCAGAAATGATATTATTTTAATAAAAATATAATATGCAGTCCTTGAGGAGTCTTCTCTTCAAGTAGTAGATTAGTACCTTCCCGTATTGGAGGCTTGAAGCCTCACGGTAAAATTCTGTATCAGTTTCTTTCCTCTTATTATATTCTTCCTAGTAAACCTCAACATTCTCGGTCTGCTTTTTGTATGCATTGTACAAACTTTTCTGATTGAAAACTGTTCAGTTGAGATGATTAATTTATTATGCTCTTCTACTAATACTACTAAAAAAACTAGGTTCGGATTTAAAAGGCCTAGAGGTTTGTAAAATTAACAGAAACAACAAAATTGATTGACTTAACAAATTAGCGAGCCGTTACAAGAGAAAACCTGTATAGTTGACATGACCAGAGTTTTTCGTAAGTCATTAAGAAAAACAAGGGTAAAAAAATAAAAACAATAATTTCTCAAAGGCATGACTCATGAGTATTGAAAAGTCAAACATTACTTTCTCCTCTATTGAGGGCTAAAGATTACGTAGATGCCAAGTCTGTCTTTCTAGGTTTGTTAATTAATGGAAAATGTAATTCATTGAGAATTAAAACATTTATGGATGTGATTTAAGGTATGTGCTTTTGAGCATAATTGAATGTGTTAGATTATTATTGTATTTTTAATAATCTATTATGTGATCCATGTAATTAAAGACCTACATGCTATTAATGGACGCATGTAATTAAAAGATTGTTTCTAAATTAATGAAGGCCCAATATGATGGTTGTTGGACTTAATAGAAATTGAAAACAGTAGGGTTATATATATACATGTATCTCTTCACTTTCGCTTCAATTAGGTTTTAATGCAACACATAACGTGCGTGTGGCAGTAGTTCTTCTCCATCACATAATGCCATTAGAGAGAAGCAGAAAGATGATAAAACTAATTCCTTTAATTCACTCATGGGTCCAGGTACGCTTCCGATTAAAGTTTATGATTTATATTAAATAATTCTAGGTATGAACGATCTTGCAATAAATTCTTACAATTAGTATCAGAGTAGGTTTTCCCTAGAATTATTATTGTTTTGCCTTTTAATTATTTTTTCAAACATATTAATTAATTGGCAGAAATTGTTTTTGCTTTAGATGAAAATTTTGATGTTAATCGGTCAATTCAGTTTTGCAATTTTGCTATTATGGAGATACCAAACTATCAGAAAAGCAATTGAATGTTGGTTTTATTGTTAGAAAACTTGTTGTGCAATTTCTTTTGTGTGACGTCTTTTGGCTCCTTCCTAATGTATCTTTGATTTTATATTGTGGTGTAAAAGCTTTGTTAACAAAACAAAAACATAAAATCTCAAGGCTTATGCTTTGTTGTATGTGTTTTCCATAAAAAGCATGGTTGAAATTTTGTTTTCTTTATTATTGCACGTATTAGAGGTCCCTATTCCTCTTGAAAATTGAAGAGACACCAGTGGCGGTCCTTTTTCCTCATGATTTGGCCAGTATTAAAATATGTATACGATTAATTAAGAATTATAATCGTATAAAATTAAATTACATTATGTTTTGTGAATTTAATTTGCTAAAAGACCAAGTATGGTATAAAAGAAAATTTTAATATATTGTTCATATGATTTGAGATTGTAAAGTATATCTCATATAATATTATGCATAATTAAATGTCTACAACACAGAAGTTTGTTCGTCACCAAAGTGGCATAACTTATTAAGATATTTAATTATATATTTATATTTGTTTGAGAATTAAGGTATATCTTATTAAGGATTTATATAATTAAATGTTCCTTGTATAGAAAGCTTGTTAGTCACCAAAGTGGCCTGGCTTATCAAGATGTTAAACATTTAATTATATGTTTTAATTATTCGTGTTATGTGATGCAATTAAATTACCGAATAATTAAGTTCATTAATTATTTTTCTATGAGGTGACCCAAAGGTAGACCATTGCTTATAATTCATGACATTATAGTGACTTATCACTATATTAAGTTAATATAATTGTATATCCAAAGATGACATGAGTATTAACTTTTGTATAACTGATAGTCTATTAAAGTGTTTATTATTTGCATCATTATTGTTTAATGTTATGTATTTAGGGATCACCCAAAGGTGAACTTGAATATGTAATTAAAGTTTTTTGTTTGTCTGAATCTGATTAAGGTTTTCTCAAAGTATTAATGTATGAGTATGTATAATATAATTTATAGTGTTTACCAATATGTTTGCTATATGCAATGGGATAATCAAGTTCAATGGGTTGAACTATGTGGATTGGTCTGAGCAAATTCAGTTTCAACTAGGTGTTCTGGATTTGGATTTTGCAATAGTGTTTGACAAACCTGAAGCCATTAATGAGACCAGTACAGGACCTGAAAAATCTGAATATGAGATCTGGGAGCGGTCTAACAGGCTGAGTTTGAACTTGATGAGGATGTTAATGGCTGAAAATGTGAAGCCATCAATGCCCAAAATTGGCAACGCAAAGGAGTTCATGTTAAAGATTAAAGAATACTCGCAATCAGACATAACTGACAAGTCTGTTGTGGGAACCATAATAAGTAAGCTGACTACTAAAAGGTTTGATTGGTCACTGCCCATTCATGTTCATGTGACTCACATGGTAAATCTGGCAACAAATTTGAAATCAAAGGGGATGGATGTGAATAAATCTTTCTTAGTACAGTTTATTATTAACTCACTTCCTAATGAGTTTGGCCAGTTTCAGGTGAATTACAACACCATTAAGGAAAAATGGAACCTTTAAGAAATTAAAGCCATGTTGGTTCAGGAGGAAGGGAGATTAAAGACAGTGAAAGATCATTCTGTTCGTCTTACATTTCATAATAGAGCCAGTAAAAGCAAGGGAAAGAAGAATAAAAGGAAGGATAAAGCCCCACTAAAGGTTAAAGAGGGTAAAACCCATAAGGAGGTCAAGTGCTTCTTTTATAAGAAGGACGGTCATATCAAGAAAGACTGCCAGAAAAGAAAATTTTGGTTCAAAAAGAAAGGTAAGTACTATATTTTAGTATGTTTTGAATCAAATCTTATTGAGGTGCCTAATAATACTTGGTGGTTAGATTCTGATGCAACTACTCATGTATCACATGTTATACAGGGATTCGCTATGATCCAACCCATAAACGAAACTGAAAAGGTTTTGTATATGGGTAATAGAATGAAGGCACGAATAGAGGGAATTGGAACATACAAATTGATCCTGGATACTGGACACCACCTGGATCTAGAAAAGTGTCTTTATGTTCCTAATTGTGCTAAAAGTTTGGTTTCTGTTGGAAAGTTGGATCATGAGAGTTTTAATTTTAATATTAGAAATAATAGTTTTCTTTGTATAAATAAAAGTATTATTATGGTTCTGGTACTTTAATTGATGGTTTATATCGTTTCAATCTTGATGTTAATTTTGTTGAATCCCTATTTCATGTTGATCATAGTATTGGAAATAAACGTAGTGCACATAATGAAAACATAGCCTTTCTATGGCATCAAAGGTTAGGTCATATATCCAAGAAAAGAGTATTGAGGTTAGTAAAAAATAAAATATTACCTCAATTGGATTTTGTTGATTGGGATATATGTATAGATTGCATTAAAGGTAAGCAAACTAGACATATATTATAGAATCCAACCACAAGAAGTAATGCACTTTTAGAGTTAATACACACCGATATTTGTGGTCCTTTTGATATTTCATCTTGGGGCGGTGAAAAGTATTTTATCTTTTTTATTAATGACTACTCATGGTATGGCTATTTGTACTTGTTGCATGAAAAGTATGAGTTAGTGGACATCATAGAGGTGTTCATTAATGAAGTTGAAAGACAGTTAAACAAAAAGGTAAAAGTTGTGAGGTCTGATAGAGGTGGTAAATATTATGGTAAGTTTAATGAAAAGGGACAATGTCCAGGTCCATTTGCAAAGTTCCTTGAAAGCTGAGGCATATGTGCACAATATACAATGCCTGGTACACCTTAACAAAATGGTGTAGCAGAAAGGCAAAATCGTACTCTTATGGATATGGTTAGGAGCATGTTAAATTACAATACTGTACATTTATCTTTGTGGATGCATGCATTAAAAACCGTTGCATATCGACTTAATAGGGTTTCTGGTAAAGTAATTCCTGAAACACATTATAAATTGTGAACAGGAAGGAAACTCAGTTTAAGGCATCTACATATTTGGGGATACCTGATAAAAGTAAGGATATATAATCCACATGAAAAGAAGTTTGATACAAGAACCATTAGTGGCTATTTTATCGGCTACCCTGAAAAGTCAAAAGGTTAGAAATTTTACTGTCTTAACCATAGTACGAGAATAGTTGAGTCTGGTAATGCTAGGTTCATTAAGTATGGTCAATCTAGTGGGAGTGGTGAACCACGTAAAGTGGATATTCAAGAAACTAGGGTGGAAAGTTATATACCCATTATTTCTTCTTCAGTTGTTGTTCCTCTTGTTGTATCACGGTCTCACAACATGTTAGAACAACAAAATAATATCCTGAATCCACTAGATGAACAAATTAATAATAAACTAGTTAATAATGACCAAGTTATAAATGAGCAAGTGATACCACAAGAAATAGATTTAAGAAGGTTTGTAAGGCAAAGAAGACCAGCTATTTCGAATGATTATGTGGTTTATTCACTAGAGCATGAATGTGACTTGAGTATTGATAAAGATCTAGTCTCATTTATCCAAGCCATGGAATGTAATAATTTTGAAAAGTGGTTTAATGCTATGAAAGAAGAGTTAACATCAATGTATGACAATAAAGTCTGGGATTTAGTTGAGTTGCCTAAAGGTTTAAAACAAGTGGGTTGCAAGTAGGTCTTTAAAACCAAGCGTGACTCAAAGGGAAACATTGAAAGATATAAGGCCAGATCTGTTGCTAAAGGTTATACTCAAAAGGATGACATTGACTATAAAAAAAACCTTCTCTCTAGTTTCAAAGAAGGATTCTTTGAGGATTGTTATGGTTTTAGTGGCTCATTATGATTTAGAGCTTCACCAAATGGATGTTAAAACTGCCTTTCTTAATGGTGACTTAGAGGAGGAAGTTTATATAGATGAATCAAAAGGTTTTATAACCACAGAAAAGGAACATTTGGTGTGTAAATTAAAGAAATCAATATATGGACTAAAACAAGCTTCCGATAATGGTACCTTAAGTTTAATGATACCATTATGTCATATGGTTTTATAGAAAACACTGTTGATCGGTGTATCTATATGAAGGTTAGTGGGAGTAAGTTTATTATATTAGTCCTATATGTTGATGATATCCTTCTTGCTACAAATGATATTGGTTTGTTACATGATATTAAAAAATATCTCTCTAACAACTTTGCAATGAAAGATATGGGTGAGGCATCTTATGTGATAGGAATAGAAATATTCCGTGATAGATCACAAGGATTATTAGGATTGTCTAAAAAGGCTTACATTGACAAAGTATTAGAGAGATTTAAAATGGAAAAGTGCTCTGCGGGGATAGTTCCAATTCAGAAAGAGGACAAATTTAGTGAGATGCAATATCTCAAAAATGATTTGGAATGAAAGGTAATGGAGTCTATTCCATATTTGTCAGTTATTGGGAGCCTATTGTATGTCCGGACATGTACTCGACCAGACATCAGTTTTGCTATTAGGATGTTAGGCCGATATCAAAGTAATCCTTGAATAGATCATTGGAAAACTGCAAAGAAAGTGCTTAGATATTTACAAGGCACTAAGGATCACATGCTCATATATAGAAAATCCAACCACCTTGAGGTGATTGGGTATTCAAATTCATATTATGCAGGTTGTGTAGATTCAAGGAAGTCTACATTTGGTTATATGTTCCTATTAGCTGGAGGAGCAGTTTCATGAAAAAGTAGAAAGCAATATACTATTGCTACTTCCACTATGAAGGCTGAATTCATGGCATGTTTTGAGGCCACTGTTCATACATGGTTGCAGAAGTTTGTTTCAGGTTTAAACATTGTTGATAGTATAGCTAGACCATTGAGACTTTATTGTGATAATTCTGCAGCTGTTTTCTTTTCAAAGAATGACAAGTATTCTAAAGGTGCAAAACACATGGATTTGAAATACTTGTTAGTTAAAGAAGAAGTGCAAAAACATAGTGTGTTAATTGAACATATTGGTACTGATTTGATGAGAGCGGATCCGCTGACTAAAGCATTACCACCCAAAATATCCATTGGCCATGTTGAAAGTATGGGTATAATAGATAAATCCTTGTTAACATGATATTCAGATGTGTACATTTGGTTATTAGTTTTTGACATTTGTGAATTCAATTAAAGTTATGTTTTTTGTTATTTATTTGTTACTCACATTATGTTGTATACAGTATTGTTTTAGTGAGATAACAATAAAAGCAATTATTAAGGTATATCCCAATTAAAGTTTCTAAATTGAGTTGGTTTTGTGATACATGGAAGGAATCATGTCGTTTGATGACTTGTGACTACTATGATCCAATCATTTCAATTTAATTACAGTTGTCTTAATTGATTCAATGAAATGTGCGCACTTAAAGTTGTTGAATTACCAAGTCATGACATGAGCCAAGTAGGAGATTATTATATTATTATTGTGTTTTTAATAATCTATTATATGACCCATGTAATTAAAGGCCTACATGCTATTAATGGACCGCATGTAATTAAAAGACTTTCTAAATTAATGAAAGCCCAATATGATGGTTGTTGGACTTAATAGAAATTGAAAACAGTAGGGTTATATATATACATGTATTCCTTCACTTTCGCTTCAATTAGGTTTTAACGCAACACAGAATGTGCGTGTAGCGGTAGTTCTTCTCTATCACAGAACGCCATTAGAGGGAAGCAGAAAGGTGATAAAATCAATTCCTTTAATTCACTCATGGGTCCAGGTACGCTTCCGATTAAGGTTTATGATTTATATTAAATAATTCTAGGCGTGAACGATCCTGCAATAAATTCTTATAGAATGAACATGAGGATGCGATACATCAGCCTTATTACATATACAAGAGAGTAATTTCTTTTAGAAGTATAGCAAAACGATGAAAACATGATCAAACATGTATTGCAACATGCTGTTGATGCTTCTATCTATTTCCACTTCAATATGGATTTATAATTTGTATCAATTTATGTTTATGCTTAAAAATTCCACTTAGAAATCAGTGCTCCTTATTGAAGTGGAATTTTTAAGCATAAACATAAATTGATACAAATTATAAATCCATATTGAAGTGGAAATAGATAGAAGCATCAACAGCATGTTGCAATACAGACATTAAAGAAAAAAAGCCACACCATCCTAATCAAGGAAAAAAATATGAAATGCAATACGGTACGAATTCAATGTTATACGCCAAAATGGGTGCCTCATTACAGTTGAGGGGTCCGCATCAACCATTAATGGCAAATATTTTTTAAAAATCATACTAAATATTCCTTCTCTAATTTCTTTTTCATTAAAGATGTATCAAATATAATTATGTTAATTTTTTTATCCATCTAGTTATCACACAAAAAATCACTATCACTATTACAGTATCACGATCTACAAGTATAAAACTTACTTTAAATAAGTAATAAATAACGTCCACATATTTAACCATGATAGTCATCAATATCACGATTACCACATATTTAACTCACCTCGATGTCACTAGCAGTGAGTTACTGCTAAAGGGACGATATCACGTTTTAACGATTGGTATCACTGCTGCTATTGTGTTGATGATCAACTTTGACTTCGCTGACGACTTTGACAACAACAATCGACTTCAATTTTATGTTGGATGCATAATTTTCAAAGCGTCAAGGCGACATGAGCATTTGAATGTTTGAGCTAAGAGAACATCGCCTAAGCACTGTCTAGGCGTTTCTAATATACATATTTTATATAATAATTTTATTGCAATTTTAGAACATAGAGATATATAATGAGAAAAATAAAAACAAAAATTTTATTTTATTTTAAATTAAATAGTATACATTTAAATCGTTTAAAATATTAAAGTCCTCAGCGTTAAGGAAGTTGCGATCTCGAGTAGTCGTCGTCTCCTCGATTGCTTTGCTACAAGGAGGAGGGAGAGAGAGAGCAGCAAAGGACGAGGGAGGCAGCGACAGCAATGACGGCAACAAGGGAGAGAGAGTCAACAACGAGACATCGAGACTCGATGGATGTGGATCGTCGATGTCGAGACTCAAGCTTCGTCGATTTGCAAGGCTTCATTGAATGGTGGATCGTCGTGTGGCGATCGTCTTCGTTGCTCGTCTTGCGTCTTGCATCTTGCACAAAAAACTCAAGCCTTCACCTTTGTTGACATAGACGCCTCATTCCGAATACGGGATGAGACAGTAGAATGGGCCGCCTCAACCCGTACAGAGTAAGTATTGGTGAAGGCATGGGTGGCGCCTCCAAGTGAGTTAGAGCCAAGGCTAGCGAGGCGGGGCCTTAGCCGGTTTTTTCAAACCATGATCTTTTTCCCATTTCTTATATTTAGTCTCAGCCATATATTGTGTATCTAGCATGTATGCTTTGGTCATATCCAACCCATTTGCATCTAAAAGTTTGCCAATTTTTTTCTTCCGGTCCTCAAGTCACTTTTGCTTGGATATGCCCCTTGATTTTGGGTGAACTTCAATTCGTTTCTTTTCAGCCGCCATGGCTTGTTGGTTAGCTTTTACAGCCTCACCCTCACCCTCACCCTGCAAGTAAACCAAACATAAGTAAGAAATAATCGCTTCTTATAAATAAAAAAAGAAATAATAACTAGAAAAAAGTATCTGAAACAGATAACAATATTAAAATAATATAAAATAAAAACATAATAAAATGTCAATAGAAAAAATTACCCTTCTTTTATTTAATTCTGCAAATTTTTTCTGTCTGCCAGTTAAATTGGCCGAGGATGTTCAGAGCATGTTTGGTGACAGCTCTTTTCTGCTGTTTTTTGTATTAAAATACATAAAACAGCGGCCGCAAGTTGTTTGGCATGCAGATTTTTTTTTTAAATTTAAAAACAAATGTTTTTAATTCCCTCAAAATGAAAACACCGATAAGGTATTTTCATTATTTGTTTCTTATATTTTTTTTCCCCTCTGCCTTTGCATCGCCCCCAGCCCCGCCCACTGTCCGCTGCCACTCCCGGCGAGTCGCCCCCCCTGGATCGGCCCCCTGTGACGCTCGGCAACCCCCCGACGCATGGATCTACCCACCGCGCGACGCCGGCGACTCCTCCCACGGCGCCCGGCAACCCCCCGACACATGGATCTACCCTCCAACGATGCCCGGCGACCCCCCTGACACATGGATCTATCTCCCTACGACGCCAACGACCTCATCAACGCATAGATCTACCCCCTGCGATGCCCCTGCTGCCGACGCGAGCACCCGCCACCTGCAACGCGATCCCCCCACCCCCCTCTCTTGCGACGCCCCGCTGCCGACGCAAGCTCCCCCCTGCCTGCGACGCCCTTGCTGCCGACGCGAGCCCTCGCCCCCTACACCGCAACCCTACCCCGGCGCCGCTGCCCCGCTCCCTACAGCTAACACCTCAAAAAAAAATTCTATAAAAGTTAAAAACAAATGCCAAACAAAAAAACTTTATTTAATTTACCAAAAAATAATTTTCAAATATAATTTCTAAAAATAATTTTTTAAAATAAAAAACTAAAAACAATACCAAACATAGCCTCAATGTTTCCATCAAAGCTTTCTTCACAATCAGGTCTACCATCCGGGCCTTCACTAGCTTGAGGGATTTCTGCATGGTGTGGACAGTATAATTTACTGAAACTTGTCAAAAAGAACAACAGTTTGTGCTTAGAAAAAAATCAGTAATAATAATACTTATTTCTTTAGCCTTGGCCTTAGCTTCAGCAATTTTTCTAAAACAGAAGTCAACACATTTATGATAGGAATTAGAGGGGTTGGTCCTGCTCAAGTTCGTTTACCGATTTATGTTTTTTTTTTCCCCTGGAATAACGAAATTATTCTTGTTAACACTGACCGCAGGATAGTTCTAATATTAGTTGTAGACTGATAGTCGGGTATAGTTGTGTATTTATTTATCTAATTTCAAATGGTTTCTGTATTTTGAAAACCTTCTTATCGACACAAATTGATAGCAATTTCAAGAGAAAGCATTGCAAAATGTGGACCTTATAAATCCAATTGTTATCACTATGTCAGACCAGTTTTTCCTGAATTAGCCGTGCAGGATTTGTATTTGGGGATTGACATATGGAAGGCACAACAACGTACACAGAGGGTTCCAATAGATTAGTTGGCAGGCACCTAAACCAGACAGCGAAGGACCATTCTTTTTTTTTTTTAATGATATATATCGACATCGAACAAAGAACTACAAAAGATTCGTTTTAAAGACGAGAAGAACTTGCTAGATCTTCCAATAAATTAGTTGAATCCATCGGCTGAAAAAAAAAAAACTGTCTATCCATAAGACTGATTGACAACTCATCCCTCAACCCACTGAGTTCACCTCAAAATTTATATATAAAAAAAATACAAACAAAAACAATAATAACAGATCCCAAGACAACCCAAAATACACAACAAAATAAATAATTAAATGGAACAAAAACTGAAAACCGTAGTAAGTTGAAGAATCTGCCAGATTCCTTAGCTGTAGGTAAATTTACCATGACCTGAGGGCAATTTTGTTCAGCTCTGGCCACTGGAGAAGAAATAAATGAAAAGATTCAGAATATGCCTTCACATATTTATAGGTGTATCAGCTTGCAAATTGTTAAAAGACCATCCCTGTGTACCTTCGCACTAACCTCTGTAGTTTGATGAATGAGTTCATCGGTTGATTTTCCTTACAGCAGATGCTTGAAGTTATGACAATCAGCTCCAACTTCATTCAATGCCGAGTATAGCTTTGGTGCAATCTTAGACAACATCAGCTTGAATCCAATCGAGGTTGCATTTGTGTCGCTTTTATCAATGGCAATGGCATCCTCTGTGAGAGAGCCAATTAAGTAGCCTTTCATGTATGCATCGCAAGCCTTCAATATATGATGCCCACGTCTCTTAAAATGGGTTTTGATAAGCCCTTCAAAGTCCTGGAGGTATCATCAGCATGTTAAGGGTAAGGCAGCGAAGTTGGAAAATGTAAGTCATTGGACCAGTCATAATGCCCAAAAAAACCCTTGATAAGGTGGAATTAATAAACTGCATGGTAAATATATCGCGCTTTGACACAACAATAATAAATGATATCACTCCCGCGATAGCAGGCCAAATGTTTTTTGGGTGTGTGGGTTGTGGGGGGGACACAAACTTCTCCTACACTGTCATACAGTTCAACCAAGTAAGCATAAACAGCAAAACAAACCCAACACGCCACAAGCCTCATCACAAAACGAATAAACTTGAACACGACTGAGTTTTGCAAAATCATCTTTAATGGTATGGCATCTTATAAATATATATACACATATATGTATCAAGTTTTAATTATAAGAGTTTTTTATAGTACTTTTGCTTATAGTGGAGGTATTAGTTAGAGTTAGCTTCCATCAGATGATAAACTGTTAAAAGTTAGGCAAGGTAAGAAGAATGAGACGACCCATTTAGGAAACATTAGAAAGGCTAATAGTATACCAAAGAAGAATCAGATGAAATAATTCAAAATATACAAGATATAAGACACGTAAAAGTGGGTATAGCTTTGATGGATTAAAGAGTATAGGAGCAAATACATATTAATGACCCAGATAATTGATTTAGTTCCATGCAACTGACCTCAAATTCATGATAAATAACTTGTTTGTTTTGAGATATCATGCATCAGTTAACCAGGGAAGGATATCAAGTCACGCATGAATGTAGGTGAACGAAAAGAACAGATAAACTTATACAGTATAATTTATCACCTTAGGAGGTTTCCGCATGAGATACATCATTGTTTTGCAGTTCAGCAAGAAAGTGTTCTCATTATAGGACAGTGAATTTTTTTCTCCCTCAGCAGTCCCAACTTGTTTGTCATAACCAGCTTCATTAAAATATGGCTTTGAATTTAGCACTAATCCCTGAAGTGAAACAAGAACTTGAAGTATGCTAGAGGACAATGGGTCCCAAACTTCATTTCCTCTGCCAGTCCACGTATTAAGCAAACTGAGACACACCTTGCCTTCTTCATACAAATTTGGGTTTATTCGCCACCCACCAGAATGATAGTAAGCTGACTGCATATTTGCAAATGAAACAATTAGAAAAGAAATGAACGCAGAATTATGGGTTTGCCCATAATAAATTGATTAAATTCAGAAGAAGCAGCAACAATTTCACCAACCGGGGGCTCATCGGGATAATCTGGCGGAAGATGAAAATCAAAGAAGAAGAGACCATCTTGGTAAGGTGTCCCATATGCTCCAACTATGACCGCCCTCAGGAGATCCATGCGATCTTCATAAGCTCGTACATAGATCCCATCTGTAAACTTATATGTTAAACACCAAGGCCAAGAATATCATAGATATTTGTCGATCTTTTTGCCCCGGTGAGAAAACAATAGAATGACACCCATTACCCGATGAGAAAACAATGGAAAAATAAAAAAGAAGGCAAGAAAAAACATTAAATTATAGCTTACTGGGAAGATTATTCTGAAGGATGCTCCAATCTTGCTGAACCTTCTTGAGCCACTTCCTTCCATTTGTACTCTGCTCACACGGTCAATATTTTAATTAATTAATAAGCACAATAGTATACCTCAGTGATATTACAAGTAGGAAAACTGACACAGGCATTTACATTCGCATTAGATGGAGTAATTCCAACATTAAATAGTCAACAAGGCAACAAAAAATGACACACTGGAGCAGTGACTATGCAATTGACCACTAATCAGATTGTTTAAGGGGGGGGGGGGGGGGGGGGGGGTCGTTAAATAAACTCCAAGTCTTTCCAACACCATTCAATTAATCTCATATCAATATATTCTCCATGATAAAAAGAAAAAAAAATGTGCAAATGCTACTGTTGCTGCACAATACTTACATGTTGGAAAAGAAAGTTGAATGAAGAGAGCATAAAACACGGCAAATGTATGACAGAAACCAAAACTGTACCTGTCCATTAGCGCTTAGAAAGAAATGGTCTGATGGATCTATTGCAATATCAAAGCGCTTGAAATCGGAAACAACAACCTCAGAAGAAACAGTATCTGCCGTTTCTGGCCTTGAGATGCATATGGGTTCTCCCACGTCCAACAATGATGTGACTTCGCCAAGATGTTCCTGGTCTGTTCCTTGATTGGTTTGATAACCACAGCTATTAATAACATCAGATTTTTGTGAGGTAGACTTGTTGCTGGAAGATCTACCGTCAGCAGCTGTCAACGTGCAAGATGATTGGCGTTCACTTTCATCTTCATCAACTGAAGGTACTGAATTTATATTCTTTTGCCCTCTTGAAAAGATCCCAGTGGCAAGCTTGGTAACAAATCCAAGTGCAGCAAGGGGAAGAGAAAGAGCTCCATTTCTTTCAGGCATACTTTCTCCAACCTTGGTGATCTCTTCTCCCTGAGAAGTCGCATTAGTGGCTTCCTTTGACTGAGACTCCTGATCATCATTTAAATAGACAACTGATTTAACAAGAAAACAGAAAAATTATGGATAGATCTAGAAAGTATATACTCTAGATATTTTAAACAGTCAAGAAAGGAACAAAGTATTTACGGTGACATCCTCAAGATAATGCGTTCCAAACTTGATGTGTCTATGCCAAGACCTAGAAAGCACTGGATAGGAGGGGTGAAAAGGTAAAGCTAGAGATATCTTGGTTGCAATTGTCAGAAAAGGAAGTCAAGTATTAGAAACATAGAAGACAGCTTTTGATGGCATCCCAACGTGTTTCCCTTCCACGTGCATGTGGGATGTGCCTGACCAGTCAAGCACATTGCAGTCAAGCAAAATGAGTGTTGACCGTGAGCTATTAAATGTAACAGTGTCACTCATATACCACGCCCATTAATAATGCATCTGTGACAGGTACACTAGGTCATTGTTAAGGGTTAAAATGAATCCTAATTAGTGACTGTTTTGGGGTGTATTTTGATATGTTTATATATCCTATTTATGCTTTAATTTCTATTTTTATGATGTAATAGCCATATTTCTAGAGATTTTATATCATTTTGCAATATTTTATAGCAGTTTCCAAAAATATTACATTGTATTGGAGAAGCTAAACAGTTATGGAGCCTTGCTCGACACCAGGAACATTGAACATAGGTGAACTTCGAGCATGAGCCTCAAGCAAGGGGCTTGACCAGCATTCTAAAGAGTTGAGAAAAGGCCTGCTCAACCCTATCTACTCGAGCCTCAGTGTCAAAGCCTGTTTTTAGTGTAAATATATATAGTGAAGGGGCAATTGGATATTTCTAGCCTGGTATTTAAAGGCAAAGGAGGAAGAGAAATAATAGCCTTATATAAGAGCTGTTAGGGTTCCTTAGGAGGAATCTTCGGCCTCTCAAACTCCCATATCTTACAGAGGAATAGATCGTGGTGGAGCAAGAGTGAAGACATAAGGGCTGTCTATGCTCTGGGCGTCCACGCTTTGGACTCAAGGAGCAAGGAGGAAACTGCAACGCTAAAAAGGAAGGTAAGGCTCTTAAAGTGACACCCTAGGGTTTGTGTTAGATTTGGTTTTGCTTTCTCTCTTTTTGTAGTCCTAACCTTAATCTTGCTCTTGTAATTATTTTGTATGATATTTATTTATATAAATTGATGTTTGAATTTCTTGTTAATTTTTTCTTATTTATTTTTCATATGAATTCTTGTGATTAATTAGAAGCGTGATTGTTTAGTGTTTAGATTGGGTTGATCACTTAGTTCATTAATTGCGAAGAACCGAAAACATCGCGCAATCTAACTAGGGTAGGCTTAAGTAACGAGAGCCCGAATCGGCTCTAAAAAACCAAGCTATAGCTAGTGAGTAGCTAATTTGAGGCTCAACGGCTCCTAAACCTAAAGAATCACAGGTTCTTAAGCTAGGATGGCACATAACTATATCACTCGAGAGCATGGTTCGCAGTATCGTCTGAGTCAGAGAAATCTCGGATGATCCATCACGGTATTGGAGGGTCCCGATCCGAGATCCAGGGGCAGTACACGAACCTTCTTCATCCCATCGATATCGTTCGAGAAGTAACAAAATGCCCGTTATCTCAACAACACACTCCATCCCGTCCAAGATCTCGACTGAGAAGCAATGATACGCCCGTGTCTTAGTTGTCGAAGTCGTCATCCCAAATCTCGACGCAACAACGATCATCGTCATCGTCGAAGTCGATCGTCGTCCCGAGGTAGTGTTTCTGCGTCGTCGATCTTCTCAAGGTAGCGTCATCCCGATGTAGCGTCATTGTCATCCCGAGGTAGCGTCGAAGTCGAAGGAAGAAAACAAAAAAAAATGAAAATAGCATATGTTATTTTATTACTTTCAGTATGAAGACGTCATTATTATTATTATTATTATATATTAATTGACATATTGTCCAAATATCCCCCCCCCCCCCTCTTTTTCTTTTTTGGGTGAAGATAACAAAAATAAATAAATATCTATTCATAATTAATAATTAATTATATATAAATTGATAACTAAAAATTAAAGTTTAAATTATAATTAAAATAGTTTAATATATTTTATGCCTATTAACTTATATTCTATATCTTATTTTTATATAGAAATATTATTAATATAAATTAATTAATATAAAAATAATATTAAATAAATATTGTATAAGTTAAATGTCAATTAAAATTTTTATGTATTATATTATAAATCATGAAAATATAATAATATATCTATTTTAATGCTTTAATAATGCGCTAGTGCTTTTTAATATAATAACTCATATTATATTATATAAATCATATATTTACATTGTTTAATAATTTAAATGTGAATGTCTGATTTTTTAAAAATTTTCAATGATTTAAAAAAATAATTAAATATTATTTCATGTATAAAGTTGCATCTCACTCGAGATACAACGCGACGTCCGTGACCGTGACATCTGCGATCGCAACACAATAACTGCCGTGACTACGACTACAAACCATGCTCGAGAGAGGGTGTTCAATGTAGTAGAAAACTAAATTTTTAATCATAACAAAATACATAATTCATATAGGACATATTTAATAAAATACCCATCACCATTATCTAAATTTCATACCTGAAGTGCAAAACTATTGCAATATCCCTTACTATTAGCCATCAACAGTTATTTTAAGGATTAGGATAGATTAAATAATTGTCATTTAATTATTTTATATTTTCTGCTATATATGTCAAACTCTAGTATATACTCGTGACCCAAAAAGCAGCACTGTTACTGTGGGATCGACTATGCTTGCCCTATTTATATAGGTTAAGTTAAATAATTATGAATATTTTTGTGAACGCTTGCAACAAACGCTTAATAGTCATTCTTTACCACAATATTCATTTTATCCTGAATTAAACATAGTGGAATGATATCATGAAAAAAAGGGACTGCATTCATTGATGCACAAACAATTTGCCTCTGAATTTCACTAGCTCATGAGAAGGTAAAATTTCAATGAAGATAATGTTCAACAGTTTTCATCCCAAAATAGATTGGCAATTGATTGGGTAGAGCCCAAGATAGATTTTATTAATGAATTGTAAGGCTAGTGAATTCTTAACGTGAGATTAATCTCAACATGCACTCTCTTTGTCTTGTGGAGCGTGTGTGGCAACAATAATCCAAACACAGGTGGTTGCCTTCTCTCACAAAGTTTGAAGGCAGTGATGGGTAGAGTGACCTCAAAATCTTGTTAATGAATTGTAAGACTAGTAAATTTTTGATGTAGGATTATAATCTCAACAAATGACAACCTTTATCATAGTTGTCAAGGCGTTGCCCAGGTACTGCCTAGGCGCCAAGGCACTGGAAAAAATACTAGACACCAGGACGCCTTTATGGGTTGCCGAAAGGCGGACACCTGGCTAATTGGGCAGTCACCTTGGCATCCGCCTTACCCATGCCTAGACTACTTATTTTTAAAAAACAAATATAAAAACAAGACACGCTTTGTGCCTTATTTATTTTTATTTAAAAAAAACAAATCAAATATACCCTCCCTGCTTGCCACTTCTAGTTCGACTTCTTTAACTCATTACGTATTTGAACCTAGGGTTCGGGTAAAATCGTATTCCACTGCAACTGTTAACCGAAATCGATATTATTTCTGATAAGTTTTCTTCTACTATGCGACATCATCTTTTTCTTTTTGTCAAATTTCATTGCCACAATTTTATTTCTCTCCTAAGTCGAATTTCTTTTATTTTCTTCTTTATTACCGCCGTCGAATTTCTCTCTTCCAGGTAGCAGTGAATGGCAACGATAAGCCCCTTTATCTATTTGGTCATAATATTTAAACTTTTTAACCATCATAAATTAGTTACATAAGTTGTTGTCTGTTACTTTGTGATTTTTCTTCCCCTTAGTATGCTATAGTGACAAATGTTATATTTTGTCTCGAGTAAAAAAAGCTTTGAAGATTGAAATAGATGTAAATGATTATGGAAGACACTAAAAATAAATTTGGTGTATCAATTTCTAATACTATACACAAGAGAAAATCACTTGATGATGATGATTTTCTTGTTAACTTTTAATTCAATGTTTTGTATTTTAAATTTCGACATTTTATTTATTTTAATGTTGTGAACTTATGGTAAATTTATGAATTTATGCATTGAGTTAAATTGCTTTTGCGTTATTTCTATATTATAATGTTAAAAAATGTAATACAAAATTCTTAATTTCTAATATATGTATCAAATGCCTAGACCACCTAGTCACCGCCTAGACGACACCCATCCACCTGCCCAAGTCTTAACCATCCAATGATTAGGTCACCTAATTGCCTTGAATGCTATGTAACTAATAGAAAGCAACCTCCATATCAAGTGAGCGTAAGGGTGAGAGAAATACTAACCTCAGCCGCATTCTCAAGGGAATCCATTTCATCATCATCAACTGTTTCCCAGCTAGCACCATCATCACTGATACCAATTGACTCATCATCATCATTGCGGCCAACTACATAAACAGCTTGAGGTCCAACCTATTCCCAAACAAAAGAATTTATCAATCAACAAATTAAAGAACTCCTTAAAAAGATGATCAAAAATATATACCTCATTGGCAAAAACAATTTAGTGAAATTTCAATCGATACATCCATTTTCTTTTTATCTTTACAAATTTGCACTTTCTGCTCAACAACCAAAATGGCCCACAAAGAGACTAGGGGTGTTATTTTTGTTTATAAACACCTATTAAAACCACCTAAAGTGATTGGGGGAGCTAATTTTGTTTATAAATATCTGCTCAAAACATGGAACGTGTTCGTGGGAGTTTATTTTTTGTTTACAAACATAAACTCTACAAAACACCCTCATAAACTATCTCAGATGAAATTTCCATACACCCCAAATATATCATTAAGGGACATTTAAGACATAGTTTCCTGCTATGAACATACAACCCCTAGTATCTGGCTAATTCGAAAAAATACACAGTTTTTTTCATCACAAATTTGAGAGACCAATTTAACATCTTAGCAATTAAAAACAAACTTTATTGGCTCAATGGATAAAAATCAAGGAGGAAGGTTGAATTTTTTTCCATCATGTAATAAATGTGCAACAGGGAAGTAATTGACACCACTCATTCAATCCAAGACTGATGGAAACAAAAAACCCAGGGAAAATGTTATTAAAAAAATTAAAATAAAATAAGGCCAACAGAAACAGAGAATTACACTTTCACAAGAATGTAGCAGTAGTAAGCATACCGTTGAAACAGATCCATTAGCCCATGTAACTTCAATGTCACCATTTTTGAGAGCTGTTATATTCCCAACCCATGAAAGGTCAGCACACTCCAAATGTCCTTCAACTCCAGATAGATTTTCTACTTTTCTACCTCCAGTGTTCCTTTTTAGATCCTGTTTAACCCCACTAAGACAAGTTTCTGGCTTTGAGACCTCAGCAGATTCCTGCGAAGTTGTTTGTTCAGAAACAGACAAAGGGGACAAGCGGACTACTACATCCCCATAACAATAATCATAATCCGGATGCCCCTCGAGCTCATAAACACTTACAACTTCTTCTGTATTGAACTCCCGAGGATCTTCTGCCCGAACAACAGGCTTAAACCACTTTACACAAGCAGTCCGATCCTTTGCATTAACACTTTGCACTACCCCAACGCGCCTAACTTCACCAGCATTGTCATTGTCATCAGAGGCCTTCTCCATCACATATTGTTCAGCAACAAATTCATGATCACCAGGACTGTCAATTGGAATCAAGGTTTTTGATTCCAATCCACACTCAATGTTACCAGCCTGCCATATCACATCAACTCTAGTCTTGATATTTCCAATGAAAAATGCTTCTTGGAAACTTTCTTCCTTCTTCCGGCTTTTCCTGTCTCTCCTAACCACTATCTTACGAATCTTTTTGCGATGAGCAGACCAAGTTTCATGGAAAAGCTCCTTGGAAACTGACAATGAATTACCACGAGTGTTTGTATCGGCTGAGGGATTACTTTCAGAATTTTCACTATTTCCATCTAATGCAGCTTCTGAATCAATATCCATAGATTCCTCATGTCCAACAGCTACTTCCAGTGTATCTTCTGAACCACATCCGGTTTCAAGTTGAGCTGGATCCAGTTCACCATTTATTGAAGCATTAGGTTTAAATTTAGGTAGATTGTTGTCTAGAGGATTAAAGGATGCTAGTGTTGATGGAAGAAGACACCAATCACTTAGTTGCCAATTTGCATGTGAAAAACAAGACAATAGTTTAAGGTTTTTTGGGCCCTGCTCTTCAGCTGGTGCAACAGAAGAGTCAGCGCCATAGCCAGCTGAAGTAATCCAATAAATGTATACTGATCCAATTGTAACTTTAGTAACAGTACCTTCCATCCGGTTTGGTTTCCATGATCCAGCTAGCCACGTAGCGGTCTTGAGGACTGATTTGGAGCTAGCACGAACACGCTGGCCAGGGTAAAAAGGGGAATGCCCGTCTTCAAGGATATACTTACCAACTGGTTTGAGCCGAATGGGATCAGTTTTCAATACTTTACACACAGAGCCATCATCAAATAGTACAGTCACATTATCCAAAACATCATCAATTCTACCAAGCCAAGGTCCAAGGACTACATAATCACCCACAGTGAAATCTCTCACGCGTTTCAAGTCTTTTGATGAAACATCACTGAAACGAGAACCTTTGGAACCAAAAAGATCAACAGAGATATTGACATCAACCACAACACCCAGTTGACCAGTTGGATCTGAAGCAGCAGCAACAAAATCCCCATGCAAGAATCCCCGATCAATAACTGTTACATCACATAGCTTTTGGGTTGTCTCCGAACTATCTGTCCAAACTACTCGAAACTGATCCGGTGGAAGAGGATTACTCCTATCGTTGCCACCACCTTTGATCCCATCTGCGCTCTCATTAGTGCCATGATTTCCAACTTTGTTATCTTCCCTATTTTCATCAGCCACGCTGTCACCATCATCTTTGTCATTATCTTCATCATCCTCGTCAGCAACATCGTCATCATCAATGCTGCTATCAGAATCAGAGTCACCAGCAACTTCTGTCACCAGCCCAATCAAACCACTGCTGTTACTCATCACAACATCTTGTCTATAGATATATGGAATACTATGTGAATCCCTTGCAGCCTCCAATGGCTTGACAGCTTCACTGTTGCCAGCATGTTGTTGACATGTATCATGAGTCTTGTTTGTTTGGACCTCCCCTAGGTCCAAAGTAGATTTCTCGCACATATTTGTATCCTGTTCCTTCACTTTAGAAGTAACACCATGTTGGTCAATTCCCATCTGAGAAACATATAAGATTACACATATTCACCATCCAGGCAATTAATTAATACATTATACATCCTATCTGATTTTTATTTCCACTACTGAGAAAATTCAACTGTTGGGTGCAAGATTCCTAACAGCGCACTGTGTTGGAGCACACAGAGAGGCAGAAAAATGTAATGGCTTACTCTGCATGTCTTTTGCTATTTTCTTTCAGCGAGGAAAGAAAGGTAAGGAATCCCATGTGTGGTTACTTTTTTTTATAAGTAAGAATAATAATATTATTAGAAGCAAATCACATACAAGAAGTGCGCGAGAATGCGAAATTACAATGCGAAGACATCAAACCGATCAAAAGGAGCAGCCATATAAGCAGAAAGAAGAGAAAGAAAAAAATGAGGCAAATATGGAATTACAAGTTTTTATCTTTGAAGAGAAATTAAAGAGAATAACAAATGTTTTCTCCTTTTCATTATGACCACCAACCAAAATGGAGGAAAACATTTCAAAATCTTAGCATCAAGAAAATTTTTAGGGGTTGTTTAGTATGTGTTTTAGTTTCATGATTTAAATTTTTATTAGAATTGATGTTTGAAAATAGATTCTGTTTGATAGAAGAGAGAATTTGTTTTAAAATTAATTTTTTTTAAAACAGAGTCATACAAAAATTGAAAAAAATAAAATAAATATGATTAATCTAGATAAAAAAGTAGATTAAAAAGAAAATTAAAAATAAAAAATTAATTTGATTATCCTACCAAAATGAGTTTAGATTTGAATATAGAAAACTGAAAAGTATTTTAAAAATAACTACTTTATTCAAAAAAACATGTGTATCAAATGGCTTTTAAATTTCAAATTTTGTTTTTAAAACAAAAACCAGTTTTTGAAAACATAAACAGTGTACCAAACAAGGCCTTAGGTTAACAAGAACGGTGGATAAATATATTCTGCACAAAAAGGAGTGGGACAAAAGGTGCAAATCCAAAACTAAAAACAAAAACTAAAAAACAACCACCTTTTTTTTAACATATGCTGCTGAAAATTACACCTGCAGCCTGCAAGTTATTCCCAAATTAGTTTTGATTCACAAGAGTAAAATAAAAATGCAGCATCTTCAAGAAGAGGTACTTGGGTCCTAAAAAAACACTGCAAGGGAAGATACGAGAAAAATATTGAAGTGTGTTATGTCAAAGAGCACATTACCTCATCTGAGATAGTATGACCTGGAAATACAGTGAGATACACGTTCATGAACTTCTAAGAAGAAGTGTCAGTAGTTTGATAATCTTCCTGAAAAAGCACAGAAAATAAACAATGAAAAATTTGCAGAAAATAAGAAATACCTGATATTGTATTTGAACGCTACACTGCCAAAGTCGAGTCAGGCCTTTTTGAAAAAAAAAAAATTAGCAACAAGCCAGCAAGTGCAGTGAAAAGGAAGCCATATTAATCAGAGTGCGGCATGGATCCTTAAAAGGGACATGGGTTTCATCGGCTCATTTACGGCCGGGAGAGATAATACAATTATATTCCAACTTCCGGACAATAATGTTCAAATGGGAAAATGGCAATCCATATGCCATAACTTGTAAGATTATGAAGCATGGAAGTGACTTCAGATCCAAAAATGTAGACAAAATGAAGGCATCTGAATAACAAAAATATAAGATCCTCCTCTTAAGTACTTGACTTTATCTACGCGCGCGCATATATGGGATCAGGGGCCTTCAATTGTTCTGTATTGAAGGCCCAACAAAGGCCAACTGCTACAGGTAATTTAGAGAACATGAGACCTCCATCTGATTTTTTTTTTTTGGAAGGTGAATTAAATAAGATCCACATACTTATCTGATTGTCTGATTTTAAAAAAATCTCTGTTAAAAACTAAATTATATGGAGAAGTTGCATCAAAAATCTAGATGGGGATTGAATCACATACGTTTTCAGATGCAAAATTGGGAATGGAATCATTGTCACAATCTTAAATTTACAATTATAAACAAAAAAAAATCAATCGTTACGTGTATAAACATATATGTATATTTATAAATAGAGAGAGAGAGAGAGACGAATTTTGAAAAGCAGCAGCGACGGAGCTGTAGTACGCCACCGATGGATTTGAATGTTCGATCTTAAACGCCTGAAACAGCAACAAAAAAAATATATACATATATAGTGAGGGACAAATCGAAGAGATTGAGATTGAAATATAGAGAGAGAAGGCGAAGAGAATCTCTCACCGATACCAATGGAAGGGGGAGCAAGAGAGATGTCGTCGTCGTCGTCGCCGTCTGCGGCAGCGATGATGGCGGAGAAGGGAGGAGCTGCGGCAGCTGGTGGGGCTGCCGAAAATGGCCTCGCGATTCTAACGGAGGGAGGGAGAGAGACAAAGACAATGTGTGTGTGGGGGCCGGCGAGCAAGGGAAGGGGGCGGATCAATAGAGCCAAATATAATAAAATAAAATGTGCGTGGCATCGCCAAATAAAACGACGCCGGAACGACCGCCCTATTCTGAACGCAATGATCGAATTTATTTTTCTTTTTCTTTTGTTTTTTTACGAAAAAGAACAAAGTATAACGAATAACGGAAGGGAAGGGAGGCCGGAGGAGGCGATGCCTCGGCTATTTGACAGCCTTTTATTGCCTTTTTTTTATCATTATTCTTTGAACATAATACAATTAAATGAATTAACGAATATTTAGCAAACTATCTCAGCACTTTGTTCAGTTTTTATTTTTAAAAATAATATTTTTAGTTTTATTTTATTAATATTCAAATAAATTATCTTGACGTATAGAGAAAATTAATTTGAAATTAATAAGATAGAAAATTAATTTGGAATTATGTTCAAACATTGGTCCAATTTGAAAATACTTTTGAAATGATATTTCTGCTTATAAAATAAGAAGAAGTAAAAAAACGTTTTTGATAAGCATAAAAAAGTACTTATAAAAATAAATTTTACTTTTTTATTCAAAAGCATAAGTAATTCAAGGGATGCTTTTAAAAACTGATTTTGTAGGAAATAATTTTTAAAAAATAAAAATTACAATAACATTTTTCTCTCTTTTAGAAGCTGCATCAACGATTTCAAGGAGGGGTATGGTGGGGGCTTAGGGAGCGCGCGGGCGGGCGACAAGCGTAGACTGGGATTGAGGAGGGGCGGGTGGCATCTGGGATGGGGGCATGGAGGCGGGCAGCATGATGGGGAGGGGTGACAAGGGGGAGGGGGGAGATTGATTAGGGTTTTTTTAATATAAAAAATTATAATATAAATAAAATGAATAGTTTTGTCTTTTGTATCTTTAAAGCACTTTTTTTAAAATTTATCAAACACTTATCAACTGCTTTTAACATTAAAGTACTTTTAAAATTATATTTTACTAAACATTCACCTGCTTATTTTTAAAGCAGCTTATTTTTTCAGCACAACATTATCAAACTAAGTCATTATGTCATACAATTATTTTAAAATTAGTAGTGCTAGATAAAATATATAATTTAACCTCTCATTAACCATTTAATAAATATTGTATTGTCCTTATTTTTATACTTATTACGTCAATTATTAAATATAAATTTACATAATATTATTACAATAACAAGTTCAAATTTGTTTTCAAAATCAATACCAAATACAACCTTTAAAACATGTTTGGTACGCGAAAATGAAATATAATGGCATGAAATTCATTCTTATTCTCATGTTTGGTATAACCAAAGGAAGGTAATATTTCATTACCTTAGGATAAACATTACCTTGAATAAAGTAATATTCATTATCAGGGCCGGCTCCAAGGCCAGGCAAGTAAGGCCTGGGTGTTGGGCTCCCAAAAGTTAAACCAAAATTGGGGCCTCATCTCATTCCATCTCACTCCATCTGACCTAGCCTCCCAACAATGGCTTCACACTTGTGCTCTTAAGGCCAGCCTCAAGTCCAGGCAATGCCCTCTATCTCGCCTCATCTCCTGTCTCACAACTTCTTTTGCAAGCCGCAGTGCACACCTAATGCATGTCCTAACCTAATCGATGCAACACGATTAACGCTACGCAACCTATGCAAATATGTTTACACTCCATCACCATTGCCATCAGATCGTTGAATTGGACCATCCTCCCTCTAGTTTAGCCTATCGCAGCCTGTCGCTAACTCCCAACAACCAACGGTCCGGCTAGCCACGGTGACCAGCCTCCATGGCTACACAGGTTGATCGTCAACATCCATCGATCCACGCAGTGTTGGATCATGACCCTGCGTCTCCTCTCATCCACTCTGAGGTTCTTGTTCATATAATAACCTTATGTTCCATTATATTTTCTTACTAATTTATGTCATATCAATTAAGCTCTTTAGGACCCGTGGGGTAATTCACCTTCTCATAGATGTCAGAATTTCCAAATGGAATTGAATGTAATCATATACATTATGCTAATCTAGTTTTATCCATGGCAAGATATGCTCCCACATGTTATATGACCAGAGATTGTGAAGTCAACTATTGCTTGTTGAGTGACAATATTATTTTTCTAGCTTGTTGTTGGTGAAAGAGATATTATTTGTATTTTCTTTTGATTTATAATTTCAATAATGATATATGTTTTTAAATTTTATATTATTTCTAAAATTATAATAAGGTAATAATAATAAAAATTGATAGTTTAATATGTATATATAAATATTATTGTTATCTTAGAATATGTAGACTATAAGGAGCTTATTTTAATGATTGTCTTGGGCTCCCTAAATCTCGGGGCCAGCCCTGTTCATTACCATCAACCACCCCTCTTATTAAATCATTCCCATACATAGGGTAATGGATTTGACAATCCTACCCTTTGTCTATCCATTCGTCTGTATCCAAAAGCCCACTGTTTGAATTCACTTCACGACATAAGGGTGGGTGACGCCGGCATGGGCAAGGGGGTGACGCCGGCTAGCTAGGCATGGGGGTGACGACGGCTTGTTGTGGCGGGGGATGATGATGGCTTGTGCAGGGGGTAATGCCTACGTGGGATCCATTGCAGGGGTGGCGGCTGAGGGCATGGAGGGAGGAGCCTGCAGCAAATTAAGGGGCTTGTGGCTTTTGTTGAGCACTAAGGGGATAATACGACCGCCAGAGAAGAGCTCGTCAGCGGTGGAGAGGTCCTGGAGAATGGAGGTGTAGGTGTGGTAGAAGTCAAAGTCGAAGGTGGATCTCCCTGTATTTGATGTCGTCACTACTCTCGGGGGGTGTGGTCAACGAAAGTTTATAAACTTGGTGATTGCTATTTATAAACCCTTTAAAGCTTCACAATATAATAATTAGCTTCTCCATTCCTTGTTTTGTTTGGAATTAATTTGACAATTTTTCAAGATGGTTTTGTCTCTTTAACGAGGAAATTGCATTATGTTGTTTTAATGGTTTCCTATTGCAGTAGATACAAGTGCTTGAAGGAGATGGAGGAAGGTATCCAATGTTTTATTGTGACGGCTAGCTCTCCCTGTGGTGATGGATTTTGTGGATAAATTTGTAATTTTCAAAATAATACATATTCCATTGCATTCTCATATTAATTCTATTTTTCCTAATTTTATTCCCACGTACCAAAAGAGTCCTTAAATTTTAGTGGATTAAAAGATAATACATACTACATATAAATTATCTGTTAGAAAATAATTTTTTTGTTAATTTTATCTTTTTATTAGAGTATATCTGACTCTTTTGATGTTTAGGCTAGTAATCTCTTCCATGCCCATAAAAAGAAGTGAGTTGTATTAATAAGGTTTAAAACATGATAAGGGCACAAAGTAAATAAATATATGTCAAATTAGTGATAATCATAATAAATAATGAAGTAATAAAAAAAATCATAAAGTTAAGAAATAGTAAATGATATAAAATACACATGAAAATATATATCATCATTAATAGCATATAAGGTAATTATACACACAATAAATCATAATCTAGATTTGTATGTAACCATATATTGTTACCTTATATGTATACTGTTGTTTTTACACTCGCAAGTCTCATAAAATTAATGGATTAGTAACAATCATATAATAAATTTCTCAATGGTGTTATTTAAATCTTGTAACCCATATAACCATTCAGAGCATTATTAGTGAAATAGTTAAAAATTTAAATAATTTTGTTTACATTGAGTAATATTGATTATAAATTATACTCAAAATATGTATTTTGATTACAAATTTTATCAAAATTATAAACTTTGAGGCACTGGCTAGCCAAATTTACCTAACCAGATCTTTGGTTAGGTAAAGCAAACTGTAATAACCCGTGTTTTCGGATGAGTGTTTCGGATGAGGGTTGTTCCGAATGAGTGTTGTTCCGGATGAGTTATTCTAGATGAGTGTTATTTCGGATGAGTGTTGTTCCGGATGAGATAAGTGAGGTGTCTATATAAAGAGGTTGAGATCTCTTATTTTTAGGTTTAGGGTTCATTCCGTCAGCCACCGCAGAGAGAGAGAGAGAGAGAGAGAGAGAGAGAGAGAGAGAGAGAGAGAGAGAGAGAGAGAGAGAACCCTCTCCTCATCGTTGTTGTGATGATTTGCATGGGTGAACGACGTCTAGCATGAGAGCAAAAGCAAGAAGGATTCTTTTGAGGTAGGGATTCCGTTTTTCTTGAACCTATTCTAGGGTAGATCTTATGGTAGTCGATTTGTAGACTATATATGTTTATATATATATATATATATGAATTCATATAGGTGTGATATCCTATATGAATGTTGGCCTTCAATGGCAAGTTATGTTTGGGTATGATGATGAGTCCGAGGTCTAGGGATTTTCAGGTTCGTTCGTGTGGCATTGGACCTTGGAAGCCGTTGGGGTGTCTGCGCAATTCGTTCAGCGGTTGAATTCATTAGGGTTGGTTCCGCGGTAGGGCCTCATGGGGAAACCTCGGGGTTTCTGAGGGAGTCATGTTTGAGAACATAATAAGTGGATATGATAATAATGGTTTGGGTGATGGTTGTTGAATACATGTGTTATTTGATGTAATGTGAATGTATGTTATTGTGTTGTGCTTGTTAATGTGCTATGTGAGACTGTGGAGCATGTGTGGTTGTGGTTGTGGTAGCCTGTGTGGCTGTGGCTGTGGAAATGGTTGTACGTGCCTTCGTGGCTTGTTTGTATGTTGACATATTTATAAATGTTGATTATAACCTGTTTATATATTATCGCCACGACACTACACTTGTGCACGTTGACATGTAGATGCTAGGAGTATGGGATGGGTTGAGGAGACATGATCCCTACTAAGTTGTGGTTGCTCACCTCTCCTGCTGTGTTTTGTTTGTTTTTAGGAACCTATAGGCGTTAGGTGGGAACACCAAGGTGGAAGACTGAGTTATTTGTTGTGTTTTGTTTTATGTTATTTTGAGGGAATTAATATAACCCCAATGAGGGAAACATGTAAAAGCTTTTTTAAATTAATAAAATGATGTGGTTTGTCTTATGGACATCTATTGTGGTTTGATTTTAATAAAGTTATGTGATGTCTTGTGGTATTATTTATCTCAACCCCTTGTCCACCGCGTGGGTAAAGGGGAGTCACGAATCGGTTTCTTCGGGTTGGAAATCCGGGGCGTAACAATATGGTATTAGAGCATGGTCTAGTTGGCCTAGAGTAGTGAGCGGATTTGGTTATCTTGAGTCTTTTGGAGCAGCCTGGAGGGACATGCCTGATCAACATGTTCCTCTTTAAGCCTCTAAGGTGTACTTAGGGTAGTCCAGTCCTGTTGTAGGATTTGCAAGCATTGGCATTAGGGCACTAGTTGCATTTGTTGCTTATGTGTAATTGCATGGATAAATGGTTTGAACGTGATAAAGTGTTAATTGTGTAACTTTGATTTTTGTGATGACTTGAGCATGACTACAAGGAAAAGTACTTGTGTTATGAGTTGTGTGCTTGTGGGATTGATGCTTGTGCAATGTGAATTAGTGAGAACTGCAATGTGTACAATGTGTATAATGCAATGTGCTAATTGAATTGATAAATGGGGTAGAGGTAGTGACACGCGATAGATTTCGAATGCATTTTGACGATTGTGTTCCTTACTTCGTGTAGTAAGAATGTCACCGAGGAGAGCGACGTATGCGTCTGGGACAGTGGCTGATGAGTCATCTGCCGATGAGGGTCTAGGTGCGGGGCAACCCGTGGGAGGAAATGCACTGCTGTTGGCACAACTACAAGAGGGCATCCGATAGGAAGTCCAAGAGCTGAGGGAGGGTATCCGGCAAGAGGTTCGGGAGGAAGTGTGCCATGAGATTGCAGCACAGCAGGTGGTGCCACCACCACCAGTGGGGGAGTTACCTTGTGAGCGTGAGAGTTCGCTAGGTGGCATACCGATTCATCGTGTAGAGGATGACATGGTGACGAGATTCTGTAAGGAACAACCGCCGAGATTTAAGGGAGAAGTGGATCCAGTGGTGGCTAAGCACTGGTTGAGGCAGATTGAGCATGTGTTCTCCTTTTTTCTACCCCGGGAGGAGGATAAGGTGAGGCTGGCCATTCGGCAGCTAGAGGGTAATGCCTTAGAGTGGTGGCAGAGTGTCGCGGGGAGCCGTGCAGTGCAGTTCATGGTTTGGGAGGAGTTCTTGCAGCTCTTCCATGATGAGTTCTTTCCCGAGTCATTGAGGGAAGAATTTGGCAGCTTCAAGCAGGGATCGAGGACAGTGCCTGAGTATGAGCGGGAGTTCCAGAGCTTGAGTAGATTTGCTCGTGAGACTATGGCAAAGGAGGACCTAAAGGCCCATAAGTTCACCTTGGGTCTCCGGCCAACCCTTAAGCAGAGGATGTCGATACTGCGGTTGAGGACCTATGCTGAGGTTGTTGAAACAGCTCGTATAGATGAGAGGGAGCTGGATGATGAGAGGCAGGCCCACCAAGGTCGTCAATTGCAGGGTGGGTCTGACTGTGATTCAGGGTCCAAGAGGCCCAAGACTGATGAGGGAAGCAGTAGTTCCTTCCGCAATAGGGGTCAACCATCAGTAAACCCAGGGAGGTTCACCTTTGGCGGCAACAGACATGGAGGTTTAGGAGGAGGCCTCCCTAGCAGTTGTCATTATTGTGGGAAGCAAGGCCATTTCAAGAGGGAGTGTCCCAAGAAGGACTGCGATGCAAGAGCTGTGGACGAGAGGGCCATTTGAGCCGGGTTTGCAAGAGCAACAACAGGGGAGTAGGAGGCATGGCATCCAGCACGAGGAGTGATGCTAGTTTCCGTGCACCAGCAAAGAGACCAGTTCGTCAGTGGCAGGCTAGTCAGGCAAGATCTAGCCAGTCCCGACCTCAAGGGAGGCCAGAGCGATAGCAGACTGATGCTGGAGGCAGTCAGGGCAGGAACCGCCCAGTGAGTGAGCCTAGTGGCACGGGCCAGGAGAGGGTGTTTGCACAGAATGTGACACCCTGGAGAAGGTTGAGCTACCACCTCCACCAGTGGAGGGTGGGGCAGGACCATCGATGGTTAGAGGTACCCTTTTTTTAAAGACCCATACCTAAGTGAGGTTGGAAGCTAGGTCTGAATAGAGTTTAGAATATTTCTTCGACAGTGTGGCCTTAGCGTGAGCGTTGAGTTATTATTAATATTATTTCAATATTCGGAGTTTATTAATATGCGTTGTTATTATTATAATTATTTTAATATTTTGGGTTTACAATTATTATGACGTTAATATTATTAATATAATTATTTAAATATTTGAGTTGTTCTTATAATAATTAGTATTAGAGTTGGGAATATCTATTTGAGTTTATTATTACATTGGGATTATTATTATTACTGCAAATATTTTAATATTGAGACTATTAATATTAATTATAACGTTATTATTATTAATTATTATAATGAATTATTATTATTATTATTATTTAGTGTTAGTATAAATGGGGGAACCTAGGGTGAAACCCTAGGTTCGTTGTGCATGCACAGAACTTGGCAAGGGAAGAGTAGAGGGTTTGGAGCAATTCTATTGACCATTCGATCCTTCAATTCTGGTAAGTGATTCTTGATTCCCCGTTATCATACGGTATGATCACGGACTGTTAGAGAAAAACATATTTGATTTTCTTAGTATGCGTACGCGTATACATAATTAACGTTTGATTATATATATATATATATATATATATATTGTGTGTGTGTGTGTGTATACGTGCTCATTCGACTGCTATATGGGAAGGGGTTCGTCTTCTGCACCTGTACATGCTCGTTCGTCTGTGTATAAGGTTTAGGCGGCTGACTATTTTCGTCCAGCATGGCTTGCTCGATTTCTGCAGAAAGAGTCGTATTCCATGCTTGCATCCATCACTCTTCTTTTTATATATTTTATTATCACCATTAACAACACGTTCTAGTCCAGGCCTAATTGGTTTGGTCCTCTGCACCGCATGTTCGCAAGCGCACCTCCAGCGTGGGGGGGGGGGGGCGGCGACGCCGTGCCGTCCCAGCCGTTCAGTAGCTAGCCTTGGTGGCTGTTTGGTTAATATTATATATATATATATATATATATAAATTGTTTGGGTTGATATTATTGTTAATGTAAATCTCGAGTTTGATATTATTAGTTAAAAATATCGATTACTACTTGGGTTAATTTAGTTAGTTTAATTAAATAATATCGGATTTGTTGTTATCAGTTTAGTGATTTAATTATCATTTGTGGCATGATATTGTTAGTTTAACGTTTACATGAAGTTACAAGATATGATACCAGACATTGAAATTATTACTTGTTGGGTGCATATGGATTTGGTGGTGGAATTGTTTGGGTTAACCATGGGTCCCACTTAGGGCTAGTAAGAGGCCGCGGGTCTCCTATATGGCTGGTAACCCAGGTCCCTTATGTGGCTGGTTGTCGTTAGGGACACTGCGGGTCCCACATATGGCTATCAGGAGGTGACTGGGATACTTGGAGTTAATGGCGGGAATTCCCGAAAAAGATGAGTTATTGGATTTGAACTATTACGATTGTTTGGTGACATGATGCCTTGTCTTATGATTTGATATAATTTAACTATAATAGAATATAGAACTACACTAGCACAAGCATGCACTAATCATATAGACCTAGGAGTTGGAGATCACCTACTGGGCATTCGTGCTCACCTTACTTTACTTCTATTTCCTACAGGTTGTAGGGAGTAGCTGTTGGAGCCATAGCAGAGCAGGTCGGGATATCTTTGTGTAGGATTTCTTTTATAGACTTTGTTTACTTTCTATTATTTATTTATTTTCCGAACAAGGGTCCGTGACGGTTGTATGTACCTTTCGGTGGAACTGATTTGTGAGTTGTTTGGTGTGTTGGACTTTTATGTGGATTGATTGCACTGTTATGCTCATTTATTAAATTTTGGATTTATCACATTGGCGTACAGTTTTACCCCTGTTGTAGTATTGTACAGGTTTGGATCAGTCACCAACCCCACGACTCTTGAGTGGGCGTGGGGAAGTTGCGTTCCTGGTTTTGTGTGTTTCAGAATTTGGGGGCGTGACACTTTTGATCTCTCGTACGCTTGTTTTTGTTCTCTTTGATACGGGTGTATCTTGTTCATTTGTTGTTGAGCTTCTGATTGATGGATTGGGATTAGTATGTGTTGAGGCAGCGAGACCCCTAGTTGTTGAGTCTCTGGTGGGAGGTCTGATTGAGGTAAGGCGTGTTTGTCGTGACTATGTGTTAACCATAGGAGATGTGGAGCTTAGCTTTGATTTGCATGTGATACCATTGCGGACGTTTGACCTGATCTTGGGTATGGATTGGCTCATGGCTTTTCAGGCCAAGATAGATTGTTATCGGCGGAGTATATCATTCGTGTCACTTGCGGGTATTTCTTGTACCTTACAGAGGGAGTGGGATTGTGAGGCGAGTCGAGCTGGGCCAGTGATGGACCAGTGGGGTGTCATTACCCACAGGTTGGCAACCCTAACCTTTGCTGAGGAGGGAAGAGTGGGAAAGAGGATGTGGCCAATAGTTTTTGACCAATTTTAGGATGTCTTTCCTGAGGAGTTGAGGAGTTTACCACCTAAGAGGAGTGTGGAGTTCACTATTGAGTTGGTACAGGGGACTGGTTCGATTTCCCAAATGACTTATCATATGGGGCCAACTGAGTTGAGGGAGCTGTAGGTCCCAAAGTGAGTCTAGAGGAGGGGGGGGGGTGAATAGACTTTCTTCGTTTGCGGAAGCTAGATTGTTAGCTGGTTTTGGATTACTCTACAGATGATTATGATGGATGTATTTATGTAGAAGACGACAATAGTATTATTAGTGATAACGTGAGTGATGATGAATTATTGGACAAAACTGAGATAAAGATAAATGCTCTCTTCTCAACAGATCTCAGTTATGAAAGTGGTGGTTAATGATAGATCGATGTGTGGAAAAACAACACAGAGATTTGACTTAATGAAAGTGCTGGATCTTTGATGAACAAGAGGTTCTTAATGATCAGAGAGATTACTCTTGTTCTTAGTTCAACACGGCGCACAGCACTCCTTTTGTATTTCTCACAGCGTCTCTCTCTTTTGTTATTGGAACTCACTTTAATAGGTTCTGTAAAGGATTGTTTATATCAAGTGTGTCAGAGGCATTTTCTTGTGTACTGTGTGTTTCCTTCTTTTGAGAGAGAGATTAAACTCACAATTTTGTCGTTAATTGCGTGAGAGATATATCTTTAAGATTAAAGTGCTCGTGTGCCATGATGTCCATCCCGACAGACTGACTTCCCGCCACTGAAAATGCGGAATATCAGGGGATGGGTTGATCTGCTCTGATTTACAGATCAGATGCCCATACTGCATTTTTGGCATGCAGTCGATCTTGGCCGTTCATCTGTGGATGGTAGTTGGCAGCAATTAATGCATCATTAAATGCGCTCAACTGCTCGGGACGGCACAGGCTTACTGTACAAACCCTAGCCGACAATATTGCTAAGTGGCTGTGATTAGGGTTGTAAGTTTGCCTCTGAGGTGGATGCCTCGTAGGTTAGGAGACTCGAAGTTTCAGCTAGCACCTGTAGAGAGTTGCGAAGTCTTGCTTAAGGCTTTATGGTGTTTCTGCGAGTCTACGACTCACATCTTCGAGTTTTCGAGGCTGGAGGTTAAGTTGGATTAGCCTTTTAGTGTCACTCAGTTAACTAAAGTCTACAACTCTAGCTCTACGGGTCTACGACCTTCGGGTCTCTCAGTTTACTATATTTGACTCGGTGGTCTGAAAATCTTCGACTTTACGAGTCTTCAACTTCGCTTTTCTTCCTTGGTCTTTCACAGAGGTGCATAAACTGAGTTCCTTTATAGCTACGACCCTTTAGCTCCAACTCTCCGCCATCGATCTCCGAGTCTGGAAGTATGGCAATTTCTCTATAGTGACTGTGTCCCTTGAGTCTACGAGTCTACGACTTTACGACTCTTGAGTTACAGTTTCATTTGTTTGCCAGTCTTAACAGCGTCGACTCTTCGACCTTCAACCTACGAGTCTACGAGTCCAGTTTCCTTAACAGTGTTCGAAGGTTTCAACCCTACGACTCTACGAGTCTTCGAGTTAAGTGGCAATTGAAATTAGTTGAAGTGTTTGTGGGGACTCTACGAGTCTACGAGTCTACGAGTCTACGAGTCATTTAGCGTTGGTTACTGTTCTTAACACTGCTTCAACTCTACGAGTCTCCGAACTTCGTTGACGCTTACAGTAACACTGTCTTTTTTGTACCATGACTCTACGACCTTCGACCCTGGATCTACGAGTCGCAATGTTCTGTCACTATTTCGCCTTGAGTCTTCAGACTCTACGAGTCTACGAGTCTCTTGCCAATACGTCCTATGACAGTTTCACTTCTACGAACTTTGACTCTCCGACCCTACAGCTGTCGGTTCTTCGAGTCTCCGGGCTTAGACTATTTATGGCAGCTTCATCAAATCCTATATTTCCAACAATCTCCCCCTATTTAATGTAAGCTGACGACATGTATTTGTGTGAAGTCTGAGACTACAAGTTTTATGGGCAAATTTAGATTAAGCAGAAGATGTCTTTGCCTATAAAGAATTTGAAGGAGTGTGAAAAGGGTTAGCGAGAAATGAATACTCCCTCGTAGGCCGGAAAGCTGCATTTGCTGGCGAGAACTCCCCCTGCGAGCTGGCTCCCCCTGAGATGAAGACTCCCCCTTTCTGGGGTGAGGAACAAGCACCAGAACATAAATCGAGGGGAGCAAGGGAATAAGTTACAGAATAGCAGACACAGAGAGCAAAGACATATAGAAAAGATAACTGACAAAACAATAAGTACACAAACAAGTGAAAAGCAAGTGATACAGTGTACATGTAATTAGAGTACAGGACAGTTAGGGGTTAAATTCAGAGTACAAGACACTCTGTGTAAATAGAAAAACAACAACTTGCTCGCGCAGGAGTTGAGCAGGAGTCAAGTTTAACGAGGCCGCTCAACTGCTCACACGATCAAATTCAGGCACGAGAGCTCGAAACCCGTTGGTAGTCAGGATGCGAATGTAATGGCAAACATAAAAGCCACAGCTGTGAGCATCATCCTGACTAGGAACGCCTTGCTTGACTCGCGTGATGTCCATCGGTTTGGTGAGAGGATATCCACCACACCCATGTGAAGAACCCTACATGACACGGGTGAGAGTGCGATTGAACTCACGAAGTTGTTCACGGCGATGGATGAGTAAGGTACTGGGTTTGGAGTCGAAGATGACGATCCTTTGGTTCTTGAAGTCGATGTCGAGAAGAAACCAGTGCGGGGATGTTGACAAGTACGGAATTAGCACATGGTCTACCTCATCCTAGGGAAGGAAAGAGTTCTCATATCTGCGACCTTGGATAATCTCGAGCATAGCTGCATCATCGATCAGCTGAGCCTGCATGATCGGCAAACAGAGTTCCATCCTGGTACCGCGGCGGATGTGAGGAGGTAGCTTCGCGAGAAAGGACTTCTGGGCGAAGATGAACTGAGTCATCTCCAGGTTATCCATTTCCTCACCGTCATGAAGTAGGCGACACAGGTCAGGTCCAGTGAAGAAGGCTTCATAGCCGCATGGCCTTGCAGTGGTATCCCCAACAACATAAGTGTTGAATGCAGCCAGTTCAACTGAGGTGCCTCCAGTAGTCACAATGCGAGGTGGGGCTAGAGGTTGTTCAGTAGTGGTAGTGGTTGGCTTGACGGGTGAGGCAGGCATGGTATACTCAGCCGTACTAGGATGTGATGTTGAAGGACCTGGCTGTGTGAAAGAGGATGGTTGGCAGGGAGCAGCAGACTGCTTCTTCATGCGGGTGGCAATTGGAACATCATCATCATCATCAGAGTCTGAGATGACCGTAGTTCTGTGTGCGCGCTTTTTGCCCCCGTGTGTAAGTAGCAGTAGACTGAGGTAGTGAGTGACTTGGAGGAGGTGCGGTTGGCTGTGGAGTGTCAACTGGTTCAGGTGCAAGCCAATCTGATGGTTGTGGGAGAGTGCTTTTGACAGTGAGGGATATCTCACCACTGGCAAGACGATGACATTCTGATAGAATAGCTCCCAGAGTTATACTGAGTCCTTTGTATTGTCTCTGGTAAGCTCCCTTGAGGTCTTTACAGTGCTCTTCCAGATGTCTAAACCCATCAGTGGTTGCACTTATGAGGGATGTCATTTCTTGCTGCACCTTGTCAAGGGTACGATCTGATGATTCAACTTGCGTTCGTACCTCTTCCATGCTGGACTCCATAGTAGCCAGACGTTCCTCAAAGGCCTGAGAGACTGAAGCTTTCTAGATGCCAGAAGACATCAGTTTCTTGATGACCTTGCTGGCCAGAATATCTACTTCTTCAGCCGACAGAGAACGTGAGTGAGACGCAGCTGGTACTGGAATAGCCATAGTGATGTTGGCTGCGAACTCCTCACTTACCTGAGTGGCCACCTGATGAACTGTATGCACAGATGGTGTGGCCATCCCAGTCCCTTCCACAATCTCAAGAACTTGTGGGACAGCTCCTGCCTCGGAGTCACTAGCTGTAGCATCAAGATTTTTTTCTTTATCTGCTTCTTCATCCACTGCAGTTGGTGCCAGCTCATCCTCATGGCCTGCTGTGGTAGGTGAGTCCACCATGATGGGAGATGGGGCAACCATGGATACTACTTCCACTGAGTCTCGTCTTACCAGACCCTGATCAACCAACCAACTAATCAGATGGTCTCTATCTACCATCTGCTTTCCAAAGGCGATCCATGCCTTTCGCAAATCAACGGGAGTCATATGAGCCTTGGCATACTCCATATAATATTCTTCCAGCTCAGACTCTCCAAGAGTGCTCAACAGTACAGGTGTAGTATCCCTATCTTCTGGGGTTTCCTGTGCTGGAGTCTGCTCTCCAACTGCAGGTTTTCTTACTTCTGCAGTATCCTTGGGCAGTTCGACAGTAGGGTTTTCCTCAGGTGTAGAATCTGTGGGGAGATGAGTTCTGGCAATATTCTCCACCACTTCAGTTATATGCACTGTTGCGGCAGATGCAGAGGAGTCCCTGGAAGTCGGTGAGACATGAACCGGTTGTCGTGGTATTTGAGCTAGGGCTCGTACAGAGCTGGCTGTGTCTTCCGCACGACTTCTTGCACCTGACTCAGTCCTTCTCATTGACTTGATCTCCAGCCGACCATCCTCATAAATACTTTTAAATATGTATTTGGTCGGCAGTGGCACTGAGGGCCTATTGCAGAATACTTCAGGATGCAAAAACCTAAGGACTTTGGTGAGAATAAGTCCAAAGTGTCCTTTCTTGGTCTTGATCATGGAGTGTATTTGTGTTCCCCAGTCTACTCGTCTGCTTTATAGAACACTACACATGATCTTCATCTGCTCATGACTTGCAGAGTCATGAGCTGTCTTCTTGCACAATAGGCACTGTCCAGTGACTATCAGAGTCGCTAGTGCCTGACCGGAGAAACCCATCTTCAGGGCTCCCCGACCTTGCTTTCCGGGATCGGAGTATCCAAGGAAAGACTTACATTCTTTTCTAGAGAGATTGGGGAGAGGATCAAAGTTACCTTTTGGGAGAGGGAGTGCATCTTGAATTGTTTCGGCAGAGATACGAATCTCCACTCCACGTACAGTTCCCACCAGGTCGTCTCCAGCGAGTGCCATGGTCTCGTATAATTCCGAGACATCGTCTATCAGTAAGTCTTGCATCCCTGAGCAGACGGATGTAATACCGGTTTCATCGAGGCGATTTCTGAATTCGTCCAGCCAGCTGACTCTGGCGTCACCTATGGCTTCCCAGTCTATGATGAATCCCGGGACGATGTTGTGTAGGTTGTCTGCCATCGATGTGCTTGGTTCTGCCATTGAGCTTGTAGAGAGAGAAAGAGATACTCGTAGAGAGTGATTGTAAGCTTCGAAGGTGGTCAAAAGGGAGAGGAAGAGAGAAAGAGACAGAGTCGAAAAGAGAGAGAGAGAGAGAGAGAGACCTAGGGTTAGGGTTCAAGTGTGAAAACGATGAACATACCTTTGGGCTCCATCTCCATCATTGACTTATATATGGGGTGAGAAGCATACCGTAGAAGTCCCAGACTTTGTCGGTTAGTCTTCAGGTCCGCGTTCTTTCCTCTGACCCGTCTCTTTAACTTCCAGATCCACCCATTGGAAGATTCAAGCGATATGTACACGTCACCCCTTATGTCGGTGTGTAGGTTCCCTTTTAAGTGCACAGTGACGCGCTAACATGTCTACGAGGCTTGAATAGTAAGTGACAGACTCCGTCTCGCTATGAACTTTGAACTGCAATACTACGAGGCTGAATGCTTCGAGGCTACGACCCTCAAAGCTTCGAGGCAGCAGTTTTCAATCCCGCATTTCTTCGATGTAGTTGCTTCGAGGCAGCAGTTTTCAATCCCGCATTTCTTCGATGTAGTTGCTTCAAGGTCGACTACGAATGCAGCGAGCGGTGGATTTCTCTGGACTTTTCAACACTTAACAACACACATGAGATGCATATGGCAATTCACATGACATGATTCATGATGAACAGTGTTGCGAGTGGAATTGAAATTACATATCCAGAGCTTGGTTTACTTCAACCGTAATGTCTGATTTACATGTATGGCAACTGTATCACTACCATTGAAGTCTCCATTTACCTTAGAAATGATTAAGTATATCAACATACATCATCATGTGTCAGAAGGTGATCACTATGTTAACATAACATCCAGCAAACCATGATTTATCTATTTTAACAACCATGTCATAAAACTTGAGTCTTCTCACTTTTCAGCAAAACTCACTTAGTGGAGGCCTCACCCTCTCACTCTCGGATCAGCATGTGAGCTTGATTCAGGAACTATCATTACACTATGTAAGTAAGCTCATGGTCAACCGAATCTTATCACAACCCTGATCCAGTAATATTTTCAGTTCAGCATAGATGACTTGAGAGACAGGATGGCCCTATTGAGAATCAGAACACACACTCTATCATTGTAAGATTTTCAACACAACAAGGTACAGGTAGAGTTTGGAGTTTGATCATTCAGCTGGTCTGTGTGAGTTATCTCTTTTCTTTTGTGTAGCATAATTTTTCGGTGCTTATACATGAGTCTTTTTACAAGGATAGAGCTCAACACAGTATCTTTTTGAATCACATGATCATACATTTTGATCTCCAACTATTACTCTAACAGAGACACAATCTGGGAATAGTGAGGACCCCTAAGATAGGCAATCATCTATTGTCTATTATCACTTTGCCTTTTTCACCTTGCCTTTTTCACCTTGCCTTTTTCAGTAAAAGGTAGTGGCTCTTCTTGAGTAATAGGCTTTTTATGATTCTCAAATACTACAGTCTTAGTCATCCTTTGAGCATTAAATCATTGAGGATCCTTTCTGTGCAGGCCAACAACACCATGAGATACAACAGTTCCTGTTAGTTAATGAATGCAATGCCACACAGGTGATATTCTCTCAGAATAAATTAACAGATAATGGGAATATCTTCTGATGAAAAATAAAGGAGATTGCACTCATTTCACTCACGACTTGAGGGTTTATGACAGGTTGCACAAAAGAGTTGAATCAGGTTCAGAGGTAACAAGTTTCATCCATATGATTTCTCACTTTCTAGCAGCAGATATGCATGAATCACACATAATCATTTCTAATTTTCATGAAGACATCATCAGTTATTAACAGTGTCATACTTATGTTTATCGCACAGATAATTAGGTTGAGATGAAACACAAGACATGCAGTGAGTCTTATGAATTTAAATCTAACATGCCAAGTTTTGTCAGAAGTTCACTGAACCTGGTTTCTTGCAGAGGTTTGGTGAATATGTCGGCAAGCTGGTCATTAGTGGATATATACTCCAAGGAAATGTCTTTCTTGAGCATATGATCACGTATAAAGTGATGTCTTACTTCAATGTGCTTGGTTTTGGGATGCATGACAGGATTGTTTGAAATTGCAATGGCACTTGTATTGTCACAATACAGAGGAACGGCCTTCAGATCAAAACCATAATCTGATAGTTGACTGGCCATCCAGAGCAATTGAGCAACAACTTCTGCGCAAAGAATATATTCAGCTTCAAATTGTAGAGGTTGAAACTGAATTTTGTTTCTTGCTAAACCAGGATACAAGTCTATTGCCTAAGAGTTGGCATGTTCCACTTGTGCTCTTTCTATCAATCCTGCATCCGGCAAAGTCTGCATCTGAATATCCTCTCAGTTTAAAGTCAGACTCTTTTGGATACCATAGTCCCAAATTCTCAGTTCCCTTCAGATACCGCATGATCCTCTTGACATGAGACAAGTGGGATTCCTTGGGATTAGCTTGGTATCTGGAACAGATGCATGTTGCAAACATTATGTCAGTCTGTTAGCCGTCGGATACAAGAAGGATCCAATCATGCTTCGTATTCCGAAATATCCACCTCCTTGCCTGCTTCATCCATATCCAGTTTGGCGTTTGTAGGAATGGGAGTTCTCATGTGAGTCACATCGGTCATCTTAAACTTCTTGGAATCTCCTTCGTGTATTTGGTTTGACCGATAAAGATCCCATCCTCTAACTGCTTGACCTCCAATCCAAGGAAGAATGAGAGTTCTCCCATCATACTCATTTCATATTCACTTTTCATCAGATGAGAGAAATCTTCACATTGCTTCTTGTCCCTTGATCCGAATATGATGTCATCCACATAGATTTGGACTATCAAGGGTGATCCTTTTCCTTCCTTGAGAAACAGTGTGGGGTCAATCCTACCTTTTCTGAACTTATTTTTAATCAGAAATTCTGACAGTGTTTCATACCATGCTCTAGGAGCTTGTTTTAGTCCATAAAGAGCCTTTTTCAATTTGTATACCTTGTGCTCTTGGTTTGGCTCTAGAAATCCAGGTGGTTGTTCAACATAGACTTCTTCTTGGAGGTCTCCATTCAATAAAGCACTCTTGACATCCATCTGATAAACTTTGAAGTCCTTGAATGCTGCATATGCTAAGAACATGCGAATGGCCTCCAGGTCTAGCAACCGGTGCAAAGGTTTCATCATAGTCGATTCCTTCTTCTTGTCCGTATCCTTTTGCAACTAGTCTGGCCTTGTTTTCGATTACAACACCATCGTATCAAGTTTGTTTCTGAAAATCCATTTCACGCCAATGACTTGCTGTGATCTGGGCCTGTTGACCAACTCCCATACTTTCTGTCTTTTGAACTGATTTAATTCTTCTTGCATTGCATCAATTCAGTGGTGATCCAGAACTGCGTCATTTACTGATTTTGGCTCCACTTGTGATAGGAAACACATATATAGGTTTTCATGAAGTGTGGCAGCCCTTGTTTTAACTCGTGCAGCAGGATCTCCAATTATCAGTTCAAAAGGATGGTCCTTTAACTTTCTTCTTGCCTTTGGAAGGTCTTCTCTTTCTTCATGATGAATGCTCAATTGCTTGATGTCAGGTTCTTGGGCTGGTAGAAGTGGCAGAGTCTGAACAAGTTGAATGTTAGAGTCATGATTTTCTGTTGATTTTTGACTTGGTTCAGCAGCAACCGGTTCAGCTCTTTGCTCATCAGGTTCAGGTACATCTTCCATAGTTTCTGTTGTCGTGGGCTTATCTGTGTCCTGATCTTCTACAATGACAATGTCCTGCACTTCATGTACATTTGGATCTCCTTTCTGCATTCCATGGTTAGTCTCATCAAAAGAAACATGAATAGACTCTTCAACAACTTTGGATCTTCTATTAAATACACGATAGGCCTTGCTAGTCATGGAGTATCCAACAAGATATCCATCATCTGATTTGGCGTCAAACTTGTTCAAGTAATCATTGCCATTGTTTAGAATATAGCAAGTACACCTGAAGATCCTTAGGTGACCAATGTTTGGTCTCCTTCCCTTCCATAACTCATAGGGTGTTTTCATGGCTCGTTTGTTAATTAGAGTTCTGTTTTGTACATAACAAGCAGTGGCAACAGCTTCAGCCTATAAGGATTTTGGGAACTGAGCTCCTGTCAACATGGTTCTAGCTGCTTCAACCAATGTTCGATTCTTTCTTTCAGCTACTCCATTTTGTTGTGGAGTTCTTGGTGCTGAGAAATTGTGCTAGATACCATGTTTAGTACAAAACTCTAACATCTCAGAAAAGTCAAATTCCTTGCCATGATCGCTACGAATGTACTTAATAGAGAGACTTTTAACATTAGTAACCCAATTGAAGAGTTCAACCAGATTCTCAAAAGTTTCAGTTTTGTTTTTGAGAAACATGACCCAAGTGTATCTGGTATAGTCATCTACTACTGCAAGAAAGTATCGTGCACCAGATAGGGAAGACACATTTATTGGTCCACATAGATCCATGTGCAGAAGTTCAAGTGGTTGTGTGATTGAGGTTTTATCTATACTCTTAAAAGAATATTTAACCTGCTTACCCCAGTGACGGTCCCTACAAGGGTGTTCTTTCTCATAAACATGCTTGGGTAAGCCCTCAACCAAATCTAGAGATGCCAGTTTAGACATGGTTTTAAAGTTTAAATGGCCAAATCTCTTATGCCACAACCAACTGATATCAGGTGAAGCTTTGGACAGAAAACAAATTGGTTCATCAGATTGAGTATTGCCAAAGACCAACTTGTAGACATTGCCTTGTCTGTGTCCAGTTAGCTTCACTTGATTGGAGAGGGAATCCATAACTGTGCAGGTGTGTTTAGTGAACAACACTTGATAACCTTTGTCACACAATTGACTTATGACAACAGGTTATGTTTAAAACCTTGGACAACAGATACATTCTGAATGGACACAGAACCATTAGTGAGAGTACCCTTACCAACAATCTTACCCTTTTTATTGTCCCCGAAAGTGACAGATAAAGCTGCAACCTCCCTTACTTCACTCAATAGAGAGGCATCATCTGTCATGTGCACAGAACAGGCACTGTCTAGATACCACTGGCTGGAATTGATCTTTTGTTTCAGGTAGCTACTTTCAGCTCCAGGTACCTGTTCTTGAACATAGAGCAACTAAGTCTTGGGGGCCCATTTAAGCTTGGGCTTTGGGTGAGTGCAATCTGTAGTTGGTAATTTACGTTTCCAATAAGAAGGGGCAGATTTAACTTTCGATGCTAATCTTGGTGATCCTTCATTGGAGTTATTAGCAGGATTAGCCTTTAAATCTTCAGCACGTTTTCCTTCCTTATTGTTATCTTTGGCAGCTTTAGTAGGCACATGTTTGATGGTTTTCTTCACGGGTTTGGTTTTTAAGTCTTTTGAGGGGATATCCTGTGTGTGCCTGGTGTGTTTCTTCCTATCAAAGTTGTTGTGGCATTGCAAATTGTTAGTGAAATTAAGCTATTTAGGATTTACCTTGATTTCTGTTGTAATCTCCTTCCTAAGGTACTCAGGGTAGAATCTGCACCGATAGGAGAGGTGTCCAACTTCACAGCAGATGGGGCATTTGACAGGTTTAGGTTGAACACTCTGTCTCACGGGTTTTGCTGGAGTGTTAAGAGGTTTCCTAGGTTTTCTCACATATCCTAGACCGTTCTTAACTCTTCCATCAGAGACAAACTTAGGCGGGAAGGCAGCAGCCTTGCTGGATGAACCAGTCTCAAATGTTGTAAGGTGTCTACTTGGTTTTCTCTCTGAGATAACTACACCCTTACCCTTGCATTGGGATGTAGAGGACAAGTTGACTGATGGTTCAGCTTTCAGTTCTTTCTTAGCAACTACTGCATCACTGTCCTGAGATGCAACAGTACCCAGGTCTTTGAGTTCGGGTGTTACTGGTTTGGGTGAACTAGCAACAGCCATTGATACCTCCTTTCCACAATCAACGAGCACACTGCTGGCAGGAACAAAGCCAGCAAGACACTTGGTCTGTACAGGGTAGGTTTGGGCCTTGGCTATTTGGTCTTCAGAGACTTAAGGCTAGACCTTTAACATATGGAGTAGTCCTAAAGTGGGCGGCAATCTCAGCAGAGTCTTGCCACTTTTGACTGATTAGTCTTTCCTTTTCCAGTTCTGCTTTGGTTTTAGCTAGTTCCTTTTCAAGCCTATCGATATCTTTATTTGCCATTTTTAGTTGACCAGCTTTGTCCAAAAGATCATCGTGTGTGCTTCTCATCTCACTCACTTCAGCTTTTAATCTTCTCTCTGTTCTTTCATAATCATCTATAAAGTCTCTATATTCACATGAAAGCCGTTCCAGTTTAGAATAGTATTTTTCTTTGTCAGCTTTCATAGGAAGAAATTGTTCCTCCATTTCTTTAAGAGCTCTATAGGTATCTTCATATTCAATATAAAGCTGTTCATAAGTTCTTACCTTGAGGGGAGGTGAATGGTCAGCCATGAAACAGATGAGACCTTTTTCCTTCTTCTCATCATCTGATGATTCTTCCTCCTCCTCAGTTTCACTGTTAAACTTGTTAGTGACAAGAGCCTTCTTCCTCTTGTCATCCTTTCTGCTTGAGGAGCCTTTGGTTTTCTTCTTCTGCTCAGCTGCCTCCTTTTTCTCCCTCTTCAGCTTATAACAGTCAGCAGCGAAATGGCCGGGCTTGTTACAATGATAACATTGCAACTTGTCCTTATCTTTTCCCTTAGAGAAAGATAAGGAAGGTTGCCTTGCTTTCCTTCTGTAGTTCCCCCTTCTCTTCAGCAGTTTCTTGATCAGAAATGCCACTTCTTCATCTGAGGTACTATCTGAGCCAAGTGTATTAGCTTCATCTTCCTCATCTTCTGAAGATGGTTCCTGTGGTTCGGTAGCAGTCTTAAAAGCAATAGACTTCTCCTTTTTCTTGGAAGGATTTTCAAAGGCCCCAAGCTCTTCTTTTTGCATCTCAAACATCTTGAGGTCCCCATATAGTGCTTCCAAGGCACAAGTCTTCCATTCCTTCAGCTGACGGATGGCTGATGTCTTTATCAGCAGTGTCAAAGGTAGAGATCTCAAAAATTTGTCATTTTTGTCCTTTTGAGAGATCTCAACGTTATACGTCTTCATCCGTTGAATCAGACCAGTGAACCGTTTGTAGATACTGTCTAATGACTCCTTCAGTTCACATCTGAAGGCTTCATACTCTTGTTTGAGCATGGAGATCTTGTTGTCCTGTATTTGCTCATCTCCTTCATATATGAGACAAAGCTTGTCCCATACCTCTTTAGCAGTCTCAAGATCTTGCACATCTGTGAACATGTCATCATCGAGTGCAAAGAAAAGTATGGCTTTTGCCTTGAAACCGAGCTTTACTTTCCTTTGCTCCACCTTAGACCAACTATCTGGATCTTTCGTCATTAGTCGACCTCTTTGCATACTCTTTGGTGTGAAAGGTCCATTCTTTATTGTTTCCCAAAGATAAGTGTCGAGCATGTCTAGGTGAGCTCTCATCCTTACTTTCCATTTTGAAAAGCGTGCGGGTGTGCACATAGGCACTTGGGAGGATGAGCCGGGTAAAACGTCATAGAAGTCTTCTTGTTCTTTCTTGTTGCTGCTGGTACTCGGTTCTTCCTGCTCCTGGTCTCCTGTCGCTCCTTCCTCTGGGACACGACTTGCTTCAATTTCCTCAACAGGAACTGGAGCTTGCTCGGGAGCTGGAGCTGCACTGCTGGAATCCATGTCAGCTAGTAAGGATCTCTACAGAGTAGTAGAACTTGCTCTGATACTAATTGTAGGTCCCAAAGTGAGTCTAGAGGGGGGGGGGTGAATAGACTTTCTTCGTTTGCGGAAGCTAGACTGTTAACTGGTTTTGGATTACTCTACAGATGATTATGATGGATGTATTTATGTAGAAGACGACAACAGTATTATGAGTGATAACGTGAGTGATGATGAATTATTGGACAAAACTGAGATAAAGATAAATGCTCTTTTCTCAACAGATCTCAGTTATGAAAGTGGTGGTTAATGATAGATCGATGTGTGGAAAAACAATACAGAGATTTGACTTAATGAAAGTGCTGGATCTTTGATGAACAAGAGGTTCTTAATGATCAGAGAGATTACTCTTGTTCTTGGTTCAACACGGCGCACAACACTCCTTTTGTATTTCTCATAGCGTCTCTCTCTTTCGTTATTGGAACTCACTTTAATAGGTTCTGTAAAGGATTGTTTATATCAAGTGTGTCAGAGCCATTTTCTTGTGTACTGTGTGTTTCTTTCTTTTGAGAGAGAGATTAAACTCACAATTTTGTCATTAAGTGCGTGAGAGATATATCTTTAAGATTAAAGTGCTCGTGCGCCATGATGTCCATCCCGACAGACTGACTTCCCGCCACCGAAAATACGAAATGTCAGGGGATGGGTTGATCTGCTCTGATTTACAGATCAGATGCCCATACTGCATTTTTGGCATGCAGTTGATCTTGGCCGTTCATCTGTGGATGGTAGTTGGCAGCAATTAATGCATCATTAAATGCGCTCAACTGCTCGGGACGGCACAGGCTTACTGTACAAACCCTAGCCGACAATATCGCTAAGTGGTTGTGATTAGGGTTGTAAGTTTGCCTCTGAGGTGGATGCCTCGTAGGTTAGGAGACTCGAAGTTTCAGCTAGCACCTGTAGAGAGTTGCGAAGTCTTGCTTCAGGCTTTATGGTGTTTCTGCGAGTCTACGACTCACATCTTCGAGTCTTCGAGGCTGAAGTTTTCGAGGCTGGAGGTTAAGTTGGATTAGCCTTTTAGTGTCACTCAGTTAACTAAAGTCTACGACTACAAGTCTGCGACTCTTCGATAGCGCTTAGAGTGACTTCTTCGAGTATAGCTAATCTACCTGTTATTGGAGCTACGAGTCTACGACTCTAGCTCTACGAGTCTATGACCTTCGGGTCTCTCAGTTTACTATATTTGACTCGGTGGTCTGAAAATCTTCGACTCTACGAGTCTTCAACTTCGCTTTTCTTCCTTGGTCTTTCACAGAGGTGCATAAACTGAGTTCCTTTATAGCTACGACCCTTTAGCTCCAACTCTCCACCATCAATCTCCGAGTCTGGAAGTATGGCAATTTCTCTATAGTGACTGTGTCCCTTGAGTCTACGAGTCTACGACTCTAAGACTCTTGAGTTACAGTTTCATTTGTTTGCCAGTCTTTACAGCGTCGACTCTTCGACCTTCAACCTACGAGTCTACGAGTCCAGTTTCCTTAACAGTGTTCGAAGGTTTCAACCCTACGACTCTACGAGTCTTCGAGTTAAGTGGCAATTGAAATTAGTTGAAGTGTTTGTGGGGACTCTACGAGTCTACGAGTCATTTAGCATTGGTTACTGTTCTTAACACTGCTTCGACTCTATGAGTCTCCAAACTTCGTTGACGCTTACAGTAACATTGTCTTTTCCGTACCATGACTCTACAACCTTCGACCCTGGATTTACGAGTCGCAATGTTCTGTCACTATTTCGCCTTGAGTCTTCAGACTCTACGAGTCTACGAGTCTCTTGCCAATACGTCCTATGACAGTTTCACTTCTACGAACTTCGACTCTCCGACCCTACGGTTGTCGGTTCTTCGAGTCTCCGGGCTTAGACTATTTGTGGCAGCTTCATCAAATCCTATATTTCCAATAGGAGCTTCAGAGGCAAATAGAGGAGTTGGTGAACTAGGAGTATATTAGGCCGAGTACCTCACCCTGAGGTGCTCCGGTGCTCTTTGCAAAGAAGGTGGATGGCACACTTCATCTTTGCATTGACTATAGGAAGTTAAATTCGGTGACTGTAAAGAACAAGTATCCATTGCCTCGGATAGATGACTTATGTGACCAGATGAGTGGGGCCCAATGGTTTTCCAAGATAGATTTGCGGTCGGGGTACCACCAGATGAGGGTTAAAGATGAGGACATCCCTAAGACTGCTTTTCGATGCCGGTATGGGCATTATGAGTGGGTAGTGACACCTTTTGGGTTCACTAATGCACCAGCAGTGTTCATGTATCTGATGAACCAGGTTTTTGGTCCATACTTGGATTCTTTTGTGGTAGTGTTTATTGATGATATTCTGGTGTATTTCAAGACTGAGAGGGAGCATGTAGAATATTTGGTAATAGTGTTGCAAACCTTGAGGGACCAACAATTGTATGCTAAGTTTAGAAAGTGTGAGTTTTGGATGCAGGAGGTTCATTTCCTTGGCCATGTTGTGTCAGTTGGGGGTGTTAAGGTGGACCCAGCTAAGATTGAGGCTGTGTCATCGTGGGAGAGGCCAACCAATGTTTTCGAGATTCATAGTTTTCTTGGCTTGGTGGGGTATTACCGTCGTTTTTTAGAGGGTTTCTCCCGTTTGGCAGCTCCTATGACGGCGTTGACCCGGAAGGGAGTGAAGTTTGAGTGGACTGACAAGTGTCAGCAAGTATTTGAGGCTCTCAAAACCTGTTTGACCACTGCACCTGTGTTGAGGTTACCTAGGGAGAACGTCCCATATGAGGTGTATTGTGATGCATCCATGATTAGTTTGGGGTGTGTGCTTATATAGAAACACAATGTGGTAGCTTATGGGTCGGGGCAGGTGAAACCACATGAGCAGAATTACCCTACCCATGATCTTGAGTTGGCGGTTGTCATCTTTGCTTTGAAGAGTTGGCAGCATTACCTTTTTGGGGGAGAAATTTGTGGTGTTCTCAAATCACAAGAGCCTTCAGTACATATTTACTCAGAGGGACTTGAATTTGAGGTAGAGGAAGTGGGTGGAGTATTTGCAGACCTTTAACTTTACTCTTGCCTATACCCCATGCAAGGGCAATGTCATGGTTGATGCATTGAGCTGGTAATTAAGGGAAAACTGATGTGGCAATGAGAGTGTGAGGACCCATGTTTTGAGTTAGTCAAAGTTTTGCCTTCTGAATAGGAACTTTCTAGATTTTGACCTAGTAGATGGGCTCAGATGAATTGGTGTGCAGACCAAAAGATTCTTAGAATGATATCTTCTATCTACCACAGAAGTTTCAGGCCAAACGGACGTGCACGCGAATTGGACCCATTTGGCGTGCAAGGTTTTTATTGCATGGATGTCTTTTACATAATACAAGGAGGCTTGGGGTAAAGTTTGAGTGCATTTGGAGCTGAACGCCAATTGGGGAATTGGCGTTCAAATTGACGTGCAAACATATTTTTGCATGGTTACCTTGGTTTTGTCATTCTAATGATATTTCCCCAAAGGACCATGTTGAAATTATGAGTATTTTGCCCTGTATGGAAGCGGGAAGGTGGTAGCTTGTGTGATCAAAACTACGTCGTTTGGATCCTGGGTTTCGCTAAATCAAAACTATGTCGTTTTGATGTGTGTGGTGTCTATATAATGGTGTTGAGGCTTAGGTTTAGGGTTTAGGGTTTTCTATTTTCTTGTTGCAGCGCGCCAGGAGAGAGAGAGAGAGAGAGAGAGTGAGGGAACCTTCGGATCTTGGCCGTAGAGGTTCTCGTGGGTGGTCGGTGTATCGTAGAAGCTAGAGCAGAGGACGTTTGCAAGGTAGGGACTCCGTTCTTCCCAATCTTTCTCTGTCCTAGTGTATCTGTCCTATACATGCCTATATATATATATGTAAATCCATATAGGTGTGATCTCCTATATGGATGTTGGCCTTCAATGGCATATTGGTTGATTTGATGTTTAGGAGTGGGCTGGAAATCGTTGGGTTGTCCATGCCCACTAGGTGTTTGACAAAATGTTTGTGTGGCTACGCTTACTACGTGTTTGATAATATTCCTGTGTGACTGTTGTATGTTGCGTGTTTGGTTTTAAGCCTGTGTGGCTGGTATATGTTGTTTGTAACCGACTATGTCGGCCGTGTGAACCTTGTTTGTGATATACTCTGTTGAGCAGCACTGCAGTGTTGTATTGAGTTGAGATGTGTTACTAAGTCGTACCTTTGTAACTGATTATATTGTTGTTTGAGATTGATCACCCAAATGTGGTGGGATTGAGCTGAGTTATGGGGCCAGGCATGATAACTGGACCCCTTGAGATTTGGCCAGGACTGCGGTCCTGAGTCTCGGTGTAGCACTCACGACGGTGGGCTAAGTCTACACCCATTCCTGAGGGTAGGTATGGCGCCCGAGGAGGTGGTTGACCATACCTGACTCGGGTGGAAAATGTTGCATTGGTGTCCATGCAACATTCGCCTGGATGTGGTATGTCATGTCGCCGTGGTGGCGGTGTGTCCTCTGCCCTCCAGTGTGGGCTCAGGTAAAAGGTGTGTTACTGGGTGATGTTTGCTGCTTTAGCTTTAGGCACGACACGAGCACAAGCATACACTTGTCATGCATATTGTAGAGTGGGACGGGTCTAGGGAGACTAGATCCCTACTGAGCTATGGTTTGCTCACCCCTCCCATAAACTGTTCTTTTGCAGGGTTTAGCAGGCGGTAGGTGAAAGGGGCTGTGGTGATAGGCCACTGAGGCTGAAGACTATGTTGGTTTTCATTGTTTTGTCATGGATTTCTATTTTATGTTTGGGATTATTTGTAAACAGTATATTCTGGTTTAAATGGGAACTTTTCCCCATTGAGTTGTATTGAACTTTGAGCCCTTTTAAATGTAATGAATTGCGTTGTGGTTGTTATTTAATTATTGTTTGTGTGCATGGTTTGGGAGCAGGAGCATGCCTCGTGGCATGTTAGCCTGGTTGTATAGGTTTAGGACAACACCCATGTCATAAGTCCTTTTAGGTGCTTGCACCAACCCCTTGACCCTTCGGGTGTGGGCATGGGCAGTCACTACCCGTTTCCAAGTGAAAGGAAATTGGGGTGTGACAGAGAGAGTGGAAGTTGATGGAGCAGTTGGCGATGTTGCAGTTGCAGCCTATTGCTTATGATGGTGGGACATTCCCGAGTCCTATTATTGTTGTGCCTGAGTTGTACCTGAGTTGCACCAATCCCTAAAATTTTCACGCGCTAATTGTCTAGGCAATTGATTTTTAAGATTTTGATGAACTAATTATTAAAGAAAAGAAAGTAAATTAATTAAATTAAAATTCAGAAAATATCTTTTTAAATGGAAAAAAATTCAATGGGACAAACGCCTAGGGTTCATGGTTTCACCGATTCCCAATTTCCTATTTTTGCATTGAAACATAATTGTAACAATTCTCTCTTTATTCTTTAGGGTGATTTATCCGTTAGCAATCGTCAACTACTTTCGTAAGAATAATAACGTATTTGAATTTAACAACGCCCTACTTTCGTGGCACGCTGTAATAAAATCAAACCCATTAAAATCATGTGATAATCAAATTTCCCATTAGGATGATGGTCTACTTTCGTGACACACTAAGCCCAATTCTCTTTCCGGGGTTCTAACGATCAATTTTCATCTTTCGATTATTCAATTAATTATTTGAGAAATGCAATTTGTTTATTCAAACGAATCACAATAATGATTTTATGCCAGAAGGAGATAAAGAATTAGAGAGAATAATTTTCCAATCACAATATCATTGCAAAGAATATTCAATTGGGATTAGGCTACTCCCAATCCCTAGACAAAAAAATTAGCCACACATGGCTAAGGATTTCATACAAATTAAAGAGTAAATTTCTTACAAATTAAGGGGCAAAGGATCGTCACATGCGAATTGCCAATGTCCTTCCTTTGATCTTCAAGAAATTGATCCTCTTTTCAATATTCACCTATTTTTCCTCCTCCTTTTCTCTCTAAGACGTTTTAGATTGTATTTCCTGAGTTTTTCGATGTCAAACCATGGATTGCACAGGTCTTTTTAATGCCAAACGCGTTGCCAAAAATGGTAGAATATTAACCAGAAATAAATAAGAAATCGTCAAAGGCCATGGCCACTAAAATCCGTGGCCACGGCAATGAGATTCAGAATGTTTATGAAGGTCGGCGGCCATTAATTTTGCGGCCACGGCGAGAACTTCGACGTGAACAGTGAAAGACGCCTGCCATGGTTAGGCACTGCGTCGCCATGGCCTGTGTAAAATGCTTTTTAGCTGTCCAACATTATTTGATGCCCGTTTCACCCTTTTTCAACTCTGTTTGGGTCAGAACTAATGAAAAACCTATAAAAACACACCAAACACACAAAAGGGAAACAAAACAACATATATTTATACAAATGACATCTAATTATATTAGAATTTGCTATAAAAATGGATAAAAGAGGAGGGAAATTTATATATAAAATGTTCTCATCAAATTCCCCCACACTTGCCTCTTGCTCGTCCCCGAGCAAGGACTAGAATAAACACGCGTTCACACACAAATGGTTGTAAAATAAGAAAACAAAAACACAAATGAGAACATGTTGATCCTAATTACGCAAGCACCATACATTAAGGGGAAGAAAGCATAAATAAGTTTAAATAAGATTGCCCCCAAATTACCAACTACACTTCCCCCACACTAGGTCAATTAAACATATGTCATCATTGAATAAACAGTGAAGCAACCATCCAAAGTTAAAAAGGTAAAAGCAAGAAGAACTTGGAGCCCTCACAGTGGGAAAGACGAGGTTGCCTCACTCAAGTAATCTCACATCCCTCAGCACTCTATTCCACCAAGGGTCTTTAGACCGTTAGAAAGTGCATATAGTCCCTCACTTTTATTGTACTTTATTTATTTGGATTTTTTTCTCTTTTTTTTTAGAGAGAATAATTTCAACAAAATGAGAGTGAGGATACAAGAGAGGTATTAATATGGGAAAACCAACAGAGTGGGTGATCAGACCATTCCATTGGCAAAAACACTATCTTTACTTTATAGATCTATTTCCTCTCTTGTGTTTGACTTCTCCTTTTTTTAGAGAAATGTATGGCTTTCTAGAACAAATAAGGACATCGAGATTATGAGCAACAAAACTAATAGAGCATCAGAGAAGTAGTACCTTGCAAAGTGACAATGTGACTCTAGCCCATACCATGCGGACCAATACCAATCACTATAGTACGACATATAATACACTTTCCAAAGCTCATCAACCAGGAGGATACACACAAATAAAAGAGGAAATATGGATAACTGTATCGCTCTTAAACACACAGCTCCAAGCAAAAATAAAGCATTTACCATTTAACGATGTATAGCATTTCCAAAGTGTTAGCTTAAACAAATGAAAAACATCATTCCATGCATAAGGGGAAACGATGGGCAAATCAGAAGATTATCCAATCAAAACCCATATTACACAATAACCCATAATGTATAAGCATGCATAAAGAAGAAAAACAAGTAACCTCTCCAAGGGTAGTCATAAGAGACATGCAAGATACATAATAAAAGAAAATACAAAACAAAATACACAACCGCCCCCACACTAGGATAGCGCAGTGTCCTCACAAGCACAAAAACAAGAAAAGAACAGGGATAGGAAGGGGGGAAAGAAAAATAAAGAAAGAAAATGCAAACCAGAGGCTAAACGACGGGGGAAGAAATCGTCGCTGGAACTGTCGTCATCAGAAGGGGAAAGAGCAGGGAAAGGACCATCAGGAAGGTCTCTTAACCGAGCAAAGTACTCAAGATAGCAGAAACTGTGGAGCTGAAAGCGATGATTTTGACGACGCTGCTGGCGCATTTGGCGGGAAAGGTCCTCCAAAGAAGCACGAGTGGCAGACATAAACTGTGTGAGATCCTGAGCAGAAAGGTAATCAGCAGGAAGAGAGGCAGGAGGGCTGGGACCATGAACATCGGGAAAATGATCAACGTGAGATAATAAACGGGCCTGCCCATCCTGGAGACGCTGCTGACCAAGCCTGAGATTAGCAAAACCCTGCTCGATAATGGCTATATTGGACAGAAACCCCAGAGGACGTCCTGGCCGGGAACTAGAACTAGGACCAGCAGAAGATCGACCGGCGGAAGGAGGTCGATCTGTAGGGTCACCGAATAGGCGTATCCGACCATCGGAGAGTGGTGGTGGTATCGAAAGGACTTCCTCCTCAGATGCAACAGAGAGACCCAAGTCCAAACATAGGCAAGTGATGAGGGCTAGAAAAATAAGGGAGGATCTAGCATGATCGGTAGCCTGTAACTCGTTGAGGATACAAGAGGCGACAGGGATAGGACGCCGGTGAAGAATGTCATAAAGAAACCGGGTAGCCCGAAGTGACATATCACTCAAGTGGGTGGTAGGCGGAATTCGAATAGAGATAAAAGCCTGCCATGCTCGATTCTCGTGATGTAAATAATGTCGGGAGATACGCGCTGGTACTCTGGAAGAGGTAACAGTCCACTGGGCCATGGGGCAGCAATAGAAGAAAGAATATCAGTGAGTGAGATGGAAGAGGCATGGCTCTCATGTAAGTCGGCCTCAGAGATCATCAGCAGACCATAAAGATGATTAATACGAGCAATAGAGACCAATACTGGGACTGCGCGAACCATGACTTCAAAGGAACCGTCGGGCAGTATGCGCTGATCAATTTTGTTCGCATAGAATTCGCGAACAAGGGGAACAACAGCCTCCATAGAAGTGCGAGCGAAGGTGTCCCATCCAAGAACATGAAGGAGGTCGCTCATAGATACCACATCAACAGGTTGCAAGGACTGTTCAGCAATGAGAGGCAGGCGAAGCAAGTCTTGATAAGCTGCCTCAGCCGTAGCGGAGGTGAATCGGGTATTTGAGTGTTTGCGACGTTTGGGATGCACCATCCCTGCACACATGAGAAGCAAAGAAAACGACAAGGCATCCAAGCATCCCAAGATAAATAAAATAAGTAAGAAATAAACAACAGTAGACAACAACACAACAAAGGGTTTATTTATTTATTTATTTATTATTCAAACGAAAAGAAAAATAGAGGGCAAGAAAGCAAAACACAAAGGGCAATTCCCACGTCAACAACAACACACACATGGGGGAAGAGCATCAGAATGTTATTAAAGAGAGAGACAAGATCCATCAATTTTCATAGGCGCACAAAACACGAGAAAGGGATGAAGGGAAGGAAAAACATGGAAAAGATGGAGTGGAATACCTGAAATCAGCAACGGGGAGAGCAATCGAGGTGAGATAGAGAGGAAGAAAGAGGGAGGAACCACAGACTCCACGAAATTCGGCCGGAAAAATCAGAGCAGGGGGAAACGCATGCAGGTGTGCGTTCGGCCGTCCGTCGGGTAGAGAGAGGAGAAAGAGAAAGAGGGTCGGCGAGGGATTATGATGGTTTTGACTTTTGGTCGAGGCAGGTGTGTTTTTGGTTTTTTTGTTTTCATGTATTTTGTGAGATAGGAAGAAGAAAATTAATTAAAGAAATAAGGAAGAAAATAAAAATAAAAACACCCAACGACGTGTGGTCGAAAAAATCATCCCGCCTGCCATAGCCGGGCGGGTTTAGTGGCTACGACCACTCAAAAACAAATATTTATTTATTTATTTTGTTTTTTTGTTTTAAAGCATAACAGTTCCTTCCTAAACAAAAACAAAATGGTAAAGACAATAAAAATAGAAAGCATAGAAATAAAACAAGAAAGGATACTATGGGGAATGATCACCCATAAAAATGCTTTGGTTAACGTCACAAGTTCGACGTCTGCATCCATAGCTTCATATGGAGAATGGGGGTGAGAGATGATGTACCTCACCACTATCAACCGGAGCACCATTAAAATAAGTCTTTAATCGCTGCCCATTAACCTTAAAAGAACCAGAAGCTTCACTCCAAATTTCTATAGCACCATGTGGAGCAACCGAGATGACACGATAAGGACCGGTCCATCGGGATTTAAGCTTTCTTGGAAATAAACGCAAATGGGAATTGTATAATAGCACCAAGTCATTGACCTGAATTTGTCGACGCTGAATGTGACGATCATGCTAGTGCTTAGTGCGCTCTTTATAAATCCATGCGTTTTCATACGAATCGAGACGAAGCTCCTCGAGCTCCTGGAGATGTGAAAGGCGCTTCTCACCAGCGGCCGTCAAGTCGAAATTAAGGGCCTTAACTACCCAAAACGCCTTATGCTCCAACTCAACAGGTAGATGGCAAGATTTGCCATAAACGAGCCTATAAGGAGACATACCAATGGGGGTTTTGTAAGCGGTGTGATAAGCCCAAAGTGCATCGTGGAGCTTCTGTGACCAATCTTTGCGTGAACAGGAGACAGTCTTTTCTAAGATCAGTTTAATTTGGCGGTTAGTGACCTCCACCTACCCGCTGGTCTGGGGATGGTAAGCAAGTGAGACCCAATATTGAACGTGGTACTTTTTAAACAAGGTCTCTGTTTGATGGCAAGTAAAGTGGGAGCCTCCATCACTAATGACGACACGCGGGCATCCGAATCGTGAGAAGATGATATGCTGGAAAAATTTCCGTACGACCTTAGCATCATTGGTAGGAGATGTTATAGCCTCCACCCATTTGGAGACGTAATCCATGCCAACAAGGATATAGCGGTGGCCATTCGAAGGTGGAAACGGTCCCATAAAATCCACTCCCCACATATCAAATATCTCAACTTCTAAAATGCCATGTTGAGGGAGCTCTTGACGGTGAGAAATATTCCCAGTTCGTTGGCATTGAGGACACGCTTGAACAAAAGCATAGCTGTCACAAAATAGAGTCGGCCAATAGAAACCGCATTGAAGAATTTTAGCAGCCGTCTTTGAAGACCCCATATGTCCACCACTTGGAAGAGAATGACAATGAGTAAGGATGGATTGTACTTCCTCCGATGGAACACAACGCCGAAAAATACCGTCGGAACCTTGCTTAAATAGAAGAGGATCCTCCCAATAATAATGCTTCACATCCTTCAAAAATTTATTCCTTTGTTGGGAAGTCAACCCTAGTGGTAAAAGATTGCTAACTATATAGTTGGCAAAATCTACGTACCATGAGATGGAAACGATGCTGAGTAGCTGTTCGCCAGGGAGGGAATCATCAATAATGTTGTAGCACCAGCTACGCTTTTCGCTCTGCCCCTCTGCAAGTTGCGTGCACCTGCACCACTTGGGAGACGCCCGCCAACACCTCGCTGTTCGGGGCATGACATCCTCCCCCACTTGATTTCGCAACGTCCTCATTGCGTCAGCGAGTTCGGAGAAACCAAGATCGTTTGGCGACGCGCTCCTCTCGACCGCAACACTACTCCGTCCCATCCTCGGGAACTCCATCATGGCTCGGTGGCCAACGTTGGTGGACGCGATGCTTGCAAGACCTCCTCTTGGTCGACCCCCATCTGTTAGGGGCTCCCTCCCAACTTGGGATCAAGGACCACGCATATCTCTTGCGAGAGTACTTCGGCGAGCATGTGGATATGGGCCGCAACCGCTCTGATACCACTTTGTCATGGGGTCAGGGTTTTCACCCGTGCGGCACTCGGTCACCCTGGTGGATGCGCCGAGTAAGCCATACCGATCGGGGCACACGTAGACTGGTTTCGCCCTGCCTTGGGCTCATCAAGAGAATGGCTCCGGTTCCCAACCACTTTGTGTAGGGATGGCCAAGTCTCCTCTTCAACATCAAGTTCGAGACTAGCGGCGTACTCCCCGCATTTAACCGGGTCGGTACGTCTGAACTCCGAAGCGGTTCCATCGATCTCCCGCACGAACTGCCATGGAGTCTATCCCATTCGCACCAGCTACGCTTTCCGCTCTGCCCCTCTGCAAGTAGCGCGCACCTGCGCCACTTGGGAGACGCCCGCCAGCACCTCGCTGTTCGGGGCGTGACACAAGGCTCTAGTGTTCAAACTTGTACTTGACATTTGTGCTAATATAAGTTTTCTCACTTCCAGGCATTCTCTACAACTTCCATAAATCGTTGTCTGTTGTCCCGAACGACTCTAAACATTCACTCAAACTTAAATGACTTACTTAGTTCGTAAAGTTTCCGCTAAACGACTAAGTGCCGCACGAGTTAGCTCGTCATAAGACTAACTCCGTGACAGGAGATGGTGGAGATGCGGGGTACTTGCGGAAAGATGTTATGAAGAAGTGCAACGACGCATTATGGGATGGTCACCCTGGGCGTGGCACAGACACTTGCCCTCATCAATCACTATTATTATTGGCCGCAAATGCAGGATGATGTTGAGGCGTACATAAAAACTTATCTTGTTTTCCAGCAAGATAAGATTGAACAACAACCTGCGGGACTTATGGAACCCTTGCCGATTCCGGAGAGACCATGGGAAAGCATCTCAATGGGTTTTATCGTGGCCCTATCCAAGTCTGACGGATTTGGGAGCATCCTGGTGGTGGTGGATCGATTTAGCAAGTACGCCTCATCCATTCCAACATCACCGAATTGCAAAGTGGATGAAGCAGCTCGCCTATTTTTCAAAAATATGGTGAATTTATGGGGAATTCCGAAAAGCATCATTAGTGACCGAGACCTCCGCTTCACTGGAAAATTCTGGCGTGAGTTGTTCAAGCTGTTGGGGACGGAGCTGAATTTTCCACAAGTTTTCAACCTCAAACAGATGGCTAGACGGAGCGCATCAACGCCCTTCTGGAGCAATATTTACGGCACTATGTGAGTACCCATCAGAGAGACTGGGCGAAGTTGCTCGATGTTGCTCAGTTCTCTTATAATCTCCAACAGAGCGAAGCGACAGGGAAGAGCTCATTCAAAATTGTCGCAGCGCAACAATCACTTACTCTAAGTGCTATTGTCTCGCCGTATACTGCCAATAATCCCTCCGCTTACAAAGTCACGAAGGAGTGGCTAGAATAGTCGGATATTATGAGAGCGTGTCTTGATAAAGCCGCCAAGCAGATAAAGAAATGGGTTGATGCCAAGCGACGTCTGAAGGAGTTCGCGGTAGGAGACAAAGTCATGGTGAAGTTACTTCCAAACCAATTCAAGTCTCTCCGCCAAGTGCACAAGGGCTTGGTCCGAAGGTACAAAGGCCCCTTTCTGATCATCAAACGGATAGGGAAGACATCATACCAAGTCCAACTTCCTCCAAGACTGAAGATCCACAATGTCTTTCACGTGAGCCTCCTGAAGACCTTTCATGAAGACGCCGAAGATCCAAGTCGCGGAGAATCAAGTCGAGCACCAACTGCCGTCATCACCGCGTTCGACAAAGAAGTGGAGTAGATTCTTGCCGATCGGGTGATACGAAGATGAGGAGTTCCCAACTACTCGGAGTACTTGATCAAGTGGAAGGGTCTACCGGATCAAGAAAATAGTTGGGAGCGTGAAGATTTGCTGTGGCAGTTCACGAACCACATCAACCGCTACAAAGAAGCAGACGTGACGGGGACGTCACGAGCTTAAGTGGGGGAGGATGTCACGGTTCGGAGCCTCACGGCACTTTTTTGTAACATATTAGAGTCATTTGTAATGATTGTACAACTTGTAGAAAGAGTTAGCACTTGTATATGTGATTTGTACTCTCGCACCAACTTGATGTTTCCTTGTGCCAGTTGTAAAAATGTCCTACATCTTATATGTAGAGCAAATGTCACAGGTTCAGGGTTTTTACCTGTGCGGCACTCGGTCACCCTGGTGGATGCGTTGAGTAAGCCATACCGAACGGGGCACACGTAGACTGGTTTCGCCCTGCCTTGGGCTCATCAGGAGAACGGCTCCAGTTCCCTCATCGAAACCATATAACTTGGGTCTTGGTTGAGTCCCCGTTTGAACTGCATGGTGAAAATTATCGGTGCACTCAACTTCCACATGCCTTTGAATGCGATCACTCGAATCTTCTAATTGTCGAGGATCATAAGGGAACTGGACGCTGGAACAGGAAACGCCAGCACTTGACAGAAAAAAGCAAGCCCCAACACCATTTTAAAATCGTCCATCGGAATGACGGTGAAGACGAGCTTTCCCTGCCAATCTCCGATTTTCACCGTTACGCCCCTTGCTATGTCGTGGACCGGCTTGGATTGCGAGTTCACCGCTTTAATCGTGCCGGTTCCTTCGGATAATTTGAGGCCTAGCCACTCGGCCTCTTGTAGATCAATGAAGTTGTGCGTCGCTTCCGTATCCAGCATTGTGCCCACAGTTTGGCCCCGGACGGATACGTCCGCATATAGCAAATTTTTCTCTTTCAGGTCCTTCGGAGAGAAGAGCTTCGAGAGAGTGCTCAAGTGTTGGATGGCTCCTAGGTTAGCTTGAGGCTCCTCAGCCCTCTCTTTGTTATATTCCGCAACAATGGCGTTCATCGCCTTGCAGTTCGGACAATCTCTAGTCCAGTGCGGCCCATCGCAAATGAAGCACGGCCTCGGTGCCTCTTTCTTCTGTGCGAAGAACTTCAGTTTGTAATTTGTCAAGCTCGAAGGTTTTGGATGTCCACCCACCTTGTGGCCAACATCCTTTTTCGGTCCACTTTTGTCTCCCCCACTTTTACCCGCATACGGCTTCTTCGCAAATTTTGATTGGGACGAGCAGTCGACCAACATTTCGACGGCCGCAATGGCATCGTCTAGTGTTTGCACATTGCGCCAATCCAATTCTACTCTCACCCATTCTTTTAGGCCGTCCTTGAAGTAAAACAGGAAATCAGAATCGGACATACTGTCGATTTCCAGCATAAGAGTAGTGAACTTCTTGATGTAGTCGGGAACACTACCCGTCTGCCGTAGTCGACGTAACTTCCCTTGAACTTCCGTCTCCTCATTATGTGGGACGAAGTGCTTGCATAATTCCACTTTGAATTGTTCCCACGTATCGATTACGCAAAGTCCCTTCTCCCACTCGGTATGCTTCCGATGCCACCACAGTTGGGCCGCTTCCCGAAAGAAGATTGGGGCGTTGCTTATCCTGGGCCACATCATCGACAACACCCATGGCCTCGAAATATTATTCTAGGCCAAACAAAAAATTCTCCACCACAGTGGCATTGCAAGTACCATTGTACATCGCTGGTTTTGGAACTTTCAACATGGGGCCGTGTCCGCCGCTAGTAACACTTAGCCCAGTATTTCCCACCGACTGTGGACTATGTCGGCGGAATGTCTCCATCTCTTTACGGATGTCGTGGATCTCACATTCCACGTATTTTCGGAGGCCAGCCATATTCTCATTGAGCGCTTCGATTTTCCCCTCGAACGATTGGCTGCATTCGCGGATCATGACCATAGCGGCCTTAGCGATTTCCGCATTTTCCGCAATCAAGTTGTTGACTTGATTGCTAAGTTCCCCAACCAAGGAGTTCACGGCAGTGAGACTCCCTTCCAGTAGTGAAATCTGAGCTTCCATGGGATCCTTGAGCATCGTCTTGGATTTCCCACGTTTCAGTGGCACTGGAGTACGCAGCTCCTCACGCCCACGGCCATGTTGCTGCTCCGTGTGCGGTTCCTCCGTCGCAGCGAACCCTTCCTCACGTGCCATTGCCTCGACTCTTTTTCCCAACAAACCAAATTATGACTGGAGATAATTGGCTCTGATACCACCTGTCACGGAGTTAGTCTTATGACGAGCTAACTCGTGCGGCACTTAGTCGCTTAGCGGAAACTTTACAAACTAAGTAAGCCGTTTAAGTTTAAGTAAATGTTTAGAGTCATTCGGGACAACGGACAACGATTTATGGAAGTTGTAGAGAATCCCTGAAAGTGAGAAAACTTATATTAGCACAAATGTCAAGTACAAATTTCAACACTAGAGCCTTGCTCTACACATAAGATGTAGGACATTTTTACAACTGGCACCAGAAAACATCAAGTTGGTGCGAGAGTACAAATCGCCTATACAAGTGCTAACTCTTTCTACAAGTTGTACAATCATTACAAATGACTTTAATATGTTACAAAAAAGTGTCGTGAGGCTCCGAACTGTGACAATTGAACCTAAATCTACACACGATAAAACTTTAGAAATGAATATGAATACACATATCAAAATAGATGTAGAGTGTGTGATTGTGACATCCACAAATAATATGAAAACACAACCACCCTTGTTTCTTCTTCTTTTCATCTCTTTTTTATGCCTCTCTTTGCTCTTTTTTTTTCTATTTTCTCTCTTTTTTTGTGTTTTGCTTTTTACATATTACAATTACATACAACAAAATAAACAAAACAAAATCAAAAAATGATTACATCGCTAAAACAGAGGGAAAAAATGAAATATAAATAATAAAAATGAAATGTAGCAATATAGCATAAAATAACCAATAATAAAGGTAGCGGAACCGACTTTATCAATCTTGGCAGCGGTACCACATTCGAGTTATCTTGTTGGCGTCGGTAGTGAAAGAAACTCCAAATCCGATGGAAAGCTATGAATTCAGCCTGTGCAACGCGGCGGAGTTTGGTGGGAATGTGAAATTGATGCCGGAGATGGACTAAAACTAGGGAAGGATTGGAGATGGTTGGGTTTAATGATTTTTGGTTTTCTCAGTTTGAAGATTGACAACGAGAGAGAGAGAGAGAGAGAGAGAGAGAGAGAGAGAGAGATTTTTGGGAATTTTCGTGAGATTTTTTTTGGATGAAAATATATGTTTGATTTTTTTGGCGTGAGAGCTTTCTAGGCGCGGAACTCTTTTTGGGCATTTTTTTTGTTAGAAAAGGAGATAGAGCAAGAGAGACTATGCGTTAACCTGGGTTTACACACTCTAAAAGTATGTCTCTATTTTTTTTATTTTTGTTTTTGAAAAGGGAGATAGAGAAAGTCTATAGAAAGAGAAACTGGGCGCTTTTTTGTACGTGTGTAAAACTTTGGGTGTTAGCCCTTTTTTTTTTGGGCCGCCCTTGGGTGTGAGGAAAGAATGCCTTTGGACGCAGCTTTTAATTGTAGCAATTATTGTCATCTTAATAATGTCAGCCCTTTTTTATTGTCAGATTCCAGCTTCTATCGGGTGGGTTAGCGACCTATGATTGCCCTTTTTGTTTCTATGTGACCATATATGACCGACAAGCGTCGAAAAGCATCTGCACAGCTAATCCCGTGAAGCTACAGTGAGCACGCCCGTGAATATTACCAAACAGCGAAGGTCAAAGGTACATGGAGGTTCGGACCTAGGTCAATGCAAGGCACGGATCCGTAGCATTGGACGCTTATTTCGGATGATTATAAGCTTATTCCGGGTGATCAAAAGGCTCGGATATGGATGATCAAAAGGCTCAGATCCGGATGATTGGAAGGCTCATATTTGTATCATGGGAAACTTATTTCGGATAATCAGAAGACTCAGATCCGGATGATTTGAAGGCTCGGATCCGTATCATGGGAAGCTTATTCTGGATGATCAAAAGAGTCGGATCCGTATGATTAGGGGTGAAATCGGTTCGATTTGGGTCGGTTTAAGTCATTTTTCAAACCAATTTGATATGTTTCGGTTTGGACAAAATCAAACCAAACCAAACCTATTGCTTGGACCAAACCAAACCAGACCGAACTGATTTGGTTTGGTTTGGTTTGATTTGAACCGACGGTTTGAATTATTATCAGTTTGGATAAGTTTGAGTCGGTTTAATTCATAAATTTTTGAGTTTTTAAAATTTAAATGTTGTAAAATAAGAAAAAGTAAATAGTGTGTAAGCATATTAATACTAATACATGTTAAATTTATAATTATAAGTCTCAAAATTTGATAATATAATTCACAAATACAACATATCAAGTATTAACAAACAATCTTAAATAAATAAATCCCAAAATAGAAAATAAAAATAGAAAATAAATAAATAACAATATTGTTCGGTTCGGTTTGGTTTAAACCGCGGTTTTGAAATCTTAAACCAAACCAAACCGATATATTATTCGGTTTCAAATCAAACCAAACCGATTTTTATTCGGTTTCAATGGTTTGATAAATTGGCGATTTCGGCGGATCGGTTTGGATCGGTTTCGCCGGTTTGGCGGTTTAGAGTTACACCCCTACGTATGATTAGAGCTTATCCCGGATCTTTGATGCCTCGAATTTGACCTTGATGTTTCGAATTTGACCATGATGATCCAATTTTCACTTTGATGTTTTTTCAACTTTTAATTACCTTTTTATCCGCACCCAAAATGCCAAAATGAACGAACCTTCGGGGATTGTTTGGGAAGACCTGTATTCGCTTAAATATACGTTTTGGAATATTTCACATAAGCACATTTCGGGTAGTTTGACCAGGGGCAATGACCGTCTTTTGGCAAGTTTGACTTTTTCTGACAAAAATTATTTTGGTCATAACTTCTTCGTTTTAAATCGGAATTGAGCTCAGTCAAGTGCATTAGTCTCCAAATTTTCTCCCCTATCACCTGGTGTTGGTCTTGGGGAACTTCAAAGGCTTTTAGTAAAAGTTATCAATTTTGGGCTTTTCCATTCGTGTCAGTGTATCCATCTTGTGCAAATTGGGGTTAACATAAACTCCAAACTATTCCTTGATAGTGGGAAATCTTTTTGGACTTGTTCAACAAAATATGGCATGGGCAGAGGATATAAAAGTTTCAAAGGGTTAGTATGTCGAACCCGGACAAAATGAGGTCGAACACTTAGTATTCATGCCATTTCGGCTTAGTTCTCTCCATTTCTTGTTACTCTTGGTCGGCATATAAAGAAGGCAAATTGGGATATTCAACTCACATCAGATAGTTGACAAGGACATCAAGGTTGGCCAAATTAAGACCATTGTAACTATTGGAATGCTAGAATTTGATTAATAATTAACTGTAACGGAAACAAAATTTAAAATTTTTATTCTAGTAAACAAACACTAAGATATAAATATGAATCAATTAATTTAATTTTGTGAAGAGGGTAAAGAAAAACCAAACTAAAGAATGGTAAAGCTAAAACGCACTTCTTTTCCCTCCAAGAACGAAGTCGCTATCAGCCTTTGATTGTCCTCGCAGTCTTCTGGATTTAATCACCAATTAGCCTTATCTGTTATTCACCTTCTCGAGGAGTACCAGGATGTAGCACCCTTGGATCAAGGAACAGGAACACCACATATGCTAGGGTTGGTTGTTACCTGCCTCTCTCTCTTGGCTATCAACGATTATACATGCACACCCTTTTAACTTAGGAGGCTATGCATCTATTAATACAATAATAAATTGTGTAACTAGAGAGACCAAATGGACCTACTTAATCGAAGCTCCAATAAATAACTTTTAATTAATTAATCTCAATAATTAATTAAATCATTGTTTATTTGTTTTAGTCCGAGCCACGATTCGAGACTAAAATTGCACTCTAAAATTAAGCACATATAACTGCAAGAATCTACAACAAAAGATTTGTCCATTTATATAACTGATTGTCATGTGATATATGATCCTTTACTATGATATTCATAATTAGGGGTGTAAAACGAGCTTGGGACAAGCCCAGGCCGATCAAAGATTAATCCGTTTAAAATGTGGGCCTAATTGGGTTAGCCCATTTAGGCCCGCCCTGTGCTAGCTGTGGGCTGGTCTGCGAGCTTTTTTTTATTTTTTATTTTTATTTTTGTATTTCTAAATATCTTAAATTTTAATATATATATATATATATACTAATTTTAATTGAATAATTAGATTTCATATACGATCAATTGTAAAATAAAATTAAAATAATATTAGTTTGATAAAATTATATTGATTAATTTTAAATTTTTAAAAAATAAAAATTTAAAAAAAAACAAAAAATACAAGTCAGCTCGCATGCCCTCGCGGATTGCTGCAGGCTGGGCGGGGCTGAGCTTTGGCTAGTCCGTTTAAAACGTGACCCTAAATAGGCTAGCCCGTTTAGGCCCGCTCCATCGTGGGTAGGGCCGGGCCGGGCCGGGCTGGCCCGTTTTACACCCTATTCATAATTAAAAACAGGTATCAATAGATTCTGTTCAACCTCTTTAATTATATCTTTGTCCATATGTTACCATTAATTCTTCAATGGGCGACTTATTCATGATCCAATCATGAATTAGGATTTATAATAAATTATATCCAATATAATTACAAGCGCTTGATTCACCTAAGAATCTCGAATTAAACAACATGTGAATATCATTACTTTTCGCATAACAAAGTAGTGATTCCACACACTGACTTGACGCTCCCACTATTTATAATATTATATCTTCATGATATCGAGGTATTTGAAGCTCAAAGTATCTTACTCATTGATAAGTAAAAAGACAAATTATAGACATGAGTTAATCAAACGGTCTGGATTAAGATCAATCCATAAATCAGTCATCCAACAATAGAATATAAAGTTCTTTATACAATGCAACAAAGATTAGTTGAAAAACTTATTCTATCATGGTCCTGTTCAATATGTATAACTACATACTGATGGTGTTATTTGTAAACTTTTTACAATGATATTAGATTAGATCACTTCCACTATAAAAATAGATCGCACCATAATCTTATCAAAATAAAGCATCCCAAACTCCGTTCATCAATTGTAAACCAATTTTATACTTAGTATAATTAGTGTATCTATTGTATGTATCTCACACATACCAGTAATAAATTTTAATAAGTAACAGGATGTTATGATGCTCAACCACATAAGAAAGCAGAAGAATGCAATCTAATACATACTTAAACAAAATATATTTCAATTAATCAAAAATAGTTTTTACATAATTAGGATTACACATTGCTTTATATAGCACTATCCCAACAGTAACAAGAGTCTCTTATGTGTTGTGTCAAAGCAAGTTTTATGAATCAATTAACCAGAAGTCACTGGGTCTTGACCATGAACTGTCATCAAAATTATATAATAAAGACACAGTTCCCCATCAACTTGATGGAGTTAGTTGTGGTTCATTTGTCTATTTCTTCGTGCAATCCATCATGATTAAAGATAATAATGAATGGAATAGAACTCTCAACCACAACCATAACCAAATGATATACTTGCTGTATGATATAGTCTCCACGCTTTTCAAACACATTAAGACATGTACTTCATAATCATATTGTACTATGTCCATTTGTGTATCAAGTTATTAAATAAAGGAGCTTATTTCTCTTACCTGTGATATATTCTTTCTGCTTTCTTTACCAAGTCAAATCACAAAGGGTTTTGGCATTATCAAATTGGGAGAGATTATTGGATCTAACTCAAAATTCATAAAATACTAATAAAACCCTATGTGAATTTGATAGGAAATTAATATTGTATTATATTCTAATGGATTGAAAAAGATGAACTTATTGATAAACTTCGAATCACAATATAAATACTCCAAAAGACATGCGTGAACAAAAGCGAGAGTTTTCCCAAAAACGATTAAGGACGTAATACATAATCGTGATCCGGAATAAGCAAAATGAGTAGTGACCAAAAACTCAATAATAACCAAGAAGTCAAAACGTAATTCAAAGAACCAATATAAGACAAAGACTCGGTATAGCCAATAAGATATTCGGTTTCACTATGTCTCTTATCTGGAAATTTCACTAACTCGGTTGAACCAGAAGACAGATATCTTCAAAGCATGGTATAAAGCAAAAACTCGGTATGACCAAGCAGTTCCGGTTTAATGATGTCTCTTATCTGATACTCATTAAGTCTCAGTTTAACGAAAATCTTAGTTTACCCAAGCTGCATATCCGACGTTCATCAAAGATCTGAATTAAGCTCGAAGGGTCGATATAAGCAAACGTGTCTCGATTTAACCTCACAAGCTCAGGATAACTTCATTAGCTCGAAAATATTTCTCAAAGCTCCAGTGTAAGATAAGAGGCGTTCATTAAATACTAAAATGACAACTTATATATGAATTACTCGGATTGGATGACACAAGTATTAAATACATGTTGGAATCATACAAAGCAAATGATAATAGATTCATAAATAGATGGATCAAGCTGTGTAAATAACTAGATGAATCATCGTTTGTAGAGCATGTGCTTACACTTGTGCTTAAATTCATAATATTCTTTGTGTAGTTTTGTCTGTGCATCATGTACAAAATAGAATAATTCCAGAGTAACTACTGTAAACATAGAGATATTCTTTCGTAGTTCAGAGCGTGTGCAAATAGTTTGATCTGCTTATATATTATTGTAATAGCCTTATGATAATAATACACTATACTTCCACTAGTTCTAATTGTCTTTCGCATTATTTATTCACTTACAATCAGTAACTAGCTATCAATAAAAGCTAAAAGCTTATGATGAATTTTCAGTCTTATTCACCCCCCCCCCCTTTTAGGCTCTCAGGGACCAACACATCCTATTTTGATTTCCAACTTTATCTCTTCCAAATTTCTTCCTCCATATTCATCCTTCGTATTCAGCATAACCATTCGCGATATTATTCAACAATCATACAAAGCAAATGACAAACTTAATACGATATGCATTTCCAACATTTTCGAGTAAAGCAGTGCAGCTTATCAAGGAAAAGACATACTTAATGTAGCTCACTAATCAAAGACGAACATACCAAGTTTCGAGAAGATAATGAGATTAAACCATGTAAATAAATAGATGGATCATCGTTTGTAAAGCATGTGCTTACACTCATACTTAAATTCATAATATTCTTTGTGTAGTTTTTGTGTGTGCATCATGTACAAAATAGAATAATTCCAGAGTAACTACTGTAAACAGAGAGATATTCTTTCATAGTTCAAAGCGTGTGCAAATAGCTTGATCTGCTTATATATTATTATACTTATCTTATGATAATAATACACTATACTTCCACTAGTTTTAATTGTCTTTCACATTATTTATTTACTTACAATTAGTAACTAGCTGTCAATAAAAGTTAAAAGCTAATGATGAATTTTCAGAGAGTCTTATTCACCTCCCTTCCTTTTTTAGGCTTTCAGGGACCAACACATCCTATTTTGATTTCCAACTTTATCTCTTCCAAATTTCTTCCTCCATATTCATCCTTCGTATTCAGCATAACCATTTGCAATATTATTCAACAATCATACAAAGCAAACGACAAACTTACTACGATATGCATTTCCAACATTTTCGAGTAAAGCAGTGCAGCTTATCAAGGAAAAGACATACTTAATGCAGCTCACTAATCAAAGACGAACATACCAAGTTTCGAGAAGATACTGAGATCAAACCATGTAAATAAATAGATGGATCATTGTTTATAAAGCATGTGCTTACACTCGTACTTAAATTCATAATATTCTTTGTGTAGTTTTTGTGTGTGCATCATGTACAAAATAGAATAATTCCAGAGTAACTACTGTAAACAGAGAGATATTCTTTCATAGTTCAAAGCGTGTGCAAATAGCTTGATCTACTTATATATTATTATAATTATCTTATGATAATAATACACTATACTTCCACTAGTTCTAATTGTCTTTCACATTATTTATTTACTTACAATTAGTAACTAGCTGTCAATAAAAGTTAAAAGCTAATGATGAATTTTCAGAGAGTCTTATTCACCTCCCTTCCTTTTTTAGGCTTTCAGGGACCAACACATCCTATTTTGATTTTCAACTTTATCTCTTCCAAATTTCTTCCTCCATATTCATCCTTCGTATTCAACCCAACCATTCGTGATATTATTCAACAATTGTTGTCATTTATCGTCAGCTCTACTGCAACACCAACTTCATTCATCATTAGCAGAATTTACTTAGTTTTGCTGGAATTTCACTATGGTCGATGAAATCAAATAAATGCAAGATTAAATAATGAAAAATAGAAAAAAAAAACATAAAAAGCGAAAGGAGAGCATCATTGATTGAATGTAGATCCACAATTTAGCAAGATTAGGATATAGATTTTAATATTTGTATTGCATTTATGTTTAAGCAATAGTAGTAAAATAAAATGTAGTTTTTTAAAAACTCTTCACCTTTAAATACAAAATAAAAAACATTTAATGTTTCAAAATAAATTTTCAAAACTTTAATTTTTTTTAAATGAAAACTTCAAAACTTTAAAAACAAAAAAACTTTAAATTCTTGAAAACAAAAAAAAATAAAAAACTTAAAACTTAAAAATCTTAACTTAGAAACTTTAAAAGTTAAAAAGTTAAAAATCATTTTAAAATTTTAAACTTTCAAACCAAGCAAAAAAAACTTAAAACATTTTAAAAGCAAAAAAATTTTGAATAGAAACCTAGGAAGGTTTCAAAATAAACAAAATAAAAATTTAACCTTTTGAAAACAAACATAACTTTAAAAAATTTAAAAATTAAGAAAAATAAACCTTAAAAACAAAAAAAACAAAAACATTAAACCAAAAAGATTTGAAAACCATTTAAAACCCAACAAGTAAAAGATTTGCACCTAAAAAACAAAAAATGGAAAAAAAAAACCAAAAGTAAAAAAGTAAAAACAAACCAAACAAGAACATTTAAAAAAATACCTAAAAGCAAAAAAAAATTGTAATTTTCTTTTTTTTACTAGTTCAAATAACTACGGGTTAAATAATTAATATTTAATTATTTAAATAAGTGACAAATGCTTTTATTTATATTTCTATAATGCTAAAACTTTTGTTAGGAAGAACTTTGTCCTACATTTTCATGTTTTCCAAAAATCAAAAAATGAACTTCAATAAAACCAAGGGTGAAACCAATCAGAAAAGTGATGGCTATACTCACTATTAGTCGGAGAAAATTTATCCACTGTTTAAACTTATTGGTCTTGCATGCACTAACATTTTTTAAATCAAGGTAAAACAAGTAGAAATTCCTCTTTTTAAAAAATAGTTGTCAATTTTGGCCATTGTAAATTTATTAATTATTTTTCACGTGTAACCGACTCAAGAATCTAACTGTGAACGCAAACCATATTTCAAGTGATCTAATCGCATTTCATCTAATTGGTGATGACTCTAAAACAAAATAAAAGATTTTATTACTATAAGATAGGTTTGAACCTATAATAACAAAGACTCTAAGATAATGTTCCAATGATACAAATATATTTGTCCATCCGAAATTGTATGATGACCAGGCCGGTCCGAGGGAGAGGCTTAGTAGGCAGCCGCCTAGGGCACCCGGTCCAATAAAACAATTTAGGGGCACTTTTTTTGGTTTACAGGGCACTATTCCACAGTCCACACTTGTTCCACGCCTCTACCCCCTTGCTCTTACACACTACCTGCGCACACACTCCTGATGTTGCGCAGCAGGCCCGTAGCACGTAGACCACACATCGACCGGTCGAGCATTTCGGCGCTCCACCTCCGCCTCTATAGATCGGCCGCCACTGCGATCCCGGATCTCTTATTCTCTGTTCGCCACAAAGCGTCATCGATCGAGTTTTGACGCCACTTGGCAACGTCACCGCCAGCCGCTTTCGCCCTTTCGACCGCCAATGTCGCATGAGACGGCGAAGCAGGGACAACCGCCGACGTTGGTGCCTCACCCTCGTGCCCATGCCCCTAACGACTTCATGGATCTGAGTCATCTGACTCCAGAGACCCTTCACGGCTTCACGTTCACGGCTTCACGGGTATTTTTTTCTTCCTATTATTCTATATTATATAATGTATAATATATATTCAATTGAATAATTTTAATTTGGTATTGGTATGTATTAATTATATACTGATGTTTCTATTTTGATTCTATTTTAATTTTTTTATTTCATTATATTTTGTATATTTTTTCATATATATTTATTGGCGATTTGGCCTTGAGTGATTTGCAATTACAATGGAGGGTTTGGATTTTGGTTAACTGTATTATTACTACAGTATTGTTATGAATTGAAATATTTTTAAAGTTTTGATTTGGAAATATTTTGAAATCAATGAGCAATTGAGTAACTAATAACCACAATTCGGATCTCTTTAGAAGTTTTTAGTTTCTAGTAATCAACCAAGGACTTCGGATTTAGGCATTTAAAAAAACTTAGTAATCAATATTTAGTAAATAAAGAATAACCTCTTAATGAAGGCATGATAAACGAAGAAAAAACTCCTAATCAAGACTCAATGAATAATATACTTTTTATTTATTATTTTATTATATTATATTTACGATAATATGTTTTGATGTTTTTAATTGATAATTATAGATTTTAGTTTAAAATTAATATAAATCTAAATTTCAACCAACAAAAAAAAATAAGGGGCACTTTTTTAAAAGCCCATCGTAACCGCCTAGGGCATTCAATTTTTTTGGACTGACCCTGATGATGACACATCTAATATTAATTGAAAATAAATAAGTTGCCAATCTTGTTTTCCCAGCCCATAAGCTAGATTAGGGTGTGTTTGCTGCCCATAAACCTGGATTTGGGAGAGAGGGAGGCAACATCTTCCTCCTCTTTATGATATCCCTAAATATTCAGATTTTAAAAAATCTTATTTTTTGTCCGGAGCATTGGTATTATCTTCATCAAGTCAATGATAAATTTTGATGATAAAAATTTATTTTTCTATAAATTTAAATGATTTTTGGTAAAGATGTACATTGGATCCATCAATTATTTCATCAACTAATGATATTATTATTGTTGTTATTATTATTATTAGTATTATTATTATTATTATAAAAGTCAAGCAAGCTAGGGGTGTTTATACAAAATCAAAAATCGCCCGAAATTCGGTTGAATCGAAACCCAAAACCAATTCAAATTTTAGTTTGGGATTAAAGGTCCGAACAAAATCAAAATCGACCCTTAAAGCTTAATGCAAGCCATCTCGCTTGCTTGACAATGGCAGACATCCAAGCCCAACCAACTGTTTTTTTTAAATTAGTTAATTAGGAGATCAGGCCCTGAACTTTAACTACACTAGTACACTGGGCTTCCGCTACGGCCGGTTTTACCTTGACAAAAAGTACTTGAATATGACTTAATTTGTTTATTTGGTTATAAAACAATGTTTTTTGTAAGTGTTGAATATGAATCTATTGCATTTTTAATTTTATAAATATTGTTCGAAAACTTTTCCCTACAGAATATATTTGTTGCTTGATTTAAACATTTGCATGACTTTATTTATACTTGCTTTCTTTTGATAACCCAAAAACATCACCATGAATGGTGTTAGAAAAAATTTTAGGGTGTTCAAAAAATCAAGCTGCTAGATATTAGGTGGGTTTGAGATTGGCCAGATTATAGCTGCTGAGTTTGAATCGGGACGAGTTAGATGACACGCAAACGCCAGTGGGCGACAGGCAATAGATAATGGATGTCGGTGGCAGCATAACAGCGTTTAGGTCTGGTCTGCTAACTGGTTAATGTATGGGACTCTAGTATATGGTTCCAATTGGTGTTTCTACGGCTTGCAATGTCGCTTTGTGGGTAGCTCACATGCTACTACGACTTGCGGTGCCTGTGTGTTAACAATTAACATGAAAAGATGAGGCGAGCCATAATGCATATCTTTTTTCCTCAATATTTTAACTAAATATTACTATTAGAAAAATAATTACGCTAGGCCAGCATACCCTCAGCATAAGGTAGTGTCGCCCCTAATCACGAGTAGTTGATTTCGTGTCAAGTAGAAACGAATGCAATAAGTCTCGTTAGGGGTGACTATATGATTTTTTTTCTTAGGGTATCCAATATTTATTAAGAAAATTTGAATATAACATTGTATTAGGCTAAGTGGCAAACTGATAATATATACAAATATAATAGTGGATAGTTAGACAAATAGATTAAATATCATATCAAACACTAGATATTCATTCATTTTAAAACTCTCTAAATTTAAACCTTAATAATTGAAAATCCAATTGAATTTATTAATAGCATAATATTAAATAACTAATTATCAAAAAATAGTGTAAAAGCAACAACTAGAATTGAAAAAAAAAAAAAGACTAAGTAAGGAAGCCAGAACCAATCGTTTCAAGAGTCCAATACAAATTATTTGAACAAAAAAATGATTATTGACTAAAGGTAAAATTATCCAACGTTAATCCAAAATTTAAAACAAATTGACTAACGCTAATTGACCAATACAAACAATAATTAAAATCTGAACACCCTCATAATATTTAACTAATCAAACAATCAATAATCTTATTTTTAAATATTTAACTTATTTATTTATTTATTATTAATTAAAAAAGGCAGGCAAGGGTGCACACCCTCACATACATGTAGCACTGCCATTGAGTCTTGTTAGGGAAAACTAAGATACAAACTGTATACTTCATATTTAGAAACTGTTATTTAAAATTATAATTAATACTATCTAAATCACAAATAATAACATAAAAACTCATTAAATCTTCATATAACAAATTCAAATAATTTTTTAAAAATCGTATAATTTATTTATCATTATTACAGTTAATAATATATTTATTATAAATATTATGAGATAATAAATTATATTATTAATTAATTCTAAGTATAGCTATAATATATATATATATATATATAATTAAAATATATAATTTATATATATATATATATATATATATATATTAAAAATTAGGGTGGGGTGAGGGAGCCATGGCCACAGCATATCTCTCCATAAATCCGTCTTTGGTGCCGAGTCAAACTTGGGACCAAGTGCCACTTTTGTCCATCCACTGGTCTTGTTGTATACATGATTGAAAATAAATTTAAGATATTTATTTTGGTATTAGTTTTGAGTTTTATTGAAATTTGGATTGAAAATAATTTTTGCCCGTCAAGAAAAAGACTGTGTTCGAAGAAGTATGTTTTTAAAATTTGAATATATATATATATATATATATATATATATATATATATTGTGAGTTCATATAAAAAAATGACTCTCATGTTAAATTTAGATTTAAAATCAAGGAAGAGTTACAAATATTAGAAAAAACTATAAAGTCTACCCTTTTAAAAATCGAATCATAAAATGAAATAATTTTAAATCCGCTTGAGCTCACCATTTTTAAAAGTAATCCCTCGGATTACTCTTACCAAACTATGATTTTGAATCTTTATTATGTGTTTTGTTAAATTTTCAAAAAAAAATTGATTTGGTAGAAAAGAAATTATATTTTAAAGAGTAGTTTTTTTTAAACTGACTTCCATAAAATAAAAATAAAATAAAATAAATCAATGTAACACAATAAATGAAAAGTTTTAAAAGCTTTTCGGTCAAAATCGAGTTTATATTTAAAAATAAAAAGTATTTTTTTATTACCATGGTTTCTGTTTTTTATTTTTAATTTCAAAATATAATTATTATTTTCGGATACATAAAACTATAAACTAAAAATAATAATAAAAATTTATTTTGATTATAGGAGTTTCATAAATGAAAATAATTTTTTTCTATTTTTAGTTTTTATACCCGGTATTATATTTTATATAAAAAACAGAAAATAATGTAACCAAACATACCTTAAAAATATTTTTTAAAATGTGTAAGACCCACAACTTTTTAAAATATAATTTACAAAATAATCATATTAAATTTATGACACTCATGTTTTCGTAATTCGAAAACAAAATATTACTTGCATTCTATTATACCAAAATCTTATAATTTATAAGACATGTTTGATTGAGGAATTTCAAACCTTCATTCCATTTTTTAAAATAGAATCCAAAACTCAAAGCACAAAAATAAAAACATAAAATCAAAATTCCTAGACTTGAATAAGAAAATTAAAATGAATATTTGATAAAATGATATTATTTTTGAAAATATAAATATTTTTAAAAATAATAGCCCCCTTAAATTTTAAATTATTTATAAATAATAAAAATTTATTGAAATATAAAATTTTTAAAATTTATTATATTTTTAAAAATAATTTAATTGTATCAATCAGGGCCAGCATCAAGAGGTTTCTCTTATGCCACTGGAATTAAAATTCCAACTAATAATTAAGTACAGCAGTGCATCATCACATATGTTTTACTAATTACCATTGATTTCTATCTTAGATAACAAGTTTAACTATACCTCTTTATCCTATATGATATGATGTAAGAGGCTTAGACGCCGTCCAATCAATCAATAGGGAATAATAGGCTATAGACCTTTTTAGTGGTAAAGAAAGGAAAATATGTTGGTCTAGCTAGCCTACCCTATAGGCTAAAGGCTGGCTGTCCCTTCCGCCAAAGTATGCGATCCTTCCGACCCACGGTTTTCCAAAAGCCATGGCTCTCAGCTCTGCCCTTGGTTGGTTTGGTTTGGGAGATGCCCGAGGCTTATACCATGCTACGTATGCATGTACGCCCGAAGACAAGGAACTTCAAATCTCACTAGTACAAAGCCAAAGACTCGCCACACAGGTTTTATACATTGAATCTTTCGACTCATGTTACACTCAAAAACATAATTGTTCAAAACTTTATGGTCGCACGCGAAAATATGCCTTTTCATCAGCATTGAAAAACAATAAATTATATATATAATCAGCAATTAAAATTGAGCACTAGGGACAAATGTCATTACAATATTTTTGCGTATGACTAATGTGTAATAAGTCATATTAGTATTTTTTTGTTAAGTGCGCTTCTTAATTATTGTTCGAGTCTCAATGTCGAGCAGATGTCGAGCGAGGTTCGAGCAGGAGCTTAAACGCATATGCTGCAGACGCTGCTCGAGCCTCAAGCTCAAACATTACATATGCTACAAACGCTGAGCCCTGCTTGAGACCTACTCGAGCATCTCGATTAAAATTTTAAACGATCATAACTTTGTGCACAATGATCTAATTTGAGTTTCTTTTTTTGATTTGTAAGTATCAACGAAAGTTATAATGCTCAAACTCTCGTATGGGGGTTATCACTCTTGGATTTTAAAAAAATGCACTCTTTCGCCTCCAAACTTAAATTTTTAGCCATGCTTCTACTTTTTCCTATTTAGATGCACGGCTCGAGATTCCTCTCTCTCTCTTTCTTTATCTCTTTATCTCAAATATAATGCACTATGCATTAAATTTTAAGTAATTTTACTAACACGATAACACATCAGCTGAATATGAAATGTATGTTTCAGATATCTTTTTTTTCATTAAAGTATGACTAGTGCATGATATAAATGTTCTCATTACGTACGTGCTCTAAATTTTAAATTCATGAGTATTCTGTTTGTCTTTGGTCATATAAGATATATGTTACATTACATTACAAGTTATTTATTTATTTTAACAATAAATATGACAAAATAAAATCGGAATGTCTCATGAGATTTCAAAATAAAAAGTCAATGGCCGGATTAAATTATATTGAAGGCTTACTTGCCTCCTCCCGCGGTCTCCAGTGAATGATGATTTACCTATGATTTGTCACCTTCCACAACTCCAAATTATAAAATCTGTCCGTCTTACGTGTGTTGTAAAATGCTTGAAAATCTTTCACGCGCGTCGTCAAATATTATGTCAATGAATGACTCTGAAGGTCCTTTCAAACTATTTAATCTTTCACATTTAGTGGTTTTCCCAAATTGATTCCTTCTTCAACAGTCACCTTCATTAATTGGTTTTTCCCATTTGTTGACCATATTCATTTGAAATTGTCCATCTTCAATATTGAACCCACCTTCATTAATGACATGACATTGCTACATGATCGATTTCATATTGTTTATACACTTTAAACAAACAAGATTACGATATCATTATCAATTCCAGAAAGCAATCTAATTAGTTAAAAATCAATTATATTTTATTTCAGATTCTTTGTTGCACAACATCCCTAAAGTTTTGAAATTCGTTTTTTTAAATGCATATCAATATAGGGTACAAATTGTTTTTCTAAAATTACGTAGTTTTGATTTAGAATACAACTGAAATGGTGTAAGTAAAGGATTCCGATTCCCTGTCATTAACAAGTAAAATTCATTTTATAATATTTGAATCTCACAAATTATAACCTTTAATTTAAAGTATTAAATATAAAATTAGTTCTAATTTAAGATTTTAAGCTGATATTATTTTTTAAAAAATTATTCACCCGATAAATTAAAGTGCTAATGTAATAAATAAGTTAAATATCGACTAAAATATATATTATAATTTATGAAATATGAATAAATATAATAACTCAATTACTTAAATTCAAATAATTTACATTCATCAATATTTTACTTCATGGTATATATATTATAAATATTTGTTAACATGTTGAAATTATTTATGTTCGTCAATGGACTTTCTTAATAAATAAATATAACCAAACTTTTAACAATTTGACATAGAATATATTAATAAACATTTGACTTATTTACGGTCGCAAGAATTACGTAAAAGGGAGATATATTATTCATTAAAAACTTGGTTTTAATCATATAGATACAACCCTCCCCACGTAGAATTAACTGGCTCCCTTCGCATTCCATCCTTCACTGATTGCCGACACACAAATTGAAGGGGAGGCTTTCACATGGAAGATTCAAAGTAAGAGATTGCCAAGGGAAGAGAATAGCCATGTAGAGGCCTCCTTCTTCCTTCTTCATGTCAGTGGTCGTTGGTCAATGTGATGTAATGGGAGGACTAATTAGATGCGAAAAGCCCAAATCTCAGAGACCCCATGCTGCCATGCATGGGCACCCACTACCCACAAATATTATATACAAAACAAATCAACATCAAATGCAAGGGCCTAATAACTTTCAACGACCATCAATATAAGCATATATTTTAAGAGTAATATTAATTATAATAATAATAATTAATTGGATAATCTTTTAAATTCGAATACTAATTCATTGGAAAGTGAAAGAAAAAATTCATGACCATGATCATGATTTTATAATGATACTGCAAGCCGGTGCAAGCGGTTGTATAATTATTTATTTATATTTTAAAAGTACATGTAATAGTATAAGGAAGAAAAAAATTATTATCTAATTAGTCATAATTTCAATATATCATGTATAAAATATTTTTAATTTTAAAATATTTCAATCAAATAAAAGTTTAATTTATATTGTAAAAAATTTTTAATGAAAATTTTAACTATTATAAGTATTAACACCCATCTAAATATTAATGATCGTAATTCGATTTCTTTTTGTTTTTGGTGAGGGATTTGTTGATTTTTTTTTCTCCCACTTTCGATATCAAATTTAGTTTTTTTATTAATATTACATTAAACCGCTCGTGTTTTAAATTACTCACCTATTATGATATCAACATTATTAAATTTTACTTTCTACTTAGCGGATGAAAACTTTCGATGAAAATCGTGGTTAATACAGCGGGCCATAATTTACGCACATTGAGGTTAAATCTTTATAATAAATAACTGGGTTCGATTTTAACATAATGTTTGCGCCTTCATGCATTTCATGGATTTGAGGAACAATAATTATCCTTAGGGCGATCTGTATGTATAGCAAGGATAGGGTATAGACTGACATGATTCGTCTGCCCACACCCTTCTATATTAATTGCTTATATTCCATATATATTGACTAAAAAGAGCCCTAGCTAATAGCATGCATTATTATGCAAACATTAACACATGTCGCTACTGTAACTGTCAGTTAAATGGAATTAAATTTCTCTTAAAGTGTTACCTCAAAACATGGTTTTCTTTTTCCATGTTTTCATATACTATCTAATTTGTAGGTAGGATCCCCAATTATAAAATCATCTAACAATACCATAGTTTGAAGCAGGTAGGCGTGTGAAAAAACCCCAAATTCAAAATCCAAAATTTTGAAACCCGAATTTTGGATTTGATTAAGAAACAAAATGTGAATTTGACCTAATACTTGAAATTCTTTTTTTATTTGAAATTTTTTAAAATCTAATATATATAATTGATTATCATTGCATGTTTTATTTATTAATTATACCATCAAATTAATAATCCATTAATTAAATTGAAGGCATTAGTACAATACAATATAAATAAATAATGATTATGACGACAATATAATGAAATTCACAGCAAATGTCCATAATACTCAAATTTTATCATGTCACGTAAACATATATATATATATATGTGTGTGTGTGTGTGTGTGTGTGTGTGTGTTGCCATATTTCACAAGTTAAAATCATATGTTTTATTCGCCTATGTCACGTGTTCAATTGCCTCTCATTTGGATTTTTATTCCGCATTCATGAATGCGTATGGAGATATTTGAGAAATAAATTATTATATGTGATCGGTTTATACATACGAGAAGGTTTTGGCAAGTGACAACATGCAATTTCATAGTGCAATTAATAACTTTCTAGGCACAAGTAGAGTACAACAAACATGTGTCCTATTTAATGTTATCATATTTTTATTTTTGTTTTTAAAATATAATAATTATTTTTGGGTATATAAATTTAAAATAACAAAATATTATTTTTATTCTAAATATAATACATTTTATTATTTTAAATTTTTTATATCCAAAAATAACTTTTATATTTTAAAAATAAAAAACGTACAAGAACCATATAAAAGTTTAAACATGAAAACCATCTCAACCATGAGAGACTAATAATTAAATATGCCTATTTAACTTGACATGTTTGTATCTGTATCATTTAAAAGTTTTCAGATGTAGTTTTGGAAAAGTTTGAATCGAGAATTTTAAACTAATATTATATATATTCACACACACATAAATATAAAACTTGGAACGGTTGGATTTGTTTGATATTCAAGAGTATTAGAATTTAATAAGCAGAACTAAAGCGTGCATGCGTTTGAACCCCTTATTATTTGACATCTGATAATTCTCTTTAGTGCTTAAAAGCACCTTTTGAAAATATGGGCTTATCAGAAAAGGGGGGAAAACAGGGACACATTTCCAAAACAGACGAGGTACAGTGCATCTTTTTCGACTGCTAATACAATAAATGGTAGTTAGTGGTCCAACACACTCAAAGGCACAACCCACCAGCGCCCATAATTGGTCCGATTGACAGGAGGTGTAGGGGGGTCACTAGCCCGGCCTCCGTGGTGTCCTGTGGCATCTCATAGAATTATTTGATTTATTTGTATTTTTTAAAAATATAATTATTTTTAAAAAGTATGAATATAAATAAATTTATATTATTCGTAAATATTTTTAAATTTATGAAATTTATTAATTTTTAAAATAATATCATTCAATTAAATATTTTTTATAATTTTGGTATGAAATTAAATTATTTTTAAAAACGATAAATCTCATAATTATTTTTAAAAATTATTTTAATTATTTTAAATTTAAACTTAATTCTATCATGAGTTTAATTTTTTTTATTTTTATTACTTAAACTCATTTTATATTATTTTTAAAAAACTATTTTTTAAAATAAATTTTAAAAAATATATTTTCTTACCTAACATACAAATTCAAATTATAATTTAATATGAATATTATAATAGAATTAAGAAAATAAAATACGAAAGCTAAGGCTTGTACCAAATAGGCCCTCAAATTATTGTTTTTAAGAATCTCGATCGGACATCATTTGAACCGTGATAGTTTTTGTTTTTAAAACTGAAAAATAAATATCAAACAAACACACAAACCAATATTTAGATTTTTAAATACAAGAAACACCTATAAAAAAGCTAGACACAAGATGTATATTAAACTTTCATTCAACTTATTATAGAGATGCAGTTAAATAAAACATTAATTTAGAACGTTGATATCCAATCAAATCAAACGGCTTAAATCAAAATTGCCCACATATCTTACATTTGTAATTAAGTTAGATTTTTTTTTCTCTCTCTATATATATGGGGACTGCGTGCACGTTGATATGCATGCACCTTAGCTGGTAGTTCGTTGATTTACATTTAAAAAAAAAACAGAGATCAATGATTAACAGAGGAGTGTGTACGCATACCAGCATTGGCCAAAGATTTTTGCTAATGTATATTCATTCGTTCAGATTATATGTCAAACTGTGTAAAATAAATAAATATATTTATTGTAATTTCATCAGAGCTGTTACTGCTACTAACTCTACGCCTTCATCCAATTCTAATTTCTACCGTAGCCGCAAAGGGGTGAGGGTGGTATCTAAATTAAAATATCTCATGATCATACTCTACTTTTGAATCTGGTTTAACGGCGTTACAGCGATTTTAGGCCAACCGCGTATTCGTCAAGTGGACCGTAGGAAGACGAGAGAATCCGCGTTTTGTGGAGGCACCGAACTTGCATGCTGCGGCACTCGTAAACCGACACGTGGAAAAAAAGGAAATGTGGGCCTCACCTCCAGCTCCACCCCACTGCGCACTGCGCACTGCGCAGTCAGCGATCACCAATAATTATTCGGATAAAAACAAAAAACAAACAATTTAAAGTTAAAAAATAAATAAACGAAAAAGGAAAAGAATAGCTGGGTAGCGTTAGCCAATGCCATGCGTCGGGTGGACACCTTGGTTGTCCACGTGTTCCCACGTGCGTTCCGGCTTCATGTAAGTTCCATGAAGTTACCACTCGCGATATCACCGTCCGTCCCGATAACTTCATTGACTCGCCTCTTCGCTTCTTCTCCAATCATATCCATCATCACCCATCATCCACCAGCTGAGCCTCTGAGACAGCCCCAGAGAGAGACCTGTGGTTTTGTCTTGCTGGTTTTGAGAGAGGGCTCCAAATTCTCAATCCGCACTCGGTCCTTTCGTCTCTGAAAGCGAAAGATAGACGCGCGTCGTAACTGTTGGTTGCCGCCTCCTTTTTTCTCATTTTCCAGCGACCCTCATTCTCTCTGTGCCTCCACTCCAACAAACAAAGCAAAAGGGAAGAAAATACGAGAGCGACTTTTGTTTCCTCGCTTCATCTCTCTAATGGCGTGAATCGACAACAGATCTAGCGCGTTGGAACTGTTTTCTCCATCTGGGTCTTTTGTTCTGTCTTCTTCAAACTTCAAACTTCAAACTTCAAACTTCAAACTTCAAACCAATCCACCTGGCACAGATGAGATGGCATACGAAGAACGAAAGGCCGACTAGTCAACTCAGCACCGTAAGTTGTTTCTTCCCTCCCCCAACCCGCTTTTGGCTTCTAATTTTCGTTGGTTATTGAAAAGCTGTTGTTGGGGTGGGGTTTTCTCTGATTGGAATTTGGAATGGGATTTCTTTCCTCCATTTTTTGTTTGTATAGTCAGACGTTGTAGATTCAATGGACTGACTTGTAGTGGCCTGCCATTAGGGCTTAGGTGCAAAAAAAAAGGCTTTTTTTTTTTTTTTTTTTTTGCGTTCCTTTTGATCTTCCTGGCTAGCGCTTGTTGTGGCCGTGGTTTTATGTTTGAACAAAATAACAAGAGATGGGTTTTAGACGGTTGACCCCAGTTCCCCCTTTTTTGGTCATTGCCCACTGATATAAACAGCTGAGCAATCCAAAATATCTATCTATCATTTCTTCAACCCTCCAATTTGTTGTGTTTATGCTTTTTCTGAAAACATTAACGTGGAGACCTGTTTTCGGTTTTAGTTGATGTTGTAGCGCGCAGCTATTTCGTCTTGGAGTGGGAAGGAGGAACCCGACATAGGGGTTTGTTGGGTTGGAGTTGTTTCGTTTGGTTGGTTCTTAGATGTGGAGACTTCGAGGGTGGTCTTGATGAGATGAGGTATGCTATCGGGGCTGATGAACCTTCTGAGGGCCTGTTGGAGGCCGAGGTCGGATAGAAACGCTCACAAGGGCCCAGATGTGGGACGCCAGGATGGGCTCCTGTGGTACAAAGACATTGGCCAGCACTTGAATGGTGATTTCTCAATGGCTGTTGTGCAGGCCAATAGTTTGCTCGAGGATCAGAGCCAGCTTGAGTCTGGGAATATGAGCAACCAAGAGTCGGGTCCTTTTGGCACCTTTGTCGGAATTTATGATGGGCATGGCGGGCCTGAGACGTCTCGCTATATCAACGATCACCTCTTTCGTCATATCAAGAGTAAGTGAGCTCAGTTTTAGTCGAATTTAACTCATCATCAAGTTCTTACTATACTTGAAGGGTGTTCTTCTCCAATCTGGTAGAAGGATTGAGTTTTTTTTTTTTTTTTTTTTTTTTTGCAGGAGGATGATCAAATAATATTAGTCATATCTATACTTGTCTTATCGTATTTGCTTGTCTTTAAAGTTTGGTTACTCTTGGCCTGAATGTTGAAAAAGCCAGGAGTCCATGAAAGATCAAAATTTTGAACGTAACCATTAATTTGTGTTTCAGCTTTAAGTTTTCAAGACCAGAAAATTTAAAGTTTCACTCATTCAATATGCTGAAGTCATTGGAATTTGTTGTGATTTGTCCCATTATAAGATTTGGCTTGCAGATCATTTTATTGTTACATCTTTAACTTATTCTCAATCTTGGTTTGCAGGGTTTGCTTCCGAGCAACACTCAATGTCAGTGGATGTCATCCGGAAGGCATTCCAAGCAACAGAAGAGGGCTTTATGTCTCTTGTTACAAGACAGTGGCCGCAGAAACCACAAATTGCAGCTGTTGGTTCATGTTGCCTTGTTGCTGTTATCTCTAATGGGATCCTTTACACTGCTAACCTTGGTGATTCTCGTGCTGTTCTGGGAAGAGTTGTGAGGGCAACAGGGGAGGTTCTGTCCATTCAGCTTTCAGCAGAGCACAATGTGAGTATAGAGTCTGTGAGACAGGAGTTGTATTCTGCACACCCAGACGACTCACAGATTGTTGTTTTAAAGCATAATGTATGGCGTGTAAAAGGACTTATACAGGTAATTCTCGTACACACGGAGACTGGTAGTTGATTTTTGTTTTGCAAGTATGGCTGAGGTTAAGCTAGGTTTTTTTAGGTGGATGCAAGGTTAGGGGATTTATTGTCGCGCTCTATTTTCATTATGGCCATTCTTATAACTTTGCAGCGTCCACACATGAATATGATTGGTAGTTGAGAGTTTAAGTTGTGGTAATATGGTAAAACTTGTGAAATTGAACTTCTGTAACTGTAACTTTGCTAGTTGGAAACGAAGCTTAAAAAGAAAGGATTTAGGTCTTGTTCAATTAAAATGAGTGTTCAAAATTTTCAGCAGATCTAGATGAGTACGGGTCTGAAAGTTACAGCTGAATATGCATGTGTAATTTTGTTTTTCCTAACGAGAGGTTTTAATATTTGTAATCTGTTTTATAATTTGATGCTTGGGTTATTGGTTTGACCAACATAACACAGTTTGTCAATGCTCAACCTCTCCTATGTTGCATTTTTATGCTGTAAAATGTGCTCACTTTACCCGCTACAGGGAAAATGTCCATATACGCATTGATAAACTCATACATCATTTTATGTGTTACAGATCTCTAGGTCTATTGGTGATGTATATTTGAAAAGAGCCGAGTTCAACAAGGAGCCTCTATATGAAAAATTCCGCCTCAGGGAACCTTTAAGAAGACCAATATTAAGTGCAGAACCATCAATTTCAGTGCATCCACTAAAATCAGACGATCAATTTATTATATTTGCATCTGATGGTCTTTGGGAACACCTTAGCAATCAGGAGGCAGTTAGTATAGTTCAGAATAATCCGCACAACGTAAGTTGCATGTCCATTTTCGGCCATCATAAGTAGCTAAATTTGTACACAACATATAATGCGTTTGCTTGCTTCCTTCATGCAGGGAATTGCACGTAGGTTGGTGAAAACTGCATTACAAGAAGCAGCAAGAAAGAGAGAGATGAGGTATTCGGATTTGAAGAAGATTGACAGGGGGGGTACGCCGTCATTTCCATGATGACATTACTGTTATTGTTGTGTTTCTTGACTCGAACCTTACTAGCAGAGCTAGCTCAGTCAAGTCTCCTTGTGTTTCTGTGAGAGGGGGTGGAGTTAACTTGCCCCCAAACACTCTTGCTCCTTGTACTGCATCTGCAGAAACTGGCGCCACTTCCTGATGAAGGTGGTTTTTTTCGGAATGCTTACTTGTACTCTACCCCCTTGTGTCAATACCAAGTGGCTTCCAAATATGCCATATACTAGGAGCAGGCCTTTAATTCTTTAAATGTGAACTGTAACATTTTAACTGAGGACTGATGCCTTTTCATTATTTATGCAAAAAGTGTCTGGGGAGCAGAAACTCCGCAAGGGAAGGATCTTAGGGTCATAACCAATACGGTATTCGTTCGGGGCAGTAATCACGCTGGTTGTAGGTTCCCCCTATCTTCCTTTCGGATGTGCAGCAGTTTTAGATTTTTATCGAATTGGCTGTCTTATGTTTCCTCGATTTACAAGCTGTTTGAGGATCTAGCAGTCATGCCGATCGGAAGAAACAATTAACTAGGCATTTGATAATTCTTTACATTGAGAAACGTGTCATGGATATGCAGTGGCCAGGTAATGCTGAATAATGCCTACAGGATTCATACAAGTCACATAATGGCCGACGTATGTGGACGCTCATCTGCCCTGATATTTTCTAGTGTGATCTTCGTAAGGGGACAATTGTTGAGTGATAATTTGCTTTCATAACGAGTGGCTAGTCCGATGCTCATATAGATGTGAAAGATCCTACCAATGGCCCTTTTATTATTATTATTAATGCTGGATTGCTCTACAATAGAAGTTATATTGTATGTGTGCACCAACAGGCGAAAGACAACGCAAGTTATTAAACCAGCCGAGTAAGGTGAGAGAGAGCTATGAATGAATGTTCTGTAGGCTTGTGATACGTTTCCTGTTAGTATGTGCTATTTTAGAAAAGCGTTCATAGTATCTGAGATTTAATGTGTTCGCCTCTCCCTCAAGGTTTGGTAGATTTTGCTGGGGCTGGCAGGGTGACTTCACTATGGGTCTTGCAAGTGGCAAGGGAGTCTGAATTTCATATGGGTCTTTTCTGGTTTCAGTGGACATCGAAAAAGGCAATTTAGATTTGTTCAAAGGTCTACACAAAGTTGAGATAAAAGTTGAATTATTGGCCACCTATAAAATCTGAAGCACCATCCGCTATAATTGCATCACTATCAGGGCATTTTATTAGGTCTTGGGTAGTGACAAGTGGCCACAGGGGCATGGTGCCGCCATACATTAAGGCCTTTCAACAGCTGCGGTGGCACCAATTGGTCGTTGATGACCACATATCAGTCTTGGCAAAGTTAACTTGGCTTGTTAAAATAAAATAAAAAAAAACCTCATTGCGGCCTATATGTTTCTGCCTCCACAATCCGTTCGATCTAATGCAACACAAGGGTTTTGTTTTATTTTATTTAATTTTCTCTTAATCAAAAAAAGGGGCATCTTTACATGCGTGATTTCGTGGCAGAGAAAGAAAAGGGGCATCCTTGTTTTAGTGTCAGATTTTTTTTTAAAAGTGGGGCTTAATTGATTATGGGAATTAAATCGTGCGTGTCAATAGTTAATATATGTGGGTAATAAATTCGTGCATTATTATGAAGTCGTGTATAGTATTATATATGTGTGTTTTGATAATTATCAATATGTATAGATAAATTTAATTTAATTTGATATTATAGTTTAATAATATGAAGTATTACTTGAAGCTTGATATTATTAATTTATCATCTAAAATATTGTTGGAGGCTTGACATTAATAGTTTGATATTAGAAATATTGTTTGTGGCTTGATATTTATAGTCTGACACTAGAAATATTGTTTGTAGTTCAATGTTAGAAATTTGACATTTAAATGTTACTTATATGTAGCTTAATATTACTTAATTGATATTTAAGGTGTTGGATGTTTGATGAATATTTATATATGTATGTATATCTATATATATTAATTGTGGTTAGTACCGGATTGATGAATTAAATATTTTGTAAGGCTGTTGTATGAAATTTTGTTTGTTGGAATATTCTATTTATTGATTATATGTGGAATTGGTGGTGGAGTTAGTTGGGTTAACCGCAGGTCCCATATAGGGTTGGCAAGAGGCCACAGGTCCCCTATGTAGTTGGTTAACTGAGGTCCCATATGTGGCTAGTTGTCATTAGGGACACCACAGGTCCCACATATGGCTATCTGGTAGTGACTGGGATTCTTGGAGTTGGTAGCGGGGATCCTGTGAATGGTTGGATTGCCGGTGCAAACCTTTGATGGATGAAATGTGATGGGTGTGATGTTATATTTGTGATTGAATGTGAGCTTATTGTGATAGAATAGGACACTACACTGGCACAAGCATACACCCATCATATAAATTTAGGATTTCATGTTATAGGATGGTGAGGAGATGGAGATCACCTACTGGGCACTTGTGCTCACCCCTACTTTGTTGACATGTTCTAGGTATCGACCTATTCGCTAGAGGCTGGACCGATGTTAATTGTTATTTAACTTACATTTTGTATAAGTTGGATTTTGGATTTGTATAACATAATTTGTTTATTTATTTGAATTATCCGGACGAGGGTCCGTAGAAGTTGTATTGGAATTATAGCATGACTCTGTTATTAATAAATTATTTTCCTTAACTTCATAGCATATGTGAATGTACAGGAATACCCCTGATGTATGAATGTACAGGTTTATCTCGGACAGCACCCGATGTGTAGTCCATATCGGTGCTAATTACCAACCCCTTGACCCTTTGGGTGCGGGCATGGGGAAGTCACACTCTTAATTCTGGTCTTTCCGGGATTTGGGGGCGTGACATCTGCTATTCAGGAACTATTGATAAAAGTGTTCATGAATAGTTTGTAAACAAACGATTAACAAATCAAACTATAATTACTATATCTTAACTTTAGCACTTCTTAGCACTTTAGCACTTCATCATCTCAACTTTTGCACTTTTTAGCTCTATGAGATTAGATCATGGTTTTGCCCTTCATATTAGACTACAATTACTGCATTCTTTGAAACAAACTTATGGTTCAAGTTCCCCTAGTGGAATTTTATGATTTTGCAACTGATTTGTTAAATGTTTGTTCTTAAACAAATGTGCTCGTGAACAAGTTTATGAATACTCGTGAACAAATTTATGAATACTCATGAACTTACATACTTGTTGATGGATAACTTGTAAATATCATAATTTAACATTCGTATTCGGTTCGATTTATTAATAAATAGTACCGAACACATTACTATTTGATTAGCCTGGCCTGTTTATAACCTAAGTTTGACTATTATATATTAGGGTATTAGTAGCAAAGTTTCCTATATGAATATGTTTATCTTTATTTAAGGAAAAAAAGTCATAAAATTATTTTAATAACAGAAATCTTATATTTAACTTTTTCGTATTGTTTGTATAGTATTTCTTAGTATATTAAAAAATATTGTATACTTCATATGATTATTAAATTATACAAATTTTATTTGCTCACATCTCTCTTTTACATTTCCCTCCATGTTAAATTATAAAAAACTTAGTATTAAATAAAAGATAGTAATATAAAATATTATTTTAATAATATAGTAAATGATTAAGAAAATTTATTATTATGTATATTTTTATAAAGAGATTAGCTCTTTAATTTTTTTTTAAATAATTAAAAATTTATTGTTAATACTTTATAAGTCTACACAACCATGCATAATATTTTCATATTTTTGAAAAATCAAAGATTCATTATAAGTGTAAATACTTAAAAACAAAATGTAATTTGATAACACAATAAATTTAAAAAGTGAAGCTCTTAACTCATTTCATGTCCAAATCCAATAAATGTATAAGTTTTCTGCCTTCAATATTTTGTTGGTCATAATTATATTTCCTTTAAAAATTCAAGATAAAGAAGATGGTTCACACTTTCTCTCTCCCAAATTCTTACAAGGTGAGTAGTGAGTATAACGATTGTTCAGAATTTAGAAATTCAAATGAGTTTGACTCCTATTTTCTTGCGTGGATGGTTGTGTCAATAAAAATTTGAGTGGCAATAGTAGCGGGTTGTATTTACTTGCACAATATACCTGCATATAACATTATTTTTTAATGTAACTCCAAAAATGCTTAGTTAAACTTCTAAATCCTTTGATTTTTGTTAGAACTCTCTGATATGCCTTCAAGTGTTTTGTGGGACTTCAAAATCTTTTGAGTTTTTTTTTTGTTCTAAACCTCTTTGATATTTTTTTAAAGTGCTCTGAGGACTTTAAACTCCTTTGGTTTTTCCTGAAATTCTCATATGCCTTTAAAGTTCTTTGAAAGATTTCAAACCCTCTGATTTTTTTTCCAAAACTCTATGATATACTTTCAAAGTGTTTTGAAGGGACTTCAAGGTCCATTGTTTTTTTTCCCTCGAAGCTCTCTGAAATGTCTTTGAAGTGATATGAGAGATTTCAAAGTCTTCTGATTTTTCTTGGAGCTCTCATACTTTCAAAGTCCATTGATTTTTTTTTAAAAGCTCTATGATGTCTTCAAAGTGATCCAAAGGGCTTTAAAGTCTTCCGAATTTCCATGATGCTCTTTGATATGCCTTTGAAGTAGTTTGAGGGACTTCAAACCTTTTTTTTTCATGAAGTTCTCTTATGTTTTCAAAGTACTATGAGAGACTTTAAAGTTTTTGACTATCTTTAAAAGCCTTCATAATATGGTCTAATTTTATTTAAAGGCATGCAAAATCCTATGATGCCACTAGAGTCCTTTGATATCTATTAAAAGGTTTTTTAAAACTTTGTAAGGATACTCTAATCGAGATGGAAACCCTAAGAGGCCGTTTAAAGATTATTTTGTATCAGTAAGAGTGCTTTGTTATTCTAGAGAGCTTACTATTAAAATTGGAAGACTTTTAAGTGTTGAAAATCCTCTACTATATGTTTAAAAGTTGTCAGATAACTTAAAAGCTTCACTGTTATATAATATTTTTAAGTTGTCTGAAAATGGAGTAAAAAATATCTGATGACTTCATTGACCTTTTTAGCTTATTTCTATTGATGTCATCTAAAATCTTAAGCTATATGCTACAAAAAGAAAACTTTCTGATGAAGCAAAAGACCTTCTTAGCTCATCCTAACTTTTTTGTCCTTGCAAGAGCTTCATGCCACTGTTGATAACCTTTCCATTTTCACCACTTGCTGAGACTACTTCAAGCCTGCTGCTTTCCATGAAGCCATTCCTTGAAGTCTTCTCTATGTTGTTTTTTCTTTTCTTTTCTTTATTTTTCAAGCATAAAGGTTAAATTAAAAGAAAATCAAAGTATATGTATATGACCTACGTCCAATCCGAACCAAATGGAATTGGACAAGGTTTAGATCCATTGAGGCAATTAGAAAAAGTGTGTTGCACATCGATCACTCTCCAGAAAGGGTGAACAGTCTGAGCTTAGATGGTGAGACCAGATGAAATTCTACTTTTGACACGCTTAATGATGCTTTGGATTTTCATAGCCGAACATTCCACACAACTTCATACGCTATTCGGATTTCTGAATAGGCCAAAGGATTTTCAATAGATTGGGTTATATATCCACCAATCCAAATTTTAGTATTTTCTATAACCATTTAAAAAAAACAATTTTAAAATATTCCTGCTCATATTTTTGAATATTCGCAGTTCTGGATATTTGGATGTTGGATATATCAAAATTCAAAAATTATTCGTCGGATATATGCAGTTTCTATACCTGATATTGAATGCGAATTTGGAGCCATATGGTAATATAATAATATTTCAAGGTGTTTGGTACATCATGTTTTCACACGCAATTCTCTCACAACGTTTTCGCTTGGTATCCTAAAATGCGTTTGGTAACCGAATTGAAGAATTGCTTTTAAAAAGAGTAAAATTTAAAATGAATTTAAAATTATTTAATTTTAAATATTTAATTTTTAAACAGATAAAATTTATAATTATTTTTATAATTATTTTTAAAAAAATTCAAATAATAATTTTATTTTTACTCTATTTTATTATTTTATTACTTGACTCTTTCAATAATATTTTTTAAAAAAAATAATTTTTTTTTAAAAATATTTTTTAAATACGTTTTCTTATCAACATTGTTTTTAAAAGCATATTCAAATCATCATTTTTAAAAAAAGGAATGGATCCAATAATTACAAATTTTGTCAAATATTCACATTTGTTTTTCAATCAAATTCAAACACAAATTTTTTATCCAATTTAATTTTAAATTACATAATTACACTTTTATTGAGAAAAATAATATATACAACTAAATTGTGACATCATATGAACAACTATAATTTATTCATAAGTTAATTTTTTTTCCTTCTGGTACGTTACCACATCATTAAAATTAAACATTAATTACACAAGCTCGATAATACCTAACATTACTTTTTATTGAATAAATGAAAGTAGTTTTCATATAAAATATTATATAGGGTTATGCTTGTGATTTTGATCTAAATACAATTCATATAATAGAACTACACTTAAAATAAATATTAAATTTGAACCATTAGACACAAACTGAATAACTCAGATTAACAATGCACATCGTTCACTGGTTCTCTCTCTCTCTCAGGCAGAATAACCATACAAATCATATATATATATATATATGTATATATATATATATATATGTATATATGACTATTTTGAGAACAATATTACTTATAAATAATAGTGATTTTTATATAGATTATTAGAGGGATAATATTAGAAGAAAAAAAAAGACACAAATCTTCTTGACTTAAATAATAGTATATATATATATATATAAAATTAATTGTAATAATATGTAGAACTTAAAACAAAGTAACGGACATCAAAATTCATCTCAAATTCGAAGGCTGCACATTCTAATTTTTCAATAGACGTTGATGCACAATAAAAAAATGAAAGGGTATGATCACGCAAAGATTAATTACACAATCTGCTATTGAAGGCTACATTCTCATGGCTCCTACCTCAGGTACAGGGAAACCAAGAACTGAGATAAGAGTATGAATTCGCTTACTATAACAACTGGAGAGTGTATGCCTAGAAAAGGGACAATGTCCACCCGTAACCAGTTCTCAATTCCTGATCCCGCCACTGCACCGACAGTTAGTCCCCCAATGGTTATTAAAACACTCTTCCCTGCAGAAAGTAAAATGCAGATTGCTCTAAAATGTTCTCACTGAATCTTAGTAGCCTGGATGATTGACTAATTTAAAAGGTAAGGAATGAGTGCTACGTTATTTGCAAGTATTAGTGTTGCATAAAGAAGAAAGGTAGTGCAAGAACATTTATACAATCTCCCATCAGGGGAACTAGAATCAACAAAGGCAGCATAGAAGCAACAAATCTGATGATTGCATAATAAATTAAGCTATACAGGTTAGAGCTCTGTTTTATTCATAACAAGGAATCATTTAATCGGAAGAAAGATGTTATGACAACAATATAAACTATAGAATCAACTGATGTTGTCAGTTGATAGTCGGCTGAAATCAATTGAATTAGGCAATCGGTGCAACTACAGTACACCATCAAAGTGAAAAATCACCTTACCTAATTTAACTTCCTTTTTAGTAATGAAGTATAAGGAGGTCCCAAAGCTGGTCGCTAGAATTAACCCAGGAACATCAGCCCCAACATATGGACTTGCAGAGGGGGAGGCTCCATTGATGTAAGTCAGAGCCATCAAAGCTCCATACACACCAGTTTGTATACCCAAGTCACTAGTTGAGGGCATTTCAAGTGATACCGGTGAATTGTTAACTTTTGCTTGCAGCCACTGAAGAATTGCCTTCATCCAAATAACATTGACAGGCTTAACATCAGCATAGCGAATGCTATTATCTGCAACCTTTCCCTCGCGCCTGTGCAGCAAACTTTGCATAAGCAACATGTCATACGCAGCCTCTACCTGAAAAAAAAGCCCACATTACTTCAACTTGAGTCGGAGCCAATGAGCCAACTAAACTGAAAATAAGAAGAAAATAGGCACCAAAAAACTATCATGGCTAGATCAAAGCCACTCAAATACGGGCAAACAGATGCAATATATGAAGCTATGGCAGAAAACAAAGATGATAATAGCTATAAAGCAGGCAACGTGCATAAGTTTTGCCAGACTTGAGATTAGGAGCATTCCTGTGATTGTATTCCAAATTTCAAACAAAAGAGCAAAAGAAAACATGGAATAATTAGGATGCCCAGAAATCATAATGCCAGGAATGATAAGTCAAGCAATTAAATTACAGTTCTCTTTGATTGCAAGGCTTTCAAGTTCAAATTCAGAAAATTCAAATGATAGAAACTGATGTCCCACCTAAAACATAAAATCAAAACCATAGAACTTCAAAACATCAAGGTCCCCACGGGAGACTACGCCACCGCAGAAATACGAATAATAAACATTGCAATTTTATAGGTACTAAAATCCAAATAACAAGGTACAAAAAAAGGGGGTCAGGCTAAAATAGACACGCATATGATTAGTTATTATAAGAAAGTGACTATATACCTGGGCAGCGGTCTCCAGATCATCCTTGGCGGTGGCGAGGATCGATTTCTTGGCGCGAAGTATGTCGTCAAACGAAGCACCCTCGGATACTCCGAGCAGCTTCAGGGCGCTCTCCACCGACATCTCGAACGGCGGCAAGTCGTCAGCCCTCGATTCGCCGCCGCCAGCGGATGCGAGGGCCACGGCGCCCCGTGCTAAAGTTCGCCGGGGGAGTACTAGGGGCGACGCCCACGCTACGTCGCGAGCCGGTGGTCGAGCCCGGGCCGGACCGCAGCATACGACGGCGCGATTCGGCCGGAGGTAGAGAGCGGAAGCCATCAGTGATATGTATGACCAGACCAGTATCAGTAATTTTAACAGTCTGGTCGGTCCGAGGAAAACAATTAAACAAACGACGAAGATTGCTGGCCGATGGACGATGCGAAAGGATTGAATAGTTGGGGAAGATGTCGATCATGTGATGATGTGACAGAACCGAACGGCATGTCCACACGCTTTTGGAGCGATCGGTCCGCTGGCACAGTTCTCCCGGACTTTCCTTACGGGTGTTAGCGGGACACCTGTTAGTTTTTCAGCACAAAAGGGTGAAGGCACGGATCGGTTCGGCTAGGAAAGATGAGATAAACATTATATTATAATTCAAGAAAATATAACAAATTTATTAATTTTTTATAATAAAATTAAAAATAATTTTTAAAATCATATAATCCATACGTATATCTTTATTACAAATACTCTATGTAAATTGTGTTATTACTTAAATTTAAATCAGGATAGAAATTAATTGTTTTTAGTTATATACATATGTTTATGCATGTAGAATTTTCTCCAAAATTAGAGGGATCATGGATCGTGCTAAATAATATGATCATGTATGAGCTAAATACTTTATTTTTGATTAAAAAAATATACAAATGCATAGGTACATAAGAGTGTCAAAAATCAAGCATAGAGTAATAAAACATAAAATAATACAAACTCTCACTTAAATATGGTATCCTCACATAAAATAACACGTATATGAGTAGTGTGCTCATGAAAGATCTTGGGTGGTAATCTTTTTGTAAGCGGATTTGCTATCTTGAAGTTTGTTCCAATATGCTCCATGGATATATCTCTACTTTGTATTTTTTTTCTTTCATAACTAGGTATTTAATGTCAATATGTCTTGATCTATAAGAACTCTTATTATTATTAGAATATAATATTGCAGACTTTTTATCACAATATGTTGGTTCTTAGGAGCCTAGAGGGGGGTGAATAGGCTCAAATCGAAATTCTTTTCCTCTCACGGGTACAACATAATCCGGTAAAAGATGTAGAATCAGTGCAGAAGATAACCAGATAGTGTAAGTATTTTGTTTTATTATCTGATGATAATTACAATAAAATAAGCTGCAATTACAGCTGATTACAACACTCAGTTTTACAATCACACACACTGGCGTAAATAAACTCCTGAGCTTTTCTCTCAGTGGAAAGCTCGCATGAGAATGTTCATGGTCTGCCATGATCATCTCATGTGGCCATGTCTTCATCAGGAGATACCCACTCCGATGACAATCAGAGAATATGGAGTTAGAAGACCAAAGACTGATGCCGAACTCACCAATGATGAAAGAGCCTGGCAATGTGCTAACGAAAAGGCTCTGGCATATGTTACATCGTCTTTGGATTCCGAGGCTTTCACGGACGTTCAGGGCTGCACGACAGCAAAAGCTATCTGGGATAAACTGACAATCCTCTATAAGGGAAGTCAATCCCAAATGCAGAACGTTATCTGTACTCTCAGACAGAACTTTGAGAGTTTCAATCATAAACCGGGCGAAACATTCGAGAGCATCTATCGGAGATTCGGCAAGCTCATCCTGGAGCTGAAAACTGTCAATGAACATTACTCTCAATCTCAGATCAATGACAAGTCCTTTCGCTCCTTGCCGGATCGCTACTACTCCAAACAACTCTAGATGCAATCCGACAAGAACTGGCAGTATGTTCCCCTTGAAGAATTTTATGGAGAGCTACAGACTCACGAGGTCAGGTTTAAATACTTTGACCAAGACAAGAAAATAGCTCAAAAAGAAAAGGGGATAGCTCTTAAAGCTACAGAATGTCTCGGCATACTGAGGAATGATGATACGGACGAGTCTGAGAATTCTGACTCTGACGAGGAAGAGGAAATAACTCTCATTGTTAAATCCTTTGAGCGATTTCTACGGAAAAGCAGAAAATGATTCAGAAGAGGCTCCTCATCATCTTTCCGAAGGAAGGAGCGATCGGAGTCCAGTTCCCAAGAATGCTACAACTGTGGGAAAATCGGTCACTGGGCCAAGGATTGCAAATCCAAATCTAAAGTGGCCGAGAAAAGTGACAAGGTTACTCCTCGCCGCTCCACCTCAGACAACAACAAGAACAAAAGGAAGGCGTTCGTCACAAAATACGTCAATGGCTCGGAGGAAGAGGAGGAATTCTCAGATGATGAGCCAACTCCTAAACCGAACGTCTACCTTATGGAAAATACTGAAGTACCTTCAATCTCTGAGCTCATGAGTAAATTAGAATCTCTTATTACTGAACATGATCATGAAAAGAATGAAAGACTAATAATTACTCAAATGTACAAAGATATGGAAAGTCAGAACAAACGTCTTGAATTTACTATTACTAGACTTGAAAAGGACATAGCTGACTTTAGAGGAAAAGAGGCTTGGTATCATGATCCAAGAGCTCATAGAGTTTATTTACGCCAGTGTGTGACTGTAAAATTGAGTGTTGTAATCAGCTGTAATTGCAGCTTATTTTGTTGTAATTATCATCAGATAATAAAACAAAATACTTCCACTATCTGGTTATCTTCTGCACTGATTCTACACCTTTTAACCAGCTTGTGCTATACCTGTGAGAGCAAAAGAGTTTCGATTTGAGCTTATTCACCCCCCTCTAGGCTTTTAGGGACCAACACAATATAGTTGGAGTGATCTTCCTAAGCCCTCGAGAATGTGCATGTGAGGACATGTGCATCATGCCCCCGATTCTAGGAACCTAGAACTGGGAATGCAACTTCCCATTGCCTGCACCCGAAGGGTCAAGGGGTTGGTGACAAACACCAAAAAATAAAACCACGGGTGTTGTCCCAACATATCAACTTGTACAATCATACATCATGATTAATTATCTATAACGCCATCATATCATCATATAACACATTATATCAACACTATACCATAAAATAGATAAAAAAACAAACATACTACAATCATACACCATGGGATACATGTCATGCAACAGCAAGCTAGTGACCAAGCATCAAGATGACTAATGAGCAAATAAAACGTATAGAAAAAAAAAGCCAAGACTAAAATCGTTTCCAAATCGTACTGCAAAACAAGATTGAGGACAAGAAGACTAAAAACATCTAGACTAAAAAAAACTAAAATGACAAGTTAAAAGAATGGGTGAAAACAACCTAAAATCAGAGAGGCGAACCACACAAAACCAACTAAGAGAAAAGGAACGGGTAGAAAATAACTAGACAAACTTTTTCATTCTTCTTTTCTTTATTTTTGTTTTCTTGTTGTTTCTTTTTTGTTTTTTTGTTTTAAAACACATGAACCATACAAAAGTGAACCGAATCAGACAGACACCAACAGAAACAAAGCAATAGGTAAAAACAAGCCAGAGGGTTCTCATGACCATAGTATTTATACATTTTGAAAGCCAGACTAAAGTGAATAAAATACCACCCAGATCATACATTTTGTTTGTTGTTTTTTTTTTTAAAATGTGCAATAACCACAAGACAAACACATGCAGAAACACAACCAGAAGGCTAGCCGCAACAAAAGAGAAAACACAACAATAGATCAATCTATCAACATTCAGACAACACCAACAGAACCAAGGATTAGCCAACTCAAACCCCAAATAAAAAATTCATGTAACTGAAATATTGTCAGAAAAGGAATATTACAGAAAGTAAGTTTCCTCTCTGATACTGCGTCCGTCCTCTCGTACATGAACTGTATACCTTTTGTGTGGACTTCCGACCGAACAAGGACGGCGATGAACAATGGAAACGGCGAACTGTGTGGGTGCCCTCTGTATGCCTTCTCTGGATTTACCCACCTTCCTCGTGAAGACACTGGGATGATTGGCGGTAGGCGTAATGATGGCAGCGGTGAACGAAATTGCTTAGGGGATAAGTTTATGAGGATAGGCTAAGCTCTCCATCAGCCGGCGAGAAAATTTCGGCCAAAAGGGAGTGGGGGTTCTCGAATTTGGTGGAAAAGGAAGAAGATGAAAGGTATGTTTTTTTTGTTTTCGATCGGGAGAGGAGGAAGGAAGGAAAGTTTGGGTTATGGGTTCTGTAGTTTTTGGGGTAGGGGAGGATGAACGGACTTTGATTTTTTCTCTTTTTTCAGGGAGGAAGTGGGGATGGAGGCTTGGTGTGTGTGGAAGGAAAGGAGAACCGAGAAGGTGAGGAACGATAGAGAGTGGTGCTTGGGGGCTTTGGCCGATTGGAGCGATGGTGTCCTCGGAGAGAAGCCGGGGAAGAGCTGAGAGGGAGGAGAGTGTCTGGGTTTTTTTTTGGCCGTATGAACCAGAGAGAGAGGAAGAGATGAGCGATTGGGTTTATATAGGCTAGAGGGGCTAGGGTTTGCGCTGGGGGTTGGAGAACGGCGCAAACTTGGTAGTGGGTTAACGACGAGGTTTGATCTGAGAGAGAAGAGACAACCATGGTTCGAATCATGGTTTGGTTTAGCGAGGGACATAGGCAATGCGTGCTATCTCTAGTTGGCACCGGTATGGGACACCGGTGGTCCTCCAAGATCACGGTGTCCGTGGCGTGGCTGCAACGAAGAGGACGAACGGGGAAGGGAGAGAGAAAGGAAGAAGACGAGGTGGTTTGGTGGGAAGAGATAAGAACAGGTTGATGTAAGGCTGTAAAATTTGTTTTTATTTATTTTATTTATTTTGTTTTATTTTTTGTTGTTTTATTTTTTTATTTTGGTTTTGGTTTTTATTTTATTTATTTTCAATCAATCACGGGATGACACGTGTCCTTGAGACGAGCGGGAAGAAAAATAAAAGAGAAAATTATTTGTTTTGGGTTTTTTAACTGATGTCTTTTGGTTTTTGGGATCGGTAAGACAAACCGCATTTCAAAACATCTGGGAAATTATTTCTGGACTTGGGGTGTCGTGACAAGTGATCCCGTGTCAATTTTATTTGAAAACGATCATGTTTTTACAGCAAGCTTGTACTGCGATTATTTATTACCGAAGATGATTTTATTTTTGATTTTTATTGAAAAAGGCCCAGGGAGCGAATATATACAATATATATGTCAAAATTCTCAGAACGACGAGTAGAATAAGAAAGTGAGGTTCATGACCTGACTCGGAGTGCCGTTTGGAAAATTAATTACTGTTTTGACCCCCAATGGCGGCCCGAATGCCGTTTTGACCATACCTCCTTCGTTTGACCTCGGAATCGAACGTGGTCGAAAGCGTTGATCCTCGAATTTGATTTTCTATCGCCCAGGCCCAACTCTTTGGCATTTGGAGACATTTTGAATAATTTTTGAAATTGGACATTTGTGGCTCATGGGTCACGACTCCATCGCTCTGCAAAATTTCAACAAATCGAGGTGGCATGGAAGAAAATTGTGTTTGATAAAATTTGTCAAACCCGGACAAATTAGGGTCCAACAGCTGCCCCTCTTTGTGTATCATTTGTGTACAAATGGTGCACAAAGATAGGACGGACTTGTTTTGGACAGGTTAGACTGCTTACCTGGCTTACCTGTGGCCAAGGGATGGTTCTGCTGGGAATCGGAGTACTTGCTGGAACTTCGGATTTTCTAGAATAAAAGCCTAGAAGCTTAGTGGATTAGGAATTAAAGAGGCATGAGGTAATAGAGAATGGAAAACCTGAAGGGTTGGTTTAGATTTGAAAAGACATAAAATTAAGAGACTAGAGCTGACAAAAACATAAAAAGCTAGAACTCGTGAGATTTCGCAGAGGCAGGCGGATTACTTGCCTAAGATGCGTTGCGGAGGACGGAGGATTACCGCCTACGATGTAAAGATACTAAAGATTAAAATCCTAGAAGCTTAGGAATGTAAAAGGCTAGAACCTAACAGGAATTGAAAAGCGAGTGATAAATGAATACACCAGTATCATGAAGGAATGATAGAGGAAACAATACAATATCATATATGCAAGTGATAAAGGAACACACTAGTATCACGAACAGGAATTGAGAAGGCATCTAGAACCTAACAGGAATTGGAAAGCGAGTGATAAAGGAACACACCAGTATCATGAACAGGAATTGAAAAGGCATCTAAGGCCTAACAGGAATTGGAAAATGAGTGATAAAGAAACACACCAGTATCACGAAGGAACGATAAAGGAAACAATCCAATAGCATAAATGTAAGTGATAAAGGAACACACTAGTATCACGGAGGAATGATAGAGGAAATAATCCAATATCATATATGCAAGTGATAAAGGAATACACCAGTATCATGGAGGAATGATAGAGGAGACGATCTAATATCATAAAAAATGAGTTTTAGGGCTTGACTTCTTAAAAAGTGATTTGGGCTTATGAGACTTTGGAGAGAAGCTTGGGAAAACTTGATTAAAGGCTCACAGGGCCTATGCAAGTGCTTGAAATGTATCGAACTTCGGAGAGTTACTCATGAAACCTATACAAGAGAAATGCACATGATGCATGTATGGATGCAGGATGTTTGATGATACGTATGAAGTTTTTTTTTTGTGGGGGAGCTTAACTCACTGGAGACCCAATGCTGTTGGTGATCAGTTTCGCCTTGCTGGGGAAAATATCCTGACATTGTTGAGGGGTTGTTAAATGACGCCAATTATGTTGGGGAACTCTTCCTTCTTTGGCTGAGAATTTTGATTGACTTAGCGTCACTAAGTTGAAGAGCTTGACCTGAGTACTATCTTTCCAGATGACAGAGCACCTCTGCTGAGTAATATCACGAGAGATCTTGCTGGGGATAAACAGTTTATGTACAAAATATTTTTGAATTTCAAAACGAGTTTTCAAAGATGATTGAAAACAAATTTCAAAACATGATTATGCAATGTAATGAAAGCTTGTCGTCTTCTCATGGCAGTGGTATAAGCCTCTAGGGGCATGTTCCACGAAGTTGACATGCACTTGATTAGCTTGGACTAGGTAATAGTTCTTGATGGCTTGAGGGTCTAACCTGCAGATTTTGGGGGTACTTGCTCAATGGTTTTGGGGCTAGAGGTATTGGTACTCTGGAGTTTTAAGGGTTTCCGGGACTGGATTGGATGGTCTTGGAGATTAAAAATGTTAATACTTGTCGGGCCCTAATTTGTCCGGGTTGGACACATTTCGTCAAATTCAATTTTCCTTCTATCCCGCTTCGGTTTGTTGAACTTTTGCAGAACGGCAGAGTCGTGATCATTAAGCCACAAATGCCTGATTTATTCAAAAAAAGGCCTCCAAATGCCAAAGAGCCAGTCCTGGGCGATAGAAAATCAAATTTGAGGATCAACGCCTTCGACCACGCTCGATTCTGAAGTCAAACGAAGAAGATATGATCAAAACAGCGTTCGGGCTGCCATCTGGGGTCAAAACGGTAATTGACTTTCCAAACGGCACTCTGGATCAGGTCACGAACCTTATTTTCCTATCTTACTCGTTGTTCTGAGAATTTTGACATATATATTGTATATATTTGCTCTCGGGGCCTTTTCATTAAAAATTAAAATAAAATCATTTTTTCGGTAATAAATAATATCGGTACAGGCTTGCCATAAAAACGGATCATTTTCAAATAAAATTGACACAGGGTCGTTCGTCATGACGCTCCGAGTCCAAAAATAATTTTTTCGCGATGTTTTGAAGTTTGGTTCGTCCTACCGATCCCAAAAACAAAAAAAACGTCAGTTAAAAATCCCAAAACAAATTAATTTTATTTTTCTTTTCACTTTCACACCCATCTCTCATCCACGTGTCGCCATCCTACCGGTTTAAATAAAGAAAAAAAAACAAAACAAAAAACAAAACAAAAAAAAATAAAAAAAATCGATCGGATCTTTTCCTCTTCACCTGCCCCATCCGTCGTTTTCCTCCTCTCTCCCTTGTCGATGTCTTCTTCCCCAAATCCACGCCCCTGCCGCCGTGATCCCGGAGGACCACCGGACCACCCCGCGCCCGCCGGATTCAGCTCACCACTCGCCCATCCCTCCAACGCATCACCCAACCATGGTTCAACCATGGGTTGCCTTCCCCTCTCTCAAAGCCAAACCCACACTGTTAACCCATGACCAAGTCTGCGCCGTTCTCCAACCCCCAGTGCAAACCCTAGCCTCTCTAGCCTATAAAACCCCAACCCCCAATCGATCAAGGTCGCTTCTTCCTCTCTCTGGTGAACTCCTTGGCCGAACAAAAAAAAAATCAATCCAGACGCACCACCTTCTTCTTCCTCTCGGCTCAATCTCCCCTGAAAATCCAAGCTCGCCATCCCCTCTGGCCGGCCCAAAATCAACTCGCTCTCATCATCTCTTCCTCTCTCGTTAGTCCCCTGGCAGAGAAATCTAGACGCACGACGTCCTTCCCTTCCTCTCTGGTTTCCGCCCCGAAAATCCAAACGCGCCGCCCTCCATCATCCCCTCTCTTGACTCCAAAAAAAAACAAGCACCTTGCTTTACTTCTCCAAACACCCGACTAATCCCTAAAAAATCCAGAGCAAAAAGGCATTCATCCTCCCATTCGTTTGCACCTCAACCCATAGCATCCCATTTCTCCATTGGTCGAAACTCCATCACTATTCTGCTCCGCGAACTACCATCTCCCTTGGGCCGAACCAGCGTCCATCGCAATGACCCGTCACGGCTTCTGCACAGACTGAAGAAAGGGAACTTAAAGGTTGACGAAGGTGGCTTAATACGTCCTGGTTCATCAAGACAAGAAGCCTAGAAAAAGCAACCGGTTCATGACTAAAGAAGCCGCCTTGGAGAAGAGAAAGTCTCTTTATTTTGCGTGGTTGGTTACTCTATTCTTATTTGTTTTTGATAGTTCTTTGTCTATTCTGTGTGTTTGATGCGGGTGTTAGCCTCCACTTGCGTCTGTGCTATAACCAGTATACGCGTCTCGTTTCTCCTTATGTGGTGAACAAAGATGCCATTTTTGCTTTCTGTGTCGTGTCTTGGTCGAGCGAAGAAAATGCAACACAGTCGGGCATATACCTTGGCCATGTTTGCGTGTGTGCTTTTGTTTCTTTTCTTTTATCATTTAACTGGCGTTGTTGGTGCTTGTTATGGTCTGGTGTGGGATACTAATGTTCACTGGGTTCATTTGATTATTAGTTTGCTTTGCATTTTCTTGGTTTTGTTTATCTTATATGTGCTTTCGTTGATTATCATTTCCTGGGTTCCTTTAGGTTGGCGTTGTTGGTGCTTGTTATGGTCTAGTGCTTGTTCGTGCTTTAGTTTGCTTTGCATTTTCTGTGTTAGTAGTTTCAAGGCATTAGTTAGGCTGATCACTTGCCTCACACACTCGCTGTTTGGTTCTTTTGTTTACGGTTTGGGTCTCTCACTATTTTAGCCAAAAAAAAAAAAAGTAATACAAAGAAGAAGAGAACGTTGATGTCTGGTTAGTTTTGACTTGGTGAATGTTGGTCAGTGTTTTGCTTGACTTTGGGACATGGTATTCTGGCTGAAATTAATAAGCATCTATCCAGGTTACTTACTGTTTGAAATTAATGTTCTTTTTTTTTTTCTTTTGCCTTGGTTTTATTTCTAGTTCACCGTTGCCGGCCGGTTGGGTTCAACGTGAGGCCACTGTTTTACCGTTTCAAGTTGGTTGGTTCACTGCTGCACTTTGCGGGCTGCAGTCTTTTCATTTTTTGTTTCCCTTTGTGTTGAAGCCAATGTCGGGGTGGCGTGCTTTACATGTTGTGTTATTATTTTCAAATTTCTTTAGCAAAGTCCAATATCATTTTTATTTTCGTCCATGTTCGTTTGACCTTAGGCATGTTAGTATGGTCATTAATAACTTTGTAATATGGGCTTGCGACCTCAGCCATTGTAATGATAGTGAAAAAAAACAGTGAAAAAAAAAGAGAGAAAAAAAAAAGAAAGAAAAGAAAAAGAAAAGCAGAAAAAGAGAGAAAAAAGTGAGCTTGTTGTGTTTTAGATGACATATTATCACACACCTCACTTGTTTTTATTATTTTTGCGTTTAGTTTTTCTTAAAAAAACCTTTTAAAAAAAAAGAGAAAAGAAAAGAAAAGAAAAAAAGCAAGCAAACAAACAAATTTTTTTAAACTCAATTGTTTTTCATCATTTGTACTTTTATTTTCCTTTACCAAAAAAAAAACCTTCTCATTGTAGTTTAATTTTAATACGTGTTTAAAACTTTTCTAATGCTTAGATTTTTGTGTGCTTTTTACATTTAATGGCATGCGATTTTAAATAAAAAAAATATAACTTTGATTTTATTTTAGATTTAAGTTTTGACTTAGAACAAACCATAGGGTTCTCTTTAGCAATTTAGGATTAAATTGAATTTAATTTTTAACTTTAATAAAGGATGTAGAATGGAAAAAAAAATGCTAGGATTCCCTTCTTAGATGCTTAGGATAATTTGAACTTAATTTCACTTTAACAAATAACCTAGGAAAATAAAAAGAGTAGACCTTTAGGCCATATACAATTTTAACATCACTTTGAGACTAGATAATTTTAGGCAAATACTTAAAACAAGTTAGAAACCTTCCAATCTCATATAGGTACCGAAAGGGCGTCGTGGGGTTGCTAGTCCTTCCCCACGTGTAATGAACTCCCGAGCCCATCCCTTAGCGGCATTAGATCAATTTTCCTTTAGGTGGCCAACCGCACCCCAAAAATGGTTGGTGGCGACTCCGTATTTTCATCACTATTCGGATGAAGGTTGGGGGGAACCGCACCCCAAAAGCGGTTTCCCTTCCGGACGAAATCCGGTGATGACAATACTCAACGGCTAGCTTTGAGGGTTTTTCTTGTTTATGGATTGGGGATCTTGGTATTCGCTGGCTTTGAGGGTCATGCTGAGGTTAGGAGTATTGGCGCTCCATGATTTTGAAGGTTCTGGAGGTTAAGGTCGGATAATAGCTTTGAAGCTTTGGGGTTTTTATCCTCATGGTTTGGAAATGTTGGAGCTTGATGGTTTTGAGGTTGAGGGGGTTTTTTTTGCTTTGAGATTGAAGCTGAAGGTCTCGCAGCTTTGGGAGTTACCTTAAGAGGTTACTGTTTGGAGCTTGGCCTTGATCCGGTGGCTCAAAGGACTTTATCTCCGGAAGTTGTTGTGTGGAGCTTTGCATTGGTCTGGTGCATTTGAACATTTGTTGCTTTTACGTCTTTGCATTTTACTTGCAGCGCCCTTAAGGGTTTTCACGACACCCGACTTATATGGATTCTGTTGTCCCTTCTGCCTTGTAGATGGCTTTGTGTTTTACCCTTGATGCCCTTTCGGGTTTTACCTAGTCCGCCCTTTTGCATCGAACGTTTTTACTCTCATTTGATTACTTGAAAAATAACTTTGATCATTCAATCAGAGAGGACTTTCTAGGACCGTAATGAAGGCTTGAGGTTTAAGGGTTTATCAAGAAAGGGATATAATAGGCTCAAACCTATTCTAAGTTGGATATGATCTATAGCTCAGACTGAACTCTCTAAAAGCTGATCTAGGGATTTGATGCACGCTTCCTCTAGCGCTTGGTGGTTCCAGTGGCTTCACTGCTCGTTCGTGTCTGGCAGCCCGCGTTTCGCGCCTACGGCTGAGCGCTGCTTTGGCTGGACGCTGGTCAACGGGCGGCACGGTGAGGTGTCCCGACCGTTTGCCCGACCGCGTTACGCGTCCTGTTCGCGTGTCACCTCCTGTCCTCCTATGGCGTCCTTTCCTCTGCCGGCGTTATCCCATCCCGTGGTGGTTGGTGGTGTTCGACGCCGTCTGGCTCCTCTGGGCCGTTTTGATGGCCGATCCCCTTCCCCCCGATATCGCGCACGACCCAGGTAAGTTTTCCATTGCTACCCTCTCACTCGATTCATCTCATGTCTCCTCTGGTTTTGTGACACAGGTGTGTTCCCCTTCCCCATCCGTGGGCGTCCCAGCGAAGCTTTGCTCTCTCTTGCCCATTCCATGGCAAGCATCTAGCACACTTTGTCGGCTGTTTTCCCCTCCCACCCGCTGGCTTTGGATACACCCCCTGCAGGCACCGTTTCTCCCCTTGCCCCCTTGATCTCGGCTGGTGATGTTGGCACCTCTATGGTTCTTACTTCTTCTGTGGGTTCTCAGCCTGCTGTCCCTGAACGTGTTCCCTCTTCCTTGGCTTCTCTCGATGGCATATCTGCTTTGGTTGTGGGTAATGGTATCTCTACACGTTCTATGGTTGGTTCATTTGTTGGTTTGGATCCTGTGATGTCTGAGTTTATTTCTTATGCATCTTTGAATGATAATACTGCTTTGAGCCAGCTAGTAGGGATAGGCCCTGCAGGTAACCCCTCCCCTATCCTCGGCGATGTTGTCTCCACTGTTCCTCAGTCTGTTGGTTCTGCAGGGATGGCCTCTGTGTGTTCCGGGTTGCCTCTTCCTGCTTAGGTGGTTGCCCCATCTCGCTCTCCCATCTACAATTATCCTTCTCCTCGGGTCTCTTTGTCAGTGATGCCTGCACCTGTTTTGGCTCTTGATGGTGTTTCCAGTGCTCCTGCTGATGTTGTTCGGGCTCCTGGACCCCCTCCCTCTGTCCCCTCTGTTCAGCCTCTCCTCGTTACGGCGTCAAGAGCAACCCCCTCTTCTGACCGTGTTGTTGTGCCTTATGTGGTCCCTCCGGCGCATTGCAAACCCCATGAATAGATCCTCCACCCTACTCCTCCCACTCCCAGGGGCACCAACCCACCTCCTGGACAGATGCTGCCTCCTCCTACCTCAGCCCCATCCTCTACCCGTCCGCTCCCCTCGCGGTCTTATAGGGACACCCTCCACCCCGTTTTACTCCACTGATGCCCTCCCCGTGGTTCCTAAAATTCAGTTGGGCCCCAAGCTTCCTGACTCCGTTAACGGGGAGCCTAAATTCCACTTTACCCCTCAGGAATTTCACCTTGCCGTGGAGGAACTCAAATACACTCTTGTTGCCAAATCCAGCACTGACAGACCATCCGCGGATGTGTTTGACAAAGTGGTTAATTCCACATGGGGCCTTTCTTGCCCTGCCACAGTGGGCCTTTTGGATCACCGGTCCTTTAGCATTCGGCTTCATTCGTTGGAAGATTTTCACTTGGCATTATCTAATGAGAACACCATGGTGGACAACCGGCAGTTTTTGCTCATGCGGTGGACCCCGGATTTTTTAAAGAAGAAGATTGATTCCCGTTTGGCTTCGGTTCCCTCAAATGCCTCTGCCTTACCAAAACCCCACCATCCTTGAGGGTCTTGGTGGGTCCCTTGGGACCTTCATTCACCATGATCCCCGTACTGCTCGTGAGAAACTTCCCATGCAGCCACGGATTTGTGTGGAAATGGATCTCTCCAAACCTCTACCTGGCAGAATTCACTTGGGCGTTGCTGAGGAAGGGTTTTGGCAAGCCATTGAATATGATAGTTCCACCCGCTACTATAGTTTTTGTCAAATGAAGGGCCATGACATGACCAATTGCCGTCGCCGTGGCTCCTCCTCCGTTCAGCCTGCTCCTCTCGCCCCTGCTCCCTCCCGACCTAAGCCTCGCCGCAATAAAGGCAAAGAAGTCCAACAATGGGATGAGGAAACTGCTCGGCACCTCGCCATGTCTGTTGTGGGCAGTGTTCTGGTGGTGCCTCCTACTGCTTCTCACTCCCCTCCCTCCCTACAGGCCCCTCTTGCCCCCTCGGCTGTGCTGCCCCCCCGGGGCCCTCACCCCCGCTGTGGACAGCGGTCTGCCTCCTCCCCAACCTTTCCCCCAGCCTGCTTCTATCCCTCCCCAACGGTCTGCTGCCCTACCTCCTTCCCCGTCTCATCCTCAGCCTTCTCCCAAGGCTGGCCAGTCCTTGGATGGGCAGATTCGTCAGCTCAAACATGCTATCTCCCAAGCTTAACGTGATACTCAAGATGTGGCTGCTCATTCTCAACTGCAGTCCATTTTTGATGCTCTCCCCACCTCTTTGTCCCTCTCCGCATCAGCCTCCGACGGTGCTGTCGTCATGTCCCCAACTCCCATTGCGGATGTGGGTGTGCCTCCCCCCGCCTACGCTCCATGCTCCTCTTCCCCTGGTTTGGGTAACAAGCACCAGGGTCCTCCTTTGTCTCAATTTAATAAATTTTCTGCTCTTGCTAATCTCACCCAAGAGGAGGTCGCCCCTCTTGGGGCTGCTCCTAACTCGTTTTTGAGTGTGCAGGCCAAGGACGCAGCTGCTGCCACCGCCTTCTCGACTGGCCCGTCTTCACCTCCTCGTAGCCACTCTAAATTTTTCCGTTCGCCCTATGCAGTTGACCATTCCGATGGGTCCTCCAGTTCTGAGGATGGAGAGGATGAGGTCGCTGCCCACCATCAGGCTCAACACTTTGCTCCGATTCGACAGAAATACCTCCATGCCAAGGACCCCTCTCGCCTGAGTCCCGTTATGATGCGACGACAGCGTAAGCGGGCTGACAAGAAATCCTCCCCTGTCAGCCCTTTGGGGCTCATTCTGCCCGGCATTATTTGTGGGCTTCCTGCCCCCTCTAACGAGGACACCTTTGTTCCCGTTATTGATGCTGCCCCAGGTGCTTTTGCCGCTGTTCCCTGCAAGGCCACCCTCCGTAGTTCTGATGTATAATACTCTAATTTGGAACATCCGTGGTGTGGGTAATGAGGACAAACTCAATTTCCTCAAGCATGAAGTCCGGTCTTCCAAGATTCAGGTTTTTGCCCTATTGGAGCCTAAGATGCGTGGTGCCTATCTCTATAAATTTGCGGTCAGTGTTGGGTTTCCCAATTTTTGGCATGGCAACCCCGACAACTCCCATATTTGGTTATTATGGAAGGCGGAAGTGCACGTACAGGTTTGTGCTTTTGGTAAGCATTATGTTCATGCTACTCTATCAGGTTCCTCTCACTCTTATCTTCATACTTTTGTTTATGCTAGCACAGTTGACGCCCAAAAAAGGGAGTTTTGGTCCTCTTTAGCCTCTTTTAATGCAAGTACCCAGCCTTGGTTCCTTGGTGGCAACTTTAATTCTATTACTTCCAAATTGACTGAAAAAAGGGGGTTCTTATAAGCAATCCAATGCTATTAATGACTTCAACCAGTTTATTTCTACCTCCCAGCTCATTGACATTGGTTTTTCGGGCGACCCCTTCACATGGTGTAATAATCAATAAGGTCGGGCTCGTATTTGGCTTCGGTTGGATCGTCTTCTTCTGAATCCGACGGCTCACCAAGTGTTTCCCCATTGCAAGGTTACTCATCTTCCTCGAGTTCTCTCGGATCATAACCCTCTCTTGTTTCAAGAAGCTGCTCCGTATCGGCCCCGTGGTCCCTTCCGGTTTCAAAAAATTTGGGGCCAAGAGGTTGATTGTGTGTCTCTCATTTGGCAGCAGTGGGCTGTCGCTTTGGGCGGCTCTCCTTGGTCCATATTTCAAAAGAAGCTGTGTCTGGTTAAACAACAGCTCATCCCTTGGGGTAAGGCTAATGCCCAGCAGAGACAGTGCTCTTTACAAGACCTGGAGAGTTCTATCACTCGTTTGGAAGCTACGGTTCAGCTGGACAATTCTGTGCCTAATCTTCAACAGCTTGAGGCTGCCCAGAAAGCTTATTCTACTCTTCTTGCTCTTGAGGAGAGCGTCCTCAAGGAAAAATCTAGAGTCCGATGGCTCCAGGAGGGTGACCGGAACTCTGCCTTCTTTCATGCTTGTATGCGGGACCGACATCGTATCTCCCAGCTTAATCTTAAGTTGGTTGATGGATCCTTTGTGTAGGATACCTCTTTGATTGGTGAACGGGCTATTACTTATTTTCAGGATATTTTCACTAAGTGCAGGCACCCGGGCAGCAGCCCCCGCCCCGGTTCTATTGACCTTTTTACTGCTGTCCCCTCGATTATCACTTTCGATCAGAATGAGCAGCTGATTCGTCCTCCTGATTGGCCTGAAATTCTTGCTGCCATTAAGGCCCTTAACCCGGATAGTGCCCCTGGTCCGGATGGCTACAACGGGCATTTTTTTCTTCAGAACTTGGAGGTTCTTCAGGCTGATATTACTTCTTTTATTCTGGATTTCTTTAAAGGTGCTACAATTTCGGCCTCTGCTGGTGCTACCGTACTGACTCTTATCCCTAAAGTGCCTAATCCTTCCTCTTTTGGTGACATGAGGCCCATTGGTTTATGCAACTTCTCCTACAAAATTTTATCCAAGCTTCTCAATGACCGTCTCCGTATGGTTCTTCCGGGCTTAATCTCCCCTGAGCAGGCTGGTTTTGTGGCGGGGCGGAGTATCCATGAGAATATAGCTCTTGCCACAGAAATGCTTAATAATATTGATAAAAAGGTGAAGGGACAGAACACCGTTCTTAAAGTGGATATAGCCAAGGCTTATGATACCATCGAGTGGAGCTTTCTCTTGCAAGCTCTGGACAGATTTGGTTTTCATCTGATGTGGCATGACATGATGTTCCGTTGCTTTTCTAGTACTTGGTTCTCTATCGGGTATCTCGGACAGCGGTTTGGTTTTTTTCAGCCTACTCGGGGTTTGCGGCAAGGGGACCCTCTCTCCCCGAGCCTCTTCATCATTGCTCAGGAGGTCTTTTCTCGGAATCTTTAGCGCATGGTTGTTGCGGGCAGCATCTCCCCTTTCTTATTGAATCGGGGTTCTGGGGTTCCATTGTCGGGCCTTCTCATCTCCTATTTACGGATGATATGTTGGTTTTTCTTAGTGGGACCCGGAGATCCCTGCGGCACCTCCAGGTCCTCCTTGATAGTTATTCCTCTAGCAGTGGGCAGGATGCCAATCCTTCTAAGAGCGGGTTCATCTTGCCTGACCGATCTTCTTCTCGTTCCATCCACTCTGTCAAGGCGATCACAGGTTTCCGCCACCGGTCCACTCCTATTACTTATCTTGGAGTTCCCCTCTTTAAAGGTCAGCTGAAGATTACCTATTTTGAAGACCTCCTTGATTTTATTGCCCTCCATTTGACCAATTGGAAAAATCGGCTCCTTAGCCCGGGTGGTCGTCTTGTTCTACTCAAGAGTGTGCTTAGCTCTATGCCCCTCTATCTTATGTCGATTTTGAAAATCCCTCGACTGGTGCTCAAAAAACTCAATTCCATGTTTGCTACCTTTCTCTGGGCTGGCAAAAACGCCTCCCACACTCATTGGATCAAATGGCGTCAAGTGTGTCTGCCTTATTCGAAGGTGGCTTGGGTGTTAAGCAACTATCAGTTATGATGGCTGCTTTACAATCTAAGTTAGCTTGGTCTTTTATCAAAGGCGATACCTTGTGGGCTTCTCTTCTTCGTCTTAAATATGGCCATCCTATGGAGGCTAGGGGTAGGCCTTGTCCTCGGGCTGCTTCTCATTGCTGGAAGACTATCCATCCGTTGCTTGGTTTTGTTCAGGACAACTCTCGGTGGATTATTGGCTGTGGGGAGGTAGATTTTTGGCAGGATCGCTGGCTGCCTTATTCTATCTTTCTTTCCACTCACCCTCCTCCCGCTCTTCCCTTGCGTTCGGTGCTTGTTGCTGACCTTGCTAGTCTTCCTGCGGCTATTGGGACAACTTTCCATGCTTTACCTTTTACTCTTGAGCCTGATTTGCTTATTTTTGAATGCGGGGCTGCTGGTGTTTTCTCTGTTCAGAGTGTTTATGAGGCTCTTCGCCATTCCAGGCCAGCTCACCATATTTATAAGGTTATTTGGCATCCTATTCATTTGCTCAAAACCAGCCTTTTTCTCTGGAAAGCCTACCATCAACGTGTCGGTGTGGACATATCCTTTAAGAGACGGGGCATTTCTTTGGCTTCTAAATGTGTCTATTGTGCTTCCCCTCAGGAAGAAACATTAGATCATTTGTCGGTGGATAGTGAGCTGGCCTCTTTTCTTTGGGCTTACTTCGGGCGCTTCCATGGCTTCTCTAAGCCTAGTTCTTCTTTCCCGGCCTTCCTCAAAGCTTGGTTTTCTCATGCCTCTTGGAATTCGCAGTTCGGGCTGACCTTGCTTAGCTTGGGTGGTGTTATTCCTTGGGTGCTATGGGTTACCCGGAATGATTGTTTTTACTCGCAGAAATCGATCTCTTTTCCTTATGTCTTTTCTCGGATCACCTCTATTGTTACTGTTATGGTTTCCTCTATCCGTGTGTGCTCTTTTCCTACTCTTCGGGATATCAGGACTCTCTCCATTCTTCAGTTTCCCATTATTGGCTCCATCCCTCCTCAAGGCCATTGGGTTCAATGGCACAGGCCACCTCAGGGGCTTAAGCTCAACTGTGATGGCTCTGCTTTACGCAACTCGGCTGCCGGGGGTGGTGTTTTTCGTGACTGTCATGGTGTGGTGTGGGCTGGTTTTAGCTCCAACTTTGGGAGCATGTCTTCTTTAGAGGTTGAGGCTCTGGCAGTTCTTGAGGGTCTCAAACTTGCTCAAGTGCTTCACCTTCCCCTCACTTGGCTTGAACTGGACTCTTTGGTGTTGGTTGATTGCCTCCTGAAGCGGACCTCCCCTCCTTGGAGGATTTCCTACATTTATCGTGAGTGTGTAGCCCTTCTTGCTCCCACTCTCAGGATTTCTCACATTCACAGGGAGGGCAATCAGGTGGCAGATCGGCTCGTTGCTATTGGGCATAATGTCAACCATCTTATGGTGTTCTCAACTGCTTGCTCTGCTCTTGCCCTTCCTCCTCTTTGTTCTGATTTATTGCTGCAGGATTCTACTGGGATTTCGGTCTATAGGCCTTGATTTGGTTCTGGTTGGGTTGTTTTTAGGTGTTGTGTGCTATTATGTGGCTTTCTTCTTTGCTCCCCCCCCCCTCTGGGGCTGGCTGGCGTTTGGTGGTGCAGTCCCGGGTCCTGCTGTTTGGGTACACGAGCTTTTGGTTGCTTGCTAGCTACTTTTCTGCCCTATTGGTTTTGGTTTTTCTTTCTTCTCTCTTCTTTATTCTTCTGTTTTGCTGTTTTTTTGCTTTTCCCTCCTTTTTCGCTGCTTGGTTTGTGTTTTGGTGTTGTGTTTTTTGTAGGCTGCCGGTGTGCTTCTCCCTCTGCCTTGCTATTTGCTGGACTGTTGGGTCCTGGCGTGCTGGCTGTTTTGTGGTTACACTCTCTCCCCTACCTAGCTGGCCCTGATGGTGCTCGTGGCCTGCCCTTTGTCTTGTTGATGGCCTGCCGTAGTGGCTTCTCCTTTTGGTCTCATGGTGGCTGGCGGTTTTGGGGCTTGCTGTATGTCCTCTTGGCTGCCTTTTGGTCCCATCGTTGCCCCCTGGAGATGGAAACAGACCTCCCTATTATCTTTTTTTTTCTGCTTATCATCTTAGTTTTGTTGCATGGGTCCTTGTGGGTTGGTGTTTGGGCTGGGTTCTGGTTGTGTTGCTGTCCTGTTGTGGGTTTTGCTTGGTGCTTGTGTTAGTTTGGTGGTTGGGGCAGCTGTTCTGCTGTTGGCTGCTTGTTTTTTCTGTGGTGCTTGCGTTGGTTTGCTTGTGTGTGCCGTTGTTATGTTGCTGTCTTTTTCTTTCGTGCCTGAGCTAGTTTGGGGCTATTTGTTTAGTTATACTTCTGCTGGCTTTTCTTTACTGATTGTGCTGGTTCGGCTGTTTATGCAGCTGCTATGTTGCTTGATTTTTTGTGGCGCCTTTGTTGTTTTGGCTCCTTTTTCAAATGTTATGCTGCCGGATTTTCTTTTTTTCTTTTGGTGCTTGTCTCTCTTAGGATGTTTGTGCAGATTTTCTGTTGCTGGTTTTTTATATTTGGTGCTTGTTCTGCTGTTCTTTTACTTCCCAAGTGGCTGTTCTGTTGCTGGTTTTCTTGGGCTGCACTTGTCTTTGCTGGTTTTTTCTTCCGAGCTGGTCTTCTTGTGGTGTGCTCTCCCTCTGGTTCTTCCTCCCTCTTTTGCCTTGTTCCTTTGGGGCTTTTCTTCTGCTCTCTTGCATTCAGTTGTCCTTGGTGAGTGTAAGTATGCATTTTGGTTTTATTACTTTTGTTTTGTTTCCTTTTCTTCTTTTGCAGGTAGTTCCTCTTAGTCTTCATGCGGGTGGCTCTCCTCTTGGCTTTTCTGGCCACTCCTGTCTTTTTGTTTTGTTTTTCTTATTCTGATCCGCATTTGTACTCCCCTTTATGTCTGGGCTTATTTTGAACTTGGACTTGTTGTATTATTTTTTGTTTCTCATAGCATGGAGTCTCTCGGGCTACTCTTTTTGGGGGTTTTTAATGAGGGCTAAGAGGCTCCATGCTATTTTTCTTTTGATTCTAAGGGGTTTGTCCTTAGTTTGGCCGAGGCATCTCCCTTTTGTGGAGGCATGCCGTATTTGATGTATCTTTCTTTCTTCATCTAATAAATTCACTTTCCCCCTAAGAAAAAGACTAAATTGCCCCAGTGTAGGGCTTTATCCCTATCAGGAGACTCATAAGACTGCTTTTTCTTGAAAACTGCCCCGAGGATTGATTCATTCCTTCCTGAACTGCCCCAGTACAAGTTCAAAATGTCTTTATTGAATTTTTTTTATGTTTTTTCCTTTTTTCTTTTTTTTTTTCTCTATCTTTTTTTACGAGAGATGGACTAAATTGCCCCAGTTTGACATGAGTTGTCCCAATGAGGGACTCTATAAGGTGCTAACTACCCCAACATATGTACTGAACTGTCTCTCTTAAGGGATTTAGCTTTAAGGAACTGCCCCAGTGTGGGGTGAACTATGGATCAGGTAATTTGAAAGGAAATTTCATTATAGGCTCAAAGGGGGTAGCAAGGGTATTATGACGAGGTGGCAGAAAAGACGGCCTCTCCTCACTTTAAATAATCAAATGTCTTTTTCAAGTAATTCAAAGAAAGAGTTATATTTATTTTCTTGACAGAAGGAACTTTACCTGACAGTCAGACAAGTTCTTTGATAGTGTCCCTCCCAATGGGAATGGAGCTCCCCAAAATTGCTTTTCTTGAACTTCTCGATCTCTTGCGCTGAGCTCTTAGAGTGATAGGTTGCTTGGACCCTTCTCAGGCTTAGATTATCAGTTTAGTCTCCCTCGTTTCACATGCCCCGGCTGGGCTTTCATACACATACCATGAGAATGGACAAGTTATGGTCAACTAATGCATACACATGTTATGAAATGTTAAAAACCATTTAAAAACATTTATTATCAAAGGGAGGTGACAAACATTTTATTTTTAGGCATAAGATAGGAAGCTTTCCATAGTTTCATAAAACAATGTTTCACTGAAGAGGAGAATTATTAAAAGCTACGAGTCTCCACCGTATTACTCAAGCATTGGCGATCCATCATTTGAAAAGGTCAAGCAGTTTATTCTTCTCAAAGCCTGAACTGCTCTCTTAAATGTCATACATCTCTCGATATTATGACCAATTCCTCCAGAATGATACTCACATCGGGCTCCCAAGTCGTACCATGCTGGGTATGGAAGTCTTATCTCTTTCGGCGGTATGGGAGCTAACAAACCTACTCCCAGTAATTTGGGGTACAACTCGGCATACGTCATCGGGATTGGCTCAATTTCTCTTATTCCTGGATTTCTCTGATTCGTAACATGAGCCACCAATTGTGGTACTTCATAGCTAGTCTTCTGATCGCCTGAACATGCATTTTCCTCTTCAGCCACATGTGATAGCTTTTTGGATTTTTCTGCCTTATCCCCACAGATCGTCCCTTGTTTAATACCACTTTCTATTCTTTCTCCCAAGGCTACTAGGTCAGCAAAACTGATGGTCACATTCCCTACTAGCTTTTCATAATAAGTCCCTTTCAAGGTATTAATGAATAACGTGGTAAGCTCCCTTTTTGTCAACGGTGGTTGGACCTCCATTGCTACCTCCCTCTAGCTCCTCGCATAGTCTTTAAAGTTTTCACTTGTCCTCTTTTCCATTTCTTGTAATGTTAGCCTATCAGGGACTAGCTTGGAAACATACTTGTATTGGTTAAGAAAAGCAGTTGCAAGAGTCTGCCACATCTTGACGCGACTTTTATCGAGTTGAAAGTACCATCGAAGGGATCCTCCAATTAGACTCTCTTGGAAACAGTGTACCAAAAGTTTGCCGTTTCCCATATGAGTGGCCATCTTCATACAATACATGGTCAAATGAAACTTTGGACTTTGGGTACCATTAAACTTCTCAAACTCGGGCATCTTAAATTTTAGAGGAAAGACTATACCAGGAACCAAACATAGCTCATTGGGGCTAATCAGGTCATAAGCTTCAGTCTTTTCAACTGCTTTCAATCTCTCTTCAAGTCGCACTATTGCAGGGGATTCAATATCTTCCTTAGGTGCTGGGGATTTTGGTACCTCTGCCTCATGCCCCATAATTGGTGGGATACATTGATGTGCGGGAGTAGGGTCATGAACTTGTGCCTACATTTGTGTGAGATTTGGTGGTTGCAATACTTCTTGACCTTGCTGTTGATTTGTGATCCTTTCTCCCGTGTTCCTGACTAATCTTGTCATTATTTCTGCCAGACGATTCATTTGTTCTTGCAAATCTCGGAGATTTCTGTATGTTTCTTGTTGGGTCTGTTCCAAGCTGATTAGTCTTGCTATTGTATGCTCTGCCATGGTTCAAAATTGCTGCCCACTTCCAATTGGTTCTGATGAATCATTAAAACGGTAAGCTCCCCACTTCATTATCTTTTTTTTTTTTTACATGGATGCTTGCATGAATCTACATGACATGATTTGTTGATGATTTTTTTGGGTTTTCTAGTTTTCCTTGTTTTTTGATTTTTTTTGGGCTTGCATGCATGCATGGATCTACATGACATGATTGATGATGATGATTTTTTGACTTTCCTATTTTTTTGGATTTTTGAAAATTTTTATTTATTTATTTTATTCATGCATGCATGGATGACATGGTTTGTTGATGTTTTTTTTGTTTGGCATGCGTGCATGCATGAGTCTACATGATGTGATGAAAACATGACACGAGCCCTAAATGTTGGTAGCATGAGGATGAAAATATGTGCTAGTAAATGTGAACAGCATGAATGAAGATGTGCCCGACGTGGGCATCTATGGACTAATGAGGACAAATGTCGCCTAAACCTAAACAAAATGGTGGATTCCTGAATGAACACTTAACCCTACAGTGTTGAGGTGATCTATGTGACCAAAAGAATACATGAGTGGAGTGGAATAGAACATAAATCTTAAGTGGACTTATGATGAATGTCAAGGTTGTGTGTCCTAGAGTGGATGAAAGAATGAGGCATGGTAACAAAAACAAAAACAAAAACAAAGCAAAACAAAGTTAGTGGAAACAATGTATAAGACAACAGTCAATAAAAGAACAACACAACTGTTTACATGATAAAAGACCGTAACAAAACAACATGATTTGATGTGGATGAACCTATCCTTTAAAAGAAAGGCTAAAATGGGCAAACAACATGTGGGTCGGTGTGCCCCTAATGGGCCATGATTTCTCACCCTATCTTATTCGTTGGTCCTCAAACTTCCTCTCTATAGGGCTCTGTACACCATGGGACTTACCAGGAGGGGGCCTTAAAAGGACCTCAAGCCTAAGTAAGGAGTCCGGGGTCCCTTTGCGGATAATGATTAACATGCAGGGCACCCTAATAAACCTCGTTAACCTAAACTGTGTTAAAAACCCAGGTATAGGGTTTATGCATGAATGTAACAATTAGGAAAAGCGGTAAACACAACTATCATGGCATCAAAGCGCGTAAATCAAAACTATCATGCAATCGACGATTAAATGAAATAAACAAATGATTAAATAAAGAATAAAAGAATAAAAGAATAAAAATAATATAAAACAAAAAAAACCTCCTAATCCTAATCCTAGGTCTAACTCTCTAACTGTCCCCAGCGGAGTCGCCAGCTGTCATCACCGGATTCCGTTCGGGAGAGAAACCGCTTTTAGGGTGCGGTTCCCCCCAACCTTCATCCGAATGGTGATAAAAATACGGAGTCGCCACTAACCGTTTTTGGGGTGCGATTGGCCACTTAAAAGGAAATTAATCTATGCTGCTTAGGGATGGGCTCGGGAGTTGGTTACGCGTGGGGAAGGACTAGCACCCCCACGATGTCTTTTCAGTACCTATCTTAAGAGTGGGAGGTTTTTAACTTGTTTTAAATGCTTGATCTAAGATTAATTAGCCTAAATGTGATGTTAAATTTGCATGGCCTAAAGGTCTACCTTTCCTTATTTTCTAAGTTATTTGTTGAAGTGAAATTAAGTGTAATTTATCCTAACTGTCTAAACGAAAATCCTAACAGTTTGGTCTTTTTATTTTTATTTCTACATTATTTGTTGAAGTTGAAAATTAAACCAATTATCCTAAGCTACTAAAGGGAGATTCTAAGGTTTTCTTTTGTTTTTGTTTTTATTTTTCTTTTTTTTTTAAAGCTTAAAATTAAATCCAAGTTATCTAAAAAAAACTAAAGGAAGCACTAATTTTATTTCTAAATGCTAATGTTTTTAAAACCAAATATGCACAATGACGTTGGGGTGAAAACTAATGAAGAAAGGTGAAATAAAAATCAAAAGAGAAAGCTCAGTGCTAAAGCCCAAGTGTTTAAGAAATAACACTCAAGTTAAAACATTTTTTGGTTGTTATTGTTTTTTTTTTGTTTTAGAAAACTTTTTTTTTTGAATTTTTTTTGTTTTTTTTTAAAAAGACTTTTTGTTTTTTTTATTTTGTTGTTGTTGTTGTTGTTTTTTTTTTTAAACAAACAAAATAAAAATGCACAAATAACTAAAACAAATGTAATGTGTGTGAAAGTGTTATCCACGAAGTAAAAACGAGCTCTCTCTATTTTTTTTTTATTATACTTGATTTGGTTTACAGATTACAATTAATAGACAACACATTATTATAGACCCCAGGCAAACAAAATTTCCTATAGGCCCCAAAACTAACACAGCTCCCTAAGGCCCAAAGGGAAATAACACCAAAGCAAGACACGGTAGCCCAAACATATTAAATTTACAACCCTCAAGGTGACCAACAAAGCCAGATTGACGCAGGAAACAAACGTACACCATGGGATACGTGTCATGCAACAACAAGCTAGTGACCAAGCATCAAGATGACTAATGAGCAAATGAAACGTATAGAAAACAAAGCCAAGACTAAAATCGTTTCCAAACCGTACTGCAAACAAGATTGAGGACAAGAAGACTAAAAACATCTAGACTAAAAAAAACTGAATTGACAAGTTAAGAAAAGGGTGAAAACAACCTAAAATCAGAGAGGCGAACCACACAAAACCAACCAAGAGAAAAGGAACGGATAGAAAATAACTAGACAAACTTTCTCATTCTTTTTTTCTTTATTTTTGTTTTCTCATTGTTTTTTTTGTTTTTTTAAAACGCATGAACCATACAAAAGTGAACCAAATCAGACAGACACCAACAGAAACAAGGTAAGAAGTAAAAACAAGCCAGAGGGTTCTCATGACCATAGTATTTATACATTTTGAAAGCCAGACTAAAGTGAATAAAATACCACCCAGATCACACATTTTGTTCGTTGTTTTTTTTTAAAACGTGCAATAACCACAAGACAAACACAGGTAGAAACACAACTAGAAGACTAGCCGCAACAAAAGAAAAAGCACAACAATAGATCGATCTATCAACATTCAGACAACACCAACAGAACCAAGGATTAGCCAGCTCAAACCCCAAATAAAAAATTCATGTAACCGAAATATTATCAGAAAAGGAATATTACAGAAAGTAAGTTTCCTCTCTGATACTGCGTCCGTCCTCTCGTACATGAACTGTGTACCTTTTGTGTGGACTCCCGACCGAACAAGGACGGCGATGAACAATGGAAACGGCGAACTGTGTGGGTGCCCTTTGTATGCCTTCTCTAGATTTACCCACCTTCCTCGTGAAGACACTGGGATGACTGGCGGTAGGTGTAATGATGGCAGCGGTGAATGAAATTGCTTAGGGGATAAGTTTATGAGGATAGGCTAAGCTCTCCAGCAGCCGGCGAGAAAATTTCGGCCAAAGGGGAGTGGGGGTTCTCGAATTTGGTGGAAAAGGAAGAAGATGACAGGTATGTTTTTTTGTTTTCGATCGGGAGAGGAGGAAGGAAGGAAAGTTTGGGTTCTGGGTTCTGTAGTTTTTGGGGTAGGGGAGGATGAACGGATTTTGATTTTTTCTCTTTTTCAGGGAGGAAGTGGGGATGGAGGCTTGGTGTGTGTGGAAGGAAAGGAGAACCGAGAAGGTGAGGAATGATGGAGAGAGGTGCTTGGGGGCTTTGGCCGATTGGAGCGATGGTGTCCTCGGAGAGAAGTTGGGGAAGAGCTGAGAGGGAGGAGAGTGTTTGGGTTTTTTTGGCCGTATGAACCAGAGAGAGAGGAAGAGATGAGCGATTGGGTTTATATAGGTTAGAGGGGCTAAGGTTTGCGCTGGGGGTTGGAGAACGGCGCAGACTTGGTCGTGGGTTAATGACGAGGTTTGATCCGAGAGAGAAGAGGCAACCATGGTTCGAACCATGGTTTGGTTTGGTGAGGGACACATGCGATGTGTGCTATCTCTAGTTGGAGCCGGTATGGGATGCCGGTGGTCCTCCGTGATCGCAGTGTCCGTGGTGTGGCTGCAGCGAAGAGGACGAATGGGGAAGGGAGAGAGAAAGGAAGAAGGCGAGGTGGTTTGGTGGGAAGAAATAAGAATAGGACGATGTATGGCTGTAAAATTTGTTTTTATTTATTTTTTTATTTTGTTTTATTTTTTTATTTTGGTTTTGGTTTTTATTTTATTTATTTTCAATCAATCACGGGATGACACGTGTCCTCGAGATGAGCGGGAAGAAAAATAAAAGAGAAAATTATTTATTTTGGATTTTTTAATTGATGTCTTTTGGTTTTCGGGATCGGTAAGACAAACCGCATTTCAAAACATCTGGGAAAAATTATTTCTGGACTTGGGGCGTCGTGACGAGTGACCCCGTGTCAATTTTATTTGAAAACGATCATGTTTTTCCAGCAAGCTTGTACTGCGATTATTTGTTACCGAAGATAATTTTATTTTTGATTTTTATTGAGAAAGGCCCAGGGAGTGAATATAAACAATATATATGTCAAAATTCTCAAAACGACGAGTAGAATAGGAAAGTGAGGTTCATGACCTGACTCGAAGTGCCGTTTGGAAAATTAATTACTATTTTGACCCCCGATGGCGGCCCGAATGCTGTTTTGACCATACCTCCTTCGTTTGACCTCGGAATCGAACGTGGTCGAAAGCGTTGATCCTCGAATTTGATTTTTTATCGCCCAGCCCAGCTCTTTGGCATTTGGAGACTTTTGAATAATTTTTGAAATTGGGCATTTGTGGCTCATGGGCCACAACTCCATCGCTCTACAAAATTTCAACAAATCGAGGTGGCATGGAAGAAAATTGCGTTTGATAAAATTAGTCTAACCCGGGCAAATTAGGGTCCAACACTACAGGCACCCCCTTTTTTTAGAAAATAACTCGGGCCTACCCATGGCCCGTACCACGGGTTGTGCCACAGGCACACCTTACGCCCGTTCCCACGGTACCTTCTACTAGCTTGTGGTAGCTACTCCCTTGTTGAAACTGCCCACAACCTCGGTTTTCTAAACCAAAATGAACAAGACACGCATACTCATTATTTCATAACCTATCTTAGTTACATACAAAGCTTATTGATCTAGGTTCAATTTGCCACAACTCAAATACTTATAAGCTTAATAAAACACTAGGAGATAGAAAGGGTAAGAACACCTACCTCTAACCTACTGTAATCGATTACTCATGCAGTGTAATGACCCGTGTGTAACCCGTGTGTAAGAAGTTACCACAAACACCTTGGATGTTGGTGCACAAGGTTGAGGTAAGAGATGAGCCCAAGAGGGGACTTTTGGGAGGTGCATGTGACAAGTGATAACGTACCTTTATGCCCTAGGAAGATGTTATGCGTATACAGGCGGTTTTAAGCTGTTTTGGCTGATCTTGGAGCTCACTTTTGATAGGGTAGATGGCCTCAAACAATTGGCGTGCAAGAACAAAAGTTTCTTAGAATGAGGTCCTCTACCTACCAAAGAAATTTCAGAGCATTTGGAGCTGCACGTGAATTCACCCATTTTACGTGCAAGCATATTTTTGCTTCTCAGACCTCTACAAGATGCAAAGAGGCTTGGGGTGAAGTTTGAGTGCATTTGGAGCTGCACGCCAATTGGGGAATTGGCGTTCAAATTGGCGTGTAGGCATGTTTTTGCATGGTTACCTTAGTTTTGTCGTTTTAATCATCTTTTCCCAAAGGACCATGTTGGAATTGTGAATATTTTGGTATGTATGGATGTGGGAAGGTCATAACTTGTTCCATCAAAACTACGTCGTTTTGATGCTGGGATTCACTTAATCAAAACTACATCGTTTTGATGTTGTGTTGTCTATATAAGGAGGAGAAGCCCTCTGTTTTAGGTTTAGGGTTCTCTTCAACTGCTGCAGCCGTCGTAGAGAGAGAGAGAGAGAGAGCTAGAGAGAGAGAAGGAAAGGGAGTTCTTCGGTTCTTGCCAGGAGCGTCTTGCGTGGGGAGGACGGCGTTTAGCGCGGGAGCAAGGAAGATCCGCTTTAAGGTAGGGGTTGTCTCACCTGATCCGTTGCGGGGTTAGGCCCTGTGTAGAGGATTTATAGAGCTTCTCTGTTATTGTTATACTATCTATATGTAAATTCATATAGTTGTGACCTCCTATATGAATGTTGGCCTTGGTGGCAAGTATGGGTTGAGATTAGGCCTGTGTGGCACTACACACTAGGTGTTTGATATTATGCTTGTGAGGCCATGCATGTTATGCGTTGATGTTATGCCGGTGTGGTTATGCCTGAATGGTGTTTGATGTAATGTCTGTGAGGATATGCATGCTAGGTGTTTGATGTTATACCAGGGTGGACATGCATGTTAAGTGTTTGTTGTTATGCCCGAATAACCGAGATATATGTTAAATGTCTGTTGTTGTCTGTGGAGCCTAAGAAGCCTGAGAGGCCGAGGCAATGCTTGTGTACTGTGGAGCCTGAGAGGGTGAGTTGATGTCGAGAAGATCGACCGTGGAGCCCGAGAGGTGAGTTAATGTCGTGAGACCGATTGTGGAAACTATGCCTGAGAGGCGGTTAAATCATTGGCCTGAAGAGGCGGTTAAATCACTTGTGGTTTGTGTGGTGGATAATTGTGACTACTGGTGGTTTGTTATTGTCTGTTGGAATTATTGTAACACGACACTGCACTTGTACACATGGCATGTAGATGCTAGGAGCATGGGATGGGTTGGGGAGACATGATCCCTACTGAGCTGTGGATGCTCACCCCTCCTACTATGGTGTGTTTTCTTGCAGGAACCTACAGGTGTTAGGTGGGAACACCAAGGTGGAAAAGTTCTACTTTGTGACTTTGTTTTATGTTATTTGCGCTATGTAATTTTATTGAGGCATTGTAACCCCAGCGGGAGATATTGTAATGAAGTTTGAAAGATAATAAAGGCATATGGTTTCAATTAAATAATTGTGTGATTTTGGTTTCTGAAGTGTATGTTGTGTTCCACCCCTTTATCCAAACCCGGGTAAAGGGAGGGTCACGTTCCGGTCTCCTCGAGTTGGAAAACCGGGGCGTGACACGCAGGAATGCCCAAAGACGCCTAAAAGCTTTAACCCTTAACTAGTTAACTTCTCCCGTTCTCTCTTTGCACCAATGATGGTTAGGGTTCGCAGTATGCAAGGAAACAACAACCTACACCCATACGACAATCTCCTTATTTATAGAGACATCTTAGGAGTTCAGTTTCCATTAAACTCCTGTTTCTTGCCCATTAAGAAACAAGTTTTATAATTTAAATAAAACTCTTCCTTAAAACTAAGCAAAAATATCAAGAAGCCCTCCACTAATTAAAATTCAAAATTCAATAAAATATTATCACTATTAAATTTCCAAATAACTAAATTTATTAATTAACCCTTAAATGCATCATGCAAAATTACAATAATACCCCTAGGTTAATCAGATGCTAAAAAGAGTCCAATTATAGCTAAAACGATCATTTTTCCATATACTATATCAAAATAATATCCTCGGCCCTGAATACAAACTATCTCATTCTATTTTCAAACATGGGATATTATACCCCCTTATGCCACCACCAAACCAAGGTTCTATTTGCATAGGTATATGCACACACATTTGTTATACCACTAGGCCCATACAAATAATAACACGATGTGTAGCATATAAAGTTGCCACACATAATGAATTTGGATAGGCATGAAGCCTTACACTTTTATTAAACCATAAAGGTATTGTGCCTTATGTTAGGCATGAAGCCCTACACGTCACCATAAGTAAATGTGCTAGGTTGTTAGCTCTTTGCAATTGCGTTAAACACTTAATCCTTTTCATACCACATATGAAACGTGCTAGGCATATAAGCCCTCCATACCCTTATACTAATTGTGCTATGTATTTTTCCTTATGCACTCATACAACCTTCATGTAGGAAATTATAAATCAATCACAGCTCTTATGGTGAGTCCACATACATAGTTATAAACATGAATGCTCAACTGGCAACATCTGAGTGGCTCCCAAATAGCTTAATGGCTATTTATAGCCCAAATACACCAAAGGTTACATTTATTACATATATGTTCATTTATGACAACCATGTCTAATAGTAACCTCAAACACACCCTATTATGGTATAATAAGGTTACTTAGAGGCCATGAGTAAACTCCCATGAGAATCGAATCAAAGAAAAATTGAATTAGCGAAACAAATCACATGCACAGGCTTGTCGCTTCTTGTCACGTATGGTGACGCTTGCGAAATCCTTTTACCTCTGCACACATAACTGTGTAGCTCTTCTTGTCACGACTATACGTTGTGCCCAAAAAATAATACTATGCATTATCTTTAGTTTAATCCACCAAATCAATTGAAATGCTCATTAGATTCGAATACGAAATCGAGCATAGTTATAATTAAAATGACAAAGTTAACGATCACATCATTAATAAGATATCATCAATTTCCAATGAAAATGAAATAAATTAATATTTTAAAAATAAATATTTAAATAAAATTTCCATTGACTTGTTTAAATAATTTTAAAAAAATTGTAATAAAAAGGAATTTGACTTTTAAATATTATATATATATATAGGAGTAACGCTACATATTAACTAAGGGTGTAAAATGGACCACCGGTTTGTGGACCAACTCGTAGTCCGTGTGGACCAGAGCGAACTAGATCAAAACAATTCTAGTCCATTTCAATTGTGGCCTAAACAGATCGGTCCATTTAGGCCCTGTCTGTGCAGACCAAATCCGTGCGGACACGGATAAGTTTGCAGACTGCCTTTTTTAAAAATATTTTTTAAGCTATTACCTATCTTATCTAGTATATTAGTACATAGAGTCTAAACCTATTAATTTTAAAATTAAAGTTTAGAAATATAAACTTTTAAATATAATTTTAAAAAATATTTAACAAAATTAACTTATATTAAATAAATAACTAAATGAATATGGATCAATCCGCTGACCGATCCTGATTCACGTGCGGATTGGACCGGACCAGTAAAATTTAGATCCATTAAAAGTGCAAACCTAAATGAGTTAGTCCGTTTAAGCGTGTTCCATCACGGACGAGCTAGACTGGTCTGTTTTACAACCCTAGTATTATTGCGACTGCATAACCTTGATAACATGATGTCATAACAGATTATCGAAAGGAAGAAAGAAAAAAATTATAATAATCCATATTATAATTTTAGGATAATATAGCTCCATTACACAAGTCTTTTTTTTGGTTTTAAAAAATTTCAGTTGCAGATAATATAATATATACAGTGCTCAAACCAAAGTGGCACTGTTGTGTTATGACACTTGTATTTGTTGTCATCACGTCAATGGTTGATTAGGCGTTGTTTGGTACCGCAACTATTTTCATGTTTTCTGTTTCTAAAAGCAGAAAACCTGTGCAGGATATTGTTTGGCCTTTGTTTTTACTTTTAATTTTCAAAAACACTTTGCTTTTGAGTGCAGGAAACAGGAAACACCAATTTGGTGTTTTCCATTTATTGAAAATCGTTTTCAACTTTAGCTACCGTCCGCCACCCTTTGCAACGCCCGCCAATCTGCAAAATCGGAGCCCCCCTGCGCACGGCGCCCGCGACCCCCCCCGAGCCGCTGCTCCCCCCGACGACCCTCGGTTGGGCCTACCCCGCACACGCGCGACCCCCCCCCACCCCGACACGCCCCTCCCCAAATCTCCCCCGGCGCCGCCCTCCTCCTCCCTCCTGTTTAGATCTGCAACGACCGGCGACCCTCTGCTCGGCCCTCCCCTGCGCGCGCGACCCCCGCTCGCCCCCTACCCTGCGCGCTCGACCCCCAGATCTCCCAGTGCTGCTGCCAGATCTCACGCTGGTTACTGTTTTCTCTCCGCGTGTAAAATAAAACAGAAAATACTTTTTATAAAAACACCACCAAACAAAAAAATATTTTTAATTTAACAGAAAACAAACAATACTCAATATTTTTAAATACAACTTTTGAAAACAGAAAATCAAAAATACACATCAAACATGCCTGGCATATAAGGAGGGATATAACTTAACTCAAAAAAAACATATAAAGAGGACCATAAATTAACAAAAATACAAAATAAAAATCAAGAAATTAGAAATGTTGAAAAGTTGTGGGACACACGCACGTGAAGTAAAGCTCATGATATCCGTTCATCCGTAGGTCCACAACCTGCGCAATTGGTGTACGTCTCGTTTTTAACATTCAAGTTTCAGCCATCCAGTTTTTTTTTTCCCTACCTCTTTTTTTGTTTTTTGTTTTTTGTTTTTTTTGGAAATATATGCGAAACATTTATTTATACAGTACAGGCAATATTGATTTAGTTGGATTAAAATGGAAAAATATATCCGAACCAAGCCGTAGCGGCCCAATCATAGTCCTCCACGTCATAATTCAACGACGCTTCTGGCCAACCCGTGTGGTCACTGTGGTGCGTTATGCGGAGCTGATTCGGCAATCATGTTGGACCATATATATAATATATACTTTTAAATCATGTGCGTTATGTAATTATTATTATTTCGTAAAATCATTTTTTTTAAAAGGCTGTTAAGAGCTTAAATATTTTAAATTAACAAAAACAATATAATAAATATTCATCCTCATTTTGGGCAGCCAATAGATCCCAGTATAGTTCGCGTATCCTTGCCCGTCTTCTCTCTTCTCCTGCGCTCTGCCTCTGATCGAAAGGTGCGTTCCTTCTCAGATCTTCTCTCTCGAATCTTAATCTTCTTCACTCCCCGCATTTTCCGCTAATGTTTGTTCCTCACGCAATTTTTATTGTTAAAATCTCCGACCGTTCTTCGTACTCGTGTTGATTCAGTTGGATTGAATCGTGGTGTCTGTCTCGTCTCTAGATTTTAGTTTCCGTTTGATCTATATCGTAGTCGTACCCAGAAAAGAAAGACCTTTGTTTATTTTTCCCGCTATCGAATCCTTGATGTTGACCTTGTACTGCTGCCTGCATCCAATGACTGACGTTGGAAGCATGTTTGGCGATTTTGCTTCTGGGATAATGTCAATTCCATCGTTTTTTCCCTTCTATTTTAATCCCTGTTTATATGGATTTGATTGTTTACCGTTGTTGTTGGTTTTTTTTTCATCGGGAATGTTAGCGTGTACCAGTGTTTTGATACCATATTGAGAAAAGACGAGAGAGAAGAAGAGACGAAGAAAAGGTAATTAAGGATATTGATTTTGGTTTTGTTTGTGTTTGTTACCGCAGCTATACACATGGGTTTGGATCAAAACAATTTCGATATGGAGGACGGAACGCTGGAGGTCGGCATGGGTAAGTTGTAATTTTGCATATCGAATCTGCTGTTATTCCAAAACGGTTGTTGATATGGTGGGTTAGTTCAGATAAATGTAAAGGAAAATGGAAGCAGTGGTTAGGACCGGAGTTAATGGTTTTTATAATTTTGAATATACGGGGGATGAGCTTGATGTAACATTAATCAAGGCTTCAATTTTTATTTTTATTTTTTGGCATATTGTAGAGTATAGAACTGTCTCTGCAGTTGCTGGACCACTGGTTATCCTCGACAGAGTTAAGGTAGATCTTTATCCATCTTCACAGTGATTCATGTGTGTATGCGCAAGAATGTTTGCGTGTGTCTGTGCAGCTTTTCCATATGACATGATTGTTTGTGGATTATTTGGCTTTCTAGGGACCCAAATACCAAGAGATTGTAAATATTCGCCTGGGAGATGGAACTATCCGTCGTGGTCAAGTCTTAGAAGTTGATGGGGAAAAAGCTGTTGTTCAGGTGACTACTGACTGGAACTCCTCATAATTTTCTGTCTTCTGAACTTGAAATGCACTTATTTTCGCATTCCTTTTTTGTGTATCTATTACATTTACTTATGTTATTTACGTAGTAGTTTAAAATGTCGCCATTCTTCTTTGTATTTAGTTTAGCAAGCAGTGTACATCAACTCATGATAATCCATTTCGACTTTTCTCTTGCATCCTGATTAAATGCCAGGGGGATCAGACTAATATTAAATTGATTTAAAACTATCAGTGAAGTAATGAATCTTATACCCGCATTCCATTATGCATGTCAGGAATTTGTTTTTGTCTCACTTGATAGGGGTTTTTCATGGGGAATATATGCATTTAAAAAAAAAAACTTGGATGTCCTTTTGGCCAGATAGAATATTCTCCAATCTGGTGTTTTCATCGAATTATTTGATGTCAAATTATCGGCTCTGTAGTTTCACCTGGTATTATTGGTCAGGTTTTTGAAGGCACTTCTGGAATTGACAACAAGAACACAACAGTTCAATTTACGGGGGAGGTATAAACTCTTTTGTGTAACCTTTAGACTCTTTTACTTTGCTCTTTTTGGCATCACCTAAAATCCATTAGACAGGCGACCCAAATGTACTGCATTTATGAGGGCTTGAAGGCATTTTGTTTATAGTATATGGAATGTGGCAGTGTCACGGTATTTATTGGTGTTTGATGATATTAGGGATTTCAAATTGATCTGAATTATATGATTAAGTAACCATGGCTAAACTGAATGCCTAAAACTGTGACTTCAAAATTGTTAACAGATTTGAATGAATTCATAATTTTACCCATCTCATAATCTATAAGATATTTGCATGCACTTCAATTCTTTCTATTTATGTAAAATTTTCAACAACTTATCATACTTGATGACAGGATGCAAAACGTAGGGAGGAGAGCATGTTTCCTTTTCTTATTTCATTGTATATAACAGATTCATATTTGGTATGTATCTGGCTGCTAATATAGGCGGGGTGAAAAGGCTTTAGTCAACAATAAATATGCTTCTTACCACTATTTCATGAACATTACATGATTCTCTATACCAATAGGATCCCCTATTCTTGAATGCTTTGTTTTGAAGCTGTTTGAGTATGTGCATTCCAGCATTTTATCTGGAATTCACAAATATCACCTTTGGGAGTTCATTGGTAAATTAGCAGCTAGATTGTCACTTGAGTGAACTTTTTTGACATTCTTGTTATCCTTTTCTGGAGTTTATGCCTATAGGTGAATTTTACTATCATCGTTATTGCAGTCACCTCCAGATTGTGTAATACAAGCACATTGTCCTAAAAAACAGTCTGACAGCTGTCCAGTTGGAGACGGTTCCAATTCTATCTTTAATAATGCAAAAAAGGCCTTTGCCCATTTTATTTTTCCTGGGGAATTGTCTACACATGCATGCACATATAATTGTAGTTGAATAGAGCACACATGCATGCACCTTTTTCCTCTTTTTTTTCACTTTTCTGTCACTGCAGTAGTAGTAAATAAGTTATTTAACATTTCAAATGTACATCATGTATTATGAATCATATAATTTGTTACGTGTTTTGGTTTGTAGCCTGTACTTTGGTGATAACATGTTTCCATTTTGTATTGTTTATACCTGAATTTATGCTTTGTGAATTATATTTTATTACTTTTGTTGAATTTTTTTGATATTTATTAAAAATGGCTAAAACTCTTTTTTTACTGTTTAAGACCACCTATCATCTTTTACGACCTTGTAGAAACAACATCATCTTCATATTTCTTTATTAAATCATGGCATAGAGCACACCCATGGATGGGTTGATTTGAATTGCAAGTATACCCCCTGCCCTTAAAGTAATAACCTGTTTCCAAGATGTATTCGCTTATTCACAGGATAATTTGGAATTATTTCTTTTAGCATGTTTCTGTATTGTTCTTAGGTTTTAAAAATGTTGCTCTCTGTAAATAATGGGAAGTGATGATTTTTCATGTATTTTGCACAACTGTTTTGCTTCCATTGTTGTTCTTACTGGATATTTTTTTTAGGTTTTGAAAACGCCTGTCTCACTTGATATGCTTGGCCGCATATTCAATGGTTCAGGAAAACCCATTGATAATGGTCCTCCAATTTTGCCCCAAGCTTACTTGGATATTTCTGGTGAGTGGTTCATAAAAATGAATGTGTTTCAATTACTTGCCTTGATCCCATTTATTATCATATCATCATCTTCTTTTTTATTTTCTAGTTCGTCCTTTCTTTTTCTTTTTTGTCCAGGAAGTTCTATCAACCCTAGTGAGAGGACTTATCCTGAAGAGATGATACAGACGGGGATATCTACAATTGATGTCATGAATTCCATTGCTAGAGGGCAAAAGATCCCTCTTTTTTCTGCTGCTGGTCTTCCTCATAATGAAATAGCAGCTCAGATATGTCGTCAGGCTGGTCTTGTAAAGCGGTTGGAAAAGTCTGATAGTCTCATTGAGGTAGTTTTGGCATTTGTTAAGATATCTATTTTGTAGTTAAATGTGGAGTTTCCTGCAATAGTCAAACATTGGGTCCAATAAACTGCTATGTTGTTGCCGTTGAAATGGCGTTCATAACTATAAATTAGGTATTTCCTTCAAAGCGATCGTTCAAGAGTTTCCTTATCTTTTAGGTGTCTTCGTGGAATTGTATCAATGCATTCTAATATCAATGTTTAGCATTTCAAAATTTAAAAAAAATGTCCCTCCTTTTATTATTTTTTCTCTTGTTTCATTGTTTTTTTTGTTTTTTTCCTTCTAATTTTATCATATGTTAATAAGTTTTAGAGCACCTCAAACTTATTAGTTATAGAAACAGCTATTGTAAAATTTTACTTAAATTGGTCTCCAATGCATTAGTTATATGAAAAGCTATAGTAGAATAAATATGTAAATATAGGTAATTTTTTAACTTTAGCTGAAATTGCCCTCATCATCTTTACTTTACAAATACTCTTAACATACCCTCATATACCTCTTTAAATAAAACCTAAATATTCTCCATCAATCCTAACTTCTGCCACTAGCGTTGTACGCATCCAGGGGCCACTCAGCCTAGGACGCATAGTTGGTGGTTGTGACACTCACGGCTTGCTTTGTCCTGTCCCCTCAGCATCGTTCGCAGGCGTCTCTGCCCCATCCCCTCTTCTCCCGCACGGCAGTTATTGTCTCCATGGAACATCACTAGCGCAAGGCCTGCTGTCATTTGGCGACATAATTGACGTTGGCGACAAAATTGGCAGCAAAACTTCTGAGATGGGAAGACAGTGCTAGAGATGGGGATGGCCCACAGCCAATCGAGAGCTGTCGGAGGCAAAAAATGAGACTTTTGCATGCGGCAGACATCCTTAAACTTGATCAATGTCTGTCTGTCTGTCTCAATAGCAGCAGCCTCTTTTTGATCTGCACGCGACAGACATCTGAAAAATCCAATCGATGCGTTCTAGGACAATTTTTGTAGCCTTCGAACTGAAATTGCTTGTTCAATGGAGAACAGGCAAAAAAGGGAAATAAAAAGGCGTGGCTGGTTCGTTTGGAAATGGTATGTGGTGGAGAAGAAGAAGGAAGACAACTGGTGCCAGAGAAATAAAGGTTAAATCAGGAAAATAAATTAAAGCAAAAATAAATAAATGAGGAACATTGTAGTAACATTAGCTAAACCTCTAGTTATAAGTACTATAGATAGCTAAATTTGATTTTAGCTAACAAGATTTAACTCACAAGACTGGAGATGCTCTTAGGCACTATCCTCACAACTACTTAGAATGTTTCAATTATTACCTTTCATTTTTTTTTCTACAATGAATTTGTAATGAGGTTGCTATTCTTCCCTGCATTGTGAATTTCCAGGGTGGGGAAGAGGACAATTTTGCCATTGTTTTTGCAGCTATGGGAGTAAATATGGAAACTGCACAATTCTTCAAACGTGATTTTGAGGAAAATGGGTCAATGGAAAGAGTGGCCCTTTTCTTGAACCTGGTATAGAAATTTGATTTGCATGAAAATTTGATTTATTGTAGTATTTCTATTAATTTATATGTAATTTTGCTACTCGACATTACTGGTTTGGTGTTAATATGTTATTTTGTCTTTTATGATTGTTATACAGGCCAATGACCCCACAATTGAACGCATCATCACTCCTCAAATCGCTCTCACCACTGCAGAATTTCTGGCATATGAATGTGGGAAGCATGTTCTTGTCATATTGACGGATATGAGTTCATATGCGGATGCTCTTCGTGAGGTTAAGTAGTGACTACGTTTGGACCTCTCTCATATCAGTTGATAGCTTGAAATATGTAATTAACCACTTAATGAAATGAATTATATCCTTACTGCAATAGGTTTCTACATAAGGGAAAGAAAAAAACTATAATTGATGGATTCTAGAAGAAAATGTGCTGACATGATGTAATCTATTGTAAATATAGGTATCTGCTGCTCGTGAGGAAGTGCCAGGAAGACGTGGGTATCCTGGGTACATGTATACAACTCTAGCTACAATTTATGAGCGAGCGGGACGTATTGAGGGTCGAAAGGGTTCCATCACACAAATTCCAATCCTCACCATGCCAAATAATGGTAATTTTTAACTTCATAGACAAGATTATATCTCAGAATATTTTATCTTTTGCAGTAGAAATATACTCAGACCTGATTTTCATTTATTGAACAGATATCACTCATCCCATCCCTGATCTTACGGGTTATATCACTGAAGGTCAGATTTACATTGAGACTCAGCTCCATAATCGGCAGGTATCATATTACTAAAATTTTCTCCCTGGTGTTCTTATGAATGTAAAACATGTTTTTAAAACCTGGAGTGCTACTTGTCTCTGCACTTTTTGCATTTTGCTGGTAACATCTGTTGTTTTTTTGTAAAACACTTTTTGCATAATGGAACCGGTCTATTCTACGCATTACAAGTTTCAATATCTATCCATGCACTGGAAATATGACAAGTAGGCTAATTTTTTGTGGAGTTAACAGTTCTTTTTCATTTTTGATTGTGGCAGATATACCCACCTATTAATGTCCTCCCATCGTTGTCTCGATTGATGAAGGTACTCATTTGGGTGGATGAACTGTGTTTAATTCTATTTTCTTAGTAGGAATCCATAAGCTCACTTTTAAATTGTGACAAGCAAAAAAATTGGCATTGTGCATGCCTAACATTTTTTTTTTTTGGTAATGTTTCGATTGCAGAGTGCCATTGGGGAGGGTATGACTCGCAGGGATCATTCTGATGTTTCGAATCAGGTACCGTTGGTAGCCAGACTAATGCAATTAGCTAGTTACTTATACAGTGTTCAATATTCAATGGTCTTCATCATTGTCACTGTCATTTTTATCCTTTTCATTATATTTTATTTTCAGCTTTATGCAAACTATGCAATTGGGAAGGATGTTCAGGCCATGAAAGCTGTTGTTGGAGAAGAAGCTCTCTCGTCTGAGGATCTGGTTAGATTCCTTCTCATGATGAGTTTTTTTTCCCCTGTTGTGTGTTTCCGGGTAAGAGACAAGTTCAACATAATAACTAGCTACTTTTGTGGAATGAAAACAGTTGTATTTAGAGTTTCTAGACAAATTTGAACAAAAATTTGTGGCACAAGGATCCTACGACACCCGCAACATCTTCCAGTCACTTGACTTGGCATGGACACTGCTTCGAATCTTCCCACGGGAGCTTCTCCACCGTATACCAGCAAAGACTCTTGATCAATTCTACAGTCGAGACAGCACTAGTTGAGCAGAAAGACCGGCTTAAATCTCTATAATATTCCAAATTGGTGGGAGAGACTGACATCATGGCACGGGCTCTTTGCACCGATTTCTCTCCTGGCCTTCTCTTTGTACTGCCGATCTCTCTCCAATCTCAAGCTTGAATAATGAAAGATCGTATTTTTCCAAGGTTACGAGTTAAATTAGACAACATCATTCTTTTTGGTTGAGGACCATTGTAGGTCTTGTAATTTCTTTATATCTTTAACCCCTTATATAAATTCGTGTTACACAACCGTGGTTGTTGGTTTCATTTGACTTGGTGTTTGAAAGACGGCCCCTGGGAATTCTTGAGGCCGAATTTAGTTGTGATGTTTGTTTGTTATACCTATGCATGTAAATTTTTTTATTTATTTATATTTTGAACTACATATATCTTCTACAAGAAAAATGAATGGGGCTGCACTGTCTGGCTACTGTTTTGTAAGGCCAACGCTATGCCGGCTTGATAACCAAATGTTCGTTTCATGTCTTGGAATTTTAGCATTCCCTCGGTAATGTTCTGCGAGCAGGAGTATGGATGATGGTACATGCATCCTCAGCCTGCGGTTGATGTTTTTAGTGCAGATGGAAGCGGAAGTGAGTTAGGAGTAGTCTTCTTTAAACCACTTTTTGCCATGTTTGAACTCAGGTCAGATTCATTCTTCACCAATCCAGAATGCTCGCGAAGTGGTACTCACAGATTGGGAACATGAACTCCAGCGGAATGTCACAGGGTCAGGGTTTTCACCTGTGCGGCACTCGGTCACTCTGGTGGATGCGTCGAGTAAGCCATATCGATCGGGGCACACGTAGACTGGTTTTGCCCTACCTTGGGCTCATCAGGAGAATGACTCCAATTTCCGACCGTTTGTGTAGGGATGGCTAAGTTTCCTCTTCAACGTCAAGTCCGAGACTAGCGGCGTACTCCTCGCATTTAACCGGGTCGGTACCTCTGAACTCTGAAGGGGCTCTGTCGATCTTCCGTACGAACTGCCGTGGAGCCTACCCCATCCGCACCAGCTACGCTTTCCGCTCTGTCCCTCCGCAAGTAGCGCGCACTTGCGCCACTTGGGAGACGCTCGCCAGCACCTCACTGTTCGGGGCGTGACATCCTCCCCCACTTGATTTCGCAACGTCCTCGTTGCGTCAGCGAGTTCAGAGGAACCAAGATTGTTTGGCGACGTGCTCCTCTCGACCGCAGCGCTACTCCGTCCCATCCTCGGGAACTCCACCATGGCTCAGCAGCCGACGTTGGTGGACGCAATGCGTGCAAGACCTCCGCTTGGTCGATCCCCATCTGTTAGGGGCTCCCTCCCAACTTGGGATCAAGGACCACGCGTATCTCTCGCGAGAGTACTGCAGTGAGCATTTGGATACAGGCCGCAACCGCTCTGATACCACTTTGTCAAGGGGTTAGGGTTTTCACCCGTGCAACACTCGGTCACCCTGGTGGATGCGCCGATTAAGCCATACCGATCGGGGCACACGTAGATTGGTTTCGCCCTGCCTTAGGCTCATCAGGAGAACGGCTCCAGTTCCCGACCAGTTTGTGTAGGGATGACCAAGTCCCCTCTTCAACGTCAAGTCCGAGACTAGCAGCGTACTTCCTGCATTTAACCGGGTCGGTACGTCTGAACTCCAAAGGGGCTCCATCAATCTCCCGCACGAACTGCCATGGAGCCTATCCCGTCCGCACCAGCTATGCTTTCCACTCTGCCCCTCTGCAAGTAGCGCGCACCTGCGCCACTTGGGAGACACCCGTCAGCACCTCGCTGTTTGGGGCGTGATAGGAAGCTCTTAACTAGAAAACAACGTTACCAAATTTGAGTTGGTGCTGACCTTGTTGAACCACAAAAGGCTAAAATTAATGGAACATTTGCGCCTCTACTTCACTTTAGCCGTGGGAACACAAAAAATCTTACCAAAACATGCACTGCACTCTTTGTAACGGTATTTATTTTTTATTAACTACTATGAAGTAGTTAAAGTTAATGTGTTAAGTCCTAAGTTAAAGCTGAAACAGTTCATTAGTTGAAGAAAGTAGGATTTGATAAATCAGAAATCAAAGCAGTAATAGCTAAAGTGTAATGGCACATTTGGTACGCGGGAATGGAAAGGAAAGGAATGCAATCTGATTCCTTTCCCGTGTTTGGTATGAAAATAAGAAAAGTAATAAAATTCCCATGGGAATATAATACCCACACATAGGGGGAAATTGATTCCCCCCACTCCCCAAGGTTCCCTAGGACAAGGGATTTTTTTTTTCTTTCTTTTTTTACCCTTTTTTTATTTTATTTTTCTCTCTCTCTCTCTCTCTCTCTCTCTCTCTCTCTCTCTCTCTCTCTCTCTCTCTCTCTCTCTCTCACGCACACACACACACACACACCATTCCCTCCCCTCCTCCTTGCTGCTGCCTAGCCCCTGTTGCCAGACCCCATTGCCAGACCCTGTTGCCCTCCCGTCGCCCTCTCGTCGCCAGCCCTTGTCGCCCTCCTGTCGCCAGCCTCCGCCGCTCAGATCCAGCCCCGCTGCCCAAAACCTAGTGCCCACGCCGTCTACTAGATCCAGCGTCGCCGCCCAAACCCTAGCGCCCAAGACGATGTGTTGATGCAGAAATTAAAAAAAATAAAAAATTAAGGCTATTTCAGTAATTTTATTAATACATTATCTTGCTTGAACTTATATACCAAACACAGGCAAAGTAATCAAAAATTTTATTCATTTCCCATGTCAATTTCATTCCTTTAATGATTCTATTTCCTTCAATTTGATCCCACCTACCCAACAAGCTATAAGTGTAATATTAATAAAAATAATAAAAAAGAGTTGAAACAAACTCAATTAGTTGACGAGATTGGGCTTTTTTTTTTTTTTTTTAAAGAATGAACAAAACAGGAGGACGCAAACGCAATACAAAACTACAATGATTCCGGTGGATATAAACTTTCCCGTGCTTGGGTTTATTTAATATTATCATTTTAAAAAATAAAGCTGTTAATTGTTTTAATTAAAAAAATAAAAAAAAAAGAGAGATGAATGATTGAGCGAACGTTTTATATAAATAATATATTATTTTATTTGATTTTAAGGGACAAGCCACTTTATGATTTCATTCTTCAAAACATGTCATTTATATGAAAATGGAGTTTAAAGCAAGACTTGTGTTGTTAAAATACGAATTTTTATAGTAAAAACTTTTATACCATAAATGACATTAGTAAAAACTAAGTTTTATAAAGTTGAGTATAAGGAATATCAATGTCAAAGTATTTGAATTTTTTTAAAAATGAAAGTTGAATCTAAAATTTCAGTGCTAATTAAAGTCTACTTTTCTTAAGTTGAATTTAACTAATATGAAATTTCTCGAGATTTTAATTTTTCTATGAGTGACTGGTGGTTAGTTAATATCAATTTTTTTTTTTTAAAAATAAAGTTAATAGATGCCAAGTAAAATGAAGTTGATGCATTTAAAAAATTAAAATCTCCGAGAATTCCACATTAGTTAAACTTGACTGAATTTAATTGACATCAAAAATTTAAATTCAAAGTAAAGTTTTTTAATACTATTGTTTATCGGTCATAAATAAAATAATAAATTATTTTATTTTCATTGCCATTTTAATAAAAAAAAAACCGTTTTTTCCCCCCTCATTCTAATTTATCAGAAAACGATGAATAAACCACAAAACGACGGGGTTTCCATTTTCTCTTTTGGTCTTCTTCTACGACAAATCATTTCCTCGTCGACTGCGTCCCACACTTAGAAATCAATCGAGAGGAGAGAATCGACGGCTGGCTCACGGCTGGGTTGCTGGAATTTGGATAAGCGACGGCGGATCGCATCACGCAAGAACACCGCAGGCTCGCCACTCTCGCTCGCAGCACCGGGGCGGCGCCGCTGCCCGCTGGTCCGCTGGCCTCTTTCTTCTCCACACACTGCGCACCACCCTATCTTGTTCTTGAATCTTGAATCTTGAATCAAAGGTAGGAAATTGATATTAGTTTCTCTAACTCTCTTTAATCTTTCATAAATTGGAATTAATTTTATGAAATTGATGATTTAGGGTTTAATTTTACCCCTTTCTCGTTTCTTCCCCTTCTAGGTATATTACCGTAAATAATTTTTTGATGGAGTAGAGTATCCTTTTCTGGTTTATTGCAGTACTCTTTGTTTTTCGTTTATTACGTTAACGTTGAAAGTAGGCGGCCATTAATGTTGTGCTTAATATATATCATTACTGAACTTGAGTCCTACAGTGATTATTGGAATAGTATACTTTTAAGCTAATCTTGTTCTCATAGCAGTGGTGATTTTATGATGGATTGATGAGGAGACCTATAAATCATCAACCATGGCATTTTGCTGGGTCACATATACATTCTGAATTGGACTGCTTTCATTGGATTTTTTTTCCCAATATTTCCTTTTCCTAAGCAGGTTTAACAGTTTCTGCGAGTAAATGTCTTTTGTATTTATTTATTTTGTGGATGTAGGTTCACACCGATTATAGTTATGTGCTTGCTTAAAAATGATTACTAATTAGAAGCTGAAGATGTGATATGGCAGTAATAGGGCTTGCCTTCAGCAGTTAATTGATGAACATATGATCTCGCTTGCTAGAATCATTAGCTTAATTAGAAGTGATAATGGTTACTTGACCATACAATTTGTGGCAATAAAATTCATGTCTGTAGTATTTCAAAACATCAAATTTCATGACTGAAAGAAGCCTTTGGGGCATTGTCCCTTTTTTTTTGATGGATCATTTTTACATTAAAGGAAATGAAAGGAAAAGAAAACTCTAATTAATTTCAGAGTTTGATTAATTATATGCCACTGAATTAAATTTCAGCGATAATGGTTTGTTTATTATTATTGTTATGTTTTTTATCACTACACTTATTATTATATTTTATATTTTATTTTTTTTGTTATTGTTTGGGAATCCCAATTTGTGTGCTTGTGTTTATGCTTAGCAAAAGAAATGCAAAGGTAGACATATATGAAAATATGGAATGCTACATGCCCAAAAGGGAGGACAATTGCAAATCTTATATTGTAACTTCCAGGCCATGGTGGGTTGCAATGTTCTCCCACAACTTGAGGCTGCTATATTGCAAGCTTCAAAGCTAACCCCACTGGATACCCACCAGGCAGTGGTGTGTGGTAAATGTTACAAGTCCATGCACCACATTGGCCATAGGATCTTTGATTAGGGTGTTTGTCCTGGGTAGATTGTCACCATCTATTAGCTAGCTTTTAGGCATGAGTTACCCCTCTCATTTCAGCAAATAGACTTTCCATTTAGTTCGACAACATTATGACAACTTACCTCAACTTATTTCACTTAAATTGCAGCATCACAGTATGGCACAGAATTTGGATGTGGATGTTGATCACTACAAGGTCCTAGGATTACCTTCTGGTGAGGAAGCATCAAAGTTTTCAGACAAGGAGATCACAAAAGCTTATAGGTCCAAAGCCAGAGAATTGCACCCAGACAAAAGGCCAGATGACCCTGATGCACATTCAAACTTCCAGAAACTTAAATCATCTTATGACATCCTCCGGGATGAAAAGGCTAGAAAGTTATTTGATGAACTCCTCCATGTCAAGCGAGAGCGACAGCAACGGCAATTACAATCTGATGCCAAACGCCAAAAGATGGTTTCAGATCTTGAAGAGAGAGAGCGGGCAGCATTTGCTCCTGATTGTGGTGCAAAATCACAAACAGAAGAAGAAAATATTTCTAGAAAACTTAAGGAGGAAATTGCAAGGATCAGGGCTATGCATGCAGACAAACCATCACCTGCAACATCATTCTCTAAGAAAGAGACAGCAAAAATTGGAAGGGAGAGTAAGGTTAATGATGAAGACAGGTTGGATAAGAAGAAGGTACTAAAGGTATCTTGGGAGAAGGTTGCTGAGGGATATAGTGCTCAAAGGTTGAAGGAGGTGTTTGAAAAGTTTGGGGAAGTTGAAGATGTAGTAATCAAGAGTTCTAAGAAAAGAGGTTCAGCATTGATCGTCATGGCATCTAAAGATGCAGCTGTGAGTATTGTGATTATCATTTTATTTAGACTGCTCATATATATATATAATATATATAGGAATTTACTATCTAAATATTCTGAAAGGAAATTAAACTGTATTTTATTTATAATATGTCCGTACTATTACTGATTATCTTTGATTGATAGGCTGCTGCCACTGGGAGTGTCTCTGGAGATATTTCAAATCCTCTCCTTGTCCTTCCACTTCAACCAGACATAGCGGAGTCTGAATATCAAAGTGTCCCAAAGGTTGTGGAACCTGATCCTTTACAGAACCTCGTTGGGGCTGGATATAAAGCATTTGAAGATTCTGTTTTGCAGAAACTTCAAAAGGTTAGAAACCTTGTTCCATACAGTATTACTCTTGGCTGTTTTCTTGGATCCTGGTCCTACTTTAATGAAAATATTAAGTATGATGGTCTTGTTTGATTTGATATTGGTCACAAATTTTAACTATTTGAACTTTTTTCCTACTGTTTTCTTGGAGAGTGGGACAAATCTATTATGTATTGGATATATGCTTGTATCATGAACATAAATTAAATGGGAATGGTATTTTAATTATATGAGAAGAGTATTGGATATATGCTTGTATCACAGAGTTGCAGTTATAACAAATAAATAGTAGCATTGCATATGGTAGTATGATACACCCAGTTGCAAGCTTCAAGAGTTCTATTCTACTTTTGTTCCCCTCATTAAAAATTTAAGGTTATTTACAAGTACTGAGCCTTTTGAAATAAAAAATTGAAATAAATATCTTGCCGGGGAATGACAATTTTATTTTGTTGGGAATGTCAATACTAGTAGCTTAGGTTTTAATTTAGAATTGTAAATACTTTATGTTTTTGTTCTATCGTTTGAATTTTAGGTGTTTTATTTAGCTCTTTTCTTTTTAGTTTCTTTTTGGTTTTGGTTTTCGCCTGGTTTTTTTGATATAAATGTTTTTGTTTACGCCTGGTTTTCTTTTCTATTCACTCTTTTATGTGTAAATTTTTGACAAAATCTGAAATAGCTTTCTTGATACCTTGTTGAGTATCTTATTTTTCCGAAAACCCTTTTCTCATGCAGGCTGCAAAAAGGCAAACCTGATTGTGGAAACGCCGGTGGCCTGGTTTCTCAATTGCAGTATGCCAGCTCAAAATCTCTGTGGTCCTTAGTCGTAAGGTAGACGAAAGATCTTAACAAAGAGTCCTATTCTTTATTGTCATATAAATCCTAGCGCTCATCATTTGAATTTCATTTTTACTTGCTAGCAGACTGCGGATAGATTACCCAGCAATGAAAATTGGGTTATTCGCAGGTGAGTGCATGATCACTTGGAGCTTTGAAGGCCCATTCTATTTGCATTTGCAGGGTTAAAATGGTATGTCAATGTATCAGAATTAGGAATTAGACATACAAGGCAGCACATTTTTGGAAAATGCTGGCGATTGTATTTCATGTTTAAAAGCACACCAACATAAGAAAAGTGGTGCGTGTTTTCAATTCATGTGGTTCACTGTTTAAGTGCGTCTGTTTTGTGGGGTCGGTTGCTTTCTGATCAACAAAACTTGAGGCGCGAGCGTTGCAGGCTACATCCACATTTATGAGTTATGCACTGACAACAGAACTCTCGTGACCTCTAAATCGAAATTTCCCTTCTCATATAATCGGTTCCTTTTTTAAAAATAGGATTGTTTTTAAAAATAATGAGTCTAATCAAGTTAAAACGTAAATTTATTTGAGTTTTTAGTTTTTAAAACAATCACATTTTGAAAAGTAAGGAGTGTTCGAATAATGCACTGGAATCACTCAGTATTGATTGAAAAACAAAAGTGGAAGGAAGAAAAGGAGTACTTGTTTTTATGGCTGCTATACGCGCGTTTGATGCTTGCTCTCAGAGGCAGTATAGTTTTTCTGATGTTGTTTGCTAAACATATGTTTTACATAGCACAAAGTTTTGCGTGATTCCAATCTGGAGGCTGATATTGCTAACCCCGAATATGCGATGGGAGATCAAAGGCACTCCGTAGCTTTGGGGGGTGTGTTATTTTATTTTATTTTATTTGTTTGAAGACAATCGATTTCCTGATTTGTGGTGGAACCGACATGTATACGTTGTTGTGGTTGGGATGAAATCAAACTAAAGTCTGGAACAAGTAGAACTGGGTTGTGGGTTAGTTATGATTTGGATTTATGTTCCGTACAATATCAGAAGTATTGCTTGGATGGAATACTTAACTAGATTTGTTTTCAGGCTTAATTAATTTAGACTTTCTACGTTCCGTAATCCGTATTGAGGATAAATCTCACCAATTGCGATTGTTGTGGCTTATTATTATTATTAATTTTTTTAGAAACATAGCCATTTATTGTCTTTCTCCAACAAAGAAAATAATGTATAATTAAAAGAAATCAGATGATCCGATTGAGAGCATCTATATATATAATTTAGATGGCCGTGAGGTGACTCGCATCTGCCTCCGATGAATATCCTTGATAATTAAACCTTCGTCTTTATCATCGTTAGCTTCCCAGCCACCCCATATGGAAAGTGTGCGAAAGAGTAGTCATCATCAGGAGATGCAGATGGAGGTGTCAGCTGCGAAATCCGATGAAGATGATGGTTTCCAAAACCCGGGCATAGAGATGGTGGCCATGGAGGAGTCCACCTACACTTACACTAGCCTCAGGGACGTTTTGCCAGCTTCGCTGCCGTCGTTGCCGGACGCCACCTCCGCACTGCTGTTTCCGACCATGTACAGCCAAATCTGGCACGATGCCCCCATAAAGGATCCGCTGGTGAAGCACGCGGCGTGGGCGTACTTGCAGCCCATGCTCACATCGCCGCCGCCGCCGCGGCGGTCTGCCCCCAACCGGCGGTGCTGCGGCGCCAGTTTCTTTGCGGCGCTGAAGGAGTCGGGCGTGTGCGGCTGCGCTGCATTCTTGATCGATGTCGTTTTAGCAGCGATCAAGCAGGCCTTCCGGGGGAGTAGTACTGCGGTCCCGGAGGAGGAAGCAACTGTTCATTGAGAGCGACTCTTGTCTTTGACTTTGGCCGGCGGATAGGCACGCGCGGCCACTGCTTTGATTTGCGGTTGTACAAAATTAGTTGATCATTTTTAATTAATTCATTACCTTACCCTGATGTGGCTGGAAATAATATCAATATGCTTGTGTTCTTGGCATGAAGTAATTAATTAAAATAACAAGGACTAAAATGACAAATTAATAAGATTATTCTTTTTTTTCGTGTTAGGTCATATTATTTTTATTAATTAGGTGCAGCTCTAAGTGCGTTTTTGATTCCAAAATTATTGCTGTCATGCATGTAGTCTACATGTTGGAGCAAAAAAACCAACAGGACCCAAGCTAGACGAAAAGGGGCACACTACTACGTACTACGTACCAGATCTAGACAAGGCAGACTATCAACCACCGGACGGGTCGATCGACATAACCGGAACATCCATCTGATCATGTCGGCGCCACACTGACTGCCTAGCTTAATTGGTCGTCTGTGTTCAGCCCAGGTGATGGTTAGTTGTCGGGCATCCCCTCCTCATTTGTGCCTCCTGTGCCATCAGCTCATTCCACCAGCGTCAACCACATGCTATTGCTTAGCACCCTGCACCACGTGTGGCATATCCTCGAACGCCTACTCGCTTCTCCTCTGTATTTGGAAATAATAAACAGCCTCTTTCACCGAAGCCAAGAGGAGTGAGCGTCGGTTCTTCCTATAGCTTTAAGCTTTATCTTTTTTATTTTCTTTCCACTCCTACCAAAACAACAATCAAACCCTCACCTTCTAATTACATTAATACATTGATTTTTTGCACAACAAATAATCTCATTTAATCAAGTTTTTTTTTCTAATAAAATTTCTATTTTTAAGTCCTTAAAATATCAAAATACTCTTAATTAAGTTAAATCTCAAAATTCTATTTAATAATAACTTTATTAAATCTCAAGTTATAAAATTGATTAATTTACCTAAAATATCCAAGGTAATCTATACCTCAAATAAGACTCATTTAAAGTTAAAATAACTATATTTTTAGCTATAAAATCAAAATAATGTATTTAAATTAAATATAAACTATCTCTTAACCTATATTTCAGGTATATGATATTATACAAATGATATAGAGAAATAACTATTGTACCCCATTTTCCCCCGCCAAATATATGTCAAGGCAAATCTCCCTTATAACCACCTCGTGCAAGGGTAAAAGTATTGAGAGATTTGATATGGAGAGATGTGCTTATTTTAAAAGAGAAGTAGCGCAATGCAAAATGCCACCATTTTTACTTAGCGTAGAAAGTTCCTAGAATTTGGGTAGAGGGGTATTTTGGGTTAGTTGACGTGGCTTTGACCTGGCATAAGCCATGTCCGTGAGGGATGCACCGAGCACGTAACCCAATTGTCTCTTGCATTTATGTTATATTAATCAAAATTATATGTGAAATTTAACATATTAAGAGGAATATTAGATGCAGTTGGCATCACATCATCTTTGCGTTATCATGTTAATGTGTCGTGCTGTAATCGATAGAAAATTAGGGATGCCCAATCACAACGGAATACGTCAATATCATAACTACGCGACACAGCAAACACTATTTCTCATATATTAATGCCCAGCACAGCCAATCCTAACTTTTCCATTTTCTGTAACAGGCCTTGTAAGCCCAGATCTAGCCCAAAACCAGTCTCTTTTCTTTTCCAGCCCGCACAACCATGGGTTCCTAAAAATTACTCTCCTCTAGCCCAGTCCGATTATATTAATTAATTAAGATACTTTACTCGATGACCACCCATCTTGTAGCGCATCCGGCTCAGAGCCGGCGAGTTTTGATTTATATAGGAGGATTTTGATATTGGAAAATCGGGAAAACGATTATATTAGTTTTTAACATTTATTGTAATTTGTTTTTTTTTCCTTTGATTTTCGCTCGGGTGTTGTAATCTACCCCAATTCTGCTCGATTTTATTTTATTTAATATTATAATTATTTAATAATAATAATAATTAAAAAAGAAAATAGCATGTGGATATTAAAGTAAGAATATAAGGTTTGGAGTCCAATATTTAAAATACTTATATATTTTATATTTTGATAAAGTCAAATCACGAGCGAACAAAATTTAACATAGAAGGGAATGAGAGGCAAGAAGGAGGGAAGGAGAGCCAAGAAAAAGATGTGTTTAAAGGAATAATTTCTGCATATCCTTCAATTAATTGACTGTCCCCTTTTTATGGATGTACAATATGAACGAGCTGAATAACAAACTTGTGAAAATAAAGGAAAGACAAGTCTATGTACACGCTCACATTGCATACAACGTGACCATTTATTAGCAAGGATCTCTACCAATCAACCCCATAACTGACGACGTGATCGTGCTCTGTTCTGCAACACTTGGGGTCCAGCCTTTGCATGACTGGAATGTGACCAACTGTTGTACTCACCACAATTAGGGTCACGGGCCGTGCACCCTGCACACATCATCCCACCCCCCTCAGAGTTTCCTTGTCGCCAAGGATGAAGTTTGGATATGACCGAGTGAAACGCCGTTCGCCCTCTTCATGGGTGTTGTCCTCTTTCGGTAAATCTTCAATCATAAAGAGTTGTGGCCGTTGACAATGATGCCTAGGAATGAATTTGTCATCGCAGTAAAAGCATAATCCTCTTTCGCGTCGCTATTTTGCCTCTTAACTAGTAATTTGCTGGAATGGTGTGGGTGAGGTCTGATTATTCTTTTGGGTTGGTGGGGGACCCAGAAGGCATGCAGATGGTATAGCATGGGGTGGTTGTGCGGCATTTGGAGTTCGACCTAAAGTGAATATCTTTTCTTGCAGTAGATTGCATTCCTCAATTAGCCTTGCTACTCCAATAGCATCTGTAAAGGTTCTCGGTTATTTAACCTTGATGTCCTGTTGGATCTCATCACGAAGGTCGGAGATAAAACACGCCACTAGAAAAATTTCGGGGCAAATTATCTATATGTTGAGATAATTTTTCAAACTCCGTTTGGTACACCGTAACAGTAGTAGTTTGCTTGAGTTAAGTTAATGCTTTGGAAGGACCCTCGTAATCGGTTGGCCCAAAGCACTGCACCACCGCTCGTGTAAATTCCCCCCATGATAATTGCCCCCAGTACTTGGTAAACCACTGATGCCACTGCAATGCTACCCCTTCCAAATGAAAAGATGCTAGTTGTACCTGTTGCAGGGGATATATTCCCTTAAATTGAAAGTATTGTTCTGATTTGTATATCCATCCGTGGGGGTCTTCACCATTAAACTTAGGAAATAAAAGTTTAAGCTCCCCTTGATTTTGTTCTTGGTGAGGAATTTGATGATGGGATAGACAACTGGTGTTGCGGCCAGCAGAGGCTGTCACGCCCCGGATTTTTCAATACCAAGAAATTAGTTAGTGATGCCCCATGCCTCGCACCCAGGAGGACAAGGGGTTGGTGAATGGTCACCTAATAGGGCTCCCTCTAGGGTGCTGCCCTCAAACCAGCTATAATCTCACACCTAACATGCACAAACGATACAAGAGAACTACTCCATATAATAAAATAGTGTTACGTGTTAAATAAGGTCACCAGCCCCAAAACACAGTGTTCAAATAAATACACCTAATCCCACATGAATATACATATATAAGTCCAAATCACAAACATTGTACATGATCTCAATTAAAGCAACCAGTCAAGCACTCATGCACCCACAACAGTGTAATCCTCCTAACGCCTGCTAGGTCTTGCAGAGAAAGACATCAAAGGTGGGTGAGCAAACCATAGCTCAGTAGGGGTTACTCCTCCCTGGACCAATCCAACATCTCTTCCACAATATGCTCAGTGCAAATATGTGTAGTGTAGTATAGTTAAAGTAACAGTAAAACACACACAGAGGATTCACATGTGGTTTCCTTAATAGAACCAAAATACTCAGGTTCACTCTTGGACCGTCCCCTCAATGGGACCTCAACAACTCATGTGCATCCCAGGACTGTTCCCTCAATAGAACCTCAACAACTCATGTCTATTATAGGACTGTTCCCTCAATGGAACCTCAATATCTCATGTCCAATCCAGGACTGTCCCCTCAATGGGACATCGATTTCACACATCCATGCATAATAGCAAAATACACAAGCATCTTATCACACATCACTATTATAGAATAACAATTTTTACACACACACACACACATATAGATATATATATATATCAACACTCAATGCATTTTAATTAATTACTACAACATCTCTATTTAAATATCTCAACACATTATACACATATATACCCATATGAATCAATAATTCCTAATATTATCACACATCACAATGCGATTGCTCCCAGAACCGTTTTATCACAATAGAGTTCGAAATCCATCATTTACAATTTTCACAACTTATGGGATAGATTCAACAGGACAGAACTACTTACCTCAAATTCGGCTAAACTTGGTGTTTGCAATCATATAACTCCTCCCCTTAACCGGACGCCTTCCGCTTCTAAGAACACAACAGTGATGATTGAATTGCAAAAAATACGACGTATATCAAAAATACACTACTATAGGGTCAACGTCAACAAAAAACACTACGAGATCGACCACATCGACCACCCTTTTCTCGCGTCGACCATACACAAGACTTAATCAATTCGATTTCATACTAAGGGTGTTTTGGTATTTTAAAGCCTTAAAAATAGAAATTTTAATGGAAAACAAAAATTAGGTTTAAGGAAGCTACTTGCTGGGCAAGAAATTGGAGTTTGAATGCAATTAGAAGTCTTGTAAGATATGAGAAGAAACTTTATAAAACGGCGAGGTCATTCTAGGGATTTGGTTGTTGTTTCTTTGTCTTGGAGAGTTCCAGCCATTCTAGTAGGCAAGGAAGGAGAGAGAAGAAAAGTTGAAGCTTTAGGGCATTTCCAAGTTCCGACAAGTTAATCCGACTTCTGAAATATTTAAGGTAGGTGATTCTAGCTTTCCTTATCTTTTTAGGATTGAATGAAAATTAGGGTTGATTGGATTAAGGATAGAACTTAGAATGAATAAGTTTGCATGTGACTGTGGTAGGGCTTATAACTGTGAATTTAATCGGAATAATTGTGTTAGGGTTTAGTAACTCATTATCCGTAAAAGAGAACTTGATTGATAGAATGTTTTGAGGCTTAAAAACCCTTCCTTTAGGCTTAGGGATTAAGTTAATGTTTGGGAAGTCGATCATGGTTTATCATGTGAACTAAGTGACACATCGCTCATACACAAGTAAGTCAACGAATTGAACAGTGACTACATCGAATGATACTTTTGGTGTAATGACTCGTGTTTTGGGATGTGAGGAGTTAGTCACAGTTTTGCCTTTTGAGGTGGCAATTGTTGGGTTTTAGGGAGTTTTATTCCCACACACATTGGCTTGAACACTTTGTATGGTGATGGGCAAGCTTAAGGTAAGAGATGAGCCCAAGAGGGAACCTTTAGGGGGTGCACGTGACAATGCACATGACAATAGCTTGTCACGGGCAGTGGTGTTTTTGCATGGGAGCCTTCCAAAAGTTATTCTAAAGCTTGTGGCAAAATTCTAGGGCATTTGGAGTTTGCACGTGACAAAACAGCCATGTTTTTGCATCGTCTTCTTCGTTTTGTTATGCTGATCATCTTTTCCTAAAGGACCATGTTCAAATTGTGGGTATTTTGTCTTGTGTGGATGCAGGAAGGTTGTAGCATGTTTTATCAAAACTACGTCGTTTTGATGATGGGGTTCACTTAATCAAAACTACGTCATTTTGATATTATGGTGTCTATATAAGGAGGTGGAGACCTCTTATGTTGAGGTTTTAGGGTTCATCTGCTGCAGCCGTCGCAAAGAGAGAGAGAGAGAGAGAGAGAGAGAGAGAGAGAGAGAGAGAGAGAGAGAGAGAGAGAGAGAGAGAGGGAAATTGGGAGAGAGAGCTCCTGATCGTGGCTACCGTGGTGACTCCCGTGGTTGGACAGCGTTTGGCATGGAAGCAAGAGCGTGAAGGATCCTTCTGAGGTAGGGATTCTGTCTCTTCTAGTACCCATTCTGGGGTTAGGCCCTGCGGTAGATGATTTGTAGAGTATTGTCGTTATTGTTATAATATATATATATATATATATGTAAATCCATATAGGTGTGATCTCTTATATGGATGTTGGCCTTCAATAGCATATGTTGTTTGGTGTGAACTCTCGGGGTTCGATGCGTGGTAGTGGGTCTTAGAGGCCGTTGGGATGTCTGTGGTTCATTAGGCTTCGTTCTGCTATAGGCTTACGTGGGAAACCTTGGGGTTTCCAGGGGGGAATATACTTGATATAATGATTGTTGCTCCAGATACATGCTATATGTTTGATTATATGCATGTATAGCTGAGATGCATGTTATGTGTTTGATTGTATGCCCGGGTGGCTGAGATGTATGCTATGTGTTTGATTATATGCCTGTGTGGCTGAGATTAGAGTCTTTGTGGCTGGAGCCTTCGAGGCTGGTTATGGAGCCCGGTGGCTGTGGAAGCTCGTGGCTGGTTATGGAGCCCAGTGGCTATGGAAGCCCGTGGATGGTTATGGAGCCTGATGGTTGTGGAAGCCCGTGGCTGGTTATGGAGCCTGTGTGGCTGTGGCAATGGTTGTACCTGTTGATGTGGCTTGTTTGTGTATAAATGTTGATTGTGGCTTGTCTGCATAGTATTGCCACGACACTGCACTCGTGCACGTCAACATGTAGATGTTAGGAGCATGGGATGGGTTGGGGAGACATGATCCCTACTAAGCTATGGTTGCTCACCCCTCCTGTTGTGTTTTGTTTACTTTTCAGGAATCTACAGGCGTTAGGCGAGAACACCAAGGTGGAAGATAGTTATGCTTTATTGCTTTGTTTAATATTATTTTATGTTGTTATTTTTGTGGGACCTTTGTAACCCCGGTGGGGAGATATTGTAAGGGGAAATTTAATTGTAATAAAGGCATGTTTGGTTTGTGAACGTTAATTATGTTTTAAATCTAATAAAGCTAATTAAATTGCCTTGGTGATTATCTGATATGGAGGTTGTGACATCCTGTGTGGAGCCTTGTATCCTACCCCCTTATCCACCGTGTGGGTAACGGGGAGTCACGAACCAGTTTCCTTGGGTTGGAAATTGTTGGATCAAGCCCAGAATTTGGATAATGCTGATAAAGCCCTATATAATTTGATTTGAGACCTTTGTTATTTTATCTTAAGTCATTGCAGAAGATATGACCTTCATCCGGATCTACACTCGTGAGAGCAAAGGTAAGGACAAGATACATAATCCTGATCCAGGTGGGAATGAGTGTCTTCAAACACTTGGTATATAACCAAGTCTTTACTTCATACGGAATAAAGATAATTCATGCGGACTAAGAACCTAAAAGCTACAGACTAAGAAATCCGCACCTAATACTTTAAACGGACTAAGTCAAAAAGATGTGGAGTAAGAATCTTAGTCTACAAAGTCGTACGGAATAAGAGAGTCGTCACGGAGTTGAAAAGTTAAGTCTTCCACTCAACCGGACTAAAGTAAAGAAGACACGGAGTAAGGAATCCGAGTCTTCCATACATGTTGAGTAAGGAAGTACTTCTACGGAATAAGGACTTGAGTCTTTATTCGCACGGAGTAAGGAAACTAGATGCGGAGTAAGGAATCCGAACCACTCACTCATGCAGAGTAAAGATGTGCTGATACGGAGTAAGCCATCCGTTCCTTTAACTCATACAGAGTAAGGAAACTAGATGCGGAGTAAGGAAGCGTTGATGCGGAGTAAGGAAGCGTTGATGCGGAGTAAGGACTCTGACCTTCTCTTTCATACAAAGTAAGGAAGCGCTTACACGGAACAAGGATTCCAGTACCAAATTGATACGGAGTAAGCAATTAGTAAGCATCTTACACGTGGATAATCCGGATATTTGGACACAACTTTAACTACACTTGGGAACTTACACAGACTCTTATGTGTTGCAAACCCAAGATCTTGAAGACCACATCCGCAGCAATTGAGGCAGAGAGATTTCCGAGAGACAGTATATGTGCACAATGTCCGGAACAACAAGTTTCAAGGTTGTCTCTTGTGGATGTCGCTATAAATAGTAACACTTGTACATTTTATTATAAAAAGAGAGCATAAGCATAGAAGTGCATGAGAGCATTAGAACAAGAGTAATAATTTTGTGTATGTACCAAAGCTCATTGAGATCATAGAGGCTAGCATGTGCGTACTTGTAAACAGAGTGCTAAAGAGTTCTTAAGTAGGTCTAAAAGCTTTCAAGCTTTAGTCCGCTTTCATTTTGTTGTACTTATCATACTAATAATAAAACAAAATACTTTCACTATCTAGTTATCTTCCGCATTGATTCTATCTCTTAACCAGATAAGTGTTGTGCCAAAGAGGGTCAAAAGAGTTTCGATAAGAGCCTATTCACCCCCCTCTAGGCTCCAAAGGACCAACAAGTGGTATCAAAGCAAGTTATATCTGTTTAAAGTAGAGATCCCACTCTTTCTCTCTCATCAATGGCCGAAGAAAGCAGTATGCTATTCAACACTCGCCTTAACTCCGGAGGTGCACAAGAGCCCCTTCCCAATCGTAGTAGCAGTGAAAATGTCGATCCACCTCAACTTGCTGCTGCCGCTGCTTCACAACCACGGAGTTCTGGTTTCACTCTGACAAAGCCGCCAAAGTTCACACCTGAGCTTTTCTCCAGTGGAAAGCTCGCATGAGAATGTTCATGGTTTGCCATGATCATCTCATGTGGCTGTGTCTTCATCAGGAGATACCCACTCTGATGACAATCGGAGAACATGGAGTTAGAAGACCAAAGACTGATGCTGAACTCACCAATGATGAAAGAGCCTGGCAGTGTGGTAACGAAAAGGCTCTGGCATATGTTACATCGTCTTTGGACTCCGAAGCTTTCACGAACGTCTAGGGCTGCACGACAACGAAAGATGTCTGGGATAAACTGATAATCCTCTATGAGGGAAGTCAGTCCCAAATGCAGAATGTTATCTGTACTCTCAGACAGAACTTTGAGAGTTTCAACCACAAACCTGGCGAATCTCTCGAGAGCATCTATCGGAGATTCGGCAAGCTTATCCTTGAGCTAAAAACTGCCAATGAGCATTATTCTCAATCTCAAATCAATGACAAGTTTTTTCGCTCCTTGCCGGATCGCTACTACTCCAAGCAACTCTAGATGCAATCCGACAAGAACTGACAGTATGTTCCCCTTGATGAACTATATGGAGAGCTACAGACTCACGAGGTCAGGTTTAAATACTCTGACCGAGATGAGAAAATAGCTCAGAAAGAAAAGGGGGTAGCTTTTAAAGCTACGAAATGTCTCAGCATACTGAGGAATGATGATACTGAAGAGTCCGAGAATTCTAACTCTGACGGTGAAGTGGAAATAGCTCTTCTCGTCAAATCCTTCGAGCGATTCCTGCAGAAAAGCAGAAAAGGATTCAGAAGAGGCTCCTCATCGTCATTCTGAAGGAAGGAGCGATCGAAGTCCTGTTCCCAGGAATGCTATAATTGCGGGAAAACCGGTCACTGGGCCAAGGACTATAAATCCAAATCTAAAGTGGCCGAGAAAAGTGACAAGGTTATTCCTCGCCGCTCCACCTCAGACAACAGCAAGAATAAGAGGAAGTCGTTCGTCACAAAGTACGTCAGTGGCTCGGAAGAAGAGGAGGAATCCTCGGATGATGAGCCAACTCCTAAGCCGAACGTCTGCCTCATGGCAAATACTGAGGTTCTTCAATCTCTGAGCTTATGAGTAAATTAGAATCTCTTATTATTGAACATGATCATGAAAAGAATGAGAGACTAATAATTACTCAAATGTACAAAGATATGAAAAGTTAGAACAAACGTCTTGAGATTACTGTTGCTAGACTAGAAAAAGACATAACTGACTTCAGGGGTAAAGAGGCTTGGTATCATGATCTAAGAGCTGAAAATCACTTGCTAAATACCAACCTAACAGGCCTAAAAGTGATTGTGAAACGTCTCGAAAATGAACTGGAATAGGAAAAGGAAATAAATCGTAAGTGGCTAAAATCCAGGGAAATAGTCTCTACTTTTAGAACTGATCCAAACAACATCCGAGTCAAACCTGGCCTAGGCTTCGAACCATCGACCTCCACATAGACTATTGAGTGTCCTCCGGATTTCATTCTGAAACTAACCAACCTGTACCCTATTAGTACGTCTAAACTGTTGGATGGTTTCATTTCAGGTGGCACCATAGTCTATGATTGTGGAACTGAGGCTGTTACTATAGTTCCCGAAGCAGTAGCACCCGTATCTAACGATGAAGGGAAGGTTGCTGCAGTTAAATTCGAAACTATAGCACCTAGAAAGAAAGGAAAGGCCAAGGCTGGTGCATCTAGGGCCAAAAGCGCGTCATCCAATCGCAAAGGATTAGGCCATAGGGAATAGAGTAGAAAATCTGTTAAACCTGAGAAACCTGTATCCCCTATTATCACTCCGCATCATAGTGTCTGTCCCATCTGTAGAGAAATAGGTCATTATCACTATGAATTCTAGAGCTTATTTGATAGCTGGCTTTATAATCAAATTCATATTAATAAAGATCAGTTTATCAAAAAGGGTTCATCGAGCAAATCAAAATCTCAAAGGAGTGTTTCTCCCAAGAAAACCCAAGTAAAAGAAGCAGCTGGACCCAACAAAATAAAGTCAACCTGGAAAGCTAAAATTCTTAACAAAGTTAAATCCGGAATTGTTGACACTACCGTTGTTTCTTCTAACCGCCCAAAACAAGTTTGGGCACCAAAAGTGTAAACTGTTGTTTTACAGGAGCATCTCTGGAACTCATTTCCGGACCACTTGAAATCAAATATCAATCAAAGCAAGTGGATTCTCGATAGTGGATGCTCTAGACATATGACGGGTGATCAGACTCTGCTTGTTGAAGTTAATGACAAACGAGGTCCATCCGTATCATATGGTGACAATATCAAAGGTAAGACTGTTGGGTATGGCACTTTAACCAACGGCTGTGTATCAATTACTAAAGTTGCACTAGTCGAAGGTTTGAAGCATAATTTGCTAAGTGTCAGTAATTTATGTGACAAAGGATTTACTGTTTCCTTTATGTCCAATACCTGCACAGTTAGGGAAAACTTATCCGGAGATATTAAGCTATCTAGATCAAGAGATGGGGACATATATTCAGTGGTCTTAAGAAATAATTCTTCTGACCCTGTATGCTTCCTCACTATAGCATCAGATAAAGAAAGTTAGCTATGGCACAAACGGTGCGCTCATTTAAATTTTAAGACTCTGTCTAAATTAGCATCGCTCGATTTGGTTACTGGTCTGCCGAAACATAAATACTCCAGAGATACTCTCTATCGAGAATGTCAACTTGGCAAACAGACCAAACATAGTTTTAAGAGCAAATCAGTTAATTCAATAACTGCTCACTTACAACTTCTTTATATGGACCTCTGCAGTCCCATTTATGTTCCTTCACTAGCTGGTACGAGATATACTCTTGTGGTTATCGATGATTTCACCAGGTACACATGGGTGATGTTCCTGAAATCTAAGGATCAAATATTTGAGCATCTTGTAGATTTCTTCAACTGGATAAGCAACTCACAAGGACTGAGCATTAAATGCATCAAGAGTGATCATGGTACAGAATTTGATTTTTCAGATATGAGGTCATATTGTTCTGAACAGGACATTTAACACGACTTCTCTGCGCCCAAAACTCCACAACAAAATGGGGTAGCTGAGTGCAAGAATTGCACTTTAGTCGTGGCTGGTAGATCTATGTTAGCAGGGGCAAAGCTTCCTCTCAGTCTATGGGCTGAAGCCATGTCCACTGCCTACTACGTTCAAAACAGAACTCTAATAAATAAATTTACCATGAAAACACCCTATGAGATGTGGAGAGGACGAAAGCCCTCAATTTCACATTTCGAGCTTTTGGGTGTACTTGCTACGTACTGAACAACGACAAAGAATCCCGGAATAAATTTGAACCAAAATCTGATGATGGGATATTTGTCGGATACTCACTACATAGTAAGGCTTGTCGAATATTCAATAAAAAACTTTTTAAAGTTGAAGAATCTACCAATGTTACTTTTGATGAAGCTAACTTAGACTGGTCAAAAGTTTGTTTTTCAAGTTCTAATATGCAGGATAAGGATGACAACATCGACTATTCAAAGTTTATGAATGTTCCTGTTATTCACACTGACTAATCACGTAGCATCAGTGAAGTACGAAGAAATGATACAGATGATGCTATAGACGAATCAGACTCTGGACTTCCAGTAAACTCCGGACACACTCCTACGAATATCCAAAACTCCGAAGTACCTTCTAGTTCTTTCGGACCAGTTAACACTAAAAGCAACAGTGCTGAAGAACCATCGAGTTCTTCCGAACCTTTTAATACGGAAATAACTGACCCGGAAGAAGTTCAACCAGTGGACGTACCTGAACCACCTAGTCTGGCTGAACTTCAAATTATTGAGGATCCACCATCACATGTGCAGAGCTACAGGTGGACAAGAAACCACCCTTCAGATCAAGTGATTGGTGATCCTACTGTTGGTGTAAGAACAAGAGCTGCCACCTCCAACATGTGTCTTTACTCATGTTTTCTATCACAAGTAGAGCCAAAAGTGGTGGATAAAGCTTTTCAAGATTCCAACTGGGTAGATGTTATGCAAGAAGAGCTTAATCAATTCAAGAGGAATGAAGTATGGACATTTGTACCAAGGTCGAAGTCTCAACAAGTCATAGGCGTTAAATTGGTGTTCCGGAACAAACTAGACACGGATGGAATAGTAATCTGGAACAAAGCCCGATTGGTAGCCAAGGGTTATCATCAAGAAGAAGGAATATATTATGACGAAACCTTTGCTCCAGGTAGCAAGACTTGAGGCAATCAGAATGTTTTTGGTGTATGCATCAAATGAGAACTTCATAGTTTATCAAATGGACGTCAAGAGCGCATTTCTGAATGGAGATCTTCAAGAGGAGGTTTATGTAGAACAACCTCCAGGATTCATTGAACCCAAGGCTGAACATCTAGTTTACAAACTATGGAAAGCCTTGTATGGACTGAAGCAAGCTCCCATAGCTTGGTACGACACACTCTCAGAGTTTTTACTTGCTCACAACTTTCAAAAGGGGAAGATTGACACCACATTGTTCTTACAAAAGGAGAAAGGATACTCTTTAATTGTATAGATATATGTGGATGATATCATTTTCAAATCATCAAATCCGAAGCTTTGTGAGGAGTTTGCTAAGTTGATGACTGGCAAGTTCGAAATGAGTATGATAGGAGAATTGTCCTACTTCCTTGGAATAGAAGTCAAACAATTGAAGGAAGGGATCTTCATTAACCAAGCTAAGTACACACGTGACTTAATCAAGAAGTTTGGTATGGAAGCTTCATCTTCCATCAACACTCCGATGCCAGTTAGTGCCAAGTTAGACCCCGATGTGGAAGGCAAATCAGTAAATATGACTGAGTACAAAAGGATGATAGGATCCTTGCTGTACCTTATAGCAAGTCGCCCGGACATTATGTTTGCAATTTGCATTTGTGCAAGATATCAGGTGAATCCCAAAGAGTCACATATGCTTCATGTCAAACGGATATTAAGGTATCTCAAGGGGACCGTGAATTTGGGTCTCTGGTATCCAAAGGAGTCCAACTTCACCTTATCCGGATATTCTGATGCTGACTTCGCCGGGTGTCGCATTGTGAAAGAGCACTAGTGGTACGTGTCAATTTCTTGGAAATAGACCGATTTCTTGGTTCAGAAGAAGCAAAATTCCGTATCAACCTCTCTGCTTGAAGTGAATATATAGTGCACTGGAGTTCTTGTGCTCAGGCTTCTTGGATGCGAAGTCAACTTACTGACTATGGTTTCAACATGATGTCTATTTCACTCTACTGCGACAACACCAGTGCCATTGCTATCAGCAACAATCCTGTCATGCACCCAAAGACTAAGCATATTGACGTAAAGTATCACTTCATTCGTTACCATGTTCTCAAAAAGCACATATCTCTAGAACATGTTACTACTGAAGATCAACTGAAAGACATGCTTACAAAACCCCTACCTGATGCAAGATTCTCTGAACTACTCCTTAAATTAGGTATGCTTGACTTTTCTGCATAGCTTCTAATTTAGTTTATCCAACAGTATTGTTTCTCAGAACATGCATTGTATTTCCTTTTGACAATAAATGACATATATTGAACTTAATTCTGATTATTCTTACTGATTAACTTGCATCATGCTTCTGATTTTAATCTCATATTTCATTATGGGAGGATGCTTGCGTTTTCCGACTGAAGTCGTTTGAGCCAACATGATTAAAACTTATATGAATAACCTTCTTGAGATTTTATGATCTTAATTTCCGCTTATCACCACATGACAAATGCCGGTTCATATAGATTGCTCTATTAACGTGTACAGTTGAAGAAATGAAATGGGTTAGCTCAGAATGCCTGGTGGATGTATATACAGTCGTAGTCTGATCAGCTTCTGAAGTGTAGTTTCCTAAAAGGGTAGACAACACTAACTTTCTCTAAGCAGGAAATGTCAACCGAGAGGATCGTATGATCTACGGGGGAGAAAATGCTTTATTAATTATCCAAGTAATACCTCTTTCCTGGCTGTCTATTTGAGGGGGAGTCTTTCACTGAGAGGATCGCATGATCTAAGGGAGAGCAAAAGCTTCATTTATTACTTCTGTAATGACCCCCTATTATGTCTCGGATGCTCTTTCCTCTAAACTTTCACTTCCGGATCTGACTGGACATGCATTGTTGAATCAGAATTGTGGCACGCAAGGATGTTTTTCTTCCTTCAACCGTGCATTTTAATCGAATAATCATTTGTTTGCATTTGACATGTGTTCATTTCTCCAGTTTCACTCATGAATCCTAATTTGGGAAAATCATATGATTTTTTTTATCTTCGCTACGTCGTTCAGTAGGAAGGTTTCGCTATGTTGACCAATATGAACTTATGTGTTTATTATCTGACATATGCCTTGATTCAGTAACAATGATAATTCTTTTGTCTGTATGTGTCTTTTACATTCATTTTCAATGCATTAAGTTCTGTTCCTCATTAGTTCGGATTATATGTTCAATTGACTATTTGTTCATATCCGTACTAATTCTTTCCTGTATAGCTTCCCGTTCTTTTTAGTTTATTTTCGTGAAGCTACAGGTTCAGATTTTCTTTGCAACCTTACCGATATATCTTGTCAATAGTCTCGGATTTGAAGTGTTTTGGTACTTCTCTTCTCTTCGACTTCACGACAGCAAAAGAATCTACTTCTCTCTTACCGCACTCTGTTTCTTCGGACACGGTCTACTTTTCATCCAGATGATCTTTTCTCGGATATCGTATACTCCAGGATGGTCGTCGGTTCATTCCTCTGGACTTTTGAAACTCTCAACTCGCGATAATCCATGTCTTATTATATATCGCGTGCTTTTAAGGAGGAATAATGATGGTCCATTAAATGCATGTCTCGGGATGCACACACTTCCCAAAGAAGGCAAACATTTATTATCATTCCCTGGTCATGCCGTCTCCACATCATCTCTATATCCGGAGGCGCACCGCTCTCAAGACTAATGACATCAGCATGTCAAGCGGTTCACTGTTCCACTCACTTAATCCCTAGACCCGCTGACATTCACGGACTCGGTCTTATATATCTTGGACACTCTTGCGCAGCGCGAGTTTTACATTTTTCAAATCCCTAAAACCCTCGTCGCTCCTTCACTCCCCAAGACCTCGCCTCCTTCTCCTCTCAATCTTTCTCTCAAATGGCACCCAAAACTTCTCTTTTCGGCGTTAACCCCGGCCATCTAGTTGATAGGCGCACTGTCTGCGATCCTCCGACATGGTTTCTGGAACTCCGCCCCCTCCTGGAAGCCTCTCACATCCTGAACCTGATCTCCAATCCTATTGATCTTCTTATTGAAGACATTCTAGAGTTCTACCAACGGATCCGCTGCACCACCGACTCCATTATCTCCTACGTCTGCGGTGAATCCATCTTGATCACCCCTGCCATCCTCCGCGCCGCTCTCAATCTACCCACTGGTGATCCTCAGCACCCGGATGCTGAGACAATGGCTGCTTCCATGGGCTACTCCTATAAGGGGAAGGAGTACAAAATGAAGTCTTTCCAAGGTTGTTACCGATATATGGCGATCATATTGAGCCGCTGCCTCTTGGCTCGTACCACTGCTCTGGATTCCGTCCCATACGACCTTCTCTTGGCTATGTATGGCGTCTTTGAGCGTCTCCCGATGGACTGGGGGACATTTTTGTTCTGACTGCTGAAGAACGGCCCAAAGAACAATTCTTTCGGGCGGATACTCAGTGCTGTCTTTTGGCATCTACATCCGGACCATTTTTCCTGATGCGATGCTATCCCTTTCCCTTAGGCTTATTATCTTCGCCATCTTACGCCTGATGGGAACATGACGGCCCGCCGTCCCTCTGCTGCTCTCCGCCTTCTTCCTGCCTCGGAACAACAAGGCAGCTCGGTTGGTGACCCCTCCGACAGCCATGCCCCCGAAGTCAGCTCTGCTCACCGGTCCTCCCGGATTAGGTCTGTTGCTGCCCCTTCCATCTCTCGAGCCTCCGAGCACAGCATCCGTGCCGACCCCTCTGAGGTTACGGGACCATCTCAGCCTAGTTTACCTAAGGCTGTTTCCCCAACACCTTCTACTGCGGATGTCCCCACTCCCTCTACTTCCGCTGTTGCTGCCACGGTTGATACTGCCGTTGCCACTGCCATCGCTGATGTCTTGGAATCTCTTCCGGAAGCTCCTCTCCCTCCTCTACCTCAACCCCAAGACTACCTTAACCATCTCTTCACCGACACCCTAATGGACCTATGGTTCCGTTTTAGCCTCGCCTGCACTGCCTCCATCCCCGACAACGACATCAAGGTGTTTTATGCCAAACACACCCGCACCCCGGAGGATATGATCGTCTAGAATCTGGACCATGGCTTTCTTACGCCTGCTCACATTCCGGACGTTCCCTTCGCTGTCTCCTCCGGAAAGGCCCATGACGCACGGGTTCCCTCCCCTGTCGAGGCTCGGTCCACCTCTCTTGCAGGTGCCATCCCTGTTGTTGACCTCTCGGGTCAAAGTGGCTCTGCTACTCCGGAAGCCTCCGCTGCTCCGGATGCCCCCTCTACTGCTGCTGCTGATGTTCCTTCCACTCCTGCTGACTCCTCTGCCCAGCGCACGCCTGCACCTATTCCTACCGGGGAGTACTCCAAAGCTCCAGAGTTGGCGCTTGGACGTGCCTCATTTGCATAGTTCACTCCAATGCTGTGTTGTCTGCTCAGCTGGATTGTCACGCCCAAGCCCAAACCGCCTAAATTTCCGCCATTTCTGCTAAGGTTGATGCCCTAGGTGCCCAACTCCTCTCCGCCATTACCGACTCTTCCACCTCCATCGAGCAAAAGATGGACCTTGTCGCCTCATCCGTCCATTCCCTGTCCACCTCTTTTGCGGACTTGGCCCACACGATGGCTCGTCCTCCTCCCGTACCTCGCCGATCTGCCCAACCGGGGGAGAAAGTGTCATCTGATCCTCCTGCACCTTCCTCCTCTCGTGCTGAAAAAAAGCGGTCTGCATCCTCACTGCTTCCGGGAGTTACCATCCCCAAACGCAGCCGCTTCTCTCAGCCCAACTCCTCTAATGCGGCTCCTCCTTCGACCACTCCATCTACAGCGGCCGACACCTTCCTCCCATCATACGCGAATCTTGATCCTCTTGATGAGGATGGAAGTGTTTTTAATACTATAACCATGTATGCCGCGTCAAATGCTGAGCGAAGATGTCTATCCAAGTTGTACCCCTTCTCTCCTCAAGACATAAGGACTATTCGTTCTGAGACAGGTCTACTCACCACAAAAGACATAGACAACTTCTCGCGGGCAGTTAAGATGGAGATGAGGCTGTTTTCGTCCCTATACAAGGACATGCACATATTTGATATCTTGCCTTGTTGGAATGAAGGGTATCTTCCAGACTTAGCCGATATTCAGACCTTCATTAACGGAACTGCTGAGGATAGCACTCCCTGGAAGACTCTTCAATCCGTCCTCATTCCATACCGGGTCATGACGCCGCACTTCATGCTGGTTGTCTTTATGATTCCGTCCAAGCAGCTGATCCTTATTGATTCCCATCAAGTTGTGGAGCAAAATATTTGAAGGAATAAATTTGAGCCACTGCGTATTCATCTGATGGAAGCCGTAAAGTAATCAGGGTTTTATGAAGAAAGGGGCCTGACTCCATTGGGTCCAACTGAAAAGCTGAAGGTGACGGTCCAGGGCAAGAAGCTAGTGCCACAACAGCCTGATGGAGATAGCTGCAGAGCCTTTGTCTAGTTCTTCATCAAATCCATTGTCAAGGTGGATAAAAACTGGAACAGCATCCAAGCCTACACAATGGAGCAGACAATGGAGCTTAGAGAGAAGGCTGCAACGATGATCCTTAAGTATAGTAAGCCTTATGTACCTTAATGAAAATTTTGTATAAAGGCTGAATTGTACTTTGTACTGCTTAATGAAAATGGAGTGATTTCTTTTCTGTATGTTATCTCTTTGCGTTGCTTACTAGATCAGATTACAAAGGGTTTGGGCATATCCATAATTGGGGGAGATTGTTGGATCAAGCACAGAATTTGGATAATGCTAATAAAGCCCTATATAATTTGATTTGAGACCTTTGTTATTTTATCTTAAGTCATTGCAGAAGATATGACCTTCATCCGGATCTACACTCGTCACGGAGTTGAAAAGTTAAGTCTTCCACTCAACCGGACTAAAGTAAAGAAGACACGGAGTAAGGAATCCGAGTCTTCCATACATGCGGAGTAAGGAAGTACTTTTATGGAATAAGGACTTGAGTCTTTATTCGCACGGAGTAAGGAAACTAGATGCGGAGTAAGGAATCCGAACTACTCACTCATGCGGAGTAAGGATGTGCTGATACGGAGTAAGCCATCCATTCCTTTAACTCATGCGAAGTAAGGAAACTAGATGCGGAGCTAGGAAGCACTGATGTGGAGTAAGGAAGCGCTGATGCGGAGTAAGCACTACGACCTTCTCTTTCATACGGAGTAAGGAAGCGCTTATACGGAACAAAGATTCCAGTACCAAATTGATACGGAATAAGCAATCAGTATTACGGAGTAAGGATCCGAGCTTAGTTTAAACACGGAATAAGGAACCTTACACCGGACTCAAGAAGACGCTACTTCAACTTATCTCTTTGTAATCAAAGTCACCAGCTCACTACTTCCCGATGTAAGACAAACTTGTTGAGAACCTAAAGCATCTTACACGTGGATCATCCAGATATGTGGACACAACTTTAACTACACTTGGGAACTTACAAAGACTCGTTTGTGTTGCAAACTCAAGATCTTGAAGACTACATCTGTAGCAATTGAGGCAGAGAGATTTCCGAGAGACAGTAAATGGGCACAATGTCCGGAACAACAAGTTCCAAGGTTGTCTCTTGTGGATGTCGCTATAAATAGTAACACTTGTACATTTTATTATAAAATGAGAGCATAAGCATAGAGGTGCATGAGAGCATTAGAACAAGAGTAATAATTTTGTGTATGTACAAATGCTCATTGAAATCATAGAGGCTAGCGTGTGCATACTTGTAAACAGAGTACTAAAGAGTTCGTAAGTAGGTCTAAAAGCTTTCAAGCTTTAGTCTGCTTTGATTTTGTTGTACTTATCATACTGATAATAAAACAAAATACTTTCACTATCTGGTTATCTTCCGCATTGATTCTATCTCTTAACCAGATAAGTGTTGTGCCAAAGAGGGTCAAAAGAGTTTTGATAAGATCCTATTCACCCCCTCTAGGCTCCAAGGGACCAACAGAAATCCGGAGCGTGACATTTGGGGTGCATGTATCGACATGCACATGTTGTAGAGTTCGAGGACTTTGCAAATCCACATCGGCTCGGGAGGAGAACGAAGTGTGCATTATAAGAGGGCATGGATACCTCTCCTGGCATTGGGCCTTTTGGGGTGCCTGTGTGGCACTACCAAGAACAAAACCATGGATTGGGCTTGGGCCCTAAATCAAACAATATCGTGCTACGGGAGACTTGAGTTATTACAGATGGTATTAGAGTTGGGAACTGGGTCGGTGTGCCATAGTCTCACGGGGATGTGGCCTCATAAGGAGGGTGGATTATGGAGTCCGATGACTTTTCAAAGTTGGGACAGAATCTGAAATGTTTTAGCAGCCTGTTTTACTTTCTTTGGTTTGTCAATGGGAATTTGAGTTCGTAACCTCTAAAAAAGAACCCTAACGATCATTTGAGGATTGTAGTATGATTTTTGTTGTGATAATTGAGGTGTATGTTTATTTTTTATATTGAGAACATATTTTGTAATGATTTGTTGTACTGAATATTATGCTTATGTGAGATGATTTGCTGTAATGGATATTATGTTTGTGTTCCTATGTGTGTAAGGTGTGGTTGCCAATGTGACATGATCGCCTAGGATGGTGATGACTATGAGCCTAGATGAGGGGTACGCTGTGATTTTGTTTTGCCTAGGGTGGCAATTGGCTTTGAGCCCGGAAGAGAAAAAGCCTTGTTTGTGTTATTAAATTGATAGTTGTGAATTATTATTATAAATTGATATGTTGTATTTATTGTGCTTATTCGAATTTGACTGATGTTGTGTTTATGTTATTATAAATCCTCAATTATGATTTTGATAAAGTCAAGTCACGAGAGAATATAATTTAACATAAAAGGGAAGGAGAGGCAAGAAGGAGGGAAGGAGAGGCAAGAAGAATATGTGTTTAAATGAATACTTTCTGCATATCCTTCAAGTAATTGACTGTCTCCTTTTTTATAGGATGTACAATACGAACGAGCCAAACAACAAACTTACAGAAATAAAGGAAAGACAAACCTATGTACACACTCACATTGCATACAACGTGGCCATTTATTAGCAATGATCTCTACCAATCAATCCCATAACTGACGGTGTGATCGTACTCTATTCTTCAACACTTGGGGTCCAGCCTCTACACGACTAAAACGTGACCAACTGTTGTACTCAACACAATCAGAGTTATGGGCTATGCACCCGGCATACATCAGATTTATGCGACTACTAAAAAAATAAAATGTTTACTAGGTGCTTCATAAAACTCAAAATCATTATATATATATATATATAATATATACTTATATTATATACAATCCTATTTAAAGAGGAAGGGTGAATATTAAAATATCAAAATCATAAAAAACTTTTAAAAACTTTTAATTATTTCTCTAAATATTATAATAACAAATATGAATATCTACTTATACCCTTTAAATTCATTGGATATGAAAGTTTGTGATTTAAATTAAATAACAAATTTTATTACCTACGTAACAACTGATGTAATACGAATTATCCGTTCACTCCGCTTCTCCTCCTCACTCGGTCGTTCAAAATCTTGTACGCCACACCCGACAAGGACCCGGTGGAGCGGCAGTAGCTTCTACTCTTGGTCTTGGATCCGATACGACATCTCACACGCTCTCCCTCTTCCCTGCCTCACGTGGGACGCGTGGAATATCTATATTATATATATATATACACACACATACATACACACCCGCACATTATAAATATACATGGAATTGATATTGGAATTGCGAAGCAAAAATGTGGAAATAAAGTCAATATTGCTTTTGCTTTTTATTTTATATTTTTTATGTAGTACACCCCGACCCAAACCATATATACGCATAAATATCCAAGTTAAAGTCCTCCATTCTTCTTCATTCAAAACTCATCATATATCCCTGTATTGCTTTTGCTCGGACCATATACGCGCGCGCACACACACCGGACTTGGGTGCTTACAAAACACACACACACACAGACGGGGAGAGAGAGAGAGAGAGAGAGAGAGAGAGAGAGAGAGAGAGAGAGAGAGAGAGAGAGAGAGAGAGAGAGAGAGAGAGAGAGAGAGAGAGTGGAGTGTATATATATATATATATGGAGAAGTGGGAGTGCTTGTTTCACCTACTGGTGACGGTGTTTTTGTTTGGGAATGCGGGAATGATGGCAGCGCCGGCGATTACGGATGTCACCATGGCTGCCCTCTGCCCCGGCAAGGACGAATGCTCCCTCGCCATTTACCTCTCCGGATTTCAGCAGGCCGTACGTACCCTTCTCTCGTCATCATCATCTCCTTTATTAATTAACATTATAATTCTTCATCATCTAGTTTATATATGTGTGTGTGTGTATGTGTGTGTGAAGTGTGTGTGTTGTTTTAAAAAAAAAACTAATATCGTTTTTGGTGTGTGTGCCCTTTAAGAATTAATAAATTTATATCCTCTTAATTAGGATACCTCAATTTGGCCATGTTTGTCTGTAAAACCTGAACTTCGCCTTCTTCCTCTCCTCTGCTCTCTCCCGACCCCTCTCATTTGATCTTTTTTTATAAAAATCTACATATATATCCTTTACAACCAAGCGAATGGCTCAAATTAGTTGATTGATTATTAATTTCAGAATATAATTATTATTATTTTTGGCTGCGATCGATTCTCTTCCCATACCTGATATACCTACAGTTCAACTCATTTCCCGTGTCAACCAACACATACGGATTGTAGTAGCTAGCTAGTCTAGTAGTGTGTACCGGTGACCATGGGCCCTGTCGGGCCTGCCTATTTTTGTCTATTCTCACCGCAAATGTTTACCTGGGTTAAAAATATTCAACCCATTTCCGGTCGGCAGAGACGACCCGCCCCGGGTAGAAAAATATTCAACACATATGACATATGGTGGTGGGGGAACTTTTTTTTTTTTTTAAAAGAAACATATAAAAAATCGTGTATTTCCCTATAAAGTTTTTAGCTTAGAAATTACCTCACCACTCACACAAAGGAGTTATTCCGGCACTGGGAGATGATAATCATTCTCCCCTGACTCAACATAAAATATACAAATTTTCTAGAAATCTACTAAAAAGAAAAGAAAAGAAAACCCTCCTTGATGAATTGATTATCTGTATGGTCATTTCGCTTGGTTAACGCATTTACTATATATATATGGTTATCTATGTAGACGTACACAAAACATCACAACACAACAGCCATGACATGAGCCATGATATATACGATACAAACATGGGCGCAGGCTGCAGCTGTACGCCTTCTTGTATATATGCAAACGTACTTTGCAATAAAATACAAATAACGAAATGAATAAAATAAATAAGCAAATAACAACAAAGACGAGGGAAAGGGTGGAGGAGTGTCCCGGAAGTGGATGTAACCCCGCATCTAGCGGGACGCACCAATATATTAATTTAATGGTCTCTGTTCCTGTTAATTAGTTGGTGGGTAATGCGATTAAATAATGGACTACAGTGAAAGTACAACAAAAAAGCATTGGTCCGGTCCATGTCATGTATGGTAGTGTATACTGCGAAAGCGTCTGGTTTAATTTTAGCAAAAGGAAGTGAGGCGGTGGGGGTTTACTTTTTCAAAAGCAACAATTGAGTTTGAGTTATAATTTTAAGGTTGTCTGACTGTCTGACACACTGTGTTAATTAAAGAAAGATTTTAGATTAGTGTGGATTTCATTGTGGATTTGCAGGTAATTGGGGTGGGAACGCTGCTGCTGATGCCTGTGATGGGAAACCTGTCAGACAGGTACGGGAGGAAGGCTCTGCTGACGCTACCAATGACGCTGTCCATCCTTCCACTAGGTAACCCCAAAATAACATTTTAGATTAGCCTTTTTGACCTTTACTAGCTAAGCTAGCTGGTTAATTTGCGGATTAAAAACAAAAACAAAAAAAACAAATCCAAACTAATTATGATGTGTATGTACCCACCAGATGATCATCATCCGTTCATATTTTTGTTAATGACATTTTAATTTGCATTACCTTTTTTTTATTCGCCGTTTAGAATTTTGAATATCTGTATCTCGTCAACTTTTTTACGTCAATCTCATAGCTAAAGTGGGTGGGATGGAGGCATCCAATTAACCAAAAAAGCATTTTTTTTAAAAAAAACATTTATCAAATAGGAGTCAGTCACTTGGTCCTTAAGTTGACATTGTATTTGACCATAAGATTTTTTTTTTTTTGGGCTGTCGCTTACCTTTAATGATAGTTACCTTTAAAAAAAAATGAAAAAAGGCCAGATTTTTTCGTTGTGGTTTTAAAACAGTTGTCTATTTTTTAAAATAAAATAAAATAAAAACCAGATTTGTTTTCCTTATATTTTCCTGTCATATTCGCCATCAAAAGCGGCAAAAAAAATAAATAAATAAAGAGAAAACGAACCGTGGGGACTGCCGTGTCAACTGCCGACCTCAAATCAAAAGCCTGGGCCGTGTCTGGGGTGGATTAATGTTTGATAAGCTATGACATTAGTCCATGGACGGTTTAGATTCAACGACAGTCCCCTGTTGCTGTAATCTTAGAAAGTTTCATCTGACGTCATGAGCCAATTTTGATTTTTGAGTTTATTGAGGTGGGGCCGTGGGTCCACACTCCAAACAATCAAATCAGCCCGGCGTTCCTTTGCTTCTAAGCTGCCTCCCTTCCCTTGTTTTCAATGCTTTCACATGTGGTCCTGCTGCACACAGCACACGGGAAAAAATGGGTCCTACTCCTAGGTACCAATAATTAATTACAGCATCTACGCTAGCTAGCTACATGCCGCTGCGGGGCTCTGCTGCTGAACCGGTGTCTACTCCGATTCCTACACACCAATAATTAACATCTCTGCTTACCAGCATTGCTGATGCTGCTGTTGCCGCTGCTGCTGCCACATAAAAAATGCAGTTTCACCTCAAAACATATCCATGGCACGGTTCCTTTACATCAGAAAATTGATCCTTATAACATATTACAAGTTACAACACGATTAATGCTTTAAAATTATAGTACTGGCGTAATTAATATAGCATTGTAGAATTTGGGGGGCCACACACGCACCGTGGCTTATGATGACCTTATGCATGCGGTTTCATCAGCTCATTTTATATGTAGGCAAAAAGAAAGTGGGTGGGTGCATATATGGCTTGCTGACGAGACGATCGATATTTGTGTTTTACAGTAATATTGGCATATAGCAGGACCACGGGCTTCTTTTATGCTTATTACGTGCTAAGGACTTTGACTGGAATGGTTTGTGAAGGCAGTGTCCATTGCCTAGCTCTCGCCTATCTGGTAATTTATTAACTACTTTACTAGTCTCCATATTCACCACACAATATATAGCTTAACAAAGTTGAACTAATTATATTTGGGACCAACTGCTTGAGGGTTGGGGTTGTTTGTGAAGGTTTAGGGGTGACTGTTTTTTTTGCTTTTACTGTTACGAATGGACATCCTTATCTTCTAATGCATATTACATACACACACATATATCTTTCTCTTTCTCCTCAGGCAGACAACATTGCTGAAAGACAGCGGGCTTCAGCATTCGGGGTTTTATCTGGCGTGGCATCAGCTTCATTAGTCAGTGGTACCTTAGCTGCACGCCTCCTCTCCCCTGCTCGTGCATTTCAGGTTTCCCTGCTCGATGGTCCATTTACTGTTTCTCCTTCAGGGAGTCGAATTTTCCTCTGTGGGCCACTTGTAGATTTTGATATCCGGTTTCTCCATAACTCAGGTTGCTGCTGTTGCATCGATGCTCGCCACTGTTTACATGAGGATTTTCCTCAAAGAATCGCCCTGTGGCGATGACAATTTAGCACAACCAATCTTGAAGACTGGATTGGATAATGCTGAACCGGATGCTGATCCAGTTAAGAATGTGGCCTTCAAAAAAATTCCATCCCCTGCAGATCTGATACGCTTGCTAAGGAGCAGGTGAGACAAGTTGCTCAACTCATCTACTGATCTTATTTCGTTGTTGATGTTATGAATAATGAGAGTTTACACCCACTTCTATACTATCTTTTATATTTATATATATATAATGCAGTTTTTTTTCTCCAATGCTGATTTTACGTTTTAAAGACGTACATATCAATCCATTTACTTGTTTGATTAATGATGCCCATTCATCATGTAGAGAACAGGACCATTTCTGTGATAGAAAGTTCAATGTATTTGATCAAGGATGAAGAAACCATGGTTCTATGTAAACATTGCTAATATTTGTTTTGCAATTCACTTTTTTGCCATTTTGTCCACCTACTCTAATATAAAATATTGTTTTGGAGTCCGAATCTAGATTATTTTGTCCAGTACTGAAAAGGAAAGAAGTCATCCCTTTAGTCATCTGTAATGCGATTTTCTCACTCAAGGAATCCAATTTCTTGAAATATTGGCCATGAATTGCTGATGAAGAATTTTCGTGTTGCAGTACAATATTCTCACAGGCGGCCATTGTTGTGTTCTTCACTAGTCTATCTGAAGGTGGACTTCAGGCTTCACTCATGGTACTTCCTTACCTCATTAGTAGAAAATTCACTTTGCTTTATTGCTTTTGTTATTACTCAATGTATGTACAAGGTTTTTGACAAGTTTCAATTTATTTATCTACATAAAGACATTGGTAGGCTACTTCAGATGAAACAGGTTTAAACCACTTGTTTTCTTTTTTTTTTTTTTTTTTTGAAAAAAAATTATGCATAAAACCACCACCATTATGATGCTAAGATATAATTTTTCCTTTTTCTTTTTTTTTTTAATCCTATGTAGGGAGAGTCCTTTATCTATTTTTTTTATAACCTTATAACCGTTGGGTTGAGATGTTTGTCCCATATCGTTCAATGACAAGAAAGTTAAAAGCATATATAATAATACTTTAAATGTCACGACGCATTTTAAAGCCGTGTGGGCCGATGTGGTGAACTCAAAACGGACAGTATCGTGACACGTAATCGGGCCTTTACCTATGCTCTATTCTAACAAACTGGTATTAGAGCCTGGTTGTCCTATTATTCCCATTAGAGTGTTCCGTAATATCAAAAGTCTTTTCGGCAAGATGTAATCGAGCGGCGTATCCCATTGGTGCGGCGGTATCCAGGTTATAATGTCACCTTAATATCAAACTAGTTTGATCTCTCTACAAGGTGTGGATTGAGGGAGAGTTACAAGAAATCTCAGTTTCATAAGTGTGTCTCCAACCTATGATATACGATAAATGTATGACAAAGGGAGAAATTGTTGGAATGTTTGTTTTACATCGTTCAAAGATAAGAAAGTTAAACCATATATAAGAACAAATAAGGCTTTAAATGTCACAATACCTTTTAAAGCCGTACGGCCAATGTGACGAGCCCAAAGCGGACAGTATCATGACAACAATAAGGCCTTTACTTACCCGATTCTAACATGTTGCATCAATAGCATAGCTGTCCTATGTAAGATCTTAGTATTGAATTTGCCTAGTAATATGGTTAACGAGGAACATAGAAAGCATAAGAGGAGAGAAAACGCGGGATCATCCTGCATATTTTGTCTAATTTATATGCTAGGACACCAAGTAAATCATTTTGCTAAACGTGGAAGTCTTCACTCTTTGTGCAGTATTTCTTAAAGGCACGTTTTCATTTCAACAAAGATCAGTTTGCTGATATGATACTAATTATTGGGATTGCAGGGACTGTTTCACAGGTACATGGCTACTAAGTTCCCTATGACCTATCTCTTACTTTCTTCCACTTTTTAATATTTTATTTTCCACATACCCCTTTATCAGACAAACTAATTACAGTTTTCCCGTGTTTTCCTCTAATATTGTGAAACCTGCAGCTGATTCTGATGCCCATATTGGCTCCTGCGTTGGGAGAGGCAAAGCTGCTTTCATTGGGTCTCTTTGTGGGATGCATGAACGTATGTGTTACATCCCGTTCATGTTTTCTTTCGTGAAACTATTTCATGTGTCACGTACGCACAAAGATTATGTCCCTAATCACAAATTCAAGCTTGATGAGGGAAAACACATGCTACATAAATAATAATTTAACTTCTCAACATAATGTTGATTGATTGCCTGAAATTATGCAGATGGTACTCTGCAGCTTAGCATGGGCAGCCTGGGTAATCCACCAGCACTATATATACAAGCCCCCCCCCCCCCCCCCCCCCCATAAAAAACAAACATTTTAATATTTAATTATAATCGTGCTTGCAGGTTCCTTACGTTGTTGCAGGGTTTTTCTTATTTGTAGTATTTGCAACACCGTGTGTGAGTGCTCGCTTCTAATTTTATCGTGATATGGGCTGATTCATGGTTATTTTACTGCTTTGTTTGTTTATGAAAGTCTCCAACTATTGCAGATAAGAAGCATAGCTTCCAAACAAGTTGGACCAAGTGAGCAGGTAAATCTATAGGCTGTTTTTTTTCATTACTAACGTGTGCTGCAGTCATCTTTTGTATTTCCAGTTTTCCAATGTCACCCTGACTATTGATATTGATATTCATATCAGGGAAAGGTTCAGGGATGCATTTCAGGTGTAAGTTCCTTCGCCAACATCATCTCTCCATTTGTTTTTAGTCCTTTGACAGGTGACAACAAAACCTACTAAGAACATCCATATGTATATATTTCCTGATTATAGTTGAGAAATATTATGTTCCTAACAATCTTTGCACTGTCCTTTATTACACAGCTTTGTTCCTGTCTGACAGAGCGCCCTTCAATTTCCCAGGCTTCAGCATTCTGTGCCTTGCAATTGGATTTGTAAGTACCTCTGACTTTCCAGTATAATGCGACATAACAATAGTTCAATGAGCCATCATTTTTGTCTTCTTCGTGTGTGATTCTTTACTCCAATTTGAAGATGACTTTTTATATATATGTTATGCAGATGACTGCTTTCTTTCAGAGTATCATGATAAAGGTTGCTCCAGCTTCAACTAACATAGTCAACAACATATGCACCCTAGCCTAGTTACGAGGACTTCAGGAATATGAAGTAGTATAAGTAAACATATATGCATCCACACAAATCTCAACTGCACACTGCAACAGTTGATGACTAGAATGGTTTGAATTAGCTATAGGCGGTTTCTTTTATCAGAGCTAAAGCCTCTGTGTGTTTTCCTCGTACTGCTAGTGTTGTTAATATGTCAATATGATTAGTAAAAAAAGTGACAGGTTATTCTGTTTCCTATTGCCATAACATCCAAGATAAAGATCGAGAGAGAATTCTCTTTCTGAATTTATATAAAGAATAGAAACAAAACAAAAAGTTTAATTTGAAATTCTGTGCAAAGTTAATTGACTGGTTTTTTTAGTAGCTGCAATAAGATAATTTTAAAATGCACAAGAATTAGTTTCACCATTTGCAGTGAAATCGTTAATCATAAAATTCATCAATAAGGCCATTAAATTTACAATTTAAATCGAAAGCCCTAAATAATAGCATGGTATTGAGCAAATTTTGAATTTAAAAGAATTCTATGAATTCAAAATAGAAAGAAAACTGTATGCCTTATTGACCATAAAATATCATGGTCTAATGTTAACTTCACATCAACGGTTGGGAAATTATATCTTACATTGGAAGAAAAAGGATAAGCCAATGAGCTTATATAGTAAAATAGGCCTAAAAATATCATAACGTGTTTTAAAGCCATGCGGGCCAATGTGACAAGCTCAAAGTGGATAATATTGTGACATGCGGGTGAGCTTGCGTCTTGGCCAAATCATAACAAATTGGTACCAGAGCCTGGTTGACGACCCACATGATGATAGCTCATCAGTTCCATAGGTGCGTCTTTAGCCTATGACGTAGTTCGATATGTGACAATGTGAAAATTATTTGAAAATTATGTCACACATTAGAAGAAAAAGGAAAAGTCAATGAGCTTATATGGCCGAGCGGCGTGTCCTGTGGGGTGCGGCGATATTAATTTGGAATATAAATCTTTGTCTTCAGGTGATCGAATCGGTCTGCTTTCAATCAGAATATACATTGATGGGGAGCTCCCATGAAGGCCTATATGGTGGTAACTCATCAGTTCCATAGGTGTGTCTCTAGCCTATGATGTAATTCGATATGTGACAAGGGAAGGATTATTTGGAAATTGCATCTCACATTAGAAGAAAAAGGAAAAGTCAAGGAACTTACGCATTTTAAAATCGTGCGAGCCTATGTGGCAAGCCTAAAATGAATAATATTGTGACATGCAGATGGACCTACGCCTTAGCCAAATCCTAATATCAACTTTATTCTGAAAAAAAAAGTTTTCAGTATTCAAAATCAAAAGCTTGCTTGATTCAAAGTTAAATTAAATCATAAGAGAAACAGCAAAAATAATTTGATCGTGTATGCAGAACATTAGATTTGATGATTGAAGATCATAATGAACATGAAAACCAAACACCACTCTCAACCTATATGATGAGCAATGAAAGATTGATGAGAAGATTAAAAAACACTACCTTTTAATAAGCTTATTTTTGAAAATTGATTCTATATATATATAGAGAGAGGGCTGATAAAAAGGAAAGAAATACAACACTTTAAAGAGTGCAAGATAAATCTCAGTCATTGAATCTTATTTAATTTGATCTAACAGCTCTAATTAAAACAACCTATTTCCAAAATTAACCCTTAATTTGATCTCTCGTAATTCGACCTCTCCTCCCTCTACGCACGCTAAACCTATTTTTTCAAACCCTTCACGTCGCCTCTCCTTCCCCTTCCCTTGCTCGGCGCGATCCATCATCAGACCAATCGCCGCCTCTCCTTCCCCTGCTCGCCGTGAATCACCGACCAATCGCCGTCGTGATTCATCACCAGATGCTATCGCTTGCCGCGCTAGCAGCAATCCCCTCCCATCGTCCACCTCTCTTTCCCATCGCCTCTCCTTCCCCTTCCCCTGCTCAGCACGATTCATCATCAGACCAATCGCCGCCTCTCCTTCCCCTGCTCGCCGTGAATCACCAGACGCCATCGCTTGCCGCGCCAGCAGCAATCCCCTCCCATCGGCCACCTCTCTTTCCAGTCGCCTCTCCTTTCCATCTCAAATCACAGGTTCTTCAACTCAAATCAGGTATGAATATCAGAATATCCCATGGTTGATCTCTGCAATGCACACACTTGTATAGCACGAACTAAATATGACTTGGTGGATACAAGATTTATCAAATTCAGGCATGATGTTCGGTCTACTCTAACTTCGTGAATAATTAATTAAAAAAATCGTGAAGAACATGCACACAGAAATATTAATTTCTTCTTCCCCCACCGTAAAAAATTATATATCTTTAATTAGTTGTATTGTTCATCGAGTTTTGCTTCTTCAATAATGGTTGTAAATTAATAAACTTAGTTGAAATGAATGAATCTTTTCAGTCAAAAATATTTGAGCCTTTTTAGATTACTAATAAGAAGACATAAATATTGGTTGATTGTTCGGTCAAACAATGTTAATATACAACTGCATCATGGATTCTGCCTATTAATCCATCATCACCCTTGCTTAATGATTCACGTTCTATTTGTAATGCAATATTTCTCCAGTACTCAATAGTACAATGTTAATGACTATTCATTGTAGCATTGCAATTTTGTAGGATAGAAAACTTGTTCCCCTTTTCAGCTAGCTTGTAATCCTATTTTTAGCTATTTTTTTCAACTTTGGCTATGAATTTTTTGCTGCAGACTGCTGATTTTTTTAGAGCTGACAATCCAGATGGTGTGGAAGCCCTTAATGAGGTGAATTTCCCCAGACAATTCTTGTTTTTACTTAATGGATACTGTGAAAAGTTTGCTATATTGATATATAAGATTTTCTTGTCACTGATATATGTTGGACCTGTGACATATGTCATATTTTTACCTGTTCTGCATTTACTGTTTCTGGCCGTTTTTCAGCTAGCTTTTAATACTATTTCTTTTTCAGCTGGTTGAGTTTTTCTTGAACTCTATATGAAGATGATGGATTATGCTCAATAGCATAAATGGAAGATGAAGATGATGGATTATGCCCACATTGCATATTGTTCCAATCGCCAAAGCTCATTGGCTGTTCAAGCTTTAATTTCGTTTTCAATTTTGATGTTGATGTTGTATTGCAAAATAACATGTACTGCAAAAAAAATTCATTAATTCAAATAAAGAAAGCACTGAGGTTTTGTTTCTACTAATTTTTTTATGTGGCGTTGGAATTATGTGTTGTAAGATGAAGAGAGTGCACAATTTTTTTGTTATTTAACAATTACACTGGCATGCTACGACTTGTAGCATTGGAATTATATGGGCAATCTGATATATGTGGTGTTATTAACATCAAAGTGATATATATACGGCCAAGACCCCAATTGAGATAATTGGAAGAGGTGTGATCGAGTTTGGATTGGTATGATTTATTTGTGATTTCACTTTTTTTTTTTTTTTGCATTTTTGGACATTTTCTACATGTCTCTTGACTTATTTTTATTCCAGGCAAAAAAAACTAAAAAGGCCTGTCACATTCACGTGGGCAATGATGTGTTCTATAAAAAAATGACTCGGGCCGAAATCAAAGTGAATGAACTCATTACAAATGAGTAATGAAAAATAATTTTAAAAAACTGAATGTTGGTCTTCCAATGGAAAACTTGTAATTGTAATGCACCCACCATGATTGTCAAATAATGCTTGGCCCGACATGGGAACCCTAAAATTTTCCCTCTGCCAAATCAGATATAGACCAGAAAATCAGTCGACAAAGAAGAACTTATCAGACTAGAGTAAAAAAATAAAACTAATCAGAACTCAAATGTGTTCTTTTGCAATACAACATGTTCTTTCGAAGTACAACATCGACATCAATTTGGCTAATAATATTTAGAATAATAACTCCATGATGAATGTCCCAAGCAAGAGGTGCGGCTGGATCTGCATGATAATCATTGCAGCTACCTAGTAACGTAGGAGGCAAACCTTCACCTTTCTCAATTACACGATCCTCCTCGTTAATGGCCTCAAAGATGGCTCTAAGTTCATCCTAAAGAAACCAACAAAGATAAAGTGAATCAATATATTCATAGCTTGAAACCCTGTGAAAGTTGCAGACTTACACCTTTAATGTGGATGTAACATTAATTCAAGAGATATAACATTAAAACAGGCAATATATTATTAATACACACTTCTAATTGATCAAACTATCTCTCTAGAATAACATATCAAAATGGGTTTCAGGACCGAAAATTTTGAATGTTATGCATGCATTCTTTCTTTTACTGATAACCATATTATCACTTATCAAAAGATTAATTTTATCCCTATACACTTAGCATCTTGTTACATACAAAACAATGCAAATTTTTTAGAACAATAAAAAATTGAGATAAAAAAATCGACCAATTAAGAATTGGGTTTCAGTATTCTTTTAAATTGGCCAAATTCTAAATATTAACTGAAAAAAGTGGCACTGAATACTGAACATATCCAACAAACTATATATGGATAAGGTATTGAACAAACCATATTCAATCAGTAATTTTTTTTACTGATTTATAGACTGATTTTTTCTATGCTGACAATGTGTAGAAATATTTGAAGACTAATTTTTTAAATTGTTTTTCAAGTTATAGGGCAGAATCCTAAGCACTACGAACTGATGATAACTGGCAAGGTTGGAACAAAGCTCTTGTTATTTTAAATTACTTAGTCAAATTTCGTCTTCTTGCAAAATTTATATAATGCCGGCCTTATTTTCTGTTTCAATTGGTTCATATAGTACTGAGGAAAAGGATGAAGGGGTGCTGAAAAAAATTGGAAAATTTCAATTAAGGTGCAGGCCTTAGCAACTACGTAACATGAATAAAAGTTAAAGTAGACCGAACATCATGCCTAAATTTGATAAATCTTGTATCCACCAAGTCACATTTAGTTCGTGCTATACAAGTATGTGCATTGCAAAGATCTTCCATGGGATATTCATACCTGATTGGAGTTGAAGGGATTGCTGCTGGCGCGGCAGGCGATGGCGTCTGGTGATGAATCGCAACGATGATTGGTCGGCGATGGCGTCTGGTGATGAATCACGACGGCGATTGGTCGGCGATTCACGGCGAGCAGGGGAAGGAGAGGCGGTGATTGGTCTGATGATGGATCGCGCCGAGCAGGGGAAGGGGAAGGAGAGGCGACGTGAAGGGTTTTAAAAAATAGGTTTAGCGTGCATAGAGGGAGGAGAGGTCGAATTACGAGAGATCAAATTAAGGGTTAATTAGAGCTGTTAGATCAAATTAAATAGAATTCAATGGCTGAGATTTATCTTGCACTTTTTAAGAGTGTTGTATTCCTTTTCTTTTTATCAGCCCCCTATATATATATATACACGTAATTTTAAAATATATTTTCATTACTATCAAATAGAATTTATTTTCGAAATTCAAAATTTAACACAAACTACAATAAAGGTTCAAAATCATGAATACAAAAATGAAAACCCTTAATAAATCATGAACATTATGGGCTTATTTGGTAATATTTTTAATTTTTGTATTCTATTTTTTAAATTTGTTTTTGTTAAATTATAATTTAAAAATAATTTATATTTTAAAAGAATATGTATTTTTAAAAGTGATTTTCATAAAATTTAAATAAACATGGTGAGCCTAAATAATAAAATTAAATAGCTAAAAAATGTGAGTTTCTAACCGAATGTTTTTTAAAATAGCTATGAAATTTATAATTTTTTTTAAAAAAAATAATTTTTTTAATATTTTTAAAACGACGATCGGACATTTGTTCTACAAATTAACTATTATTTTTTATTAAAAAAACATTTTCCGTATGCGTTTAAATAATAATAATTATAATAACAATAAATCCAGCAAAATCTCTACACATTTTTACAGCTGGCCGTTGGTCAGTGGAGTCATGATTTGCGACATGGGTGTAGCCACTTACCAGCCACTGTGTCTGTCGTGGAACCTCCGCAGTCGCCGCCGCCGCGACTACCCGCCGCGACTTCTGCTACTGTCTCCCAAATGTGCACTCACCAAACAAGGTCACCGCTTCCTCTCCTCCCTCGCCGCCTCCGCCTCCACCTCCGCAGACGCCAACAATCGCCTTATCCGAAAGTTCGTCGCTTCTTCCCCCAAATCAGTAGCCCTGAACGTCCTCTCTCACCTCCTCTCCCCCAACACCACCTACCCCCACCTCTCCTCCATCGCCCTCCTTGTAAGCCCTCTCTCTCTCTCTCTCTCTAAGTCTCTCTCTCTCTCTCTCTCTGTCTCTCTCTCTCTCTAGTTGTAGTAATATGTGATGTGATGTATATGGTGGTTGCAGTTGTACAGTAGAATCACCGAAGCGCCGTGGTTCAGCCACAATCCGAAGCTAGCTTCCGACGTGGTGGCTTTGCTGTACACGCTAGAGCAGGTCGAAGAAGCTGAAACCCTAGCATTCGAATCTGTTTCTAAATTAGGGCTTAAGGAGCGAGATGTTGTCCGCTTCTACTGCAATTTAATAGACTCTCTCTCCAAGCACGGTCCGGGGTTAGGGTTCTTCGATTCTTTGGCTCGATTGAAGCACTTGGGTTCCGGTTCCTCGTCTGTTTATGTGAAGCAACGAGCTTTTGGATCCATGATCGGCGGCCTGTGCGCCGTGGGGCTGCCCCAGAAAGCGGAGGGGTTTATGAGAGAGATGAAAGCTTCAGGGCTCAAATTGTCGGTTTTTGAATTCAGATCCCTAGTTAATGGATATGGGAAATTGGGGCTTTTCCAAGATATGAACACAAGTATTAAATGGATGAGAAGCGAAGGGTTCGTAGTGGATACAATTTGCTCAAACATGGTGCTTTCGTCGTACGGAGCCCATGGCAATCGATCGGAGATGGTAACGTGGCTTCGAGATATGAAGGGTTCCGGATGCCGCAGCTCCTTCTCAATCCGGACTTACAATTCGGTCTTGAATTCATGCCCGATGATGGTGTCACTACTTCAGAATCTCAACCAATTTCCACTGTCTATGGACGAGTTGATGAAGACTTTGGACAGTGATGAGGCTTTGCTGGTTAAGGATCTGATTTGTTCATCGGTGTTAGTGGATGCAATGCAATGGAGTTCTTCATTGTTGAAGTTAGATTTGCACGAAATGCACGTTACTTCTGCTTACCTGGTACTCTTACAATGGATGGAGGAACTCCGACGCAGGTTTGGAGATGAGAACTGTGTGATTCCATTGGAGGTGGTGGTGGTTTGCGGGTCAGGAAAGCATAGTGTATTTAGAGGGAAATCGCCTGTGAAGGGTTTGCTTAGAGAGATGATGGTTCAGACAAAGAGCCCCCTGAGAATTGACAGGAAGAACATTGGCTGTTACATCGCCAAAGGGAAGGCTGTGAAAGATTGGTTATGCTGACTTTATAACAGCATATGTAAGAGGAGCCACATACGAATAGTTGTATCCCAAACGAGATCTTCAGCTGCATAACTCCATGAACGGCCATAAGAGCAGGTTAGTGGCAATCATTGTACTCTCCCTGTCTGCAATAGCTAAGAGCACTCTAATGAGATTTTTTAAACACTTTTTATATCATTAAAATAATATTTTTAATATATTAAAAAATATTTATAAATTTCATAAGAAAATCTATTATTGGCGGATGATTTTATAATTTTTTTTAAAGTAAAAATAAACAGATTTCTATATAGAATCTGTTATTAGGACTCGATATCAATCGATTAACTTATAATTTTTTAAAATAGTTGATTTCATCTTTGTAGTTCTAAATGCTAGGATTGGAGGATAAAAAAGGAAGATAAATATCACAGTTCTCTTCAAAACAATATTCTAGCCCTTGAATATAGTTTCATGCATAGCCAAATCATTGCAGATAGCAATGCCTGAAATCATGGTGCCTCGAAGTTTTAGAGAAGGGAATGGGCATATGAAGATATCTCAGGCCTGCCAACATTTCCAGTTCTTAATTCATATATATGTGTGTACAAATAAAATGAGAAAATCTATATTCCCACTGCCCTAAAAAATGATGCTAGCGAGCTGGGTTACAGGCAGCGTAGTGCCTAGGCAGATTAATTGGGTTCTAGGCACTTTGCCTAGACAGTTTATGCACTTTCTTAATAGATAAAAAACAAAGACATCACACACATAATTACTTAAAAAATCTAACCCGGGCAGCAGCTAACGCTAGTTTATTAAAAGTAGAGAGCTCAGAAAAGATTAGCACTTTAGGTTAGTTCTTGATTGATCTAGGATTTCAAGAAGTTTTATGAAGAATAATAATATAAAATTTGGATGTTGACCTCGTCAAACTGCCAAGGCAGATTTTTAGAACTGATTATATCCCACAAAATGAAAAATAAAACTGTTCTCCCTAAAAAATAGTGTGAACACTGAAAAATGAAATTTTGATGTGATGTGGTTGTGGGAATTGGTTGCCCTGCATTTCAACTTTTATAGCATGAAGTTGACTGGTTTTCCATCAACGATCAGCTGGCTGGAGTCAACCAGACAGTCGGAAAGGGGACTTGGGAGGGGGTTGGAGGTTGATGTGAAGGGAAGCCGCTAGTACATAATATATTAATATGATGCTCCTTCCACATCTTCATAATCTCTTCAGCCAAAGGGCTTCTTCTGTTCCACCTCTCTCCTTCATCTTGTTTAGACGATCCACTTTCCTTCTGCACAATCGGCATCCCAAAAGGGTTCCTGGGCTCGTGCATGTTCTCAACGTGGCTTTGAAGAATGACATGGCTTCTTGATTGGGAAATTCATGCCCAACACTGATGTCAATGCTTCAAAATCTTGAACAATTTCCACTGTCTGAGTTGATGGAGAATTTGGATTGTGAGATTCATAGCCAACAATGGTGCCTACGCTTAAAAATCTCAAAAACGATTTTTCTCTCTATGAGGATGGATGAGTTGATAGAGGATTTGGTCAGTGATATTGCTGGTGTTAACAGATGCAATGGAATGGATTTCTTTAATTTTGAAGTTAGATCCGCATGAAATGTACCTAACTTCTGCTTACCCAAGGGATGCAAAAGTTGTGTTGTGAATTCTGAGCTGAGAACTGTGATTCCAATAGAAGTGGTGGTGGTTAGAGGAGATTACGGTGCAGACAAAGATTCTGAGAGCGATTCAACATCCTTCTGGGAGCCATCTCTTAAATTGTCCGATTTTGGATTAGCATAGGTTTTCTTGTGCACCTCTGTGAAAGCCAGTATGTTCATCAACAGTTTCTACTACTGGCTCTTCAGCTGCATCTACCCACCACATCCGAGTGTGAGTCAATCACTTCTTTCAAGCCATATGTATCAGTTTCAGGCTCCATGCATTTATTAACATTTTAGTTGGAACACAAAAATAAGGAAAACGGAGCAGAGCTCTAGGCTCATTGTTCTAAATAGCTCCTCTAAAGCGGCCGGCATTATTCTTGGTACAAAAGCGACGTTCCATTTTTCACCAACAAAAACTATTTTTCTTAGCGGCGCGGAGCTCATCGCCACATTATTTTAGCCTTACTATTGCGATTTAGAGTCTGGAGCGTGGATTTGTTATCATGAAGACATTTTAAACTTCCATATCAGGTATGCGTCAAGATTATCGCTGTTATGAACAATCGTGTTTTCCTATCAACTAATATTTCGAAGGTAGTGTAATTGTTACCTCTTCAAACTTGCAACACCTCAGACGAATCAAACATAAGCAAAGAAAAAAAATCCATCATATATTCCCTCATCTTTCATTCATGCTCGTTTGAGCTATTGTAAAAACTTAACTAAGAATAGCAGCATGGACAAGGCCAATAAACAACCTTTCCCTCAATCTTTCAAAGGGTATAAAGCATCTGATTTCGAGCATAAGGGTTCCTATTACTAAAAATACAAATATTACATAGAAATGAGTTTCTATTTTTGAAAATAAAAAAATTCATTATTAACATTAATCTACAGCCATGGCTTCTGAGGGTCCGCTCAAATCCTCCATCTCATTCTTCTGCTCTTCCGTAGCCATTCTAATCTCTTCAAACAGATTTTTCTGCTCCTCCTCTATGGTGTTCTGCAACTCGTCTACCTGCAAATGAGTTTTAAAAAAACAAAAACAAAACAATAAGGTAGTGAGATATTCAAACAGACAAGGCAGTACAAATATATCAATAAATTTATTAAAAAATTAAAAGAGAGCAAATAAAAGAAAACGAAAGAAGCTGAATAATATTTCTTCGGGATGTAAAAATTAAACCATGAATTCGAATAAAAGGGCAAACACTATTTTAAGTATAAAGAAATTTAAGTTTTTTTTTTTTTTTTGGAAAGAGAGATAATTAAAAATGTTGGCACAAGACTGCAATGCCTTAGACCATTAAGCAATATTAGAAGCCTCTTCATCTAAATTCAAAATAGTTCAATTAGAACTGCATTGATTAAATTAAAAGTGAATGAAAGAACCCAAAATATCTAAACCTATCAAGGTCAGGCCCTAAAGATTTTGTAGAATCTTTTTAATTTGTTCCGAGGGCAGTGAACCTGAACCTATTACCAACATGATCAATATACTTCTTTGAGTGCAACAAAAACTAAGACTAACGTAATTTCTTATTATAAGAGACAAGAAAATCAAATGAATTTTAAAAGGGAAAATTTTCAAACTAATTGCTCTAAACAATCATCCAAAGATATTAATTCGTGTAAGGACACAGAACATGAAAAAGCAGTCATGTAGATTCGTAAATTGTTACATACCACATGCAACAAAAGAGCAAATTGCTTCCTGCGAAGCTCAAGAGTCCTTGAACTAGCAGTGTTCTCGGCCTCCAAAGCTATAATCTCCTTCTCTAATTCCCTGATGGTTCTCTGCGTTTCTGATCTTGGTGTCTGCATAGCAATTAATTTCCTGATTGACTCACACTCCTCCTTGTGCTGCCTTTCAATCTTACTATCTTCCAGCTGTTTCTTCAATTCCTCTATATCAGCCTGTGCCTGCACAATCTGTTGGTTTATCTCATCATTGAGGACATTGAAGTTCTCCTTCTCCCTGAGGTTGGCATCAATAACAGCTTTGCTTTTCAGGAGTGGAAGCTCAAAAGTGGCAATTTCCTGTAAGAATGCCCTCGACAGCCTTTCGCAGTCATTATAGTTATCTGCATCCTTCTCAATCTCAAGGGCAAAAGAGGTGAACTTTTTCTGGAGTTTCTTCAATGGGGGTTCACCCCTTGTGGTGGTTGTGCGCGTAAGAAGCCTGTGTTTAATGATTACGTCATCTTCCAGAGGGCCAAAAGCATAATGGGCAGCCACAGTTTCTCCCTTACCCACAATTTTCCTAACTTTAATCGACATTTAAAGGTTGGTTATTGAATCATGCAATATCAACCTGCAAAAATTATGCGCCACAACTCGAGAATGCCCTGAACCCAGCTACTGGAAATTGGACACAACAAAAATAGATAAATAAATAAATAATAACATAGATGCTTAGCTTATCTCAGTCCAACGCACATTTTCTGTAATTCAACTACTGTATGGGAAAACGTTCCCTTTTAAGTGTGATGATCAGTTTCAAAGATCAACGCATAACACAAAGCCTCTTCCCTTCATTCGGTGAGGCAAGAGAGGCCTACTGGAAGCATTTCAAGTTTGGAACTCCCAAGGTAAAATTAAATGTGTGACATTACATAATTTAAAGTGAAACGAACGGATATGTAAAAAAAAAAAAAAAACTAAACTTTTACCCGAGAAATGTAAAGATTAAAGCATAACATAGAGCTAGGTGTACAGAAACAAATATAACAAATATGAACGAAGTGGACACAACGTGGGTTTATTTTTACGCTCATACCTGCGAGCGTGGCCGGGCATTTGGGGATATTTCGAAATTTTGAGCTCTATGATTGTTTGGGTTATAAATATGAAAGAAGTGGAGACAACGTGGGTATTTTTTTTACCTCAAAAATAAAGAGAAGCGAAGTAATTCTCAACCCAAACAAATGGCTGTCAGCAGGGTGCAACGATGTCGACAACGAAACGACGCAGGTTGCAAGAGAGACGGTGAGGGAGGTAGAGGGAGGATGCGAGGCGACGGTTGCAGAGAGAGAGAGAGAGAGAGAGAGAGAGAGAGAGATGCGAGGCGACGGTTGCAGAGAGATACCAGTGGGTAGCACGGAGTTGCAACTTGCAAATTAGGGTTTTGATGGCAGACCGTCAATTTGTTTTTACTAAAAAAAAGCTTCAGGTGAGTTACCTAATTTGCAAAAGAAAAGAAAAACATCTCTCATGCGAATTAGCTGAGGATAAATTTAAATTTTATTTTAACTGATTATATTTTAATTCTATATTATTTGTTGTTTGACTATAATTTTTCTAATTTATTCTTGGCAAATTAGCTAAGGATAAATTAAATGTGCTTGCCTTGAAAGATAAGTTGAAATTTTGGGTGATAAAAGCATGATGGATCCGTGGAGAAGTTATATATAACTTATGTTAGAACATCTCCAACCTTTCAATTATAACGAAAACTATAGCAAAATATAGTTGAAATTGTTCTTCAATGGTTTAGGTAAATCTTTAGCAAAAGCAAAAAAAAAAAAGCTAAATATAGCTTTTGTTTTAGTTAATCCTGTCATGTCAGCTAATAAGAAAAAAGTACACATTCAATCATGCATTCCCCCCTCCTCCTACAAGATTGATGCATGTCTCCTTGCGTTCCCCGTCGTGCGTGCCCCACTCAACATCAATTCAATCCTCCATTACAGATTTGGAATTTAAGAAAGGTAGTGCAGGGATAGATTAGAAAAATAATTGTTAAACAAAAAAATTGATGGTACACTATTAGAGGACTATTAGTTAACGTCTAGCAAGCTAAATTGACTAATTTAGCTTGCTAGTATTGAGATGTTCTTATAACTTTATCATTTAAGAAGAATTTTATAGAGTTTAAGTTAAATTTGGCTTTAATTGAAATTACTGGAAATACTTTAATTTACTGCAGACTCTTTATATATAATTTTATGTTAGTTTAAATGCAAATTAATATAAATGATTGAAAGTTATATTTTTCGGACTTTTCATTATAATTAAAATTTTAACAAATAAATAGTAGTTTTCTAAATTTAATTCAATATTATTTATTTTTTATTTATTAAAATATTATATTTTCTCTTAAAATTTATTTTCTTATTTTATTTTGTATCATCACATTTATTTTTTATTTAAAAGAATAAATAAATATTTTTAAAAATATTTTAATTAATAAATAATTAAAATAGTGAAAATAAAAAGTAAATTTAAAAAAAAATATTATTAAAATTTTAAAAAGTGTTACTTTTAATTATTTTAAAGAATTAATTTTAAAAAGAATTCAAAGGGTTTTGATGGCATACCATAAAATTGTTTATTTTACCTTTTTTATTTAGTGTAGCTAATTTGTGGAATATTGATATGAAAAGAATAATAATAATAATAATAATAATAATAATAATAATAATAATAATATCAAGGGCCGATTAATTTTACAACTTATCAAGAGGTGATAGTGGTTTGTCCAGCCCAGCTTAACACATAATTAGGCTTTGCGTCATATTAGTGAAGTGTCATTTAATCATATGTGCTAGAAATGCTTTAGAGTTTGAATTTGCTGGTAAGCAAAACCATTATTACCAGATAAACCAGAGAAAGATGGCCGATGTTGATGGCTAGTTGGGGCCGAGGTTCGATGGACGAGAAGGATCAATCGAAGGAGAGAGGGAGGGAGGGAGGGAGCTCTCGCCACGCCTTGCCATGCATCATTGGCGCTCGTCGACCACTAAGCTTCCTTCTTTGCCTCTTCTTCTCCTTGGATTCATTTTTTGGTTAGAGAAGCACCTTTTGCCTCTCTTTTCCTGGGGGTTCAACACTTTAAAACCTTCTATGATTCCATGTGTTGACCCAAAATTAATGAGATGTGTTGTTTCTTTATCTTTTCTTGGACCGCTAATAATGAAGCTTCTACCCTTTCAAAAATTACTTGTGTTAATGGAAGTAAACATTTGCTAGACTTTACTTTGGTTAAGTTGAAGTGATGCTGAATAAGGTTTTCTAAATGAATAATTTTGTTGTTGCCATTGTTTGAACATTTTATTGATCTTTTACGACTAACAGTTCAAGTAATCTTCTCTTTTTGTAGTTTCTCAAAGTAAAGTTGGTCCTTTTGTGGTTCCTATTATTAATTCAACTCATCTTCTCCACCATATAAACATGAATCATCATTTGAAGGGGAGAGAGCTTTTGACCCCAAAAATCATCTAATGAAAAGGGGATAACTATAATCTCATCTATGCGGCTCATTGGCACATTCATTGTTTCATTGCAATATTGGCCTGACATCCTTTAGCAAATAACGCTTACATGGGCCTACTAAGAGATTTTATGTATTCCAATTTTAGAAAAAAAAAATCAAAACATTAAAATTGATTTACATTATTCCTCGACATGTTTCTATCATACAAAACACCTCTTATTTCTCTTTTATAGAAACAGAATTGTGAGTTCTAAAAAACATGACTTGCAAAAGTTGATTTGAGCATCCTAGAATTTGACCAGATCACCTCCTACCAGCAGCCCATTGCTCTTTTTTTTGTAACTAATTTTCTCCTTCCGAATCATATCAGAGCTATTATAGTCTGTGAATTTATTGCCATACCCAGACCAACAACCCCTGCTAATTGAACCATTTGTTATTGGCTTTTTCTTTGAAGCTTACCCTTGGGCCCAGTTTGGGAATGCTTTTGAAAGGCTGTTTTTGCTTATAAAATAAGTAGAAGTATAAAAAAGTATTTGGTAAACTTAAAAAAAGTACTTATAAAAAGAAATTTACTTTTTTTTGCTCAAAAGCAAAAGCAATTCAAGGGGTGCTTTTAGAAGTTGTTTTTGTAAGAAGCAGTTTTTAAAAATTAAAAATTAAAATAACATCCTTCTCTCAAAGTTGCATCAACGAAGTCGTGCAGCGGGGGCTCAGGGAGCGTGCACACGCGAGCGGGAGGCAGCGTCGGGGATCAAGGAGGGGGTAAGCGGCGTCGGGGATCAAGGAGGGGGGCGAGGGCGTCAGGGATTAAAGAGGGGGTGGGCGGCCTTGGGGATCGGGGCATGTTAGGCGGCGGGATGGGGAGGGGGGATTGATTAGGGTTTTTTAATATAAAAAAATTATAATACAGCTAAAAGGATAGTTTTGTCCTTTGTATCTTCAAAGCACTTCTTAAAAAAATTTACCAAATACTTATCAACTGTTTTTAACATTTAAAACACTTTTAAAATTATATTTTACCAAACACTCACCTGCTTATTTTTAAAGCAGCTTATTTTTCTAGCACAACTAAAAGTACAGCATTACCGAACTAAGCCTTGGTATCCTTTCGGATTTTCACTAAGTTTGTTCTCTTTTTTTTCTTAGAGCTTTGCAATTTATCCTTGGTGACCATTTGTTATTGGCTTTTTCTTTGAAGCTTACCAAGTCTATTCTTTGCTGTTAGGCCTTCCTTTATATTGAATTGGGAAAAAAATTGACTATTGAATAGTAAGGTTGGGGTTTAGAACAAGTTTTTGCAAATAGTGAGGGTGTCCTGTTTGGATCAATCCCTATGCCTTTTTTGTTGACCACAAAACCCAATAGTTTACCAGATGATGCCCCAAAAGTGCACTTCGTGAGGTTGAGTTTAAGATGATATTTACGTATCTTATTGAAGAGTTTGTGCAACACATCGATATGTCCTACATTTGTTTGAGACTTGGTGATAATATCGTCCACATATACTTCTACTTCCTTATATATCATGTCATGGAAAAGCGTCACCATAGCTCATTGATAAGTTATCCCTACATTTTTCAAACTAGATGACATTACATTATAACAAAACATGCCCCATAATGTGGTAAATATCATTTTTTATTATGCTCAGGAGCCACTCGAATCTGATTATAGCACAAAAATCTGAGCATAAAGGAAAACAAGGCATGTTTCACCGTATTATCCACTAATAATCAACACACATACAAAATTTGCCCCTTTTTTGGTATCGGAACTATGTTGGCCACTCATTCTAGGTAATGGGCAACACTAAGGAAACCTACATCCTATTGTTTTCAGACCTCATCCTTTACTTTCAATATTATATATGGTCTCGTCATCGTCAACTTTCGTTGCAAAGGCTTGCATTCCGAATTTAGCGGTAGCTGATGTTGAACAATATCTATGTTGAGCCTTGGCACGTCCTCATAGGACAATGTAAACACATATATATATATAGGATGTCAATAGGTCTCATGGTTCAAAAAAATGGTTGAAGCGCTGCCTCGACATCAAACCACCTGGAGGCACCGCCCCAGAAGCTGCATTAGCTGCAACCCGCCTCAGACGGTGAGGCAGTCTGAGGTGGCCTGTTCCGCCATCTTATCCTGTATCCGGGATAAGGAGCTCGCAACACAGATGGAGGGTAACTAGCTAACCTAATTTTAAGTCGTATCTCGTATCCATGTATCCCGTATCCTTTCTCAATATCACTCGCATCAAAGACTCAAAGTCGTCTCTTTGTCATCATCATTGATCATCGAAGAAGACTCAACGACGATCATTGTCGTCGTCATCAAACGGTCGAAGTAGCAGCATCGTCATCCCAGCGTCGATCGTTATCCCAGAGTCATCGTCGTCATCCCAGCGTCGTCATTGTCCAGCATCATCACCATCCAGTGTTGATCGTCATCTGCGTCGTTGTCTACACTGTCGTCCCAACATCAAATTCATGAGTTAACTTAAATGTTAAGTTAACTCAATATCTTATTTATATAAAAAAAGTATATAAATATGTTAAATTAACTATATAAATAAACATGAGTTAATTAATTTAGCTATATAAACATTTATATATTTATTCTAATATATAAATATATGTGTTATATATTAAAAAAAATATTCATACAGTGATTTTATTATATATTAAACTATAAATTCATATATAATTCTATAGTCTTGTTATAAATTTATATAGTTCTATATATTAAAAAATTACCATTGACGGTTGAAGTGTCTGCTTTGACATACTAAAACAATTGCCTCAACGTATGACATTGAATCTGTACCTTACCACATTCCATATTTTTGAACCTTGATAGGTCTAATAGCTAACTTCTCATATCTTTATTTAACAAGGAACCTATCTATAATTCTTTTGGCTTATCTGTTGTGCACAAGTTCACAATTTTTGTTGGGTCTATACTAGGGACGGTAAGCTATTCTTCCCTTTTTATCAAGCGTGGTAAGTCCACAGTATTTTCTAGATCAACTTCATCTATTTAGAGCACTGACTGCTCCCATTCAAGGTCATGGTCAAATTCTGGGCAACTCATTTCTTATTTAATTGTCATATTTTCATTAACTTCATAACTTGTGTTTGTAAAAGTTTGACAAGTTAGTAACTAAATTTGATATGCACATGCCATGAAATGTAATGCATTGATCAAAAAACTCATTTTATTAGAAAACTTGAAAGTACAATTACAACCATATATTTCATAGAAAGGAAAACATTCCAATTACCAGTAGGCTTGGTGAGAAGGTTTAGGCTGCTCCAATTGTCCAATAACTGCCCCGGTGCCCCTGATACACTCAGGCTACTTCATTTAGCTCTCATGTAGTAGATTCTAGAGTGGCCACTTTGTCTTCTCTCCTATAATCAAGCCATTCTGACATCCTTTTTAGATGTCATCCTCTACTTATCTGCCCTGGTGGGTTTATATCTAACTCATATCTTGTAGTCGTTCCCTGGATTTCCAATGGGTTCTTGATTCTATGAGTTTGTGATCCAAGCCCTTGTCCAACCTTGTAAATTTGCTTCAACATAACTTTAGCCACCATATTTGCAACTTTAGGCGGTTGTGATTCTATCTCCTCACTTATCCCATGTTTGAGTGCATATACCACATTAACTACTTTGAATGATCGATAGGAGTATTTAGGTGTATCATCATTACCCTCAATATAAGGCACTAACAAGGGTTTGGTGGCCAAGATATCTGTTTCTTCTGGAAATACAAATAAGTTGTTCATCCATTACAAACTTAACCGTTTGATGTAAGATAGAAGGTACTACTACTATGTGGATCCATGGTCTACCTAGCAGAAAACTATAACTTGGGGAAATATCCATTACTTAAAATTCTACTAAAAAAGTGTTAAGACCAATCTACAATGGAAAGTCCAAAGTTTTTACTACTTCTCGTATTTGACCATTGAAACCTTTTACTAACATGTTACTTAGGCAGATATAAAGACAGATCAATGACAATTGTTCCATTACCAACATAATGTTCAGGAACAAACCATTATCAATCAAGACTCGTGAGATGACATAATCCTTATATTTAAACAAGATATGTAAAGCTTTAATCCTCCCTTTTCCCTCTAGTAACATTTTGTCCTCACTAAAGCCAATGAAATTGTCAACATCTATTATTTAACGATTGTCCGAATTCTCTAGGAACATAAGCTTTACTCAAAACCTTCACAAGCGCCTCTCGATGCGATGTAAAATCCATTAACAATGATAATAATGAAATTCAAACTGATTATCAGCTCAGCTGGTCAACAATGTATGGAAAGGGAGTTGGTACTTTGGTGATAGGTTTGATTCCTTGCAGAAGTGTTGGAACTTCAGTGGTACTTCGGTGTAAGACAAGATTAAGGGTTTTTGGTATCACAAAAAAAACGAGCAGGCTAGACTCACACTAGCAGTTCGGTGCCAATAGATAAGTAGAACTTCACTAGCAAGGCTACAGGTAGTCTGATAACTAGGCGAGACATTAAATCAGCAAACATGTAAACCAGGACCTAGGAGCATACGTTATGTACCAGAAAAAGGGAACAAAAAAAAAAACAAAAACAAAAAAAGCCATGAATAGACACGGTAGAAGATAGAACCGGAATCCATGCTGTCGGGACAATAAACATGTTCACACCATGCATGAAAACTAAGCAGGGAATCAAGATCTACCCTGAGAAAAACAGAGATCAATAGAGAACAAATATCCATGCTAAGAAAATCAGGGCATCCTCCAAATATTATGACCAAGAAGTCCATAAAAAAAAAGGAACATAGCAGCAAACCGACAGACCTGAACGAGACAAAAAACAAAGCTTTGCTTACAAGGGTAGGCATATTTTGTAAAAAATAAAATGTCATGCAGAGCCAAACATCGTGTGATGCAAAACCATCACACAAACATGTTTTCAAAAATCTCTAAATGGTCAGAGCATCCTCACATGAAAAAGGAATATCAGAATCCATATACCAAGAGTAGATGACATTAACAGAAAGATTATATAAGAAATGTAAGATGCACCAAATATTGTGTCGAAATTGAACATCAGATACAACAAAAAAAAAAGACAAAAGGCGGCCTTCTTTTTGGTTCTTCGGGCAGCAATTGAACAACCGACCTCAACCAGCCCTTGCGCTTCATAGTATTATATCCATTATGAGCGTCTTATTAAACATAAACCATTCTTGAACAAAGAAAGGCTTACATCCAATGGCAATCAAGCAAGAGAGGCAGCAGGCCAGAAAATTTTATTCTATTGCAAGTTCAGAGCATGGTTGCTATTTGCTAATGGCTATCATCCAGAATACCAACCAGGCACTTCTCCAACAAGAACTCGGCATTCACCCAGGCATGGTATTTGTCTACATAAACACTTGAGGACAACAACAAATAAGGTGCATATGTACTTTTTTATTAAGTCCAAAAAACAAATAGTTTAGGGAATCATGTAAAATGATATAAACATCTGAGGTATACAATTTTATTAAGATTTGATTTTTGTTTTGTTTAATGTTTAGATCTTCTATTCCATTCCATCGCTACTATGGAAGAAACAATGAATAGGGTAGCATACAGAGTCATAAGAGTACTATTTTTATCCAACAAATAAGCGTTCTTTAATGCCGAAGACAACACTAAACAAAGCCAGAAATCAAGCAAAGGATACTAAATAAAGTTGTGCAGTCTTTTCCCACAGCCTTCATTAGCATATCCACGCCTGAGAAAATAATATATAAGAAATTACAAATTACTACAGTAGGCAGTTTTACAAAATGAGTTATGCGTGAAGGTTTGATGGATTGAGCAGTGTCATAGTTTTGTTAAGACTTTGACACCCATGCTTAAAGACTCATCACAGAACTATGATTCAATGAAAATGCTTCAAGGCAGTGACAATCAGGCACCTCAAGTGGCCTTAGATGCCACATTTATGCAGTCACATTAAGATGTTGCTTGATGTTTAATAACATCTTGTAGGCTCATACATTAATAGCATACCAACTGTGAGTTAATTTTGCTTTTCCCATATGCATATGATTCAATTGATGATGCTTATTGCATTACACATGATCTAATGTGCACTGCCATATCAAAACTTCAATTTTGAGTGTAAAACAGGTGGCTTGGGGTAACATTTCTGATGAAAAACTGTCAATGCTTGACAAATAATCAGTGTTCAGCTCTGCTAGAGGTATTGAAACAAATATGAATTCAGTAAGCAATAAGCATAGAAAACAAAAAGACAAATATTAATCTTGTTGATAAAATTACATAAACGAGAGGAATATAATTATAAAATTACACTCAATGGCTTCGTAGAGGCCCAAGTGTTGACAATGCCTTTGTGGGTACTCATAATGTTCAGTGATTCAACAGTACTCCATACCATTTTTATTAATTTCTTATATATAATGAAGAGTCATCCATGTTATCAAATAGCTGACATCTGGTCAGACTTGCTTCTTGGGATATGCTACGAAATACATGTGCACACACACATAAAAGTAACTACTTAAATTTTTATTAGAAGTTATAACCATGCCTACCTCCAGGATGAAATTTCATGTATTGAGACAAATTGTATACACGACCTTTGAGGACAGTCCACATAGCCTCTTCTGTTTGGTGTTGCTTCACTTCATTCATAGAAACAAGCCTCCTATTTGACTGTCCCTTCAGTCCTAAATACGAGCAAGAGCAAGCAACGAATCAAGAAAAAGTAATGTGTATATAAACATTGATTCTATTTTATCAATTAATGACATCAGGCATGCTAACTAACAAGCACAAAAGATAATTCAAATGGCAGACAACTTCAAAAGGAAGAATACAGGCAAACATCAATAAGTATACTTGGGGCCTGTTTGATAACCAATAAAATTACTTGACCCAGAATATGCTCAGAAATTTTAATATTAATACCACTTCTTGTAAGAAAATCAAGACCCTGTTCAATGAAATAACCTCAAAATTTAAAGTAAACTCCATCAAAATAAGACCGATCAAACAAGCTCAATGAACAAGAATTTAATATAATAATTAAATATACCATGGAAACCTTTCATATAGTTTATGAAGCCACCTATGCCAACCATCCATCGTTCATCCAAAATTTTCTCACATTCATCAGCAGATTCAACACTTCCTAAGATTCCTCTAAGTTGATTAGAGAACAGATACACTTCAGTTCTTTTTTTCCCTCTATTGATGCTCTAGTACATAAATCCAATCGTCAGAAACTCATACTCTAATGTAAAGCGGTCACTTCTCATTTTGAATAGAATTCATTCAATGATGAACATTGAATGATTTTAACTATTATATTACAATGTCATTTCATCATTTGAATGAGTCCAATTTCTAATTTTACCCTTTAATTTTTTGTTTTGTTTTGGAAAATTATAATAATATATATAAAAAAACAAATTTTCTGCAATTACCGTAGAAAGTAGAGAATTCAAATGATCATTTAGAGTGTAGAAAATTTGAATAGTCATCTAGTACGTAGAGAATTTAAAGTCCAATGGTCAGGATAATAGTTTAAGTAGTAAATCTAGGTTCAACTCTTGGCAGATATGACTTAACAATTTTTAATTAGTCCTACAATAGTGTAGCATGAGGGTTAAGAGAATGTAGCACAAATTGAGCAAACTCAACGGTGCTAGGCAATAAGTATTTCAAGAAGGGTATAATAATTCTCCAATGGCTAAATAGGGAAGAGCAAATTAGACAAAAAGCTACTTGAGCCAGATAAACACGCCCAAACGTAATTTAGATATCCTATCAAATCTAAATAGGTGAAATGGTCATATTATCAGACCGAACCAACTATGTATTACATTCACACATCAATCAATCAAAACAAACACACCTAAAGATTTATAAGAATCACATCTCCGTGGTTTATTTCAAAATTGCACCTTTTGGAGGGTCCAATACCATTATAAAGGAAAGGGCATTGGGGAGGCTTAGCAAGACTGTGCATGCAGTTGTTTTCTTTTTTCTTTTTTTCTTTTCCTTTTTTGCATAGACTATTCATTCTCTTGGTCAACTACATGATTATCCATTTATTTAAATTTATTTTTTTTAAAATAAAAAATTTTATTAAAAAAAAAAGCATACAAGAACCACATAAAGAGCATATATACAGCAGATTCAAAATAAGTACCCATTAACATCACAAATAAAATAAAAATGATACACTCTTATAGAAAACATTCACTCCTTCAAACAACAAAAAAAATAAGAAAAAGCTCGACAGCAGGCCACTCCTAATCATCAAATACATTTGTATTCTACTCTCACCAAAGATTCCAAATAAGGTAATGAGGGACAATCCATCAAACCACCGAACACCATCCCACATCCACAATCCAACATGCAAATAACACATCAAAAGACAAAGACATCACCCAATGAATACCAAGCCCATGGCCATATCTCAGAGCCCCCGAGCATACAAACAATGAAGGAAAAAATGATCCACGGACTAAAAGTCTTGCACATATAACACCAGCTAACAAGAACGAAACTCCGACACCGCAAATTATCAACAGTAAAAATCTTGTCATGCACCATTGTCCAAGCAAAGAATGCAACTTTAAACGGCACCCACACCTTCCACAAACTCCTCCAAAGAAAGCTCCTAGGCAGGGCAAGGGTAAAGATAAAATAAAAACCCTAGACCTGATAGCCTTTCTCCCAATTGGGACACCAACAATCCTATCTGCAACATTCCTCAATGGAAAAACTAAATACAACATGAAAAAAAAAAAAAAAACTTCTAATTTCCAATCCTAAGCAGCCCAAGAAAATAGCACCTTCCACTGCATTATAGTACCTCGCATACATCAAACATCAACCACAAAAACATCAAGAGAACACGCAATCTGATATAACTCTGCGCAAATGAGCTTCAGGAGAGACTCGCCACACCAAATATCATCCCAAAAGCGAATGAAAAAACCATCCCCCTACTCAAACACACAAAATGAGAGAAAAAGTCACCACGCGCAGATGAATTTCCATAACCCCATGCCATAAGGCCCATGAGACATCAAGAAAATCCAACCCCCACCAAATACCCCATACTTCACCGCAATCACCTTTCGCCACAGGGCCCCCACTCCACCCCAAACTGCCACAACCATTTCTTAAGAAGAGAAACATTAAATCTACACAACTTCTTAATGACCAAACCTCCATGAGAAAGAGGACTACACACACTGTCCCATTTAATCAAATGAATTTTAGGCACATCCACATCAGATCCCCAAAAGAAATTCCTTTAGATCTGCTCTAGTCGAGAAGCCACAACCACGGGAAGAGGGAAAAGAGAAAGATAGTATGTGAGCAAGTTGAAAAGGGTACTCCTAATCAAAGTGAGCCAACCTCCCTTGGAGGGATAAATATGCTTCCACTCAGCCAAACCATTTTTCATCTTCTCAATAATCGAGTTTCAAATAGTGGTAGACTTAAACAAGACACCCAAAGGAAGACTCAAATACAAGAAGGGCAACAGCACAGTCTGGCACTCTAAAACATCAAGCAGCTCCCACAAATGAGGCACAACACCAATTAGAACAAAAATTGGTTTGCTAAGATTAGTCCTCAACCCCAAAATAGCTTCAAACCAAACAAGGATGGATTGCAAGTGAAAAATATGCCCCAAATCCACCTCGCGGAACACGAGAGTATCATCTGCAAAAGGAAGGTGACAAATAGCAAGTAAACCCATACTCGGACAACCCACCAAGAATCCAGGAAGAAGCTCGGCCAAAGAAGCCTTTCCCACCAAGAGACTAAAAGCCTCCATATCAATGGAAAATAACATAGGAGACAATGAGTCTCCTTGCCTGAGGCTCCAGGAACTCAAAAAGAACCCACAAGGGTTGTCATTGACAAGAACCGAAAAACAGCCAATGGAGATACAAAAGGAAATCCATATCTGCCACTTAGTTGAGAATTCACAACGCTGAAGAACATAAAGAAGAAAACCTCAATGAACATTATCATAAGTCTTCTCCAAGTCCAACTTACACAAAACACCTGAAAGAGCTTTTTTGACCCAATTATCAAGGCACTCATTTGTGATGAGTGCCAAATTCAAAATTTGCCAGCTAGGCACAAAGATACTCTTTAAAGTGAAAAATAATTTTCCCCAAAACAACCTTCAACTTATTAGCAAGGACTTTAGCAATGATTTTATACATGTCTCCTACCAAATTAATAGGTCTAAAATCTTTCAAGTCATCCATCTCTGGCTTCTTGAAGATGAGGGCTACAAAAGTAGCATTAAGGTTCCTCTCAAACTGACAATGCTCCTAGAACTCTGCACGCACACACATAATATCATACATCACAACATCCCAGCAATGTTGAAAGAACACCAAGGGAAAGCCGGCCAAACTAGGCGCCTTATCCCCTTTACAACTCTGAATCACAAACTCCACCTCCTCCGCAAACAGATGATCAAGCTACACGACATTTTCCACTAAAATGATATCAAACTAGATCCCATCAAGATGAGGACGGGGATTATCTGCCTCACTGAAAAGAGACCCATATAACCCCACTATATGATGCCATATATCCTATTAACATTTCAAGGAAATACCATCAATACACAACTTGCTAATTGTGTTAGCCATACAATGAAATAACTTTGAGTTCTTATCCCACTCTCGAAACCACATGGAATGAGTTTTTTGCCTCCAAGAGATCTCATTCATTAGAAGCAGTTATTCAAGAGTAGAATTTAACGCGTCCTTGCACCTCCTCTCCTCATCCGATAAAGGCCGGAGCAAAGCCACCTCATCAAGAGCACTCAAAGTATGCTTCCAAATGTCAAACTGCCCAAAAACAATATCATTCCAATTTTCAAGTCTCTCTTTATCAACTTCAACTTGGATGCAAACACATAACTCGAAGTTTCCTCCACCCGGTACAAGTCCCATCAAGATTTAACTTGGTCCACAAAACCCTCGGTTAACAATTACATGTTCTCGAACCGAAAAATCCGTTAGCACTGTGGCAGAGAATCACAATCCAATAAAACCAAAAAATATCAAAACAAAAACTTAACTGCGACTAACAAAGATGCACATAATGCCCATTCCAATCCATAGAAAGCAAAAACTAATCAAGCCGAGAAAAGGAAAGTTGAACTTGGTTATTAGACCAAGTCAACACTCCTCCAACTAGAGGAAGATTAACCAAGCCCAAGATATCAATAAACTCTAAGAACCCAACCATCAAAGGAGTAAACCCTTGAACCCACCTTTTCATAATGGAATCTAACCATATTGAAATCCATCCCTAGACACCATGGCACCTCCCACCAACAGTGCAAATCGGAAAGATCATCCCCCATCAAACACCAATCACTAGCAAGATTAGGGCCATACACCCCTGAGAACATTCACACACGTGGTCCATAACATTTTGAAACTTGCAAGACACAAAGAATTGACCCATAACATCATCAGCTTGTGAACAATGTAGCTGTCCCATCAAAAGAATGCCACAGACGCCCCCACAAAGCCAAGATACATCTAATCCACAAAATGACACCGCCACAAAAGATGCATGATATTCTTCGTCAGAATCTCTAACTTAGTCTCCTGCAAACAAATGATGTCAGCTTTCCACTCCAAGAGCAAATTATTTATGCAAAGACACTTCACCCGATCATGGAGCCCCCTAACATTCCAAGACAAGATATTCAAACTCATTGATTCAACTCAAGGTCCCCCTTAGAGCCAAACCATTCACCTTTCCTAATCTAGAATTCCGAGAAACTCATACATCATAATTAATAGAAGAGGCGAGCCTTTTAAGCTCCTTCACACCTTTAGTCTCGAGGCTCGTGGACCAAGTATGCGATGCAGGAACCTTCCGGCTAAGACACCTAGCTTCAACATCTAACAACAAGACAGTGATAGCATATTTGAAACCCTCATAATTCACTCTCAACGCCTTATCAATGGCTTTATGTCTCCGTAATACCCACTTCAGAGGATAATCCAAGGCATAAACACTGCTGCAAGTTTGCCTATAGAGTGGATCTATGAGCGGAACAGCAGCTACTAGAGCCTGAACATCAATGGCCTAGCCACCCAACTAATCCTCCCCTTGCAACGCCACCAACACACTAGCAAATGCAATATCGTCCTCCCCTACCTCCAAAAAAGAACAGCCGTCCCCAGACTGGGCACAGCCACCCTGGGAATCGTCGCCTCCATTCATCTAAATTCATATACATAGATAAGACTTTTCCCCGATGAAGATAATGTTCAATAGGCTAAAGAAGACTTTTCCTTCGGCTTTTGGCTAGTAAGTGTAGTCATCATGAGGAGGAATCAAAAATGGTTAAATATTTATTGAGCATTCAAATTATTTTATTTATTTGGAAAAGAATTATTTGAATGTTGATGCCATGGAATTATTTCTCGCTTTGAAATAACTTTAATGTGTATTGCATACCAAACAAAAACCCACAAGTTGTGCAGATGTCTTCATGCCATGAAATTATTTATTGATCAGAAATAACATTATTTAATGGCATAAAAAACAAGAACTATTTATTCTCAATTTGTGTGATGCTGTGATGTAATTGCAAATGAATTATTTTATCGTCATGTAAAAAAAACATCAGTAATAAAGTTTACAACATTATCAAACAGGCCCTTATCATTGCTTCCTTATGCGATTCAATGCAGTAGGGGCATATATCCCTAAGTTTCAAGAAAGCGATTAGAGGAAAAGCACACATAGAGCTAAAGGAAACCAAATTCCCCAATCAAGATAGAAGTCGAGAATTCAATATATTGCACTATAAAACACACAACTTTAATAGAAAGCAATATCCCAAAATTTCAAAACATAACTCTATACAGTGCACAAAAAATTTAATCAATAATAAAAAATATCCAGTAGGCTGTAAAGAAATTATAGCGACCAGGCAAAGACAACTTTCCAAACCAAAAACAGTGCATCTAGAAAACACTGATAAATGTAATGTCAATGACAATCCCAGTCCAACCCAGTTCCTACTGAAAGGGTAAAACTTAATATTTTGGATGGTGTAAAGGAATTTGAAAACAAGGCCGCCAAGATAGTCGTTTCATGCATGGCAAACAGCAATAGCTACACAGCTACTCACAATAAAGAAGCCAAAAGAAAAAGTAGAAACTTGGCTGCAAGGAGCAAGAGGATTGTTCTTTTGGAGAAGCCTACGAATACTGGCAAATTTGTAAGATGAACTGTAAATGGGATTCAAAACACACTGTCTCAAGAGGCAAATCAAATTATGATAAGTGGAAAGTGTAATGAATTTAGAGTGCATTGACATATTGACATTGTTAACATTTACGTAAATATGCACACAACACATACAACAAAGGATGATTAATACATGATCATGAAATGTAGAGGGAAAAACTTACAATCATCACACACATTGAGAAAGAACAATTTCAATACATGCATACCTGCAAGGTCAGGGTGCGTTCGAGTAAGCTTAAGCCAGTCCATTTGGCTATACCCTTTCTCGAAAGGAACCTTGGCCCGTGGCACAGGCTTCCTCACTGCCTTTTTCGACTCCGGGGGGACTTCGGCTAAACTTGAACCCCCTTCTGATGCTGATGGTCTAGCTGATTCCTTCAGAGGCCTCGACGCCTCAATTACATTGAAAGAAAGAGAACCAACCGTTTCCTCCTTCCTTAAACCCGCATTTTTTGGAAGTGGGGGACCTTTCCACAAAAACCCACCATTTTGCTTACTCCCACTGCCATTTAGGAGCTCATCTTTTATTATGCTGATACCACTAATATCTTCAACAACCATACCATTAATGCCTTCTAAAAGAGTAGCACTAATGCCTTCTTCTAAATTCACAATGTCCGGAGGATCGAACCCATCTCCAGAAACAGGAGTGCCAGCCTATATATATACACAATCATTATTATTCTTGATCGATGTTGTTGACATATATTGAGCCAAAAAAAAAAAAAAAAGGATTCAACCAAAGGCATAGAGCAAAGCAACTAAAATTGATAGAGAAGAGTTGAGATTTTGAGGAGTTGCCTGGGAAAAGGTGAAATCAGAACCGTCATCCATCGAAAATTCGAGGGTTGAAGCCCGATTCAACAACCATTGAAGGAGACTTGGCAGAGAGATGGGTGCATAAGTGGTGTTGTAGGCTGCAGGAGGCGGTGCTAGGGTGTCGCTGTCGGCATGGCAGGCGGCTTTGTCGGGTGGAGCAGGAGTTTATCCGTCGGGTGAAAGAATAGAGGGGCGGCCGGTGCCCTGCGTCGCTGCGCTCTGCGCTGCGTGAGAGAAACGGGACAGACGGGAGAGAGTTGACTGTTCTTTTGTTTTTGTTTTATTTTTCGGTTTTGTGTTGTTTTTTCTTTCATCAACAAACGAAAATATTAATATTTTAATAATATATATCTTTTATAGTTAGCATAACTTAATTTTAAGCTAGACTTAATTTTAATATTTTAATTAAAATATTAATTTAAATAATATATATCTTTCTCTTTTCTCTTTTTCCTCGTTCTCTACTCACATCTGTTGCGCCTTTTCCCTCTTCGCTTGCCGTGCCTCCTCCTCCCCCCTCTTCGTCTGCCACGTCAAGCCTCCCCCTCCCTCTCCGCCCGCCGCGTCAGATCTCCCTCCTCCCTCTTCGCCTGCCACGCCCAATCTCCCCCCTCTCTCTTCGGCCGCCGCATCTAGTCTCCCTCCCTCCCTTTCCACTCGCTGCGCCGGATCTATCCCTTCCCCTCTCCACCCGCCGCGCTCGGTAGTGTCTCCCCCCACACCTCCTCCCTGTCGCGCATTCCCCCGCGTGATCACTGTTTTTTCCCTCCATGCACGATTCTTCCCTTGCATATTATTATTTTATTATAAAATAATTTTTAACTAATGAAATTGGCCGGCTAAATTTTGCCAACCATTTAACCAAAGGTTACCTTTACTGTACCAATAGAGAGGCTAGTGTGGATTTCTTTTTTACCATTTAGCTATTATTTAGCTAAAATTTAGCTTTTAATGAGCTAGCTGTGAGTGCTCTTAGGTGTGGTCCATGGACAAGAGAGAGGCGGGAAAAGAAGGGTGACAACGCTAATTTTTCAACGAAGATTTTGTTAATTTTTCAACTAATGTTTTAAATTATTGAGATTGGCAAATAGTTTGGTTTTTAATAAAATATAAAAAAATATTTTTAGACTCATGTCAAAATGAATGATTTTATATTATTTTTTTCTTGAAAATAAATTTATTTTTCTATCGATGTTGTACTGCATATCTCTAAATCGATTTTATTGCAGAAAAATAAAATTTAAAATTTTTTTGAAAATAATCTCTAGAGCAAACATGTATTTTATATATATATATATATATATCAAATTTCTCAAAAAAAAAATAGAATAAGAAAATGATGGCCTTAACGTCATCCAAAGCATCAGTTTGAATGTTAATCGTCATTAAATCATAACTCCTTCATTTCCTATTAGATTTGAATGCAACCAATTGTGTTGGTCATCAATTTTGATCCATGTGTATTCGAGACCGGTTTTGTGGCAATTGGAAGTATTCAGATGGAGTCACCAATTATGCATACATTGGGATTACAATCGCAACTTTTATTTATCTATAGAATGATATTTGAATAAAAGCGACATGTATGGAATAAAATTAAATTTGTGAACATGTATCCAACTTAGACAAAATGAGGTCCAACGATGAGGAACTCTTTTTTGAAATATGTTTCATTTTATTCAAATAATCCTTATTTTTTGATAAACTACTCTTCATATGAAAAAAATCGATTCAAAATCCAATTGTCATATAAATTCCAACACTCATAGTGATAATGACTTATCTCTCTATAAGTTGAGCAAACACTAAAATGAGAAGGAGATATAGGTTTCTTTGGTTTTACAACTTTCTTTTCCTATTCCATATGGCTTATTCCCGATCTTATAGGTGACTCACTTTTGGCCCTACATATGTCAGCACTGGCTTTTCTTTTGTTATTGTGTGCTGCATTTTTAACCTTAGCTGCAATAGCCTCCCCCTTCATCTTTTTATGTGGGTGTTACTGCATTAGGATTTGCAATAACAACTTGTGCTCCATACTCAAAAAGTATGGTGCTACATGAAATAAATTCAACCAGTAGTTTAGATGTGCTAAATGGATATAAGTGAGTTAGTTTCGGCTTGAAATCAAGGGGACACTCAGTAATTGACATGGAGAATAACTTTTCAAATCCTAATTCAGGGTTGACTTGATTATTGTTATATATATATATATATATATCAAAATTCTCAAAAAAATAGAATAAGAAAATGATGGCCTTAACCTCATCTGAAGCATCAGTTTGAATATTAATCGTCATTCAATCATAACTCCTTCGTTTCCTATCGAATTTGAATGCAACCAATTGTGTTGGTCATCAATTTTGATCCCTGTGTATTCGAGATCGGTTTTGTGGCAATTGGAAGTATTCAGATGGAGTCGCCAATTATGCATACATTGGGATTATAATTGTAGTTTTTATTTATATATAAAATGGTATTTAAATAGAAGCGACATGTATATAATAAAATTAAATTTGTGAACATGTATCCAACTCAGATAAAATGAGGTCCAATGATGAGGAGCTCTTTTTTTGAAATATGTTTCATTTTATTCAAAGAATCCTTATTTTTGATAAAGTACTCTTCATATGAAAAAATTTGATTACAAATCCAGTTGTCATATAAATTCCAACACTTATAGTGATAATGATTTATCTCTCTACAGGTTGAGCAAACACTAAAGTGAGAAGGGGATATAGGTTTCTTTGGTTTTACAACTTTCTTTTCCTGTCCCTATGGCTTATTCCCAATCTTATGGGTAACGCACTTTTGGCCCTACATATGTCAGCATTGGCTTTTCTTTTGTTATTGTGTGCTGCATTTATAACCTTAGCTGCAATAGCCTCCCCCTTCATCTTTCTATGTGGGTGTCACTGCATTAGGATTTGCAATAATAACTTGTGCTCTATACTCAAAAAGTATGGTACTACATGAAATAAATTTATCCAGCAGTTTAGATGTGCTAAATGGATATAAGTGAGTTAGTTTTAGCTTAAAATCAAGGGGACACTCGGTAGTTGACATGGAGACTAACTTTTCATATCTTAATCCAGGGTTGACTTGTTTATTGTTAGGATCGGTACTAAACTTTATGATTATCTCACTAGAGTTCAACCATTTATGGTTTAAAAACATCCCAAAATCTTCAATTTCACTATGTTAGAGCACTCCTATCAAGCTAACTAAAAGTTAAATTTAGCCAAAATATAACTAAAAGATGAAAAAACACTTCTACAATAAGCTCTCTATTGCTACAGTAAAATTAACCTTTGGTTAAATGTCTGGTCAAATTTGACCAACCAATTTCATTATTTAAATGCTACAGGAAAATAAAATAATAAATTTATTTCAACTTGTAAACACATACACGTAGCTTGGCCTAAAAAATGTATGCTGGGGCAGGAGCAGCCCCAGAGGGGGATAGGGGGTAGCAGAACAATGGGTGATGACTGGGGAAGGTGTTTTAAGGTCCAAGGGGAGGTAGCGGCAGCAACGTGGCAAAGAGGGGTAGAAGAGGGGAAACGTATAGGGGGAGGGGAGGCGGCACCGTTCTATGCGTGTAGGAGGGGAAGGGGTGGCACAGGAACGGGGGGCAGCGATGGAGGAGAGGCGGTGGAGGGGGAACATAGGAGGGAGGGGAGGCAATCTGTGTAGGGGAAGTGGAGACGGTGTAGATCTATGCAGGAGAGAGGTAGTGGCGGTGCGATAGCAGGTGGCGGAGGGCAAGGCTATTGTAGGGCATAAGGGAAGTGAGGGTGAGGGTGTAGGGAGGAGTGTGCGGGCGTGAAGAAGGGGATGGGGAGAGGAGAGAATTTTTAATTAATATTTTAATTAAAATGTTGAACTTATGTTGAGCCTATTATTCCATAGCCTAAAATTAAGCTAGCTATATTCTATACAAGCTCATTATTATGTTAAATTATAGATAATGTTTATTGAGTCTATATGCTCTTAGGGGAATAGTGTATAAATACAAGTAAAGTAACTAAAATGGGGTTAAAATCATCTAAGAGAATGTTCAAAGTGCGCCAAAGCACTACTAAAATGTGCTATATTTTGGTGCTAACACACAACATCAAAGACTTTGAGATGATGAATTATATTTCGAACTAGCTTACATCTTAAAGTAATCAAAATGCTAATTTGAAGGAATTCGATATGGGAATTCAATATCTCAAAATGGCCTTCATCTCGAAGTAATCCACAAGCTGGCATCTCAGCCCATATCTCAAACAAATTCGAGATGAAGAATTATATCTCGAAGTAGGCTTTCATCCCAAAGTAATTCAAATGTATATCTCGAAGGATGCCATCTCGAAGTAAGTTTTAAGGTTTTGAAGTGACTTCATTTCTTTTATATCTGAGGCATAAAACGACTCATTCATGGAGCCCGACTCGTTATAAGTCACATCCATGACCTATTCCTTGAGCCCCCATACATAATATGTTGTTGTTTACTGTATATACAATATCCACTATGCTACACATGAGTTGTTCTCGACCACCACCCATGTAATAGCCCAATAACTTGTAGCCCCGATATTGTCTGCTTTAGGCTAAGCCTGCATGGATATGTTTTTAAAGGCGCACAAACACCAAAACGCGTCATGCTATAATGATATCTAGACCCTCCCTAAGAGGCATGCTCTTTTAAAAGACAGTTTTAGCATGCCTTTATAGTTTTCGAGTTGCATAACTATTGACAAACACAACTATTTTCTTTTATATTTCTTTCTTTTTTTGAATTCTTGCCTTGTAATTTAGTTCTAATTTTGAATTCTTGTTTTGTAATTCAATTTTATTTTTGAATTCTTGCCTTGTAATTCAGTTATTAATTAAATGTTCATCAAACTTTTGTAATTTCAACTTTAGAACACTTTTAATTTCAAGTTCCAAATTACTTTATCTTTTATAAGTTAATGTCCATTGTTGTTCTTATTTTTTATTTTGGATTTTAAGAATGAGTATTTTAAATTTCTATTCATTTAATTCCCTAGTTTAAAATATTATATCTTTAAAATTGCTTTCAAAATAAACCCAACCAATCAAAGATAAATATAGCTTGTGACTAACAAAACCATTACTATGTTGTTGATACCATCCCTTTTTTTCCTTTTTATTTTTCATTTCTTTGTTTTATTTCTTTACTTCTTTTTGTAAAGTTTTCCTTTTTCCTTTTCAACAAATTGGAAGTGCAAATCCTTTCTTAGGGTGATAATCTATGACCTTTTCCGAGTTATTACTTTGGCATAACCCTGCATTTGGGGTACATAAGTGTCATCACTAAATTCTGTCTGGAAGGAAAACCGTTTTCGGAGTGCGGTTCTCCCCAACCTTCATTCGAATGGTGATGAAAAATTAAAGTTCCCACCAATCATTTTTGAGGTACAATTGGTCACCTAAAAAATTAATCTATGTCGTTAGGGATGGGCTCGGGAGTTGATTACGCGTGAAAAAAGATTAGTAACATCACAACACTTTTTTGGTACCTATCTTAAAAGTTAGAAGTTTCTAACTTGTTTTAACTGCTCATTTGAATTAATCTTAGACAATGATGAATTTTCCTATGGCCAAAATTTCTAATTTTTTAAGTTATTTGTTAAAATTATTATAAGTCTTTAGAGGACATCATAATGATTTTTGGGTTTTTAATATTTCATTTAAAAAAAACTCTGTTAAAATTAAATATTAAATGCAATTTACTTAAAAGCTAAAAGAATCCTAAAGGTTAAATTATTTAAGTTCTATATTCAAAGTTAAAAATACACGTTTCCTACAATACTAAGGCCATGTTTGGTACGCGGGAAAGGAAAGGAAAGGAATCAAATTCCATTCCTTTCCCACGTTTGGTACACCAATGGGAAGGGAATCAACGATTCCCATGGGAATGTTATACCCCCATATAAGGGTAAGTTGATTCCCCTCTACCCCAGGTTTACAAAGGTTCCCTCATGTAAGGAAACTTTTTTGTTATTATTTTGCCCTTTATTTCTTTTTGCATTTCCCCCTGCCCCATCCCCCCGTCCTCGTCCCGTTGCCGGCGACACGCCACCCAACAATGTCCCCCCCCCCCCCGGTCGCCCGAACGCCACCACCCTCACCCTCCCCCCGTCCCCATCTCGTCGCTAGCGAACATGTCGCCCAAAGAATAACGCCCGCCCCCCCAATCGCCGAACGCGCCGCCACCCTCACCCTCCCCCCGTCGCCAGTAGCATGCCACCCAGCAACGTCACCCACCCCCTCCGCCGCCCAAATCCAGCCCCACCGGCCATAACCCAGCACCCACGTCGTTGCCCAGATCCAGCCCCGACGCAACGCAAAAACAATGAAGCAGAAATTATAATAATAATAATAATAAATTAAGGATATTTTAGTAATTTTTTTAATACATTACCTTGCTTGATCTTGTATACCAAACACAGACAAGGTAATTAAAAATTTTATTCTTTTCTCATGTTAATTCCATTCCTTTAATGGTTTCATTCCCCCCAATTTTATTCCCGCGTACTAAACGAGTTATAAGGGTGAAAATTAATAAAAAAGAAAATCCAAGTGCTTAATAAAAATCTAAAAAAACTAACAAAGCATTTTTTTTGGGAAAACACATTTTTTTGTTTTTGTTCTAAAAAACATTTCACTACGTCTTTTTTATTTTTTGTTTTTTGTTTTTTTGGGAAAACTTTATTTTGAAAAGTGTTGGATCCCATTTTGTCCGGGTTAGACGTAATATTCTGTTGGTCCCTTGGAGCCTAGAAGGGAGTGAATAGACTCTTATCGAAACTCTTCTTATAACTCTTTGGCACATCTATTTGGTTAAGAGATAGAATCAATGCAGAAAATAACCAGATAGTGGAAGTATTTTGTTTTATTATCAAAATGATAAGTACAACAAAATGGAAGCAGAATAAAGTTTAATTAGCTTTTAGATATATTAACAACTCTCTAACACTCTGTTTACAAAGCACTCACACACTAGCATCTATAATCAACTTGAGCTTTTTTACATTCACGCGTGTACATTTAATATACAAGGTTTACATAATATATATAGCACATCCTTGAGAGATAATCTTGAAACTTGTTGTTCCGGACTATGTGCACAATTACTGTTCCTTGGAATCCTTTCTGTCTGAAGTGCTGCGGATGTGGAGCTCAATGTCTTGGTTTATAAAACACAAATGTGTTTGTGAGTTCCCAAGTTTAGTTTAAGTTATGTCCACATATCCGGATGATCCACGTGTAAGATGCTTTAGGTTCTCAACGAGTTTGTCTTACATCGGGAAGCAGCGAGCCGATGACTTTGAATACGAAGAGATAAGTTGAAGCAGCGTCTTCTTGAATCCGATGTAAGTTTCCTTACACCGTGTTAAACTAAGCTCGGATCCTTACTCCGTAGCAATAATTGCTTACTCCGTATCAATTTAGAACTGGAATCCTTATTCCGTGTAAGCACTTTCTTACTCCGTATGAATGAGAAGGTCGGAGTGCTTACTCCGCGTCTAGTTTCCTTACTCCGCATGAGTTAAAGGAACGGATGGCTTACTCCGTATCAGCATATCCTTACTCCACAAGAGTAACAGGTTCGGATTCCTTACTCCACATCAAATTTGCTTACTCCGTGCGAAATAAAGACTCGGGTCCTTATTCCGCATAAGTCGTTCCTTACTCCGTATGTATAGAATGCTCCGGATTTCTTACTTCGCGATTCTTTTCCTTAGTCCGCTTGAGTGGAAGACTTAGCCTTTTTATTCCTTGATAACTGTGACTTTCTCCGTGCGACTTATAGACTAGGATTCTTACTCGTATCTATTGACTCAGTCCATTTTAAAGTATTAAGCGCAGATTCCTTAGTCCGTAGCTTTAACTCATTAGTTCGCACGTATGATCCTTATTCCGTATGAAGTGAAGACTTAGTTATGTACCAAGTTTTTGACGACGCACACTCTCATCTGGATCAAGATTATATATCTCGTCCTTAGCTTTCTCTCTCACGAGTATAGGTTCGGATTAAGTTCATATCTTCTATAATAACTTAAAATGAAACAACAAAAGTCTCATATCAAATTACATGGGGTTTTATTTGCATCATCCAAATTCTGAGCTTGATCCAACAATCTCCCCCAATTATGGATATGCCAAAACCCTTTGTAATCTGATGTGGTAAGTACAGCAAAAAGATAGCATACAGAATAGAAACCACATCCATTTTCATTAAGCAGCAACATAGTACAATTTAGCCTTTATACAGACTTTTCACTAAGGTACATAAGGCTTATTATATTTGAAGATCATAGTTGATGTTTTCTCCCTTAGCTCCATTGTCTGCTCTATTGTGTAGGCTTGGATGCTGTTCCAACTTTTATCCACCTTGATAATAGATTTGATGAAGAAACAGACAAAGGCTCCACAGCTCTCTCCATCGGGCTGTTGTGGCACTAACTTCTTGCCCCGGATCGTCGCCTTTCAGTTGGACCCAACGGAGTTAGGCCCCTATCTTCATAAAGCCCAGATTCCTTTTTAAAAACACATGTCCTTTAATTTTATTTCTTTTCAAAGAACCATCACTTATGTATTTTTTATCAATCCTCAAGCCAAGTAAATATGTTTTCCTCGTCCGGATCAAAGTTAGAGAGTTTTTTTTTATCTTTTAAGACTGTCCCTTAGGTTTTGTTAGATAATTCTTTTTGGGTTACCCCACTTAGACTAGGACAATTAAATTTAATTGTAGCTTTAACATTTAATTTAGGATTTAATTATTTTAGAATTGTACTTTAGTTTTTTCTCTAATGCTTCATATTCTTCTTTGACAGTTTAGAATAATTGGACTTAATTTAACTTTGACAAAAAAAACTTAAATTAAAAAAAAAGGTAGAAACTCTAAGTCCTCAGGAAAACAAAATCAATTGTAAATAAGCGAAATTAAAGCAAAAATTAAAACAAATTAGAAACCTCTGAACTCTTAAGATAGGTACCGAAAGGGCACTATGGAGGTGCTAATCCTTCCCCACATGTAACAAACTCTCGAACCCAGCTCTAGCAACGTAGATCATATTTTTTAGGTGACCAATTGCACCCCAAAAATAATTGATGGCGACTCCGTTTCTTTTTCATCACCAATAAGATGAAAGGTGGGAAAACCGCATTCCTAAAAGCGAGTTTTCTCCCGAATAAAATTCGATGATGACAAAAAGCTAGACAACATTTTTAAAGCACATGTTCTTTTTGATTTTTGATTTTTTTTTGTTTTTGTTCTTTTTGGTTTTTTGAAATAAACAAAATTGAGCAGATAAATGAATAAAACACAAATGTGTTATGTGTGATTGTAACATCCACGTGTAATGAAAAACACACTTTTTTTTTCTTGACTTTTTTCTTTTTTTTTCTCTTTTTTTTTTGTTTCTTCTTTATTTTTCTTTTTCTTTACCTGATTTACCTGATCTTTAATCTCTAATGGCCTACTAACATGAGTCTAAGGCCAATGAAATAATAATAATAAAAAGATACAACACTTAGGGATACAGACTAGGCAGCCATACTGTCACGCCCCCAAAGTCCAGAAAACCCGGAACCGGGAACATGACTTCCCCTTACCTGCACCCGAAAGGTCAAGGGGTTGGTGACTAGCACCAATATAGACTACACCGCAGGTGCTGTCTCAATCATGCAACCCTGTATAGTCATACATCAAGGGGTAATCTTGTACTTTCCCATATATTATCATGCATACAATAAGTCAAACAGTCATATAGACATCACATCACAAACAGTATGCAAATAAAATTGTCCATGGACCCATGTCTGGGATACAATACACAACAATACAGAATATAATATTGTATCATACATCAGAGTAGTGGGCACGTCCTCCTAGAAGAAAGTCCACTAGTCTCGGGTCACACCTGAAAAAGGTAAACAACAAGCAGGGGTGAGCGACAAGCTCAGTAGGTGACCCCAAAACTCCACATCATGTAAACATACAAGTTTATATGCTCAGTGTACTTATGCATCGTGTAGTGTGCACAATCATCAAGACACAGCCTGCAAACAAACATCAGCATCCAGCTTGCCCACACAAGACAGCTTGTCCACGATCTTCCACGGGATCCCAGCTTAAGGCACTCAGCCATACCATAGCGCTATATGCCCGGACACAGTGCCACACAGGCCTACCATCGGTGCATATGCCTGCCACGGCCACAACGCAATATGCCCGGCCACAGTGCCACACAGGCGGCCTACCATCGGCACATATATCTGCCCTGTTAACCACATAGCATCATCTGTGCTTCACGGTGAGAACCCAACAAGTCATAGAGCCCAAGCCCCAATTCTTCATACCAACATAACAACACCAATATAGCATTAAAGTTCACCATACTCCCTTTATAACTGAAGCCAGTTTTCACAAATCGATCATCATTCCTTGACCAAGGAAAGAGATACCCATAGGAGTTGTTTTCTTGAAATAAAAAGTCCCGATATTGGGTCTCCATATCATAACTAAGATAATATGATTTTTAGGGATTTTTCCGAGATGCCTAACCCAACTTTTCAAAAATTCACCTCTACAAAAAACTGAATTTTTCTGAAATTTTACACTAAATCCCAATTTTCACATTTTGAAGGAGTGAGAATTTAATTTTCTAGTATTTGTCTTTGAATCCAAATTGGGGGGGGGGGGGGTATTTCATTATTTACATTGTAACTTAAGTATAATACTTGTGTTTGGGCACGGGGAGCGTACTCTCTTCTTTGGAATATTGTTTCTCTTTCAAAGAGCACACAAAAGACGTCTTTAAGAGTCTGAATTCTGGGCCGATACAAAGAATACACTCTTGTTCTGTCTTACTCTGAAGTGTTTGCTTGTCTGCAGCCCGAACCACATAGGCAATTCGGCACCCATTGGAAACCTCCCAAGCCAGTCCAGAATACCTATACAGTCCTATATAGACTGAAAGCACACTTGTTGTTGTTGCCAGAATGGTTTACAATGTAAATGTGGAGAGGCATAATGGTTAACAATGTAAATGGTCCAGTCCAGTGCAGTTGCACTAGCTCAAAGCTGCCTAACTTGTAGCTTCAGGATTGCGACTCGTAGTTGCGGAACTGCGACTCGTAGCTACGGAATTTCGGCCTCGAAGACTTGAAGTTGCAACCTTCGACCTTCGACTACGGATTTTGACCCTACGACTACGAGTCTACGGATCTTCGACCCTACGTCTACGGATCTATGGATCTTCGACCCTACGACTACGGATTTTCGACCCTACGACCCAAAATCTTTGACCTTTCGACCCAAATCTTCAGGTCTTCGTCCTTTCACCCCAATAGTTCGCCCAGGGTACTATTTATCATCGTTTCTGCCTGTTCTTCGTCTGGAATCAACCCAGAGACCCCCCAGATGCTCACAAACACATGTTTTACGCAACAGACTACAATATCTACCTCAAAACGCGTCCTGAATGCCTCTAAATCGCACAGTAACAACAGAAATACGCATATCAGTGCAGATTTCCAGAAATCTAGATCTAAATCCAGATTTCCATGGTTGACTTCTCAACCCTCATAGAATACGCAGTTAAACAACCCCAGATCACATAAACACATATAAAATTGATATAAATCAGTTCTTAACCACAGATCATATGCTAAACCATTAGATCTAACCCAAAATTGGATTTCCCCCAAAACCTAGTGTTCATGCTTAATTCCAATCATGCAAAATTTGTGCATACCAAAGACAGAATCAAGATAAGAAGTTCAAGGATACCTACTTGGAGTGATTCTTTGAGCTCCACGAACCCAAATCGCCCCAAATTGCTAAGGCTTCAAGCTTCCAAGCTCTCTCTCTCAAACGCACAAACGTGATAGCGTAGAATGAAAGCTCTTACTTTTCATTCTATATATATTTCTGCCAATCATTGACCACTAATTGACCTAGTCAATAATTGATCCAGTCAATAATTGACTTTCCAACATAATAATTGACCTCCAAGGTCCCGAACTCCAAATTGAGTCAAATTACAGCCAAAACGCTCGAAATGACGAGTACAATACTATTCAGATATTATCACACTCAAATAACCACTCAAATGCAAAGTCAACCAAAAAACCCGAGAAGTCAACAATCGGGCCACTCGGGGCCCCGACCCGGAATTGGGCCCAAGTACTGTCAAAATGCTCACGTCGACGGCTACACTACCGTCTAGATAGTTACATTCCCATAGAATGACTATCTCTCAATACTACCCAAATACAAGTCTTTACACATACAATGACTCCTTTCATACCAAACACAAATGGTGAAAAGGCAATAAGAGTAGAGAGTACACCCAATGTAAACAAGATAGATGTAACATTTAGGTAATAATCTAAAGAAAGTAGACATGCAGGAAAGAAAATTAAGAAAGAAAAAAATAAAAAGATCTATGGTGCACCCGACCCAAAAAACCAAGCACGTCCAACATCCAACAAATAAAAAATAAAAAATAAATATAATATGACCGCCCCAGGCTCCTAGCTTAACACACTCGGCCACGAACAAAACCAACACACAGAGCAATAAATAAATAAATAAAATGCTATAAACTAAACACAAACGATGATAAAGAAAACATACCAAACAAACCAGACAAAAGAACACACTAGGACTGGATACTGGATGACTGAACAACCCAAACAAAGCTTTGAGGGTTAAATTTGATTTTCTATTGCCTAGGACTGGCTCTTTGGCTTTTAAAGGTCTTTTTGAATAAGTCATTAAAATTGGGCATCCTCAACTCAGTGGTCATGGCTCTATATCGTCATACAAAATTTTGTAGCAAGCAGGAATGTTATTACAAAAATCAAATTTGATGAAACGTGTCCAACTTAAACAAAATACGGGCCAACAATAAGATTGAGTACACAATTTGGACAAGTAACGTTCATGGCCATTAAAATATAATTCACAATGAACAAGGATTCATGCCTTTTGTCATGAATAACACAACATAAAAAATTTCACAATTTTAATCACAATTTTTAACCTAGGGATTATGCTTAATACTCATCTAAAATAATCAAAATGTTAATTTCATTTGTTCATGCATATTGTACCCAAACTAGGGTTTCTTAATTTGAATTAATAATTATATGAACATATCATATAGGTTATATAACACTTGGAGCATAATTATTATAACTGAATCGGTGAACTAGTGACCCGGGGATTATTATAACCACTTAATTAGTCTGATTCTTTAATTGGATTATTTCTGCAAAAAAACTCGGAGAAATTCGACTGACCATATTGGTTTTTCATGACCTGGTTGATCCTGCTAGGTTTTATAGAACTGGCCGATTTTTAAAAAAACTGTGAAATATCATTTAATTTATTTTATAATATAATTTTAATTTAAAATTGATTACTAATATTGACATTTCACTTTAATATTCTTTCAAAGTTAATCCGACTTTCCTTTTATTATGAATTTATGTCATTAAACTTTTGAATTTAGTAAAAATTTATGTTAGAAATACATATTAAAAATAAATAATATTATATTAAAAGCATAATTTTAATTTAAGAGTTTAAAATAATTTTTATTAATATATATATATATATATTAATTATATGATCAGTTCAACCAATGATCCGCCAGTTAAAACAGTGACCCAACCACTCAAAATCCTACAATACCACTTATTTATACCCTTTTAATAAAATATTTCTTTGTTTTTTCATAAAATATTATTTTATTATATTTAACTCAAAAGGTTATCTAAAGGGATGAATTTGCCCTACGGGCCACTAAACTTCAAATTGAAACTAAGGACAATTAAAATGCTCGTATTAGTAGTCACATTAATATCCAAATACTACCAATACCATTTAACCACTATGTCACGAGGTTATCGAAAATAAAGGTCTTCATAGTAGGTATATAACTGCACTATTTTTCAATTGGTGGCAACTCCAAATCAATTTTCTTATTTTCCCTACTTCTAACTTAAAGTCATAATTTATCGTAATAAACGCTCTCTCTCTCTCTCTCTCTGAAGAAACCCACTCGTTACAAAGCCAACCCCATGATCAACCATGGATGATAAAACACACAGGTTTTGTGAAGTCCTAGACGTTGCAAGTTTCACATAGATTGGGAAGGGAAACGAAACGTGTCTTAAACAAAGTGTGAATACTTCTTATATGCAGACGTGTTTTGGGGGGCTAAGGGCCTACCAAGAACAAAAGTTGTACGGGTCTGGCCCGACACTAGCGACGTACTTCCCACATTGAACTGGGTTGGTACGTCTGAAATCCGAAGGGACTCCATTGATCTTCTGAACGAACTGTCGTGGAGCCTACCCCATCCGCACCAGCTAGGCTTTCTGCCTTGCCCTTCCCCAAGTAGTGCACACCTGCGCCACTTGGGAGGCGCTAACTAGCACCACACTATTCAGGGCGTCAAATCCTCTCCCACTTGATTTCATAACGGCCTCGTTGTGTCCAGCGAGTTTGGGGGAACCAAGATCATTCGGTGTGCTCCTTTCGACTCTTTCAGCGACACTTTGTCCCATCCTCGGGTACTCCACCATGGCACAACGTCAATAACTCGGTGGACGTGATGTATACAAGACCTTCACCTGGTTGACCCCCATCTGTTAGGGGCTCCCTCCCAACGTGGGATTAAGGACCACACATATCTTTTTACGAGAGTGCTCTGGCGAGTTTCCTGTAAATGAGCTGCAACCACTCTAATACCACTTGTCACGGGGTCAGGGTTTTCACCTGTGCGACACTTAGTTACCCTAGTAGATGCTCCGAGTAAGCCATACCAATTGGGGCACACATCGGCTAGTTTCGCCCTGCCTTGGGCTCATAAGGAGAACAGCTTCAGTTCCCGGCCAGTTTGTGTAAGGATGATTAAGTTTTCTCTTCATCATCAGGTCCGAAACTAGTGTCGTACTCCCCGCATTGAATCGTGTCGGTATGTCTGAATTCTGAAGAGGCTCCATTGATTTCCTGTACGAACTGTCGTGGAGCCTATCTCGTCCGCATCAGTTACAGCTTGTTTCTCTGCAAGTAGTGTGCACCTGCGTCACTTGGGAGACACTCGCTAACACTATACCGAGGTTGAGAAATGAGAAACCAAACAAGACCAATATTCATTCTCATTCTAAAGAAACCAAAATCAAAAAAACAAAACAAAGCAAATACACGATCAACGAAAGACAATAACTTTTATTTTTAGCCAAAGCTTCCATACAATTACGCACCCAAGTCTCTCCATCGTCGTCCGTTATTATTATTATTATTATTATTATTATTATTTTTTATCAATAATGTTTTCTTAATAATTTCACGTATTTGATTTTTAATATTTCCCAAACAATCGCTCAGGGACTCAAGGACAAAAAACACACCCAATTTCAAAACCCCTAAAATTTCCCCCCATGGCCTTTCACGTCGCTTGCCCGATTACATGGTATGTATGATTTCTCTCTAATCTCTCCCCATCTATCTCTGTTGTCTGTCTCTCTGACTCGCTCACTTACAACACCACCCCCATTCTCGCGCTCTCTCCCTCTCTTGCTGTCTGTCTATACATATGTCTCTCGCTTTCTCTCTCTAACCCTCGCTTCTCCCTCTCTCTCCCTGCTCCCTCTCTCTCTGGTTCGCTGGTCAATGCAGCAAGCGAATCTGCTACTGCGCCCTCGGGTTTCCTCGTCCCCTCCAGAGCGAGACCGCCCGCGGTAGCTTCCTCGACGATGTCAGCCGCGTCGAGGGCTTCGTCGCCGAGGACTGGATCGTCAAGGTTCGCCGGACCAGCACCATCCAGGTCGCCGTGCCCCGGGTCGTGCCGCCGCCGCCTGTCCCCTCCTCTGCCGCCGCCGCTGCCGCCGGTGAAGCGCCCGGGTCCGATGGGGAAGAGGCCCTGCGGTCCGCCCAGCGGAAGCGTGCCACCATGCAGCGTAAGGCCGCCGCCGCGCTGGTCGTCGCCGAGGACTACGCTCGCCGATTCGAGACCGGCTTGACGGTATTGTGATTCTTTTTTTTTTCTTTGGGTCTGGGACGTTTTGGTTTTTTTTGTTTGGATGTTTGAATTGTTATTGACCGAAGGGTGATTATTTGTAATGTTGGTTTGGGATTGATTATGTTTTTCTTTTTTGTTTGGTTTAAATTTTAAAATCTAGCCTACTGGGTACTGGTTGCCTGAATTGCTAAAATTACCGTAGCTGTTAGAGTTGGGTCAGTGGTGGCAGAATGTGGATTCAATACTCCATACTGGCTAAGGCGTCTAAATTATTGTAGTTGCTAGGACTAGGTGTCTAAATTAACGTAGTCGCTATAAATAGGCGTGTGTTAGTAGAATGCTGATTCTGCCTTTGTACTGGCTAAGCTCTTCAAATCAATGTAGTTGTTAGATTTGGGTCTTTGGTGGTCGAATGAGGATTGAATACTTGGGAGTGCGGATTGAATACTTGGTACTAGCCTTAATGCCATTACTTTATGTATTGATAAAGTTTGGATATTTTCAAATGTTTGTTGTTATATTCGTCTTCAGTACTAGTTATATCTATATATATATCTAGTCCTATATTTCGGTACCTAGAAGATGTGAATCATTTACCTTTATTTCCGCATTGCAATACACTCTGCATTATTTGGGTGGTTCCTGAAGTGCAGTTTTAGTGGCATCTGATATTCAAGCTGTAGGGAGCTTCTATAAATGCCTTGTCATACTACATATTGTTTCTTTGTTAGCAATGATTATCTTTTTTCCCCACACAGAATGCATCTCGAGATCTTGCTGGAGTAAAGCAGGGTCTGTCGACTGTCAATGTCATGTGCCGTTTATGCTTTTCTGGTGAAAATGAAGGAAGTGAGAGAGCAAGGAGGATGCTTTCATGCAAATGTTGTGGCAAGAAGTATCACAGGAATTGCCTTAAAGTTTGGGCTCATCATAGAGGCATGACTTTGCATTCAAAATTATTCTTTCAAGGGCTTTTTATTTTTTTAATAATTTTTTTATGGGTTGCTCCCTGACATATGAAAGGAGAGAAGAGGAAAGCGAGAACAGGGTTAAGAAAAAAACAGAGGGAAAGCAAGAGGTGGAAACACAAGAGGAATATTAAGAAGCTAGGGTGCGAGAGACAGGGGAAGATGCGAGGGAGAGAAATAACACTGTTCTTTTCTGTGAATAATTGCTTTAATTTCTTACCATATTGTAAAAATTTCAGAAAAAACTACATGCTAACCTGGGAAGTATTAAAATTTATATCTAGCAAACTTAAATTACATAATCCATGCTGAAGCTATAAAAATGCAGAAAACCTAATTACTCAAATTATCAAAATTCAAAGAGATAAATAATACCCTGAAATTCTAGTTTCCTGTGCCCCATCACCCTTACCGCAGTTCTTTTCTAACCTTAACAGCAAAAGTTCCATTCAAAGATGAAAGGCTGCTAGTGGGCTATGTCTTTGGATAATGTCATTGTTTGGATGAGATTCTTGATATCCCATCCTGTTGTATTATGTAACTCTCCACCGCATTGGTGGTTTACGTTTAGTAAATGTTCTTTTCCTGACTAAAAAAAATCTTCTTTGTATGATTTTAATTGCAGATTTATTTCACTGGAGTTCATGGAAATGCCCTTCCTGCCGAATATGTGAGGTAGTTATTTTTTGTATTTTTTTAATTGGTAAATGGTAAGAAGTGAGATTTAGACTGCATCAGTGTAAAGGTTGAAGTCCCTAGGCACTTGGACATACATCTTCATCTCCAGCAATCCATTCTATGAACTTGTTAACTTATTAATTTTGGTTTCTTTCCTTTATGCATTAAATTTTCTGTCACATACTTTAAAGTTCTACTTGGAGAACTAGTATAGTATTGTGATAAATTTATTCACGTATTTTTTCTAAAACAATTATTGTACTAAATTTAACTAACACAAGTCTCTCTCTCTTTTAAAAAAGAGTTCTTTTCTTTCATTGGAATGTTTTCAAGGATGTCTCTTTAATGATGTAATTCCCAGGTCCTTGGTGGATTAACTTAAGGGATCACTTTCTAGGAGAAGAATGCGACTTAAACTCTTGCCCTTTTGTGTGGGTGTGCTCATCCGTATGCATGAGCAGGAGAAACATACAAGTTGGGTTTTAATTGTTTTATTACTTTTATTCTCAGGTATGCCGTAGAACCGGGGACCCAAACAAGTTCATGTTTTGTAAAAGATGTGATGGAGCATATCACTGTTACTGTCAACAACCCCCGCACAAGGTATCATAGTGGGGAATTTTATTTTCCTATTAAACTTTATGTGTGCTTCTTCATGTTTATTTTGGTTAATGCAGAATGCTAGCAGTGGACCTTATTTGTGCCCTAAACATACAAAGTGTCACAGCTGTGGATCCAGTGTGCCTGGGAATGGATTAAGCACAAGGTATCTAAATATTATTATTATTGTTATCTATTTATGATTTGCAATTTTAATGCGCAAGTTAGTTTTCATTGTGATTGTATTGAATGTGCTATCATGTTTTATAGTTTATATTTTGATATTTTATGATATCATAGCCCTGTGTTGGCTGTGGACGGTCATGACCTTGTTTATGTCTCCTGTACAACATACCTAAGAATATAATAATGAAAATTAGTTTCTCCGTATGATTACGTCTACCGCACCCACACATTACATTTCATTGTTCTCCTATTATATGAACCCTTAATCTAAGAAGGTCATTGCAATGTATTACTAAAGAATTATCTTTGAATGCATTACCAAATTGACATTCCAATAGAAGAACAGGAGTCTTTTAGAAATAAGCAACAGTGATTTATGTGAATTTCAGTATGACATATTTTAGAAAGGGTAAAACAACTAAAATTGTCGAAAGGCTGACTATTTCCCCAAGTAATGACTAATTTGTGTGCGCCCAAAACAGGCAAAATCCTGCACCTGTTGAGCAGTATACCAGTGATTGTTTAAGTACAACCATATATAGTATTTGAATATTTGATCTTTAATGATAATTTGCAGTTTTCACGACTAAATCTGGCCTGCTGAATTTTGTTGTGATATGGATTGTTAAATTATAATTTATGTTGTGTTTAGCATAATATGAAGTATTTTAACTATTGGAGTTGGAACACTGAGGCTGGCTAGCTGATCATTTGACCTTTTTGTATCATTCTATTCATGTTCTTCTCTCCCAAGCATCCTTTGATATTTTCATCCTGAATAAGAAATTGGTGTTTATTTTGAGTTTTGGATTCCCAAAATCTTCCATGTGATAGTGGTTAATTAATAATTACCCCGTGAGGTTGTTTGTTCCTACTTCCCATTCTCACCCTTATAATTGCTGATCGATGGTGAGAGAAAGAGCATTGAGGATTCAGTTGGGCAGGGTAGAGTTATTCCTTGATCGTCATAGGCTAGTGTTTCATTAAGAATGGATGATAAAATGCCAGTGGGCCTGCCTCCCTGAAAATATTACAGGGCATGAACCATGACAATATTCCTTGACATAAAAGGAAGTGGGAAGAAAGAACCGAAGTCTGGGATCCCCGTGGGATTGAGTATGGCAACTAGCAACTATTATTTTTTTGATGGATATCATTATACAATTTTCAAAGCTACATTTGCTGCCAATAGGAGCTGGATTGAGCATTTGATTTTTTTAATTTGCAGGTGGTTTCTGGGATATACTTGCTGCGATGCTTGTGGAAGATTGTTTGTAAAAAGAAATTATTGCCCTGTTTGTCTGAAGGTATTGCTTAATTTTCTTGGAGATATTGAACTTGTATCATTTCTTGTGTGCTACTGTATAGAAAAATCTACATGATCATGATTGATTGCTATTTCCACTTGTCAGTTTTTTGTGCTTCCAGATTGTCCAAAACCATTGACCTATCCTTTTCAAGTTATTCTGACGTTTAGTTGCCTTTTAAAGTAATTCATCAAAATTGAAAAGTAAAAGAAGACATAAGAAATAGAATAAAGGCTGAGTATTGTAAGTCCAACCTTTGTGTGGCCTAGTGGTAAGGGCCAACTTCTGATTATCTGACCCACAGGTTGTCAGTTGTTTATAGTTTGCTGCACTTATCCACTCGCTAGTAGGCGGGGAAGTATATTTTTAAGTTGTAGAAGGAATAGAGTTAAGTGATGGCAGTTATTTTCTTGATGCTTTTTTTTCCCTAGTGCTGTCTTCCGTGATGTGCTTGTTAAACAAATTAATGCTTAATTCTGGACTAATGTAACTGATGTACCTTACTAAACTTAGAACACACCATGCTTCTGATAACTATGCTTTAAAACTCATCATGTCTTATTGTTTATCTTTAGGTGATAATTTTATGCCAATTGTCATTAGCATGATGTGGTCATTATTTAGCTGTTTTGGTTCCTTTGTCGTGTGATGAAACAGCTAAATTTTAATGAGTCTAGTTTAATTAAGTTGATTGGATAAGCGTCTGCTGCTTTGCTCTAACTCTAGGTTTATCGGGATTCGGAATCAACTCCTATGGTTTGCTGTGATGATTGCCAACGGTGGGTGCACTGCCAATGTGATGGTATCAGGTCAGTTTCAGTTATTGTTTTTGACATCTTCTCGTTTGCTCTAGATTGATTTTATGAACTTCAAATAAAATTGAAGATAAAGGGGCATTTTAACTTTGCATGGAATCAGCAACTTTTCCCATACAATTGTTGGTCCAGACTAGGTCTGCTAGTACTGAAGTATAGAACTTCCTCAATTAAGGCTTAAATAATATGGATTGAAGGAGGTAGATTGATAATGTCAAGATAAGAAACGAAGGAAGCAGAAGAAGGATCATGGGTAGGGAGGGCAAGGGAGAGAGTGTGCTCTATACACAAAATACACTGAACGCCTTCATTTCAATTCAAAAACTAATTCTGCATCCCTTGCATTACCGATGGTGTTAAATAGATGATTTAAGCTTTTTGGTTCTAGACACTAATTAATGCAAATTAGTTCTAAGACAATTAAAGCCTAGTTTGTCCTTACACTTCAAATGTTTGACCTCTCAATAAGTTTGACAACTAGGCATTAAAACATTAACATTCCGAAGGCTTCCTGGGAAATATTAGGGTTTTTGGACCGGAGAAAAATACCCTCTATGGTGTTTCCAACGCATGATAGAATCTGCATCAACTGCTAATGGAAAGAATTTATGATGACATAGGACATATCTGCTATTTGATAAAAAAGACATGTTAAACATTTGACAAATATAATATTAGTTTTTAAATAATCAATATAACAAGAATCAAAGAAATACCATTGTGGCTATTTATTTGTGATGTTGGGGTGAATTGTTTGCTCAAAAAACCTCCTCATAGAAATTATATTCAATAGGACCATTATGGATACCGTATTAACACTAAGTAATAGAAAATTGACCAAAATGACAGTAATGAAGGCAAATCATACCCATATTATATGACATAATGTATATATTTGAGCTTGACATTGAATATAGCTTATTCCTTTACAAATACATTACAGTGATGAGCGATATCTTCAGTTTCAAGTTGATAATAATCTTCCTTACAAATGTCCTACATGCCGCGGAGAGAGCTACGAGGTTTGTAAATATTTGATAAATTTTGTGGTGATTCGAAAGTGATATGTAGTAACAACAAACACCTACCATCCTATTGCTGCCCCCTCCCCCCCAAAAAAAACAGGCTAAAGATCTTGAGGATACTGTGCAAGAGCTGTGGAGAAGGAGAGATGAAGCTGACAAAGATTTAATTGCAAGCTTGAGGGCTGCAGCTGGGTTACCAACTCAAGATGAAATATTTTCCATTTCTCCTTATTCAGATGATGATGAAAATGGGGCTGTTATGTTAAAGAATGACTATGGCCGCTCATTGAAGTTCTCCCTTAAAGGATTTGTTGACAAATCTCCAAAGACGAACAAGGAGCTTGGGAAAAAATCTTCAAAAAAGAAAAATATCAAGGATAAAGGAAGCCAAACATTATTAGTTAGTAAAACAGATGCGTATCAGTGCTTGCAAGGCCAGATTGATGCCGGATCATCTGAGCATAGCTTGGGTGATGACAAAAATGACAAATTGATGTCTCACTTAAGGGAAGGAACAAATGTATTTTCTTCACCTGTTGCTGAAAGTTTGGGCCTCACTGAAGGAATTTGTTCAGTGAATCAGCCAGGTGTCTTGAGACACAAATTTGTGGATGAAATTGTTGGGAGTACTGAAGATAAGAAACCTAGAGTTGTAAAAATTAAGAATAGCAAACTTCAGAATTTGGATGTTACCAAGAATATTGGGAAACATGCTGGCAAGTCCAAGATCATGAAGGGACCAAAGTTGGTTATACATTTAGGTGGTGGGCGTAATCGGAATCTGACTGATTCTCCAATGTCTGATGGTTCTAGTTGTCAAAGAGAACAAGAGTTAGCAACCTCCAATGGTATGTCATCTTTTCTATATTTAAGTGATTTAGCTGTGTAATTTATTTCATCTAGTTAGAAGTTATTCTGTATATGCATGGGAATGGGAGGTATGCATGTGGTTGTATGCTTCTAGAGTTGAGTAATACATGCCCATTTCCAGTTATAGGATGAGTGTAGGTGTGAATATCTTTTTCTCTGGTATTCAATTCAACCGTGATTTATGTGCCATGAATGAGAATGATGCATTCTCAAGCAAGAGGATGACCCTTCTTGGGATTTGGATGAAATTAGAATTTCTACTTTCCCAATTTTATTTGTTCCCTATTTATTATAGTTTCCTAATTCTATTAATTTTTTATTTTTATTTGTTTCCTATTCCTCAAATAGTATTCTAGTTCATATAATTGTCTCTTATTCTTGAAGTGTTTCCTTTTCTTGTAACAGTTTATAATTCCCTAGGGTTTTTTTATTTCTTATTTTCTAGTTTGAGTATGTATAGGCAGTTTGCATGTAATAGAAATCAGATTTGAGTGTGTATATAATTTGAATCGGTAGTAAACTAGAAAAGGTTTTGCCCTGTTTTACCTCATACTTTATTGTTTCTTTTAATCTTTTTTCCCCCAAAGCAAGACATGCGTGGGGCTGATTTACACTGGTTCTAGATTGAAAAAGTTATAAGATCACTTTATAAGATATGGAGCATTTTGAAGAACTAATTTTTATAAATATGTGATTGTAGAAAACATCCTAGTTTTTTTTCCGCTTCTGGAAATGATGCTAGTGAAGTGAAAATAATAAATGGATAGTCCTTAGCCTATTTCCCCCGATTTTTTCCCTAGTAAGAGTGGCAAAAGTTGGTATTTTCGTCTTTACATTAATATGAGACACTGAGATACTAAGTTTGTAAACTAGAAGCAGGAATCAAATTTTTCTGTCCCCAAATAAATTTCAATGCTGAGAAATCTTATTTCTAAATATGCTTGATTTATTTTCCTGATAGTTGGGAGTTTTTATAAAAAATGACTGCCATATGTTAATCCCTGGCTGTGTGACGTGATTGGTGTGTTCCAGCAGGTAGTGAAAATTCCAGCCAGCAAGGAACGAATGACAATTTCAATGCCGATGGGCTTGATGGCCTTGCTAAATTTGATCATGGAGGAGGTATTGTTTTCTCTTCTAATTCTCAAATCTTCTTTGAAACTAGCAGTATGGAGATTTTCCTCCTGCTTTTATTATACAGGCATCATTTTTGTTTTTCCATATACTATTGGCAGAGGGAAAAGTTGATTCTTTACTAAGTTCAAACGAAAGAGGCAGGAAAGGGGATTTCATTAAGCTTGGAGTATCAAAACCTGAATTTCATGATGACACAGATACCAAATTTAGCATAGGGAATAGCATTGATGGTAATGAATATCTTTATGCTGAGTTCCTGTTTATTAGCCTGGAAAAACAACATTGATGAAAGTATGTGCTTGGCAGGACCTTCAATAGAAGCCCCTGCATTGAGAACTGATAAGGTGCATTTGAGGAAACATCCAGAAGGCATGCCGGATATTTCAAGTGAAGGGAATGATGATGCTAGTAAAAAGTCTTCTGCTTCAAAATTGGCAAAAGATTCTAAACCTCTGCTAAAGCTTAAATTCAAGAATCCATATTTTGAAAATCAGAGCTCGTGGGCCTCTTATCCAGAGGAAGAAAAGAGTTTTATTAAGGGTCAAAGATCAAAGAGAAAGAGACCGCCCTACATGGAGAAAACACCATTTGTGGATGATGAATATGAACAAGGAAATTCAATGAGTGAGACAATGGATGATGCTAACTGGATATTGAAGACTTTGGGTAAGGATGCAATTGGAAAAAGAGTTGAAGTTCATCTCCCATCCGACAACTCTTGGTAAGTTATTTTGTTTTGTTTTTGTTTCAATTATCATGTTTTTTGGTTGGACGGGAGGAGTGAGGGCTTATATTTTGGAACTGAGGGGGTGCAGCGAACAAAATTGGTTAAGGCTACATTAGTCATACTTTAAGGTTATCTGTTTGATGCATATTCTTCAAGAATATATGCATCATCTTGGTGGTCATGTTACTGCAATATCATATGTCCTTAACATGAGTACTGGTAAGTTGATCGAGATGCTATCTTTTAAGATCCTAGTGACCAGGAAAAGGGCATTGAATTTGAGAAATTTATCATCTTGCAAATTCTAGTTGATTTAGTTTTGGGGATATGAGGTTAAAGGCTGTAAATTATTAGTGGAATAAGTCTGGATGCTTTTTTTGGGTCTCAGAGGGATGGATCCTGCAAATGTAGTGTAATGCTGGCTAGGCTTGCTAACCAGGCATTATTGTGGTGTGTAGATCCCTATTTTCTGTAGCATTTAACCAAGTTTGGTCAACTTCGTTTCTATAAGTTCTTAAAGATTTACATAGACGTGATGGGGCTGTGTATGGAAACTGCATCTACTATTTGTTCCACACCCTCCACATTCAATTGAATTGATGTACTTTTTGACCAAAAAAGCTGATTGGTTTGGGTGCTCCTTTTTTAATATGTATTTATGTATTTTGGTTCCATCCAAGTATGAGTTTAAACTTTAATATTCACATGGTTATATTCTTTGCTAGAGGGGTTCTTGCATATTTTTTTTGTTTAATCAATTATCGTCTCTTCTTTCCATAGGCATAAAGGAGGGGTCATTGACATCAATGAAACTGCATCAGCAATGACTGTAGATCTAGATGATGGAAGAGTTAAGTCACTAGAACTGGGTAAGCATGGTATTCGGCTCATCTCTCAAAAGCATAAACGGGCAAAAGCATGAGGGCTAAATCACCCTATGGGTAGTTTAGTCGAGCACTTCCCCCTATAAAAGTGAGGGTACCCATGTGCTCTTGGTGAGGCACCCAAAAACTGTTTCTAATTCATTGGTGAATTCCATGTGCCCATCGTGGCATTGGGCGCTTGTGGCTGGGCTGAGTTCAGAACTTGTATCATCTGCAACACGTCACTGTGCTAGTTTATTGCAGAGGCAAGATTCCCTGCTTACCTTTTTGTTTCTTTCCTGTATTTCATGCAAGCAGAAATTTCATTGATCTTCAGCTAAAACTCCATAGCCGAGGATATCTTATAGTAAGGAGGAAGGTTCAAAATTCTGTATTAGACTTGATTTGGTACGATCCAATAGTGGCTGTATTTGTAATGCTCGCTTGAATGAATATTTCCAATTGAAAAAATAGTGCAGTTATTTAAGGTTTCGTCTGCAATGATTTAGTTGCTTTATTGGTCTATTTTGTTCTTACCGTCAAAATTGTTATGCTTTGGCAGTGGAAGTTGACTGTTTTGAAATCGGCCTTCTTGGATTATTTGGGGCTGATATTTTTTGGCATGATATAACCATCTTTGACCTTTACCATATCTGAATTTTGGCCAATTTCAGTATGATTTGATCCATAGTCCTCTGGACAATCAACAAATGCTTTCTTCAAATGATGTTCTAAGTATCTTTTTGGTTGATTTTATACTTGTTCTAAGTTTTCGTTTCCTGGTTCAATTATTTTAATAAAATGATAATAAGGAATGTGCGTGGCTTGTTGATTTTGTTTATTAAAACTAATCAAATAGTAGATATCTATTCTTTACAATTTTCTTGTTTAATTTGTGACAAAATGAGAATTGTTGCTTTTTTTGGCAAACACTGGTATGCTCTACGGAGAGTTATTTCACCTGATAAAATTCATCGCCAACAGATCATTGACTTGTCTCTTGAGAGCCCTAAGTTTAACAGGTGCCATCTTTTAGATCATTGATAGTAACTCTATAGAGAACTCTACCTCTCTCAGTGGTGGCAAACTGATTAAGTTCTTGAGGAAAACATCTAAAAACTAATAAACTATGAGTGGTAAAATAGCCTTTCCTTTTTTTCAAGTGTCAACTAATGTCAAATTGGTCAATTGGTGGGTAACATTGTCCCAACCATGCCTCAGAAACCCCATTGAATGGCCCAAAGCACTTTGTGCCTATCTCTTATCTGCTTGAGTTGAACTGTGCTCCTCATGAGACGTCTTTTGGCTAAACCTTGCTAAGTTAAACTGTGCTCCTCATGAGATCTCTTTTGTAGAGGGGTCAAATTGATCGAGCTATGCTGGGTCAGGCTAGTGACAATGTTAAGAGGGGGAAGACATATAGCATTACCGATAGAGAGGTTTTCCCTATTAATGATGCTGGTCAGGGCCATCAACTATGAGAGATGATTTTGGTTTCGTGCACTGTTTATAATGTGTTGATTGATACTAATGCTACATATTTTTTTATTGCACACTCCACAATAAATGGATTAGAGTTAGATTGCGAGATTGTTGATTAGTTCCTTGTGGTTGATACACCAGTGGGGGTTTTGATGGTAATAAATAAGATATGTCATGGATGTGAAGTTATTGGGGGTGTTAACCTCTAGTGTAACATGTTTTTGATGAGGTTTGATGCTTTTAATGTGATATTAGGTATGGTTTAGTTGGATTGTGTAGAGGCTAAGATTGATTATTATAAATGCAGAGTGACCTTTCTCATGCTAATGGATAATCAGGGTACCTTCCTAGGCAAGTGGACAGATGATGCATGCAAGTTGGGGCCTTCAAGTTAGGGATGAGGTCATATAACTCATTAGTTGGTTAGTTTGACATTAGTGGATGTGCTGAGAGAGGGTAAGGTCGTTTTGCCCAAGGCAGTTGATTAGTTTTTCGATGTATTTCTAGAGGACTTGGTTGATTTACCACTAAAGAAAGAGGTAGGCTTTTTGATAGAGTTGTTTTCGGAAACAACACTTATCAAATTAACATCATACAAGATGGCACTAGCTGAGCTTAGGGAACTCAAGAGGCATAAAAATGACCTTTTGGCACGTAGTTTTATTAGACAGAATAGTTTACCTTGGGATGCTCTGATATTGTTTGACAAGAAGGCAGATGGTTCACTTCACTTATGTATTGACTATCAGAAGTTAAACCAGGTGACAGTGAAGAATATATATCCTTTATCGAGGATTGATGATTTGTTTGACCAGTTCAGAGGTGCTTGGTGGCTTTCCAAGATGGATTTGTGGTTTGAATACCATCAGCTACGTGTGAGGTAGGCATATATCTAAAAAATGACTCTTAGTTGTTGATATGGCCATTATGAGTGGCTAGTGATATCTTTTGGGCTCACAAATGCTCCAGTAGTATTCATGAGATTGATGAATTAGATTTTTGTACCCTATCTAGATTTGTTTGTGGTAGTCTTCATAGATGATATTTTGGTTTATTTTCAAACTTTGAGGGAGCATGATTATTTATTATTTTCTGTTACAAGTGACCAAGTGTCTTTGGAGGCCCAACAGGTTATTTCCGCTCCATAGTATTGCCTCTTCCGTTGTGGGTTTTATTGTCTGTGGGAATGTGGTTTATTATTGGATCGAACCTAAAATTTAGAAGATGCAGATGAAACCTTATGTAGTTTGATTTTGTCACGACCCCAAATCCCGGAAGGACCGGAACTAAGAGTGTGACTTTCCCATGCCCACACCCGAAAGGTCAAGGGGTTGGTGATTAGCACCGATATGGACTACACATCGGGTGCTGTTTGAGATAAACCTGTACATTCATACATCAGGGGTATTCCTGTACATTCCCACATGCTATGAAGTTAAGGAAAATAATTTATTAATAACAGAGTCATGCTATAATTCTAATACAACTTTCACGGACCCTTGTTCGGATATTCAAATAATAAAATCAATAATGTTTTACAAAATACATAAACCAAGTTATTACAAAATTTAAAACAAACAAAAATTAGCTTCGGACCAGCCTCTAGCGGATGAGTCGATACCTAAAACATGTCAACAAAGTAGGGGTGAGCACAAATGCCCAGTAGGTGATCTCCATCTCCTCACCATCCTATAACATCAATTCCTAAGTCTACATGATCGGTGTATGCTTGTGCCAGTGTAGTGTCCTACTTTATCACAATAAGCTTACATTCAATCACAAAATATAATATCACACACATTACATTTCATTCATTAAGGGTACACACCAAACAATCCAACCATCCAGGAGATTCCCACATCCAGCTCCAAGGATCCCAATCAGTACCAGATAGCCATATGTGGGTCCTGTGGTGTCCCTAACGACAACCTGCCACATATGGGATCTCAGTTAACCAGCCACATAGGGGACCTGCGGCCTCTTGCCAGCCCTATGTGGGACCTGCGGTTAACCCAACCAACTCCACCACAGATTCCATATATAATCCATAAATAGAATATTCCAACAGTCAAAATTCAATACAACAGCCTTACAAAATATTTAATTCATCAATTCGGCGCTAACCACAAATAATATATATAGATATACATACATATATAAATATTCGTCAAACATCCAACACCTTAAATATCAATTAAGTAATATTAAGCTACGTACAAGTAACATTTAAATGCCAAATTTCTAACATTGAACTACAAACAATATTTCTAGTGTCAGATTATAAATATTAAGCCACAAACAATGTTTCTAATATCAAACTATTAATGTCAAGCCTCCAATAATATTTTAGATGATAAATTAATAATATCAAGCTTTAAGTAATACTTCATATTATTAAACTATAATATCAAACCCAAGCACTATTTTTATTATTAAACTAACAATATTATAATTCTTGTTTGACCTTGTTATTGGAATGGTATCAATGAATATGTTATTTTTACTACTAAATCAAATTAAATTAAATTTATCTATATATCTTGATAATTATCAAAATACACATATATAATATCATGCACGACTTCATAATAATGTACGGATTTAATGCACGAATTTATTACCCACATATATTAACTATTGACACACACGGCTTAATTCGCATAATCAATTAAGCCCCCCTTTTTAAAAAAATCTGACACTAAAAAAAAATGCCCCTTTTCTTTTACTGCCACGAAACCACGCATGTAAAGATGCCCTCTTTTTTTGATTAAGAGAAAATTAAATAAAATAAAACAAAACCCTTGTGCTGCATTGGATCGAACGGATTGTGGAGGCAGGAACGTATAGGCCGCCGCCTCCCATCATGGAGACGCTAACCAGGCTGTCATTGGTGTGCTGCTGCTGCCGCGCGGAAGAAATTAATAATAACTAATTAGAATATGAGGATTCAGAACCGGTCGAATCACGCCGCACTGCAACAATCGCCCAGCCGTATATATATACACGTAAATGAATATATTTATATAAATACATACATATCCAAACGTTTATGTATATATATATATATATATATATATATATATATATATATATATATATTCTAACAGTTTGTATTTGTGTAATAGAATAACGAGGAATCAAGAATCACCTACCTTTTGCCTTCCGAAGGGATTAAACTCGCAAGAACGGTTTAGAATCAGCGAAGAACGATGAAGAACGCGAAGAACACTAAGAACTCTCCTCTGACGGCTAGGGTTTCTCAAAACAAAGTTATAATAAATAATAAAACCCCAAAACCCTATTTTTAATTAAAATTCGTCCTATTCCTTAATAATTTCCAAAAAGCCCTTCAAAATTCTAATTTTCACTTATTAACTCTCAATTTAACTCTCAAAATTTATTAAATAACCCCTGGAGGCTTCTGGACCTCAAATTAGGCCCAAATATTGTCAAAACGATCGTATTAATGGCTACATTCTCAAAATAACATTCTTAACATCAAATATAGATTATAAGTTATGCTAACACATATATGGATCCTTACAGATTTGAGATCTCTTGTTTCTCTATCTCTAACATGTTGCAGAAGATAAGCTTAAAATGACCAACTCACATTAATTCATGAGCGATACGTTAAGGACATGATACATAATTCTGGTTCGGATCATTATGAGTGTTGACAAATGATTCGGTAAATAATTGAGATATCAGAAGATACAAAGTAAGAAACGTTAGCGTGGACTAAGGACATGAAGACGTGAAATAAGGATTCGAGTCTTTGACTCATGCAGAGTAAGGACAAGAAGACACGAAATAATGATCCGAGTCTTCAACTCGCACAGAATAAGGACAAAAAGTCATGGAATAAGGACAAGAGGATACGGAATAAGGATCTGAGTCCTTGACTCGCGTGGAATAAGGAAGTACTGATACTAAGAAAGATTGAATCGAGCTTGTTCTGAGTTTTTAACTCGCACGGAGTAAGAAAGTACTGATACGGATAAGGGATCTGAGTGATAAATTGACACGGAGTAAGGAACATTGTTACGGAATAAGAGATCCAAGCGTTCAATTGACACAGAGTAAAGAACACTGATACGGAATAAGGAATTCAAGCACTTCATTAATACAGAGTAAGGAACCTTGTTGCAAAATAAGGGATCAGAGTGTTCAATTGACACGGAATAAGCAACTAAAGACACAGGATAAGGAACCTTGATGTAGAATAAGCATCTAAGCCTTCTATTAGCCCAGAATAAGTGTTTATACTCTGGAATAAGAAGATATTGCTTCAATTACTCGCTAAGCTAGATCAACACATTTAAACTCAACAACTCGCTGCGTCCTAATGTAAGATAAGATTCGTTGAAGACCTTTATATCATCTTACACTTGGATCACTCGGGTGCGTGAACAAAACCTTTAATGAATATGAAACTATCAAGGCAAATTTAATACACTCATACTTTCAATATCTCGAGCTCCACATCTGCATCATTTAAAGGAGGGATAGTTTCTAAAGAGAAGATCATCAATGTAGCTCATCACCCTAAAAGCAATGTTAAAGTTCCAAAATGTTTACTCAAGGGATGTATATAAATATACAATCGTGTATAATTGTAAATGTGTGTTTTGAATTTGTATTGTGTGCTAGAGTAAGTGTAATAGAATAGTCTCAGAGTGCTACTGTAAACAAAAAAGAGATACTTCTTCAATAGAGAAAAGCTAGTGCAAACAACTTTATCTGCTTTCTATTTTGTTGTAATTAACAGTTGATAATAAAATAAAACACTTTCACTATATCTGATTATCTTACGCATCGATTCTATCTTTCAATCAGTTTTAGTGTTATATTAAATAGAAGAGAAGAATTTTTCAAAGAGCTTATTCATGCCCCTCTAGGCTCTTAGGGACCAATAATTATCATTAAATATTTGTGAAAAATATCATCTTTCGGTGTAGTAGCAGGCCTCATGGCTAAAGTTTTCTATCATTTCGAGGGGGGGGGGTTTCTTGGGGGTGCTTGTCCCGCTGCTTTGTTCCTTCTTACTTTTATTTTTTTTAGCAGTTTCTTTGTCACCCTTTATCAGGTTCAAATAGTACCTGATGTAACCATTAAAATCCGTTAATTGTGTGTAGTTAGAATGACTACACCCTATCAGGCTTAACAGTACTTTATAAGCTAACATCAAACCTGTTGGTGGTTTTGGATTGTTTACGGTTCATTGTGTTGTTATTGCTACTCCACTTGCAGTTGATGTTGTCTATTCCAGCTCAAGCATCGAATTATGGTGTTAGATTTCTGGAGTATTTTGTTGGTTGATGAGGCAACGTTGCTGTCTGTCCCAACTGTTAAAAGAGTATGACACAGCTAAGGTGGTAGGCTGTCCTCTTTGATATGCATGGAGTTAGATGTTGTTCATATGGTCTTATGTGAAGACACCTTTGATGTTTGCTGCTTGTGGCTCCATGATTCAGCTTTGTATTTTTGCAAATCTCACTCAAACACTTGTGAGTGATTTGTTGAGTCCTCAACGAATGTGTCCTCATGATACTATATGAGATTTGTTGAGGACTTCTCCAGATTATTTGTATCAATGACTAGTTTGACCTAAGAGGGGGTTTACTTCGAGAGGTCAAATGCTTGTGAGGAGGCTTTCAGTCTGCTAAAGGCTTGGTTGACTTTCGTACCTATTTTGGTTCTATCATGTTAGCGTTTATTATGAGGTTTATTGTGATGCTTCTGAAGCATACATTAGAATAGGGTAGTTGCTTATGGTTTCCGACAATTGAGATGCCACGAGCAGAATTACCCCACATATGATTTAAAACTCACTCTAGTGATCTTTACATTAGAGAGCTAACAATGCTATCTCTTAAAGGAAAAGTTTGTAGTTCCAGACAATTGCGATGACTAGTTAGAGCATATTATTCAGACTCTTAAGAATATGTTGCGTGCTTATGTGTTAGATTTCGGTGATTATTAGGAAACTAACTTTTCATTGGTGGAATTCTCTTACAATAACAGTTATTATGTCATGATAGGAATAACGGCATATGAGGCCTTGTATGAGTGATCTTATCGGTTTCCTTTGTGTTGGACACATACAAGAGAAGTTGTGATACTGGGTCTAGATATGGTTCAGGAGATGCAGAGTTGATTCGGTTGATCTGATAATGGATGTTGACAGTTTAGAGTTGACCAAAATTATATGCAAATAAGTGATGGAAGACGTTGCAATTTGCAGTGGGTGATCGAGATTAAGATCGAATATGATGTTTTACCGGTGCACACAAGCGGAGAAGGTCAAGCTTACATGTCCTAGCATCATTGGCGGGTTGTTAAGAGGAGAAAAAAAGTCCAACCGGCCCTCAAGTTTTCTCATTCTCTAATATATGAAAAATTTTAGGCATGTAAATGGATTGAATCCAATCCATTCTTCTTAGTCTTTATAAAGTTTGTTTGATATTGGTAATTACAGAAATCACTCCAAAGATGTGGTTGTTCTAAAATTGTAACAATAGATGGTTTCAACCTTTAATAATTGAAATAATTACTTCATTTTCATTTTCCTAATTTCTTAATCAAGAGTTTTCAAGAAATTATCCCATTGAATGTTGGCAATGTGCTGGCGTTAGAAGATAATGAGCCTGCAGCAAAATGGCCAGTGTTAATAAACCGAGCCCTGAACAGATGCCCCGACGTTTCTGCAGTGAACAGCTCGGACACGAAATCTACCTCTGCAAGAGGTTTCAAGCTCGCCAAATCACTTTTCTTCCCAAAGCTTTCTCTCAAAACCATCAGCAAGGCTTTCAAGACCGAGAGCAGGAGGCAGCTAAAGACCTGCAACTGCACTTCTGAAATGGAGTGGAAGTACTATAAGGATGTGTGCTTCCGATTCCAGAAACCATATCAAGGTGAAGGAGAGCTTTCATCGGACGGGGATGAAAATCCATGAGTTTGAGCTCCTTGAATTTTATTCCACTTCTAATAACAGTCATGAAATATGGTGGGGCTTTTTGTTACCATATGGGCAAGGGAAGAGCTTGTTCACCACATTGCCCACTTAAGGGTTTGTTCTGTTAGCCAAGGGATCATGGGTTGCCGAGGTTCAACTGTGTAGATATAAGTCATATAACTATTATGTCAGATTTCATACCAGACATGAAATGAAGCAGAGATGATTAGCATTCAATATGCAGATGTAAATATCAGTTTTAAGCTATGTTGTTGACAGGGCTATATTTCAGTGAGCTTCTCTTTCTACAGAAACATTTGCTTTGCTTGCAGCCATTCGGCATCCTGAGAGAAAGAAGGGGGACGAGCTTAAGAGAAATTCATATGTGATTGAGATACCGAAGAACACTCAGATTTCAAAGACACGCAAAATGCCATGCTCTCGGGTGCTTGATTTTTTTTTTTATGAGCCGAAGAACACCCCTGGATAAGACCAAACAACATAGCTGCAGTTACTTTAAAACACGAATTGACCTCCATAAGGCAAAATCATGCCCTGCGTAAGCACTGGGCTTCATGGCCAAAGATATTGCATTTGCACATGATCATTACCGGTCATTATCGGAATTAGCACTGGTCGTGAGCTAAGGTATTCAGGTTTGCATTAAGATAAGCTCAGTTACTAGTTTTAGGCAAACTGAGCATAGTAATGTTTGGCTGGTGAGCTTAGCGAGACTGATCCTAAACTTGATTTAAAGTTTACCCAAAACTCCACTCAAGCTTGACTTCCCAAAATTTTAAACAAGTCCAGCTCATTTAAACCAAAGCTTGACTCAGCCCTTGCCAGCAAAGAAAATGCAATCAAAAGGGCAAGAAAAAAAACTACAACAAAAATCAACACAAAGTTCTGGAATACTACTAAATTACTATGGCATCTCCTTTTGAAGGATTCAAATATCCAATGTTCATAGGACAATGCAAACACTAACAAAGCTGCACTCAACTAGCAAAATCTAGCTCATAGTTGTCAGAAATCAGTTTGTCACACATTCAGTTCCTAAATTATTTGTAAAATGTACAAAGGCCAGCCCTGCTAAAAAATAATGCAACAAACCATAAAAATCCAATTATTTGTATTTTTATTTTTTTATCAATGGGTTCACCCTGCCCGCAACAGCACATATCAAATTACAATAGAGGCTATATCTATTATGTAAGCTCATGTATTAATTAGTTCGAGAAGGATGGAGATGTTGATCTCCACTTATCAGGTGCCAAGCAGAAACAAAACTTCCTCTTACTATTCCATAAGGACTAGGAGTTGCCCATACGAGTTTTCAATAAGACTCAAAACTTGGAAGTAGTCAAGCAGACAATTACTTAGAAGTTAAGAGAAGGTTTCCGAAAGGATAACTAAATGACAACGTCACAACAACAGAGGGTCAGTTATAGACTTATAGCAATATGACAGGACATTGAAAAGAAAAGGATAGTTAAATTAATGAACGCAAGAAAAACTTATGCTCTTTAACGCACTTTTTAGACAGCCAGAATAAGGCTTTTCATGGCAGTTCTTATGCTGCGTTTGTAAAAGCTCCACCAACTCTACCAAAATTGAATCTTTGCCCAAAGGATGCGGGATATTGGATAACTACATCCCCTCGCCAACAAATATCACCAAATTAATCGGTTGGCATTCACTAATACAGAAAATGAAACATAGATCCCAATATTGTGGAATCATCTAAACGGAGCCAGAACCGTCCAAGGGTCACACTAGGTCTTTCAAGTAGATACTCCTATCCCATGAGTGACTGCCAACGCTACTTGTTACTTATTACACAATCATTTCAATTCAAGTCTTCACATTCACAAGTTTCTATTACGGATTCACGAACACCCCCTTCAGGTTCCAAACCAAATTATAATTTATCAGCTAAATTTTCTTATACCTATTGGTTTCATATCACTACTAGATTAAGATTCCTGCTTCTACTAGTTTCCTATTTTAAGTCTTTTTTATAACAGTTTTTATTCCCCAATAAAATGTTTGATCATGGCTAAACACTACTAAGAGTATCAAGAGTTCCCTGTTTCCTAGTTCGGCTATAAATAGACCCCATACATCATGTAATTAGAAGAAATTGAATTATAAAGAAATTTAAGTCTGAAGTAAAGTATCATGTCCCGAACAATGTGGTGCTAGTAGGTATCTCTTATGACAGGACAAAATCAGTCTATCTATGCCCCAATGGTTTGATTTGCTTGAAGCATCTATCAAGGTGACCAAATATTGCATGGATGAAAATCCTAATCTCGTGACAAAGTGATATCAGAGCGGTTATGGACCGTTTCCAGAAAGCTCGCCGAATACTCTTGCGACCGACATGCATGATCATTGATCCCAAACTGGGAGGGAGTTCCTAAGAGATGGAAGTTGACCAGGTGAAGCTCTCGCATGTATCGTGTCTAACAAAGTTGTTGGAAGACATGCTAGGATGGAGTATCCGAGTGAGAGGGACAAAGTAACATTACAGGAGTCATAAGAGCGTGCTGAACGATCTTGATTCCTTCGAACTCATTTTGACGATGCAATGAGAACGTTATAAGAATCGAGTGGGAGAGCATGTCATGCCCCAAACAGTATGATGTTAGCAGACATCTCTCAAGTGGTATAGGTGCGTGCTACTTAAGGAAAGAGAAGGCGAAAAGCATAATTGATACGGACGAAAAAGGTTCCATGACAATTCGTGTAGGAGAAGCACCTTCGGAATTCAAATGTGCCAACTTGAATAAATATGAGAAGTACACCATTAGTTGAGGACTTGACGAAAAAAAAAAGACTTAGCCATCACTACACAAATTGATTGAAAACTGAAGCTGTTCTCCTGATGAGTACAATGCATGATGAGATCAGTCTATGTATGTCTCAACAGTTTGGCTTACTTAAAGCATTCACTAGAGTGATCAAATACCACACGGGTGGAAACCCTATTACCGTGACAAAGGGCTCAAGCTTCTGACCCATTTCTTCTAATTTCAATTCTTCTACTATCACACTTCCTTATTCTTCTTCTCTTTGTTTTGCTCTTGTTATCATTCAAAAGAATTTCAATCATTTTGGGTTAAACTCTTAAGGATGCGCCAACATGCAGCCTGGATTGGCCAACATTGTGATCTCATTTATTTCTATGTAAAATGTTTATCACACCATTGCTCAACCATACATTTTCTATCTTATGTGAAGCTGAATTAGGGGTTTCCCGGTGTTTTTCTGAGAACATTCAGCATCACAAGAAGAACCCAGATAAGTAGCAAGAAAATATAATGAAACACAATCCCTTTACAGTTTACTCGTACAAGCTATGTAGCAAGCCCTTATTGGATAACCATGCCCATGAATAGTCAGCTAAGCAATTGAGCATATTTTTAGCATAAGCCCACATTAATATTGAAAATTTGTACAACTCTATGCATTTCCCTCCTATTTTCATAATGTTAAAACGACAACTTGGCAAAATTTAAAAAATAAACCTAACCTCCACCCTACCCTCTGCCTTCCAATGAATCTCACATGCTTTATGGAAACAAATAAAGAAATAACAGCCTAATTCCTAAGCAACTAAACATTAGCTCCCCTTACATTACAGGGCAAAAAAAGCCTAACTAGCAAACTTGACGGTTCTATCACAAAGGTCAAATGTGGCAAACAAAAGTAAACATAATAAGAACAAAATGTTTAATGAACTTGATCAACAACCCAGGTTCTGTGGTAAGCATATAGCGAGTTTCATATATTGTAATTGCACAAGAGGCAAACAACATTCATGCTCAGCATGGAACATGAAAGCTGGTACAAAATAAAATAAAGTATACACCACACATAAGAATCAGACATCACCGCTTTCAGGTACATTTGCAGCAAAAGGATCATGGTTAGGGCCAACATCCTGCCCGATGTGGCGTTGCACCAGCCGCTGTAAATCAGCCATAACCTTGTGTTCACGTTTGGCCTTCTCTTCATAATTAAACATCGCTAGAGCTCGCTTATCCTCAGCACTGTACACCTGGTTTTCTTTTCTGATACGGATAGCATTCATCCTCTGATGCCTGCTACCGCTCATCACATAGCCCAGATTCTCAAATTTCTGAATCTCATCAGCTGAAAGACCCACTTCTCCTCTGCGAGGGATACGCTTCCCTTGCTGAACATACTGAGCAATGGCATCACCCTCACCAGGCCTGAGTGCCCCACCGTAACTAATATGTCCTTCAGCTCTTGGCAAAGGCATTGGCCCGACAACAGGTTCATTGTCCAGAGCAGGCTTCTTCTGCATCTCTAGCAATTCTTTAAAAATGAGAGCCTGGCTATCAATTTCATTTTTATTCTCATCACGAACCCTGGATTTAGTATCAGCACCAACAGCAGTATCTGAACCATCATGAGAACCATCCAAATCCAACAAATCCTCACTATCATCTGTATACTTTTTCTTCTCCCTACTGTGCTTAGACCTTGTATCAATGTCTTCTCTTTCATTGCTCAAATCAGATTCACTCACATCCTCATCAGACTCACTATCACTATACTTCTTCTCCCTCCTTTTGACATTCTTTTTCCCCTTCCTATCATTGTCTTCTTTTTCATCGCTCCAATCAGATTCACTCTCCTCCTCAACGGACTCACTATCACTAAACTTCTTTCTACCGCGACTAGATGACCTAGAAATCTTCCTTGTCCTTTTCTTCTTCAACCGCAAATCATCAGACTCATCAGATTCACCCTCATCCTCATTGGACTCACTATCACTGTACTTCTTTCTACCACGCCTAGACGACCTAGAGCTCTTCCTACTCCTTTTCTTCTTCGACCGCAAATCATCAGACTCATCAGATTCAGAACCAGCACCACCACTCTCGGACGAGGTTTCCTTCTCAGACCCTAAGAACACTTGCTTTTCACTGTCTTCACATTTCGGAAGGCTATTATTCTGCACAATCTCTTCCTGCTCCAGATCCGCCCTATCCCCGTCCTCATACTCATTCCTTGGAGGGCTGGGCGTGCATTCCCAGATGCAATGCGCCAACGCCTTCCTAAGTTTCTGCCGCTTCAGCCTGCGGTGCTCCTCGTAGCTCAATCCCTTCAACTCCTCATCCGACTCCGAGTGAGCGCCACCGCGCATCCCGCCCCTGAAATCGCGATCGAGGTACGCAGCGCGGCTCTTGATCCAGCCATGATCGCCGTCGTGGGACTTCCTCGGGCTTGTTCTCGGGTTTGGGTATGGACGATCGTAGAAATCTGTTCTGGGGTCTGGAAGATCGTACCTAGGGCTTGCTCTAGGGTTTGGACGGTCGTAGGAATCTGTTCTAGGGTCTGGAAGATCGTACCTAGGGCTTGCTCTAGGGTTTGGACGATCGTACGAATCCGATCTGCGGCGACGGCGGCGGCGGCGATCAGGGTCCTGGTAGCTCGATCTGTGACGATCGACGGGACTGTCGCTGCGGCTTCGGTCGGAGTATGAATCCGGCGTGTAGCGGCGTCTGTCTCGGTCTTCACGGTGGTCTCGGCGGCGTTTCGGGGAGAAGTGTCTGTGGGAGGACGGCCTGGCCATGACGAAGGGTTTGGAGCAAGGCCGTGCGGTTCTTTTATCTAATTTATTTTCCACCGTGAATAATTCTGCTTGCAAGCCCGCCGCGGACGATTTGCGTCGCGAAGGCTGACGTTGCTTATGCCACATCAGCCGGCAATTAATGGGACAATTTCTTGAAAACGCGTAAGATTTAAGAAATCAGGAAAATGAAAACGAGGTAGATATCGATTTTAAGATGTGATAGTAGTTTTGAAATATAAAAAATATAAAATTAAAAATAATATAATATTATTTTTATTCTTTAAAAATAAATTTTTATTATTTTTAGTTTTCTTTACTCAAAAGTAGTTATTATATTTTAAAAACAAAAACAGAAAACATTCCAAACAAACATATATTAGGACTTGTTTGTGACGCGAGATTCATTCTCATTCCCATATTTGGTAATCCAAAAAGAATAAAATGAATGATTTACACTGGGATTAGATTCTCATATATAGGGTAAAATCCAATCCCCTCACATACTAGGTTTTGAAACATTTCCACGGTCATGGGAATGGACTTTGAATGTTGCCTTTTTCGCTTGTGCCCTTACACAATGCAATATGATGACACCCTCCAGCCCGACTGTTGCCCACCACCACCATTGTAGCGTACTCTCCTCGCCCAATTGCCCTACCCTCCTAGCTCAATCGCCGCTCAGCACCCTCGCTGCAACCAACCCTCCTTGCCCGATCAACTAAGTCAACCCCCTATCCTCCTCGCCCGACCGCCGCCCCACCATCACTACAGCCTAGCCTCCCCACCCAATCGCCGCCAACCACCCTCATTGCAGCCTACCCTCCATGCCCGACCGCTGCCTACCACCAATTACTTGTAGCCTACAATGCCCAATTAATGCGATATTGTTAACAAAGGAGATGGATGATGCAATGTTGGCATTGGAGGAGACTATATTTGTAATTTTCATTCAATTACTTTTATACATGGGATTGCATAACAATCACAAGTGAAATAATGAATTATTCCCATTTCATTTTATTCTCATGTTTATTCCATTACCTCCTATTTTATTCCCGCACACCAAATAAGCCATTAAGTCTATAACCGGGGGAAGTGAGTTAATTAGTATATGTTCGGTACACTCAATTGTGCATTTTGTTTTAAAAATGGTGGGTTTAACGTGAATCTATCCTATTTTAAAAATAATAAAAGTTTAAAACTATGGGTCCTATAATTGATTTCAAAAACTGTTTTTAAGCTTCTGTTTAGTATGTGAGTTTTCATGTACTATTTTAGAAATAGCAGGACTAGTATGGGTCTATACTAAACTGTTTCTAGGCAATGGGCCGACCTTCTTGACTCAAAACTGCTCAAATTCCAACATTGGAGGCATCACAGTCCACCTCGAATATTAAGTCAAAATTGGGTAAGGTAAGCATTGTTGGCTCAGTGAGCCTCTTCTTTAATGCTTTAAAGCTATGTTAAGCCTTATTAGTCCAAGTGAACTTGTCTTGCTTAAGAAGATCCGTGATTGGGGCTACAATAAAACTAAAGTTCTTGATAAATCTTCGATAAAATGATGCCAAGCCATGAAAACTTCGGATATCATGGATAAATTTTGGTTTTGGCCAGTTGACAATTGCCTCAATTTTATTGGAATCCACCTTGATACCATAAGCAGTAATAATTTACCCTAGAAAGGTGACACTTAGGGTAAGGAATAAACATTTGTTGAGGTAGGCATAAAGCTTTTGCTCCGTAAGAACGATAAAAATTTGTTGGAGATGGCTTAGGTGCTTTGATTGATCCTTGCTATAAATCGAAATGTCATTAAAGTAAATAGCAACAAATTTTCCAATGAAGGGCCTGAATATCTGATTCATATAACACATGAAAGTGCTGGGAGCATTTGATAATCCAAATGGCATTACTGTCCATTCGTACAAGCCATCTCAAGTCTTGAAGGCAATTTTCCATTGATCATTGGGGCAAATTCGGATCTGATCATATCAACTCCTCAAGTCAATTTTTGAGAAAATGGTAGCGCCTTGCAACTAATCTAGCATATCTTCCAATCGTTGAATGGGGAAACGGTACTTGATGGTAATCTTGTTGACCGCTCGACTATCGACACACATCTTCCAAGTCCCTTCTTTCTTTGGGACTAATAACACTTGTACCGTACATAGGCTTACATTTTATTGGACAAGTCCCTTGTCGAGTAACTCATTTACTTGTTGTTGAAGCTCTTCGTACTCCTTGGGGTTTATCTGATAAGCTGGTTTGTTGGGGATGATAGATCCTAGGAGGAGATCATTTGCGTGTTGGATGTCCCTCGTTAGGGGTATAATCCATGAAGGATCTCATCTGGGACAATGTCGGAAAATTCTTTAACGAGAGTTTGAATATCCTTTGGATAAGACGGGGGGGGGTCGGGCGGTTATCCACCTCGGTTAATAGCAGAAGACATGCTAGTCCTAATTTTACATAAATTTTTTTTAAAGGTCGAACAAGTGATTAAAATTTGTTCTACACCTTTTTTGTTGGATGATTCCACAGGTTTCAAAGGGGTGAGCTTGACCTTCACACCATCCTTCATGAAGGCATATGTGTTAGCATACCCATCATGGATAGCCTTCCGATTGAATTGCCACCATCAGCCGAGTAATAAATGGCAAGCATCCATGGGTATAACATTGCACCACACTTCATCTTGGTACTTATTGCCAATAGAGAAGGATACTAGACATTGATTAGTTACTTTTACCTCATTTCCCTTATGCAACCACTATAATTTGTACGGGTGGGAATACTCTTTAACTAGACACATGTTCTTGCAGCTTCCTCCATTAATGATAATGTTACACACCTTTCCTTGAGAGGTGTAACGGGTGTGAAAGATGTTATGTTGAAGCCAGTCTTCATCCTAGGATATGTTCATATGAAGGCTACGACGTACAACCAATGACGCACCATAATCAGTAGGGGTGAGTTTTTCCTTAAGCTAAGATAATTTAGGGTTGTCATTCTGTTTCTACTATGCTTCATCTTCTGAGAATTCATGGGGTGTTCCTTTAATAATGATGATGACATGTATGTTGGGACAATCAGAAGCGATGTGTCCAAATCTGTGACACATGAAGCTTTTATGAGAATTAGATGGATGGCCCGAACTAGCTTCTTTTTTAACCTCGACAAGGCCTTTGGCCACGAGTTTTAGGGTTTGAGACTCTCGAGTGGTCTTAAAGTCTCGTAACTTGGACACACTAGGAGTACTCCTCTTAGGAAGTTGTTTTTCTACCTTTAGTATGAGTTGGGTGACGTCATCCAAGGTCCAATATTATTGAAGCTAGAAAACCTTGGATATCTCATAATCTAGTCCTACGAGATAGCGAGCAATGGTTTGCTCATCTCTCTCCCGAATATCGCATTTCATCATTAATTGTTCGAACTTTATGGTCACCATGGCATGGTGTATTCTTTTACCGTTGAAGATATTTGCTGCAGGTTATGCAGTTTGATATAATTATCATGGTAGTACTTGTCAGGCAAATTTTTTGGGTTAATTCTCAATGTATCTTCTCCTAAGTTTTGATTTTGGTATGACATTCTCTTTCACGTCATCGCTTTGTCAATTTTAGGGTGACGAGCTTCACACGTTTATCATCGAGAATGTCCTTGAGTTTGAATACACGCTCCACCGTGTGCTACCATTCAATAAAATCATCAGGTTGAAGACATCCTTGAAAGTTTGGGATGTCAACCTTAATGTCGAAATTGAAAGATCTTGGGGCAACATTGTCCTAGGGCTGTGGGTGATGACGAACGCGTCTAAGTGATGAAGAGCTCTCATTGCTCTTTAGGCGATGAAAGGGATTTAGTATCATATGAGGGGGGGGGGGGGGGGGGCACTTGAGAACCCTAAAAAATTACAAAGTGTTCTTGAAGTTTTTGAATGTATTGATGCATTTCATCTCGATGTCATGAATGTCTCATTAGTGAGCAAGATTTTGTCTTCCTGGAGACATTTTTTTTAAAGGAATGTACAGACAGAATTTGGTTGGCATGCGTAGAATCTTTTGGCTTTGATACCAAATGGAACGAGAATTGGGAAGGCTAAGCTTCAATTATGGTGAGGTTAAAACCCCACTACGAAGATAAGATAATTGTCGGGATCACCACTCAGACGTGCAAGGTCTAAGATACATGATAAAGGCAAATTTATACAAAATTCCAACCCATATAATCATTCAAATGTTGCTAATTCAAGTTTTTTTTCTCCCAACACATTGGAAACCCTCATATATAGGCTCTGAAATACAAAGACTACAAAGAACCTGGACAAAGGAGCCTACAAATTGAAGGAAATGCCATATTTAGTTTTTTTTTTGAATTTGAAACAATACCCTTAATTTGAATTAGGCAAGTAACACGACAATTGCAGTGCTACTGTAACTATATAAATCAAGTAATATAGTGTAGTAAAATACCCTTAAATTATCATCCCATAGAGAATAGTTTTAAACTAGGAAAATAAGCACTGAAACAAAACTTAAACCTATTTATCTATAAAGATCAAAGTTTAGGGAATTTTATAATTGAATTAAACTCTAATTAATCTTAACAAAATCTCAAGCAAGATTTAAGACGGAAAAATTCAAATAAAAGAATTCTAGGGGTTTGATTTCACTACTTTTTCACATGTTAGGTTCTCAACCAAGTTGTTGCTATTATGATTTTAATTTTAATGGTTATCACTTATCCTGTACCATTTGATCCATGTGAAGAGGATTAAAACTTATCTCAAAGTCATTTGGTCCGTGTGAATTAAGATTTACTAATAAAGTGATATCGACTAATCAAGATCAATACAAGTTTGGTCCACTTTGTAAAGTCACAATTTAAAATACTAGAATCCTCTTCAGAATAAGGCTAATATAAAATTGATTCATACATAAAATCAACACATTCTAAGCATGGTATTTTAATCAAAATCAAAATTCAAGAAACTCACAACTCATTATCAAACCATAACATGCTTAAAGAGGGGCTACATCTCTCCCCCAAAAAGGAGAGTTTAGTCAGTCATGATAAAATATAAAATTACATAAACCATGTCCAACATACTAGATGGAAATAAGAAGAAACAAATCTCCTAGCTCCACCGTCTTCTTCAAATCACCAGCCATTTCTTCAATTCTGCGCTAGGGTTTTCTCTCTTGGTTCTCCAACCATCTACCTCCAGTATAACTTTATATCCCTTCATGCAATTAACCTAATACAGTTATATCAAATCACCTTTTCTAACCTTGATTAAAAATTACAAGTTCGTACTTAAACTAAACAATGTCGTTTTGGAGCAGAATAGGAGTGCACATGTTCATGAATTTGTCAATGATAACCACTTATTTTCTGACACTTTCAAGAACACAAATTGTTTAAAATATTATTTCCTACAATCTCCCTTGAGCACGTGTCAGGAAATACACCAGCAATGGACACGTGCATGCGTTTTTGGCACACATGCGAGAACAAAAGTTGCTTGCAATATCATTGGCTTCATTTATTATCATGCATGTATCCGTGAACGTGACAAGGTTGGACATGTGCATAATCTTCTATGGGACGTGCATGCCGAAAGTGCTTCACACTTGTTTCTTGACTTCTTTGGTTACCATACTCATCCTTGCTTTGAATTGCTTACCTTTTTTTTTCTAGAAAAAGTTATAAAACAATGCAAAACACACAAAACTACACATGCACAATATATCCTAAAACTATACCAAAAACACACACTCAAGTATAAAAAGAGATACGAAATGGGAAATAATACATATATAAATATAATACATAAATTACACATGTTAGTAGGGGGAGCGTAGGAGGTCTGTTGGCCTGACACCCCTAGTGCATTCATGATCTATGAATACCATAATTCTAATAAGTTTCATAAATTCAATAACATATTGACAACAAATAAATTTAAGAGGTGTATTTGCACCAAAAAAAAAAATCAAAAGGTTCTGGAATACAATCATCTTCCCATCTTTTACTTTACATTTTAGTGCACAAGGACCTAATGTACAAACACAAAAAGCATAGTTTACCACAAGATAGAGTTACAACAACAGTGAAGAGACACAATAATAGCGATGGGATTGTCGGCACCAGTGGATCTGGTTTTTTGTGTGTAGTCACTGGTGATTTCACGCTTTGACAAGTCGAGGGAGGTGAGTGATGTGGCAACCTGTAAATACTTTGTATCGTATCTATCATATCATGTGTCTTAATTTTTTTTTTATCAAAATGATGCAGTGTTGGACAATTTTTTTAAAATCAAAACAATATCATTTTTTATGTCAGAGTGTCCTATCGTATCAGAATGTAAGCTATGGTGCAGGCTATGAAATCATAGTCGACCACCCACCCGAGCTGCGCCTAACGCCAATAGGATGGCCACCCACCACAAGTTGTGCCTAACACTAGGTTCACACTGATAGTAGTATCTCAGACTGTGGCCACTCAAGACTAATCTCTGGTGGATCCCTATACACTTGCTAGGACTCGTCCGTCCAATATAGGCTATATATTTATATATAAAAATATACGTGAATCATCTCATATGTGTAAAGATCGATGTCATATATTTTTGTAATCAACAATAGGGATTAGTTAAATCTAGAACAAAAATTAAAAATTTTAGAAAATGGCACCAGCGCAGAAGATTTTTTTTAGAAATACCTTTTGTAATTATTAAGTGTGTTCGCTCAATTAAATGATGCAATAAAATATATTAAAACTTGTAAATCAATAAATACATCTTATTGTCAGACACATAATCATCAAATAATAAGTAACTAAAATAACCTTTTTTTTCTATTGGTAAAGTTCCCACTGCACTCTATTATCAAAATAGAGTAAACCTTATTATTTATTTATTAGACTTTAGTTCATTATCATTCATTCCATTGTGAAAGATACGAGATTTATGATTATGAGTTTGTGATGTTATGATCCATAAATCTCGTATCTTTTCTCATTTGAAATTATAAATACTGTTGGACCCCATTTTATCCGGGTTGGACATACACATTTATTTTATACTTTAAAATTCTTTTTCTATTTGTTATTCAATTTGTACAGATAAATAAAGAGACGTGACCATCAATTCGAAAGGTGCATTTTTATAGATTCTCTAAAAAGGCTTTCAAACGCTAAAAATTTAGTCTCGGGTGATAGAGAATCAAATTTGAGGATCGACGCTTCCGACCACACTCAAATCTAAGGCCAAACGAAAAAGTTATAGTCAAAATGACGTGACTTAAAGAATAAATGTCTGCCCACATCAAGCCGCGCTGGACCACCATGCCAGGCCACCACCCCACACCCGGCCACATCGCTAGAGGGCCACCGCGATCGACCATGCTTGTTGCCTACACCACGACCATGCCGATCCGAGCCGAACCGCCCCACCCGAGCTGCGTCGGACCACCATGCTGAGCATCCCCCTTACCGCTCCAATTCAAACTAAAACCCTACAATTCCTCCTCCATATAAACCGCCATGGATCAACCGATTGGGCGGGAGCTCTCTCTCTCATGAAAATAAAAAACAACCCACTAAAATCTTTCACCCTCCTCCACTGAGTCCACAATGAGAGCCTCGCTCCCCTTGACTGGAAATCACGCCATCGGCCACCGTGGAGTACAACCTGCCCTCATCCTCGAATCCAAACCCAACATCATCTTGTTGGTTTATTGCTACTGTCGACACAACCAGTTTCCGCCCTAACCTGATAGCCATAAGCACAACCCCTTTTCTTCCCCTCCTTGTTTGGCTACAGCTTAGAGGACTACTTGAGGAGGCGGACTTATGCGTGTGGAGATGACGACTAAAGAACATGGTCTTGACTGACGCCCGAAGAGACCGAACAATAACAAGCGCGAGGAGCCCGGTGATCGATCATCCTTCAAGGAAGATAGAAGTGTGCACCCAGTTTATCAACAAGCAGAAAAGATTTGCACTGAAGAGGAATTTTTTTCTTTTGTGGTTGGTGTCTCTTTAATTTGTTTCGTTCTTGCTTGGCTCATTCTTTAGTCACATTTCTTGAATTCTATGTTCATGATGTTGCTTGTTGTTGTTGGTTGGAGAGAGATACATATTTCAATTTTGGCTTCATCGTTGAAGAAAAGCCTGGTCTTTCCCTTTGAGTTTTGCAGTTGGGTGATGTTTGTTCACGCTCCTTGTTTGTTTGTTTTTATTTGAAAAGAGAAATAGAAATGTAGGCTTTACCCTCTTGTTTCACGTTTAAAAAAAATTGATTTGTTGATTCCATGATTTCCATGTCTGCGTGTACTTCCATGATTTCCATGTTTGTGTGTAGTCACTATTGAGGCTGTACCTTTGTTGCTTTCATTCTAAATTTTGTTTAGGTAATGTGAATATTTTTTAGAGCGAATGAGCACATGTTTTAAAAAAACAAAATAAAACAAAACCATAACAAAAAAATCATTAGATGGTTTTCAAAGAAGGGAAATAAAACATTAGTCTATACATGTTTGCTTCTGGATTTTAGTCATGTTTGGTTTGATCACGGTTTTCATGGCAGCCAGGGCGCATTGTTTTCCTTGGGTGATCGGTTTGGTTTTGTCATTTGTTGTGTTTTTCCTTTCTGCTTTTGTCCCTTGTGTGGTCGGGCATTGTTTTATTTTTATTAGACTCAGTTTTTTTCCATCTTCCTCTTTTTCTCTACGCATTCTTGTTTTCATCATTGTTTGGTACTGATTTGGTGTCAACATGTCGGATGAGTAGTTGTCTTTCTCTAAGCATTCTGCTCATTGGTTTCGTGGTGTGACTGGTACTTATCTTTCTGTTTGTGTTTGTTATTTTTATGTTTTGTCTTTTATTTATTCCAACCATCCTTACACAAAAAGGGAAATGTCCCGGTCTATTTTCTTTTCATCTTCTTTCCTCTCATTCTAGATTTTGTTCATCCACACTGACACGCTCTCATTGGGTAGCATGGATGTTGTACACGATTTGCTTGGTTCTTTTGTTTATTTATTTTATTTGTGTAAGGGAGGGCACTTGTTGTGTAGTGTAGTAATGTGGCTTATTATCTCCAGTTTTTATGTTTGTTTCACACTATTTTACTTTTGGCAAAATGTTAGTATGGCTGTTAAGATTTTATATGGACTCTTAGTCTAATCTTGTTGTAATTTGTAAAAAAAGGAGAAAAAATTGAGGGAAAAAAGAAAAGAAAAGAGAGAGAGAGGGAGAGGTCTTTCATTTTTGTGGATGTCACTTTCCACACAACCACTCTTTATTTGTGTTTTGTTTTTGAAATTGCTTTAAAAAAATTCTTCTAAAATACAAAAACAACAAAAACAACAAAACAAAACAAATTTTTTCGTAAGTCATTCCCCTAAAAAAACACAAAAAACAAACATACAAACAAAAAAATGCTTTCTAAAAAATGTTCTCTCTTATTTGTTTGTCTTGATTGTTCCTTTTGTAGACTTTAAACTTTTTAGGCAAAAAAAATACGTACGATCTTTTTCAAGTAAAATGATTTTAATTTCTTAAAAAATAGCAATTAAATCAAACACGGATCTCTTACATCATAAATGTTTTCAAAGCAAGACAAAAAAACAAAAAAGAAGCAAAATAGAACAAAATGTTTTCTTTAAAAAAAGGAAAAATTAAAGAGGACTTTTTAAAAGGCAAAAATGTTTTCTTTATTTATCTTTTAGTTCATTCTTTAAAAATATTTTTAGCTCATTCTTTTAAAAGTTTTGATTTTTAGACGAATTTTATCCTTGAAGATTGTTAGGATTTTTCTTCGTTGATTTTTTTTAAATGTAGGACTTAGAAACAAAATGATTCAAACTTTAGTATCCCGTTAGTTTCTTAAATAAATTAGATTTAATTTCCAACTTCAATAAAAAAATTAGAAAAGAAAATGTAAAGATCTAACCGTTGGGATTTCTTTTAGATGTTTAGAGCAAATTGAATTTAATTTCACTTTAACAAATAATTTAGAGTATAAATTTAGGTTATAGAAAATTCAACAGTCCTTTAAATTAGTTTAAGCAAACGGTTAACACAAGTTAGAAACTTTCAACCCTTAAGATAGATACCGAAAAGGCGTTATGAGAGTATTAATCCTTTTCCACATATAATCAATTCTTGAGCTCATATCTTGCAATGTAGACTATTTTTTTAGGTGACCAACTGCACCCAAAAAACAGTTAGTGATGACTCCGTATTTTTTTTTCATCACCATTCGAGTGAAGAGTGGGAGAATCGCATCCCCGAAAGTAGGTTTTCCTCTAGGCAAAATCCGGTGATAACAAATTCTTAGTGAATAAAATAATATACTTTTGATTATAATTATTTTATATTTTAATCATTAATTTTTTTTAATGTATGTCGTTTAATTATATGCCAATAAATGGCGATTGACACTCGCTCAAGCCGCCATACCTGTCGGTTAATACCCGTCAAAAATTTAACAAATCCGTTGATTATTGAGGTTGATGGGTCGATTGAAAGGTGAAAGAATTAGTCACTTGTAAATGACGGGTCGATTAATTATTTAGCCTTTCACCCGACCCTACCCGATCCATGCACACCCCTTGTTCCCACCACGCAAGACACATCTCAACGCACCTGTCACACCCCCAAATCCCGAAAGGACCGGACTAAGAGTGTGACTTCCCCATGCTCACACCCGAAGGGTCAAGGGGTTGGTGACTAACACTGATATGGACTACACAACGGGTGCTGTCCAAGATCTACATGTACAATCATACATCAGGGGTATTCCTGTACATTCCCACATGCTATGAAGCTAAGGAGAAATAATTTATTAATAACAAAGCCATGTCATAAATCTAATACAACTTTCACGGACCCTTGTCCAGATATTCAAATACTAAATCAATTATGTTATACAAAATGAGAAATAAATAACAACTAACTTTGAACCAGCCTCTAGCGATTTGGGTCGGTACTTGAAACATGTCAACAGAGTAGGAGTGAGCACAAATGCCCAGTAGGTGGTCTCCATCTCCTCACCATCCTATAACATGAAATCCTAAGACTACATGATCGGTGTATACTTGTGCCAGTGTAGTGTCCAATTCTATCACAGTAAGCTTACTTTAAATCACAAATTATAACATCACATACATTATAATTCATTCAATAAGGGTTCACACTGAATAATCTAATCATCGACGAAATCCCTGCAACCAACTCCTGGGATTCCAGTCACTATCAGACAGCCATATGTGCGACCTACGGTGTCCCTAATGACAACCTGCCACATATGGGACCTGGGTTAACCAGCCACTTAGGGGACCTGCGGCCTCTTGCCAGCCCTAAGTGGGACCCACGGTTAACCCAACCAACTCCACCACCTTCGTACATAAATCAACAAATAGAAATTTCCCAATAATCAATGTTCAACATCATAACATTATAAAATATTCAAACGTAACTACAGCCCGGTGCCCATTAACAATCAGACGTAAAAAGTCATAAGATACAAGGACTTTCTAAATAGAAGAAGATATGCAGACCAACACTTATTCACCGGTGCACAAAATCGAACATGAGTGCTATCAAATAATTACAACAAACACCTATTATTATCTTTGTCTCATGAGCATAATAACGAAGGATTTAGAGACACCTACCTAGATTCAAACTGGAGAGATGAAGAACACGACGGCTTCAAACACAGTGTTTCTCCCTTGCCAAGCTCTGCGCACGCACAACTGACCTAGGGTTTCTAACCTAGGCTCTCCTTTTATACTTATCAATATATCTTATTTGATTTAATACTAAGAATAATAATAATGATAATAATTTAATTAATAATAATAATAATAATAATAATAATAATAATAACAACAACAACATTTAAAATAATAATACTAATAATAAAATTAGGATTATTAATTATAATTATAATAATAACAGTAATAATATTAATTATTATAACAATAATAACTCGAAATACCTAAATAATTTTATTAGTAATTTAACATTATAATTATAATGACCTTAAATATTAAAATGATCATATTGGTAATATTATTATTATAATAACAAAACATATTAAAATAATTATTTTAATAATCATAATCATATTTAATAATAAACTCAAAATACTAAAATGTCCTCGCGAAACCTCAGGCTCCAAACTAAACCCACTTACAACCAAAACGCTCACGTCAATAATTACATCACCTTTTAAATATTATCATCCTCAATAATAAATCAACTTACAATGTCACTCAAATACGAGTTCTTACAGCACCAAATGTAAGCACTAAGTAAATCTAGTATAAATAAAGATAAAAATAAAAAACAGGCTATATGTTGTTTAGGTTTGACTCATAATTTGGAATGATGATCCTCGATCAATACATTCTTCGGAGACATGTATGGGGCTAGTCATTTTATTATAGTCCACAAATGAGGTCATTGTGTTTTAATTTGAGGCTAGTCATATTTTATTACAGTTTGGTTTAGGGGTGAAACCGATTTGATTTGAGTAGGTTTAAGTCATTTTTCGAACAAATCTGATATTGTTTTGTTTGAACAAAATCAAATCAAATCAAACTTGTTGCTTGGACCAAATTAAATCGGATCGAACTGATTCGGTTTGGATCGGTTTAGTTTCAATCGGTAGTTTGAAAGATTGTTAGTTTGGATCGGTTTGAGTTTGTTTGGTTCATCAATTTTTAAGTTCTTGAAAGTTGAAATGATATAAAACAAAAAAAAAATAGTGTGTAAACATATCAATACTAATATATATTAAATTTATAATTATAAGTCTCAAAATTGGATAATATAATTTACAAACACAACACATCAAGTATTAGGAAATAATCTTAAATAAAAAGTCTTAAAACATAAATAAAAATGGAAAATAAGTAAATGACAATATTATTCGGTTTGGTTTAAATCGCGGTTTTCAAATCCCATATCAAATCAAACCGATATATTATTTGGTTTGAAACCAAACCAAACTGATTTTGTTCGGTTTCGATAGTTTGATAAATTGGCAATTTTGACAGATCAATTTGGACCGATTTCAATGATTTAAAGTTATACCCTTTGATTTGTTGAAAATTGCAAAGATGGCTGAAGGAGATGGTGATTAGAGGTTTTTGGAGAATTTGTATTCATTGTCATTGTATCCCATTCGAGAACATTCTTGAACCATTTATGTTGTTGTTTTAGTCTTGCTAATTTATCGTGTCCCAAAACAGGCACTTGGAGTAATCCATCCTAATATGAGTCTTGCCTAGAGGAGAAAGGTGAAGAGGGGCGCTTGGAGAAAGAAAATGAATATTTTATACTTCAATCATGTCTTCAACAAAAACTTCACAATATATTTGGCTTTGTTGATGTCTCTTGGAAGGATAAGGACCAGAGGATGAGGAGAGCACACAACCTTTAAGAGTGTTTGATTAGATGATATTATTTTTGAAAATATGATTATTTTAAAAAACAGTAATTTCGGTCAATTTAAAAATATTTATGAGTGATATAAATCATTTAAGTTCATAATTTTTAAAAATAATTAAAAAAACCAAATAAGGCCTTCTATTCATTCTTCCAAGCATACAGTATCAATGAGAAGGTAGGACCCTGCACTGGGTCCTCCTCTCTAGCATTTTGCAAAAAAGACCAAGAAAAAATAGGGGGATCATAGATGGAGTGGTTAGCCACTAACTTCTCAGATGGGAGGCAAGTTTGGAACATGAAAATTGCACGGCCCACGGCATTACCAAACAGCCAACTATGCACATCCCAGAACACTTCCACAAGAAGCCCATCCACAAAAATGGTCTGGTTGCCCCGGAACTTCCACCGCAACCGCGTTACCTTCATCACTGCCTTATTGTCAACGTAGATCACAAGGCAAGAGTCACTGCCGCCGAGGCCGATTGTGTCACATTCGATCGCGATGTCATGCACCAGCCCCTTATCGCGGAACTGTGCCTTGGCACCATAAAACCTCTTCCCCAAAACGTGCTCCCTCTTGGAGATGAAGACTGCGTTGGAAGAAGGAACAGGAGTGGTGCTGCTGTTGATCTTGTTGTACGCCTCCCTTCTCAAATCTCCAAGGAGTAGAAGCATTTCGTGGTTGAACACTACCGCCACATAATATTGTTCCAGTGGCTCTGGGGAGGAGCCAAATTTGGCAATAGATAAGTCCCAGTGTACGTCAATCGAGCAGGAACCCACTTCTATATTCTTGCACCCTCTTCTCTTGGAGAACAGCCAGGGCTTTATATCAACCTTACAAAGGGATTGACTTGTGGAATCATGAATCCCAACTCCAAGGCTTTGGCCCATCAAATTTTTGGTCCAGGTAATAGTGATCCAGCTAGAACGACCCTGCAGTCTACACTGGTATACGCATGTGACCAGATTTTGGGCACTTCTATTAGTAGCAGTAGATGAAAATGAATCAGCAACTTGAACCCCATTTTCACCAGAACAAGAGGGAAAAGCTCTCATGATGACGTGAAGAAAACAATCCAACAAAATGGGAACACTGTTTAAAAATTATAGGAGTTGAAGGTACCCTCTTCCTCCTTCAATTGAAGATGAATCCACAAGCCATTTTGCTAATGCCTTCAAACCCAGCTTCTGAATCCTTCAATTGTTCTCGATCTGCTTCGTTGAGCCTCGTACGATCTCATGCACAATGAAATCATCATGGCCCAACACAGTGTTTGCGAAAAGTAATTAAAACTAAGATGATTTAGAAGGCTTCCCAAAACGAATCTCTGCAGAAATCATCATCAAAGAGCCCGACATTAATGGTTTAGGAATTGGGGAATGCCTAGACTCTGAACTCTGAAGAGATGAGCTCAGTAGACAGGGCCTTTATACAAACTTGCACGGTAAAAGCGAAAGGCGTTTGCTCTAAGATAACAAAACCACGCATGAAAAGGAGTAGAGACGGCACAGTAAGAGCCCAATATAGACCAAACAAATTTCTCAAACTTGATTGATTCACATGGGGGGAAACGGAAATGCCTTGCGTTTACTTGGGATTTTTTTTTGTAACCACTCGCAAGAGGAAGAAAGAAAGTTATATATATAAAATGCGGTTTAGAAATTTTAATTATTCGCAATAATTATGTTGTCTTTTTTATTTGTCAGTATCACATTGTATGTAACTGATAATTATTTGATTATTTTTTTTCGCAAACGCACTTGTTCTAAACTTTTTTTACACGATTCATGAGTGCTGACAAAAGATGTAATCAGAATGTCCAGGAAATAATGGAAAACATAACATGTAATTACCATTAATTGGCTTGCGTTAGAAGTCAATAAATTACCATTATTAGCTTTAACATTTGGTAGGGGAAAAAAAGGTGGTACAAATATTTATAATAAAGAGGTTAAAAAAACAGCAAAATTCTATTTGCGCTACTTTCTTTTAAGTATTAATTTCAATTCCACGGTCCCTGTACTATCTGCCCAACTAATTATCCAAAAAAAGTTCTATTACGTGCAAGTAAAAACACACTCAATCCAACACAAAATACCTTCACGAATCAAGTAGATTTAGTGTATGTGTATGTGTATATATATATATATATATATATATATATATATATATATATATATATATATATATATATCGCGTGCCCCATCTCTACCGACCAAAAAGAAAAAGGTGGGGAGAAATACAAAAGTCAAATAAAGTGGGTAACAAAATTGGTTGGGTGAATCATAAGAGAAGAAGCAAAAAGGCATACAAGGACTTCAAAGCCTGCACCACGCCTTACTCGTATAAGAGCATTTTAAATTCTCAGAGCATTTTTTATTTTATTAAGCTAAAATAAGTAGTCAAAAATTATTTTTTACAGTATCATTTAATAGTATTTTAATGCTATATAATTTATATTTTTATTTTTTTTCCTTAATTACCTGAAGACGTACACCTCCATCGTCATATTTTTTAAATTTACAACTTTATCGCCATTCCCTAAATTTTTGTTGCCCCTCCGCATTTAAAGTCCACTGCACCTTTGTTGGTGGGTTTATTTTCTTCATAGAACAGAGATCAATCATAGAGAATCAAGTTTTGACCGTGGTGAAAGTGGTAGAGGAATAGCTAGATGAGGAGATCGCTACCTTGGACTGCCTACACGTCGGCGATATTGAAGTCATCAGGGAGCACATGTTCACCAAATGAAGAAAATGGCGTAGAAGCACAACTGGTCTGTGCACAAGATCTGTATAACTCCACGTCTACTTCCAACAAATCTGTGCACAAAAAGATCTGGGAAGGAGAGGGGCGTGGGGAGGGGGCGCAGTGGGAGGCGCTAGGCAGTCAGGGAGGGGAGGGGTGTGGGGAGGACTGGGGGGCAACATGACATTAATTAGGGGGGGGGGGGGGGGGGGAGCGTGACAGGGGAGGGAGGGAGGCAGCGCGATGGGGGGAGGGCGAGAGGTTGGGGGCGGCACGGCAGGGGATGGGGTTGTGGACGTTTGGCTGTACGCCTCAAGCGGCTGGGGTAGACATGAAATTTGATAATACTTGATGACATGACATCTTTAGCTAAAACAAAAGCAAAAGTAAAATTTTATTTTATTTATTGTTTTAGCTGTGCATTTAACTAATACATTGGAGATGGCCTTAGCAACTCTAGCAAACATTTATTAGCTAAAATAATTTTAGTTGACTTAAATTATATTTAGCTAATAACATCTCCATCAATATAATCATGTTTGTCACGCTCCAAAATTCCAGGGAATTCGGAACCAGGAACATGACTTCCCCTTGCCCGCACCCGAAAGGTCAAGGGGTTGGTGACTAGCACCAATAAAGACTACACCGCAGGTGCTGTCTCAAATATGCAATCCTGTACAACCATACATCAAGGGTAATCCTGTACTTTTTTATACATCATCATGCATACACTAAGTCAAACAGTCATACAGACATCACATCACAAACAATATGCAAATACAACTGTCCACGGACCCATATCCGGGATAATACAATATACAATACAGAATACAATACTGTATCATACATCGAAGTAATGGGCACGTCCTCCTGGAAGAAAGTCCTCCACTAGTCTCGGGTCACACCTGAAAAAGATAAATAACAAGTAGGGGTGAGCGACAAGCTCAGTAGGTGACCCCAACACTCCACATCATGCAGACATACAAGTCTATATTACATGCTCTGTGTACTCGTGCACTGTGTAGTGTGCACAATCATCAGGACTCAGTGTCACGGGGTCAGCCTTTATAGCAGCTTAACCCGTGCGGCACCTAGTTCCCACCCGTACGAAGGAACGCTAGGTCAGCCTAACTCGTCGCATTTGGATCGGAACCCATCGATCCGTTGTAAAGCATTTGTGTAGGGAAGCGCTTAGCGGAAGATCGATTTAAACGAAGGCAACAAACGATTGTATTGATTGCTTGAAAGCTTTACAACATCACTCCCCTACATATAGATGTTAACACTTTTTTGGCTATGTCGCCAGGAGACATCATATATGATCGAAATCTAAAATCTCTACAACTTACTCTATAAGCTAAGTACAACACTTTACAAAGGGAAAATAGCCTAAGTATGCTAGGATAAGCCTCGGTCCGTGACATTCTCCCCCACCAGATTTCGCAGCGTCCTCGTTGCGTCTTCAGCTTCCTCGAACTCGTCGAACTGCTGGATGTAGCGTTCGGTTTCTTCCCGGTACTCTTCAATCTCTTTGGAGAATTGCCTCAGATCTTCTTCCTTCTCCCAGCTTGCCTCTTCAACTGGCCTGTTCATCCATTGGACGTAGTACTCCACCCGGCTTGGATCTACGCCCCTTCTTGGCACGACTCTACGAGAGTGGATTTTCTCTATCTCTTTATCGTAGGTCTTGCCCGTTGATGCTGTTGGTGTCCGCACCGCCCGTTGTCCGCTCGTATCCTCCAAGTCTTCGTGGTAAGGCTTGAGCAAACTAACGTGGAACACCGGATGCCTTTGTAAGCTAGTCGGGAGGTCCAGTTTGTATGAGACCTTCCCAACTCTCTTAAGTACTTTGAAAGGCCCCTCATATCGGCGCACCAAACCCTTATGCAATTGTCTGAGTGCTTTGGTTTGACGCGGAAGGAGTTTGAGCATCACCATGTCTCCTTCCTGAAATTCCAAGGGCCTCCTTTGTTGATCCGCCCACTTCTTCATCTTCTTCGCCGCCTTGTGCAAGTATGCCCTGGCCAGATCCGTCTATTCATGCCATCCTTTTGCAAACTTGAAAGCCGCGGGGCTCTTTCCAGTGTACCCCCGAGTGATGGAAGTGGGCGTCAATGGTTCTTGCCCCGATTGCGAGTTCGAACGGGCTCTCGTTCGTGGACTTGCTCTTCTGCAAGTTATATGAGAATTGGGCTATGTCCAGTAACTTGGCCCAATCTCTTTGATTGGCACTCACATAGTGCCTCAGGTACAGCTCCAGTAAGCCATTGACACGTTCTGTTTGGCCGTCTGGAAACTTGTTGAAAAGTTTAAGTCCGAACCCATTATCCGGAACAGCTCGGTCCAAAACCGCCCAGTGAATCGAGAGTCCCGATCGCTCACGATTGTCTTTGGAATGCCCCAGTACTTCACCACGTACTTGAAGAATAGTCGGGCCGTGTCGTCTGCTGTGCAGTCCTTCGGAGCTGGAATGAAAACTCCATACTTAGAGAATCGGTCGACCACCACAATGATCGTACCGCATCCTTCGGATCTTGGGAGACAAACAATGAAGTCCATCGAAACACTTTCCCAAGGTCTTTCCGGAGTAGGCAAAGGTTCTAACAGTCCCGCCGATTGCCGATTCTCTATCTTGTCTTGTTGGCACACAAGACAAGTCCTCACATACACTTGAACGTCCTCGTAAAGTTGAGGCCAGTAATAGCTCCGTTCGACTAACGCCAAGGTACGATCGACTCCGGGATGGCCAGCCCACCGCGAGTCGTGACATTCTTTGAGGATGTCTCTCCTCAAACTTCCCCATTTAGGAACGTATACCCGTTCCCCTCGAGTATGGAGCAAGTCGTCCCTTAGCCAAAATCGCCGCGTCTTCCCAGCTTTGACGCATTCCACCAGGGACTTGGCTAATGGATCGTGCTCCATTCCTTCCTTCGGCTTGTTTACCAGGGGGGAATTGTGGTTGGCTAATGGGCTGCGAGTTCCGCCTTTCGACTTAGTGCATCGGCCACCACATTATTTGTGCCCGGTTTGTACTCGAGCACAAAGTCGAATTCTGCTAGGAGTCCTTGCCACCGTGCTTGCTTCGGAGTTAAGTTCCTTTGAGTAAGAAAATAACTCGTAGCAATGTTGTCCGTCTTCACCACGAACTTGGACCCTAGCAAGTAATGCCTCCACACCCGAAGGCAATGCATAACTGCCGTCATCTCCTTTTCATGCACTGCGTACCTCCGTTCGGTGCCATTGAGTTTACGGCTTTCGTATGCTACAGGATGCCCCTCCTGCATTAGAACTCCACCGATGGCAAAGTCTGAAGCATCCGTGTGAACTTCATAAGGTTTTGTATGGTCTGGCAGTGCCATCACCGGTCCGTTTGTCACGGCTTGCTTCAACTTCTCGAATGCCTCTCGGCAAGCATCATCCCACACCCAAGTCTTGTTCTTCTTTAATAGTTTCGTCAAGGGTGCGGCAATATGGGAATAGCCGCGGATGAATCTTCTATAGTAGTTAACCAAGCCAAGGAAGGAACGCATTTCAGGGACTTTCTTGGGCGTCTCCCATTCCTTGATGGCTAACACTTTCTTGTTATCCATCTTTAGTTTGCCGCTGCCAATAATGTGACCCAAGAAGGGCACCTCCTTCTTCGCAAAGTCACATTTCTCATTCTTTACAAAAAGTTGGTTCTCCCTTAAGATTTGGAAAACCCGCCGTAAGTGTGCCTTGTGCTCCTCCAAGGTTTTGCTGTAGATGACAATGTCATCAAGGTACACCACGACGAATCTATCCAAGTATGGTTGGAAGATCCAGTTCATCAACGTACAGAATGTGGCAGGGGCGTTTGTGAGGCCAAAGGGCATCACCAAGAACTCGTAAGAGCCATATCTTGTGACGCACGCTGTCTTTGCCTCATCACCTTCGGCTATCCGCACTTGCCAATATCCCGACCGCAAGTCTAGCTTTGAGAACCATCTCGCAGCACCAAGTTGATCAAACAGGTCGGATATTAGTGGGATGGGGTAGCTGTTTTTCACCGTTATCTTGTTTAGCGCCCTATAGTCAATGCATAGCCGCATCGACCCATCGTGCTTCTTTTGGAACAACACCGATGCTCCAAATGGCGCTTTGGATGGCCGAATGAATCCGGCATCCAACAAGTCTTTCAGTTGTTTCCGAAGTTCCTCTAACTCCGGTGGTGCCATCCGATAGGGCACCGCAGCAAGAGGCCTTGCACCGGCCTCTAGCTCGATCTTGTGGTCCACCTCCCGCTTCGGCGGAAGTTGTTTGGGGAGTTCGGGTGGCATAACATCCCCAAACTCTTCAAGGACCGTCTTCACTTCCGTTGGGGGCTCCTCCCCAACACTTTGGCATTCTTCCTTCACCATGGCAATGAAGGTTGGCTCCTGTCGCCTAACTCCTTTGGACAGTTGGAGCGCCGAAAGAGACTTCGCCTTGAGCTCTTCCTCCCGCATTACCTTCACCATGCACGTTTTCCCCTCGTCCATGATGCACATTGTGTTGGTGCTAGGAATTGGAATTGCCCGCACCTGGTCAACGAACTCCATCCCCAACACCATGGGATAGTCGTCCATCGACACCACGGAGAGATTCACCTTGCCTCTCCACTCGCCAATACTTAGCTCGACGCCTCGAGCCACGCCATGGATTGGACCGGCACCGGAGTTCACCGCCTTCGACCGCCCCCTTCTCTTCTTTGTAGACTATCCCCGCCTACGAGCTTCTTCGACTTTGATGAAGTTGTTGGTCGCACCCGTGTCCACCAAGGCCTTAGTTTCAAGGTTGTTGGCCTTAGCGAGCACGTACATGCGGCCCTTTTGTCGTCCGGATGGTGGCACCTCCACCTTCGCCTTGATTGCATTGAGGAGTTGCAAGGAACCAGGTCGTGGATCCCTCGCATTCCTCTCTTCGTCTTCGTTGATCATCGCAGAGAGCTTGGAGCGCTTCGGGCACTCGAACGCCTTGTGAGGGCCTTCACAAAGGAAACAGGAGATCCTTGGCTTCTCCCCGTCCTTGGAACCATTCGCGAAGTGTTTTGGGCGAAAGTCCTTAGACGGTTGGAAGGGTCTCCCTTTTCCTTCACTCCGGTTGTCTCCCCCCACGTTTCTCCTTGTGGAACCTGTTCGCCTTGGAAGTCGATGAAGAACTGGTGGTTTTCTCCGGCTTCTTGTATTCGATGAGTGATTCGGCCACCGCCATGGCCGACGCCAGGTCCTGCACATTCCTCCGCTGCAACTCCAGCTTCGCCCATTGTTGCAATCCGTCCATGAAGGAAAATAATGAATCCTTCGCAGACATATCCGGGATCTCCAATATTAGCTCGGAAAATTCACGGACGTACTCCCGCACCGTGCCTTTGTGGGTAAGGCGCCGAAGTTTCGCCCGGGACTCGTCTTCTGCGTTTTGGGGATAGAACTGGGCCTTGATCTCCTGCTTGAAATCTGCCCAATTGTCGATAATGCATAGGCCGCACTCCTTGTCGGCATATCGTCACCTCCACCACACCATAGCCGAATCGACTAAGTATAGTGGAGCGGTCTTCACCTTCTTTGCCTCGTCGATGATGTTCAAGGCATCGAAGATCTTGCTCCATGGTCCAGAGGAAGTTGTCTAACTCCCTCGCATTCCTTGACCCAAGATAGGTCTTAGGCTTTGGCACGTCGATTTTGGAGCCGGAATGGCCGCCAACGCCACCTTGGGTGACCGCCATCTTGCATAGAGACCAATCCGCCTTGATCTCTTTGATTTCCTCTTGCATCGCCAAGATTTGGGACATGAGAGAACCCTTCAAGCCCTCGAATCGAGAGTTCATGTCATCCATGACGGAGTTGAGAAGCCCTTGCATCCTCCCAAAGCTTTCCTCACCCTCCGAGTCCGGCTTTTCGATGCTTTCAGGTGTGCTCCTCGACCACCTTCATCTGTTCGGCTAACGCCAACTCCAATTTGGCTAGTCGACTCTCCAGCGGACATGTTTCCCTCGAAACGGACTTGTCTCTCCTCCGTTCCTTAGCGTGGTGCTCCTTGTCGCGGCCTTCGTGGTCACCACCACTAATGACAACATATCCTCCGTTTGTCATTTTTACACCGTCTCGAAGTTTTGATTGTTCCACCGAACTTTGGCACCAACCGTGCTCTGATACCACTTGTCACGGGGTCAGCCTTTATAGCAGCTTAACCCGTGCGGCACCTAGTTCCCACCCGTACGAAGGAACGCTAGGTCAGCCTAACTCGTCGCATTTGGATCGGAACCCATCGATCCGTTGTAAAGCATTTGTGTAGGGAAGCGCTTAGCGGAAGATCGATTTAAACGAAGGCAACAAACGATTGTATTGATTGCTTGAAAGCTTTACAACATCACTCCCCTACATATAGATGTTAACACTTTTTTGGCTATGTCGCCAGAAGACATCATATATGATCGAAATCTAAAATCTCTACAACTTACTCTATAAGCTAAGTACAACACTTTACAAAGTGAAAATACCCCAAAATAGCCTAAGTATGCTAGGATAAGCCTCGGTCCGTGACATCAGCCTGCAAACAAACATCAGGACCTTGCCTGCCCACACAGGACAGCTTGTCCACGATCCTCCACAGGATCCCAGCTCAGGGCACTCAGCCCTACCACAGCGCTATATGCCCGGACATAGTCGCCACACCGGCCTGCCATCGACGCATATGCCTGCCACGGCACAGCGCAATATGCCCGGCCACAGTCGCCACACAGGCCTGCCATTGGCGCATATGCCTGCCCCGTCAACCACATCGCACCATCGGTGCATCACAGTGAGAACCCAAACAAGTCACGGAGTCCATGCCCCAATACCTCATACCAACATACTAACATGAGTATGGCATGTCATTCTCAACATTTCCTTTAAAACTGTAGCCAGTCTTCACAAGTAAATCCTCAATCCTTCATTTATGAAGGAAGTACCCATAGCAGCTATTTTCTTGAAATCAAAAGTCCCGGCATTGGGTTCCCATATCATAAATAAGATAATCTGATTTTTGGGGATTTTTCTTGAGATGTCTAACCCCACTTTCCAAAAATTCACCACTATGAACTTTTGGGTTTTTCCGAGATTTTACACTAAATCCCAATTTTCACATTTTGAAAGAGTGAGAATTAATTTTTTTTAGTATTTTTCTTTGAATCCAAATGGGGGGTATTTCGTTATTAACATTGTAACTTAAGTATACTTAAATGTGGAGAGTGTCACGCCCCCGAATTCCAGGGAACCCGGAACCGGGTACATGACTTCCCCTTGCCCGCACCCGATAGGTCAAGGGGTTGGTGACTAGCACTAATGGAGACCACACTGCGGGTACTGTCTCAAATATGCAACCCTGTACAGTCATACAGCAGGGGTAATCTTGTACCTTCCCATATAATACAATGAGTCAAACAGTCATACAGACATCACCTCATACAGTATGCAAATACAACTTTCCACGGACTCATGTCCGGGATATCACATAAAACAATACAGAAAATATAACTGTATCATACATCAGAGTAGTGGGCGTCCTCCTGGAAGAAAGTCCTCCACTAGTCTCGGGTCACACCTGAAAAGGGTAAACAACAAGTTGGGGTGAGCGACAAGCTCAATAGGTGACCCCAAAACTCCACATCATGTAACACATATATGTCTATACTATATGCTCAGTGTACTCGTGCACCGTGTAGTGTGCACAACCATCAGGACTCAGCCTGTAAACAAACATTAGGACTCAGCCTACCCACACAGGACAACTTGTCCACGATCCTCCATGGGATCCCAGCTCAGGGCACTCAGCCCTAGCTCCACGAGCTCAACGGCTCAACTCAGGCTTTAGCCTGTCCACAGCGCAATATGCCCGGCCACAGTCGCCACACAGGCCGCCATCGGTGCATATGCCTGCCACGTCAACCACATAGCACCATCGGTGCATCACGGTGAGAACCCAAATAAGTCACGGAGTCCATGCCCCAATACCTCACACCAATATACTAACGTTAGTATGGTATGTCATTCTCAACCTTTCCTTTAGAACTGTAGCCAGTTTTCACAAGTAAATCCTCAATCCTTGATTTATGAAGGAAGTACCCATAGCAGCTATTTTCTTGAAATCAAAAACCCCAGCATTGGGTTCCCATATCATAACTAAGATAATCTGATTTTTGGGGATTTTTCTGAGATGTCTAACCCTACTTTCCAAAAATTCACCACTACGAACTTTTGAGTTTTTCCGAGATTTTACACTAAAACCCAATTTTTACATTTTGAAATAGTGGGAATTAATTTTTCTAGTATTTTTCTTTGAATCCAAATGGGGGGTATTTCGTTATTTACATTGTAACTTACGTATAATACTTAAATGTGTAGATGAGTATAGGTTGCAATGTAAATAGGTCCAGTCCAGTGTTGTACAGTGTCCAGTTACACTGCAGAAGCTGCGACTCGTAACTCAAAACTGCAGCGCGCCTCGGAGACTCGTAGCTGCATAGCGCGCCTCGAATACTCGAAGCGGGTCTTCGATCTTCGACCTACGAGGCTACGAACTTCGATCCTTCGGCTACGAACTTCGACATTCGGACTACGGGTCTATGAATATACGAACTACGAACCTTCGAACCTTCGAACTACGAACTACGAACCTACGAACTACGGGTCTACGAACTACGACCCTACAACCCAGAACTTCGGATTTTCGTCAGTTCGACCTAGTAACGCGCCCAGGGTATTGTTCATCGTCGTTTTGCCTGTTCTTCGTCTGGAATCAACCCAGTAACCCCCCAGACACGCACAAACACGCATCCTACGCAACGGACTGCGATATTTACCTTCAAATGCGTCCAGAACGCCTCTAAATCGCGCAGAAACAACAGAAACACGCATAAAATTCCAGATTTCCAGAATTTCATGGTTGACTTATCAACCCTCATGAAAAACACAATTAATCAACCCAAAATCACAGAAACATATATCGACAATGATATAAAATAGTTCTTAACCACAAATCTTATGCTAAACTATTAGATCTAACCTAAAATTGGCTTTCCCCAAATTCTAGGGTTCATGCTCAATTTCATAAATCATGATTTCATCAAATTCTTACATGTTAATCCAATAAAACAGCAAGAAAAGGGTGAAGAATCAATGGAACACCTACCTGGAATGATTCTTGATGTTCGAACAAGCTCAAAACGCCCTAAATCGAAGGCTCCAAGCTTCCTTCTCTCTTTCTCTCTCTAAGCTCTCCAACGTAGATGCAGAAACGCTGAAACATAACGTGGAAGCTCTCTTTCTCCTTATTTATATTTTTTGTATTTTCTTTCATTAATAAATCCCAAAAAATTAATTGACCTCCCGAGGTCACAAACTCCAAATTGAGCCCAAGTATAGTCAAAACGCTTGAAATGACGAGCACAACACTAAACATATATTATTACCCCCAAATGACTGCCCAAACACAAAGTTAACCAATAAACCCCGAAAAGTCAACAATCGGGTCAAACGGGGCCCCGACTCGGAATCGGGCCCAAGTACAGTCAAAATGCTCATATCGACGACTACACTACCGTCCAGATAGTTACATTGCCATAGAATGACTATCTTTTAAAACTACCCAAATACGAGTCTTTACAGAGAGACTTAAAGGTTATAATGTAAATGGTCCAATCCAGTGCAGTGGAGTTGCACTACTGCGGAACACTGTTGCGGACTACGCAGTTGCGGAACACTGCTGCGGAATGGATGCTACGGATCACTGCTGCGGAGCGAAGCTACGGATCACTGCTGCTGATCCGAACTACTGATCCGGACTAACTATTCGGACTACGATCCGGACTAACGGCTCCGGATCACTGATCCGGACTAACTATTCCGGACTCGATCCGGACTAACTATTCCAGGACTTCGATCCGGACTAATCGCTCGGACATCGAGCCGAACTAACTATTCCGGACTACGATCCGGACTAATCGCCTCGGATCATCGATCCGGACTAACGGTTGCTGACTCCATAGCTGCGACTCCACGATTCTTGACTACGAAGGCTGCGACTCCATAGCGTGACTACGAAGTCGCTAACTCCATAGCTGCGACTCCACATCTTGCGACTACAAAGCTTGCGACCACGAAGTGCTTGACTCCATACTGGCTGACTCTACAATTGCCGACTACTAAGTCGCTTAACTCCATAGTCTTGATGACTACGAACTTCGACCATGCGGTTCGCCCGGGTATCTGTTCATCATCGTTTTTGGCTGTTCTTCGCCTGGAAGCAACCCAGTGACCCCCAGACGCTCATAAACACATGTTTTACGCAATAAACTGCAATATTTACCTCAAAATGCGTCCTAAACGCCTCTAATTCGCACGATAACAGCAAAAATACACACAAATCATATATTCATCTAGATCTAAATCTAGACCTCCATGGTTGATTTCTCAACCCTCATAAAATAACACTAATACAACCACAAATCACATATTCAAAGATAGGATCGAGATAAGACAGTTAAGGACACCTACCTGGAAAGGTTTATTGCGATCCACGAGCTCCAATCGCCCCAAAATTGTCAAGAAAGCTCTTCACGCTCTTCACCTTCTCTCTCTCTCTCTCTTTTGCTCAAACACGCACGCATCAATAATTGGCAATTAAAGAGATAAGGCAGTTCTTAATTATATATATACTGTTGCCAATAATTGGCCTCCCAGCAATAATTGACCTCCCGAGGTCACGAACTCCAAATTGAGTCAAATTACTGTCAAAACGCTCGAAATGACGAGCACAACACTGTTTAGATATTATCACACTCAAATGATTGCTCAAACGCAAAGTCAACCAATAAACCCTGAAAAGTCAACAATCGGATCAAATGGGGCCCCGACTCGAAATCGGGCCCAAGTACAGTCAAAATTCTCACATCGACGACTACACTACCATCCAGATAGTTGCATTCCCAGAATGGCTATCTCTCAAAACTACCCAAATACGAGTCTTTACAATGTTCTTTTGCTTAAATTTAATTTTCACAATTAACCCTTAAATATTTAACAACAAAGTGGGTTGATTTTTTGATTTGGGAACACGACATTGGAGCTGGACTGAAGGCAAGCACTTGTGAATTGTCTTCGTCTTCGTTGATATAGTAGAGGCGTCATTAGACTTGATGTCGTAGCCACCGCTACAGGCATAGATTCACTCGAGGTTGTCGTGTGAGGTAAGGGCACTATTGTGGGTATCAGCAGAGAAGGAGATGGGGGAGACGAGAGGCAATGGGGTGAGGGAGGGGGAGGGCGGTGATGGGGTGCCAAAGGAAGCGAGGGGGGAGGACGACAACAGGATGGGAATGTGTTGGAGAGAGACGCGTAAACCTAAAGGTATTTTAGGCTATTTTGATAATTATGGGTTGAATGTGGAAGTTTAGCTAAAAGCTATAATTTTAAGTAAATTTACTTAAAATTATTAGAAATGATCGTCGGTCGGTTTAGGAGGGTTACATCAGTTTGTTAAACTAAATTTTTGGTTTTTGACCGGATTGATAAAATTGCTCAACCCATCCAAATCGGTTTATTCGGGTTTTGGTTTATTCGGTTTTTGGTCGATCAATTTGTCGGGTTAATAATTTTCTTGCTTAACCTTAGCATCTATAATTTTTCACCTTAAATTCACAACATCAACATAAACTAGAATACAAAATTTAATATCTAATCCCAACAAACCAAATTAAATAAATTGTCATAAAAAAAACACCTTTGGATTAAACCTAAGAAGTACGTGATCAATAGACTACTTCTAATTCATAAAATCTTACCGTGTCAAAGAAAATTTCTTATCCAAAAGTGTTCCTCGGTCGGTTTGGGTGGGTTGCACTATAATTTCTAATCAGTTTATTCAGTTTTCTAATCGGTTTATTTATTTTTCAAATAAATATTGGTTTATTTGGTTTTGATCAGTCGGTTTAACGGGTTAAATCGGTTTGTCAGTTTTTTTGCCCAACCCTAAAAATTATAGCTGAAGCTACATTTAGCTAATGGTATAACTAAACTGTTGGAGTAAATAATTAGGTAAATATGGCTTTAGCTAAGCATATAGCTAAGTTATTAGAGATGCTCTTATTCATCCTCTATATCAAATCTTAGCTAAAAAGTTATTTTAGCTAATTATTTTTATATTACATATTACAATCATGCTCTTTATTTTAACTAATTATATTATATTATATTATTTTTTAAAATATTACTGTTATAATAACAATTACTAACATTTTAATCTGGTACGATCTATGCACATTAAAATAATAAAATATTATATACCAAGTGGAAAAGCATTATCATATGTGTTAAAGGGCATCAAGAGTTGCTTGGATAGAAAGTTATTGTAGCTACAATATGTATTGAGCTTCTGATATTCTGATTAAGAGACATATAAGGAGAGGGTTGAAAAAGCTTTAAGCCCAGAAACAGATATTTCTACATAAGAATTGGTTAATTGATTTAATATAACAGTATTAAATTAGATATTTTAAAAAATTTAATATTTAATTTTAATTAGTTATTAAGAAGTATATCAAGTATAGTCTATTAAACTAAGAGTAATAAATCTGATTATACTTGTAGGATACCTAATATAATTTCATTAAACTTGAAAAATGATTAGTGTAATTTATTTAAATATAAAGGGTGGATTTTATTTAATTTTTAAATAAATGGTATTAATTGTAATTTGTTAATCTAAGGGTATACCAATTGAGTGTAATTTTATCAACTCAAAATTTTTTTTCTTATGTTTTTCTTAAAAAATATTATACTAATTTGATAAAAATTATTATAGACATAGAAACTAATTTGATCAATAATTATAAGTTTTTTAAAATGATTATTAGGATTTTATTTTAATTAAAAGAAAATTAAAAAGAAAAAAGTATGTATTTATGATTACTAGCGGCGTGCTTTCCATATTAAACTGGGTCGGTACATCTAAACTCTAAAGGGGCTCTATTGATCTCCCGTACGAACTTCCATGGAGCCTACCTCGTCCGCACTAGCTATACTTTTTACCTTGCCCATTCACAAGTAGCGCACACCTGTGCCACTTGGTAGACGCCCGCCAGCATCACACTGTTCAGGGCGTGATATCCTCCCCCACTTGATTTCGCAACATCCTCGTTGTGTCAGCGAGTGTGGAGGAACCAAGATCATTCGACGTGCTCCTTTCGACTCTCACAGTGCCACTTTGTCCCATCTTTGGGTATTCCACCTTGGCTCGGCCTCGGCGGCCAACAACTTGGTGGACGCAATGTGTGCAAGACCTTTGCCTGGTCGACTCCCATCTATTAGGGACTTCCTCCCAACGTGAGATTAGGGACCACACATATCTCTGGCGAGAGTGCTTCGATGAGCTTTCTTGGAAACAAACCGCAACCGCTCTGATATCACTTTGTCACGGGGTTAGGGTTTTCACCTGTGCGACACTCGGTCACCCTAGTGGATGCTCCGAGTAAGCCATACGGATCGGGACACATGTAGTCTAGTTTTGCCCTGTCTTGGGCTCATCAGAAGAACAACTTCAGTTCCCGACCAATTTGTGTAGGGATGGCTAAGTTTCCTATTCATTGTCAGGTCCGAGACTAGCGGCGTACTCCCCACATTGAACCGGATCGGTACGTCTGAACTCTGAAGAGGCTCTATCGCTCTCTCGCACAAATTTCCGTGGAACCTATTCTGTTCGCACCAGCTATGCTTTCCACCTTGCTTCTCCGCAAGTAGCATGTACTTGTGCCACTTGGGAGACGCCCGCCAGTATCACGCTGTTCGGAGCGTAATATTTTTCCTACACAAACTGGTCGAGAACTGGAGCCGTTCTCCTAATAAGCCTAAGGCACGGCAAAATCAGTCTACATGTGTTCCAATCTATATAGCTTACTCGGAGCATCCATCAGGGTGACCGAGTGCTGCACGGGTGAAAATCCTAATCCCGTGACATTGGACTAAAAACAGTTAAATCTAATTAATTAATGACAGCCACTAGGAATTAAATGTAGACAGGACTGCTAGGAATTAATGACAAACAACAACATAATTCTACAATCACCACTAGTATTGGACACCAATTAAATAAGTTATACGCATCTCATCAACACTGGAGTATTTATTTTGTAATCCCCCTGCTTACAATGGTAGTCTGAATCGATGGATTCGTTTAATGGTTGGTGTTCTTTTCTCTTGTTTGCTTTCCTCCCCACGGTGGAACAGAATTAACTATGAGTTATGCTTTTCTAAATCAATGAATTACATAGAGAAACAGGTCTTCAGTTCGTATTGGAATTTGGAAGCTTCATTTGGGACACAGGTCGCTTAGATAGACAAGGAAAGTGTGCAATGGTAGATCTACTGAGAGTATATTATTTGCAAAAACCAATCTGCTGCAAATCGAGTTTGAAGATCTTGACCTTTTGTTCATCTTGTTATTTGTGTGATTACTCTTTTATGGATAATGGGATACTGGGGCCACATGCTCTCATTCTGTTGACAATTCTTTTATGGAAAACATTTGCCTAAGTAATAACGTCTGGTTTCTTTTCTCTTACAGATCCGTGGTATTCAAAATTTGATCATATATTCTCTACCTGAGAGGAAGGAATTTTACCCTGAGGTGAGCATTTACCCAGATGACATTGTTGTGGAAGCTAAAGGTAAATGCATTTATTATTTATCCCTAACTAAGAAAATCTGTCTGATAGTTTCTTTTTATAACAGATTGTTAATATGCTTGAAGGGTCCCAAAACATGACTTGCACAGTGCTATTCTCTCGCTTTGATCAGCTCCCAGTAAGATTTATATGACTCTATTTCTTTCTTTCATTTTTTTTTAATTAAGCTGGAAAGGTTATGACAATGCATCCAAATTGTTACCTTCCTTACATGGTCTCAATCTTATGAGGATCCTACCCACAAAGGAACCTGATGGGAAGGGTTTTTGACTGTGTGCAACCTTTCATGCCACATACATAGTTGTTTTGGCTCCCCTCCCCTTAGTTACTTATTTATTTACAGTTTTACACTTGCATATAAACCAATAAATCCATAATGATGTCATTTAAAAAGAAAAAGAAAACCCTGTGCAACCTTAAACTGGAATTTACAAACCCATGCAATGCAATATATGTGATTATTCATATCATAACATGATCGATTATGCAAAGAATTATATATTTTATTCTTACAAAAATACATTATTCAATCCTATATAAATTTCATGCAATTAAGTAATATTCATTAAATAATTTCAAGAATAAATAAAAAAGACTTGTTTTATGGGTTAGATGTAAGTTGTAAATGAATCAAACGTTCATGAACAAGCTTGCGTTCATTTCGATAAAAAATTATTTATGTATGCTCGTTAAGGAATATTATCTTTTAAGAATAGTTCGTGAATATCATTATTATATTTGTGAATATGTTCGTGAATATTCACGAATAAGTGTTCACGAACACTTTGTGAATATCATTCGTGTTCGTGAAAATTATTTGTGAATAGAAAATTAACAAATCAATTAATATGTATAAAAGTTATTTTATTAAATATAAATGTATTTTATTAAATATAGTTTAATAAGTATATACTTTTATATTATTATTAAATAAAAAATATGTGTTTTTGATTTATTCGTTTATTATTACTATTATTATAATATTTTTATAAACTACATATAGTAATTGTTTAAACGTATTAAACAAAAATAACACAACTTAATAGTTAATTAATTATACTTTTTTTGATGTGTAAATTTTTTTGTGGATTTTTATGATTTTATAATTGTATTTATAAATGTTTATGAACAAGTTTGTAAACACATATTCGTAAGCGTTCGTGAACAACAAAGTAATGTTCATGAACAGTTCGTGAATATTATAGTTTAAGATTCGTGTTCGATTTGGTTCGTTAATGAATAGTAACGAACACATTCGAACACCTTACTATTCGGTTCGATTCGATTTATTTGTAATCCTAATTGGATGCTAATATAAAGAAAAGAAAAAATTGTGTTGCTTCGGGAAATCATATAAAATAAAAATGACCACCTATTTTTTCGTTTAATATTTCATTTATTAGATTTTGTTTTTTTTATCACATTCCGAATAACAATCAAACATGACAAAAGTTTTCCTTTTCTTTTTTCATTATGATTATTTTATATTAACTCTATCCAACACATTGTGTAAAATCAAACTATGTGGCCAGCGTCATTAGGATTCAATTTTTTTTCCTAGGATTGAAAACCTTTGTAAATTCATATTGTTGTTGTTGCAGTATTGCCTAATTTGATAAATTGAAATGTGTCCAACTATGGCATAATGACCTAAATGCACTAATTAGCCAGTTTATTAAAAATTCCGTGAGGGAGCCTTAGGTTTGTGTCCGCCGCCCTGCTACCTACTCGAGTGTTAGAATTGAAATGGATGGTGCTTTTATTTGGTTGGATTGCATTTTTGCGCTGCCATTTTAATTTCCGTTTCATTACTTTGAACAATTTATAAATAATGGCGTACTGGTGACAGTTAGATTGTAAACTAGTTATAATTTTCCTCTCCGTTGTGTTGTGATTGGACGTTTCTGTTACTTAAAATTTGTCAAATTATGCCATTTTTTATTAATTGTGAACTGATTAGTGTTTTGGCAGAAATTTGGAAAAGTGGGTATTGTATATTTGAAATGGTACCGCACGGTGCACATTGCACATTGCACATTGCACGTTGCAATGCAGTGGACCAATCAGTCATTAATATTATTATGGATAAGTGGATGAAATAAATGGCACTGCACATTACTTTTATTTGGAATCCGCTACACGACTGTAATGTGCAGGTGTGACGTTATTATGGACATTTATCCATAATAATGCTCGATTGGTCCGTAGAACTTGAATTAATTTTGCATGGCTTTGACGGTGACAAGATCTCTTTTATGATGGTTAGTACTGACTGCCCCAGCAAAAAGGATGGTTACAGCAGACGGAGTGTGTAATACTAACACTGGAGAGGGTTGTTGGTACTGCCGGCGCAAAAAGGATGGTTACGTCAGAGAATGGACTGTTCTTTTTTTGTTAGAACAAACCATGCTCTTGATGCCAGAAATGTGGATTGGCTGAGATATATTTGACACATGACAGTATTAGTTCCAACGGTTCTCTGGATGAAACTATGGCCTTCAATCTTCTTTGCATGATGGGTGTGCCTAAAAATGTCAGTGCGGCTGTGTTCCTAAGATTGAACTATTGAGGATCTTTTTATTTTATTTTTATTTTTTTAAATAATTTTTGCGGGGACTATTGTAAAAAGGTTACTGTCCAAGATGAGTCCCCCTCTTGATGCGATCCAGTTCCATCAGAACCGAAGAATGTAAGAATTTTGGAGACTATTGTACATATGGTTTGCTTTAAAAGCTGCATGAAATTTGAAGCTATATAGCGTGCAGCAGCTTCTTTGGGTTGACTTCAACCATTCAGCACTCAAGTTTATTTCTTGGAACTTTTTATCTTACGATAATTAAGTTTAATCTTTACAATGATAATTCGGATAGGAAGGATTTGTTCTACCATCCAAGAATACAATATGACCAGAACTCACGCGATGATCACTTGAACTCATAATCAATGCAAACTAGAGCAATGAAAATAAAAATGAAAGTTAACGTGCAAAGATGAAGTCTTTTGCAATGATTCCACTCCTTAGCGTAAAATCATAAGAAAACATGTACTCCCATAATTGTTCACAATTTAGTTATCCGAAAACAAAGGTGGGTACCCAGTTTCATATTAGCTAAAATAAACCAAATATGTGTGGTCCTTCAGTTTCTGTCAAAAAGACCTTTTGCGTTATAAAATGTTCTATTTTAATTACAAAACGTTGGCTTGGCTGCTTCTATTTCCCTCAAAATGACCTCTTGTCTTGCTTCATATCCGAGGACTATAGCCTTTTAGAGGCCCAAATAAGTTGCTAATTATCTCTCCGATTGGGCCACCTATTGCCAAGACCTCGTTAGTCATTTGGCCCAATTATATTTAGTTAATTCGGACTCTTCATCCCCGTGTTTGACAAGCAACCTATTATCAACCCCATGTTGTACAAATAGTTGAAGTCGCCTCTTTTAGCCTCTTAGCATGTGCTCAAGTCTCCAAGCTTATTATCCACAGCATTCCCGTGAAGAGTAATTATAAATGGATGGTGGATTGCACCAGATGGGCTGCCAGTGGCACTTGTTTCCTCCTTCTGAGGTAGAGAAAAGCAAAAGATGTTCTCCATGTGATGCTCTCAATCCTGTGCCAAGACTAGTGGGTCTGTCTCACCACAAAATCCGTTATCCTCCATCTTAGGCCGAGCCTTTCAAAATGTCAGGAGCATCCTCTACATCAGGTGGAGTATTGGAAGGAAAGCGTGTGGATTCATCCCAGACCAGAGTGCGAGTAGCCATAAATTGTCAGGAGATTCCTTGGGCCATTACTGCGGCTAGCCATAAATAGCTAATTAAAATGTCAACTTTATTGATATATAGAATCATTAATATTAAAATGGTAAAAAAATAAATTGAACCAATATAATATATGTATATATATATAGTAGTGAATAATGGGTGTGAGTGATAATTTTTATTTATTTCCTCAAATTAAAATGTTCATGGATTTTCACCCAAAATTACCAAATAATCACTCTTAAACATGTGGGGCCCCGCCCGGAAAACCCATCGGCTGTGAAAGTCACTTTCCGAATTCCTTGAGTTGAAATCCGTGGGCTATCACTTTTCCGATTTGTTATTCTTTGAGTTGTGAGTATATATATATATATATATATATATATATATATATATATATATCTGCGTCGTCCAATAATCAATGCGTCCCGTCCCATTCCCACCCCCATCGATCTCGAATCTGCATCCTATTGGGAAACAGCTGGACACGTCCAAACACCGCATCACATCATCCCATAAATACCATTCTTCATTGCTATTATATATTATTACGATAATACAATAATACCATAACGGTCACTTTACCTACGGGTGCGCGTGGGACTCACCCACTCTGTACGCATGTGTGTGTAACGTACGCACCCGGCGTATCTTAGCCAGAAAGACAAACACTCGTTAAAACCAAAAAACGTTCGGTTCAAAGGTTGTCTTAAAATATATATATATATATTTTTTGGGTTTGTCTCTCTTTCGTTGTGCATTCATTGTCTTCGTTTTTCTTCCTCCCTACTTTTGAATTAATAATACCAAAGAAAAACAATAACCCAAAAACAAACCCTTTTAGAAGAGAGCGGAGAGAGAGAGAGAGAGAGAGAGAGGGGGAGGGAGGCAGTGAGATCAACGATGGCACCGCCGGTGACAATGCACGCGAAGTCGGACTCGGAAGTGCCGAGCCTGGACGCGTCTTCTCCGCCGCGGTCGCCGCGGCGGCCGGTGTACTACGTGCAGAGCCCGTCGCAGGTAGACGGCGAGAAAATGTCTTACGGGTCGAGCCCTCTGGGGTCACCACAACACCACCAGTTCCAGTACCCGCAATACCACTGCTCTCCGGTACACCACCACTCCCGCGAGTCCTCCACCTCCCGCTTCTCCCTGCCCCTGAAGAACCCCCGGAGCTCCTCCGCCTCCGTCCAGTGGAAGAAGCTCCAGACCCGACCCGAAGCCGACGACAGCGACGCCGCCGAGGACGGTCCCTCCTCCGTCAAGTTCTACGTCCTCTGCTTCGTCTGTTCCTTCGTCCTACTGTTCACCGCGTTCTCGCTGATCTTGTGGGCCGCCAGCTTACCCTACCACCCCAAAATCACAGTGGAGGTTGTTTTACTTTTACTTTTACATTTTTTTTTTGTATTTTTTTTTGTAGTTTTTTTTTTTTTTTTTAAATTGTGTTGGTAAACGGACAGAGCATCGTGTTCGAGAGCGTGAATTTACAGGCGGGGTTGGACCGCACAGGGGTTCCGACAGACATGCTGTCGATGAATTCGACGGTGAAGATGTTGTACAGGAATCCTGCGACCTTCTTTGGAGTCCACGTCACTGCCACTCCCCTCCAGCTCTACTACTACCAGTTAAAAATTGCTTCCGGAGAAGTGAGTAATTTCATTCATTTTGTCTTCTTTAATTGGATTACTATATTTTATTTATGGTTCGATTATAACATATGCGCTGTTTTTCCAAAGTCCTACGATGGACGTTTGAGGTTTTTTCTTCTTTTTTTTCCCGGCTTTATGTTTTTTTTTCCTAAACTAGGTAGGCCAAGTAAAATAGCATTATTGGTGGGTCAAATTATATGAAATCAGTGGGGGACAGCGTCCTTTGATTGGGCCGCTGAGAGGGGCGGGAGCGGAGAAATCTAATAAATGCATATAAATTATTTTCCAAGAATGAATGAGTCATGGACTGGTAGGAGTGGGGGTTGGGTCTGGACTTTGTTGACTTGCAATTCACTGTCTGCCAAAGTCCTTGGTCTTTTCCCATACTCTTATTTATTTATTTATTTATTGCACGAAACACGTGTATGTAATCTCTTCTCTTCATGCATGCGGCATGCCACTTTCTTTGTGATACAAACTTGGTACAAAAAAAATAAATAAATCCAGAACAGTTGCATTATTGTAGTCAACAATGAATCGGAGGTTCACTTGAAATCTAGCTATCTCTGTTATGTGCAGTTATTATATAATTCTGTGCAACAATTTCTGATTTTTTTGGTGTTATATAATGTAATTAATAAGAATCGAAACCGGGGGTGTGACAATCAATAATAATAATTTATTGGATGAATGAAATGAATCTTCAGATGAGGTATTTCTATGAGCCGAGGAAGAGTAAGAGGACGGTGAAGGTGAGGGTGGAATCTAGTCAGGTGGCGGTCTACGGTGGGTTGGCACAGCTTGTCTCGGGCAACGACGACGATGCCAAAACAATGGTGGTGCCGCTGAACCTCACATTTGTGATTAGATCCAGGGCTTTCGTGTTGGGAAGGCTGGTGAAGCCCAAGTTCTACGCCAGTATCAGATGCCCTCTCACCTTAAGAGGCAGCCAGCTGGGCAAGCCCCACAAGTTAACTCATTCTTGTTCCTACGATTATTGATGATTGATGATTGATTGTTTATTGATAGCAGTGATGTTTCTAGTCTTTTAGATTTACAACTTGCAGCTTCTCGTCGCCCTGCTTTTGCTGCGCTCCTCCATGCACTGCATTGATTGGCGGCACTGCAGTGCATTTTGTTGGCCTACCGCCGATTCCTTCGTTCGTTGTTTTTGCTCACTTTTCCGGTGCCTCTTCTTCTTCTTCTTCTTCTTCTTCTTCTTTTAAATGTATATTTTAATCAGCCGAACAAGTTATCATCATTGTCAATATATTACATATTTTAAACAGCTCCCAAATATTATGATTACTCATATATTAGTTTGTCCAAATCCAATCATGCATCACTGCTTTTGAGTCAATCAGTGCGAGATTTATGGAATGAAGCTCTCATTTTCCATCAAATTAGTGGTTACAGAGGCTAAAATCAAGGGTAATTAAAGTTGGTCGGTCACGGTCCCAGATTTGTAGTCAATAGAAACAAGAAACAAATCTTTCTTTGTCTGTACGCGGGTTTGGCGTGCGTGTGTGCGCGCACTACCCTTTCTTTGTTGCCCTCTAGATTCCACAGTGCACAGCCGGCCACTTAGCCCAGGCCCAATTAGTATGAATTTGGTATTTTACCATAATGATAGATTGGTCCAAATGGATGATAGACAGAAGTCGATGGAACTTAATCGCTAGAGGATGCAACTATAAAGAAATTTTCAAAAACTTGGGCTTATTTGGTTCAGTTTTTAAAACAACTTTCTTTTTCAAAATCAAAAAAATTCTCCGGTATCAATTCTTCTTGTATTTTGTTTTAAAAACCAGCTCTTAAAATGATATGTTTAGAACAGAATTTCGAAAAACAAATGAGATGTTTTTGTTTTCAACGTCATAATTACACGGAATACAGGTCGTCTCATTAATGACATAATTTTAATATTTTGTTTGAAGTAGCCTCTAATATATTTTTGAAATTATACCACAAAATATAATTAACGAAAATAAAAACAAAAATGCTTATACTTAAGCCTAGACACTGATTTGTAGAGAGCGTATCAGTTACAATATGTTAAAGAGGATTGAACATTTCAAAATTTCTGTAAGGAAATCATTTATAATAATAATAAAAATTACTGTCAGGGTGATGGGCCTCCTTCGCTCGATTCGGCTCAAGCTTTACTAGACCCCGAGAAATGTAAAATACAAGATAGCATATAACCACCAGCTCAACCACGTTTTTGGTGTGGTACTTTCAATTTGTAAGGAGATCATTTATAAATTCGATAGAACAAGGCGTTTTTTTGGAAGAATAGTGAGTTTCAATTTGTAAGGAGATCATTTATAAATTCGATAGAAGAAGGCGTTTTTTTGGAAGAATAGTGAGTTTGCAGGGGAGAAATTTTTTTATTTCTAATTGTCATTTGATGTTGACAGTAATCCTATGTGATCCATAGATTCCTGCAAAAATTCTTACCTTAAATTTGAGACCAAAAATTCTTAATAGATGATATCATCCTCTCTATTTACTCTTTATGAGTTTGGGTGTGCATTTTACTGCCATCCACGGTTGAAAATTATTGATTGAATTTTTTTAGTAGATTGAGTCAGGTGATGATTCGTATACCCATTGCCGACCAACCAAGCACACCCCACACGGGGGGGGGGGGGGGGGGGGGGGGTATATACACATACACATTCTACTATAGAATAAAATTAAAATCACTAAGACAATTTGCGTGTAATATATAAACATTAATAGAGAAACTCCACTAAAGTTTCCAAAATGAAATTGTAATTTGTATAAAAATCTTGAACTTTCGTTTCACAAACAAACTAATAAAGCAGACAATGACGACAACAATAACACAGTGAAGAGCCGCATGTGAAATAGCTCATTATATAGTCTCAAATTGGTTTTGATATGTGTTGATATGGCTGAAATGTAGAAGTTAATCAAAATATGTGTTTCGACCAAGTCAAAACATCTCGACTGATCGACACAACCTAATTTTTATCTGACACAAATTTGAAAAAGCTTGATCGATATGAGTTTATATTTAGTTAAAGCATATCTTTTGGTCAAATCTTGGTCAAAATGAGCATTTTAGGTCAAGGCGGCTTGTTTGGTCAAAAAATGTGGTTCAAAACCAGTGGTTAAAATCATTTTATGGGTGTTTAAAGAATTTGTTTCAACTATAATCCAACGTTAAATTGTGTGATTTTTGATGCGATCCGAGGGTATTTTTCTAAGGACAAAAGTCTTTTCATTCTTTAAACACTTATTTAGGGTTGTTCTTGTACCACTTTATATTGTACGGCTGAACGAATAAGGAAAAAAGAGAGAGAGCAAGAGAAGAGCGAGAGGAGAATGGAGGGGAATCTTTAAGGGTTCAAGGCTTTCGATCGACCTCGGAATGTTTTAGGTAGGTGTTCTATCCCTTCATATCTCTTCCACATTCTTTTCATGCCAGGTGTAGGGCAGATGTTTTAATATGAAACCCTAGGAATTTTTTGGGTTGATCAGAAATTAGGCTTTGTTCAATTTTGATTAAAAAATTGGGTGGTTTGATTTAAAACCATTTCAAACTAATAAAGTGTTGGTGGAACCTTAGAATGATGTTTTTAGCATGAGTATAGAGTATATAAATATTGTTATTTACCTTATGATCGCCAATGTCTTTGGGCTTGCCATGGTTAACAGTTGATTTTGCTATTTTGATTGGTTGATGTTGTTTTCAGTTTTAATGATGATTCTTGAATAACCGTATGTTAACTCTACAAATTTATAATATTGATTTTGTTAATGGTTGAGCTATTACTAGGATTTGATTGGTTTGTATTGTTTGTATACTACGTGTGATGATTTTGGAGTTGTTGTTATGATATGTGACACAAGTTGCCCCTCTTGAAGGTGTTTTGTTGGTGTTAGTTGTCACGCCCCCAACTCCAGGAGACCCGGAACCAGGCATGTGACTACCCCCTACCCACACCCGAGGGCAAGAGATTGGTGACTATCACTGAAAAAGGCACACTATGAGTTTTGCCCAAATGCATATGTACAATCATACAACAAAGGTATTCCTATACAATCTCGAAACCATGCAACTAAATGAAATATAAAATAAAATATCATCATAGTATAGCATACATATCATGATAACCAGTACAACAGCCACAAAACCATATCTGGGAAGAAAATACATTAATAATACAAAACAAACAAAATAGACATAGTTTTATACATCAACAAGGTCTGGCATGCTCGATCTACTCAATTGCAAACCTCAAGGCTGCCTTTTGCTTGAACTTGAAAGTCAAGATAGCAACATAGGGGGAGCACAAAGGCTCAGTAGGTGACCTATAACATACTACCCGTGTATATATGTGCTAGTAAATGTATAACCACACAATACCAATGAAAGCATAAACACACACAAGATCCACAAAATCAGTTCACAACTTAGCACAGGGCAAGGCTCTTACAGCCTGCCCACCACAGTGGGAACATAGCATAAAAACAGCCATCCATGGGACCTTCCGCTGTCAACCAACCATGTAGGGGACCTCGACTCCTAGCTATCCTTATATGGGACTTTAGTTGACCATCCAATTAAATTAACAAAGGTTTCACAATTCTCTTTCTATTATAGAGGCCAATCACCACAAGTCTATCCTTATGTCTTAACTAAGAGAGAGGATTTTCGTAGAAGATATTTTTTGAAACAAAAAGTCTCGTAAATGATTCCTCATATCATAACTAAGATAACTTGATTTTTGAATATTTTTTTTGAGAGGTTTAACCCCACTTTCCAAGTAGCCACTTCTAACCAAAAACTGAATTTTTTCGAGATACAATGCTAATTTCTATTTTTCACATTTTAAAGGAGTAAAATTTAATTTTTTAGTATTTTTCTTTGAATCTAAAAGGGGTGCATTTTCTTATTTATATTGTAATTTAAATAAATTACTTTAAAAGTTTACAATATAAATAGTCCTTCAGAACTGGAACTATACTTCGAAATTGCTGAACCGAAGCTTGGACTTAAAGACTGGAAGCTCTGACCCGAAGAGTCGAAGATACTGACTCGAAGACTCGAAGACTCGAAGCTCTGACCCGAAGAGTCGAAGTTGCTGACTCGAAGACTCGAAGCTCTAACATGAAGAGTCAAAGTTGCTGACTCGAAGACTCGAAGCTCGGACTCGAAGACTCGAAACTACTGACTCGAAGCTCTGACCTTTGACCATTCGAGCCTTTGAATTTTCGATCCTTACAGTTCGCCAAGGGTACTGTTCATCATTGTTTTAGCCTGTTTTTCACCTGTAATCAACCTAGCAACCCACAAACGCTCCTAAACACACGTTTGCTCGACAACCTACAATATACACTTCAAAATGCGTACTAAACGCCTATAAATTGCACGATAACAACAAATACACATATATTTATGAATTTCAGTCATCTAGATCTAGGTATAGATTTCGATTGTTGACTTCTCAACTCTCATGCAATAACATGGTTATAAAACTCTCAGATCACAGAAACACCTACCCACAACTATATATATATGTGATCTTAGCCACAAATTTTATGCTAAACAACCAGATTCAACCCAAAATTAGATTTCCTCAAAAACCTATGGTTTATGCTAAATTTCATAGATTATGCTCAAATCACACATATCAAGAATAGAATCGAAATAGGAAGTTTAGGAATACCTATTTGGTAAAGATTCATTGATGAATCAACCCCAAAATCCAAGCTCCAAGCTCCAATTTGGCAAGTTCTACCTCCAAGGTCTTTTCACCCCTCTTTTTTTTTTACCAAAGTCATGCAATGCAAATGACCACACGTTGGGAGTCTCTCTTTCTCCCCCTATTTATATTTTCTGCTAATTCTTTAATTAATTATTATTCCCACAGTCTTTTGGGGTTGTCATTGTTATCAATAGTATTTAGAAGCAAGCAGCAGCATGCTATACTTAGTTGGATAACTTCGTAGAGTGATCTCCTAGAGTGAGCTCGTAGAAGGAGTCTAACTATGTGTCTCTTTAATTTGTTTAGGGTCGAAGATTCAAAGATCCAAAGATCCGAAGATTCGAAGACCCACAAGGTCGAAGATCCGTTGACTCAAAGTTGTAGAGTCAAAGATCCTCAAGCTTGAAGACCCACAGACTCAAAGGTTCACAGGGTTGCAGACTCGTAGATCTGCAGGGTTAAAGATTCGAAGACCCAAAGTGTTGTCGGGTGAAGAGCAACATCTCAGAGATTCAAAAAGTCACAGACTTGAAGACTCATCGGGTGAAGAATGGTGGTGTCACAAAGTCGAAGCTCGAAGGGTCAAAGATTTAGAGACCCATTGAAGTGAATAGAGACCCATTAATGTAAACAGAAGATTAGCTAAGTTAGAGTTGGGTTGGTTGTTGATTCTAAACTGGAGACACGGAGACTCAAAGAATCAGAAGTCAGTTGATCATTGGCTTTAACATGGTCTTAAGGCTCAAAGATTTAGACTCGAAGGTCGTAGCGTGTGTACTATACGAAGTATCTGTGAGGCTATGAAGTAGTCATCTTTGAGGCTATGGATAATCAAAGACTCAAAACGCAGTTAAGGTCGCCATTTAAGTAAGTTAGTTGGACAACGTATCTGAGCACGTTAAGTATCAAAGCAAACATGTGGACGATATCTGAGGCTGGAGTAATATGTTTCAACAATGAAGATTAGAAGATGGAACATGTCTAACCTTAGTAGAAGGTTTCATGCAACGGCCATTCTATAAAAAAAAGCATAAGCCATACTTCAGGAATTCGTTAAGAATATTTTCAGTGTACACGCAAAGTATTTTAAGAGATACAAGAGACGTAGAGTAGTTCGTACTGCATACACAAAGAGGAGATAAAAGGCAAGATAACAGTTAGTTTATTTAGCGTCATACCTCATACATTCAATGATCAGATAGTGAGTTTGGCAAAGGAGTGGTTGAAGGTCAAGAGTTGTAAACAGTTAAAACACACAAGAGCAGATTACACTAGACAGTTCATCACAGTGAGTGAGTACTGAAGTAATACTATTTTTGTATTTATATTTAAGAGAGAAGAGAGTTAATCCTGTTGTAACAAGGGCAAGTCCCTACTGTATTAAAAGTATATAGTGGATTGGACTCGGTGTAGCTACACCCTCACCACCGTGGAATAGATCGCATTGATCGAACCACGTAGATCATGTGTCTTTGTCCTTTATTTCCCATACATAGCTGCTGTTAACTTGATCTTGCACAAGACACTAAGATACTATCACGCCCCCAAATTCCAGGGAACCCGAAACTAGGAACATGACTTCCCCTTGCCCGCACCCAAAGGTCAAGGGGTGGGTGACTAGCACCAATAGAGACTATACCGCGGGTGCTGTCTCAAATATACAACCCTGTACATTCATACATCAAGGGTAATCTTGTACTTTCCATACATCATCATGCATATAATAAGTCAAATAGCCATACAAACATCACATCACAAACAGTATGCAAATACAACTATCCATGGACCCATGTCCGGGATACAACACATAAACCAATAGAGACTACACCGCGGGTGCTGTCTCAAATATACAACCCTGTACAGTCATACATCAAGGGTAATCCTGTACTTTCCCATACATCATCATGCATACAATAAGTCAAACAGTCATACAGACATCACATCACAACAGTATGCAAATATAACTGTTCACGGACCCATGTCCGGGATATCACACAAAACAATATAGAATATAATACTGTATCATACATCAGAGTAGTGGGCGTCCTTCTGGAAGAAAGTCCTCCACTAGTCTCGGGCCACACCCGAAAAAGGTAAACAATAAGTAGGGGTGAGCGACAAGCTCAGTAGGTGACCCCAATACTCCACATCATGCAAACATACAAGTCTATACTACATGCTCTGTGTACTCGTGCATTGTATAGTGTGCACAATCATTAGGACTCAGCCTACAAACAAACATCAGGGCATAGCCTGCCCTTACAGGATAGCTTGTCCACGATCCTCCACGGGATCCCAGCTCAGGGCACTCAGCCCTAGCTCCACGAGCTCAACGGCTCAACTGAGGCCTTAGCTTGTCCACAACACAATAAGCCCGGCCACAGTTGCCACACAGGCCTGTCATCGGCGCATATGCCTGCCATGTCAACCACATAGCACTATCGGTGCATCACGGTGAGAACCCAAGTCATAGAGCCCAAGCCCCAATTCCTCAAACCAACATATTAACACCAATATGGCATTAAGGTTCACCATACTCCCTTTATAACTGAAGCCAGTCTTCACAAACCGATCATCATTCCTTGACCAAGGAAGGAGATACCTATAAGAGTTGTTTTTTTGAAATAAAAAGTCACGGCATTGAGTTCTCATATCATAACTAAAATAATTTGATTTTTGGGGATTTTTCTGAGATGTCTAACCCCACTTTCCAAAAATTCACCTCTACGAAAAACTGGATTTTTCTGAGATTTTACACTAAATCCTAATTTTCATATTTTGACGGAGTGAGAATTAGTTTTTCTAGTATTTTTCTTTGAATCCAAATGGGGGTATTTCGTTATTTACATTGTAACTTAATACTTAAATGTGTAGATGGGTATAGGTTACAATGTAAATAGTCTAGTCTAGTGTAGTCCAGTGTTCACTTATACTGCTGGAGCTGCGACTCGTAGCGTGGAACTGCAGCGCGCCTCAAAGACTCGCAGCTGCGAAGCGCTCCTCGAAGCGGGTATTCGATCTTCGACCTTCGGACTATGAACTTCGACCTACGAACTACGAACTACGAACTATGAACCTTCGACCCAACGACCCTGGATCTTCGACCCTTCGACCTAGAACTTCGGATCTTCGTCATTTCGACCCAGTAATCTGCCCAGGGTACTGTTCATCATCATTTTTGCCTGTTCTTAGTCTAGAATAAACCCAGCAACCCCCAAACGCTCACAAACACGCATTTTACGCAATAGACTACGATATCTACCTCAAAATGCGTCCAGAACGCCTCTAAATCGCACAAATAACAGCAGAAATATGCACAAAATTGCAGATTTCCAGAAATCTAGATCTAAATCCAGATTTCCGTAGTTGACTTCTCAATCCTCATGAAATATAGAATTAAACAGCCCCAGATCACAGAAACACATATTAAAGCTGATATATAACAGTTTTTAACCACAGATCTTATGCTAAAACATTAGATCTAACCCAAAATTGGATTCCCCCAAAACCTAAGGTTCATGCTTAATTTCATAAATCATGACAAATTCGTGCATACCAAGGATAGAATCAAGATAAGAAGTTCAAGGATACCTACTTGGAGTGTTTCTTTGAGCTTCACGAACCCAAATCGCCCTAAATCGCCAAGGCACCAAGCTCCAAGCTCCTCTCTCTCTCTCTCTCTCTCTCTCTAACGTACAAACGTGATAGCGTAAAAGTGAAAGCTCTTTCTTTTCCTGCTATTTATATTTTTGCCAGTCATTGACCAATAATCGACCTAGTCAATAATTGACCTCCAAGGTCCCGAACTCCAAATTGAGTCAAATTACAGTCAAAACGCTCGAAATGACGAGCACAACACTAAGCAGATATTATCACACTCAAATGACCGCTCAAACGCAAAGTCAACCAATAAATCCTAAAAAGTCAATAATCAGGTCAAATGAGGCCCCGACTCGGAATCGGGCCTAAGTACAGTCAAAATGCTCACATCGACGACTACACTACCGTGCAAATAGTTACATTCCCATAGAATGGTTATCTCTCAAAACTACCCAAATACGAGTCTTTACATCCTCCCCACCTTAGGACTTTTCGTCCTCAAAAATAAAACACATGCCCAAAGGACATAGCAAAATTCAAGCTCAATGTCCCAACAACAAAACATAAAACATGATCATCGATCACACATATGTAATGCAACTCACAACAAGCCAAAAGGGCTAACAAAATCCAATAATAATAAGTTAAACCACATCTCAAACAACATATGCAAAACAAATGCATAAAACTGACAGACAGCTTTTTAACCTCTCTCTAACAGAGTTTAGTTAATGTCGTTTAAGTCCATGCCAAACAATATTTTTAATCCCTAGATGCTTTCCACAGTGTAGTGGCAAGTAAGGGGTCGAACCTATAGAAATTGTTTGGATAAAAGTCTAATCAAATCACTGATTTACTAATGCTTTCTAAATTGTTTTGGTAAACCAGTAAACTTTTAAACTAAGAACTAATTTTTATTTTGTTTTCTGTAATTTTCAGACAGTAGAAATTCAGAATTGATACCAAGGGATTGAGGTGCTAGGGTCACAAGTTCACCTCCCTATGCCATTGCTACTGATTTTATGGTTCTTTGGGGTTGTTTTGATGACAACATGCTATATATTAACTAAGGAACTGCAAATGGTCATTGCCAGACCTTCTAAGTGCTGACTGCTTGAATGGTCATCACAGCAGCAACATACACAGCCAATATATCACACATACAAGAGGATAATGGTCACACCAATCATAAGCATGTCATGAATCTCATGTCTACCCCAGACTAGGGCTAAGAAAACCTAGGTGTACACCCCAGATATTAAAAGTTGAAGAACAGATTCATAAAATCGTCACAACAACATAAGGGGGCTACAATGCTCCCCTAGAAAAGAGAATTACACACTCATAATAATCAAAATAATCTCAATAATAATCCACATACCCATGAACAAAAGGGAGAAAGAGATAGATGGTCATTGTCTCCAGCCCTAATCTCCAGAGTATGCAGCAGTGCTTGATCTCTTCAAGTCCAACTCTTGTAGAACACGTTCTGCCCTTCTAATCCCTTCTCCAGCCGTCAGCCTTGCTCTCCTCTCCTCCAAGGTGGAGGAAGAACCCTAGGCGTGCCCCCCTCTCCAGATTATTTTCTAAAAGGCCTGCTGCCTCCTCTATTTATAGAGAAACAAGGGGTGTAATGAGTGCCCTAACCGCCAGCAGTTGCCACTTATCAAAACGACGTAGTTTTGATATGTAGTTTCCATTCTTCTTCAAACTTGAATACAACTCGAACCAAGCTGGACTAGGTGCTTTAGAGAAAAGTGTTTAAAATAACAAAACCAAGCGATTGATGCAAAAATCCGGCTGCACGGCACATTGCACGTCATATGACCATATCACGTGCACCTCCAAATGGTCTGAAATTTTGCTCCAGGATTCCTTGAAACGTGTAGAAGGCAGGACTGCAATAAAATCCTTGCACGTCATAAGGGTCCATATGACGTGCACCCTTATTTTGCCTCCTCAGGCTCCCTTCTTTGATAAATGAAGTGATTTGGCTGGTGTCCATAAGATGAAATTGCCTAAAAACATGCTAAAACAGCTCAAAAACATATATATATATATATATATATATATATATATATATATATATATATATATATATATAGGCCAAGCAGTCTTCCTAGGGTGTTAGAGCAAATATCTAAGAAATATGGATGAATTAAGCTCTAATCATGCTCTTTAATAACCTAAATATACACTAGAATAACGGCATAAATGCACGTTATCAAAACATAACTCATACCTCAGGGAAAGTCCTCACAGATACCACCCAAACAATAACCGCATCTGTAAAAATATCTCTGAGAGGCAAACTACTCCTTAACTAAAGGAATTAGTTTTAAGTATACAGATTTACTCCCTTCTCTGTATACACATGCATATACTTATACGATCTTATTTGGATATTGGGAATATCATCAATAACCATCCAAAATTACATAAATAGCCTTTTGGGGTCCTTGTCATTACTAGTTTTCGTCTGGGCCCATTTAGGGCGAGTTCAAACTAAACCAATGGTGAGAAATTTAGAGTTGCCACCAACTGTTTTTGAGGTACAGTTGGATACCCTCTACTTTGAGTAGTTTAAAGTATGGTCTGCGTTATCAGAGAAGGGTTCGGGAGTTAGTTACGTGTAGGGAAGGATTAGCACCCCTACAATGCCCTTTCGGTATCTATTTTCGGAGGAGAAGGTTTTTATTTATTTTTACTGCTATGGTTGGGTTGAGTTTCCTAGAAAGTCTATGCTTTTTATTTAGCTAAGTTATTTGTTAAAGTTATGGTTAAATTGATTTACCCTAAATTTCTAAAGGGAATCCAAAAGTTTTGATTTTTTTTGTTTGAAGTGGAAAATGAAATTCAAAAGTTTTGGTTTTTTTTTGCTTTTTTTATTTTTGGTTTTGGAAATTGAAGTGGAAATGAAACCTAAGATTTTGGTTTTTTTGTTTTATTCTGGAAATTAAAATCCTAAAACATTGAAATATGCTTTTTCAAATTTTATGGTTTTTGGTTTGAAAACGTTTTTTTTGTATTTTTTTTTCGAAAACTCCCTTTTTTGTTTTGAAAGAATTGAACCCAAATCTACACATGTTTAAAACTTAAAAATGCATATCAAAATAAATAAACACACATATCAAAATAAATGTAGAATGTGTGATTATGACATCTACAACTAAATAAAAAAAACAAAGCCACCCTCCTTTTCTTCTTCTTTTTTCTCATTTTTTTTACTATGCTTTACATATTAGAACATACAACATATACCAACAACATAAAAAAAGGAAAAATAAAAGGAAAATACAACATATACCAACAAAATAAAAAATACTAAAAATTACATCAAGTATAAATATAAATAAGCTAAAAGGTATAAAGAAACAAATACAATTTAACTGAACCAACTTTGGCTTGGATGAGGCCTCAACATTGGACTTGTTGAAACTATCTTGTCCACGCCGATAGTTGCTTGCTTGGAAATAGAACCAACAAATCTGGCAGCGAGATTTGTGAAAAAGATTCCCTGGTACTTGGAGACTAGAGTGGTATTTTTTTGGGATTAAGATTTTTTTTGGTGGCTGGAAAGAGGGAGAGTGGACGTAAGCAATAGGGGAATGAAAAAGAATTGGGTTGCGTTTTTGTTTTTGTGGTAGAAGTGTAGGAAAGAGGGGGGGCAGAACTAAAATTATTTTTGTGTTTTTCTTTTGCTGGAAAAAAGAGTTGGAATGAGGTATTCAGGAGAGAGGAGTTGGAAAGGGGGGATAGAGAAAGAGAGATTGGATCTTTTTTTGGTTTTCCACACTTTGGACGTTCTCTCCTTGGGGGTTCCTTTTTTTTGTGTTTTTGATTTTTGATTTTGATCTTGGGAAAAGGAGAGAGTTGGGCGAAAATCTGGGTGTGTGATGCAAGGGGAAAGAGCTTGGACCTTTTTTGTGCAAAGGAAAAAAGCTTGGGCGTAAGTCTTGTGCGAGGGGAAGGAAGAGCCTTTTAAACGCCTTTGACGCATCCTCTTAATTGAAGCATATTAGTGCATTAATCATGGTAGCCCTTTTTTTATTGCCAGATTCTAGCTTCTGTCGGGTGGGTTAGCGACCTGTGATTGCCCTTTTGTTTTTATGTGAGCACATATGACAAACAAGCATCGAAAAGCATCTGTGCAGCTAATCCCATGTAGCTACAGTGAGCGCACCCGTGAATATTGCTAAACAGCGAAGGTCAAAGGTAGGTGGAGGCTTAGATCTGGATCAAAGGGAAGACTCGGATCCTTATTCGGTGTCAATGGAAGCTTAGTCCGAATCAATGGAAGGCTCGGATCCTTATTCCGTATTAGCGAAAGCTTAGTCTGGATCAATGGAAGGCTCAGACCCTTACTCCGTATCAGTGGAGCCCTTAGTCCAGATCAGAGATGTCTCAGATCCTTATTCCGTATCAGGGGAGACTTGGTCCGGATCAATGGGAGGCTCGGATCCTTATTTCGTGTCAGTGGGGCCCTTAGTCCGGATCAATGTTGGCTCGGACCCTTACTCCGTATCAATGGAGCCCTTAGTCCGGATCAGTGATGTCTCGGATCCTTACTTCATATCAGTGGAGCCCTTAGTCCAGATCAGTGATGTCTCAGACCCTTACTCCGTATTAGTGGAGCCCTTAGTCCGAATTAGTGATGTCTCGGATCCTTACTCCGTATCAATTGAGCCCTTAGTCCGGATCAGTGATGTCTCGGATCCTTATTCCGTACCAGTGAAGGCTTAGTCCGGATCAATGGAAGGCTCAGATTTGACTTTGCTGTTTCGAATTTGACTGTGATGTTCCGAATTTGACTATGATGATCCCGATTTGACCATGATGATCCAGACTTAACTATGATGTTCTAGATTTGACCATGGTGATCCGAATTTGACTTTGATAATTTTTTTTACTTTTAATTACCCTTTTACCCCCACCCAAAATGCTAAAATGGACGAACTTTGGGGCTTTGTTTAGGAAGCTCTATATTCGCCTAAATAGTTATTTTAGAGAATCTTGCATGGTCACATTTTCGGGCCCTTTCACCAGGGGCATTGACTTTTTTTTTTGGCAAATTTGACTTTTTCCAACGAAAATTGTTTTGGCCATAACTACTTGATTTACATCGGAATTGAACTCGGTCAAGTGCGTTAATCTCCAAATTTCATCCTCTACCACTGGGTATTGGTCTTGGGGCACTTTAGGGGCTTGCAACAGAGGTTATCAATTTTGGGCTTCCTTGTTCATCTCAATGCATCCATTTTGTGCAAATTGGGGTTAACATCAACTCCAAACCATTCCTTGGTAGTGGGGAATCTTTAAGGACCTGTTCAAGGTATGGCAATGGCAAACAAGTATATATAAAAATGGGGGTTAGTATGTCCAATCCGGACAAAATGGGGTCCAACAGTCCCAAACTCCAAATTAGACTCAATTACAGCCAAAACACTCATATTGCCGAGCAAAATACCAAAATGATATCTTCATTACCAAATAAAGACTATCTTATAAATCATCCCAAACATAAATCTCAACATCGGTAACTGAGGGCAGATGTCATTGGATGCCAGGATAACTGGCTTTAATTGTCCTTCCTAATCATTGATATTGATTGCTTTTTGTAGATGACATTAGTTGTCATGATAGGTGACACTAGTTGTACATACTGATCGTGATAATTGATTTGTTTACTAGCATTGGCTGCTACAAATATAATTATAGGTTTGCTTAATGGCCACTAACTAGTTTGGTTGATGGTTAGGGGAGAGTCTCATAGCTGTAATATTTGATTTTGTTATATACTTGATATGTTGTTATGTGATTGTTGGTTTGGAAAGGTAGTCTAGAGCACTACACCGTATATGTATACACTTGACAAGTAAATTATAGGATTGATTTGGCCATGGGGTGGGGTGGAGGTGTATATCACACCTCAATTTTCTTTTAATTTGAAAAGTGTTCGTGACTGCCTATACTCGCACCCGAATAGTCAAGGAGTTGGCATAAACACCCAAATAAGGACTGTAGCACACGTGCTGAATTGACCCGTATTAAACTGTGTACAATAAGGGTACACAACTATCTCCTAAACTCATACCCATATACATAACATGTAACATTCATACATAATATTATAAGTAAAATGTCTTATTAAAATTTTTGGATCAAACTCGTTTGAATTTGATATAACCTTTCAAACCATGCTCAAAATGTGCACTTCAAAACATAAAAGCGCTACTCATACTCTCGGATGGTAATTTGATTTCTCGGATTGGAAAACAACATTTTTAAATTGAGTAAGCATAATCGGACACATAGTTTAACATATCGGAGAGAACACACACACATCAGAGAGGATATTCATATATTTGGAGTGGTCATTCATGTTAATGGAAAGGATATTCATGTATTCAAAGTGAAATCAAGCTTATAGGGCATAAGTCACGTTCTCTAATACATTTCACTCATATTCAGAGTACGGAAAGGGTGCTCAAAGTGTAACAAGTCTCCTCAGAGAGTACCTTACAATTATCTCATAAAAAAGTAATATTTTTGAAGTAACGAATAGTATTTTAAATAAAAGATAACTTCTCTGTTGGATCAAGCCCAAAATTTGGATAATGCGAAAAGAATCCTATATAACTTGATCTGAGACTTTTGTTGTTTTCATGTTAAGTAATTGCAGAAGATATGAACTTAATCCGGACCTACACTCGTGAGAGGAAAGCTAAGGACAGGATACATAATCCTGTTCCGGATGAGAGTGTGCGTCGTCAAAAACTTGGTACATAACCAAGTCTTCACTTCATACGGAATAAGGATCATACGTGAGGACTAATGAGTTAAAGCTACGGACTAAGGAATCTGTGCCTAATACTTTAAAATGGACTAAGTCAATAGATGTGGAGTAAGGATCCTAGTCTATAAGTTGCACGGAGAAAGTCACAGTTATCACGGAGTAAAAAGGCTAAGTCTTCCACTCAAGCGGACTAAGGAAAAGAATCACGGAGTAAGAAATCCGAAGCATTCTATACATGCGGAGTAAGGAATGACTTATGCGGAATAAAGACCTGAATCTTTATTTCGCATGAAGTAAGGAAATTTGATACGGAGTAAGGAATCCGAACTTGTTACTCTTGCGGAGTAAAGATGTGCTGATACGGAGTAAGCCATCCGTTCCTTTAACTCATGCGGAGTAAAGAAACAAGATGCGGAGTAAGGAAGCGCTTACTCGGAATAAGGATTCCAGTTCTAAATTGATACAGAGTAAGCAATCATTGCTATGAAGTAAGGATCCGAGCTCAGTTTAATACGGAGTAAGGAACCTTGCACCGGATTTAAGATGACGCTACTTCAACTTATCTCTTCGTAGTCAAAGTCACCGACTCGCTGCTTCCCGATGTAAGACAAACTCGTTGAGAACCTAAAGCATCTTACACGTGGATCATCCGGATATGTGGACATAACTTAGACTGAACTTGGGAACTCACAAATGCATTTGTGTTTTGCAAACCCAAGACATTGAGCTCCACATCTGCAACACTTCAGACAGAGAGGATTCGAGGAATAGTAATTGTGCACATAGTCCGGAACATCAAGTTCCAAGATTATCTCTCAAGGATGTGCTATATATATTATGTAAACCTTGTATATCAAGATACATACGTGAATGTAAAAGAGCTCAGGAAGATCATAGAGGCTAGTGTGTGAGTGTATTGTAAACAGAGTGTTAGAGAGTTGTTAGTAGATTTAAAAGCTCCTTAAGTTTTAATCTACTTCCATTTTGTTGTACTTATCATTTTGATAATAAAACAAAATACTTCCACTATTTGGTTATTTTCCGCATTGATTCTATCTCTTAACCAGTAGGTGTTGTGCCAAAGAGTTAGAAGAAGAGTTTCGATAAGAGCCTATTCACCCCCCCCCCCCTCTAGGCTCCAAGGGACCAACATTCTCGAAGACTATCTTACAAGTAAAAGAACTTAGCCTTTTATAGAAATTCACATTCTCTGAAAAAAGACTTATCAGACTCAGATTTCACACTCCTTAGGACTCGGAATCCATGTTCTTGGCATCAGTATTAAGCTCTCTAATAAAGTTCAACTACTCAGACATAGAGTCATGTTGTTGGATTCGGAACCCACATCCTTGGATAGAGATCATGTACTCTAACAATTGATAAATCTCTAAGATTTGATCTCTATGACTTAATTCCATAATCTTGGATAAATGTCAAATGCTTAGACAATTTCTCGGATAGAGATCATGTTATCACATAATTTATACAATCATAAAGACTTGGTCTCTATGATCCAAATCCAAGTTCTCTGATACAGATACTATCTTCATTAGATTTTAAAGTCATGATCTCGGAGTGACCTAGAGGACTTAATGGTACAAGAAAGTTTTCGTTATGAAGCTTGGATTAACAACCCAATCCTTTGACTATTTATTAGATACTCATATTAATAACCCGATGCTTTAACTAACTATCAGATACTCAGATTGACAATCCAATGCTTAGATAGGAAACCCAATGCTTGGATTGACAAGGTAGATGCTTAGATCAAGAACCAGATGCTCGGGCCACATGTTAAATGACTAGATAACTATCTGATTCGTGGATCACCTATGAAATTAGCAGATAGCTATCAGATGCATGGATCACCTGTCAAATGTGCAGATAACTATCAGATGTGTGGAGCACCTATCAGATAAGTGGATAACTATCAGATGCACAATAGGATATTATAATCTTTCGGGATTGATTCTATATTTGTCACATGTCACAATAAATGCACTTTGTGTTTGAAAACCCTAAAAGGGGAAACATGTCATCTGATAACCCAAAACTAATGATGGCTTGTGTATCTAAAACCTTAGTTTACTATGAATATAAATACTCAACCACTACATCATTATAAAATGAGGGATTTTTTAATGAGTTTTTAGAGAGATATTCAAGTATCCATAAAAAGAAAAAACCTCAATCGCCTGAAGACTTGTGTTAGCATTCTACAAGCTCTCACATTATTCCTTTCACAATCAAAAAGCTTGTTCTTCATTTTTTAGAGAGAAATAAGAGTAGTATGATTTGTGTTAACAGTGTAGAGCTTCCTATGCTATTGATTATCGTGAGTAACAACAACGTCATTTGTTTATAATATTTCCATAATATTAATACAATTACAAAAAAAGTTTCATGTACTCGATTGTCTTCCACATTCCAACAATATTGTAATCAAGTATCATTTTAATAGCTTATTATTTCTAAAATTTTTGAGGATATCTATTGAACCCCCCCTTAAATGCTCCTTTGGGACCAACACAAACTCTCTAAGGGAGAATTTCCTAGTTCAACTATCATTTGTCTGCATAAAATAAAAGAACGGACATATATTATTATTACAACTTAGATCTCAAATACAACTATTATATAAAATTCCCAGGATACGCACTGAGAGGGGAGGTGAATCAGTGTATCAATATAATTTTTGTACCCCTTTCCTTTTTACCCGTGATAACCTCCTTAGTCAATTCAATTACTGTATTTGTATGCCAAACAAAAAAAATAACAATTACGTGGTTCACCCTACAATATGTAGAGCTACAACCACGGTGTGATTAGCAATTTGCTAACCACAAAATCTCCACTATGCGGTTTAGGATAGCACACTACTACCTAGGGCTCACTGCCTCAATATAAGATTAGGGAACTCTGCCTTTAGGGTTCACTACCCAATTACAATCTTCTCAAAATCTAAATAATGACTGAATCACACTGATTCCATCCTTACAATCTTAATAAATTGATTTCTCAATACCAAAGCCTAAACAACCAAAATACAAGTTGATTTCGATCACCAACCTATGAGAAATCTAAATAGCAGCTCTTGTTATTGTAGACTAGCCCTTTAATTCTAGGGTTCCTCCTGCTGATCTCTTGGATGACTAGAACACACTCATTGTGACTAATTTATGATCTTCGATTGATGTTCAATCACTCTAGCTCTCTTTTTCTCAAGTATTTTCAATAAATATGCTCTGGAGCTCTTTATCTTCCCACACCATAGATTAGGACGAAATTCAGAATTATATATTCACATATAACCCTAATCTCCTCCTATATAACTAGCAGCCAATTCCTAGCCATTGATCTCTTTCTCTTAATTAATCTCAGCCTTTGGATCTAGGTTAGAGCCTCTCTCTTAGCCTAATAGAGCATCTAATTCTCCACCATTGATATATTCTTGAATAGATCTCACCCATTAGATCACCTCTTTAATGATAAATAGATCTTAGCCCTTCATCTGGTGAACTGTGCTCTGCATGCACTGTTGTTGGTATTATAACCATAACTTTCTCCACGGTGCTCGAATTCACTTGAGGTCAAAAACAAAGTTGTAGATATTGAAGTCCTCTATCCACTGGTGAAATTTGGTGCAATTCGGAGCTAAAACGGCCTGCACATGACAATGCATGTGCCAATCATTCTATTTGCATGTATTGGGTGATAACTTTCTCTACCAAGCTCAAAACAACTTGAGGTCAAAAGCAAACTTTTAGAGATTAAAATCCTCTATCCACAAGTGAAATTTGGAGCTAAACAATCGTACACGTGTCCATGCACATTATATCATGCTCTTTGCACATGATATCAAATTTCACCAAAATCTGGTTTTCTGGATCTCCTATTTCATATGGTGCATTTTGGTCTTGAATGAATGTCTATTTCTATCTTTATTTCAGGCACCAACAAGGACTTTGATTGACAAAATTGTGGTTGACAACAATGATAACACAATCACTTTTGCCAACTCTTAACTACTCACATTGGGAAGAACATTATATCATTTAAGTTTTCCAAAATAGTATACACAATAAAATAATTAAAACAAGTCACCATATCGAAGGGTTTGCCATAACTTTGTTCGTACTCCTAACACCTGCTAGTTCATGAAAAATAATCATTATATGAGGGGTGAGGAAACCACGACTTGGTAGGGATCATATATCCACGGTCCATCCTTGTTATGACCCGTGTTTGGGGTTCTGGAAGTTAACCATATGATGGAGTGCACATCAAGGGATGTAAATATCAGTACGATGATGTATGCGTCGAATAGAGAGTTTTGATTATGAGTAGGCCCGATTTGGAGTCGGAGCCCCAAATGGGTAATTTTGGATTTTTATGGTGTGGTCGGGTGACTTTGTATTTATGGTGTAATTTGAAAAAACAAATCTCAGTACAGTGATGTACTCGTCAAACAGAGCATTTTGACAATAATTAGGCTTAATTTGGAGTCGGGACCCTACGAGGGGAATTTTGATATTTTAATGAATTAAATGGGGGAAAGTATAAATAGGGTAGTAAAGAACCCAAATCCCTAAGTGTCTTATGTGCTTGCTTTTCTAGAGATAGAAAGAGGAGAGGAGAGAGAAAGAGGAGGGAGAAAGCGAAATTGACGATCCGAAGAGCTCAAATTGACCAAAGCCGAGGTAGGGATTCGTTCTTCTCTCTCCTATGTGGTTGATTATGCTTGCTAGAGTAGCTAAAAGATGTAAATTAACTCCCAATTCGTGGAATTGGAAGCATGAACCCTAGAGTTTGACAAACTCGATTTATGTTGTTTTGGTATGAATTGATGTTGCCTTGGTAGCCTAAGATGGCTAGGATGAGTTAGAAAGCCATTTGTGGGATGAATTAGTGCTAAAAATGGAGATTTAACGGGTATAATTGGGTTTTGGGACAAAACCGGGAAGACGTAGTCGACAGTTCGCGACTGAAAAACTGCTCGAGGCTAGCTTCGAGCAGAGTGTCGAGCTTCGAGCAGGAGTTTCGAGCTCCACATTTAAGTATTATACTTAAGTTACAATGTAAATAAGGAAATACTCCCATTTAGATTCAAATAAAAATACTAGAAAATTAAATTTTCACTCCTTCGAAATGTGAAAATTAGGAATTAGTACTGAATTCCGGAAAAATCTAGTTTTTGGTTCGAGGTGACCATTTGCGCACCTAGGTTAGACCTCTCAGAAAAAATCCCCCAAAATCAAATTATTTTAGTTATGTTATGGGGAGCCAATGCCGGGACTTTTTATTTCAAGAAAATAGCTTCTACGAAAATCCTTTCTCTTGGTCAAGACTTAAGGATAAAGTTGTGAAGACTGACCTTTATTGCAAAGAGAGTATGTGAACCTGAGTGGTCATGTAGGCCTGCGAGGCTACCTTGTTAATCCTGGGAGGCTACTATTGAGGGCCTGAGAGGTGAGATTTGTTTGAAGCCTAAAAGGCTACTGTACCTGAGAGGTAAGATAGGCTACTATTGAGGGCCTGAGAAGTGAGATTTGTTTGAAGCCTAAAAGGCTACTGTACCTGAGAGGTAAGATTGTGCCTGAGAGGCAATGTTGTGCTCGAGGGGCAATACTGTGCCTGGGAGGAAAATGGTGTCCGAGAGGCAATGTTTGTGATTACCTGGGAGGTTTTCTATGTATCTGTATAAGATTCGAGTTTTTTTCAATAAAATAATAAATAGTTATTATGTTATTTTATGTTTATAATTAAACTATTTTGATCATATATTTAGAAAATATTATTTGATAGTGTGTATGATAATTATATTAATGTTAATTAAATATTGCATAGGATTTGTTTTCCATAAATAAATTACAGTTTAAGAAAATAAGTGTGTTATTAAGTTTTCTAATGAGGTGTTATGTTATTTTACCTAACTGTATAATTATTTCAATCGTTTGTTTAATTATATTAAATAAATAATTTCTTGGTTGACATGTTGAATCTAAATCAAATAAGATACAACTTTGAATTTATCACATCAAAATTTATTAAGAGTTGTAAAATACAAAAATATTCATTAATACTCTGTTGGATCAAGCTCAGAATTTGGATGATGCAGATAAAGCCCTATGCAATTTGATCTGAGACTTTGGTTGTTTTTATCTTAAGTTATTGCAGAAGATATGATCTTAATTCGAACCTACACACATGAGAGCAAAGATACATAATCCTGATCCGGACGAGAGTGAGTGTCGTCAAACACTTGGTAAATAACCAAGTCTCTCATTCATACGGAATAAAGGATCACTCGTGCGGACTAATCACTTATAGCTACGGACTAAAGAAACTGTGCCTAACACCTTAAATGGAAAAGATGCGGAGTAAGAATCCTAGTCTACAAGTCGCACGGAGTAAGACATAGTTATCGCGGAGTAAAAGGCAAAGTCTTCCACTCAAGTGGACTAAGGAAAAGAAGACATGAAGTAAGAAATTCAAGTCTTCTATACATGTGGAGTAAGGAACGACTTGTGCAGAATAAGGACCCGAGTCTTTATTTGCACGGAGTAAGGAAACTAGATGCGGAGTAAGGAATCTGAACTACTCACTCATACGGAGTAAGGATGTGCTAATACGGAGTAAGCCATCCGTTCCTTTTAACTCATGCGGAGTAAGGAACTCTCACGGAGTAAGAAAGTGCTGATGTGGAGTAAACACTCTGACCTTCTCATTCATACGGAGTAAGGAAGCGCTAATACGGAATAAGGATTCCAGTACTGAATTGATACGGAGTAAGCAATCACTAGCACCGAGTAAGGATCCGAGCTTAATTAATACGGAGTAAGGAACCTTACATCGGATTGGGAAGATGCCGCTGTAACTTAGCTCCTCGCATTCAAAGTCACCAGCTCGCCGCTTCCCGATGTAAGACAAACTCATTGAGAACCTTAAGCATCTTACACGTGGATCACCCGGATATGTGGTCACAATTTTAACTGAACTTGGGAACTCACAAAGGCACTTATGTTTTGCAAACCAAAGACCTTGAGCTCGACATCCGCAACATTCAAGGCAGAGAGAATTCCGAGGAATAATCAATGCTGCACATAGTCTGGAAGAACAAGTTCCAAGATTATCTCTCAAGGATGTTTTTTATATATTGTAAAGCTTGTACATTAAAAGTGGTGTTGATTGTTCGTGAGTTTTGAAATAAGTGTGTTATGTTCTAGAGCTCGTTTAGATAAAAAAGGCTAGTGTGTGAGTTATTTTGTAAACAGAGTATAAGAGTGTTTTGTAGTAGATCTAAAGGCTTTACAAGTTTTAATTTGCTTCTATTTTGTTGTATTTATCTTTTGATAATAAAACAAAATACTTTCACTATCTGGTTATCTTTCGCATTGATTCTATCTCTTAACCAGATAAGTGCAGTGCCAAAGAGTGAGAAAAGAGTTTTCGATAAGAGCCTATTCACCCCCCCCTCTAAGCTCCCAGGGACCAACAAGTGGTATCAAAGAAAGTTCTACTTACTCAACATAGAGATCCCACTCTTTCTCTCTCTCAAAAATGGCGGAAGAAAGCAGCATGCTATTCAATACTCGACTCAACCCCGGAGGTGCTGAAGAGCCCATCCCCAATCGAAACAGCTGTGAAAATGTCAATCCACCTCAACCTGCTGTTGCCGCTACTCCACCACAACGGAGTTTCAATTTCACTTTGACTAAACCATGAAATTTCACACTTGAGCTTTTCTCCAGTGGAAAGCTCGCATGAGGATGTTCATTGTCTGTCATGATCATCTCATGTGGCCGTGTCTTCATCAGGAGATACCGATTCCGATGACTATCGGAGAATATGGAGTAAGAAGGCCAAAGACTGATGCTGAACTTACCCATGATGAAAGAGCCTAGCAGTGTGCTAGCGAAAAGGCTCTGGCATATGTCACATCGTCTTTGGACTCTGAAGCTTTCACAGACGTCCAGGGCTGCACAACAGCGAAAGCTGTATGGGACAAGCTGACAATCCTCTATGAGGGAAGTCAGTCCCAAATGCAGAACATCATCTGTGCTCTCAGGCAGAACTTCGAGAACTTTAATCACAAACCTGGCGAATCCCTCGAAAGCATCTATCGGAGGTTCAGCAAGCTCATCCTTGAGCTAAAAACTGTCAATGAGCACTACTCTCAATCCTAAATTAATGACAAGTTTTTTCGCTCCTTGCTGGATCGTTACTACTCCAAACAGCTCCAGATGCAAGCCGACAAGAACTGCCAGTATGTTCCCCTTGAAGAACTATACGGAGAGCTACGGACTCATACGGTCAGGTTCAAATATTCTGACCGGGATGAGAAAATAGCTCGAAAAGAAAAGGGGGTAGCTTTCAAAGCTACGAAATGCTTCAGCATACAACGGAATAATGATACGGAAGAATCAGAAAACTCTGACTCGGACGCTGAAGAAGAAATAGCTCTTTTGGTCAAATCCTTCGAGTGATTCCTATGGAAAAGCATAAAAGAATTCAGAAGAGGCTCGTCATCATCATCCAGAAGGAAGGAGCGATCGAGTCAAGTTCCCAAGAGTGCTACAACTGTGGGAAACCCAGTCACTAGGCCAAGGATTGTAAATCCAAATCTAAAACGGCCGAGAAAAGTGACAAGGTTACTCGTCGACGCTCCACCTCAGACAACAGCAAGAACAAGTGAAAGGCGTTCGTCACAAAGTACATCAGTGGCTCAGAAAAAGAGGAGGAATCCTCTGATGATGAGCCAACCTCAAAGCCAAACGTCTGTCTCATGGCAAATACTGAGGTACCTTCCATCTCTAAGCCCATGAGTAAATTAGAATCTCTTACTGCTGAACGTGATCATGAAAAGAATGAGAGACTAATAATTACTCAAATGTACAAAGATATGGAAAGTCAGAATAAACGTCTTGAATTTACTGTTGCTAAACTTGAAAAAGACATAGCTGACTTCAAAGGTAAAGAAGCTTGGTATCATGACTTAAGAGCAGAAAATCATTTGTTAAATACCAACCTAACTAGCCTAAAAGTTATTTTAAGAAGACTCGAAATGACTTGAAAAGGAAAAGGAAATAAATCATAAGTGGCTAAAATCTGGGGAAATAGCCTCTACTTTTAGGACTGATCTAGACGACATCCGAGTTAAGCCTGGCCTTGGCTCCGAACCATCAACCTCCACACAAACTACTAAGTGTCCTCTGGATTTCATTCCGAAATTAACCAACTTATATCTTGTTAGTACATCTAAACCGTTGGATGGTTTCATTTCAGGTGACACCATAGTCTATGATTATGGAAGTGACGCGGTTATTGTTGTTCCCGAAGTAATAGCACCCGTATCTAATGATGAAGGGAAGGTTGTTGCAGTTAAAGCCGAAACTGTAGCACCCAGAAAGAAAGGAAAGGCTAAGGCTGACGTATCTAGGGCCAAGAGCTTGTCACCCAATCGCATAGGATTAGGTCATAGGGAACAGAGTAAAAAGCCTGTAAAACCTAAGAAACTTGTATCCTCTGTTTGTGCTCCGCATCATAAAGTCTGTTCCATTTGTAGAGAGATAGGTCATTATCACTATGAACGTTGGAGCTTATCTGATAACTGGGTTTGTAATCAAGTTCGTATTATTAAAGATCAGTTCATCAAAAAGGGTTCTTCGAGCAAATCTAAATCTAAATCTCAAAGGAGTGTCTCTCCCAGGAAAACCCAAATGAAAGAAGCAACTGACACTAACAAAGTTAAGTCAACTTGGAGAACTAAAGTTCCTAACAAAGTAAAATTTGGAACTGTTGACACTGATGTTGTTTCTCCTAACTGCCCGAAACAAGTTTGCGCACCAAAAGTGTAAACTGTTGTCTTGCAGGAGCATCTCTGGAATGCATTTCCAGATCACTTGAAGTTAATGATCAATCAAAGCAAGTGGATCCTTAATAGTGGATGTTTCGGACATATGACGGGTGATCAGTCTCTGCTCGTTGAAGTTACTGACAAACGAAACCCATCTGTATCATATGGGGACAACAGCAAAGGTAAGACTGTGGGGTATGGCACTTTAACTAACGGTTGTGTATCAATCACTAAAGTTGCACTAGTCGAAGGTTTGAAGCATAATCTGCTGAGTGTCAGTAATTTATGTGACAAAGGGTTTACTGTTTCCTTTATGTCCAACAACTGCACAATTAGGGAAAACTTATCTGGAGATGTTAAGTTATCCGGATTAAGAGATGGGGACATATACTCAGTAGTCTTAAGAAATAATTCTTCTGACCCGGTATGCTTCTTCACTAAAGCATCAGATGAAGAAAGTTGGCTATGGCACAAGCATTGTGCACATTTAAATTTTAAGACTTTGTCTAAATTAGCATCGCTTGATTTAGTAAATGGTTTGCCCAAACATAAATTCTCCAGAGACTCTCTCTGTCGAGAATGCCAACTCGGCAAGCAGACCAAGCACAGCTTTAAGAGCAAATCTGTTAATTCAATAACTGCTCCGCTGCAACTTCTTCACATGGATCTTTGTGGTCCAATTTCTATTGCTTCTCTTGCCGGTGCGAGATATACCCTCGTGGTTATCGATGACTTCACCAGGTATACATAGGTGATGTTCCTAAAATCAAAACATCAAACCTTTGAACATCTAGTAGATCTCTTCAACTAGATATGTAATTCACAAGGACTGAGCATAAAGTGCATCAGGGTGATCATGGTATGGAATTTGATTTTTCAGATATGAGATCCTATTGTTCTGAATAGGGCATTCAGCACGACTTTTCTGCACCCAGGACTCCACAGCAAAATGGAGTTGCTGAGCGTAAGAATCGCACGTTAGTCGAAGCTGGTAGATCAATGTTAGCAGGGGCAAAACTTCCTCTCAGTCTATGGGCTGAAGCTATGTCCACTGCGTGCTACGTTCATAACAGAACTCTTATCAATAAGGTTACCATGAAAACACCCAATGAAATGTGGAGAGGCAGAAAGCCATCAATCTCTCATTTTAAAGCTTTTGGGTGTGCTTGCTACATGTTAAACAACGACAAAGAGGCCCGGAGTAAATTTGAGCCAAAATCCGATGATGAGATTTTTGTCGGATATTCTTTACACAACGAGGCTTATCGTATTTTCAACCGAAAACGTCTAACAGTTAAAGAGTCTGTCCATGTTGATTTTGATGAATCTAACCTTGACTGGTTGAGTATATGATCTTCAAATTCAATTGCGCAGGATCATACGGACAATATGATTGATTATTCTCAGTTCAGACATGTCCCTGCTGCAACTCCTGATGAATCACCTAATACCGGTGAAGCAACAAGAAATGCTACTAATGATGCTTCAAAAGACTCGGACTCAGGACATCCACATAACTCCGGACAAATTGTTACGGATATTTATAACACCAGAGAACCTTCAAGTCCATCCGGACCAATAAATACTGAAAGTCACAGTGCCGAAGAACCTCCAAGTTCCTAAGGAACTGTTCATCATACGGATGCAACTGGTCTAGAACTACTGGTGGACAGATGTACAAGATCCACCCGATCTGGCAGATGTACAAGATCCACCCGATCTGGCAGAGCTTCAAATCATTAACTACTCACCGCCACTTGCACAAAACTACTGGTGGACTCGAAACCACCCATCAGATCAAGTGATTGGTGATCCTATTGTTGGAGTAAGAATGAAGGCAGCCACTTCCAATCTGTGCCTCTACTCGTGTTTTCTGTCATAGATAGAGCCAAAAGTGGTGGATGAAGCCCTTCAGGACTCAAACTGGATAGATGCTATGCAAGAAGAGCTCAATCAGTTCAAGAGGAATGATGTGTGGACTTTAGTACCAAGGCCAAGGTTGCAATAAGTCATTAAAGTTAAATGGGTGTTCTGGAACAAATTAGATACTGATGGAATAGTAATCTGGAACAAAGCACGACTGGTAGCCAAGGGATATCGTCAAGAAGAAGGCATTGATTATGACAAAACCTTTGCTCCAGTAGCTAGACTTGAGGCGATCCGAATGTTCCTGGCATATGCTTCATATGAAAACTTCATAGTTTATCAAATGGACGTAAAGAGCGCCTTTCTTAATGGAGATCTTCAAGAGGAACTTTATGTTGAATAACCTCCAGGCTTCGTTGAACACAAGGCTGAACATATGGTATATAAACTTCGGAAAGCCTTGTACGGATTGAAGCAAGCTCCAAGAGCCTCATATGACACATTATCGGAATTTTTGCTTGAACATAATTTTAGAAAAGGGAAGATAAAAACCACACTATTTCTACGGAAAGAGAAAAATCATTCTCTAGTCGTACAAATCTACGTGGATGACATCATTTTTGGATCATCATATCCGAAGCTTTGTGAAGAGTTTGCGAAGTTGAAATGAGTGGCAAATTTGAAATGAGTATGATGGGAGAATTAACGTACTTCCTTGGAATAGAGGTTAAACAAATAAAGGATGGAACCATCATCAACCAAGCCAAGTACACACGGGACTTAATCAAGAAGTTCGGTATGGAAAACTCATCTTCCGTGAAGACTCCCATGCCATTTAGTGCAAAGTTAGATCCTGATACAGACGGAAAATCAGTAAATGTGACTGAATACAGAGGTATGATTGGATCATTGTTGTACCTTACAACAAGTCGCCTGGATATAATGTTTGCAACTTGCATTTGTGCAAGATATCAGGCGGATCCCAAAGAGTCACACATGCTTCATGTAAAATGGATATTGTGGTATCTCAAAAGGACAGTGAATTTGGGACTCTAGCATCCAAAGGAGTCCAACTTCTCTTTATCCGGATATTTAGATGCTGATTTTGCTGGGTGTCGCATTGACAGAAGGAGCACTAGCGGTACTTGTCAGTTCCTTGGAAACAGATTGATCTCATGGTTCAGTAAGAAGCAGAATTCCGTTTCAACCTCTACTGCTGAGGCGGAATATATAGCTGCTAGGAGTTGCTGCGCACAGCTTCTCTGGATGCAAAGTCAGCTTACTAGCTACGGTTTTAACATGACATCTGTTCCATTATACTGCGATAACACCAGTGTGATTGCTATCAACAACAACCCTGTTATGCACCTGAAAACAAAGCACATTGAAGTCAGGTATCACTTCATCCGAGATCATGTTCTCGAAAAGCATATATTACTTGAATATGTAGTTACGGATGATCAACTCGTAGACATACTCACCAAGCCCCTACTTGTTGCAAGATTTTCTGAACTTCTCTTAAAATTATGCATGCTCGACCTTACTGCATAGTTCCTTAGTTATTTATCCAACAGTATTTCTTTCAAGACATGCATCATGATTCTTAGTGAGCGTTAGACACTTACTGTACTTCATGCTGATCATGCTTACTACTGATTTGTATCCTATTCTGATAATTTACTCATATCTTCTGATTGGGAGGATGCTTGTGTTTCCCGACTGAAGTTGTTCAGCTGACATAATTAACACTATATAAGTACACTCTTCTTTGGATCTTATGATTCATATTTTCATTTCTCACCTCATGACCAATGCTGTCTCATACTAATTACACTATTAACATGTCTGGTTGAAGAAATGAAATGGGTTAGCTTAGATTGCTGGGGGATGAAATCACAGTGGTAGTCTGATCAGCTTCTGAAGTGGAGTTACCTAAAGGATAGATAGCACTATTCTCATAATCTATATAATTTAGCTGGAAATGTCTATCGAGAGGATTGCAAGATCTAAGGGGGAGAAAATGCTTATTAATTACCCTAGTAATACCCCCCTTATATGTCTCGTGACCTCTTTCCTGGTTGTCTATCTGAGGGGGTGTTCATCACTGAGAGGATCGCATGATCTACGGGGGAGCAAAAGCTTTATCTATTATTTCAGTAATAACCCCCTGTTATGTCTCAGATGCTCCTCCCTTTAACTTCTCACTTCGGATCTGACTGGACATGCATTATTGAATCAGATTTGTGGCATGTTTGTATGTTTTTATTTCTTCAACTGTGCATCTTAATCGGATAATCAATTGATTGCATCTGGCATGTGTTCTTTCTTCCATTCTCACTCATGAATTTTAATCAGAGTAACTCATATATAGCTCATTTATCTTGGCTACGATGGTCAGTATGACGGTTTCACTATATTAACCAATGTGAACTTATGTGTTTCTAATCCGACATATGCTTATTTTTCAGTAACTTTGATTCAGTCATTCGTTTTGTATGTGTCTAGCATTCATTTTCAATGCATGACTTCTACTTTTTCATTAGTTCGGATTATGCTAACTTTCATATCTGTTTACATCCATACTAATCTCAACTTGTAAAAGCTCTGTGTTTCTTTTAGTTTATCTTTGTGCAGCTACAGGTTCCGATTCACTTTGCCTTCTCACTGAAATAATCTTGCCTAAAGTCTCGGATATGAAGTGTTGTGGTACTTCGTCCTTCTTCGACTTTAAGACAACAAAAGAATTATTTTCTCTCTTACCACACTCTGTTTCTACGAATACACTATGCTGCTCATCCGGATATTCTTCTACAGATTATTTTTCATCCGGATGATCGTCGGTTCATTTCCTACGGACTCTTGAAACACTCAAGTCTCATCGCGTGTTTTTGAGGAGGAATAATGATGGTCTATTTAAAATGAAAGTCTCGAGACAAGCAACTTCCGAAAGAAGGTTTACAACTGTCATAAATACTTGATTCTGCGGCCTCCACGTCACTTTTAAATTCGGAGGCGCTCAAGTATCAAGATAAATGACATCAGCTCGTCAGATGGATCACTATTCATCTTGTTTAATCCCTAGACCCGCTAGCAACCACGGACTCGGTCTTATATATACTGAATTTTCCACGAAGCGTGAGTTTACATTTCCAAATCCCTAAAACCTCGTCGCTCTTCCAATCTCTAAGACCTACCTTCCTCGTCCCTCTCACTATCCCTTGAAATGGCACCCAAGCTCTCTCTTTCTGGTGTTAATCTCGGCCATCTGGTCGATTGCCCTGCAATTTCAGATCCTCCGGCTTGGTTTTTAGACCTATGCCCTCTCTTGGAAGCCTCCCACATTCTGAATCTAGTCTCCAATCCCGTCGACCTTCTTATCGACGATATTACTGAGTACTACCGGCGCATCCGCTGCACCACCGATTCCATCCTTTCCCATGTTCGGGGTGAATCCATCGTCATCACCCCCGCCGTCCTCCGCACCGCTCTCAACCTACCCCCCGGTGAACCTCAGTGTCTGGACCCAGAATCGATGGCAGCTTCCATGGGCTGCACTTACAAAGGGAAGGAATACAAGGTGAAGTCCTTCCAAGGTCGCTACCACTGTATGGCGACTATTCTGAGCCGATGTCTACTGGCTCACACATTTGCTCTGGACACCGTTCCGTATGACCTCCTTCTGGCCATGTACGGTGTCTTTGAGGGTCTCCCGATGGACTGGGGAACCTTCTTATTCTGATTGCTGAAGAATGGTCCCAAAAACCAATCTTTCGAGCGGATTCTCAGCATTGTCTTCAGGTATCTGTGTTCGTCCCATTTCAATGGAAGTGGCACTATACCTTTTCCCTAGGCTTACTGTCTTCGCCATCTTACGCCTGATGGGACCATGATGGCACGTCGGCCTTCTGCTGCTCTCCGCCTCCTTCCCGCCTCGGAACAACAGGGCAATTCGGTTGGTGACCTAGCCAACAGCCATGCCCATGAAGTCAGCTCCGCTCACTGGTCCTCGCGGATTCGGTCCATTGCTGCCTCATCCATCTCTCGAGCCTCCCAACACAACATCCGTCCCAAACCATCCAAGGTTGTGGGGTCCTCTCAGCCAAGTCTTCATCCGGCAGATTCTCCAGCGTCTTCTCCCGCTAATGTCCCTGCACCCGACTCACCCGCTGTTGTTGCTGCAGTTGATGCTGCCATTGCTACGGCAATGGCAGATGTCCCTCCTTCTCCTCCGGAAGACCCTTTACCTCCCCTACCTCAACCTCGTGACTACCTTAACAATCTCTCCACTGACACCTTAATGGACCTATGGTTCCGTTTTAGCCTAGCATGCACCGCCTCCATCCCTGACAATGACATCCGGGTATTTTATGCCCAACACACCCAAACCTCAGAGGATATGATCATCTGGAACCTAGACCAAGGCTTCCTTACGCCGGCCCACATTCCAGACGTACCCTTCGCTGTCACCTTCGGACCGGCCCATGACGCACGCGTTCCTTCTCTTGCTGAGGCCAGGCCTATCTCTCCTGCCACAGCCATCCCCGTAGTTGACCTCTCTGGTCAAAGTGGGTCTGCTGCTCCGGATGCCCCTTCTTCTTCTTCTGCTGCTGCTACTGACGCACCCTCCACTCCTGCTGACTCCTCTGCCAGCGTACCCCTACACTTATTCCTGCGGGGGAGTCCTCAAAAGCCCCAAAGTTGGCGCTCGGACGTGCATCGTTCGGCACGCTCCACTCCGATGTTGTGCTCTCCACTCAGCTAGACCGCCACGCCTAAGCCCAGAGCGCCCAAATTTCTGCCATCGCCGCCAAGGTTGATGCTTTAGGTGCCCAACTCCTCTCCGCCCTGACCGACTCCTCCACTTCCATCGAGCATAAGATGGATCTCGTTGCCTCGTCTGTTCATTCCCTGTCTACCTCCTTTGCGGACCTGGCTGTGAGGGCCTTCCCTGAGGTATGAGTTATATTTTATGCATTCATTTTGCATATGTTTTGTACCCTTATGTGGTTATGCTTGAGATGTGGTTAAGCTTGGTTTAGCTTGTTATTAAATCTTGTGAGCCTTTTTTGGCTTGTTGTGAGTTGCATTGCATATGTGTGGTTGGTGATCATGTTGATGATCATGTGTTTGTGTCTTGTTGTTGTGCGGTGCTTGAGCTTGAATTTTGCTATGTCCTTTGGGGATGTGTTTTATTTTCGAGGACGAAAAGTCCTAAGGTGGGGAGGATGTAAAGACCCGTATTTGGGTAGGGCTGAGAGATAGTCTTTCTTTGTTGCTAAAAACATCTAGACAATATTGTGTTCATCAATGTAAGCATTTTGACTATAATTGGGCCCAATTCCGGGTCGGGGCCCTGAGTGGCTCGATTGTTGACTTTTTGGGGTTTATTGGTTGACCTTGCGTTTGAGCGGTCAATTGGGTTGGAAAATATCTCGGTAGTGATGTGCTCGTCATTTTGAGCGTTTTGACTGTACTTAGGCTCAATTTGGAGTTCGTGACCTCGGGAGGTCAATTAATATTTTTGGGATTTATAAATAAAGAAAAATACAGAAATATAAATAAGGGAAAGAGAGCTTCCACGTTACGTTTCAGCGATCGTGCATTGGAGAGCTTAAACAGAGAGAGAGAGAGAGAGAGAGAGAGAGAGAGAGAGAGAGAGAGAGAGAGAGAGAGAGAGAGAGAAAGAGAGAGAAGGAAGCTTGGAGCCTTCGATTTGGGGCGTTTTGAGCTCGTTTAAGCATCAAGAATCATTCCAGGTAGGTGTTTCATTGATTCTTCACCCTTTTCTTGCTGTTTCATTGGATTAACATGTAAGAATTAGATGAAATCATGAAAATTTGTGATGAACCTTAGGAATTGGGGAAAATGAAAATTGAGCATGAAACTTAGATGATTTAGGTTGTTTGGTAGCCTAATATGGCTAGATGATGTTAGAAACCCTTAATAGGGATGAATTGTTGCTTAAAAATGGAGATTTAATGAGTATAATTGGGTTTTGGGACGAAATTGGGAAGAACACAGTTGGCAGCTCGCGACTGGGGAACTGCTCTAGGCTAGCCTCGAGTAGAGTGTCGAGCAATGTCGAGCAGGAGCCTCGAGCATGATGCTCGAGCCTAGAGTGTCGAGCAGCATCGAGCAAGGTGTCTCGAGCAGTTAGACAGTGCAGTTGCCAGTGTATGTTGCCAGGGTGCCTGGACCCATTTACATTATAACCACTATGTCTCTCCACTGGACTATTTACATTGTAAACTATTATGCAAGTATTATACTTAAGTCACAATGTAAATAATGAAATACCCCCCATTTGGATTCAAAGAAAAATACTAGAAAAATAAATTTCCACTCTTTCAAAATGTGAAAATTGGGATTTAGTGTAAAATCTCAGAAAAATCCAGTTTTTCGTAAAGGTGGATTTTTGGAAAGTGGGGTTAGACATCCCCTAAAATTAGATTATCATAGTTATGATATGGAGACCCAATGCTGAGACTTTTTATTTCAAGAAAATAGCTCATATGGGTATCTTCTTCCTTGGTCAAGGAATGATGATCGGTTTGTGAAGATTGGCTTCAGTTATAAAGGGAGTATGGTGAACCTTAATGCCATATTGGTGTTGGTATGTTGGTTTGAGGAATTGGGGCTTGGGCTCTATGACTTATTGGCTTCTCACCGTGAAGCATAGACGATGCTATCTGGTTGACGGGACAGGCATATGCGTCGATGGCAGGTCTGTGTGGCACTGTGGCCGGGCATATTGCGCTATGGCTGTGGCAGGCATATACGCTGATGGCAGGCCTGTGTGGCACTGTGTCCGGTCATATAGCGCTGCGGTAGGGCTGAGTGCCCTGAGCTGGGATCCTGTTGAGGCTCGTGTTGAGCCGTTGAGCTCGTGGAGCTAGGGCTGAGTGCCCTGAGCTGGGATCCTATTGAGGATCGTGGACAAGCTGTCCTGTGTGGGCAGACTAAGTCTTGATGTTGTGCACACTACACGGTGCACGAGTACACTGAACATATAGTATGGACTTGTATGTTTGCATGATGTGGAGTTTTGGGGTCACCTACTGAGCTTGTCGCTCACCCCTACTTGTTGTTTACCTTTTTCAGGTGTGACCCGAGACTAGTGGAGGACTTTCTTTCAGGAGGACATGTCCACTACTCTGATGTATGATACAGTGTTATATTCTGTATTGTTGTGTCTTGTATCACGGACATGGGTCCGTGGACAGTTATATTTGCATACTATTTATGATGTGATGTCTGTATGACTGTTTGGCTTATTGTATGCATGATGATATATGGGAAAGTACAGGATTACCCTTGATGTATGACTGTATAGGGTTGCATGATTGAGACAGCACCCGCAGTGTAGTCTCTATTGATGCTAGTCACCAACCCCTTGACCTTTCGGGTGAGGGCAAGGGGAAGTCATGTTCCTGGTTCCGGGTTCCCTGGAATTTTGGGGCGTGACACTGGTGCACACCATGGCTCGTCCTCCTACCGCTCCGCGGTGACCTGCCAAAACGGGGGAGAAAGTGTCATCTGATCCTTCTGCACCTTCCTCGGCTCGTGCTGAGAAGCGGCCTGCATCTTCACTGCTTTTAGGAGTTAAAATCCCCAAACGCATCCGCTTCTGTTAGCCCAGCTCCTTAAATGCAGCTCCTCCTCCGACCACTCCATCTGCGACTGACACCTTCCTCCCATCATACGCGGATCTTGATCCTCTTGATGTGGATGGACGTGTTTTTGATGCAATGACCATGTATGTCGCGTCCAATGCCGAGCGAAGATGTCTATCGGATCTGTACCCCTTCTCTCCTCAAGACATTCGGACTATTCATTCTGAGATGGGTTTGCTTACCACAGAAAACATAGACAACTTCTCTCGGGTAGTAAAGATAGAGATGAGGCTGTTTCCGTCTCTGTACAAGGATGGACACCTGTTTGATGTCTTGCCGTCTTAGAATGAGGGCTACCTTCCAGATATAGCCCACATTCAGACCTTCATCGACGGAACTACTGAGGATAGCATACCTTGGAAAACGCTCTCATCTATCCTCATTTTGTATGGGGTCATGACGCCGCACTTCATGCTGGTTGTTTTTATGATTCCATCCAAGCAGCTGATCTTAATTGATTCTCATTAAATTGTGGAGAGCAATGTCAGAAGGAATCAATGGGAGCCACTGCATCTTCGACTGACAGAAGCCATAAAGCAATCTGGACTTTATGAAGCAAGGGGCCTAACTCCGTTGGGTCCAACTGAAAAGCTGAAGGCGACGATCCGAGGCAAGAAGCTAGTACCACAACAGCCCGATGGAGATAGCTGCGGAGCCTTTGTCTATTTCTTCATCAAATCTATTATAAATGTGGATAAAACCTGGAACACTATCCAAGCCTATACGAAGGAGCAGACAATGGAGCTAAGGGAGAAAGCAGCAACGATGATCTTCAAGTATAGTAAGCCTTATGTACCTTAGTGAAAATTTTGTCTAAAGGTTGTATTGTACTATGTTGCTGCTTAATGAAAATGGAAGTCATTTCTTTTCCGTATACTATCTTTTTGCTTTGCTTACCAGATCAGATTACAAAGGGTTTTGGCATATCCATAATTGAGGGAGATTGTTGGATCAAGCCAAGAATTTGGATGATGCAGATAAAGCCCTATGCAATTTGATCTGAGACTTTGGTTGTTTTTATCTTAAGTTATTGCAGAAGATATAATCTTAATCTGGACCTACACTCGTGAGAGCAAAGCAAAGGATTGGATACATAATCCTGATCCGGATGAGAGTGAGTGTCGTCAAACACTTGGTAAATAACCAAGTCTCTCATTCATACGGAATAAAGGATCACTCGTGCGGACTAATCACTTATAGCTACAGACTAAGGAAACTGCGCCTAACACCTTAAACAGAAAAGATGCGGAGTAAGAATCCTAGTCTACAAGTCGCACGAAGTAAGACATAGTTATCATGGAGTAAAAGGCTAAATCTTCCACTCAAGCGGACTAAGGAAAAGAAGACACAGAGTAAGAAATCCGAGTCTTCTATACATGCGGAGTAAGGAACGACTTGTGCGGAATAAGGACCCGAGTCTTTATTTGCACGGAGTAAGGAAACTAGATGCGGAGTAAAGAATCCAAACTACTCACTCATACGGAGTAAGGATGTGCTGATACGGAGTAAGCCATCCGTTCCTTTTAACTCATGCGGAGTAAGGAACTCTCATGGAGTAAGAAAGCACTGGTGTGGAGTAAGCACTCCGACCTTCTCATTCATACGGAGTAAGGAAGCGCTAACACTGAATAAGGATTCCAGTACTGAATTGATACGGAGTAAGCAATCACTAGCACCGAGTAAGGATCCGAGCTTAATTAATACGGAGTAAGGAACCTTACACCGGATTGGGAAGATGCCGTTGTAACTTAGCTCCTCGCATTCAAAGTCACCAGCTCGCCGTTTCCCGATGTAAGACAAACTCATTGAGAACCTTAAGCATCTTACACGTGGATCACCCGGATATGTGGTCACAATTTTAACTGAACTTGGGAACTCACAAAGGCACTTATGTTTTGCAAACCCAAGACCTTGAGCTCCACATCCGCAGCATTCAAGGCAAAGAGAATTCCGAGGAACAATCAATGCGGCACATAGTCCGGAAGAACAAGTTCCAAGATTATCTCTCAAGGATGTTTTTTATATATTGTAAAGCTTATACATTAAAAGTGGTGTTAATCATTCGTGAGTTTTGAAATAAGTGTGTATGTTCTAGAACTCATTTAGATCAAAAAGGCTAATGTGTGAGTTATTTTGTAAACAGAGTATAAGAGTGTTTTGCAGTAGATCTAAAGGCTTTACAAGCTTTAATCTGCTTCTATTTTGTTGTACTTATCTTTTGATAATAAAACAAAATACTTTCACTATCTGGTTATCTTTCGCATTGATTCTATTTCTTAACTAGATAAGTACAGTGCCAAAGAGTGAGAAAAGAGTTTTCAATAAAAGCCTATTCGCCCCCCTCTAGGCTCCCAGGGACCAACATACTCCATGGCCAATAGTTATGCTTAGAAAGGATAGATTAGCGCAGTTCTGGAAGTCAGCTTAAAAAAATTATGACTTTTTTTGTTGTAGCTCCAAACGACTTGATATTTTTATAACATGTTTAAAACTTCGTTATGTACCTTTGGTTAAAATTTTAGACTCATTAGATCAGCCCATTAGGAGAAACAATTTAAACAGTGCACAAAGGTCTAGTAGCACACCCAGAATTTCTAGTCTCACTTCAAAACCCAATAACTTTTGATATACAAGTCCAATAGACTTGAAATTGGTCTCAAAATGTAGATAATTAAGTTAGGAATCCATCCCAATTGGCCTTATTTAATTTAATGAAGAATCTAGAAAGTTATAGTCAAAATAATAGGCCATGCACCTATGTTACTTTTGTGACCAAAAGAACCTTCAAAGTCAAACAAATCCAAAAAATTCAAAAATGGGGGAAACAAAGGGGCTACATGGTAGATAATAATAGGATAAGAATCAAATGATTTGAAAAGAAGAAAATTAGGGAATAAAATAAGGTATTAAGGATAAAAGTTTCATCTACCACACTTACCACCTACCACAACCCTTGCCCTATATAAAGAGTGTTTTGCCTCCCCTTTTATTGCACAAGTCCCTCAAGCCATACCACAAAATTTCCCTATAAAAACACTCCCTTAATCCCCTTAACACCCCAAATACTCTACTCAAATCCTCTTTTGTTTTTGGTACTTACCAAGCATCGAAGTTCTACGAAAGGTAATACTCAAGATTTTGCAATTTTGAAGTTACTTTTTATTTATTATGTAGATCTATATGGTTGGTTTTACCACCTCATATATATTACTTACATGGTTGGTTTTACCACCTCACATATGTTATTTATATGGTTGGTTATACCACCTCGTATATACATGCATGGTTGGCATTGCCACCATATTTTAAAATATGTTATTCCATCATAGCATTTTCATTATATAGTTAAAGTGAAAAGATGAGAATATTGACTTAATGTTTCTTTTATTTTTAAGGTTCTAGATAGCGGAGGATCGTAAGGAATAACTTTCATAATGAATTCCCTCGATAATTGCCATTCTTCTTCCATAACCCCGATTGCTAGTGCTTCAACCTCACAGCTACCCTCATCCTTATCTCCTCTAAATCTTCCCTTTACACCCATGTCTAATATCCCATCATGGTTAAGGTGGAAGACACGTAGGAAAAATAGGCTTATCAAACGTCTTTTCCGTTCACCCAATACATAAAGTAAATCTTATTTAAAAACTCTCAAGAAATATAACATAATTACTGCACAACTCAAGGCTTACAATGCATGGGATTGAAATAGGATATGGAACCGCAATATAAGTTGGAACCCAAATTAATATTCAACCCCACAAGCACGGTAAGCCTATTAAAAGATATAAGTTAAAGTATGATATTAAAAAAAAAAAGATATGTGTGATATTGAACTTTTCAATCATTAATGCTAATTTAGTGTTTTGATATTTTTTAAGGTTTAGAACATGAAGAACGACAAGCGGATTGTAAGTGTTTTCTCATCCCCTTTTTCTTTTTCATTATAGTCTATATTTCATTATTATTGTATGGTTTTTCTTTTCTTCATTCTCACTTTTCACTTCCTTTTTATCTTGTTTTATTCCCTTTTATTTCTATGAAATTATGATTATAAAAGTTTTATGTTTCTTATTCTTCTATTTTCATTTTATTGTTCAGAATATTAGTTTCTTTTTAATCTCTCTCTTGATAATTTATGCTATTGATTAGGGTAGATAATTATTTTGATATTCGTGGTTATTCTTGTTAACCTTGAATGTTTTATTGGAATTCTATGATATGTCTCGTGTTATGTATGATAAAGTTGTTATAACCTCTTATGTTTGGACAAAGTAAGTTTATGATAGGTGGTTCCCGAAAGACCTCCAATGCATTGGGTAAAGAACATCACTAGAGAGTGTCAATCCAACTGATAATATGTTATGTTATGATATGGTATCTGGGTAGTTAACCTGGATCATGATGTTGTGATACAATATCCAAACATAATCTTCCATGTTATGATTCCATTGTGAAATGTTGATCACTTATGATGTGCAAACGTTATGAAATCTTTTATGGTATTTCTTATGTTTGATATCTTTATGATTTTACGTACCCACTTATGTTTACCCTTACTGGGCTATTTGAGCTCACCCCTTTTATGATTTCTTTTCCAACCCCAGGTAAATAAAGGAATGGAGAAACTAGGATAAGGAGTCAAGACGTGCTTGGAAATAAAGTTGTGTGGAATTTAAAGATTTATTAAGTTTGATAGCTCGCGTGCTTTATTATGTAATAATGGGTTAAGAACACTTAATCTCTAAACCCCTAAACCTTAAAGATCTTGGATTGAAATTTATAATAATTAATGGTTTGTTGATGAAATAAGTAATAGTTTGAGATTGATATAAAATTTGTATATTTAATTTCCGCTAATGCACCCAGTTTGGAAGTCCCGAATTTGAGGGCGTTACAATTTGAATGTGTGTGTACGTGATTGAGTTGGTAATGTACATGTAGCATTACACAAGCACATGTATACACTAGTTAATGAGTTGGGATAAGTCAGGGAGACATAATCCCTACTACACTGTGGTTGCTCACCCCTCCTATTGTATTTGTTTTTGTTTGTTTCAGGTGCTTACAGGAGCTAGGAGGTTCACCAGAGGTGAAGACCTTGTGTATTTATTTGTTTTATTGGATTATGAAAACTATGATATAACCCCATGGGGGAAAGAACATGTATGAATTTGTGTTTGTACTGTGCTTTGAAATGAGATTTCTGTATATGTGTGATATGGTTTAGGGACGGCACCCGTGTTAAGGTCCCTTTCTCGGTGTTTTCACCAATCCCTTGTCCCTTTGGGTGCGGGCATGGGGATTCACTAACCAGTTTCCGCGGGTCAAAAATTTGGGGCGTGACAATTCTGATGCTCTTAAACCTAAATGTGATGTGTATGTTTATACTTATGTCGTCTAACATATGCAATAATACAATTATAACAAAGTATGTTTCCTATAATCACCCACATTGGAAGGCAGAGACACCCTACCACTACGACAATATGTCATACCATGTAATGCTTCATACTTATAAGTTGAGAGGTAGCCTATAATTAGGGTTAAGGATGTTATTTTGATGTTGTCGCCAAAAATATGTTCGTTTTGGCTATAAATAGGATTCATTTGGAGTCTGAACGACCCAAGGACATTATAGTAATTTTATATATTGAATTAAATGGTAAATTAGTCAATTAAACTATTTTGGGATATAATAATGTTAATATTTAATGAAAATTCAAGCCTTAATTAATTAATGGTGTTTTAGTATTTCTCTTAGCTTAAGAGGAAGAGTTATAGAATTAGGAAACCTGATATAATGGTTACTTGTTGGGTAAGAAAATAATGGTTTAGTGAGATTTGGACTCTTGGAAAGAGGAAAAACGTCTTTATAAATAGGGAGATCATCCTAGGATATTCGTTATTGACACTTCATGTTTTGGAGATCCTTAGCTGTCCCAGGTGAAGAAGAGAGAGAGAGAGAGAGAGAGAGAGAGAGAGAGAGGCTAAAACTTGAAGCTTTAAGGCGTTTTCGTAGTTTTGGCGAGCTAATTTAGTCCATGAGTGCTCAAAGTAGGTGATTTTATCCTTCTTTATCTCTCTTAGGGTTTGATAATGACTAGGGTTAATTTGGGTTAGAAATTGAGCATAGAATGAACAAGTTTTGCATGTAACTCAGATAAGGTTTAGAGAACTATGAACTCTTATGGGATAATTGTGTGATAACTTAATAACTTGTGTTTTATGGATGAGAACTTGATGATAAGTTGTCTAAGGCTTAAAAATCTTACCTTTGAGCTTAGTATTCAAGTTAGGGTTTGAAGAATCAATATTTAGAATTAGTTGTATCATATTGCATGAATGATAAAAGGGTATACTAACTAATGGTAATGGATGAAAAAATGGTATCTAAGAGAGTGGTGTTGGATAGTGTGAAGTGTCATGCCCCCAACTCTTAGAATGAATAGGAAGAATGGGGACCCAAAACCACAAAGCAAGAAACTAGCTTCGGCTGGCCCTCCATCGGCTATGGTTAATGGCTGAATTAATCGTCCATCGAAACAACGCCTCAAGCTCTGGTCACAATTTCGGTCTACACCCAAATTTTAACAATTTTAGGGTTCCAAATACCATTTTTTTTTTGTGTAATATAACATTCTACTACTTACGTGAAACATAAACACAATTTATTATGCATGATAACATAAAAATATGCCCAAATTAAAGTTCTCAATTAAGAATACACCCTAAGATAAAATTCATTGATCTTACCCATTTTAATTTGTTTTTTCACACGAAATCAATGCAGATAAACTAGAAACCAAAGTCTAAGCACCCTACAAGCCTTAAATCAACCAGTAAAATACACAATCATGATTTTTCCCAAATCATAGGGTTCACTTTAATTCCTAAATTCCCACTCAAATCATGCGAAACAATTCAATTAAACAGTTGAGAATGATAGGAACACTTATTTGAAAGTTTTTTTATGTCTTGGATAAGCCAAATTCGCCCAACCAAATCACTACTTTCCTCCACTCCATCTCCAATGTATAATGCAAGAGCGTGAATGTGAAGCCTTCTCTCTCTCATGCCACTATTTATATTTTTGCATTTTAATTGCTTAATAAATCCCCAAAAATTCATAGTTAGCCTCCCAAGTCCTAAACTCCAAATTGAGCCTAATTCTAGTCAAAACGTTCATATTGTTGAGTATATTACTATCTAGATATTTTCATACTCGAATAACAATCACTACACAAATTCTATCGAAATACTCCACAAATCTACAAAAATAACTTTTCTGGGCCCAACTCCAAATCAAACCCAAGTATTGTCAAACCACTCATATTGACAACCACATCATTGTTTAGAGGTTTTTATCCCGAAATAAGGACTATCTCGAAGACCATCCTAAACACGAGTCTCTATATCTATAAGTGTTAAACAGGTGGGTTAGGTTAGGCGTGCGTGGGTTTGGGCCTAAACGGGCTAGGCCCATTTTTAAATGAACCAAAATTGTTAGGTCCGGCCAATCCCACATACAAGGCGGGCTAGCCCGCAAGCTAGCCCATTTAGATTTATATATATATTTAATAATTTTTTATTTTAAATCTCTTATTTCTCTTAAAAATTCTCTAATTTTTGTTCACGTGAGTTAAACACAATCTTCACACAACCATGAAAGCTGTCAAACTTATAAAATATGAGTACATTATACAAACTTTTAATAAAATAAATCAACAAAAAAATCCAACTCGCTAGCTCAACTCGCTTTGGCCCACAATCTGTGTCATGCCCCCAAATTCCAAGAAACCTGGAACTAGAAACGTGACTTCCCCTTGCCCGCACCCGAAGGGTCAACGGGTTAGTGACAAGCACCAATAGAGACTACACCACGGGTGTTGTCTCAGTTGTGCAAATCTGTATAGTCATATATCAAGGGTAATCCTATACTTTCCTATACCTTATCATGGATACAATATGTCAAACAGTCATACAGACATCATATCACAAATAGTATGTAAAGACAACTGTTTACGGACCCAAGTTCGGGATATCACACAAAAGCAATACAAAATACGTACTATATCATACATCAGAGTAGTGGGCTCGTTCCCATGGAAGAAAGTGCTTCACTAGTCTTGAGTCACACCTGAAAAGGGTAAACAACAAAGTAGGGGTGAGCTACAAGCTCAATAGGTAACCCCATAACTTCAGAACTATACTTTGTAAAACAGATAAGCTTATACTACATGCTTAGTGTAGTATTTATAAAATTGATATAACGTTTTGTCGCGCTCACGCTATCAAAATAATATTTATAAAACCTAACTAACCTGTAGAAGGGAAGTAAGGGTCGATCCCACAGAGACATGATTGGAAATCTCTAACCTAGTTGTGTTCCTATTGTCTAAGCAAACAATGTGATGAAATAAAATAAAATAAATTAATTAAATAAAATAAAAGAAATCCTTAAAAAAATAGAAAATAAGATAATAAAATTCTAGGATTGAGATTCACCACAATTTCCAATTCCTTATCATATGGTTTGATTGATTATTCTTATGGTCTTTAATCATCTGAAGGTGATTGATCCTAAGGTAACCACAATTTCCAATTTCTTAACAATGCCAATCGCTTTCACGTGAATAACGGCGTGCCTAGCCTTAGCAACGGCCTACTTTCGTGACTCGCTAAAATAAGGCCAAACCCATTAAGGGGTGATCAACCATGGATCCTCCTAGGATCACAGACTACTCTCGTGACTCGCAAGTCCTGGGTTTCATTTTATGGGTTCCGATCATTAAATTTCATTTTTCAATTCTTCATTCAATTATCTAAAACATGCAATAGGTTCGCGACGCCCACAACATGGATTCAATCGGTAAAATAAAAATCGTTCATGAGATAGAGATAAGAAATAATCACACAAATTCATACAATCAAGATATTAAGATTGGGCTACTCCCAATCCCTAGTAAAAAGGGATTATTCCATGAAATAATGAAGAAACATATTATCGATTATCAAATTAGAGATTACAAGGGGAGAAAAGAAGACAACCAACCTGTCACGATGGCGTACAAACAATGCTCACCCAATATAAGGTGTTCTTGGATCAAAATTACATGAAAATCACCCAAAATCAAAGAGAAATCTAAGAAACCAAACCTAGGGTTCTTAGCCGTAAGGAGGGCTCCCCTAGGGTCCAAAATCCCTAACAACATCCTATACTTGTTCCTTATATAATTCCCCTAAATATTACATTAAAAATAAAATAGAAAAATACAAAATGAGACAAAAGTCGATGCCTGTTGCGACGAAGGCAAAAGACCTTATCGCGACGAAATGTATTTTCTTCTATGTCGCAACGAAATGTATTTCCTTCTGTGTCGCGACGAAGGGAAAAAGTCCTGTCGCAACGACATTCTTTGTTTAAATTCGTATTATACTTCGATTCCGCTAGTTCTTTCCCATTTGCCTGCAAAATACACCCAAAATACAACGCAACTCTACAAAACACTAAAACATGACAAACAACATGATTTAACACTCAAAATACTATGAAAAATGAATGCAAATAGGGGAAACACACATGTGAAAATTCTATATAAATTAACATCATCAGTACTCGTGCACATTATAGGGAACAAGATCAATAGGACTCAACTTGCAAACAAACATCAGGACCCAACCTATCCACAACAAGACAGTTTGTCCACAATCCTCAATAGTATCCCAGCTCAGGGCACTCAACTTTAGTACCACGAGCTCAATAGCTCAACTCAGGTCACAACCAGTCACCACAAGCTCAATAGCTCAACCCAGGCCTCAGCCTGTCACGTCAACCACATAGTACAACCTGTGCATCACGGTGAGAATACACAAATAAGCCACGGAGCTCAAGGCCCTAATCCTCAAATCAACACACCAATATCAGTATGGCATTAGGGTTCACAACACTCCATCTATAACCAAGGACATTTTCACAAATCTTTTATCATGTCTTGACCAAAGAGAGGATTTTCATAGAAGGTGTTTTTTTTGAAATAAAAGGTCCTAGCAATGGTTCCTTATATCATAACTAAGATAACCTGATTCTTGGAGATTTTTCTGAGATATCTAACCCCACTTCACAAATAGTCACCTTGAACTAAAAACTGATTTTTTTTCGCGATTCAGTACTAATTCCCAATTTTCACATTTTGAAGGAGTGAGAATTTAATTTTCTAATATTTTTCTTTGAATCAAAATGGGGGATATTTCCTTATTTACATTGTAAGTTAAGTATACTACTTCAAAACACCCCACTCAAGGCTTTGCTCGAGGCTAACTCGACTCTTAAGCTTTGAGCAGTGTTAAGCCGCAATCCCAATGCGATACGATGACTGCGTTCATCTTGGTTTCATCTCGAAAACCAATTATACCAATTCAATCCTCATTTCTAAGCATCATTTCATCCCTATCATAGGTTTCTAACATCCTCTAGCCACATTAGCATACCAAATAACCTAAAGAATCAAGGTTGTATACTTAATTTTTATTTTCCCTAATTTTCTAGGGTTCATCGCAAAATTTGTGAATTCATCTAATTTTTGCATGTCAATACAACGAAATAGCAAGGAAGGAGTGAAGAATCAAGGGAACAGCTACATGGAGTGATTCTTTGAGATCAACGAACTCCAATCGCCCCAAATCGCTAAGGCTCCAAGCTTCCAAGTTCTCTCTCTCTCTAGCTCTCAAACGCACGGACACGATAGCGTAATATGGAAGTCCTCTTTCTTCACCTCTTATTTATATTTATTATCTTTCTCTTTAATTAATCATTAATTAATCAACTTCCAAAATAATAATTGACCTCTTGAGGTCATGAACTCCAAATTGAGCTTAAATACAGTCAAAACGCTTGAAATGACAAGCACATCACTATCTAGATGTTTTCCAACTCAACTGACTGCTCAAATGTAAGGTCAACCAACAAACCCCAAGAAAGTCAACAATCGGGTCACTCGGGACCCCGATCAAGAATCAGGCCCAAGTACAACCAAAATGCTCACATCGGCGAACACAAGATTGTCCAGATGTTTTTAACCGCTTAGAATGGCTATCTCTCAGTCCTACTCAAATAGAGGTCTTTACAGTCCGCGGGCCAAAGCTCGTACTGACCCGCATATAAACGAACCATAAAATATTGGCTTGGTCCGCCAAAAAACACAGACCAACTCGCATAGCCCACGGGATGCTGGCCCATTTAACACCATTATCTACATCAAGTGGGAACCCCACAATGGGTCATTGTGGCAAAACTCATGGCACCTTTCCACGAGCATGGCAACCCACCACTACAGGCACTGACATGGCCAGTGGTGTGCCCCTGGGGTCCACCACGGGTAGAAGGGAGGTTGTGGCATTGGTATGGGCAAGGTTGTGGTAATGCCCATAGGGGTGCTTGCGGTACCCCTACCATGGGCAGGTGGTTGTTTGGTTTAACTTGCTTATGTTTCCACTTTAATTGTTTTAGGATGGCTTTAAAGGTCTAACCTACTTAAGTTAGTTGTGAGGTGGTGAGTGTTGAACTTGTTAGGGTTCTTCCAATCTGTTGGGATAGTTTAGTTGACTGTAAGATTGTTGAGGTTGTGTGAGATGAATGATCTTGTGCAAATATAGGTTATTGACTTGTTGGGAGGTCTAGGGTACCTTATGGGGAGCCCATTGAGATGGGAAACAATAGTTTTAGTGGTTAATTGAGATCTATGAGATTCTCCTTAATCATTTGTTGAGTTTGAAATAACTAAGCTTGGATACGATTTAAATTTCACTATTTGGACTCTCATGATGATTTTGATAGTTGATATTGTATGATGATATAGAATATGTACTAGTTATAGATATTATAACGAATTGTCTTGGTGCAGGTTGGAGTCTCACTACTATGGAGTATGTTGTTATGGTTGAACCACACAATTAATGTGTTTTATTTCCTGCATACTTTACATTATGTGATTTGTTTGATCCAGAAGACAAACCACCTAAATCAACAAAACTGTGAACTTTTGATATGAAAGAGGACTTCTATGATCAAGACCTATTAATCAAAGAAGTTGCAAAACCTTAGACTATTTGGTTGTAACCAACAAATATTGTATGATTTATTAGAATTGGTTTTAATCATTCCTTTAATCACATCTATTGAGTTTTAATTGTGAAAAAAATCAAAAAAAAATATGGATTAAGCTCTTCCCTTATATATATATATATATATATATATATATATATATATATATATATATATATATATATATACTAATTATTCAAACTGTTTAATAAAATTTTTAGGTGATAATGCCTATCATATGAATAACTTAGCTTTTATATATGAGCAATTTAAAGAATAATTGTCTACACGATAAAAATTTATATATTCTTTATTAAGTGATTTAAATAAATAAAAGAATATATATATATATATATATGTGTGTGTGTGTGTAATTATACCAGCTAAATTTAATTTCATTTACCATTAATAACAAAAATTTATTATATATGATAAATAATAGTACATCGAAAAAATAATTATATACTCGACAAATACTCGACAAAGGACAGAATAAAAATGATACATTTCTAATGTGATAGAGTAGAGACATATTATTTTTCTTTTAATTTTAATTTCATAACTGATAAATATATATATATATATATATTAAAATTCTATATTATGTAATGCAATGCATATACATTGCATCAAAAATAACATAATAAATAAATACAAGAAAAGGTATATTAGTATATTATATTGATATATTATATAGATAATTGAATAATCTTACATATCAGACTATTAAGAAAAATAAAATTACAAATAAATTATATACTTCCATACCATTTATCAGAAACCGTTAAATTGATATAAACCGGCGAATTAACTTGGCAGCTACTTGAATTGCCCGTACAACAACAGCCAGCGCAGCAGAGGAATGCGCGTGGAAGCTTCTGTGTACCCGTCTCTCCGCGTTTCCGCTGTCCATTTACTTAGTTGTAACTCGCTAGCTGCATTCATACAAACAAGTCTGAAACTCCTATTTTAATGTTTTCCACATGCCACGTCAGCACATTCTTCTCACTGCCACTCGGCGCTCGCTCGATGTGTTATATATATATATGGGTAATGCTCGCCATATTTCCTATCAGCTTTCCCACATCCCAATTAAACAAATATGGCCTCCCTTGTTTGCTTGTTCCTCTTTGTTCTTGTTTCCTCTGCCTCTGCCGCGTGTGACCGATGCCTGCATGAAAGCAAGGCTGCTTATCACTCCGACTCTGCTTGGCTCTCATGTAAGATTTCACATATTCTCTCTCCTTATGGTATCTAGACTTTTAAACGCGCACTTTGAATCCACCTGCAAGATTTTCAATCTTCCAAACAAAATTAAAACATAACTTTTATTGTGTGTTTTTAATGCAGCTGGAGCATGTGGGTATGGCTTCATGGCTTTAGGCTTTAACAAAGGATTCCTTGCGGCTGGTGCACCTTCCCTTTACAAAGATGGAGCTGGCTGTGGCGCATGCTTTAAGGTATGCTACCATGTTATATAAAAACACGTGTGCGTGTTTAATTAATTGAATCGATACTCTTTTTATTTGCAGTTCTTTGGGGATTTTGACTGGATATAGCATTTAATCTGCAGGTGAGATGCAAGGACATGACCCTATGCAGTAGAGTGGGGACTACAGTGTTTCTGTTTGATCTTAATCAGACCAGTAATCATACCGATGTCGTTCTCAGCAGCAATTCTTTTGCCGCCATGGCTGTCAGGGGCAAGGGTCCTCACCTTCTGAAACACGGCACTGTCGATGTAGAATACAAGAGGTAAGATAAGAACCCGAACCCCATATTTAATTTTGTGCCTCTTTTACATAAACAAGCGCCCATAAATTGTTTCTTATTTTTGGTTTTGCGGAACCGAGCAGGGTTCCCTGCGAATACCGGAACAAGAACTTAGCCGTGCGTGTGGATGAATCAAGCCAAAAGCCTAGCAATCTCTCCCTCACCTTTATAAACCAAGGCGGCCAGACAGAAATTGTCCTGGTCGATGTTGCTGAGGTAAAATCCAAACTCTGATACAATGCATAATGATAAACAGTTTATGATTTGCATGTGTTTGGTAATATAGGAGAGTTATAAATTGTAATTTTGATATTTATTGTTTGTTTGCGCTGACAGGAAAATACATCTGATTGGAGATACATGACCAAAAACCATGGGGCGACATGGAGCACAAGCAGCGCTCCCGTTGGACCTCTCCAACTCCGCTTGCAGGTGACGGCGGGGTTCGACGGCAAGTGGTGGTGGGCTAAGAAAGTGCTTCCGGCCAACTGGAAAATTGGGGTGGTCTATGACACTGGGATTCAAATAACTGACGTCGCCCAAGAAGGCTGTGGTTCCTGCGCTGAGAAATGGCCATCATCATAATTAGAAAGGGGCTACATTAAATATGTTATATACTACTCATTAGTCACGGTCACAGGAGAGAATGCCATATACCAGTCTTACCAGAGCTTGAGCTAAAATTAGCTATTGAAAAGATAATGTACTAAATGCATCTTTTAGCTTTTGAATATAAAATCCTTAGGGATTGGAAATAGAGCCCACATGCTAGTCAATTCATTTGAACAGTTGCACTTTAACGAAATTGGCTTAGAGCACGGGTACCGGCTGCGCAAATTCGCTAAATTAGCTAATATTTAACTAAAAAATATAAAAATTATCTAAATCATCTACGCTGGAATCAATAATACTACAGTAATTTTAGTGATATATCATTTCACTCGCTACATTTATTGAGTCTCCCTCCCACCCTAAATATTATTTTCGACTAAAATAATATCTTTTCTGCTGCGCAAATTCGCTCCCGCCTCTCTTCCCCTTTTCTCTTTTTCCTGTGTAAATTCCCTCTCGCCTGTGTAAATTCCCCTTTTCCCTAGTTCTCTAAGGATTGTTCCCCACAGTCGCAGCCCCTCACCTAGACAAATCCCAGATCCAGCCGAAGTCCACCTATCCTACCGGACTGATGAACGGTGATTTTGAGTTGCAGCACTGACGAACGGCGATTCTGAGTTGTAGCACTGACGAACGGCGATTCTGAATTGCAGCACTGACGAACGGCGACTAGGGTCCGATATAGAGTTTGATCACTTGTTGAATGGCGACGACACCAACCAAATCACTCCACACGGTCCGTCGTTTCTGATTTTGTTCTCAATGTTCTTTGTTTTGTAGACTATACACTTTTGCATTGCTCAATGTTCACTGCTGTTGCTGATGTTTGATTACTTGTTCAAATTGTATCAATTATTTCATAACATTTGATGCACATTTGCCTGCTACAATGAAGATATATTTTAAAGCCATATAGGAATAGCTTGGTGTTGCCTATAAAATTTATTGGGTGTTGTCTATTACAATGCACTGCTATATTGCCTAGAATATTTGACGCTCTGTAATGTTGATGCAGTCTGTTTTGTCTGAAGCATTATTAAAAAAGCAACCGCTAAGAAAGATATCATCTAATTAAAGAAAAATCATATAGTTCAGATATTAGTTAAGATTGAAAAGCAATTGCTGAGAAAGACCCCAAGGAATTAGAAGAAAACAAAAAAACAAACAAAATGTTATACTTTTTGTTAGTTTCATATGATGATATCAGTTACTTGGGGTACTAAAAATAGTTGGAAATTATGTTTCATTGATTAGCAAAATTATTATGTTTTCATTGTTTATTTATTTTGTATAGAAATGGATTCATGCAATCAATCCGATGGTTACTTCACAAATCTTCTAAATAACAATGAGGTTTTGATGAGTGTCACAAATGAAGAAGAAATCTCTTCGGCTCAAGTTGATGTTATTGAAGTTGAACGGATTGGACGAAAAGTACGGGGTAATAATTTTACTAATGAGGAAGATTTATTGCTTGTGGATGGATGGCTTCAAACTTCCTTAGATGCAGTACAAGGAAAAGATCAAAAGCACACAATGTTATGGAAAAGAATTCATAAGTATTTTGAGGAAAACAATAAATTTGGCACAATACGCAATTACATATCACTAATGAATCGGTGGTCGACAATTCAACAAGCCACAAATAAGTTTTGTGGTTACTTGGCTCAAGTTGAAAGAGTGCATCCAAGTGGGTGTAATGAGCAAGACAAGGTATGTTTTGCACCTTCTAAGCTCATTTTTAAAATGTTTTTTTAACATCTCACTTATTTAGAAACTTGGTGTTTTATTATTGTAGATTGGCAAGGCAAAGACTATGTTTGTAGAGTTTGAGAGGAAGTTGTTTAACTTTGATCATTGTTGGCGGGTGCTAAGACTTCATCCAAAGTGGGTGGAACATATGGACCAACCAAAGCTAAAGAAAAAGAATTCAAATGATTCGACACCAAATGTATCAAATCCAAGCGAAGAGAATGATCATAATGTGTCTTCAAATTTGGAACGACCAATAGGTCGTAAAGCAAAAAAAGAGAAACGAAAGAGAAAAGAAATGACAAACTTCGACTCTCTTGTTACCCTAAATGAGATGGTAGAAATAAGAAAGAGTAAACTTTTACTTATACAAGAGGCACGTGATTATGACAGTAAAATGTTGTGTCTTAGGCAAGAGGAAGTGAATCTTAGGCAAGATGAATTGCGTATTCAGAAAGAGAAAGTGCAACTTCAACAAGTGAAAGCAAGTCTTGAAGAGAAAAAAGAAGAAGAAAGAATTATGGCATTAGATACAAGCGTCATGGCTCCAATGCTACAGCAATATTATCTTAAACGACAGATGGAAATACTTGCAAGTCATACCGAATAGTATTATATATGTTTGTTGGAATTATGGAATAATGTTCTATTTATGTTTCTTGAATTAATCACTTTATATTGACCATTATGGAGTTTGAATTTATTTATGCTTGTTGGGTTTAAGTTCTCAATTCCAATACGGATTATGGTTTTGGAAATATTTTTATTTCTTCACATTATAATTATAGTTTGTTAGAGTTAAAATGTATTGGTATGTTGGGTATGTGAGATTGGCAATATCCTTTATGTGCTGAATTTCCAGAGATGTTGTGCGACCTTGTGTTTCATTATACGAAATGCTGTTTTGTTGTACCATTTATGAACCTGTGGTTCATACATTATAAAAAAACCAATTTCCTGAACACTTTTTATTGACTAGGAATATAGATCTGACTTGAAATATTGTGTGAATATCAAATCTAAGGCATGCTTAGGCTTATTCTTTAGTTTTTAAGTGGTGATGGTTATGCAAACTAGAGATTTTTTTAGCCATTTTGATTCTGTAGGTCCTTAATAGCAGTAGGATTCACTGAGTTTTTTTAAATGAGTAGACCTGTGGTCCATTGTTTAGTTTTTTTAGGCTTAAAGCATGCTTGGGCCTTTTCTTTTATGATTTTTTAGGATCTTGACAATTGTAGGATTTGTTGAGGTAGTGTTTCTTTGTTGTACAGTTTATGAGCAGACCTGTGTTTCATGATCTCAGTAAGAAGGATGAAAAAAATGGAGCCCATCACCATCAAAGTCTCGCTGGAATTTTGAGTTTTCCAAGGATTTTGTTACTATATTTTCTGATTTTCGGCTGCCCAGGTGTTATGTCTACGAGTAGCAGCATAAAGGCAAGAGGGTTGCATCACATGTAATTGCTTACCCAGAAGACCACAAATCAAAGAAGGGACTGGATCCACTCCACTTGTGCTAGCTGAACTCAGCTCATACCAGCAAACACAAATGTTGTTTAAATCAGTGTTTGTTTATTAAACTAATGATAGTTCAAGCTTATTTCTGTGGAAGATAATTGATGGAGTGTAATTTTGCATGCTATTTCATACATTTTTGTTGCATTTTTGTGTGTTTTAACTTCCTCTATCTGCATTATTTTCTAAATCATTGCAAGGGTATGTTGAACAGATTATATACCATAAAATAATAAAGACACAGACAGGAGGAAAGAGATCACTTTATTTCCTGCATAATAAGAGCCTTAACATAGGCTGATAAAATCTTGAACAACCACCCAAAGACTCAGTGAAGAGAAAACAGCAACAAAAATAGGAATAAAATACATAAATAAATAAGTGGGAGTCTTTGACTCTTTGCATCGTATATAACCACTTGCCCTGGCGTTGTAGAGTTAATACTACCCCTCAACACCAGCTTCCATTCTTCGACAACAAAGAACATGTCTACAATGTCACGCCCCAATTTCCTTCCACTTGGAAATGAGTAGTGACTGCCCATGCCCGCACCCGAAGGGACAAGGGGTTGGTGCAAGCACCTAAAAAGGACTTCTGGCACGGGTGCTGTCCCAAACCTGCACAACCAGGCTAACATGCCAAGGGGCATGCTCCTACTCCCAAACCATGCACACAAACACAAATTGAATAACAACATCTCATTTTATTTCATTTCAAAGACTAAATGTTTATTACAACCCAGTCGGGGAAAAACCCCTATGAAGCCACAAATAAAACCAAACCAAATTCCAAACACATAAAACCAGAGTACAACAAAAGAAATAACATAAAACTCCTAGTCTCAGGGGCCGAGCTCCTCAGCCTTCACCTACCGCCTGCTAAACCCTGCAAAAGAACAGTTTTGATTATATAGACACTACCCACATCAAAACGACGTAGTTTTGATTAAGTAGATCCCAGGATCAAAACGACGTAGTTTTGATCACACAAGTTAGCACCTTTCCGCACCCATATAGGCCAAAATACTCAGAATTTCAACATGGTCCTTTGGAGAAAGATCATTAGAATGTCAAAACCAAGGGAACCATGCAAAAATATGGCTGCACGCCAATTTGCACGTGAATTCCCCAATTCACGTGCAACTCCATATGCACTCCGAATGCTCTCAAACTTCACCCCTAGCCTCCTTGCATCATTTAGAAGACAACCACACTTGCACGTGAATTGGACCCATTTCACGTGCACCTCACATACACGTCCGTTTGGCCTGAAACTTCTGTGGTAGATAGAGGACATCATTCTAAGCATCTTTCCTTTTGCACGTGAATTCATTTGAGCCCATTCACTAGGTCAAAATCTAGAAAAACTCTACTCAGAAGGCAAAACTGTGACTAACTCAAGATACGGGTCCTTACATACAACTTGGCTTTCAGTCCTGGTATGCTTCGCTACAATTTTTTTCTTGCAAAACCACCTCCCTTAAAAAATGATAATGAACCTCTACATGGTTTGTTCTTGGATGAAAAACTGGGTCCTCTGTCGAACTGCCAAGCGTATGGCAAACATGTTGTCACAATTAAAAGGGAACACCATATTTTGTTGGCTGATACAGATCTTTCAACAACAGCACAAGCCAACTGCTTTATTGTGCTGCCATATCTGCTGCTTTATACTCTGATTCAATGATTCAACAGACCTGAAAAAAAAAGAGTGCCGCATTGGGCTACAATCATGAATTAAAACTGTGAAAAGGAATACAGCAACAAACAAGAATGGAATTCTGCAAAGACTTTGGACATTCTAATTCTATAATAGAAAATGCTATCTTATGTATCAACAAATTCATACCAGATGACAGAGGAATACTTCCAGCCACTGCCCAAGTGTAGAATACCGAACATCGCAGCAACCACCAAGTGTAGAATACCTCCAGCCACTGCCCAAGCATTCTATAATACTTCCAGCCACTGCCTGAGCATTCTATAATACTTCAAGCCACTACCCAAGCATTCTATTCTCATCTGATTATTTTCATAGATATGTAACAGTCACAAAACAAAAAAATGGCTTCAGGTTTGAAGCCACCAGACCCTACATGTAACACTGATCTATATGGTCAAATGATCAAAATGGATCTCATGGTTTGCCCCTATCCCATCTGAAGTAGTAATAATAATAATAATAATAATAATTGAAAACAATAATTGTATAAAGATGGAAGCATGTAAACAACATTTCCAACGACAGCCAACATTTTTAGGGGGAAACAATAATTTTATTAATAAGAAAATGGAGAGTACATATCAAATTCAGCCAAACTAGGGACAAACCCCCTAGGGCCTAAAAAACCAACATAGAACCATGTCTTATGTCGCACTGTATTGTTGCCATAAGTGCTCGACAAGATCTGATTGGAGTTGATATTTTCAACAAGGTCAGAAAATATAAATGATCTATCAAGCACATTTATATAATTATGAGGCCCTAGTAAGCCAAAAAAAGCATGCCAAATCCATAGATCATAAGAAGCCACTGCTTCCAAAATAATTGTTGGTTCATGGTAATGACCAGAATACATACCATGCCAAGCAGTTGGGCAATTTTTCCACTTCCAATGCATACAGTCGATGCTTCCGAACATGCTTGGAAAGCCACGTTTCTCACCAATTGTGAGTAATTTAACAATGTCGTCCTTGTTAGGTTTTCTTAAATACTCTTGAGAGAAAATTGAAACAATAGCTTTGACAAATTTCTTTACACTTTTTAATGTTGTCGTCTCTCCAATCTTCAAGTATTCATCCATAAAATGAGCTGTGACACCATATGCAAGCATCCTTAAAGCAGCTGTTATTTTTTGAAGAGAAGAAAAACCAAGCCTTCCAGAACTATCTCGTCTTTGGACAAAGTAAGGAGAAATAGAGGACGACTCATCCGAAACCTCCTTCGAAAATATTTATGAGGATAGATTGGAGGATCAGCAAAATAATCGCGAAATAGATTTTGATGGGCTTGCAATCGATCACGCATTATGAACCTTCGTGAATTTTTAAAACAACCAAGTGAACTTGATCCATCTTCTTGCAAAGTAAGTTTCTTTGCTATCTCAAATTCTTTATCACCACAATCTGAATCAATAAGTGCCATTTTATGAAAAAGAGATCGATCCATTGAGAAAGAACTAGAAGAAATTTTCTCCTAGTTGTCCAAGACTTTCATCACCGGTCAGCCCTACCATTTAATTGAGCCACACATCTAACACATTTCCTTAGATTGCTCCAGCCCTACAATTCCCAATGGCAGAACATTTACAGAAAATTTAAAAATATTGATGATAATGCAGGGATTTTTTATAAAGGATATCACATTTGCTTGCTGTAAGTGCTTCCACTGTGTTATTTATAGTAAAAATGTCATTGTTTCTATAGGAAACAAAGAAACCACGCAAGCACCATTATAGCATTATCACCCGCTTACAATTCAAGGAGATTCCAATATAGGGTTAATGCGGATGAGTTGACAGATGGCAAACACACAATAATTTCAACTCAAATCCTAGGCAACCATTTTAAAACTACAACTATTGTGATTCACATATCAAATGACATTTAGAATTGAAAAAAGAAGAAGAAAGAGTGATGTAAGGAAATCCATCATTTACAGAGTATATATGATCCCCCAAAAAAAAGAATAACGCACACTACCACATTGATTTTACTGGAAAATAGATATGGGTTTCTCTTAAATGAAATACATACATCATTTGCAAAAATTATGGATTCAGGAATTGGAACCTCGAGAGGGTTGATGGTTCCTTTACGTACCTGCTTCAAGAATGACCGACATCGCATGAGGTTAGAATTTGGTGCAGAAAAGATAGAGAGGGGATGACGATGCACGAGAGGAGAAATTGATTATTTAAAAGAGATCGATCGTGTAGAGATTACAGAGATATCAAGATCATTGCTGTCCGAGATCGTTGCTATTCGAGATCGTAGTTGTAATGCGTTGTGAGAGAGATCGCGTAGACAAAGGCTGGAACAAGCTGTTAAAAGATTTAACGAAATTTTAAAAAATAATGAATATTTTAATAAAATACCTAAATTTTATTGAGTCTAGTTTTTTCTAATGTAAAATAGGAATAGCTATAATATCTAAAGTTTAATTTACTAGCTAAATTTTAATTAAAATTTATTGAGGCCAGTACTGGTGCTCTTACTGACCCATTACTCTGCTTTTTCTTTTTTCAACTAATAATGCATCTAATGTCTCCTTTTAGCAAAAACGAAGCATTGGTATGTTTATGCTTGGTTATCTGTTTATAGAATTATAATAGTTATTTCTTTACAACAAATTGAAAATAAAGTAGTAATTAATTTATATTTTTTGCATTTAAAAATAATTATTAATTTTAAAAAAATAAAAAAAATAAGATAATCAAATATACCTTATATTGTTAACTCTTTTCATAACCCAGCTCTAATATAACCGTGTAGTGAATTAAAATCACTTGTAATCAAGACTTTACCTTCTTCGGCCATATCCTTTGGTATTACAAGTAATTTGTCAATCAAATATTGATTAATAAAATTTTAATTGTGACTTATCCTACAACCAATAGAAGTCTTTTGGATCATAATATGATATCAAGTCATGTTGTATTTTTTTCTTGTTATCTTCAATTTCACGAGTGTGTTTCTCAATATTTTGTCTCATTTATGATTTTCGACTATATATCTATGTCATATTATCTATGTTGTGATGTGAGAGATTGTGTTATAATATATCTCATTTGAGGGAATTTACCAACCAAAGTATTAATATTAATATTAAGGAGAAGCATGGCCAATACAAAATACTCATGAAGGAATAGTTAATTGAAATGATGCAAGTACAATAACAACAAGTTATATGCATTGGCTAATACTTTGGCCTCGATTATCGAGTTGCCAGCTGAGGGTTTATCTTAATCTCTTTTTCATAGCAATCATCAATCTTCTAATTCAAATGAGACCCTTGCATCAGATTCATTCCAACCATATAATTAATAAATAAATGTAAACATTTAACTAACACATCATTTTCTATCAGTTTTAGTTTATATGGATATATATCATTTTGTGAATTTTATTTTATACATCAATATATTGTTTTTGAATAAAATTTAAAACTGTCATAAATAATATCTAAGAATAAAAAATAGTATGTCATTAAGCTTCATATAGAAAACAAAATTAATATGAACAAATGAATAAGTGTCTCAAATGATATTTAGGGATGGATATAGACCATTGCAAAGTTGGTTATAAGCTAAATTTACTTTGAGACAGATAAAACTTTTGAAAATAATTTGAGATGGGATAAACTGTATTGCCAACAATTTGGAGCAGTAAAAACTATTTCAAATATTTTAAAAATGATAATTAATTGGATTAATATTAGGATAGTAGCCATCATCTCCAAAAAAAATTAGAATGGAAAAATAATCTACCTCTTAGAAATTCAACTTGGGATGGTAACAATGAAGATGGTTATGCAACAATTAATAGTTCATTTTTTGAGACGAAACAATATTTCTTTAAGAACGATTCTATGTTCATCTTAATAGCTCATTTTTTTTAGTAAATTAATATAAAGATCCAATGATATCCCTATAACAACCGATTAATTTTAAAATGGAAACTCATCCTTTAATAGATACACACATTTATTGTAACAAATATTGCAGAAATATGATTGCGTTCACGCAAAAACAGATACCGTAAGGTCAAGTATTAAGGTTTAATAAAAAAGTTTACATTTATGTTCGAGTAAACTTATAATTCAACGGCTAAAAATCTATATTTAATATATGTTTTTAATGAATTTATTAAAAAAATATTTTATTAAACCGTTTTTCAAAGGAAACTTGCATTTCAATATAAACATGGTCTCAAATATTAGAAGAAAAAAAAAAAAAGAAACAGACGTTAAGAAAAAAAAATCAAAACATCATACTAGCTGAAGCTTAAGAGCCTACAAAGACGAACAAGGCGTTTTGCCTCATGACTATATAAACCTACCAAGCGCTTGGTAGAAAACACGCAAGCACTAGTGGTTGAAGTCGGGATAAAAAGAGAGTCACCAGGCTAGGTACCAAAATAAAGTGTTGGAAAGTCTTGAATTATGGTGAGAATCTCTTCGAGTTGAATGATGTGCGTCAATCATTATACTTTTAGAGTAATTCATATACGGCTACACGATCAATGTTTTGATCAAATTGTTTTAAATATCATAAAGTATTTTCCGTCGGACTCAATAAATGTTTTTTAATAAATAATTGAGTGTAAATAGTACTATTCAAATTTGATAGTTACAATAGCATCATGTAAATGAAAATATTAATAAATAATTATTAAATATGTGTATTTTAAATGAGTGAGATTATATTAATATTTAAATAATAAAAAATAATATTCAAATGAGTATAAAGTTAAAATATTAAATTGTATGTGTATGTTTTAAAAAGTAACTAGGATAGTTAATGGTAAGTTTTTTTGGTTAAATTAACTAAATGTTAGGTGTCTTTACGTTAATGCTCTTACCTCTTCATAAATAAAGAGCTATGGTTGGTTCTTCATTTGTTTTATGTTCATTAAAAAATATTTCTGACCATCCATCTTGTTCGTTTTTTTCATTTTTCATTTCAGACAATTAAAAAATGATAAAATAAATAAATAAATACTATATTTAAATAAAATAGAGAGTGTATTACTTTTCAAATAAATAAAAGTTGATGAAATAGATATAATAAAGAAAAATAGATGAAGCATTTGCACCCATGTATGCTAGCTGCACGGATGTCATGAAACTAACTTTCCAAAATAAAACTAGCTCTAAACCATTATTTTCTGTAAGAAAATAATTACGAAAGTTAGAGAGTAAGAAAAATTAGAGATTAATGAAGAAAAACGTTTTTCAAACTTTTTGAATGAATAATGACTTGACCATAGGTTCTATTTATTGGCAATGTAGAAAGAGTAGTGACCTTTAACCAAGTGATTATCAGTTACCAAATAATGTATCTAATATCACTAGTAGTTACAATCATTCACATAATGGTGTATATTAGCAATAATTATCACCTTTAACCAAGTGATTATGTCCTTTTAATAAAAAGTATATCACCAAGGGTTACAATGCTAATTCCAAACATTGTGTCCAATACTCATTGGATACACACCCATTTAACATATCACTTCAATTTTGTAAACCATAGAATTCTTTTTGAATTATTTGTTGTAGCTGATTTTTGAACCAATTTTTTCTAAAGCTTCCATGACATATATTAACTCTTGTGTTTGAGGCAACATATCTAAAAATTTGGATAAATGTCATCAACAATTGTAAAATCATAAAGAATATATATAAGGAAAGGTAAACGTGATCTAAACTAAATTCCGCTCGCAATTATTTTTTTTTAAAATCAAATTAAAAGTCAAATTCTACCTCCCATCATTTATAAGTTTATTTAAATACAATATTGTTTAAACTCAAGTGATAATTATTTTTGTACACAAAATAAAAAAAAACTGAAAAATATTTTCATCCTCTATACTGAAAATAAGCTTTTATTATTTTAAATTTTCAAATTTTTTACCAAAACAATTATTATTTTTTAAAAACACTCCAATGAAACATGTTCTAATTAAACTTATCATTACTTGATTATTAAATGAATTGTTTACAAAGTTAAAATTATGATTAAGCCATCGAATACTTCAAAAACCTAATATACAATGCGAATGTAATCCAAAATAATCACAGCTTCTATTTGAACCGAAACTACTTTCAATTTAACCTTCAAAATATCATCAAATCATTAGCAATGGCGTGGTGTTGGACGCAAGGTATGGTGGAAGTGAATTGATGATGATGGTTTGGACCGGTGGACACGTCGGTAGTGCGGATGAGGTCGACACGTTTAGTGTTAAATTATTATTAGTGTTGTTTTGTAGTTTTTAATTTGGATAAGGTCGACACGTTTTTACCACTTAACTTCGCGAGTGGTTTTTAAATTAAAATATCGTGAACATTTTAAAATTATTAGTAATTTAATACCAGAAAAGCATATACGAAGCATTATTATTAAATTTATTTTACACCTAGTGTTGCCACTTTAATTTGCCAAGCATGATTCGGAGTTCGGATTGCATAGTGATGTGTACGGAGATGGCTAACTGCAGAAACAAAATAAGGCTTATATCAAAAGTAAGTTGATTTTTTAAATTCACAGTATGATTCTTTTTTTTTTTTATCTTTTTTATTTCCACTGTACTACTCCTTTTCTTTCTTTTTTTTTGTCATAAATCTTGTACGTTGGAGGATCAAGGTAGCAATTTAATTCAATTCCTAATTTGTGAGATTATGTTGGAGAGCAACATTTAGTAAAATAGATGGATAGTTACAGAAAGCATATACGTGTCTTATTATTTGCTCATATATATAAAAATTTAAATACATTATAGTTACATATATAATTGTTACATCTAATTATACTAATTGCAGGAGTAACCGATACATTGAATGATGAACCGTTACATCTAATTAATGTACACCTCAACACCTTCCCTCAAGTTGGAACGTGGAGAGATGAAATTGCCAATACAAGCACCAAAACGACAAGGTCCCAAGGCCTTCGTAAGAATATCAATGAGTTGGTCATCAATTTTAACAAAGGTAGGAAGAATAACACCATGACAAATATCATCATAGACAAAGTGACAATCAACCTCAATATATTTGGTATACTCATAAAACATCGGGTTTTGAGCAATATAGAGAGCCGGTTGACTGTTACTAAAAATACGAATAGGTAAGGAACAATGAACCCCAAGAGAGCGAAGCAAACCACGAAGCCATTTAATCTCGTAGGTAGTAGCAGCCAACGCGTGATACTCAGACTCGGCAGAAGAGCGAGACAAAGCGTGTTGTTTCGTGGCCTTCCAAGAAATTGGAGATCCTCTCAAAAAAACAATATAAGCTATCAAGGATCGCTGAGTCAACGAACAACTAGCCCAATTCACATCACAATAAGCCGTAAGAGCCAAGGTGGAATGAGATGGTAATAAAAGAGCTTGACTAGGATTAGTTTTGAGATAACGAATGACACGGAAAGCAACATCCCAATGTGCTTCTTTTGGATGTTGCATAAACTGTGCTAGAATATGAACGGAGTATGATAACTCAGGCCTTGTCAATAGCAAATAAATAAGTTGTCCGACTAGACGATGATAACAATCAAGCATAGAATAGTTGTCACTAGTAGCAAGAACTAAGGAATGATTCTGCTTGATAGGAGTCAAAGTCGGTTTGGCCCCCGACAGTCCCGTTTCAGATATAATGTCAAAAGCATACTTCCGCTGGCTTAGATAGAGACCAGAAGTACCATGACTCACTTCAATACCAAGAAAATATTTAAGCTTGCCTATATCTTTCATATGAAAACAAGAGCAAATATAATCCTTAAAGTGAGCAATCATAGGAGACTTATCACCGGTGATGGCTAAATCATCGACATACACCAATACATGAAGACTAGATCCTCCACGGGAAAAGGTAACGAGAGATTGACCATATGCAGACTTGGAGAAACCGTAACGATCAAGGGAGGACTCTAGTTTGGCAAACCAACAACGGGGTACGTGCCACAGTCCATAAAGAGATTTTTGGAGACGACAAACTGATGTGTGAGAGGGAGTATGAAATTCAGGAGGTAATGTCATATACACCTCCTCTGAAAGATCACCGTGAAGGAACACATTATAAACATCTATCTGATGAAGTTCCCACTAATTGGTTGCAACAATTGCTAAAAAGGTACGAACCGTCACCATTTTGACAGTAGGAGCAAAGGTTTCAGTAAAACCTAGTCCTTCATTCTGGTTGTTGGACCTCGGCCAGGGCACTCACTATCATAATATTATCCGTTTTGGCACTCGCGCGCCCACCCATGGGCCGCAACCCGTATGGATTTATTTCTAATGGGTCGTGACCCGTTAAAACGTGTTGTGATAAGGTGCACATGAGCCTCCTCATTAGGACGATCTCAATGTTCGCCCTAACCGATGTGGGAATGTTCTTTAGGACTCCCCGCAGGAGGTTAGAGACCCAACAGTCTCCCCCCCCAATCCCACCACCGATCTAGAAGACCTAGCTCTGATACCACTTGTTGGACCTCGGCCAGGGCACTCACTATCACAATATTGTCCACTTTGGCACTCGCGCCCCCACCCATGGGCCATAACCCGCACGGATTTGTTTCTAATGGGTCGCGACCTGTTAAAACGCGTTGTGACAAGGTGCACATGAGCCTCTTCATTAGGACGACCTCAATGTTCACCCTAACTAATGTGGGATTGTTCTTTGGGACTCCCCACAGGAGGTTAGAGACCCAACACTGGTGATTCCGACAAACCACCAAGCGAGCCTTATATCGCTCAATATTACCATCAGCATGATACTTCAACCGATATACCCATTTGCACCAGAGAGCTTTCTTTCCCAGTGGCAAGGTAGTAATCTCTCAAGTCCTATTATCTTCCAAGGCCTGTATTTCCTGTTACAAAGCAGCACGCCAATGAGGACTACGAAAAGCCTTAGCTGTTGTTCCCGCGAGGTTGAGTTGTCATTGTTGTCAACAGGTAGAGTGATCTCTTAGAGTAAGCTCGTAGAGGGAGTCTACCTTTGTACGTTCTAACTCGAAGGTCGTAGATCCGAAGAATCGAAGGTCGTAGACTTGAAGGTCGTATACCATCAGACCATGAGGCTCGTAGCACTCTCGAAGGATCACAGGGTCGAAGCCTTGAAGGGCCACAGGATCGAAGGGTCGTAGTTGCAAAGATCCAAGGTGCTGAGCCGTGTCTCGCAGAATCGAAGCGAAGACTCGTAGAGTCGAAGTCCGCAGGGTCGTAGATTGAAAGACTCGGTAGAGAGACCCATAAACAGAATAATACGATCACTGACTCGAAGACTCGTAGAGCTCTTAGGCTCGTAGAATGAGATGTAAGTCAAGCACTGGTCCTGACCTAAGCTTCGAAGCCAGAGAGTAGAAGAATTGGAAGATCAAATGCCCTTGGTTCGAAGACTCAGACTCGAAAAATTGAAGACGAAGACTCGTAGACTGTAGAAAAGCTACGACGCAGTATCTCCGAGGCTGTGGCTAGGCAAAGGAGCGGAGCTAGCTGTCATCACTGGTTTTCGTCCGGGCCCTTTTGGGGTGAGCTCAAACTGGACCAATGGTGAGAAATTTTAGAGTCGCCACCAACTGTTTTTGGGGTACAATTGGATACCCTCTACTTTGAGTAGTTTAAATGTGTAGTCTGCGTTATCAGAGAAAGGTTCGGGAGTTAGTTACGTGTAGGGAAGGATTAGCACCCCTACAGCGCCCTTTCGGTATCTAATTTAGGAGGATGATGTTTTTATTTTATTTGTACTGCCATAACTAGGTTAAGTTTCCTAACGAAGTCTATGATTTTTATTTAGCTAAGTTATTTATTAAAGTCGTGGTTAAAATGAAATTTCCCTAAATTTCTAAAGGGTATCCTAAAAATTTTGGGTTTTTGTTTAAAGTGGAGAATGAGATCCTACGAGTTGATTTTGGTTTTTGGTTTTGCTTTTGGAAATTGAAGTCCTAAAAAATGTTTTTTTCCCTTTTTCATTTTCCCTTTTTTTTGTTTTTTTTTGTTAGAAAATATACATTTTTTGTTTTTTATGTTTTGTAAAAAAACGTTTTATTTTGGTTTGCTTCATTTTTTTGGTTTTTTTTTTTTTTTTTTTAGTTTTTTTTTTTTTTTTTTTTTTTTTGATTTTGGAAATTGAAGTTCCAATTTTGATTTTCTTCTCTTTTTTTGGTTTGAAAACATGGAAACGTTTGTTTTTTTTTTTTTTTTTTGTTTTTTCAAGGAGACATTTTGAACACATTTTGAAAACATGTTATAGAAGACGTTTTGGAAAAACATTTTGTGGAATACCTTTTGTTATTTTTTTTGTGTGTTTTTTTTTAAAGCTTTGAACCTAAATCTACACGTTTCAACAATTGAAAATACATAGGAACACATATATCAAAATAGATGTGGAGTATGTGAGTTTGACATCCACAAAAGAAAAATAAAATCATTCTTTTTTTTCTTTTTTTTTTCATCTTCTCCCTTTGCTCTCTCTCTTTTTCTTTCTTTGTTGTTTTTTGCTTGCTATACTTTACATATTACAACATACACATATACAAAGGAAAGTGAAATACAAAGGAAACACAACGCAACAAATAAAAGAAAAAAAAAAGAAAAAGAAATACAAGGAAATATTAAGAATTATATCAAAATCAATGTAAATAAGCTGAAAAGTAATGAAGAAATAAGAGCTGAACCGACTTTGGGGTTTACAACACCAATCTTCTGTTTGAGCTCCTGCCGGCACTGATAGTCACTTGCTCGAATTAGAACCAACAGATCTGGCAGTGGGGCTTGTGAAGAGGCTTTCCTGGTATTTGGAGATAGGAGGGCTAAAGTGGGCGTGAGAGAAAGAGGGGGCTGAAGTTGGAGTTGTTTTTGTTTTTTTTTTTTTGCTGAAAAAAAAGGAACCTGGAACGAGATAGGAGAGAAAGAAGATGAAGGGGTGATGTTTTTATTGCGGAATAGCAGAAAACCGGATATAAAGGCTAGCAGAGTAGAAAGATTGGACGTAATCCTCTCTTTTCTGGGTTTGAACCTCTCTTTTTTTCTTTTTTTCTTTTTTCTTCACGAACTCTCTTCCTTTTTTTTTTTTTTAAAAAAAACCCCCAATAGCCTTCTCTTTTTTCAACGATCCTCTCTTTTTTTCAACCCCCCCCTGACCTCTCTGCGCGGGGCGGACGATCGCATCTTAAAGGGCTGCAACAAACTTTTGGTGGGCTCATTAATTGCCGCAATAAATGTTTTGTCAGGTGCATTATTATTTGCAGATCAGTGCTTGGTCGGGTGGACAACTTATGCAGAAAAAGGGGAGCTCGTGATTGCCTTTTGAATTTGTATTTTAGCAGCGCATGTGACTGACAGGTTGTTGAGAAATGATTCCTTGTCAGATGGCCAGTGCAGAAGACGGGTCTCGTGAAGCCAGCGAGAAAAAGAAAGAAAGAAAAAAACAGCGTGCGGAGCCAGCGAGAAAGCCAACCAGCGAAGGTCAAAGGAGTCAGAGGGTCGAAGTGTCGGCAGGTCGGAGTGTCGGCAGGGTCGAAGCTTCAGTGGGTCGAAATTTCGGTGGGGCAAAAGTCAACGGTCAACGGGTCGAAGTGTCGGCAAGTCGAAGGTCAACGGTCAACGGGTTGAAGGGTCGAAGGTCGGAGGTTGACAGGCTTCGAGGGTCCGTGGGTCGTAGGTCAAGGTCGGAGTGTCGGCAGCGGGGCTTCGAGGCTTCGAGAGTTAGGGGGGTTGAAGGTTGAAAGGGCAAGTCGAAGGTCGGAGTGTCGGCAGCGGGGCTTCGAGGCTTCGAATCTTCGGGGCTTCGAGGCTTCGAGGCTTCGATGCTTCGAGGCTTCGGGGCTTCGAGGCTTCGAGGCTTTGATGCTTTGGGGCTTCGAGGCTTCGAAGGTCAATGGGTTGAAGTGTCGGCAGGTCAACGGTCAATGGTCAACGGTCAATGCCGAAGTTTTTTTTTAACTTTTAATTACCTTCTTACCCTTCACCTACAATGCAAAAATGGATGACCTTTTAGGGATTGTTTGGGAAGACCCGTATTCGCCTACATAGACATCTTGGAGAGTTTCGCATGATCACTTTTTCGGGCAGTTTGACCAGGGGCATTGACCGTCTTTTGGCAAGTTTTGACTTTTCCAATGAAGATTGTTTTGGCTATAACTTCTTCCTTTGAAGTCCAATTTGAGCTCGGTCAAATGCGTTAGTCTCCAATTTTCATCCTCTATCACCTTGTGTTGGTCTTGGGGCGCTTCAAAGACTTGTAGAAGAAGTCATTAATTTTGGACTCCCCCGTCCGTGGCAATTGTATTCATCTCGTGCAAATTGGGGTAAACCATTCCTTGGAAGTACGGGATCATTGTGGACCTGTTCAACAAGGTATATGGCATGGGCAGAAAGGTATATCAAATGGGGTTAGTATGTCCAACCTGGACAAAATGGGGTCCAACACTAGCTACAAAGGAATGAAATGCGCAGAAGTTCACCGTTTCAGTAAGTCGTTACCCAAGCAGCGGTTTTAAATACGTTAAGTACTGGAAAACACATGGACGTCATCTAAGGGTGATATAACATGTTTCGACGATTGGGATCAAGAAAGAAATATGTTTAACCCTAGCAGAAGGGTTTCCGACTCAAGCTGACCTATGAAAGCAAGCAATGTACCTGACTTCAAGTGTGCGCCGAAAATATACTTTGTGCAGACAAGAAACGTATCAAAAGATATACAAGAGGCGATGCAGAGTAGTTCGATTTTATAGGGAGAGAGAGGAAGATTGAAGAAGAGATAACAATGAGTTAATCTATTCTACTTCCTCATACATTCAAAGAACAGATCGTGAGTCTGGTATAGGCGTGATTGAAGGTCGAGCATAGCAAACGGTCATCCATGCAGGAGCAGATTGCGTTAGCCAGAGTCTTACAGTGAGTAAATTCTGGAGTAATACTATTTTGTATTTGCATTGAATAGAAGATAGAGTTGATCCTATTGTAACAAGGGCTAGACCCTACTGTATTAAAAGAGAATAGTGGATTGGACTCGGTGTAGGTACACCCTCACCACCGTGGAGTAGATCACACTGATTGAACCACGTATATTGTGTGTCTCAGTCTTTTCTTTCTCTTACATGCTTGCTTGTGACTGATATTGCATGAGACATTAAAATATCAACCAAACAAAGACCACATCTATTAGAGCAAACTCTCCAAAGTACTCTACTCATAAAACTTAAAGAAAAGTTTTATAGTATACAGATTAACCCCCCTCTCTGTATACAAACACTTATATAAAGATAACTGTGCTTGGAACCTGGGAATAACATTAGCATAACTAGAAGGTTTAATGCCAACCGTAGCAGCTGCAAGGAATCGTTGATGGGGGACAGAGAACCTATTACAATTCACATAATTAGAAATGTGGTAACGTGTGTTGGGTATCATAGGATTTAGTGAAGTTGCCAATAATATTTCTAGGTCTGGAGACTTGAAGATCTGAAGGCATAAGGGTCGTATAGTAGAAGTTCGAAGAAGAGTAAAACTGTTACTAGCTTGAATGATAGAAGACTCATAAACTCGAAGAGTTGAATCGTCGTAACTTAAAAGTGACAGAACATAAGTTGACTCGAAGACTCGAAGAATGCAAAACTAAAGAGTCCCCAAAGATGCCTAAACGAAAATTGATAGAACATAAATTAACACAAAGACTTGGAGACTCGAAGGGTCGTAGAGTTAAAGTCGCAAGCAGAATCTATCAACTACTAAGCTTTATGAGACTCGCAGACTCGAAGGTCGAAGAGTCTAGGCCATTGAGGTACATGAACTGACAAATCAAAATTGTAACTAAAACTCGAAGAGTCATAGATCGTTAATCAAAAGAAATTGTCACATAAATAAGACCAAGACCCGTAGACCTCAAAGGCAAAGTTGTAGCTGAAGAGTCGGAGCCGTAGAGTTAAAGACTCGGAGAAACGGAGACTTAGTTTGCAATAACCCAACAACGACAAAGCTAAGCATTAAACATTAAGCATTAAACTCGCAGAGTCAAAGACTCGGAGGGTCGAAGATCTAGCAAAAATTCGTAGACCAAAGGAACAGAAGGGTCGAAGAACATCTTAGCCCCCCAAAGCAAACTGAGTGACTCGAATAAACAGAGTCGAAGACTCATTGCTAAGACAACATGCATAGGCTATGTATGCTTAATATAAGAGTCACTTGAAGAGTCGCAGCAAGTGTTGGAGACTAGAAGGGTCGAAGACTCACTTAACACAGAGTGAACCGTTAGACTTAGACTAGCTTGTAATCTTCCATTCACGAAGACTCGAAGACTCGTAGCTAGTAGTGTGTCAGTACACTCTTAAGAGAAACCGCTCTAAGTGTCACAGACTCGCAGAGTCAAATATCATTTTATAGAGTGAGCTTGTCATCATCTGCAAACTACTACCCACGAAGACTCGAAGAAAACCAGAATCGCTCAGAGGATCTAACGCTATCGAAGCCTGAAGTATCATTATACATTAAAAAGAGACTCGACCCAAATCTTTGAGCCACCAGATCTTCGAGGCAAACTCACAACCCTAAGCATCTTACTTAGCAATATCTTCAGCTAGGGTTTATATAGTAAGTCTGCGTCGTCTTGAGTAGTTGAGTACATTTATTATCGCATTAATGATTGCTAACCACCATCAACGGATGAATGGCCAAGATCAACTGTACCAGTATGGGCAACAGATCTGCAAAATTAGAGCAGATTAACCCATCCCCTGTATTTCTGCATTTTAAGTGGCGGAAAGTCAGACTGTCGGGATGCATGACAAGGCGCACAGGCACTATAACCTTAAAATATATCTCGCACACGCCTAACGATAATATGAGTCAAACTCTCACAGAAAGCGAGGAACACAAAACACAAGATAAAGAATTCTAACACGCATTAAAGAAGTAACTCTTGCAAAATCTAAGAGAGTTCCAACGCTAGAGAGAGACTCTGAGAGAAATTCATCAAAGTGTTGTGCACTGTGTTGAACGAAGAACAAGATCATCTTGAACGATCAATCATACACTCTTGCTTAAATAGATCCAACACAATCATCCGGTCTACTTTCTATGTTGTTTTTCCATGATCATTATCTATCCTAGAACATTCCAAATGGAGTCGATCTATCCATATTGATATCCGTAGGAATATTCATTTCATATCTGAGGTCTGTCCCATCTAGAGCAATTACTCTCATCTCAGATTTGTTGGATAGTCATTAATCACTCCTACTCCATATTGTCATCTTGTCAATTAATATTCATCGCATAGTTATCTCTTGAATATTTATATACCAGCTTATAGTCTTAGCTTCCGCAAAAATAGTCTATTCACCTCCCCCCCTCCTAGACACACTTTGGGACCTACAATGTGTACCTGAGGATGCCAACGAAGTAACGGGAGAAGAAATGAGACAAGTTGTACGTGTGATATAGTTGCGAAGTCGTGTGCTGGATATTTTCTGCCACATGCCCTAACCAAGAGTTTCATCACCACTATTAGAATCAGCAATAGGCACAAATGTAGGTAATCGATCTACAGATAGGTCAGGTGGGGGATCAACATGCGATTGAGCAAGCTCGGTTGATGTTAAGTGCACAACAGATTGGTCACAGCCTTGCTTAGATGACACACCATTGACCCAAGATGCCTCTTCTTTGATAGGACATGATGACTCTTCGTCTGGATTGGGAGACAACATGCTTTGTGCTGATTGCTCAATGAATGGAAATTGAGACTCAATAAAAATAACATCACTGGAATCAAAAAAACTCACTAGTATCCAAATCAAACATAATCAACCCTTCTTGGCATAAGGATACCCAATAAACACACATTTTTGCGTACGACTAAAGAATTTATCATGCCCTCGATTCAGATTTTTAGCATAACACAAGTATCCAAAAACCCATAAATTATTAAGGATCGGGGGATACCCAAATAATAATTCATAAGGACTCTTCCCACCAAGTAAGGACGTTGGTATACGATTTATTAAATATCCGATTATCAACACACATTCACCCCAAAATGTAATAGGTAAGTGTGCCTGAAAATGCAATGTCCACACCATATTTCAAATATGTCTATGCTTCCGTTCAACCCGTCCATTTTGTTTAGGGGTATCAACCATTGAGGTTTGATGAACAATACCAAGGTCTTTCAAATATTGCGTTAAATAAATAAATTCTATCTCATTATCACTACTTAGGATTTCCATGCAAGCATTAAACTGTCTCTCAACCATAGTAAAAAAAGAAGAGTTAATAGAGTGTGGAACATCCTTCTTTTCTTTCAACAAAAAAACCCAAACAACACACGAAAAGTCATCCACCACCGTAAAAAAATATTGAGAACCACACGAAGCAATTTCCCGGTAAGATCCCCACAAATCCTAACATAATAATTTAAGCATAGCAGATGCTTTATTCTCACTAAGAACAAAAGAGTCACAAGTTTGTTTTGCATACATACATATATCACATACAGAATCATTTTGTGCATTATTTACCAGACCATGAATGGATTGAGAAAGAAAATCCAGGACTCGAGTGGAAAGATGCCCCAAACGCTTATGCCATAGATCTCAATTTGCACTCTTACTAGATGCTTTGTGAACACGAGCCAACGAGACATCCATCACAACATATAAGCCGTCACATTTTTACCCACTCCAATTAGCATCATCGTAGTGCGATTCTGTATAACACATTTGATCAATAAATTATATTATATTCTTTCCATCATGAGCCAATTTTGATATTAACACCAATTTACAATTCAAATGTGCAATAAATAACACATTGGATAATACTATTCGACCAATAGTCACTGTCCCCTCATGCGTTACCATAACCTTGTCTCCGTTGGGCATGACAACCATACAAGGGTCTATTTCACGGGATGTGTGGAGTCTGAGGACTTTGCAAGTCTCACATCGGTTAGGGAGGAGAACGAAGCATGCCTCATAAAAGGCCATGGATACCTCTCCTGGCACGAGGCCTTTTGGGGTGTCTGTGTAGCATGGCCAAAAACAAAATCGGGGATTGGGCTTGGGCCCTGAATTAAACAATATCATGCTATGGAGGACTTGGTCTGTTACAGATGGTATCAGAGTTGGGGATCGGGTCAGTGTACCATAATCCACGGGGACGTGGGCCTCTTAGGGGTGGTGGATTGTGGAGTCCGAGGACTTTGCAAGTCCCACATCGACTAGGGAAGAGAACAAAGTGTGCCTCATAAGAGGGCGCGGATACCTCTCCTAACACGAGGCCTTTTAGGGTGTCTGTGTGGCACTACCAAAAACAAAACTGGGATTGGGTTTAGGTCCTGAACTTATAAAGACTCGTATTCGGGTAGTTTTGAGAGATAGTCATTCTATGAGAATGTAACTATCTGGACAATAGTGTAGTCATCGATGTGAGCATTTTGATTGTACTTGGGCCCGATTCCGAGTCGGGGCCCCGTTTGACCCGATTGTTGATTTTTCGGGGTTTATTGGTTGACTTTGCGTTTGAGCGGCAATTTGGGTGTAATAATATCTGTTTAGTGTTGTGCTCGTCATTTCGAGCGCTTTGACTGTAGTTTGACTCAATTTAGAGTTTGGGGCCTTGGAGGTCAAATTTTGTGTTGGGAGGTCAATTATTGACTGGGTCAATGGTTGACTAGGTTAGTTGAGTGGCAGAAATATAAATAGCAGAAAAAAGAAAAAGAGGAAGCTTTCACTTTACGTTTCACGTTTGTGCGTTGAGAGAGAGAGCTTGGAGGCTTTGGCGATTTGGGGCGATTTGGGTTCGTGGAGCTCAAAGATTCACTTCAAGTAAGTGTCCTTGAACTTCTTATCTTGATTCTATGCTTGGTATGCACGAAATTATCATGATTTATGAAATTGAGCATGAACCCTAGAATTTGGGGAAAATCAATTTTGGGTTAAATCTAATGGTTTAACATAAGATTTGTGGTTAAGAACTGTTTTATATCATTGTGGATATATGTTTCTGTGATTTTGGGGTTGATTAATTGTGTTTTTCATGAGGGTTGATAAGTCAACCATGAAATTCTGGGTTTAGATCTAGATTTCTGGAAATCTAGAATTTTATACGTGTTTCTGTTGTTTTTGCGCGATTTAGAGGCATTCTGGACGCATTTTAAGGTAAATATCGCAGTCTGTTGCGTAGAATGCGTGTTTGTGCGTGTCTGGGGGTTGCTGGGTTGATTCCAGACGAAGAACAGGCAAAAACGACGATGAACAGTACCCTGGGCGCGCTACTGGGTCGAACTAACGAAAATCCAAAGTTCTGGGTCGTAGTTCGTAGACCCGTAGTTCGTAGGTCGAAGGTTCGTAGTTCGTAGGGTCATAGTCCGAAGGTCGAAGATCATAGCCTCGCTTCGAGTCTTCGAGGCGCGTTGCAGCTCCACACTCTGCATCTACGAGTCGCCGTTCCGCAGCTACGAGGCGTAGGTTCTGGGCTACGAGTCGTAGCTCCAACAGTATAACTGGACACTGGACAGCACTGGACTGGACCTATTTACATCGTAACCTATACCCACCTACACATTTAAGTGTTATACTTAAGTTACTATGTAAATAACGAAATACCCCCCATTTGGATTCAAAGAAAAATACTAGAAAAATTAATTTCTACTATTTCAAAATGTGAAAATTGGGTATTAGTGTAAAATCTGGGAAAAACCCAAAAGATCGTAGTGGTGAATTTTTGGAAAGTGGGGTTAGACATCTTAGAAAAATCCCCAAAAATCAGATTATCTTATTTATGATATGGGAACCCAATGCCGGGACTTTTAATTTCAAGAAAATAGCTGCTATGGGTACTTCCTTCATAAATCAAGGATTGAGGATTTACTGGTGAAGACTGGCAACAGTTCTAAAGGAAAGGTTGAGAATGACATACCATACTAATGTTAGTATGTTGGTGTGAGGTATTGGGGCATGGACTCCGTGACTTGTTTGGGTTCTCACCGTGATCCACCGATGGTGCTATGTGGTTGACGTGGCAGGCATATGCACCGATGGCAGGCCTGTGTGGCGACTGTGGCCGGGCATATTGCGCTGTGGACAGGCTAAGGCCTGAGTTGAGCCGTTGAGCTCGTGGAACTAGGGCTGAGTGCCCTGAGCTGGGATCCCATGGAGGATCGTGGACAAGTTGTCCTGTGTGAATAGGCTGAATCCTGATGTCTATTTGCAAGCTGATTCCTGATGATTGTGCACACTACACGGTGCACGAGTACACTGAGCATATAGTATAGACTTATCTGTGTTGCATGATGTGGAGTTTTGGGGTCACCTACTGAGCTTGTCACTCACCCCTACTTGTTTACCCCTTTTCAAGTGTGACCCGAGACTAGTGGAGGACTTTCTTCCAAGAGGACGTGCCCACTACTCTGATGTATTATACAGTACTGTATTCTATATTTTATTGTGTGTTGTATCCCGGACATGGGTCCATGGACAGATGTATTTGTATACTGTTTGTGATGTGATGTCTGTATGACTGTTTGACTTATTATATGCATGATGATATATGGGAAAGTATAGGATTACCCTTGATGTATAACTGTACAGGGTTGCATATTTGAGACAGCACCCGCGGTGTAGTCTCCATTGGTGCTAGTCACCAACCCCTTGACCTATCGGGTGCGGGCAAGGGGAAGTCATGTACCCGGTTCCGGGTTCCCTGGAATTCGGGGGCGTGACAGAACTAGACAATAACGTGCTACGGGGGACTTGGTCTGTTACAGGATGCATCAAAATAATCAACAAAGCTTGTCATGTGATGAGAAGCTCCTGTGTCAATGAGCCATTGGTGTTTTGCCTTACCAGATAAATGTGATTGTTGATCAATTTTTCTGGTATTCCAAAGAGATTTTAGAATTTCCCAATCTGTGCTACTGAGATTCTCCAAGGATGCTTTGTCTGCAGTTATTAAAGCACCTCCTTGAATACCAGACTCCCCAATATGAACAGTATTGTCTTTCAGACCACCAGAGCTTGGTGAATGAGATTTGTCAAGTTGATATCCTTCGTCATGTCCACGTTCACCACGTTGCCTAGACTCTGGAAAGCCAATAATATGAAAAAACTTATCTTTTTTATGCCCAATGTGCTTACAGTTAGTACAATAAGGTGGATTTCCCTTATATGAGTTGCGAGAATCCGTGGGCACAAGTTTTGCTACCAAACTCATTCGTTCTGTTTTCTCATGTGGAGTTTGTGTCATATTATTGATCTGCTCCTGCTTAGAAACCATGGAGTACACATTATTGATATTTGGAAATGGATCCAAGGCAATTATATTTGATTTCAACGTGTTATAAGTTACGTCATCCAATCCCATCAAGAATTGATGAATATGCTCTTTTTCATCTCGTTTAATCAGTCGGGCATGTAATTCACATGTACAACCATGATAGGTACATACTGGCATTGTATCATAATCATTCAAGTCATCCCACAACTTCTTGATTCTACCATAATAAACCATCACTGTGTCAGCTTCCTGTTTGCATTGACTAACCTTGGTTTTAAGTTGATGGATTCGTGCTTCATTGCAAACAGATAACTATTGGTGAATATCCTCCCAAAGTTCTTTGGCTATTTCCTTGTATGATATCGTCGATCGTAGTGTTGGCTCAATAGTATTAAAGATCCATGAAATAATCATGGAATTAACCATCCACCAATCCTCGATTTCTTCTGTATCATTAGCTGGTTTGATGTAGGAACTGGTAAGAAAACCAATTTTCTTTTTCGCGCATAATACAACCTTGATGGCCTTTGCCCATTCCTCAAAATTAGGTGAGGATAATTAATTTCCAGGATTATCATTAAATGATAAAGCGTATATTGTGGACATTGAATTGAGGGGCTTGGCATTGTCCCCTTTGGTTGTCACAACTCTGATATCATGTAGAAAATATATATGTGTCTTATTATTTGCTCATGTGCTGAATTATATGCATACATAGAGAAATTTAAATACATTACAGTTAGATGTATAACTGTTATATCTAATTACACTAACTGTAGGAGTAACTGATACATTGAATGATGAGCTGTTATATCTAATTGATGTACACCTCAACAATAGTTACTGTGGGGAAGGTTGGAAGAAAATTAAGAGTGGTGACTAATGAGAGAGGAAAAAAATTACTGAAGAAAGAGCTTAAAGATGTATGTCCACTACTGGGCTTAAGAGAGGCATTATCTCTGAATAAGGATCCTTTATAATTACTGTATGGTGTTATCTATTAAAATTACATCATTTTAGTATTTTTATATCAAAATTACACTGTTTTGGTATGTAATTATTTTAAAAGTATTAAAACAACATAATTTTGATGTATTGCACCATGCAATAACTGCAGAGAATCTAAACTTGTTATATCTAGGGCTCAACCACGCTAAATATTGTGTTCCCTGTGTGGCTGATTATATGTATCTTTATGGTTGGTTTGTGTTTGTTGGGAATATCCTAATTACTAATATAAGAGCTTTGGGGTTTGACTCAGGAATTAGCTAGAAGAAAAAAAAAGACTAGGTCATTGGGATTTGTCGAAGACAAATCATGAAGAACATAGATATTCATACACAAAAGGAGAAGGCGTTACTAAAAAATTTGCATCCTTTTGGCAAATTCAGAGTGAAGGCATTAATAGTTATTCATATACAAAAGGTGAGCTTCAAATTTAATTGACTGCAACTCCTCGATGTGATTATATTTATTTATAGATAAGGGCGGAGGTAGTTCACTTATATATGAGCTAAAAAGGTACAATTACATTTTTTTCCCCTTCGGTGCTTGAAGATTGATAGATTGTGGGATTGAGATATCAAGAGATTGGTTAATTGAGTGATCATTTGATAATACTTTTGCATCTTTTTGGAAAATCTCGGTCTTAAGACTGGTCACAATATAATTATCTCAAATAAGTTAACAAGCTTGTGGATTTCATACATTCAAAGTTAGTATATACACCCACCAACATGGTTACATGGAGTTGGAAGGTAGGTTTATTAACTGTTGCTATGTTGAGACTGTCACCTACTCCAACTCTTGACGAAACTGCTGTCGTTGAAACAGTTGTTTCCTCCCCTAGTTGCGATCTCCCTTTCCCTAGCTACTAATCTTACAGCCACTTCACCGGTTAATGTTATTCCGAGTTCACCTATTACATTGCAAGTAGCTCCTACACATTCCATATCTGTTGTTGTCACGCCCCCGAATTCCAGGGAACCCGGAACCGGGTACATGACTTCCCCTTGCCCGCACCCGAAAGGTCAAGGGGTTGGTGACTAGCACCAATAGAGACTACACCGCGGGTGCTGTCTCAAATATGCAACCCTGTACAGTCATACATCAAGGGTAATCCTGTACTTTCCCATATATCATCATGCATACAAAGAGTCAAACAGTCATACAGACATCACATCATACGGTATGCAAATACAATCGTCCACGGACCCATGTCCGGGATATCACATAAAACAATACGAGAATATAATCAGTATCATACATCGAGTAGTGGGCGTCCTCCTGGAAGAAAGTCCTCCACTAGTCTCGGGTCACACCTGAAAAGGGTAAGCAACAAGTAGGGGTGAGCGACAAGCTCGGTAGGTGACCCTAACACTCCACATCATGCAACACATATAAGTCTATACTATATGCTCGGTGTACTCGTGCACCGTGTAGTGTGCACAATCATCAGGACTCGACCGCAACAAACATCAGGACAACTTGTCCACGATCCTCCATGGGATCCCGGCTCAGGGCACTCGGCCCCTAGCTCCACGAGCTCAACGGCTCAACTCAGGCCTTAGCTTTGTCCACGGCGCAATATGCCCGGCCACGGTCGCCACACGGGCTCGCCATCGGTGCATATGCCCGCCACGTCAACCACATAGCACCATCGGTGCATCACGGTGAAAACCCAAACAAGTCACGGAGTCCATGCCCCAATACCTCACATCAACATACTAACATTAGTATGGCATGTCATTCTCAACATTTCCTTTAGAATTGTAGCCGGTCTTCACAAGTAAATCCTCAACCCTTGATTTATGAAGGAAGTACTCATAGCAACTATTTTCTTGAAATTAAAAGTCCCTGGCATTGGGTTCCCTTATCATAAATAAGATAATCTGATTTTTGGGGATTTTTCCGAGATGTCTAACCCCACTTTCCAAAAATTCACCACTACGAACTTTTGGGTTTTTCCGAGATTTTACACTAAAACCCAATTTTCACATTTTGAAATAGTGGGAATTAATTTTTCTAGTATTTTTCTTTGAATCCAAATGGGGGGTATTTCGTTATTTACATTGTAACTTAAGTATAATACTTAAGTATAATACTTAAATGTGGAGTTTACAATGTAAATGTCCATGCGATGCGGTTACCTGACCGCAATGAACCTGTTTCACTCCTACGGATTTGATCTTCTGGACTGATTACTCCTGGACTAACTACTCCGGACTACTGATCCGGAAAAACACTGTTCACTTAGTCCCGGAAACACTATTCACTTAGTCCCGGAAAAACAATGTTCACTCAGTCCCGGAAACACTATTCACTTAGTCCCGGAAAAACACTGTTCACTTAGTCCCGGAAACACTATTCACTTAGTCCCGGAAAAACACTGTTCACTTAGTCCCGGAAAAACTATTCACTTAGTCCCGGAAAAACACTGTTCACCGTCGTTTTTGCCAATTTTCTCAGCTAGAACGGCAACCCAGCAACCCCAAACACTCATAAACACATTTATTTTGATATACACCCCATTACACGTCTTAAATAACTCTAAATTTCATGTAATCAACGAAATACCTCTTTTATGCATTTAAATCACAAGATTCAACCAAAAATTGGGTTTCCCCCAAATCTTAAGGTTCACCCCCAAATTCCATGATTTCACCCAAATTAAGCATGCTAAGCCTACTATGAATCATATAAGGAGTTAGAATCACCTACCTGGAAGATTCTTTGCGATCCACGAGCTCCAATCGCCCCAAAATCGCCAAGAAAGCTCTACGCACTTCACCTTCTCTCTCTCTCTCTCTCTCTCTCTCTCTCTCTCTCTCTCTCTCTCTCTTGCTCAAACATGCACGTACCAATAATTGGCAATTAAAGATATAAGGCAGTTCTTAATTATATATATACCGTTGCCAATAATTGGCCTCCCAAAGAATAATTGACCCGAACGCAATAATTGACCTCCCGAGGTCACGAACTCCAAATTGAGTCAAATTACTGTCAAAACGCTCGAAATAACGAGCACAACACTATTCAGATATTATCACACTCAAATGACCGCTCAAACGCAAAGTCAACCAATAAACCCCAAAAAGTCAACAATCGGGTCAAACGGGGCCCCGACTCGGAATCGGGCCCAAGTACGGTCAAAATGCTCACATCGACGGCTACACTACCGTCCAGGATAGTTACATTCCCATAGAATGACTATCTCTCAAAACTACCCAAATACGAGTCTTTACATCCTCCCCACCTTAGGACTTTTCGTCCTCGAAAATCAAACACAAGCTCAAAAGACATAGCAAAATCCAAGCTCAAGCACCGCACAACAACAAGACACAAAAATATGATCATCAACATGATCACCAACCACACAAGTGCAATGCAACTCACAACAAGCCAAAAAGGCTCACACGATGCCGGGATGCCAACCAACAAACAACAAGCTAAACCACATCTCAAACAACATATGCAAAACAAATGCATAAAACATAACTCATACCTCGGGGAAGGTCCTCACATCCGCCCCACCTCAGGATCGATCGTCCTCGAACAACTCAGGATGAAGAACCCGCATCTGGCTCTCTTTTTCCCAAGTCTGCTCCTCCATGCCTCGGTGTCGCCATAACACCCGAACTAGTGGGATTGTCTTGCCTCGCAAGACCTGGTCCCGCCTGTCCAAAATCTGCACCGGCATCTCAACGACGGCACCATCATCGCCCAAGTCTATCTCGCGATAGTCCAACACATGAGAAGGATCGGGTGATACCGTCGCAACCGAGACACATGGAACACATCATGTACTCGAGCCAACTCCGATGGCAAAGCTAACCGATAAGCCACTGCGCCCACGGTGGCAACAATCTCAAATGGCCCCACAAAACGAGGGGAAAGTTTGGATCCACGTCCAAACCTCCGATGCCCTCGACGCGGTGAAACCCGCAAAAATACACGGTCACCCACCTCAAACCGCAAAGGTCGACGCCTGCGGTCGCGTAGGACCTTCGCCTACTCGCGCTTTTAACATGCGCCGCCGAATCAACTACACTATCTCTGTGGTCTCTCGAACCATATCGGGACCGAGAACCGCTGTCTCTCCCGTCTGTGCCCGACACAAGGGTGATCGACAAGGCCGCCCATACGGCGCCTCATATGGAGCCATCCCAATCGTGGCTCGATAATCGTTGTTGTAAGAGAACTCCACCAAAGGAAGGTGAGTCTCCCAACAACCTCCAAAATCTAGGACACAGGCACGCAACATATCCTCGAGTGTCCGAATCGTCCGCTCGAATGACCATCCGTCTGCGGGTGAAAGGCGACCTGAGGTTCACCCTAGTACCCAAGGCTCGCCGCAATTGTCTCCAAAACCGAGATGTGAACCTCGCATCCCGATCGGATACAATAGATAATGGGACTCCATGCAACCGCACAATAACATCAATATACCTCGTCCCAAAGTCCTCACCTGGGTCTGTCTCTCGAATCGGAATAAAATGTGCCGATTTGGTCAACCGGTCGACAACTACCCATATCGTGTCGTGTCCCCCTGGAACGAGGAAGTCCAATGACAAAATCCATGGTCACGTGGTCCCATTTCCACTCTAGCACCGGCAATGATCGCAACTCACCACCTGATCTCAGGTGCTCGCCTTGACCTTGCGACAGGTCAAACACCTCCTCACAAAATCAGCAACGGCCTTCTTCAGGCCTGGCCACCAATATCGCCTCCTCACGGCATGGTACATCTTGGTCCCACCAGGATGTACGCCTAACCTCGACCGGTGAAATTCCCGAAGAACCTCCTCCTGAAGAGAAGTGGGAACTATCAGGCGACCCCTATACCTCAATATATGCTCAGGATCCTCGGTCCAATCGGAAGATGCCTGCCCCGTCGAATCTTGTCTCTCGATGACCTCACAATCAATGTCCCCCAGTGATCCTCTATGATCCCGTGCTACAACCTCGGGGATGCGACAACAACACCGAGGGTCCCTCGCCCCTCACCTGGTCACCATTTGCAACCTCATCGCCGCCAACCGACCCATCATCTCCCATTCTTTAATGGCACGGTGGGCCACCACGGCCCCTTCTCTTCCTACTCGGAGCATTGCCACCACATTACCCTTCCCCGGGGTATACATCATATCAAACCGAAACCGTTGCAGGTACTCCACCCACCGTCTCGCCTAAGGTCAGGTCTCGCCGAGAGAAGATATATCGCAAGCTCTTGTGGTCCGTATACACCACAAATTTCTCCCCCAAGGAGATAATGCGCCAGCTCTTTAAAGCAAAGATCACCGCAGCCCAACTCCAAATCATGCGTGGGATAGTTCGCTCATGTGGTCTCAATGCCTAGATCCATAAGCAATCACCTGCCGAGTCCGCATCAACACACAACCAAGACCCACCCTGGAAGCATCACAATACACCTCAAAAGGCACACCCTCCTGTGGGAGAATCAAGATAGGTGCCGAGGTCAATCGTGCCTTCGGCTCCATGAAAGCACTCTCACACGCATCGGACCAAATGAAAGGAACTCCCTTCCTAGTCAAGTGTGTCATAGGAGCCGCCAACCGGGAAAAATCCTCCACGAACCTCCGATAATAGCCTGCCAAACCAAGGAAGCTACGAATCTCAAACACATTCGTGGGCCTCTTCCACGACATGACCGCCTCAATCTTCTCAGGGTCCACCGTGATACCCTCTTGAAGACACCACATGCCCCAAGAAGTGCACTGTTGCAACCGAAGTCACATTTCGTGAACTTCGCGTACAACCGATGCTCCCGCAAGGTCCGCAACACAACCTGCAAATGCTCCTCATGCTCCCTCTTGGTCGCCGAATAGACCAAGATATCGTCGATGAACACTACAACGAACATATCTAAATATGGAGCGAACACCTGGTTCATCAATCCCATAAACACTTCGCTGGAGCATTCGTGAGCCCAAACGGCATCACAAGCCACTCATAATGCCCATAGCGACAACCGAATGCGGTCTTTGGGATATCTGCCTCCCTAACCCTCAATCGATGGTATCCGGACCTCAAGTCTATCTTGGAAAACCATCTTGCACCTCGAAACCGATCAAACAGGTCATCGATCCTCGGCAATGGATACTGTTCTTCACAATCACTGGTTCGCTTCAGGTAGTCTATACACAACCGAAGTGAACCATCCGCCTTCTTGGCGAACAACACCTGGAGCGCCCCACGGTGAGCTACTCCGCTCGATAAAGCCTCGTGCCAATAGATCATCTATCCGTCTCTTGAGCTCTCTAAGCTCGTCGGTGCCATCCTGTAGGCCGCTAACCTGATCGGTGTTGTCCCCTGGCAACAACTCGATCGAAAACTCTACCTCCCTCATGGGTGGCAAACCGACCAAGTCCTCGGGAAACACATCCAGGAACCGATCTACAATGGGTGGCAAAACAGCCTTCCCCTCTCTCCTCCCCGTCAACCAACGTCAAGTGGCTAACCGGTGGGTCACATCACCCCACCCATGCCTCAAAGGTCCCAACTTGCATGCCTCCTCGGTCCACTCACCCACAAAGACACCCCGCGTGCCCTCCTGGTTTGAGGAACGTCACACGCCGTCGAAAACAATCAATCTTGGCCTCCATGGAGACCAACCAGTCCATACCCAGGATAACATCAAAATCATCTAACTCCATGATATACAAATCACACACAACAGTTAACACCCCCAAATGTTACCTCGACAAGCACGACAGATACTCTCAAGTATCACAATTCCACCCAAAGGTGAAGCAACCATCGAGACCGACTCACCGTCTCTCCTGGTCTAACGCCAAGCCAACCACCGTAGCATACGAAATAAAAGAATGGGTAGCACCAGGTATCAATCAAAACCGAACAAATAGTATGAGAAATGATAATGGTACCTCTCACCACTAAAGGTCCTGCTCCTTGCCTCGTCCACTGGTGGAACCTCGCCTCTACCTGGTAAGGGCAAAAGTCCTCCCTCGTGGTCCACCGCCACTAGCCTGGCCCATTGGGGCCTTGCCCCGCCGATCAACATGACCCTGTGCCTCCCGCCGAGGCCGATGTACCGCAGTCGCGTGAAGTCCAATGACAAAATCCATGGTCACGTGGTCCCATTTCCACTCTAGCACCGGCAATGACCGCAACTCACCCGCCGATCTCGGGTTCCGCCTTGACTCCGGACAGGTCAAACACCTCCTCACAAAATCAGCGCCACCTTCTTCAGGCCTGGCCACCAATATCGCCTCCTCACGGCATGGTACATCTTGGTCCCACCAGGATGTACACCTAACCTCGACCGGTGAAATTCCCGAAGAACCTCCTCCCGAAGAGAAGTGGGAACTATCAGGCGACCCCTATACCTCAATATATGCCCGCGATCCTCTGGTCCAATCGGAAGATGCCTGCCCCGTCCGAATCTTGTCTCGATGACCTCACAATCAATGTCCCCCAAGTGATCCTCTATGATCCTGCGCTACAACTCAGGGACTGCGACAACAACACCGAGGGTCCCTCGCCCCTCACTGGTCACCATTTGCAACCTCATCGCCGCCAACCGACCCATCATCTCCCATTCTTTAATGGCACGGTGGGCCACCACGGCCCTTCTCTTCCTACTCGAGCATCTGCCACCACATTACCCTTCCCCGGGGTATACATCATATCAAACCGAAATCGTTCAGGTACTCCACCCACCGTCTCTGCCTAAGGTTCGGTCTCGCCGAGAGAAGATATATCGCAAGCTCTTGTGGTCCGTATACACCACAAATTTCTCCCCCAAGGAGATAATGCCAGCTCTTTAAAGCAAAGATCACCGCAGCCAACTCCAAATCATGCGTGGGATAGTTCTGCTCATGTGGTCTCAATGCCTAGATCCATAAGCAATCACCTGCCGAGTCCGCATCAACACACAACCAAGACCCACCCTGGAAGCATCACAATACACCTCAAAAGGCACACCCTCCTGTGGGAGAATCAAGATAGGTGCCGAGGTCAATCGTGCCTTCACTCCATGAAAGCACTCTCACACGCATCGGACCAAATGAAAGGAACTCCCTTCCTAGTCAAGTGTGTCATAGGAGCTGCCAACCTGGGAAAAATCCTCCACGAACCTCCGATAATAGCCTGCCAAACCAAGGAAGCTACGAATCTCAAACACATTCGTGGGCCTCTTCCACGACATGATCGCCTCAATCTTCTCAGGGTCCACTGTGATACCCTCCCGAAGACACCACATGCCCCAAGAAGTGCACTGTTGCAACCAGAAGTCACATTTCGTGAACTTCGCGTACAACCGATGCTCCCGCAAGGTCTGCAACACAACCTGCAAATGCTCCTCATGCTCCCTCTTGGTCGTTGAATAGACCAAGATATCGTCGATGAACACTACAACGAACATATCTAAATATGGAGCGAACACCTGGTTCATCAATCCCATAAACACCCTGGAGCATTCGTGAGCCCAAACGGCATCACAAGCCACTCATAATGCCCATAGCGACAACCGAATGCGGTCTTTGGGATATCTGCCTCCCTAACCCTCAACCGATGGTATCCAGACCTCAAGTCTATCTTGGAAAACCATCTTGCACCTCGAAACCGATCAAACAGGTCATCGATCCTCGGCAATGGATACCGTTTCTTCACGATCCCTGGTTCACCTTCGGTAGTCTATACACAACCGAAGTGAACCATCCGCCTTCTTGGCGAACAACACCGGAGCGCCCCACCGGTGAGCTACTCCGCCTGATAAAGCCTCGTGCCAATAGATCATCTATCTGTCTCTTGAGCTCTCTAAGCTCCGTCGGTGCCATCCTGTAGGCCGCTAACCTGATCGGTGTTGTCCCCGGCAACAACTCGATCGAAAACTCTACCTCCCTCATGGGTGGCAAACCGACCAAGTCCTCGGGAAACACATCCGGGACCTGATCTACAATGGGTGGCAAAACAGCCTTCCCCCTCTCTCCTCCTGTCAACCAACGTCAAGCTGGCTAACCGGTGGGTCACATCACCCCACCCATGCCTCAAAGGTCCCAACCTTGCATGCCTCCTCGGTCCACTCACCCACAAAGACACCCCGCGTGCCCTCTTGGTTTGAGGAACGTCACACGCCGTCGAAAACAATCAATCTTGGCCTCCATGGAGACCAACCAGTCCATACCCAGGATAACATCAAAATCATCTAACTCCATGATATACAAATCACACAAAAGTTAACACCCCCAAATGTTACCTGACAAGCACGACGGATACTCTCAAGTATCACAATTCCACCCAAAGGTGAAGCAACCATCGAGACCGACTCACTGTCTCCTGGTCTAACGCTAAGCCAACCACCGTAGCATACGAAATAAAAGAATGGGTAGCACAAGTATCAATCAAAACCGAACAAATAGTATGAGAAATGATAATGGTACCTCTCACCACTAAAGGTCCTGCTCCTGCCTCGTCCACCTGGTGGAACCTCGCCTCTCTCCTGGTAAGGGCAAAAGTCCTCCCTCGTGGTCCACCGCCACTAGCCTGGCCCATTGGGGCCTTGCCCCGCTGATCAACATGACCCTGTGCCTCCCGCCGAGGCCGATGTACCGCAGGTCGCGTCGCGTGCTCTGTGCCGGCAGCACGACCGACCTCGAGACGGAGCCCCACTCCTCTCGTCCGTGATCTCTCGGACGAGGGCCTACACCCTGGTTGAGCTAAGGGTAACACATTCCCTAGCTCCATGCCCTACTTTCCCGCATCGGAAACAGTCATCTTTTTCCTTGGGCGTCTCTCGAGACATGCCCGGTCAAACCACAACTCCAACAGGTCCCTGGCCTCCCGCTTGGCCGAACTCTCCCGGGGGCCCACCGCCTGGTCGGAAACCCTCTCGCACCTGCCTCCTCTCGAGCCGAGGAGCACCGCTCTCCCCACTCGCCTCTTCTTGCTCGGACCTGCCGAACCGCCCGGCCTCCGGGCTCTCGCCTGATCCCGACCTCGCTCAATAATGATCGCCTTGTCGACCGCCTCCCGTAGCCGGTCAACCGCATCGGTTCCAACTGTCTTTTCAAAGGTGGCCTCAAGCCCTGAATGAAGTCCTGCGTCTTCCGGCCTTCCTTTTCCCAAGACTCCAGAGCAAACCGCCCCAAATCCGTGAAGGCCCTGCACATACTCCCCCCACACTCATGCTACCCCGCACAAGCTCATAATACTCTCTACGTCGAGCATATCGCAACGAGCTGGGAAAATACTCCCCAAAGAAGCGCTCAACAAACTCTCTCCAGCTCATCTCGATTGCCATGGACAGCTCTAGTGGATTCCCACCACCTGCGTGGGATACCCAACAAATAGTGCGTCGCCACGCGCACCCGCTCCTCATCCGGCACCCCAATCATCTCAAAGATGTCCTCTGTCCATCTAATCCAGTCCTCGGCTACCTCGGCCGCGAACCATCCTCAAAAGTCCTGGGTGCGTGTTTCAAAAACCGCGCAGCCCAGTCCACTCCTCGTCGTGCTGGCTCTACCACGACCTCCTGGCCGGTGCACATCCTGCACCACCCTCGCCTCCTGTCGCCGAGGCTGTGGTGGCCGCCGAGGCTCTTGTTGCCTCTTCAGCTCATCCACCTCTCTAGCCATATCCCTCATCGAGCCCTGCATACCCTGCATGGCCTCCTGCAACTGAATCAACACCTACATCAAATCAGGTCCCACAACGGGAGCTGATGACTTCTGCTGCGGGCTTTGCTGCCCCTGGTGCCCCGACTCTATCGTGGGTTCCTCTGCCGGACCCTGGCCTCGAACAACCCTCCTCGGTGGTGCCATCACACTGGCTACAATAACAAACAACAAACAACAAACAATCAATACTAGCACTACTAGCACAAACAGTCATCAAAGGCACAACCGACTTGTAGGTTCTCACCACACGACCCGTAGGTCCATACCATGCATATAGCATCGTGTCACCCCTCAGGGTACACCACAATCAAGTCCTGGCTCTCACGGCCATGTGCCATCCTGGCACCACATACAAGCACATCACACACAAAGACAAGTTAGTGCCCTATATGCACACAATCATACCACTAGCAATGCACCCCATCCCCATGTATGCTCCTAGGATGATCTAACTGACACCAAAATAACCTAGAATACATGTAAAGACTGCGTTGATCAGGCGCCCTCCCTATAGTTTTCCAAGTCACATGGAATCAATTAACCACCCTTCACTAACCTAGGTCCACTAGACCATGCTCGATACCAACTTGTCACGCCCCGGATTCCAGGGAACCCGGAACCGGGTACATGACTTCCCCTTGCCCGCACCCGAAAGGTCAAGGGGTTGGTGACTAGCACCAATAGAGACTACACCGCGGGTCTTGTCTCAAATATGCAACCCTGTACGATCATACATCAAGGGTAATCCTGTACTTTCCCATATATCATCATGCATACAAAGAGTCAAACAGTCATACAGACATCGCATCATACGGTATGCAAATACAATCGTCCACGGACCCATGTCCGGGATATCACATAAAACAATACGGAATATAATCAGATCATACATCGAGTAGTGGGCGTCCTCCTGGAAGAAAGTCCTCCACTAGTCTCGGGTCACACCCGAAAAGGGTAAGCAACAAGTAGGGGTGAGCGACAAGCTCAGTAGGTGACCCTAACACTCCACATCATGCAACACATATAAGTCTATACTATATGCTCAGTGTACTCGTGCACCGTGTAGTGTGCACAATCATCAGGACTCACCTGCAACAAACATCAGGACAACTTGTCCACGATCCTCCATGGGATCCCAGCTCAGGGCACTCGGCCCTAGCTCCACGAGCTCAACGGCTCAACTCAGGCCTTAGCCTTGTCCACGCGCAATATGCCCGGCCACAGCCGCCACAGGCTGCCATCGGTGCATATGCTCGCCACGTCAACCACATAGCACCATCGGTGCATCACGGTGAAAACCCAAACAAGTCACGGAGTCCATGCCCCAATACCTCACATCAACATACTAACATTAGTATGGCATGTCATTCTCAACATTTCCTTTAGAATTGTAGCCGGTCTTCACAAGTAAATCCTCAACCCTTGATTTATGAAGGAAGTACTCATAGCAGCCTATTTTCTTGAAATTAAAAGTCCCAGGCATTGGGTTCCCTTATCATAAATAAGATAATCTGATTTTTGGGGATTTTTCCGAGATGTCTAACCTCACTTTCCAAAAATTCACCACTACGAACTTTTGGGTTTTTCCGAGATTTTACACTAAAACCCAATTTTCACATTTTGAAATAGTGGGAATTAATTTTTCTAGTATTTTTCTTTGAATCCAAATGGGGGGTATTTCGTTATTTACATTGTAACTTAAGTATAATACTTAAGTATAATACTTAAATGTGGAGTTTACAATGTAAATGTCCAGGCGATGCGGTACAGACCCCAGATTGAACACTGTTTCACTCTTACGGATTTGATGTCTTGCATGGATCGATTACTGGACTAGATCCGGACTAACTCCTCCTGGACTAACTACTCCGGACTACCGATCCGGACTAACTCCTCCGAACTACTGATCCAGGAAAAACACTTTTCACTTAGTCCCGGAAACACTATTCACTTAGTCCCGGAAAAACACTGTTCACTCAGTCCAGAAACACTATTCACTTAGTCCCGGAAAAATACTGTTCACTTAGTCCCGGAAAAACTATTCACTTAGTCCCGGAAAAACACTGTTCACTGTCGTTTTTGCCAATTTTCTCAGCTAGAACGGCAACCCGGCAACCCCAAACACTCATAAACACATTTATTTTGATATACACCCCATTACACGTCTTAAATAACTCTAAATTTCATGTAATCAACAGAAATACCTCTTTTATGCATTTAAATCACAAGATTCAACCAAAAATTGGGTTTCCCCCAAATCTTAAGGTTCACCCCCAAATTCCATGATTTCACCCAAATTAAGCATGCTAAGCCTACTATGAATCATATAAGGAGTTAGAATCACCTACCTGGAAGATTCTTTGCGATCCACGAGCTCCAATCGCCCCAAAATCGCCAAAAAAGCTCTACGCTCTTCACCTTCTCTCTCTCTCTCTCTCTCTCTCTCTCTCTCTCTCTCTCTCTCTCTCTCTCTCTCTTGCTCAAACATGCACGTACCAATAATTGGCAATTAAAGATATAAGGCAGTTCTTAATTATATATATACCGTTGCCAATAATTGGCCTCCCAGCAATAATTGACCCGAACGCAATAATTGACCTCCCGAGGTCACGAACTCCAAATTGAGTCAAATTACGTCAAAACGCTCGAAATAACGAGCACAACACTGTTCGAGATATTATCACACTCAAATGATCGCTCAAACGCAAAGTCAACCAATAAACCCCAAAAAGTCAACAATCGGGTCAAACGGGGCCCCGACTCGGAATCGGGCCCAAGTACAGTCAAAATGCTCACATCGACGGCTACACTACCGTCCAGATAGTTACATTCCCATAGAATGACTATCTCTCAAAACTACCCAAATACGAGTCTTTACAGTTGCTGTTATTGCTGGTCCGTTAATGAATATTTCAGTTCTTGTTCTTCTCATGTTAAATGTCGTAATTTGTTGAGGCTAAAGTGCCTGGTCCTCCTCCCCCTGTTACTATTCTCTTTGATGAGATTATTAATATTAATTTACTAAAAAATCTTTAAAAAGATTATTTTTAACAAAAGGAGACTGTTTTAAAATTATTTTTATAAAGACCATTTTCTTTGATTAATACAATATAAAAACGGTTCTTTGTCCATTTTAAATAATTTATAAAATAAAAATAATTTCAACTCGTTTTAACAAAAAATTAAAGTCAATTAAAATCTCTCTTCAATCTAAATATTATCTTCATATATATATATATATATATATATACTATGTAGGTATTTACGAAAATGGTAAAACCATTTTATTTTAGTCACTACTTTATTATCAAAAGACTATTTTATCATAGAAATAGTCTTATTTATAGAGTCATTACTTTACTACTGTATACACTTCCGATTAATCATCTTATTTATATATTGCAAACACTCCCCAACATATAAGTTAATAAATAATTGCCAAACAAAATGATGATATATATTACATTAAGATATATTCATATATGTTCAAATCTAATAATATTCAAAATACATGTAAATATAATTAACTACAACCTTTGTGAAACATGTGACTTCAAACTAAATTCTCAATTATGTAAGTGATCATGTATGTAGTTCATAAGTTCAACCCTCGCCTCATTCGCAATTTTTTTTGTATTCTTCATCATCCATAAATTGTAAGAAATTTTTTATAAATAGTAAATCTTATTAGAAAAAAAGCATATAAGAAATGCACAAAGACTATATATACAAGAATAGGCTCAAAATAAACACTTATTCACAACATCACATATAAAGAAAAGACAAAACACTCCCGTAGCAAACATCCACTCCCTAAAATAATGAAAAACAAATAAGAGAAAGTTCAACAACAAGCTACTCCTGATTATCAAGTACTGTCCTATTCCGCTCTCGCCAAATACTCTACAAAAGATAATGAGGAACAGCCCGCCAAACTACCGAATGTCGCCCCATTCCCCCTAACCAACATACGAATAGCATATCAAGAGACGAAGGCATCACCCAATGAAGGCCAAACAAACCCATGACTATGTCCTAGAGCCTCCGGGCATACGGACAATGAAGGAAAAGATGATCCATGAACTCCATTAACTCTTTGTATATGTAATACCAACTAATAAGAATAAAACCCTGACACCACAAATTATCAGCAGTAAGAATCTTCCCATGCACCATTGACCAAGCAAAGAATGTAACTCTAGACGATACCCAAGCCTTCCAAAGACTATTCTAAAGAAAGCTAGCTCCCAAACCAAACAAGGGTAAGGATATAATAGAAAAAGCTTAACCTGGTTTCTTCTTATTAGGACACCAACATATCTAATCTAAAACATTCCTTGTAGGAGAAACTAAACACATATCAAAAAAAAGAAAAGAAAAACTTCCAATTCTCAGTTCTGAGCAGCCCTAGAAAACAACACTTTTTACTACCTTGTGGAACCTCTCATACTCTAAATGTTAGCCACAAAAATAGCAGGAGCACACATAATCCAATACAACTCTAGATAAACGAACTGCAGGTCATCCCAAAATCAAATAGAAAAGTCATCCCCCAACTCAAACACCACAAAACAATAGAAAGAGTCCCATCATGCACAGATGAATTTTCATAACTCCATGTCTTGAGTTTCACAAGACATCAAAGAGATCCAACTCCCATCAGAAACCCCAAAAAAATATTTTGGTGATGGGATGGGTTTGTGAAAATAAACTACAAGAAAGGAATGATTTTAGAAAAACATGAAATTAGTGATAATAAGTCCCAAAAAAAAGCAATAAAATGAGTAACAATACATACTATAGTTATGATATTCGCATCTAATCATGTCTTTAAAAAATCTAAAGCAAAAAACTCAATACATTTTAGTCACACATTTATGGCGATTTTCTAGTCTTAGCTACTTGGTGTTCAAATAGAATCGGTACCAAACATAGCTTTTGAACTTAATAACATTGCCTTGTTTGAAGACATGGACATCAACTCAACATCAGCTTTTGTCACAGGTTGATCATTAGCAACCGGACTCTTTTGCTTTAATAAGTTTACAACATTTACAACATGGTTAGATTGTTTATTACGAGAGGGATCTAATGATAACAATCCCATCTACCTTCCTTTTTGGTTGCCTATAATGGAAGTAACATGTTAAACAACATGATTTGAAAGTGATTTTAGAACATATAATAACTGTTGGATCATATTTTATCCGGGTTGGATATATTTTATCAAATTTAATTTTCTTTCGTGTCACCTTCGCTTGTCGCATAATTTTGTAGGATAATTAGAGTCGTGACCGTTGAGTCGAAAATGTCCAATTTTAGGGACTTATTCAGAAAGGCCTTCAAATGACAAAGAGCTAGTCCCAAGTGATAGAAAATCAAAGTTGAGGATTGACGCCTTTGACTGCACTCAATTTCGAGGTCAAACGAAGATGTTATAGTCAAAATAGCGTTCGGACCATTAACGACGATCAAATGATAATTGACCTTCAAAACAGAACTCTGGATCAGGTCACAAAACTCATTGTCTTACTTTACTTGGCGTTCTGAGAATTATAATATATATATATATATATTGCATATATTCGCTCTAAAGCATTTTCAAAAAAATCAAAAAATACATTTTTCGGTGATCATAAAGCAGTTTCGAGGCACGCAGTACAAGCCTGATGCAAAAATAAGACCATTTTAAAATAAAAAGGACACATGGTCTCTCGTCACGACACCTCGAGTTTAAAAATAATTTTCTTGAATTTTTTCGAAACCTGAGCCACCTTCCCGATTCCAAAAACCTAAAAACATTAGTTAAAAATTACTCAAATCAAAAATCAAAAACCCTAAACGTCACCTTCTCTCTTTCCCACCTATGTCCAATCCACGTGTCGTCATCTTATTAGTTACAAAAAAACATCAAAAAAATACAAAAACAAAAAATATATAAAACAAAAAAAACAAAAACAAAAATGAAAATGAAAATTTCAACTACAAATCACCTGACCTTTTCCTCTCCCTCACCAACTCTCTCATCATCTTCTTCTCTCTCTCTCCCGTTACTTCGTCTTCTTCACTACGTCTCCCTAATGACAGCCGCACCCATCGGAGCTCCACGAGGACGTCAACACCAGCCCATCACTCCAGCTCATCACTTACTTCTTCCTCCTCCTTGAACCCAACAAACAATCAAACCATGGTTCTTCTCTCCTTCTCAAACCAAACTCATCCCTCGGTTACCCAAGCTCATCACTAGTTCCAAGCCGCTAACCCACTAGCCGATTCAAACCCCCATCCCCTCTCCTATATAAACCTTAAGGCAAATCATCCGCGGGTGGGTTCTCTTCTCTGATTAGGGATGACAATTTAACCCGTACCCGTCCCGACCTGCCCCATACCCGCCCCGATGGGGCACATTTTTTTTTGAATTTATCGGGCCACGGGGCGAGTGTGGGGCAATAATATTTTGCCCCGCCGGATTAGGAGGCGGGGACGGGGCAAGCATCCCCCCCGTACCCGCCCCGCGGGTATTCCCCTTACGCCCCAGCAGCCCCCACGTACCCACCCGCATGCGCCCAGCCAACCCGTGCCCCCATCCACCCTCCCGGTCCGCCCGCATGCGCCCAACCCGCCCAGTCTACCCGAAAATTAAGCAAAATATAATGCTTCCATTAAGTTTTGAACCCAAGACCTCCTCCTTGCATGTGCAGCTGTCAAACCATCAAGCTAACTTGTTTTGTTGTTTAAATTTATGTAAATGATATATATACTTATCATATCACATATAAATAATAATAACAATATTAATGATAATTATAATTATTAACATTATTACTATTATTAATAATATTAATATTAATAAAGAGTATATACTTTATTTGAAAAAAAGTAATTACAAAATATAAATATTTGTATTATAATAAAAACTAAATGTGCTATTACTATTTTAATATAAAATATAAGTTAATTAGATTCAAATGTAGTTTTAAATTTATTAATAAGTTGATTTATGATTAGATGATCTAATCAAATATTATTTGATTGAAAATATATTAATATTTAAATTACTAATATTATTACATATTTTATTATTTTTTAATTCAAATATGAATTACATACTATCAAATGTTAAAAAACTCAAAATTCAATCTCACTATGTATGACTCATATCACACATAAAATAAATTAGGAATACTAGTCATATTAATTTCATTGACATTTAATTTTAAAATTATTAATGTGTTGATTTACATCTAAATGATCAAATCAAGTATTATTTAAACGATAAATACATTTATATATGAATTTGTAATATCATTTACATGATTTATTACTTAACTCAAATATGGAATACATACTATCAAAAGCCAAAACTCACTCTCATCATATATTTTTTAGTATATCAAACTTGTTAGTATTGTTTAATTAACTAGTAACATTAGTTATAATTATAATAGTATAGATATACTTATCATACCAAAGAATATATATACAATCACACTCAATAATTAGTATTATCCAAAAATAATCATATTCTTGTATTACTTATAACAAAAACAAGTTTTTATTACATTAAGGAAAATAAGTTTGAGAAATATGACTTTTCATAATATTGTATTACTTATAACAAAAATAATATGATAACTATGTTATATAATTATATTAATTAGGTTTTCACTAATGTATTATCATTTATTACCAACGATAATTGTATTATTTAAATTATTACTATTCGATATTCAAGTTATTATTTATTGATTATAATTTATAAATGCATATATATAATGACAATTATACAACTATATATATCATATATAACATAAGTAAGATGATAATTGTTGAGTATCTAAAATCTAATAATTAATGTCAAAGAGTTCGTTGATAATTATATATGTTATAGATGATTATTGTTACTATGTTTACATAATTAGTGTATATACTTTAAATATGATATATAAATAATATTATATTTAGTATAAAATACAAAGTAATCTTATAATTATTAGTATAAACTAACATATTACGTATGACATAAGTAATCTTATAATTATTCAACTAAATAATATTTAATTAGATTATTTAGTATTAAATCAACATATTAATATTTTTTAAAACTAAATTTGAATCTAATTAATGTCCATCTTTAAATTATTTTATTCATGATATGAGTCATGTATTGTGAGAGTGGTTTTAACTTTTGATAGTATGTATTTAATATTTAAATTAAAAGTAATAAAATATGTAAATGATATTATTAGTTTAAATATTAATATATTTTCAATCAAATAATATTTGATTGGATCACCTAATCATAAATCAACTTATTAATAAATTTAAAACTAAATTTGAATCTAATTAGTTTGTATTTTATATCAAAATAGTAATAGTATATTTAGTTTCTATTATAGTTTGAATCTTATCTTTTTACTGCTGTGCCAAGTGTCAACACATCATTGGATGCGCCACCTCATCAACCCTCTCTAGAACCTTCATTTAAGTGCTATAAAAGGAGGTGCAACCTCCCCATTTCTCTTCACCCGACCAAAGGAGCTCCACCTCTCTCTGATTTTGTTCCTTCTTCCTTTTACCGGAATCTCTGCCGCAGTTCTGCCGGAATCTTGCTCAGTTGCTATTTTCCTTCCAGCAAGTGCCTCATATCTTCCTCTATCATTCCGGATGGCTGCTTTTCCCGGATATTGCTTGGATTGGGCCTCTTTTGCCCAAAGTACAGTCTCATGGAAGCAAGGTGTGATGCAGCAACTTGAAGCAAGTGGCATCCGACAGCTATGCTCTGATCCTTCGCCTTTTCTTCCTGATGGAGCTGCTGAGTTCTATGATTCACTCTACAAGGAGACCAAAAATGGTGAAGACTGCTTGGTAGGAGTCATACAAGGTTTTGAGGTGGTGATTTCAGCTGGAATTATCCATCAAATATTCCAGCTGCCTGAAGTAAGTGCTCCTCTTCCTAAATTAACTAGTCAAGAACTTAGCATGGCTTTAAATTATCAAGACCCAGGGGGTTCAGCTAGGAGGTACTGCAAGAAAACTTGGTTTCATATGCATGTTAGGTTCATGGCTATCTTATTAGGCAAGTGTGTTTTCAGTCAGCACCCTAAACAGGAATCCGTTATTCATGAACACTTGCTATGCATGTATGTTGCGGTGAACCAAATTAGGATTCCCTTAGCTAAGTTAATCTTCAACCATTGGACTAATTCACTTAAGAAACATATGTATGGTCGATTACTCAGTAAGATCATGTTGGAGCAGCATCCATACTTAGAGTAGCTCACATCTGTGACTCCTTACCCCCCGGGGTTCATTATGAGGAGCATATTAGAGGATGGCACACTTGTTGTCCGTTTGGTACGCCGTGTATTTCAGCGAGTCCATGGTTATGAGCCACACCACGTAGCTGCTCCTCCTTCGCCACAGGTTACTTCAGAGGGCCCTCGTCATTCATTCCATTTTTCAGGACAGCCTTCTTTCTTTCCGGCCACAGAAGAACCTCCTGAGCCCAGCCATGCTTCCTCTTTTCAGACACCAGATTATTCTGATTTTCCAGCTGAACAATTCATGGATCAGCTAAACACTTTGGCTCGGGAGGTGGAAGTTTCACACCAAGCTCACACAAAGAAGTTGGCTGGTCTATTCTCTTTTGTGAGGGGATTTACTAAGCGCAAACAAAAGAGTCCACACCCACCATCACCACCTGTTGAAGAGGAGGAAATCGTTAAAGAGGATGAGCCTGTTGAACAAGAAGCACCCGCTCCGGCTATATATGGATACCTGGCAAATCAACCATATTCCTCTTATTCTCCAGTAACTTCCCCTGTGCCTATTTATATTCCCGATGAACCCATGACAGAGGAACCTTCTCCTCCACAACCTTCTCGAAGGCTGCCATCCTCCCAGGCTGCTAGCAAAGCTGCGATGACATGCATGTGGGGTCGCAAGAAGGAGGCATCCTTCTGGCAGGTCCTTGATATTTTTGTGCCACCTAGGATAACAATACCATCCGCTCAGGCCGAATATATTGCCTTTAAACATAGCAATGCCGACATATATCGAAGCACAGGTTTCGCCCAGTATACATTTCCAGCAAACCTGCGCTATATCACATAGCGCCATTGGTTTGATAGCTCTAATGTATCCAACTTTGGGTATGCATTACGGACTGCCATTCACCGGTTTTCTGCGGTTTTTCCTTTAGGAAGCCGGGCTGAGATCCTGCCTACCATGTCCTATCAACCAGTGACACCAACTTCAATTTTCCAACAATATATTGAGGGCCATTGCAATGGTTTTCAGCCATGGGTTACACTTGACTTCGTCCTCATCCCGGTACACCTCATGAATCACTCTGTGCTCTTACGCGTCAACCTCTGTTCCTTGGTGGTCGAGCTTTTCGACTCTTGTGCTCATCCGGAGCCCAGTGATCGTCTCCTTTCCCTCCAGCATTCCATCATTTCAAACATCAGCGATGCCTTACACACCTTTGGTTTCTTTTACCAAAGTGGAAGGCAACCACCTTCACCACGCCTTCCACTCTTCTAGCGCCAAGGCATTCCGCAGCAACCGAATACCAACAGCTGTGGAGCATTCGTGTGTTACTACATGACTGCCTGTGTTCAGGCCCATGGCGGAACATGGACAACTGCACTTAAACTCTCACCCGATGCACTTCGGGAAATGGTTGCTCAATTCATCTACTTTTTCAGCCAACCGGTGTAGCCCAGGTAATCATTTCCTTCCTTTCCTCTCATTTTTGGCATAAGGACCATGCCTTAGTTTAAGTGTGAAGGAGGGGAAAGTGTTGTACACTTTTTATTCTTTTTGTTTGATTGCATGTTTTTACATTCTTTGTATATACATTGCATGAATGTTTGCTTGACTCTGGAGATAACATATGGTTTAAGTTAGAGGCACCTGTACCTGCTTGAAGTATATTGTGTGTATTGGTAGTTATGCCTAGACTCTTTACATTATTTTCTTTATGCTTGGAAGGATATCATTATATGCATGAGCCAGTACTTGGGTTCGTACTAGGTTTTCATGGTTAAATGCAAAAGCTTGCTTAATCTTTGGAGTTGTGTGATAAGAGAGCAACAATCTATCATCACAATATTCTTTTTATGAGTGATTTTATCTCTCGGTTGATGAGCTTGGGCAAGTGCATGTTTGACCTACTTATGGTGATTGGTTTGTGTTAGCTGAGATAGGCTAGAGTCACATGTTACAATGATGTGGGTAGCCTAGTTGATGCTCCTTAGTATTGTCTCTGCTTCATTTGAAAAAAAACAAAAAACAAAACAAAACAAAAAACAAAAAAAACAAAAAAACAAAAACCAAAAAAAAAAAAAAATCAGGAAAAACAGAAGAAAAACAATTAATAGTGGCAATTGTTGTAAATGGGGTTTTATCATCTTTCGAGAATTACTTCGCCTCTTTCTACTAAATAATTATAATGTACACCCCATATTTTTCTATCACTTTTATTTGTGTTAGATACAATTAAGGATTCCTGAGCCTACATCTTTTAGGGTTGAGCATCATTTGGGTAACTCACCTCTCATGGTGGCATGTGGCAAAGGCTACGGTTTGTGGTAAGACTGGATGTGTCACCATAAGAGAGGACTGCTTGTACTTACTTATGGTTTGAAAACCCTTAGAGGTATTGAGAGCGAGTGATGTGAGACTTACATTTGAGTGAGGCTGCCTTATTTCATTTGTGAGGACTCCATAGATTTGCTTGTTATGCTTTTAACTTGATTAACTTGATTGTTCCTTAGTAATGGTTAGGATTGTATATAATTGTTGGACTAAGTATAAGAAGGCAATGGAAAATGTTTTGGGCTGCACTCTAATCATGCAATGTACTTTCATATGTTACATGTGTTTTCTGCTGACCATTATCTCACTTGTGATTTTTTCTTTTCTTATTTTTCTCTTGCTTGATTGAGTGTTTATTTCTATTCTTGCTCGGGACGAGCAAGGTTCAAGTGTGAAGGAGATGATCCGGGGGATTTATACGCCCCTTTTAGGGTCATTTTTAGTACATTTTCATACACTTTTGATTCATTTAATGCCCATTTGTGCTACATTTTCATATTTTCATGGCCTAACCCGAAAAATAGGATTTCTTGTAGTTTTTGTGATATTTTTGCTATATTTCTTACAGGAATCCAACAATCAAGGAAGAATTCACCAAATGCATAGAAAGAAGAAAGAATCTTAAAGACATAAAGATCACGACGACCCAAATCTCAAGTTGGTCGGGTGAAGGTCGGGTGAAGGATTCTTCACCCGACCAGGTCGGGTGAGGCCTATACTTCATGGAAAACTTTTCAGAGACATATTGAATAGTTTCTTCTTCTGGTCGGATGAAATCCGATGTCGTTTTGAGGTGGTCGGGTGAAGGACCCTTCACCCGACCAGGTCGAGTGAAGCTTATTTTGTATATTCAAACTCTTTAAGCATCATGGAACATTACTTCCTTCTGGTCGGGTGAAGTTTAAAGACCCTACATGGTGATTAACCCGACCAAGCTCAGACTTTGGTGATTAACCCCTTATTTTTGCGACATACTTATTCCCTTCTGGACCAAAATCATTTGATCAAAAGACGGGTACCAAACACTCCAGTCAAAGAAGAATTAATTGAAGAAATTCAAATTCAAATTGGTGCTTTGTATTTGGATTGAGGTCTTTATGGTGTTTAAGAGAGGATTTATTTCATTTTCAAATTCAAAAATAAGGGGAGTTACAAAAAAATTAAGAGGGGCTAATTATTTGGAGGAATTATGAGGAATAATGGGATATTCAAATTCAGCCTAAGAGGCTATAAAAGGGGAGCTAATCCTTCATTTGTAATCGATCAAGTCATCATCCAATTCTCTTCTATTCTCAATTTCATTCCTCACCTAGAGTAGAGAAAGGGAGAGAAAAAGGTTTGGGGTATCTCTTGGAGTTTGAAGACAATCTGCTGGGAAAAGAAGATCAACCTTGGAATTCTTGATCCAAATAGGCAAGCTATCATTCTGGTTTTCTTATTCCATGTTTTGTAATTTTTTTGTTTTCAATTATACTATGGAAGGTTAAAAACCTTTGATTGGGGTTAGGATGGAGTTTGATGTAATGAATTAATTTGCAATGTTTTAGTTTAATCTTTTTCACCTTGTGAATGTTTATTGACTATCTTGCGTTGAAATATAAAATAGACTTGATTACTTCATTTTATCATATTAGGTACTTATGTGAAGGATTGAAAAATGAAGCATAATTACTGGAAATTGCAAGATAATCAAACTAGGGGTTGCATAATTTGCGAAAGCCAGTGTAAAACCTAGGATACCAAATTAAGAGTGGGTGTGGTGCTAGCTCTAGACTAAACAACCCAAATCTTAAAGGGTCACCCGTCCCCCATGCTAAGGTGTACACATGAATTATGACACTTGAAAAAGGCTAATTCATGCATTAGAAGTTGGGTATTAAATATTATCACAAGGAAAGAATTAGATTGAACTAAGGCATATTCTTGGGAAAAATACATCAAATGAAATCTTAACTCAATCACCTTTATCAATTGAACTTATCTCTACTCGAACAAGCTCATTTCCATTTCTCACAACCATTCAATCAACTTGTTTAAAATTCAGTTCTGTTTTTATATTATTTTCAATCAAAATCTCTTTATAAGCTGGTTAAAATTTCTAAATTTTTCATCCTTCCCTTGGGTACGATATTCAGACTTAAAAATCCACTTTATTACTTATCACGATTTGTACACTTGCAAATTGCCGATCAATATGTATATATATATATATATATATATGTGTGTGTGTGTGTAATGTGATCTTATGGTCAATATTCGGAAATCTTTTATGGTCAATAACGTGAAATCTTTTAACATGAATCAGTGGATTCATCCAATGGTCAATATTATAATTTTATTTAATTGTTATGTTAAATAAAATCATATTCGGAATCATTAAATATAAATCTAAATGGTTGATATCATGTAAATCTCATTATAGCAAAACTCTCTACATATATAAAGGCACACTGACCAACATTTGTTTCCATGACTCATATTGGAAATGAATAAAACTTTTTAACCAAATGAGTTATCCAGAGTAGTAGTTGGATGCTAATGTACCATAATTCTAACCTCCAATGATTGGTATGCAAAAAAAAAATATCATTTGCGATTTGCATGCCGACACGTCAGTATCTGCCTCCTAATCCGGCTAACCCATCCAATCAAAAATTAGGATTGATTGGAAATATATGTATATATATTTGGGATATTGATATTGGACTAGATGACATAACCATATTATACAATCAGATATGCATGGTATATTGTTGGAAAATTGTTTTTACTTAAATATCGTGTCTTTGATCACAATAAATGCTTGAAAAAAATGACATTCAAGTATAAACAACTTTGGGGTAGATTGCTCCAATGTGGATGTTGATTCATATTTTTTAATATAATAAATACTCAAAAACATTATATTTGAGCAAATATAACTTTCGAGTAAGCCGTACCTGGTGATTTTATCTAGTTGAACTTAATTGTTGATATATTTGTGTGTAAAACTGAATTATATGTTATTTTAATCAGACAACTACTCTTAAATTGGGTAATCATACGAATATTAATTTTAATATATCATGCTTAAAATTGGACTATGAGACCTTAAAACACTAATAATAAACTAGCTAAAATTTTTAATAAATTTATTTACATGAAATTATATTAGTCACAAATTATACTCGATATCTTTATTTTGGATACAAATTTTATTAAAATTCCAAACTTCATAATACCTTCTAGCCAAATTTGGCTAGTCAATGCTTTGAAATTTGTAATTTTAATAAAGTTTGCTCAAATGTGGATGTCGGTTCATCTCTTTTATAATAAATACTCAAAAACACAATATTTGAGCAAAAATAACTTTCAAGTAAGCAGTACCTGGTCAGTTGAACTTAATTGTTGACATATTTGTGTGTAAAACTGATTTATATGTTATTTTAATCAAACAGGTACTGTTAAATTGAGTAATCATATGAATATTAATTTTAATATATCATGTTTAAAAGTGAATCATGAGACCTTAGAGCATTAGTAATGAACTAGCTAAAAATTTCAATAAATTTATTTACATGAAATAATATTAGTCACAAATTATATTCAAGTATTTTGGATACAAATTTTATTAAAATTTTAAATTTTAAAGTATCAGCTAATTAAATTTGACTAATCAATACTTCAAAGTTTGTAATTTTAATAAAATTTATAATTAAAATATAATTCGCAAGTATAATTTATGATTAGTATTATTTAAATTCTTTTTATAAATTTATTATATTAAAATATTTATAAAAAATGCAGAAAACATAAAAATCTATGTCCCATATAAAAAATAAATTTGAGGGTGACCTGGGTCTTCGCTGGATCTGCACGTGAACTTGGTGCACATAATCAATTCGAGCCTTACGTAAACAATACTGATTAACCCTTTTGGGGAGAACCGTACTGATTAACGCTTTCGGGGAGAACCATACTGATTAGCTTTCCATATAGGCAGTTTCTAAAAGTAGGTCAAATTTGTATACACGTGGGTCATATTAGCTTTTTATTTTTTGATTTTTTACATTTTTTGGGATAGACGTTTTCATCCATATATATAGTCCTTTTTAGGAATAAAATTTATTGATCTCTCAAAAATATACAAATCATTTCCGCATTTCAATGTTTTTTTAAAGAATGGCAATATTATTAAGAATCCATTTTTATTTCACATGTAACATTAAGTGGCGTTTAAATTTTTAAAGAACAAAACATATTTCATGTTAGAAATGAAAAACATGGGCCCTAGGAAGTTTTAGGTATATTTGATTGGGTTATTTTTAAAATATGATAAAACAAACATACTTTTGATGCAGCCTATGCATGTATTAAGATCTGTTGTATAAATTTAAATATTTTACTCACTTCATAATATATATAGGCATTTCTTACCATTACCTTTGCTAGCGGTTGAGCATGAAGCTTTTGCCAGTAAGACTCCTTGCCATGGATGGATCCAGAAAGTTCTATTAGAGGAAGCCAAAATACAAACTGTGTAATTCATGTCTACAAACTGTTATCTAAAATCGCGATTAGCATTAGGGATAAAATTCTAAACCGGCAAACCATCCAAACCGACTCACCAAAACCATCAAAACCAAATAAAATTTGTTTAATTTGATTTGAAACTGAATAATATATGAGTTTGGTTTGGTTTGAAATTTTAAAATTGCGGTTTAAACCAAATCGAATAGAATAATATTATTATTTATTTATTTTATATTTTAGAACTTATTTATTTAATGTTGATTGCTAATACTTAATATGTTGTATTTGTGAATTATATTATTTAATTTTGAAATTTTTAGAATTATAAATTTTATATATAATGGTATTAATGTGCTTATACACTATTTTTTTATTTGTTTTACATTCATTTCAATTTTAAATACTTAAAAATTAATGAATCAAATCGACTTAAATTGATAATTTTTTAAACTACTGGTTCAGACCGAACTTCAAACTGAATCAGTTCGGTCCAATTTGGTTTGGTTCAAGCAACAAGTTTAATTTGATTTGATTTTGTTCAAACCGAAAAATATCAATTTGATCTGAAAAATAACTCAAATCAACTTAAACTTAACCGATTTCACCATAGTACAATCTAAGTCATAAGTAATAACATAAAAGCTCACCAAGTCAGATAATTTTTTAAAATTATATAATTCATTTATCACTATTGTTATTAGTAATAATTTATCACAAATATTATGAGACGATAATATATTATATTCCTAATTAATTTCAATTATAATTATATAATACATATAACTAAAATTAAAAATTATATATTTAATATATATATATATATATATTAAAAAATTATGACTAAGTGAGGGAGGCCAGGCCCCTGCCCCGCCCCTCAGATCCGTCTCTCCTCCTGACAAACACGCCTAACCAATATTTGTATTTCTCAGGATTTTTTTTGTAAAAAACAAAAAAAAACACTCCCCATTATATTTATTTTGATGAGTGTGACCTTAATATAATAAATTTTGATTCAAGCGCAATTAACAATTTAAGTCATTTTTGGTATCTTTGGGCATAATCAAATATGGTATGTGATGAGGGCGGTGGGACAACAAGGAAGAGAACACGCGGGGAAGCTGTTGTTTCTCCGTCGCTCCGCGTTAAGGCGTTTTGTAACCCAATATCCATTTAAACCACACGTAACCCGATTCATGCAAAAGTTACCACACTTTATCATTGCTTACCCCGAGCCAATCAGGCACGGTGCTCCACCCCTCCAGCCTCGTCCACATGTCACATCACCATATTCTCTACTCGCAGCTTCTCCCTCTATATATACATATGCCTCGCTCGCAGTTCATATCATTCCACTAATCCACTCCTAAATCCTAAATAAACAGTATGGCCTGCTTTATTTGCTTGTTCCTCCTTGTTCTTGTCTCCTCTGCCTCTGCCGCCGCCTGTGACCGATGCCTGCATGAAAGCAAGGCTGCTTATTACTCCGACTCTGCTCGGCTGTCTGGTAAGTCACATCTTCTCTCGTTTTTTGGTATCTAAATTTGCACTTATACTGATTTTTCATTGAAAAAGAAAGAAACAAAAAGGACCTGCACAGCACCCATCGAAAAATCACCATATTTTTATGATTAATAACTATTATGGTGTGGTTTTGCTGCAGCTGGAGCATGTGGGTATGGCTCCATGGCTTTAGGCTTTAACCACGGACTCCTGGCGGGTGGTGTACCTTCCCTTTACAATGATGGAGCTGGCTGTGGCGCATGCTTTCAGGTATGCTATATATTGTCAGTGCGAGTGCGCGTTTAATTAAATTGGTGTACTCATTTTAATTAGTTGCAGTTCCTTGGAGAGTTTAATTAGATAGATGCATTTATTTAATATGAAGGTGAGATGCAAGGACGCGGCTCTATGTAGTCAAGCGGGGACTACAGTTTTTCTGTTTGATCTTAATCAGACCAATAATCAAACTGATGTCGTCCTCAGCGGCAATGCTTTCTCGGCCATGGCTGTCAAGGGCAAGGGCCCTGACCTTCTCAAACGCGGCAGTACTGTTGATGTGGAATATAAGAGGTAAAATGGACTCTTGAGATTGAGACATTATGAGCCCATTATAGCTACTTCCGTAAACGACCACCCATAAAATTAAATTTTTCATTGGATTTTCTGGGAACGAGCAGGGTGCCCTGTGACTACCCGAACAAAAACTTAGCCGTGCGTGTGGATGAATCAAGCCAAAAGCCAAACAATCTCGCCCTCACCTTCATAAACCAAGGTGGTCAGACAGAAATTGTCCTTGTCGAAGTAGCTAAGGTAGAATCCTGATTGGCTAACGCGTTTCCTGGCAAATGCTGTCTCCACACCTTACTGTTCACCCCCACCCCCCATGTACATATATACATACACACACACACACATATATATATGCCATGTTTACATGCTTAGTTATAGTGATTGTGAGTGATAATTTTGAGGATTATTGTTTGTTTATGTTGACAGGAAAACACATCTGATTGGACAGACATGAGACGAGACAATGGGGCAACATGGAAGACGAGTAGAACTCCCACTGGACCTCTCCAACTCCATTTGGAGGTGACCGCGGGTTTCGACGGAAAGTGGTGGTGGGCGCCGAATGTGCTTCCGGCTAACTGGAATGTTGGGGAGGTCTACGATACTGGGATTCAAATAACTGATGTTGCCGTGGAAGGCTGTGATACATGCGCTGAGGAATGGCCTTCAATATAATGACTAAAAGGGACCTCCAAAATTTTCGGAGGCATTCATTTGGTTTTTTTTTTGTTTCATTATTTTTTCTTATTGAATAACTATGTTAAGCCGATTAACAAACAAAGGCATGTTATGGTACTAGTGAATAAGAGCCATAAGCAATCAAATTTCAAACAATGTGTATCTCATGTCAATTTTATCTCAGCGTGAAGGTTTGGCATGTCCAATACAATTTTTTTTGAAGGCTGTTTTTTGGGGTACTTCGATTGTTAAATTATGCTGGTGACGGCTTAGAATATTCACAAAGTACACTGCTGCTTCTGAAGAACAACTTTTATTCAATACACACGTAATTACAATGGAAGGGAACCATCTCCTTATATATTTACACAATACTTGGAGGCTACGTTGAAAACAAGGTTACAACAATATTCTACATTTAATGTTCTACCATATATAGAATATCTCCTTTAATGAGTCCTAAATTTAGAGTATTCTATATTTAATATTTCCCCTGTATTTAATACATTCTATATTCAACACTCCCCCTCAAGATGGAGCGTGGATGTCAATCATGCCCAGCTTGTCAATTACCTCATTAAATATTCGTCCACACACTCTTTTTGTAAGGATATCTGCAAGTTGATCTTCCGATTTTACGAATGGAAAACGTATACACCCTTTATCAACATTTTCTTTGATAAAAAACCGATCTACTTCAACATGTTTCATGCGGTCATGTTGGATTGGATTGTGTGCAATCATAATTGCTGCTTTATTGTCACAATGTAGATCCATTGCTTTCATGAGCTTAAATCCCAGATCCTTCAATATATTCCGTATCCATAATAGTTCGCATACTCCATGAGCCATACCTCGAAACTCAGATTCTGCACTTGATCTAGCAACAACCTTTTGCTTTTTTGCTCTAAATGTCACCAAATTCCCACATACGAACATAAGGTAGCCTGAGGTTGACCTCCTGTTCGTCATATCCCCTGCCCAATCTGCATCAGTGTATCCCATTACTTCCATATCGCCACCTTTCCGGAACAAGAGACCCATTCCTGGCGATTTTTTCAAGTACCTTAGTATACGAAAAACCGTCTTCATATGTTCTTCACTTGGATTATGCATGAATTGACTTACGACACTAATAGCATATGCAATATCCGGTCGAGTATGGGAGAGATAAATTAGTTTTCCCACTAACCGTTGGTACTTCCCTTTTTCACATGGAACTTGGTCAGGAAATATTCCCAAGTGATGATTTGCTTCAATCGGTGTATCTACTGGTTTGCAATCTAGCATCCCAGTTTCTGCAAGAAGATCTAATATATACTTCCGTTGAGACATGAAAATACCGTGGCTTGATCTTGCAACCTCAATGCCTAAAAAATATTTTAACTGTCCCAAATCCTTCATCTCAAATTCCTGCGACAAGAAGTTCTTCAAAGCCTCCATTTCAACTGAGTCATTTCCTGTAACTACCATATCATCAACATAAACAATAAGAGCAAGTAAGCTTGCCTGACTTCCGTTTTATAAACAAGGTATGATCGAGTTACTCTGTTTATATCCAAATGTCTTCATGCTCGTAGTAAACCGTCCAAACCAAGCTCGTGGTGATGTTTTAACCCGTACAATGCTTTTTTTAATTTGCATACTTTTCCTTCTTCTGCATTCTCAACTCCAGGTGGTAACTCCATGTATACTTCTTCTTCTAAGTCCCCGTTGAGAAATGTATTTTTTACGTCAAACTGTTGTAACGGCCAGCCTTGATTAGCTGCAAGAGAAATGAGTACACGAATAGTGTTTATTTTTGCCATCGGGGCGAATGTCTCCTCGTAATCCACACCATACGTCTGCGTGTATCCTTTGGCAACTAATCTTGCTTTATACCTATCAATATTTCCATCTGCAGTCATCTTTATAGTAAAGATCCAGCGACATCCAACAATACGATATCCATGGGGTTTATCAACAAGTTCCCAAGTGGAATTCTTCTATAATGCATTCATCTCTTCATTCATGGCATTCTTCCAGCGTGGATCGGACAGTGCTTCCTATAAATTACTAGGAACAGATACAGAGGATAATTGATTCATAGTGCATATAAACGACTTAGACAACCTACTGGTGGATACATAATCAGAAATTGGGTATTTGGCTTTAGAATTGATATCGGGTTCATATGTGGGTTTTGGAACACCTTTAGTAGGCCTGTCCGAACGTCTAAGTTGAATATCACTAACAGTGTTAGACAATACCTGAGGTTCAACATCCTGCGGCAGGACCTCGGTAGATGGTGTTAGAATATCGGAGCCGCAGGTAACCTCTACAACGTCGATTTGATCTCCCCCTGTCGTCGGATCTTCTCGATGACGTTCAAGCCGAGCTCCTCCTGTCATCTGTTCCACGCCACTTTCTCTTTCTTCAGTAGTAGTTGGATTACTATGCGTGATCACATTATTTGTCAAATCCTCTAGTTCTGGAAACATATCCATATCCCCGAAAATAGGGAACTTTCCTTCATCATCGGTATGTTTCTCCCCCTGAAGGGAAGATCCCATAAAATACGCCTCTGATTCCCGAAAGGAAACATCTAAAGAGAGATACACTTTCCTCTCCACTGGATCATAACAGCGATACCCCTTTTGAAAATCAGCATATCCAAGAAACACGCACTTCCGAGCACAATGATCCAACTTGCCACGTTGGTGCTTAGGGATATGAACAAAAACAACACAGCCAAACACACGTGGTTCAAGGTTTGGGAGTGCAGGGATGTTGATACGATCATGAAGTTTTTGGAACGGTGTCTGAAACTCAAGGACCCTAGATGGTGTGCGGTTGATCAAGTAGGCAGCAGATTTTAAGGCTTCTCCCCAATAATGCAAGGGCATATTCATTCCAAAAAGAGATGCTCGAACAACTTCCAATAGGCGTCTATTCATGCGCTCAGCCAACCCATTTTGTTGGGGGGTATAGACATTAGAGGTTTGATGTCGAATGCCATGTCTTGTCAGGAACATGGACATGTCAGCACTAGTAAATTCTCCCCCATTATCTGTTTGATACACTTGTATCCGTCGTTGGAAGTGAGTCAAAACCATCTGGTAAAACCTTTGAAAGACTGCAAAGACTTCACTTTTATGGGTAAGTAAAGAGACCCACACCATACGAGTGCACTCATCAATAAATGTCACAAAATAACGAGCCCCAGACAAGGAAGGAAGACGTGCAGGCCCCCATACATCAGAGTGAATAATACTAAAAGGTACTGAACTTTTATTAAAACTTGGGGAATATGTAGTACGATGACTTTTAGCAAGTTCACAAATATCACACTTAAATTCTGAAATACAGCAATCTGAAAATAACTTAGAATTTAATTTCTGAAGATATCCAAAGGAAAGATGACCCAGTCTTCGATGCCATAACCACACATTAGCTTTCGCTTCTTCAATTCCTCCGACTTTATGCACCTTATGAATTTTCTGCTTGCCATTGTCGGTGAGGTCCAAATAGTAGAGGTTACCCTTTCTGACACCACAACCAAGAACCTGCCGAGTCACTATGTCCTGAAAAATACAGAATTGAGGCCAAAACGTCACAGTACATGCAAGTGCAGCAGTGATCCTACTGACAGACAAGATATTGTACTCTAGGGCAGGAACAATAAGGACAGAGTTTAATGTCAGGGATTCAGAGATGTTAGTGGAACCTTCTCCAATTATAGGAGCGGTACCACCATTTGCTGTGGATATAGAGGATTGGGTCGAAGGTGTAATGGCCGATAATATGCTAGAGTCGTTTACCATGTGATCGGATGCACCAGTATCAATTAACCAAGTACTATTCAAAGAATTTACAAATAAAGCACTACCTGTAGTTTCCATACCTGACTCGGTAACATTCACTGAAGGGGAACCTTTAGTGGCATCCTTTTTTGCAACTATGTTCTTCTTCGGCCGCTTTGTGAAGTCCCACCATGCTGGATACCCAATGACTTCATAACATTTTTGTTTTGTGTGTCCCTTCTCTCCACAGTGGGTACACTCAAGATCAAGGCGGAGAGGTCGAGTCTCTCTATGAGAACTCAAGGAACCTTGGCCCTTTTTATAGTTGAGTGCCATAACTGAGGGCTCAGGTAAAGGTGCTTGAGTTCCCATTACCTGTTGGTGAAAGAATACCCTTCGTACTGTTTGGTAAGACTGTTCCAGAGTAAGTGGTGGGTCTTTTCGAAGAATTTCTCCACGTACTTGATCATACATACTATCCAATCCAGAGAGGAACATATGAACTCGAAGACGTCCTACATATTTTTGTAGGAGAGCGATAGACCCAACACTTTCTCCTTTCATGATGTTGTGTTGGTCAATTTCTTGAAATATGGCTGCTAATTCATCATAATAAGTTGCAAGAGATCGACCAGCTTGCCTTGTTGAGAAACACTTTCGATGTAACTCAAAGATTTGAGTTTCATCAGATGTGTCGGTATACATAGCTTCAAGAGAATCCCAGATTTCCTTGCGTTTCCAAGCAAACGTACTGTTCATTAATGTTGTGGACATCGAGTCACACATCCATCCTTTCACCTTATCATTCTCTCGAGCACCAATTTTCATACGCTTCAGTCCCTTCCGCAGCTTCGTTTTAGTGCCATTGATGTACCCCCACATCTTTCAACCATTGATACGCATCTTCATGACTTTCGCCCAAAGAATGTAATTGTTCTCATTCAGGGTATTACCAGCCGGGAATGGTGCATCGATGTGGTTATGAACAATGTGGGGAATAGGGTTAGGATTTGACAATACCATTGTCGTATCATCCTTGGAACCCATTTATGATTCGCAACGAATTTCAAGCCAATTCGAGAGAACTAGGTTCAATTATTGAACCTGCTCTGATATCATGAAGAACAACTTTTATTCAATACACACGTAATTACAATGGAAGGGAACCATCTCCTTATATATTTACACAATACTTGGAGGCTACGTTGAAAACAAGGTTACAATAATATTCTACATTTAATGTTCTACCATATATAGAATATCTCCTTTAATGAGTCCTAAATTTAGAGTATTCTATATTTAATATTTCCCCTGTATTTAATACATTCTATATTCAACAGCTTCCCCTACCCATTTTCAAGTACAAAACAGGTTTTTGGTTGAAAACCATACACAACAGCCCAGCCCTGTTGTCATGGCAGGGAAGAACGTAGTACTAAAATTCTTAGCGTGCGTGCATGAGCTTGATAAATGATAAGAATCAAGCCCATTTTCCTTCCCCTGGCCCATCTTCGTATGGAATCATGTTTGTCTTGTTGGAACCTTATAATTTATAGTTTAGATTAAATTTATCGAATAAAAAACCGATTTGAAAGAAATTGTGGAAGCAAAAATTAGGTATCAATTACCATTTGAGATCAAGAACATAATTGTGTAGACATGACCAAAAAATACTGATGGTACTGAGAAATACGCACATATATCTAAAAAAAATCAAGGAACAAATAATGAGTACCTTTGAATTTGAATTGGTATTCCGAAGCTCTCCATATACCATTGCAATATGTTCAGAAGCCTGCATACAATGCTTGTTAAAAGCAATTCCAAGATAAAGCTTACAAACCCAAATTAGGTAGCCAAAAGGTAAGCAATTGGAATGAAGTCTAAAGGCTGTCATACAATACCATCAAGCAAGGTGAATTTCAAGGGAAATAAAGCATAGCTATAATGAACTAAAAACAAATAGTACAAGATATAATAATTATAAAGCAAGCATCACCACCTCGTCGGATCAGGCTGAATCATATGCTTTGCATAATGAATGTACTTCTTAAGAAACTTAGTGGTGAGTGTATCACGTCAACTCCTTCCTTTCTCTTTCCCTGAAGCATGCAGTTATATTCAACATAAACATATGAACCCATTTCAGCTTATCTTCTTGCCCATACCTTGAAATACCATCAATTGCAATCCCATGAAAATTTTAGTTTATTTAACTAAAATTTCTTATGCAGTTTAAGAAAAACCAAACAACTTTATCGATGAAGAACGGTATCGATGCATGCATAATACATGGTTGGAGATTGGACAATCTATATTAGGATCCATTTGATTCAATATAATTATACAATAAATCAAAATGAGAAGTAAAGAGTCTAGAAGTTGATGTTCTTAGTATTAAAATCACAAATTAAAAATATATTTATAGGAAACATTGATGATGTCCGTTACAACAGTTACAATGTTATGATGGCAGTTATACACTCATGGTGACAGTTACACATTCATTGTAGCAGTTACATAATAATAACATCGGTTACAAATTTATGGTGACAGTTACAAGTATTATGTGTAGTGTGTTTATGGTGTGTTTTATTATAGTAGTTATAAATTATGTTGGATCGAACCCAGAATTTGGATAATGCTAATAAAACTCTATCTAATTTGGTTTGAGATCTTTTAATGTAAATTCTAACATGTTACAGTAGACAAGTGTTAATTTGGATCTTCACTCGTGAGTACAAAGTTAAGGACATGATACATAATCCTGATTCGGACCAACGTAAGTGTCGTCAATCAACTTGGTAAATAACCAAGTCATTATAAGATACGAAATAAGGATTATTAATGCGGACTAAGCACTTAAAGATATGGACTAAGGAATCCGGATCTTACACTCGAATGGATCGACTAAGAATCCTAGTTTACAACTCGCGCAGAGTAAGAGAGAAATATGCGGAATAAAGAGCTAATGCATTCACCCAGAGTAAGAATATCAGTTTTCCACTCATGCAGACTATGAACAAGAAGATGCGGAGTAAGGAATCCGAATCTTTTATTCACCCGGCGTAAGGAAGGACTTGTGCGGAATAAGGACCCAAGTCTTTTGTTTGCACGGAGTAAGGAAAAGAGAAGTGGAGTAAGGAATCCGAACCTTTACTCCAATGGAGTAAGGATATGTTGACATGGAGTAAGCCATCCGAACCTCATACTCACAAAGAGTAAGGATGCGCTGACACGGAATAAGCCATCCAAACCTCATACTCGCACGGAATAAGGAAGCGCTGACATGGAGTAAGCCATCTAAATCTTTCGTTCATACGGAGTAAGGAAGCGCTGACACGGAATAAGGATTCAAGTATCAAATTGACATAGAGTAAGCAACCACTGACACGGAGTAAGGATCCAAGCTTCATTAACATAGAGTAAGGAACCTTACAATGGATTAAGACGACACTGCTCCTGATTAATCAGCTCTGCATTCAAAGTCATCAGCTCGCTGTGTCCCAATGTAAAAAAGATCCGTTGAACATTTATCATCTTACACGTGGATCACTCGAAGGCGTGGACAAAGCTATAAATGCAATTGAAATCAAGCGAAGAAATTCAATACGCTTATATTTCCAACATCTTAAGCTCCACATCTGCAGTAGTTATAGTAGATGTATTTTTCGAGAAATCTTCAATGCTACACACTACTCGAATTTTTTTTCCAAGAATGTCTCCTAGGGATGTCTATATATACTAAGTCTTATATATTTTCATAAGTGTGCATACATGTGAAAGAGCTTAGAGGATTTCATTTTGGCTAGTATGTGTTATTGTAAAACAAAGTGCTACTCTAAACAGAAAAGAGATATTCTTTCAATAGATCCAAAAGCTTGAACTCAGCTTTAATCTGTTACAATTTGTTGTAATTATCTTGTGATAATAATAAAAATTACTTCCACTATCTAGTTGTCTTCCGCATTGATCTTATCTTTAATTAGATCATGTGTTGTGCCAAAAAAAGTAAGAAGAGTTTTTCAAACATATTGTAACATATATATATATATTTGATGATTATAATTGTAAAAGATAAGTTCAATAAAAATATCATTTTGTGTGTGTGCTTTCAATTGTTCAATTTCTACAATTGGTATCAAAGCGAGGTGAGATCAATTAAGTGAAATGGCCTCCAACATGGCACAATTGCAAATCCCGCAATTGAAGAAAGAAAATTACGAGAGATGGTGTGTCCAATTTAAGACACTATTTGAGTCCCATGATATTTGGGACATCGTCAATGACGGTTATAATGAACCCAGCCCAGTACAAGAAGCAGGCTATAACACCAAGCAAAAGGCGACGCTTAAGGAGCAATGGAAGAAAGATAAGAAGGCATTATACTTCTTATATCAATCATTTGATAATGCAACATTCGAGAAGGTGGCAGATACGTCAACAAGAAAAGCGGTGTGGGACACTTTGAATAAAGTGTTCAGCGGTGTTCACCGCATAAAGCGAATTCGGCTTCAATCTCTAAGGGTTGAATTTGAAGCAGTCACAATGAAAGAAGATATAACAGCCCAAGTCTCCCGTAGCACGATATCGTCTGGTTCAGAGCCTAAGCCCAATCTCCGGTTTTGTTCTTGGCAGTACCACACAAGCACCCCAAAAGGCCTTATGCCAGGAGAGGTCTCCACGCACTCTTAAGAGACACGCTTTGTTCTCCTCCCCAACCGATGTGGGACTTGCAAAGTCCTCAGACTCTACAATCCACCCCCCTTAGGAGGCCCACGTCCCCATGGGACTATGGCACACCGACCCGCTCCCCAGCTCTAATACCATCTGTAACAGCCCAAGTCTCCCGTAGCATGATATTGTCCGGTTCAAGGCCTAAGCCTAATCCCCAGTTTTGTTCTTGGCATTGCCACACAGGCACCCCAAAAGGCCTCATGCCAAGAGAGGTTTCCACGCCCTCTTAAGAGGCATGCTTCGTTCTCCTCCCTAGCCGATATGAGACTTGCAAAGTCCTTAAACTTTACAAAAAACGAGACTGTCTCTGACTACTATTTACAGTTACTCATAACTCTGAACGAAATGAAGCGGAATGGCAAAAAACTCGAAGATGTTCGAGTGATCGAAAAAATCTTATGATCACTTTTGCTAAAATTTAAACACATAGTGGCGGCGATCGAGGAATCGAAAGATTTGGAGCAACTCAGTACCGAAGAACTTTTAGGCTCACTCAAAGTTCACGAGCACCGTATTTCAAAACATGCACAATCTGGTGTTTCCTCATCTACAACATTGGAGCAAGCCTTGGAAACGACAATGCAAATTGGGAAATCACAAGGTGGCGGTCGTGGCCAATGGAACTCACAAGGTGGTAGTTATGGTCGATGGAATCCACAAAGAAGTTATGGACAAGGCGTTCGAGGACAATGGTACCAACATTGAGCCGCTGGTTCCGATTTTCGAGGGCAACAAGGTGGTAGCTCTCGCAATTCTTCAAATCAATAGAGGGCACATGTCCAATGTTACAATTATCATAAGTTTGGACATATCGCTGCCGAGTGTTATTCTTGGAAGGAAGATCGAGCGAATTTCACATCAAGGGATATGGAATATGATGATCCATCTGTTTTATTGGCACATACCAAATCATGTGGCCGATATGACAGATGGATTCTAGACTCTAACGCAAGCAACAACATGTGTGATAAAAAGGAGTTGTTCGTTGATCTACAAGAAGACATTAATGGAAGCGTGAGCCTTGGAGATAGTTCCAAACTCGGAGCTAAAGGGAGAGGAAGAATCCAAATCTTCCAGAAGAATAGCGAAGAGGTTTTCATCGGTGATGTATATTATGTTCCCAACATTAAAAAAATGTCCTAAGTATTGGACAGTTGCTGCAAAAGGGGCACAGAGTCTACATATAGAATAATGCTCTCATACTGAGAAATAAAAACAACAGGTTGATTGCACGAGTGCATGTGACATCAAATCAGATGTTTTCTTTGACGTTAAATACAAATATGGTGAAATGTCTCATAGGGCACATCAAAGATGAGATGTGGAGATGGCATTACAGATTTGGCCATCTTAATTTTCAAAGTTTGAAGAAATTATCATCTATGATGATGGTTCATGGTCCTCCACAAATTAATACGGAAGACCGAAAATGTGAGAGTTGTGTACTTAGAAATCAATCCTGTTTACCTTTCCCAAGTGGCGAGTCTTGGAGGGTTAGAGCATCTTTACAATTGGTGCATACATATATTTGTGGACCTTTGGATCCAATCAACAATGGAGGTAACAAATATTTTATAACTTTTACTGATGATTTTAGTAGGCGGGCATGGGTTGATTTCCTGAAGGAGAAAGCTACCACTTTGACAATATTCAAAATTTTCATAAGCCAAGTTGAGGTAAAGAGTTAACACAACCTCATGACGATACAATCATGAACATGACAAGGTCCATGTTGAAGGAACGAGGTTTGCCACGCCATTTTTGGGTTGATGCGGTTCATACTTTAGTTTATTTGTTGAACAGGTGTCCAACGAGCAGTATTCAGGATATGACTTCGCATGAAGCATGGATTGGTTGGAAGCCGCACGTGTCACATCTGCGCATATTTAGTTGTGTTGCGTATGCACACATTTCAGATACACGAAGGAAAAAGTTAGACGATCATGGTGAAAAAGGAATCTTCGTCGGCTACAATAAGGAGTCAAAGGCGTAAAAGTTGTACACTCCATTAACCAAAAAAATTAGTGGTTAGTAGGGATATCATCTTTTGAGAGGAAGAGTCATAGAATTTTACTGATGATGATGCAAGGAAAATTGTTGTGATTACAAATGATCTAAATGAATAGACGCAGGGTATATTGCGCCAGATGCTACTTCAACACCTCCATATTCTCACCCACAATTGACAAGTCAAACTAGTGGCACATCTAGCTCATCATGGGATGAGACTAAAAGATTTAGTGTCACTCCAATCAAGATAAGGAACTTAGATGATATATATGAAGAAACAGAGGACGTTAATTTATTTTGTCTTTATGTAGATCATGAGCCTTTGAATTTTAATGAGGCCAGTCAGGAAGATTGTTGTAGGACAATTATGGAGAAAGAAATTCATTCTATTGAAAAGAATGACACATGAAAATTATTTACATTTCCACCAGAAAACAAGGCAATTAGAGTCAAGTGGGTGCACAAAACTAAAAGAAATGCTATTGGAGGCATAGAATGCTACAGGGCAAGGCTTGTAGTCAAAGGCTACAAATAGAAATATGGGGTGGACTATGATAAGGTGTTTGACCCGATTGCTCGGATGGATACGATAAGAATGTTGATTTCTTTAACAGCCCATCATAATTGGAGAATTACCAATTGGATGTTAAATCTGCATTTTAAAATGGAGTTTTAAAAGAAGAAATTTCTATTGAACAACCTGAAGGTTTCGTGGTTGAAGGAGCAGAAGATCAAGTGCTCCGATTAAAGAAGGCTTTATACGGCCTGAAACATGCTCCCGGGTTTGAAATATATGAATCGATGAGTATTTGTAGCAAAATGGGTTTATCAAATGCCCATATGAGCATTCGGTCTATATGAAGTTCGAAAATGGAGAATATTCGATTTTATGTATATATGTAGATGATCTATTATTTATAGGAAGCTGTGAGAGATTGTTTACAAAATTCAAACAATCCATGTTTATGGAATTTGAAATGACGAACAATGAACTAATGTCATTTTTTTATGCATCAAGGTCAAGCAAGGAGGAGAAGGGATTTTTATTTCCCAAAATGGAAATTCAAAATGGAAAATTGCAAGGCAATGAATACTTCTGTGGTGATAACATTAAAATTATCCACAGAGGATGAAGGAAGGTTTATTGATTCCACATTATATAAAAGTCTTGTAGGGAGTTTAAGATACTTGACAATAATAAGACTTGATATACTTTATGGCATGGGTCTTATGAGTCGGTACATGGAGACACCCAATGAATCACGCTGGCAAGCAGCAAAAAGAATCTTGAGATACGTCAAAGGTATTAATTTCAGTTTATGTTATAAATAATACACAATTGCTTGGGTACTTAGAAAGTGATTAGGGTGGTGATCAAGATGAAAGGAAAAGTACAACAGGTTATGTTTTCTATCTGGGATCAACTACATTTACATGGATGTGAAAGAAGCAATCTACTATAGCATTGTCCTCCTATGAAGCTGAGTATGTTGCCATTGCTTCAAGCTGTATGTGAAGCAATCTGGTTACGAAATCTGATGGAGTCATTAAAACACCCTCAGGAAAATTCTATTATGATTTTTGTTGACAATAAAGCTGCGATTAGTTTATCAAAAAATCCAGTGTATCATGGATACAGTAAGCACATTGACACCTGATATCATTTTCTCATACATTATGTGAGACTGAAGACAATTGAATTGGAGTATTATAATACAAAGGAGCAAGTAGCAGATATCTTCACAAAGCCTTTACCAGTGGCTTCTTTTCTTAAGTTACAAGAGATGTTTGGACTACGGAGTTTTTAATTTGTGGGGGTGTATTGAAATCACAAATTAAAAATATATTTATTAGAAGCACCACTACAACAAAAAAGTACAAAGACGACGCTTTTAAAGTGTCGTCGTATGTATTTAACGACGCTTTTAGAAGCGTCGTTCATCGACCTATCATTAAAAAAAATCGAGAAAAGACGATGCTTTTAAAAGGGTCGTTAAATACATTTTTAACGACACTTTTAAAAAGTGTCGTCTTATGTAAAAGACAACACTTTTACAAGCGTCCTCAAAATGGAGTTTAAAAGCGTCGTTATAATGTTTTTTTTAACGACCCTTTTAAAAAGTGTCGTCTTATGTAAAAGACAACACTTTTACAAGCGTCCTCAAAATGGAGTTTAAAAGCGTCGTTATAATGTTTTTAACGACACTTTTAAAAGCGTCGTCGTTTCTCGATGAAAAACTAAAAAAAATGTTTTTTATTTTTAAATTTCCATTTACATATATATTATATATCCATTTTGGTTTAATAACCATCATAAGACAAAAATAAAATCAGTTAAATTGAATCTAAGCGAATATGCTAGTTTATATCCATATATATACATCTTTGGAATATTCTCTAGAACGTGAACAGGGCCTTCGACAACCTCTAGAATCAAAACTGCATGAGTGATCTCTTTCATGGTCACGATCATAATCACAATCACGATCATAAATTTCCTACTCTCATTCATCGGTGTTCACTGTACATGTACTAACTCTTAAATTTTCTTCTGTGTTACCGTTGATTGATAGATGTACCATTCCTCCACCTAGCTGAGCACAACAGGAAAGCCAACGCCTCTGTTGGGTCGCGGAGGGAGAATAAAGCTTTGGTGTCCCTCGGGGTGGAAGACACTATGATAGGATACCCTTGTCCTCTCTTCTTTATAGCCTGTAATAATTATCATAGATAGATCAAGGTGCCATTGTGGGTGAGAAACCAATGGCTTTTTTGGGTATTTGAAAGAAGTCATAGTAAGCTAATGGCTTGGGCACCCGCAATTAATTAACCTGGAAAGCATCTTTGTCGGTTTTGTTGTCTCCGATGTACAAAGGAAGGGAATCACATGAGCTGCCGAACCCTAGAGTTTGAAGTAAATATTCCAGGGCATGGCCTTTGTTCCATTCAATTGAAGGTCGGATTTCCAATACCTGTGCTATATATCATTTGAATTCCTTACTTGTGAAGTACAAATTTAAACAAATGGGCAAATGGGCTGAGTGGGAATACCTTTTTACCGCTTGTTAAGTGGAACTCTGGGTAACTTCTGAGTACAAACTTCACTTTCCCCTCTAATTTCTCGTAGTCCTGCATGCACACCCAAAGAAAAATGCGGGATGCAGCTGTTATACGTTTTCTTTTGTTTTTTATTTTTCATAGCCCATGAAAGTATACTCCAGAAAACAAGAATATATATAGAGGTAAGTGAAGTGTGTGTGTGTGTATATATATATATATAAATTGTCACACAGTGCACCTTAGAGAAAATTGTATATTTATTTAGTTGTCCATTTTCCTATAGAGATTAGAGAGAGTATTGCAAGTTTTTAACCCAGATCAAAGGACTTAAAAAGAAAAAAAGGAAACACTAGATTGGACTTTTGGGATACCTTTCTGAGGGAGGGCAAAAAATCGTGAGCAAGTTGGAAAAGATCCACTTCATTTCCCTACAAAAATTAAATAAAATAAAGTTACTCCTAAATTATATTGTAAATATGTATTCGTTTGGTGTTTCTTCAGTTTTTTTTCTATCAGAGCAGAGCATTGGACCTCTGCATCAAGGGCCTTGGTTTGGTAGAGCTCATCGTAGATCTCGGGCGGTTGCGTCGGTGGGCCCATTATGTCCATCCCATGACTACCAGCATAGTACACCTCGGTTAACTGTACAAAGTCATACACCTGAACCATTGCCATATAGAAACGTAATTAATATAAATCATGATTTGGCTTGGGGCCGAAGAAGCGCCACCAAGGAAGCGAGCCAAAGCCGAAGGGAGTCTCTCGAGCCTGCGCAGTGACGGAACACCGAGGATGGAGCCGCTCGACGAAGAAGAGGTTGGACCAAACGGGAGATGCGAGAAGATGCAAGCGAACCCACCAACTCAGATCTGTTGGTGTTGAGAGAGAGAGAGCGTGTTACGATCGGGTATGGACTCCACCAATTTCGTGTACGATATCTGTGTAGCGTATTCCATTTAGGGTTTAAAGAAAGGGGAAGAAGACGATCACATAGGCAGAGAGAACATAACGAGATGAGGGGGTGAGACTTTGTTTATGTGAATATTGGATTAAAGTGGCAGAAAAAGAAAAAAAATCTTCTGGCGCGATGTAAAATTGGGCTAGCGCTAAAATCATATTTGAATAACGACGCTTTTCACTAAAAGCGTCATTTTATATATATGAATTTGATGACACTCTTCAAACGCGTCGTCAAATAATATATATGACGATGTTTTTTTGTCAGCGTTGTTACAAATATATATGTGACGACACTTTTCTGGAAGCGTCGTCTTATAAATTTTTTAACGTCACTTTGTAAAAGCGTCGTTAAATGTTACTAAAAAAGCGTCGTCTTCCACTGTTTTTGTTGTAGTGCACTAATGACGTTCGTTACAACAGTTACAATGTTATGATGTCAGTTACACATTCATGGTGGCAGTTACAAGTTTTATAGTGTGTTTATGGTGTGTTTTATCATAGCAGTTTCAAATTGTAATATATATCCGATGATTGTAATTGTAAAAGATAAGTTGAATAAAAATATCATTTCGTGTGTTTGCTTCCAACTGTTCAATTTCTACACTTAGTTGGCGTTATTGAGTGATCATACTACAAATACATTCAAAATTATCAAATCATTAAAGATAATAAATAACAATGCGCATACACAAGAAAGTGTAAAATTACCTATAGCAACGTACAGTTCCATATATTGGATTTGCGTCAAGCACCACACTACATCGTGCATGTAGAGATGCATGGATACCAGCTTTTGCTATAGTCACAGTCTGCTAGCCAAAGGAGATATGTTCATAATCGCTCTTAGTAGTTGAGACTCCGCAATAGAAGGATCTACAACCATCATCATGTTTATGCATCTAAAAGTACACATGGTTGGTCGATTCAAATATTAACTTATGCCATTGCATTAAAATATAGCTCAAGGATGGAGCAATACAATCTGTGTACAAGTAGTAAAATTAAAAAAAGCTAATAAAGAGCACTTACCCTCGTAAGTGGGTTCCATGACATATCAATAACAAGCATGCCAAACTTGATGCACAGTCATTAGAATGTCGTATTGCGCGGCCACGAGCGCGAAGCCTTGCTGACCCAAATCTGCACTCATATTTCCCTCCCATCATCACCTGTAAGTTATAACACTCATACATGAAATGACAAGTTTCATTGGCAACAACATTAACGACAAGTTTCAATGGCCACGTGCTAGCTATTGTGGTGTCCTCGCTCGAAACCGCCCGTTTTTTTTTTTTTTTTTTGAAGACTCACGATGTTGTCTTCACCAACCATCATCAGACTAGAGTAGCCGAAATGTTTGCCAACTTTACACCATGAAGCTGCTCAACCTCAACCCTGCTCCATGTCTTCAGCCCCTACGGCCCCATTGAGGTCTACAACATTTAACGTTATCACTAACAAGCTCATTAGCAAAAAGGAAGGAGGAGGAGGCTTTGATGTCGGAATCGGTGGAGAAAGGAAGAGGACGTGTTTGAATGGGTTGATTATTTTAATTAAAAATAATAAATAGTCGGCCACCCAAGTTGTTTATCAAGTAAATACTCAAGACTAATTTTAAGGTTTTATGTCAATGGATTAGACTTACGACGAGCTAATCTGTGCGATACTTAGTCACTTGACGAAACTTTGTGAAATAAGTAAGCATTAAGTTCAAGTGAATGTTTTTAGAGTCGTTTGGCAACAATTGGAAGTTATAGAGAATACCTGAAAGTGAGAAAATTTATATTAGAACAAATATCAATTCTAAGTTTTAACATTAGAGTTTTGCTCTATATATAGATTTTGGTACTATCTTACAACTGCCACCAGGAGACATCAGGTTAGCACTTCTTTATAAATCGCTTATACATCTTCTAACTCACTCTATAAGCTATACAAACATTATAAATGGTACAATAATGATAACAAATGTGTCGTGAGGCTCTGGACAGTGATATCCCCCCTCACTTAAGTTCGGGATGTCCCCGTCACGTCTACTTCCTTGTAGTGTTGAAGTTGGTCCGTGAACTGCCATAACAAATCTTCATGCTCCCAGTTATTTTCTTGATCATGCATACTTTCCATTTAATCAAATACTCTGAGTAGTTGGGAACTCCTCGTCTTCATATCACTTGATCGGCTAGGATGTGCTCCACTTCCTTGTCGAATACAGTGACAACAGCTGTTGGTGCTCGTTTTGATTCTCCTTGACTTGGCTCTTCGGTGTCTTCATGAAAGGTCTTCAAGAGGCTAATGTGGAAAACATTATGGATCTTTAGTCTTGGAGGGAGTTAGACTTAGTATGTTATCTTCCCTATCCGCTTAATGATCAGAAAGGTACTTTTGTACCTTCGGACCAAGCCCTTGTGCACTTGGCGAAGAGATTAATGGAGCCCCTTCGGAGTTCAGATATACTGACCTGATTAAATGTGAGGAGTACGCTGCTAGTCGATGACTTGACGAAGAAGAGAGAACTTAGTCATTCCTACACAAACTGGTCGAAAACTAGAGTCATTCTCTTGATGAACCCAAAGAAGAGCAAAACCAGTCTTTGTGTGCCTCGATTAGTTTGGCTTACTTGGAGCATCCACCAGGTTGACCAAGTAATGCACAGGTGAAAACCCTGACCCTGTGATATTTATCTATTTCTTAATTATTTTATAACTTTATTAAGCCCGAGGGTTATTACTAGCCAATCCCAATTTCCAAGCCAAACTAGCTAGCCATCATTCTTATAGTTTGAAAAATAGAATACTCGATGCATTTTATGACACATTAAGTCATTAACTATGATAAAAAAAATTGTATTAAAGCCCCTTAATCATTTATTTAAATCGAGTCAAATTCTCTGCATGTATTACAACTTAGAGCATTCAAACTAGTTCCATAATCACCATCTCTATTTTAAGGAATGAATAGTATACTATTTCATATATTTTATTTATCCTCCATATCTATCTTTATTCTTTTAAATTATAATTTTTTTATATTTACTATTTTTTGTCCCTTTTATTTATTACAACCAATTAAAATTGCAAATATGTCAAAAAATATAATACAAATATTTAGAAAATGAATAGTGATCCTCCGAATATGGAGATTCTCTCACCGATCTTTATTTTCAATCTGTAAATTTTTTTCAATCTATAAATTTTACAGTTTGAAGGACCTGATGTAGTGCAGTTTTTTATCCAAAAGTTAAATTTTTCTCTAAATTGTAAAGAAAAATATATTTTAGAGGAGCTAGTGTAGATGCTCTTAGAGCACTAGTATTAGATTCTTTATAAAAATATGTTTTTCTTTATTTAGAAAAAAAATTAAAAGTAATAAAATGATTTTACTATGAAATTCTATATTTAATTTTTTTATAGTATTTGTATATTATTTTTTAATATATTGGAAAGCATTGTTCACTCCATATGATTGTTAAATTATATATAACAAATTTCTCCCCCTTCCCTTTCTCACATTTTTCGTAACTTTCATTTATTTATATTAAATTATAAAAAATTATTATTAAATAAAAATATTATACAATATTATTTTAATGATATAGGGAATAATTAAGGTAATCTACTGTTGTATTTTTTTTATAGAAAATCAAAAAGAAATTTAAATCTTTGAATTTAGATAAAATGGTTGGGTGACTGATGTTAGTGCGCTTAGAGTGTCAATTATCATGTAATTATTTACTCACTAATACATGTGTAATTTAAAAAATGGATACAAAAAGAATACTCAAGTGTCTAAAGTTTACTTTAGGGAAAGAGTATAAATTTAAATTTTATACATATTTTGTGCCTCCAGTATACTACATTTACGGACTTTATACACCAAAATATCAAATCCAAATAAGAAATGCATATGGTGAGTTATATATTTATATCAAATTATATGTAAATGAGTATATTAATCACAGGCATAAAATTCACCCAACACTCAATGCATATCCGAAAATGCCACGGTGCATATTTGCTTATGCTAGTTCAAAATTGTTTTTAAAATAAGAATCTAATCACATGTTTGATATACCTACTTATTCAAATCCTCATTTGAGTAAATTAGTATACAAGTATATTAATAACCAATACCAATGGGTACAAACTATTTTGGGACTCTTATTTTCCTATTTTTTAAATTAACTACAATGAACAGTTGTATAGCTAGTAGATTAATGAGGTTTAATATATAATTTTATTATTAGTGACCAAATAAAAATCAAATGTATAATTGAGTGATTATTCATAAATAAATGCAATGTAAGTCTCTTGTGTATGTCTTTTCCTGCACACGATAGTATTTTATTGATCAGTAATTTGATCAAGTGTCATCCATAATTTCATTAAAATTAATATGATAATATCACGTTATAATACTAGTTGGAAATTTTTTATAGAAGCCTGTTTTCCTTTATAAGAACAAAAGTTAAAAAGTTATAAAATCATCTCTATAGCAGAAGTCCTATATTTAACTTTTTCTATAAGATTAATACAGTGTTTCCCAACACATTAAGAAGTCTTGTTCACTTCATATAATTATTAAATTATATATAAAAAATTTCACCTTTTTCCTTTATGTTTTCTATAACTTTCACTTTAATTATGTATTAAATTATAAAAGTTATTATTAAATAAAAATAACATAAATATATTATTTTAATGATACAAAGAGTTATTAAAGAAATCTATTGTGATGTATATTTGTATATATAAGTAAAAAATAATTTAAATCTATAAAAATTAAAAATCAATTGTGATTGTCCTTAGATATATGCGGAAGAGGCATTCATAAGAGGTTGTAGCATTGTTCTTACCTATATAGCCATATCCAAATAAAAAAGAGTAAATGTTTATGGCTTATTTGATACATGGGAATAAAATTAAAAGGAATGAAATCACTAAAGGAATAAAATTGACATAGGAAATGTAATAGTATTTTTTTATTACCTTTTATATGTTTGATATGCAAAAACAAGTAAAGTAATGTATTTATGAAATTACTTAAATATCCTCATAATTATGAAGTATTAATATTTATTAAACAAAGTCTTTTATTTCATCTTCCTCTCCTATCTTCACCACATCTCTCCCGTTTATCTCTCTCTTTCGATCCTCCACTGCTTCTCTTCTCTACCTCTCTCTCTCCTCTCTACACCATGATCACCACCCACGGCTCCATGACTGAGCCTAGAAGTTGGAAACCTGAGCCAACACGACAATAGTGATTCATGGAGGCATTGACTAGATTGGGGCAAAGGCTTTGATCGGATCCGACACTCCATCAGCGGCTGTCGATGCCAGATTGCCTATCGAGTCATCCTCTCCTTCCCCTTCTATCCGTATCCCCTTTTCTCGGTTTCAGTTTAGGTTTGGGGTTTGATTGGATCTACAACGTGGTTGTGGTAAAGACATGGACGGCTATAGCATATTGCAGCGGCAAGAAGGCATGAGGTTGTGGCGCGCTAGCATGGAGTCCATCTTTGGGCAACTGGGGACTTTAGGGGGGGGCGGAACTGGCGGTTAGAGGATGTTAGGGTGGGGCCGGGGTGGTTGTCAGCTGGCAAACACTGGGTGGGGATGGGGCGGTGAGGGAAATAGCACTGGGTGGGAGGCGTAAGAACAAAATAATTTTGAGGGCAAAAAAAAAAAAGTTTTCTTATGCAAGAAAACCTTTGTAAACTTCATACATAGGAAAAATAAAATTACCCTTATGGGAAGGTATAAGATTGCCACCAAAATAGTTCATTTCTTTCCTATATATGCACGTATCAAGCGTGAAAAATAAATAAAATCTGATTTTTTTTCTCACACCAAACATGCTATTAGTTCATGCAAGATCTTCTAATGTCAATGAATGTTACATCCCTACCGGCTATACAACACCGTGACAAACATGAGAAAGCAAGCAAGCGGGCCACTGCAGTTTTATTTTTATTTTGTATTTCAGAATCAGGCACGTCATTAGGGCAGGCCCAAGAAATAAATGGCCTAGGACTAAAGTTAAAGCTAAATTATTGCACTAATAAATGAAGCGATAGAATAAATTGTTTTCATAACGGGGCATTAAAATGGAAGCAAAGTCAGGATTGAAGGAGATAAATTATAATAAAAAAACATAAAATATATAAATTTATGATAAAAATAAAATTAACTTTAATTATTGGTAGTATTATTTCAAAAAAAAACATACTAAAACTATTAAATTCTATAAATTATTATATATTATGTTATTATTTTTTATTGTATAAATCTCAATTAGTAAGTTTTAAACATTTGTTATTTTTATTATATTAATAAAATAATAAATAATGTAAAAAAATAAATTTATAATAATTAAATAATTCAAATTATAACAGTATTTAATTTGAATTAAATAATTTAAATAATGCAGGAGTATTTATATTATTTAATAAATACTAAATTATTTTTACTATAATAATTATCTATTATAAATAAATTTAATTTAAAGGCAATATATTATGAGGGGATTATATGGGTAATTTAAAAAAAGTATTTTTTTTTTTAAGGAGCGGTATATCTGGTCGGTGCGTACTATACCTATAAAATAATAATAATAATAATTTCGGAAGCCGGCGGGTGTGAAAAGGTTGCAATCATTGCGCCGCTACTGTTCACCGCAAGCAGTAAGCTCTCCAGACGCCAGTCCCGGGGCGGCCGCCGGCACTTTCTACCCTCCCCACCCCACGCCACCCCACCCCAACCCCTCTCGCCCTCATCAATCTTCTCCACGTCAAATCATATATTGATACACCTACTATTGATATATGATATCACCCTATTTTAATTACGTAAAAGACAAATTTTATCCAAAATATATAACAACTAAATAAATTATTAAAACCAAAAAAAAAAATGAAATGCAGTATTTTAAATGTTTAGGGAAAGAGAGGCATACAAATTTTTCCAAAATAAATAATGAGGTGACATAATAAAACTAAAAAAAATACGTGCAATCTGTTTATATTAATGTTTATAAACAAAATAAATGTTTATCTTCGTAAAACTGTGTGCCTGATGGATCATGATTAATTTTTATTTTTTTCTGATCTGATACACTGGCACATCAAAGTTATTTATCAACCCAAGTGACACGTAGCATTACGCTTGAATAAATACAATGAGTAACTTGAGAATATAATAAAGGGTATCAGTAAATGATATTTAAAATGTGACACGTCAATTATCAGTAAACTTCATCTAAAATGTAATATTCAGAAAAACATTAATTTAATAAACAATGAAACGAACAATCGATTAATAATAATAAAAATAAATTAATGCACTAATCTAACAAAAAATAATAATAAATATTTATAGATATCTTAATAAAAATGCAATGAAAATATACTTAAAACTCAATTATAACAATTTAAAGTTTTAAAATGTGTGATTATTAATGAGTACCACAAAACCTTAAAATAGATACGTATATAAGATTGATGTCACGGGTCAGAGTTTTCACCTGTGCGGTACTCAATCACTCTGATGGATGCTCCAAGTAAGTCATACCGATCGGGGGCACACGTAGACTGGTTTTGCACTGCCTTGGAATCATCAGGAGAACAACTCAGTTTTTGACTAGTTTATGTAAGGATGGTCAAGTCCCCTCTTCATCGTTAGGTCCGAGACTAGCGGCGTATTCCCCGCATTTAACCAGGTCGGTACGTTGAACTCCAAAGGGACTCCATTGATCTCCCGCATGAACTTCCGTGAAGCCTATCCCGTCCGCACTATCTACGCTTTTCGCTTTGCCCCTCTGCATGTAGCGCGCACCTATGCCACTTGGGAGACACCCGCAAGCACTATCGTTGTTTGGGTGTAACATCCTCTCCCACTTGATTTCATAACGTACTCATTGCTTCAGTGACGTTGGAGGAACCAAGATTGTTCGACATGCTCCTTTCGACTCCCACAGCGCCACTCTGTCCCATGCTCAGGTACTCCACCTTGGCTCGGCAGCCAACAACTTGGTGGACACAATGCGTGCAAGACCTTCGTCTGGTTAATCCCCATCTGTTAGGGGCTCCCTCCTAACGTGAGATTAGGAACCACACATATCCATTGTGAGAGTGCTTCGATGAGCTTTCTTGGAAACGGGCCGCAACCTCTCTAATATCACTTTGTCACGGGATTAGAATTTTTACCTGTGCGACACTTGATTATTCTGGTGGATGCTCCGAGTAAACTATACCGATCGGGGCATACGTATGCTGGTGTTGCCCTGCCTTAGGCTTATCAAGAGAACGGCTCTAATTCCCAACCAATTTGTGTAGGGATGGTTAAGTTTCCTCTTCATCGTCAGGTTCGAGACTAGAGGCGTACTATCCACATTTAACAAGGTCGGTACGTTTAAACTCCGAATAGACTCCATCGATCTCCCACACGAACTGTTGTGGAGCCTATTCCATTCGTACCAGCTACACTTTTTGTCTTACCCCTCCACAAATAGTGCGTACCTATGCCACTTGAGAGACCGTCATCACGCTATTCGGAGCATAACTTCGAGCTGAAAATGGATTATTCTAATGGTAAGCAAAAATAAAGGTGAAGTTAATTATATTTTACTGCTTAATCGGTTTACATAGGGGTAGATGTAAACCAATCTTATTTTAGTGGTCACCGGAATTATTACTTATTTATTTATGAAGAAAGGGATAAAATAGGAGACCTAAACAAACAGATTACATAGTGGAGAGAACGCCACCCTAGGCTAATTCCCCAGACAAAAAGACTAGCAAATGGGTCACTAACGACTAAAGACGATGTACGCAGCTGTTCGCGCACATTAATTTTATTAACCTCACCACATATGTACAAGCTATGCTGCATACACACCACCCAACCACTTCGTAGCAAATGTGGTATAGACAGATTGAGATATTGATTGGTAGCCGAGCTCCTAGAAGTTTCATATGAGTCCGATCCAGAGCAGCAGTGGAATCCACCTGAAGTAATATTGAGGCTGGAAAGGACGGGTGGTGTGCCTGCAAGTTTCTTTTGTTTTTTAATATAAATAATTTTTTAAAAAAAACTGAACTAAACTTAACTACAAATTAGTCGACGGCGGTGCTTCTCACTCACATCTTTTTACTGATCCCCGCATTCCCCATGGACACAGCTACCTACCTAGCTACCTACCTACCTACCCTATATATGCTATATCCTATATCCTAAATCACTCCATCACTTCTCTACCCACCACCACTGCGCCCACATCACTTCCTCGTTATTAGGGAAAATCAAAATCAAACAAGTATTTTGCATCTCAATCTCTCCCGCTCTCTGTTCAAGAAGACGTCTTGGGTTTTGAATTTGGAAGTGATGTCATACGCCGGTATATTAACGCGTCATACTCATTGGAGAGTATATGAGCTTTATTCATTTATTTATGTATTTCAAAGGATGTGGATGGATTTTAGTTAGCTAGGCTTTTAGCCCATGTTTGGTTTGTATAGAAAATGAGAGGTAAAATGAAATGTGTGTGAAAAAGGAATAAAAAATTCATTTGACTGTGTTTGAGAAGCCGAGAAAACGCACAGTATAGCATGAAAAATGCCATATACATTAGGTATTTAACGTATAAATTATTTTGACATGCGAAAAGGCATAATTTGGTATGAAAAATATACCATAAATTAATTTTTAAAAATACACATTTCTTCTAAAATTGATTTTCAAAAAATTAATAATATTTTAATTTCCGAGAAAACCAAGGCAGCGCTCAAAAGAAGGAGGGAAGTTACAGAGACGATGCCACAAAAAACTGTTGACATAAACAGAACAGTCGACGGTGTGGTAAATAGCAACACGGCTCGAAAGAAGTGGATTGTGGAGGGGAGGTCAAGAACGACACAACAGTAGTTGGGGTTTATCATCAAGCCAGTCCTGCCCCATTTGGAGCCAGCGGCCTAACCATCTATTTCACCGGGAGATAGGGGTGTCATCAGCTCCCTGCCGTTGTTGGGCTGATGGTGATCATGGTCCTTTTTCTATTTATTTTTCCTTTTAACATGGCTCGGATAAAATTAATAATTCATGTCATACATGTTTTTTCAAAAAAAAAAATCTTTATCGATTATTAAAAAAATAAAATTTTTATATCTTTTCTATTCCAATCAAATAAGCATATGAAAAAAAAAATTCTTTTCACATAATTTCTTTCCACGCTTTTCCATTTAAATTTTTTCACCTATTTTTTATATCTTTTTGGGTTAGTTTTGACAGTTCTAATCAATTTTGGTTGAGCCGCTATATTTATTAATTTAATTTGATATATACCATGAATTCAAATTTTACAGTTAAAATCAGATAATTGCTAGTGTTGAGTTTTGTTTTTTTTTATATTGGTTAACAAATGTACAAGAAATATCTTAAATATAATAAAAAACTAATAAATAAAAAAAATAAAATATGAATATATAAATTATAATGTTAGTCTCAATGGGCATAGTCAGTTAGTAATGCTTTGCTTGTCCACGTAAAGTGTTTCAAGTTTGACTCCTACTGTCAGCACTAAGGATTTTTTCCTAAATTTACTTGGGTAAGCATGTGGGGCTACTAATCTACCCCCAACACTGAGGCACAAGTCGTTGGCAATCGAAGCCTTGAGTCATAAGAATTCATAATGTCATGCTAATATTTTTCTTACCTAAAATTAATACATTATTTGAGTTGATATAGGATGTTAATATAATTGAATTTTTTAGATGTATTAATGATGAAATCATATAACCGAGACTAAAAATCCATTTATGTCATTTTCAACCAAAATACATTTATTTTTGTTCCAATCAAATATCTTTGGTTGCTCCAAAAAGCTTAAAAAATAGTTTAAATGTTGAGAAAAATAAACATTGTAAGTAAATTAAGACTTCTTTAAAATTAAAATTTAATGTATTAACTATAATAATAAAAGAACTAATAAATAAATAAACAAAGTTGAATATATATAAAATAACTTTAAGTATAATAATATTTCGATTTGTTATCTTTTATTAATAATGAGAGCGTACAATGTAAAATTATTAATACAAAATTAATATTATTCATTTATTTCATCTTTAAACTAAGCTCACTAATCTTGCCCAATTCAAATATTTAATTTACAGTAGTCTCAAAAAACTTTTTAATCATTTAAAGACCCAGAAATTTTAAGTAAATTTATCAAATTTTTACAAACCTTCGAAGAATTAATGCATTCACTCCTTTGGTTTGATGTCATTCAAGCCATAAATAAACCTTAAATAGACCTTCCAAATATGTGAGAACCCATTCTTATTTGCTTTACCCCATCCATCCTCCATACACTTATAAAAGAAGCTCCACATGCCAATAAGAGGAGAATTCCCACAAATAAACCCTAGAGACGACCACACATTTACCATCACTTTATATCCATTATCCTTCATATATAGCAATCTCTTGCTCAATTACCCTGCCTTTGGGGTGTCTAGTGTAGGAGTATATGGCTAATGGAATCATAAAGGACTATCTAGACTCCCTCCATATAATATCCTTTTAGATCACTACTTTATAGTCAAATCAATGACATAGGGTTGGCCTTGCTATTATTGCCCAATTAGCCCCTCAGTTTTTCCCTTAACTACTACTCAACATGCCCATACCCCCCCCCCCCCCCCAAAAAAAAAGCAATTCCACGTATATGGTTTGAAGATGCCCAAAACCCCAACATATTAGATGAATATAAGGCTCAAATTTGAAACTTCAAGCTTGTGTTCGCTACCTAATTTGAAAAGCATAGACATCATCAAACCAAATAAAACCAAGCAAGCAAAACCAAGTCAAAACAAGTAGAAACCTCATATTCCTAAAATAGGTGTCACTTTAGGTGTTGTGGGAGTGTTCATCCTTTCGCACATGTAACTCAACCCATTTTTGAAAACATTGACCAATTCAGTGGTCAATTGTACCCCAAAATGTAGAGCAATTAGGGACATTTGAATTATTGCTTATAACTATTTTTTATTTGGATTTTAAAAAGACTTTTGTTGTATCGTCTTTTAGACATAATTTGATTTTTGTTTCTATTTTAGACAAAATTTGGTTATTCTTATACATTTATAAATGAATATTTAGTCTTTTTCATAATTCAAAAAGTGTTGATATCGATTCTTTATCAAGTTACGATAATTTATATATAGTTGACACAATTGCCTCATTTAATAAACTTTGCATATAAGTACTCAAGGTGTGAAATGTAAATTAACCATCGAGAATTATGCTTTTTTATGGCATAAGAGATTATGTCACATCCCCAAAAGGGGAATTGAGAGACTTTTGTCATAAAAAATTCTTTATCCCCTTGAATTTTCAAATTTTGATATGTGCATTAACTACATAAAGGGGAAACAAACAAACACAAGGAGATTTGGTGATAACAAGACGTAAAAGTTATAATACAAATATTTGTAGGGCATTACCTACTATGTCAACAATATTTTATAACATTCATGAGCGATTTCTCGTAATATGGATATGCTTATCTAATTTTTTAGAAGTCACAATAATTAGACATGTTCAAACATTATACAACTAAAGTGTTAAATTTAAAAGTATAAGATTTAATTGTAGTTAGGAATACTACAATAAATATGATTGTTCAAATAAATAATGTCCGAAATCATTTGCTAAATTCCTAGAGGAATGTGGCATCATCCCATAGTATACCATGTTTGTTTTAACAAGTGTTAAATTTTATTTTGTCCGAGTTAGACATACATTATTTTCTTATTCTACTCTTTATTTTGAATATATATATATATATATATATATATATATATATTGCCTATGTTTGGTTTCAGAGCTTATTTTTAAAGAAGAGAATTTTTTTTTAACAGTTAAAGCAATTTAGGGTAGCTCAGTACTGACTCGAAACAAAAGTACGATTATTTTCAAGAAAAGAGGATATGGGGCCGTTCGTCATGACAATTCGAGTCTAAAAATAATTTTCTCCCATTTTATTGAAAACGAGTCGCTTTAGGAAATATAAAAACCAAAAATATCTATCAAAATTTACCAAAAAACTATCAACCTACACATTTAATTTTTCCACCATTCTCTCATCCACATGTTCGCTTTTGATTGGTCGAATAATAACAATATTAGTTAAAACAAAAAAAGTCATAATTTCTAATTGTGGATAGGTCAATTTAGAAATATCATAAGTTAATTAAATAATTAACTTATAAAACACAGTTATGGTCCTCAAAATCGTACGTATCATAATTTGCCATCTTTGTCACATTGATAGTTTGGTGATAAAAAAATTCTATGTAATGGAAACCCCCATAGCAAAATACATACAAGTGTTGAAAGATCAAGTATAATTTCAAGATCATCCTTTAATATGGGAGAATCAGGTACGCTTCTATTTATTTGTTTTTTCTTTATGATATAACGTGAAAATTAGGGTTAGATAATAGTGATTCATCTGACATAGATTTAATCCAACAGCAAGGACTACTATCTTAACAGATATTTACAGTTTACACCTAATGTTTGCTTCTAGTGAACATTATTTCTTATAATAACTTGATCTTTGCCCTTGTCTTTCCCCTTTTATTTAAAAAAATTGGAAACCAATATGTAATAGTAATACATAAAATTTTACTCCCAAAAGCTTTCTTCATTTTTCTTTTTTGGCTAGTTTTACCCTAGTCAATACCTAGCTAGATACTCTTAACCCTTATCAATGTTGTTTGTAACATGAGTTATCTATATGAAAAACTACATTTTATTATCTTTTGAGAGGAACTAACAATGTATAACTAATCTGACTTTTCTTTAAAATCATGACACTCAATCCAATTTCAAAATTTTCTTTACATATTTTTAGAGATTATTTGTTAGGTTTTTTCTACTTCACTTAAGTTTCATATGAAACCCCTAAAATTCATTTACAAAGAAACTTTTGTTAATTTCCTATAGTCATCATTGCTAAAAGTTTTGTATATCAGGTTTAAGGCTCAATTGATTATTACCTTCAAAAATCTTTTTCTACCATATATTCCACATTTTCTTCTAAAAAATTGTAAGATTGCTAACTAGTAGAGCTACTTAGGATCGGTTTGGGATTGAGATATCAGAAGTTTGGTTCACTACAACCATAATTTTCAAAGTGTTGCCTAGGTAACTATGCATTGCGTTAACCCCTAGGCATTAGCTCGCCTCGCCCAAGCTGAGAAAGGCGTCTGCCCAGGTCGTTGAGCGACATCTTTATTTTTTCAAAATCAATACAAGGCATAAAATGATGTTTGTGCCTTGTTTATTATTTATCGTGAGCGACGATGTAGAGACCTGTGTTTAGGTTGATGCGAGATGGTCGTTATTTGGTAGTGCAGATTTCATTTTGGTATTGTGTTCGGCGATACGAGCATTTTGGCTGTAGTTGGGTCTAAATTGCAGTTCGGGACCCTAGAGGGGCAATTATGTAATTTTAGGTGTTTGTTAATTAATGAATTAACATGAAAATATAAATAAAAGAGAAAGAGATAGCAAAAATAGGTCATTTACGTTCCTATCTTTGGATAAAGCGTAGAGAAGGCGCAGAGCTTGGAAAAAGAAGAGTTTACCGAAATTGGAGCTGGGAGCTTGGATGTTAGGTTGATTCCTCTGTGAATCCTTACCTGGTAGGTGTTCCTAATCTTCTGTCTTGTTTCTGTTATTGAGCATGTGTGATTTGGGCATAAATTGTGAGTTTTAGTATGAACCCTAGATTTTGGGGAAACCTAATTTTGGGTTTCAAATCTGTTTATATATGTGTATGTATGCAGCTGTGGTTGTTATGCGATTTATAGACGTTTAGGATGCGTTATGTGGTATAAATTATAGTTTGCCATGTAAAGAAGTGGGTTTGCAGGTGTTTGGGAGTTACTGGTCGATTTCAGACGAAGAACAAGCTGGAACGACGATGAACAGTGCTACCTGGTGAAGGGAAATGTTGGCATATCCTGGAGCTAGAAGGTTTGAGGGTCAAAGGTCGTAAAGTTGAAGGTTTGAGGGTCGAGGGTCGAAGGTCGGAGGTTCGAGGGTCAAAGGTCAGCAGCTCCGAATGCTTCGGATTACGAGTCTTCGGGGCAGTGTTCTAGGGATCTTCGAGGCAGTGTTCCAGAGAGCTTCGAGGCAGAGTTCTACGAATCTTCGAGCCAGCAACTTCGGGTAAGTGGTTCGGGTCAGAACTTCGAGGTCAGTGCTTTGGGTCAGTGGTTCGGGTCAGGATCTTCGAGGCTGGGCTTTAAGCTTCAAGGCAGGGTATCTAGAAAGCCTTTCGGGGCTTTTTAGAACCTCATGGCTGTCGGAGGTATGGAATTTTGTTGTTTGCTTGGCATGAAATATTATGTGATATGAACATGGTTGGGGGTTTAGAACCTCATGGCTGTCGGAGACCTTGATTGTAGTGTTTTATTGATTTGATTAGTTGGTCAACCGAGGTCCCATGTAGGATTGGCTGGTAGCCGAGGTCCCCTATATGGCTGGTTGATAGCGGAAGGTCCCATAGGTGGCTGCTTTTATGCCATGGTCCCACTGTGGCAAGTAGCAAGGTAAGAGCCTGTGCTGATCAGCTGTGTTGTAAAGTCTGTATAACTTGCTTGTGTGTTGTAAAGTCTGTGTGACTTGATTGTGTGAACCTTGTGGGTGTATGCTTTGATTGTACAACATAGTACTAGGTTGGGTGAACGTTGTTGTGCATGTGTTTATGCTTTCATTGGTATTGCATAGGAAACTATGTGCATTATTGTATAATCATACCTTCACTGGCACATGTATACATGGGTAATGTATGGTAGGTCACCTATTAAGCCTTTGTGCTTACCCTACATTGTTATCTTGATTTTTAGGTTCAGGCAGGACGTAGCCTTAGGATTTGCCGTCAAACAGATCGAGCAGACTAGACCCCTTTTTGATGTATGGGACTATGTCCATTCTGCTCATTTTGTATTATCTATACCTTCTTTTCGGACATGGGTCCATGGTTGTTGTACTGTATCTTATGATGTGTATGCTATTATATAACGATCTTTTCATTCAGTTGCATGGTTTTGGGAGTACATGAATACCCTTGTTGTATGATTGTATAGGTGCATTCGGGCAGCACCCACTGTGGGTCCTTTTTGGTGCTATTCACCAACCTCTTGCCCTCGGGTGCGGGTATGGGGTAGTCATGTGCCTAATTTCGGGTCTCCTGGAGTTGGGGGCATGACGGACGAAGCCTCTGCTAGGTTTGATGAAGACAAAGCTGCACGACGATCCACCGTTCGATGAAGCCGATCGCCAATGAAGCCTTGTCGATTGACAAAGCCTCGAGTCTTGATGCCGACCAAAGGTCGACGATCCACATCGACTGTTCTCTTCTTCTCTACCGAGTCTTGACGTTGAGTCATCGAGTGAACTTGTTGTTGCTTTCTCTCACCCTTGCCGTCACTGTTAAAATCATCGACTGTCGCCTTCTCAGTCGTCATCGCCGCCACACCGGTCGTTGCTCTGTCTCTCTTTCCCTTACAGTAGTTGTCATCTCCAAAGCATAGCTCTTATGTTAAACTTTAACTCTTAACATTTAAAATACTAAAAAAAATTATACCATTTAATTTAAATACTTGTCTGTAACGATTTAATTTAACTGTAAACATTAATAATTAAGCATGTTATCTATTAATATTGTTGTTTTTGTCATTCTATGATGGTTATAGGGAATGGCTGCCAATGAAAATGTTGCTGGCTATAGTAGGACTGTTAGTCCCGCATCTTCATATAATCCAAAATCAGATTTAAAGCATAGGGTGAAGTCTAATGATTTGTATTCTTCATACATTGAGAGTGAAAAACAAATAATGTTGGCTTGGTTGGGATAGGAGTTACTCAATTTGCATTTTCATTTTTAACACTTCAGAGTTTGGTGAAGCATCAAGATGCCTTGAGATATTTATTTGTTTATGAGGAGTGGGTACATTGCAAAGTTGCTGCTACAGAGGCAGGGAAGAATGTTGAAAATACGGTGCTTAATTTCCATTCAATTTTTGAATGTTATGAAAGATTGTTTACGAACATTATTGTCTCTTCTTTAGCTTTTGAGGATTGTTGATGGTGAAGAGAGGCCTACTTTAGCTAAAGTTTATATGGGCATGAAAGAGACAAAAAAAAAGCATAAAGGATAATTTTGGGGGAAGGAAACATGTAAAAACTATAATTCTTTAGTACTTTAAGAATTAGATTGGAGCAGTGAATGGATGACTGACAAACCAACTTAAGATTTGATTCATCTTAATAATGATATTACATGGGATATGGATGATAGAGAAATTAGGGCATCTACCTATTTCTAAGGTCATAATAGACCAAGGAGAGTAAGAAATGATGAGTTATTAGATCTAAAAGTAAAAGATGCTTTGGAGGCTAAGGTAGATATAAATGATGATGAAAATATTGAAGATGATTTTGGTATCTCACCTTATACGCTAGAACTAATTACTTGAGGCAGTTGAGGATGGTAATTTAATTGTTGAGTTTTGATTCAATATTTTGTATTTTAAATTTAAATATTTCATATATTTTAATATTAGAAACTTATGTTAAATTTTTTAATTTATGCGTTAAGTTGAATATATTAAAAATGCCTAGCTCAGAACCCTCAAACGAATGGGCCACTTTGCACTTTGAAAAATATGATTACATCATAATTTTTAAGCTTGTAAATTTAATGATTTCAAATTGATTCATATTCAATTTACGAATTAATATGAGCATGATGGGTTTATATTACTATAAAGATTAATTGATTTAATTAAAACATTTTAGAACAATAATAATATATTATTAATTTATTAAATTAATATATTAATATTATAATTTTTAATTAATTTAAATAAAATAAATTTGATATTTAAAACTTAAATAAGTTTGACTTTATAAAGTCAAACAAGTTCAAACTAGCGGCAAGCTCAAGTTCAATCCCGAATCAAATATGTTTCGCTCTATTAATAATTATAATAAAAATTGGACTCGGTTGAGCTGTGTCCCGCTTGTGTTGGATCATCTAGAGTGAAGCAAATATCATAATTTTTAGAGAGAAAAATAAAGTCATTTGAAACAATTTAGAATATTTCCCGTATTTGCACCGAGAACATTCCGCAGTTTATTTTATCTCCATCATTTTTTGTGCTAAAATATATTTTTAACTTATTTTGTGAATATTCTCTCACCATATATTTTTATTTGTAGTGAGGGTTTTAGTAGATATATATATATATATATATATATATATATATATATATATATATATATATATATATATATATATATTATATGGCTAGCTGCGGACGTGGGTTTAGTATATCCCAGTGAACAGTGTTGAGTATATATAAATAGATACAATCTCGCTGTTCCATCTCACGTACGTGTCCACCAATCCAGGCCGACTAGCCGAGTGACCTCCGGCTTACATCGGATTGAGGAGGACATTTTGCCGCAGGTGCGTGAGCATTCAGCGATTTTGAACTCGATGGAGAATGAAGTGGCTGTTGTAGAGTCGAGATTTAAGAGGGTTTGTGTGTTCTGCGGAAGCAGTAGCGGCAACCGAAGCAGCTACAGAGACGCCGCCATAGAATTGGGGCAAGAACTGGTTGGTATCCACCTAGCTAGTAGCAAACGACATATATTTATTGTTTGCGTCACATCCGAGACCTTATTTCACACACAAGTAGGCTTATGTTTGTTTTTAAGATTCACATCTCTTTAATCCAACATTTGACCTCTCAAACAAGGTGTCGAGGAGGCTGGATCTCGTATATGGCGGTGGGGGCATTGGGCTAATGGGGCTGGTTTCTCAAGCCGTTCATAGCGGTGGAGGTCATGTTCTCGGGTCTCTCTCTCTCTCTCTCTCGTGTCTCTCGTCTCTCTCGTCTCTCTCTCTCTCTCTCTCTCTCTCTCTCTCTCTCTCTCTCTCTTTCTCTCTCTCTCTCTCTCTCTATTTGATTTGTTTTTGCTTGATTTTTTACAGCATCATCCCTAAAACCCTGATGTGCAAAGAGGTGTGTATGTGAGAAATTGCTCCATGTGGTTTCTTGTTTTAAGTGATTTGTGGGTGAGTCTTGTTTTCCTTTTTAAAAAATTTTTTGGGAGGTAGTCTTAAAAAAATGTTCGGTTTGTGGAGGCTCTACAGATAACTGGAGAAGCCGTTGGGGAGGTGAGAGCAGTGCGCGACATGCATCAAAGAAAGGCTGAGATGGCCCGCCATTCTGATTGTTTTATCGCTCTACCAGGTACCCTTTTTCCCTGTAAAAGTTTTGTGTGTGGGTGAGTTTGTATTCAATTCCGATTGCTTCATGTTATTGTGAAATTGGCAGTAAATGTCTGTCTCCCTATTGGGTTTCAGGTGGGTATGGGACTCTAGAGGAGTTGCTGGAGGTCATCACCTGGGCTCAGTTAGGCATCCATGACAAGCCTGTGAGCTATAACAAAAAAAATCAAACACCCCCCAGCCCCCCCAAAGAAAAAAAGAAGAATTAAGAAGCTATAGTATTATTTTATTTTTGGGTCTTCTAATTAAGTTCATACTTCCTGATGGATATGCGCAGGTTGGTTTGCTCAACGTGGACGGCTACTACGACTATTTGCTGACTTTCATAGACAAAGCCGTGGATGATGGCTTCATCAAGCCCTCCCAGCGCAACATCGTCGTCTCTGCGGCCCGCGCTAGAGATCTCGTCCAAAAGCTCGAGGTGGGTTAACTCGGTTCATATTTGGGATAGCTTAATCCAACATAGCAGTTTCAGTAATCATTGGTTTCACCGTGGGAAATTGGAAAAACACAACTATGGGAAAACTCTGGTGAAGTGGAAGGGGAATCTTTCTCGGATTATACCAAATATATATATATATATATATGTGAAATATATATCTATGCATCTCCCTCGCGTTTCCTTTTATTTCTTAATTTTTTTTAATGGAACATATGGGTACTGTTTTGATGTTTTTGTAATTGAATTCATCAGGAGTATGTGCCAGCTCATGACGGAGCTATAGCGAAGGCGATATGGGAGATGGAACAGGCACCACCACCACCACAAACGCAGCAGCAGCTAGGGTTTAAGCCTGCTTTGCAGACTGAGATCCCTCTGCTGTAAAGCGACAACGTAGAAAAGAGAAAAAAACAAAACCGTTTTTGTGGGCCACTTCTCCACTTGGTTTTTTGGGTCTTCTTATTGGGTAATCAATCACAGATCACTTGCGGTGTTTATGATCATCATCAATCACTACTGCGCGCAAATGGAGGCAAGGAAATGGTATTTTGCTGGCTGTCAACGATTCAAGCAGTGTTGAAGGAAGTGTTGTTGTAGCTAATTTATGCATGGGGGGCTAGAACAAAGTTTTTAAGGTCTTAAGTCGAGGATTAAACTAGAAAGTTTTGTTGTTTGTTGTAGCCGTTGTGAAGAAGTTCGACTTTCCTAATATCCAGGTGGCTGGCTGGCTGCAAGTATTATATAATATATATATATATATATATGGAATATTTTACTCGGAAATTAGCTCGAATTTTGAAATTAAAGGAAAAATGGGCACAGCCGGACATTTGTCATTCGTTCGTACACTCGACACGCTGTGACAAAATAGGCCATCGCAGCGGTATTGGGTTTTCACTTTTTCTGTGTTGGGTTTGTTGTTTATGCATTTGCGTGATTTGGGCTTTGGTTGTGTTCTGATGAGAGAGGAGCCTTGCCCAAACATGGAGCCATCACTTTTTACCATTTTCGTGACTTTGGGCCTTTAGCTGACCATTTGTTTGTATCAGAAAGCAGCTGCATTTAATATGTTACAGCTCATTATGGAGGAGGTGGTCAAGGGCTTTGGTTTGTTGCTTTGCTCCGCCCCTGAAAAAGCTCTGCACACTCTGTCTCACAGATGATGACAGGGTAGCTATTACAGGGATGAGGATGCTGGTGGCTGCAAAATCGGAAAACAAATCGACTCAACCCCACGCCTGGCGAGTAACCGCACCGCGCATGCCATTGAAAACAAATTTGTATGGGATATCAATTTGACCTGGATTCATTTATATCTCAGATTTGTTTTTGTTCTTTTATATTAAAATCGTTAATTACTATATCCTATGTCCTAGATTATTTTAAAATTTTGAGGTCTTAAGATTACAAGAAAAAAAAAAAACAAAAACAAGGCTGGTCTTTGCTAAATCGGTTAAACGAAAGTACTTAAAAACAGTTGAGTTCGTTCGTATTGCATTGTGTAATTTTTTGGGTAACGATTTATATTAAAATTTTATTTATTTAGCTATGGTTAAATAAATAAAATTCTAATTTGCATGGAAATAGATTTGTATGAGACCGGATATCAACCTGACTTGTAGAATTATTAGAGGTTGTAATAAATCCAAGTTTTTTGTTTTGGTATGTGTGCGTGCATGCGGAAAAAAAAAAAGAAAGGAGGAAAAAAAGTTAGACGATTTTTTTGAAAAGTTTTTTTGGTCTGCTATAACATTACGCGCGTACACACCCCCTCAAGACCGGGCACAAAGAGGAGCAGTGGTGTTTTTTTTTTTTTTTTAAGAAGAAAAAAAAAACAGAAGCCCCAATGGGGTGGGGTTATGGGCAGAGCAAGCTATATAATATAGCTATCATCATTATTCATAATTCCACTCTGGGGAGGGACGCTTTCTCTCCCCTTTTTGTTCTGTTTAATGGTTCCAGCGCTACAGCGCGCATGCAGTCCAAGGCACGCATGGCTCCTGAATTATTATTATTATTATTATTATTATTATGGTGATTATTATTGTTGTTGTATTTGCTGGGGTGACTTTTGAACCCTTTTGGGGGGTTTCGTGACTGACGGGGATCGCTTACTTAAATGTTTGGCAATTTCCATCAACCAAGCAAAATTATAATTATTTGATAGGACTGCTTCGGCAAGATATAAATGACAGAAATAATATTAAATGGAAACAAATAATTATAAATGACTTCTTTTATAAAATTTATATGACCTCCAAATTATATGATTAAAAATACTGAAATGTTTGACGACAGTATACACACACAACACAAGCTGACTCATACTTTAAAGCCTTAAGAGTTGGTTAATGGGGGAAAAGTGAAAACTTGGCCATTGAAGAAATAGTCGCTTGCATGCAAGTAAATTATGCATGTAAGGGCCACCCGGATTGACATTATTATTTTTATTAGAGTTCTTCTATGTGTAAGCCTCCTGCGGCTATTTGTCTCTGTTCATATTACTATAGTGTACAATGAATTTACGGGTTATATTTGATTAAATTACTGGATCAATAGAATATTATGTTGAGGACCTTAATTAGGATCCAACAACAATCTGAGAAGGATAACCGAATATCTAAACTCTAGCCCAAGCAATTCAAGTAATTAACCGAAAAAGCCGAAAATAAATATAAACCTCTAATATGAGAGTTTATAATAGTCAATAATCTGAATAATCTGAATACATAATTGTCATAGACAAGGCCTATTTATAGGCAAACGACTATCTAGGAATTGAAAACTTAATACAATTAGGAAACTATAATAAAATACCAAAATACCCTAATACGAATTAAATAAAGGAAAGTAATAAAAAGGAAAGACTTCTAATACGATAAGGAAAGTAAATATAAGAAGAATCCCAGCGATAGAAGATGTCTTGCACAACACGATACGTGCACGTGGCGCATGTCACGGTAGTTCTCATCATTCTCCCTCCCTTCAAAAACACCCTTGTCCTTAAGGGAAAATTGGGGAAACTGTTCTACATCCAAAGTAGAATGCCCCATTAATCCCAGAAACCCATAATTCTTTATAAATTTCCTGACTTCCTTCCTTGTGTGAATCTCCTGCCTCACTGTCACAAAATTAGACTCCTGCAAAAACTGAAACGAAGCAGATCTCGAATCTATTGTGAGTTCTACCAACATCTCTGGCTTGTGGAACACTTTTTGCAAATAGGAATGATAAAGAGTGATAACAAAAAGTCGTGGCCTGGGAGGGTTGAGCATCAGTCGGTCCAATTATGAAAGCCACGTTGTTGGGAACAATTACAAACTGGGTGCGCCTTGCGTTAAGGGCATCGCCTAACTGGACATCATCAAGGACAAAGATCATGTTGTTGAGAGACTCTTCAATGGCGACGGCCTTGCTGACTTTGACTTGGGCATCATTCACCACGGTAAAGGAAGTCAGAGGAATCAAGAACTCTGAAATTGGAGTTGGGTCGCCAATCCCTTTAGATGAGTCATCAGATGGGAACTCAGTTTCATGTTGTGATTCATATGAGCTCTTAAAACATGGTTCATCTTCACCGCTTGAAATATCTTTCACCTCCTGTGAAGTTTGTTGTGACCTACGATCATCTCCTTGAGTTCGCCTGCATCTTATAGGATCTTTTTTCTTGTATGCAAATAATCGATTAATTTTTTGATTAATTCTGTCTTGGAATCGTACCATCTTTGTTAAAGTTGTCGAAAGCTTTGTCATGGAATTCTCCAGGGCTTCGAACCGTTGCCTGTTCGTCCTTGCCGCCTCCTCTGCCATTGCTAATGAAGAATGCGAGATAAAATTGAGAAATCTTAATTAGGATCTCTCAATGAAATTGATAACTCAATGAGAAATCTTAATTAGGACCTCTCAATGAAAGCACTAAATTGTTGATGACCTTGATTAGGATCCAAGAACAATCTAGCGAAGGATAACCGAATACCCAAACTCTAGCCCAAGCAATTCAAGTAATTAACTGAAAAAGCCGAAAATAAATATAAATCTCTAATATGAGAGTTTATAATAGCCAATAATCTGAATAATTTGAATACATAATTGTCATAGACAAGGCCTATTTATAGGCAAACGACTATCTAGGAATTGGAAACTTAATACAATTAGGAAACTATAGTAAAATACCAAAATACCCTAATACGAATTAAATAAAGGAAAGTAATAAAAAGGAAAGACTTCTAATACGATAAGAAAAGTAAATATAAGAAGAATCCCAGCGATAGAAGATATCTTGCGCAACACGATACGTGCACGTGGCGCATGTCGCGGCAGTTCTCATCATATTATCAAACGAAAGTATCTGTGCAAAATGTTTGTCACATAAACTTATTATAATTATTATTATTGTAATGCTACATACACATATGTAGCATTGGGATAGGAATGCTTTTATTGATATTGATATTAAGTTTATTTCTTAATTTAGTTTTTATACAATCTAATTGCAGAGAGATTAACTATACAATTTACTTATATGATTTTTGGTTTTTTTTAAGCTACTCCAATGGAGGATGATGTCCTTGCACTTTCCCTGCTATAGAAATTTTTCCTAGTATTAGTTGTTCGTTCACTTCTGATTGGATTTCGGAAGGATGACAGAACCTCGTATATGATCGTCCTTTTCGTTTTGGTTGTTGTCGCTAATATATGGGCTGCACATGAACTCGAAAATATAGGGCCTCAATCAAAAAAAAAATGTAGACAGGCCATTCTCTGTACAGTCAAGCCCATCCACCAGCAGGAGAACAAGTGTGGAGCTTTGTTTCTTTTCTTACCTAGAGGACGTTAGTAGGAGGCAGCTATTAGCCACCACACCAGCCACCATCCACCATCCATCATCCACCATCCACCGGCACCAACAACAAGAAGCTCAAGGTGGGCTAGTTTCCAGCCTCCACGGAGCGCATTGACTTCCAGTTCCATTCCTCAAGTCTCCTGATGAAGACAGGGCTGGGGTGTGAAATAAATACAAGACATTACGCATCACCACCAATGTGACATGATTTACGCGTCGTCTGCCTCCTCCACCGCTTTCAAACACTTAATTGATGTTGGCCTGCCCATGTATGGGGCCAACGCTCTTGGAGGACCGTTTCAATTACCCCTTAATTAGCCTTAGCCTACTTGTTTTCAGCTGGGGGATATTGTGGGGGATTTAGTGGGGGACCGTTTCAAATACTGTGGAGGCCGGCCTATGTATTAGTGCGCGAGTGGCGGAATTTGAATTAATTATGAATGTAATTTTATTTTAAAATTAATTAATTATAAGAGGTTTTTCCTAGATATTCACAGTCAAGATTGGTCCTTAGAACGTGAATTGGTATACATAAATAAATACCAATTGTTTCAAGGGTGCTGTATCGACATTCTAAAAAATTATAAGCTTCTCTCAAATACTTAATGGACAGGTATACCCTAAAATGACGTGATGAAATTAAGCATATATCTAAAAGGGCATAGTAAAACTTGATATTTTATTGCTTCACATCTGTCCTTCCCCTTGGTATATCATGTTATTGAACAGTTAGCATCTCAAATACTTAATTTATTGAGTAACTAACTTGTAATATTTAAACTCTTATTCAATATGCATTCCACTTCTTGCTCGATATGTCATGTTGGTAAACATTCATCATCTCCATACTTTATTTATTATGTAATTAATTTATAATATTTAAACTTTTATTTTATATGTAACATTTTGATTATTCTGCTTATCGAGGAACTAACTTGTAATATTTGAATTCCTATTTGATATGCATTCCTCTCTTCTTGAAAGGTATTGAATATTTTTTTATATAAAATTTAATAATTATAGGAGTAAATATTTTTTTTTAATATATTAAAAAATATTATGTAAATTCAATGAAAAAAATTTAAATACAGGAATAAATTTTATAATTTTTTATACTAAATTTAAAAATCAAACTTATATACAAAATCTGTTATTGTTACATGCCTGTTTATGCATCAAAATCGTGATGGCATCAAACCCAATATATAAATGATTAGTTATTTATCGTATTAACGGCATAAAATAAAATAATTTTTGAGCTACACAAACTAATTTACTTATCGTAACTGTATTTATGACGCCAATAATTATGTCATTATTTATAGAGTTTACAATTTTAAATATATATATATATACATAAATATTTAATATTAATTTTGATATAGTTAAATAAAAAATAAATATTCATCATAACAAATCCAAGAGTCCAGAGGAGACCGAGTCATTTGATCAACATCCTGCTATTATATATGGATTCTGGAATAACGAAAAAGAAGAAGGTGACAAAGATCAACGCGGGAATGGTGGTGCATGGCAGTCCCTTTCAAAAGCAAGCACGAAAGAAGTATCGGTGCAATTTCCACATGCTTTCCTCGATTGTCGTTGTCAGGTGTGTATTATATATATATATATATATATATATATATATATATATATATATATATATATATATATTAAATTGTTAATATATACGGAATCATTCGATTTATATTTAACCAATTATATTTAATTATAATTTTACTAAAGTAAGTTATTACACTTAAATAAATATTAAATTTAAATCGTTATAACGTTCCAAATTTAAAATGGTGCATACGACTCGTAATATATGAGGATTATAAATTTCCATCATATATTTAATTCTTCGTCCCAACTGAAGCTCATTAATAACATTAATAATAATTTTTTAATTATTATTTATTTTTTTATATAAATATACACTATAATAGATTTTATAAAACATTCTCTATATCGTTTAAATAATATTTTATGCTATTTTTTTTAATAATATTTTTTATAATTTAATATTAAACAAAAGTAAATATTATGAGAAACGTAAAAGAGATAAGTGAGAAATTTTTTTTTTATATAGTTTAATAATTATAATAAGTAAATAATATTTCTCAATATATTGAAAAATACTATATAAATCCTATAAAAAAATAAATAAATATAAGACATCTGTTGTGAGAATAATTTTATAACTTTTTAACACTCCTACCCCTGCAAAATATATCGCTCGAAGATAGCTAGCAATCAAGTGTGAATTTGGTGTGATTAATGGTTTTAGTCATAATATATGATTTTTTTTATTTCAGTATCTTATTAAAATTTTAAAAAATAATCGTTAAATTAAATATTTATGTATTAATAAATCTTCTTATAAAATTTCATGGCAATCTAATGATCGATCCAAGTGGAAATCCATTTCATTATGAAAAAAAAAGTTCAAAATAGGTATTATAAGTCCCTCCTTTGTTTCTTATTCTAAGTAATTACCAAACATGTTTACCAAATCCATGGCTTTATCCTTGCTTTAATCGTCTATTGTCAAGTTTTGTGTACTAAACGTATTCTCTCTAATTTTAGGGGGAGTGTTAAAGTGTAAAAATATTTAAATATAAAAAATATAACATCTATGATTGATTGTATATAATCCACAATTATTTTTAATTGACTATATATAATACATGATTAAGCTAATCATGAATTTTCTCTCTTTTAATTCTTCATTCCTTTATTTGTACATTCTAATGGTTATAAGTATAAGGTAGAGATTCAAAGGTAATCCATTTAATTAAATTATTATATTTTTTTGATATCATGGCTATGTTCTAAAAGAAACCCTAACCATCTATTCCATATTCATCTCTTCTCCAAGTGAAGTTCATTTTTTTCTATAGCCCCTTCGATAACCTCTAGCATCATTAATTGGTGTTGACAACCCCTAGGATCGTCTTATTTTTATTAACAACCCTCCCTTAAGTTAATTTGGTAAAGTTTTCTTTCAGTTATATTTAACCTCTTGGACTATTCATTAGGCTTCCTTGGATTATGTTTATTTTGTCTATGATTACCCCTTATTTGCTTCTTCTTCAAACTCGGATGGGCCAACTTCAAGCTTAACTTGTAAAGACTCATATTTTGGGTAGTGTTAAAAGATAGCCTGTCATGCCCTGGATTTCTAACTCGAGAAAACCGATTCGTGACTTCCCTTTACTTATGCAGTGGATAAGGGGTTAGGAAAAATAATTCCACACAGAAAATCATAAACATTTACAATAATTGTGCACAAAGCAAACCACATATATTTATTAAATTCAAATCTCTTTTATATTGTTTCCCCATTAGGGTTACAATAGTTCTTCAAAATAACACAATACAAAAATAACAAAATAGTAAACTTAGTCTTTCACCTTGGTGTCCCACCTAATGCTTGTAGGTTCCTAAAAAGAAAACAAATCACAACAGGAGGGGTGAGCAACCACATCTCAGTAGGGATGATGTCTCTCCAACCCATCCCATGCTCCTAACATCTATATGATGACGTGCACAAGTGTAGTGTCATGGGAAAAGTACATAACAGATTATAATTAGCATTTATAAATAAAGTAACACATAAACATCTACACAAACAAGCACAATCATAGCCACAGCCATACAAGGCTACCATAATCACTGCCACACAAGCGATCACAACCACAACCACACATGTTACTACAGTTCCACACAACACACTTTGAAGCACAACACAACATTGCATATTCACAGCACAACATTGCATATTCACAACACATCAAATATCAAATGTATTCAACATCTATCATACAAGTCATAATTGAGTTAAGTTCATATAATGCATTTTCACTCACGACCCTACTATAATTCCCAAGGTTTCCCACAAGGAATGCAACACGAACGAGCGCAACTATACCATGAAACGAACCCTTAATTCTCACTAACCCTAGAACCATCAACACTCTCAAGCACAACATGCCAATAAAGGCTAACATTCATATAGGAGATCATACCTATATAAATTTACATATATATACATAACATACCAATTACCTCAAGGTCTAACTTTAGAACAGGTTCAAAAGGGTACAAAATCCCTACCTCGAGTCTTGGTTCCTCCTCTCCAAAGGCGCCTCCCGCTTCCTAGGACGCAGCGGCAATGATCACACTGACAACGGTCTCTCTCTCTCTCTCCCCCCCTCTCTCTCTGTGCAACGACGGCTTCAAAAACCCCGAAAACCTAATCGAAAAATAGAAAACCATATCAAAAATACGCTTCCGCAAGTCGATGTCGACCTAAAAACATCCGGGATTGACCACATTGACCACTCTTTCTTGCATCGACCAGACACCCACGTCGACCCATCTTCACATCGCACAAGGTCGACCTATAGCTGGGTCAACCACATCGACCTCATGTCGACCACTTTTTGACCAACACACATGGAAAAGCTCTCAGGAAACTGCTTGGGTTGACCTCGACTACACATCAACCCCACATCAACATTCACCTCGGATCGACCAATTTCTCTAGAAACTCCTCTGATCGGCATCGACCACTCGCCATGCCAGGTCGACCACGTCGACCTCTCTCGCATCGACCAAGGCTGCGTTGACCCAGCCTTCACATAAAAATCTAACTTAGCTTTTTCAAAATAATTTGGCTTCTAGGGCGCTGCCCCAAAATCCCCAGCGAGACCCCCGCCGAGGTGCTGTGTCCTCGGACTCCCGCTAACCGTTTGGACAAGAGTCCTTGCCCAAACATACACAAATAACTAACACATCCAATCCCTAACACAAGTCATTACATAGCCATTCGATAAAACGTAGCTATTTAGACGGTGATATGACTGTCAATGTGAGTATTTTGACATTAGTTGGGCCCAATTTCAGATCGAAGCTCTGAAAGGCTCAGTTGTTGACTTTTCGGAGGTTTATTTGTTAACTTTGCATTTGAGCGGTCATTTGGGTTGGAAAATATCTGGATAGTAATGTGCTCATTATTTTAAATGTTTTGATTATGATTGGGCTCAATTTGAAGTTTGTGACCGTATGAGGTTGATTATTTACTTTTGGAGATGTACTGTTGTAATAATAACAACAATAGAGGAGAGAGAGAACACAATCGCGTTCTTTCGTTTTGAGGCAGCGTGCATGGAGGAGAGGAAAGTGGAGATGCTAATTTTGGGTGATTTGTAGTGATCTAAGTGATGGGTTAGCTTCCAGGTAGGTGCTGTTATCTCTTTAGCACATTTAATTAGATTAATTGTACATGATTTAAGTAGAAATCATAAAAATTGGATAAACCCTAGAATTTGGGGAAAACGTGAAATTGAGATTAATTGACCAAAATGATGGTTGTAGCATGTTTAGAACGTTATTTTTAACATATTTGTGTGGATTGCTTGTGAAAGAATGGATTAAATGATTAATTTGAGGAGTTAAAGTGTAGTTGGTCGGAATTTTGATAAAATTTTGTGTTTGGGGCATTTTAATTTGTCATAAATTATGTTTAGGCTTCTTTAAAGCCTTTGAATGTTGTTTGTAGTTATAATTTGGTGTTTGAAACCCAAAATTGGGTGAATTTCAGATGTGGACCAAATTCGTGGCGTGAAAGTTGGTCAGAATTTTAGGAAATTCAAGAATTAGGGAAGAACAAGGCTTTGGCCGCAGTTGGCGGTCACGACCTACGAGATTTGGTAGTGCAGCCGTGCATGCGAGTGGCTGCGGCCTGGGGTGTTGTTTGCGCCCGTTCGTGCCGTTTCATCTCCATTTCGCTTTGTACGCGTTGGGTGACCTTGTGTGGACTTTGGGGGTTGTTGCCTTAGTGTTAATGAGTTATTTAAGTAGTGTTATAATGGTAGGTTGACATCATAAAGAGTATAATAGATGTTAGAGTTGGAGACTCATTGGGATGCCAGTTTAGCATAGAAAGTGCCTAGTTATGCTCTGAAACCTTAGTGGATGAGTTGTGTTGCTATGCCGTGCAATATGTTGCATAATTGTGGGACCTTGGGTTTGTGTTATATATATATATATCTATATATATATGAGGTTGTTGTACTTCCTATGGGGAATTCAGTATGAGAGAGACATGATGTTCTCTGTTGTAGATTGTTTGAGATAGTTTGGGGCTTAAGGGAATCTATGGGGTGCAAATTAGCATTATGAGAGCCTAGTGAGGCTGTGTGATGAAACCTTCATGGTTTGTCATGGTTTGTTTGATGCTAAGGTTTGGTTCATGAGGGCTTAGGGGTGCCGATGGGTGGTGAAGGTGGTCGACACTGTAAGAGCCTCATGTTATGTTAGTTGTTATGATTAGCTTGTACTTATGTGTACTATGTGAGACCTTTGGGTCTACTATGATATGTTATGCTTGCTTGCATATCTATGTGTGATATGTAGAGACCCATGTTTAGATTGATTAATGAGATAGTCTTTATTTGGTAATGAAGATATCATTTTGGTATTGTGCTCGGCGATACGAACGTTTTGGCAAAAATTGGTTCCAATTTGGAGTTTGGGACCCTGAAAGGTTAGTTGTGTAATTTCAGGTGTTTATTAATTAAAGAAATTAATAGAAAATATAAATAAAGGGGAGAGAAAGAAACTCCCAGCGTGTGGCCATTTGTATTGCACGACTTTGGTGAAGAGAGAGAGAGAGAGAGAGAGAGAGAGAGAGAGAGAGAGAGAGAGAGAGAGAGCACGAAGAGAGCTTGGAGGTAGAGCTTGCCAAATTGGAGCTTGGAGCTTGGAACTTGGGTTTTGGGGTTGATTCATCCGTGAATCTTACTAGATAGGTGTTCCTGAACTTCTTATCTTGATTTTGTTTTTGATATGCATAAATTTTTCATGATTTATGAGATTTAGCATGAACCTTAAGTTTTGGGAGAAATCCATTTTTGGGTTGAATTTGGTGGTTTAGCAAAAAATTTATGGTTAAGATATGATATATATAGTTGTGGGTATCTGTTTCTGTGATCCGGAGGTTTTATAACCGTGTATTTCATAAGAGTTGAGAAGTCAACATTGAAAATTTATACCTGGATCTAGATGACTAATATATATATATATATATATATATATATATATTATTGTTATTGTGCAATTTAGAGGCATTCAGGATGCATTTAGGGATGTATATTGTTGTTTGTTGAGTAAATGTGTGTTTGTGAGCATTGGAGGTTATTGGGTTAAATAGGCTAAGACGATGATAATGTTGAAATACTGGAATAGGGTTAACAATTAACCCCAACAGAGATGGATTTAAAAAAATTTTAATCCATCAAACAAACACCATGATCTAAACATTAATCAATTAACCAAATTTAGCGAAGAATGAAAAGAAGAAACCAACCTGAAGATCGGTAAAACAAGAACCCTCTTCTTTTCCCTCAAAAAACAAACTCACGATTAGCCTTTGATCGTCCTTGTAGCCTTTTGGATTCAATCACCAAGTAGTTTTCTCTGCTATTCACCTTCTCAAGGAACACTGGGCTGTGGTACCCTTGGATCAAAGAACGGGAACGCAACCTATGCTAGGGTTAGCTGTCACCTCTCTCTCTCTCTCTCTCTCTCTCTCTCTCTCTCTTTCTTGGCTGTTAACGATTGCACACACGCACTTAAACTAGGAGGCTATGCATTTATTTATAGGCTTAGGAATACCCTTGTACTATTACACATACGCCCCTTCAATTAAATAATAATATATATTATTTAAACTCTTTAAATAATATGATTATTACGCAACAAAGCTAATTAAATAAATATCCAACATTATTTATTTATCAAATAAATAAATAACCACGTAATATATATTTAACTCTTAAATATATATTGACACACGTTAAATAATTAGCTTTTAAACACGGTCATAGAATTATCTCACAACGATCCAGTACTCCATACAAAAATAAACGGTGCTAGCAAGAGGGACCAAATGGACTACTTAATCGATGCTCTAATATATAATAATTAATTAATTAATCTCATTAATCAATTAAATCATTATTTATTAGTTTTAGTCTAAGTCACGATTAGAGACTAAAACTGCACTCTAAGATTAAGTAAATATAATTACAAGAATTTATAACAAAATATTTATCCATCGATATAACTGATTGTCATGCAATATGATCCTCCTAGTATGATATTCATATATAATTAGAGACTGGTATCAACAGATTCCGTTCAACCTCTCTAATTATATCTTTATCCATGTGTTACCATTAATTTTCCAATGGGTGACGTATACATGATCCAATCATGAATTAGGATTTATAATAAACTATATTTAATATAGTTACAAGCACTTGATTCACCTAAGAATCCCGAATTAAATAACATGGGAATATCATTACTTTTTGTATAACGAAGCAGTGGACTCCACGCACTTGACTTGATGCTCCCACTATCTATAATATTATATCTTTAAGATATCGTGGTATTTGAAGCACTAAGCCTCTCACTCATTGATAAGTAAAACGACATAAATTATAGATATGAGTTAATTAAATGGTATGGATTAAGATCAATCCATAAATCAGCCATCCGACAATAAAATATAAATTTCTTCATACAATACAACAAATATTAGTTGAAAAAAGTATTCTATCATGGTCCTGTTCAATATGTATAATTACATACTGGCACTACTATTTGTAGACTCTTTACTGTTGGACCTCATTCTGTCCGGGTTGGACATACTAACCCCATTTGATATACCTTTTTGCCCATGCCATATACCTTGTTGAACAGGTCCACAATGATCCCATACTTTCAAGGATGGTTTGGAATTGATGTTAACCCCAATTTGCACGAGATGGATACAATTGACACGGATGGGGGAGTCCAAAATTAATGACTTTTGCTACAAGTCCTTGAAGCGCCCCAAGACCAACACCAGGTGATAGAGGATGAAAATTGGAGATTAACGCACTTGACCGAGCTCAAATCGGACTTCAAATGAAGAAGTTATGGCCAAAACAACTTTCATTGGGAAAAAGTCAAACTTGCCAAAAGACGGTCAATGCCCTGGTCAAACTGCCCGAAAAAGAGTGATCATGCGAAACTCTCCAAAATGTCTATGTAGGCGAATACGTGTCTTCCCAAACAATCCCTAAAAGGTCATCCATTTTTGCATTATGGGTAAGGGTAAAAAGGTAATTAAAACTTAAAAAAAACTTCGGGGTTGACCGTTGACCTGCCGACACTTCGACCCATTGACCTTCGGTGCCTCCAAGCCCCGGAGCATCGAAGCCTCGAAGCCGCGAAGCCCCGCTGCCAACACTCCGACCTACGACTCGCCCCTTCGGACTTTCGAACGCTGTGAAGATGCGAAGCCCCGCGATTTACGACGCCGACTTGTGATGCTTTCGACCCGCGACTTACGACGCCCGCGACTTACGACGCCTTGACCTGCGAACCTTCGACCCATTGACCGTTGACCATTGACCTGCCGACACTCCGACCTTCGACCCTGGACACTCGAAGCCTATAAACCTTTGACCTGCTGACACTCCAACCTTCGAACCTTGACCTGCAACGCCTGTAAGCCTTCGACCCGTTGACCGTTGACCTTCAACCTGCCGACACTCCGACCCGTTGACCGTTGACCTTCACCCCACCGAAGCTTCGACCCTGCCGACACTTCGATCCTCTGACCCCTTGACCTTCGCTGGTTGGCGTTTTTCGTTGGCTCTTTTCGCTGGCTTTTCTCGCTGGCTGTTCACGAGACTCGTATTCTGCGCTGGCCATCTGACAAAGAATCATTTTTTAACGACCTGTCAGTCACATCTGCTAAAACACAAATTCAAAAGGCAATCATGAGCTGCCCTGTTTTCCGCACAAGCTGTCCACCCGACAAAGCATCGAATCTGCAAATTAATAAAGCTGGAATTAATAATACACTCGACAAAACATTTAATGCAGCAATTAATGAGTCCAGCCAAAAACTGCTATCAGCCCTTTTAAACTCAGTCTTCCGTCCATGCGAAAGGAGAAGAAAAAAAAAGGAAGGATCACGCCTGAGCCTCGTCCCAGCGTAAACAAAGAGAGAGACCCCTCATCGTTGAAAAAACCTGCTACCATTATTACACCCCAGCCTCGTCCCAGCGCAAACGGAGAGAAAAAAAAAAGAGATCTCGTCCAAAAAAAAAGAGGGGAGTTCGACAGAAAGGAAAAAAGAAGAGATTTTGCCCAGCAAAAAAAAAGAAGGAGAGTTCGGCAAAGCAAAAAAAAAAAAAAAAAACGCCCAGAGGAGAGAGAGAGAGAGAGAGAGCGGAAATTCTGCAAACAACATTTTTTTCTAATCCTTGCTGCCATTTTCGCCCAATTCCTGCATTCAAAAAAAAAAAAAAAACAACCCTTTGTCACGGGGTCAGCCTTTATAGCAGCTTAACCTGTGCGGCACCTAGTTCCCACCCGTATGAAGGAACGCTAGGTCAGCCTAACTCGTTGAACCCATCGATCCGTTGTAAAACAATTGTGTAGGGAAGCGCTTAGCGGAAGATCGATTTAAACAAAGGCAACAAACGATTGTATTGATTACTTGAAAGCTTTACAACATCACTCCCCTACATATAAATGTTAACACTTTTCTGGCTATGTCGTCAGGAGACATCATATATGATCGAAATCTAAAATCTCTACAACTTACTCTATAAGCTAAGTACAACACTTTACAAGGGGGAAATACCCAAAAATAGCCTAAGTGTGCTAGGATAAGCCTCGGTCCGTGACATTCTCCCCCACCCGATTTCGCAGCGTCCTCGTTGCGTCTTCGGCTTCCTCGAGCTCGTCAAAATGTCTGATGTAGCGTTCGACTCCTTCACGGTACTTTTCAATCTCCTTGGAGAATTGCCCCAGATCCTCTTCCTTCTCCCAACTTGCCTCTTCAACCGGCTTGTTCTTCCATTGGACGTAGTACTCCACCCGGCTTGGATCTACGCCTCTTCTTGGCACGACTCTACGAGAATGGATTTTCTCTATCTCTTTGTCGTAGGTCTTGCCTATTGATGTTGTTGGTGTCTGCACCGTCCTTTGTCCGCTTGTATCTTCCAAGTCTTCGTGGTAAGGCTTGAGCAAACTAACGTGGAACACCGGATGCCTTTGTAAGCTAGTCGGGAGGTCCAATTTGTATGAGACCTTCCCAACTCTCTTAAGTACTTTGAAAGGCCCCTCATATCGGCGCACCAAACCCTTATGCAATTGTCTGAGTGCTTTGGTTTGGCGTGGAAGGAGTTTGAGCATCACCATGTCTCCTTCCTGAAATTCTAAGGGCCTCCTATGTTGATCCGCCCACTTCTTCATCTTCTTCGTTGCTTTGTGCAAGTATGCCCTGGCCAGATCCGTCTATTGATGCGATCCTTTTGCAAACTTGAACGCCGCGGGGCTCTTTCCAGTGTACCCCCGAGTGATGGAAGTGGGCGTCAATGGTTGCTACCCAGTTGCGAGTTCGAACGGACTCTCGTTCGTGGACTCGCTCTTCTGCAAGTTATATGAGAATTGGGCTATGTCCAACAACTTGGCCCAATCTCTTTGGTTGGCACTCACGTAGTGCCTCAGATACAGCTCTAATAAGCCATTGACACGTTCAGTTTGGCCGTCTGGTTGTGGGTGGAAACTTGTTGAAAAGGTTAAGTCTGAACCCATTATCCGGAACAGCTCGGTCCAAAACCGCCCAGTAAATCATGAGTCCCGATCGCTCACGATTGTCTTTGGAATGCCCCAGTACTTCACCACGTACTTGAAGAATAGTCGGGCCGTGTCGTCTGCCGTGCAGTCCTTCGGAGCTGGAATGAAAACTCCATACTTAGAGAATCGGTCGACCACCACAATGATCGTACCGCATCCTTTGGATCTTGGGAGACAAACAATGAAGTCCATCGAAACACTTTCCCAAGGTCTTTTCGGAGTGGGCAATGGTTCTAACAGTCCCGCTGATTGCCGATTCTCTATCTTGTTTTGTTGGCACACAAGACAAGTTCGCACGTACACTTGGACGTCCTCGTAAAGTTGAGGCCAGTAGTAGCTCCGTTCCACCAACGCCAAGGTACGATCGACTCCGGGATGACCAACCCATCGCGAGTCGTGACATTCTTTGAGGTTGTCTCTCCTCAAACTTCCCCATTTAGGAACGTACACCCGTTCCCCTCGAGTATGGAGCAAGGTATCCCTTAGCCAAAACCGCTGCGTCTTTCCAGCCTTGACGCATTCCACCAAGGACTTGGCTAATGGGTCATGCTCCATTCCTTCCTTCAGTTTGTCCACTAGGGGAAATTGTGGTTGGCTAATGGCTGCAAGCTCCACCTTCCGACTTAGTGCATCGGCCACCACGTTATTTGTGCCCGGTTTGTACTTGAGCACAAAGTCGAATTCCGCTAGGAGTCCTTGCCACCGTGCTTGCTTCGGAGTTAAGTTCCTTTGGGTTAGGAAATAACTCCTAGCAATATTGTCCATCTTCACCACGAACTTGGACCCTAGCAAGTAATGCCTCCACACCCGAAGGCAATGCATAACAGCCGTTATCTCCTTTTCATGCACCGCGTACCTTTGTTCGGTGCTATTAAGTTTCCGGCTTTCATATGCTACAGGATGCCCCTCCTGCATAAGAACTCCACCGATGGCAAAGTCTGAAGCATCGGTGTGAACTTCATAAGGTTTCGTATGGTCCGGCAGGGCCATCACCGGTCCGTTTGTCACGGTTTGCTTCAACTTCTCAAATGCCTCTCGGCAAGCATCATCCCACACCCAAGTCTTGTTCTTCTTTAATAGTTCCGTCAAGGGTGCGGCAATGTGGGAATAGCTGCGGATGAATCTTCTATAGTAGTTAACCAAGCCAAGGAAGGAACGCATCTCAGGGACTTTCTTGGGTGTCTCCCATTCCTTGATGGCTAACACTTTCTTGTTATCCATCTTTAATTTGCCGCCTCCAATGATGTGACCCAAGAAGGGCACCTCCTTCTTCGCAAAGTCACATTTGTCCTTCTTCACAAAGAGTTGGTTCTCCCTTAAGATTTGGAAAACCTGTCGTAAGTGTGCCTTGTGCTCCTCCAAGGTTTTGCTGTAGACGACAATGTCATCAAGGTATACTATGACGAATCTATCCAAGTATGGTTGGAAGATCCAGTTCATCAACGTACAAAATGTGGCAGGGGCATTTGTGAGGCCAAAGGGCATCACCAAGAACTCGTAAGAGCCATATCTTGTGACGCACGCCGTCTTTGCCTCATCACCTTCGGCTATCCGCATCTGCCAATATCCCAACCGCAAGTCTAGCTTTGAGAACCATCTCGCAGCACCAAGTTGATCAAAGAGGTCGGATATGAGTGGGATGGGGTAGCTGTTCTTCACTGTGATCTTGTTGAGCGCCCTATAGTCAATGTATAGCCGCATCGACCCATCGTGCTTCTTTTGGAACAACACCGGTGCTCCAAATGGCGCTTTGGATGGCCGAATGAATCCGGCCTCCAACAAGTCTTTCAATTGCTTCCGAAGTTCCTCCAAATCCGGTGGTGCCATCCGATAGGGCACCGCAGTAGTAGGCCTTGCACCGGCCTCTAACTCGATCTTATGGTCCACCTCCCACTTCGGTGGAAGTTGTTTGGGTAGTTCGGGTGGCATAACGTCCCCAAACTCTTTAAGGACCGTCTTCACTTCGGTTGGGGGCTCCTCCCCAACACTTGGGCATTCTTCCTTCACCATAGCAATGAAGGTTGGGTCCTGTCGCCTAACTCCTTTAGACAGTTGGAGCACCGAAAGGGACCTCGCCTTGAGTTCTTCCTCCCTCATTACTTTCACCATGCACGTTTTCCCCTCGTCCATGATGCACATTGTGTTGGCGCTTGGAATTGGAATTGCCCGCACCTGGCCAATGAACTCCATCCCTAGCACCATGGGATAGTCGTCCATCGACACCACGAAGAGATTCACCTTGCCTCTCCACTCGCCAATACTTAGCTCGATACCTCAAGCCACGCTATGGATTGGACTGGCATTGGAGTTCACCGCCTTCAACTAGCCATTCTCTTCCTTGTAGACTATCCCCAGTCTACGAGCTTCTTCGACCTTGATGAAGTTGTTGGTCGCACCTGTGTCCACCAAGGCCTTAGTTTCAAGGTTGTTGGCCTTAGCGAGCACGTACATGCGCCCCTTCTGTCTTCCGGATGGTGGGACCTCCACCTTCACCTTGATTGCATTGAGGAGTTGCAAGGAACCAAGTCTTGGATCCCTCGCATCCCTTCCTTCGTCTTCATTGATCATCGCCGAGAGCTTGGAGCGCTTCGGGCACTCAAACGCCTTATGAGGGCCTTCGCAAAGGAAATAGGAGATCTTTGGCTTCTCCCTGTCCTTGGAACTATTCGCGAAATGTTTTGGGCGAAAGTCCTTAGATGGTTGGAAGGGTCTCCCTTTTCCTTCACTTCGGTTGTCTCCCCCACGCTTCTCCTTATGGATCCTGTTCGTCTTGGAAGTCGATGAAGAGCTGGTGGCCTTCTCCGGCTTCTTGTATTCGATGAGTGATTCGGCCACCGCCATGGCCGACGCTAGGTCCTGCACATTCCTCCGCTACAGCTCCAGCTTCGCCCATTGTTGCAATCCGTCCATGAAGGAAAATAATGAATCATTCACGAACATGTCCGAGATCTCCAAGATGAGCTCTGAAAACTCGCGGATGTACTCTCGCACCGTGCCTTTGTGGGTAAGGCGCCGAAGTTTCGCCCGGGACTCGTCATCCGCGTTCTGGGGATAAAATTGGGCCTTGATCTCCCGCTTGAAATCCTCCCAATTGTCGATAATGCATAAGCTGCACTCCTTGTCGGCATATCATCGCCTCCACCACACCATAGCCGAATCGACTAAGTATAGCGGAGTGGTCTTCACCTTCTTTGCCTCGTCGACGATGTTCAAGGCATCGAAGTACTGCTCTATGGTCCAGAGGAAGTTGTCTAACTCCCTCGCATTCCTTGACTCAGCATAGGTCTTAGGTTTCGGCACGTCGATTTTGGAGCTGGAATGGCCACCAACGCCACCTTGGGTGACCGCCATCTTACAGAGAGACCAATCCACCTTGATATCTTTGATTTCCTCCTGCATCGCCAGGATTTGGGACGTGAGAGTGTCCTTCAGGCCGTCGAACTGCGAGTTCATGTCATCCATGACGGAGTTGAGAAGCCCTTGCATCCTCCCAAAGCTTTCCTCACCCTCTAAGTCCAGCTTTTCGATGCTTTCAGTGTGCTCCTCGACCACCTCCATCTGTTCAGCTAACGCCAACTCCAATTTAGCTAGTTGTCTCTCCAGCGGACATGTTTCCCTTGAAACGGACTTATCTCTCCTCCGTTCCTTAGCATGGTGCTCCTTGTCGCGGCCTTCGTGGTCGCCACCACTAATGACAACAGATCCTCCGTTTGTCATTTTTACACCGTCTCGAAGTTTTGATTGTTCCACCGAACATTAGCACCAACCGGGCTTTGATACACTTGTCACGGGGTCAGCCTTTATAGCAGCTTAACCCGTGCGGCACCTAGTTCCCACCCGTACGAAGGAACGCTAGGTCAGCCTAACTCGTCGAACCCATCGATCCGTTGTAAAGCAATTGTGTAGGGAAGCGCTTAGCGGAAGATTGATTTAAACGAAGGCAACAAATGATTGTATTGATTGTTTGAAAGCTTTACAACATCACTCCCCTACATATAGATGTTAACACTTTTCTGGCTATGTCGCCAGGAGACATCATATATGATCGAAATCTAAAATCTCTACAACTTACTCTATAAGCTAAGTACAACACTTTACAAGGGGGAAATACCCAAAAATAGCCTAAGTGTGCTAGGATAAGCCTCGGTCCGTGACACCTCTGCCATTCTGAAACTAGAAATCGCCCATTCACTTCCAGCCCTCCCTGATGTCTCGATACAACTCTCTTTCTTCCTAATCCCTGCTGCCATCTTCATACCTAGCTCCCTGATCCAAAAAAAAAGGAAGAAGAGTTCAGCTCCCAAAAAAAAAAAAAACGCCCAAATTTCTTACGCCCATAATTTCGCCCAGATTTCTTAGGAGTCACACCTTCCTGCCAACGATATCACTGCCGGAGTGCCAATCCAAAGCCAAAGTCAGTTCACTTTACATCTGTTTCTTTATTTGTTTTTTTAGCTTATTTGTATTTATATTTGGGTATTTGTTTTGAGCATTTTTTTGGTTTTCGTTTTTAGCTTATCAATATTTGGTGTAATTGTTTTTAGTATTTTTCACTGTATTTTCCCTGTATTTCTTCCTGTGTTATACGTTGTAAATATGTAAAGTATAGTAAGAAGAGAAGCAAAAGAGAGGCATCAAAAGGGAGAAGATGAAAAAAAGGAAAAAGAAAAAAAGAGAGTGCTTTTATTTTTCTTTTGTGGATGTCATAATCACACATTCCACGTTTTTTATTTTAATGCATATGTTCATGACTTTGATTTAAGATTTCGGGTTTGTAAAAAATAAACAAAAAAAAATAAAAAAATAAACAAAAAAGGAAAGAAAGAAAGGTTTCCAAAAAAAAAAAAAAAAAAAAACAAAAGCAAACAAAAAAACGTTTTCATGTTTTCAAACCAAAAATGAAGCAAAACCAAAACAAAACGTTTGTTTTTACAAAACACAAAAACAAAAAAATGTATGTTTTCTAATCCAAAAAACCAAAAAAAGGGAAAATAAAAAAAAATCATATTTGAAGACTTCAATTTCCAAAATAAACTAAATACCAAAACCAACCCGTAGGATCTCATTATCCACTTCAAACAAAAAACCCAAAACCTTTAGGATTCCCTTTAAAAATTTAGGGTAAATCCATTTTCACCATGACTTCAATAAATAACTTAGCTAAATAAAAATCATAAACTTTTTAGGAAACTTAACCCAGTCATGGCAGTACAAAAACCTCCTCCTCCTAAATTAGATACCGAAAGGGCGCTGTAGGGGTGCTAATCCTTCCCTACACGTAACCAACTCCCGAACCCTTCTCTAATAACGCAGACCACACACTTGAAACAACTCAAAGAAGAGGGTATCCAACTGTATCCCAAAAACAGTTGGCGGCGACTCTAAATTTTCTCAACATTGGTTTAGTTTGAGCTCACCCCAAACAGGCCCGGACAAAAACCAGTGATGACAGCTGGCGACTCCGCTGGGGAACTCAACACTTTAGAGAGTTAGGTCTAGAACTAGGATTAGGAGGTTGTTTTTTGTACTGTTGTATATATTTAACTGTCGTGCTAAGTTGTTTTTTAGATAAAATTGTGATTTACTTATTTTTTAACAATTGTCGTTTATCTTTAAACTATGCTTTATTTATACGCTTTAACTACCATGATAGTTGTGATTTACAGCCTTCCATACTTGTTGCATTCATACATAACCCTATACCCGGGTTTAGCACAATTTAGGTTAGCGAGGTTCAGTACGGTCCCCAGCGCGTTGATCATTATCTGCAATGGGGCCTCGGACTCCTCACTCAAGCTTGAGGGTCTTTTAAGGCACGTCCTTTTAAGATCCCCCTCTGGTAAATCCCATGGTGTACGGAGCCCTCTATTGAGGAAGTTTGGGGACCAACGAATAAGATAGGTGTAGCAATAGAAGCCCATCAGGGGCATTGACCCACATTTTGTTTGCTCATTCCATGCCATGCTAACCTTTGTTTTGTAGGGTAGTCCTTAAGTCATCCCCTGCACATATTAGGTTTTTTTACTATTGGTTTATTCTTTATCTTGTCTGACTGCCTTGATATATATTAACCTGTCATCCTAACCTGTCATCTTGCATAACACGACATTCATATAGGCATGGCAACTTTCAGTCATCTCCTAAAAGGCCCCCAGGACAAGGAGGCTGTCACAGTGGTGGCCCAAGCATCTGGAGACATTCAACTTCGCCTTGGAGATTTTCCGCCAGGAGAAGCCCACAAGGCGGAACATGTTATCATAGAAGATCAGCTGGACTACACTAAGGAGGTACAGACAATATGGAGGCAGTTGTCATGCCCCCGAATTCCAGGGAACCCGGAACCGGGTACATGACTTCCCCTTGCCCGCACCCGATAGGTCAAGGGGTTGGTGACTAGCACCAATGGAGACTACACCGCGGGGTCTGTCTCAAATATGCAACCCTGTACAATCATACATCAATGGTAATCTTGTACTTTCCCATATATCATCATGCATATAATAAATCAAACAATCATACAAACATCACATCACAAACAGTATACAAATACATCTGTCCACGGACCCATGTTCGGGATACAACACATAATAAAATACAGAATACAGTACTGTATCATACATCAGAGTAGTGGGCACGTCCTCCTGGAAGAAAGTCCTCCACTAGTCTCGGGTCACACCTGAAAAGGGGTAAACAACAAGTAGGGGTGAGCGACAAGCTCAGTAGGTGACCCCAAACTCCACATCATGCAACACATATAAGTCTATACTATATGCTCAGTGTACTCGTGCACCGTGTAGTGTGCACAATCATCAGGACTCAGCCTGCAAAGGATAGCCTGTTCACACAGGACAACTTGTCCACGATCCTCCATGGGATCCCAGCTCAGGGCACTCAGCCTTAGCTCCACGAGCTCAACGGCTCAACTCAGGCCTTAGCTTGTCCACAATGTAATATGCCCGGCCACAGTCGCCACACAGGCCTGCCATCGGTGCATATGCCTGCCACGTCAACCACATAGCACCATCGGTGCAACACGGTGAGAGCCTAAACAAGTCACGGAGTAGCCCCCCCCCCCGGGGGGGGCCCCCCCCCCCCCCCCCCCGGGAAAAAAAAAAAAAACACCCCCAAAATATATCCCCCCTCCCCCCCCCCCCCCCCCACAAAAAAGAACCCCCCCCCCCCCCCCCCCCCCCCCCCCCCCCCCCGCCCCCCCGCCCCCCGGGGGGGGGGGGGGGCCCCCCCCCCCCGGGGGGAGCGCCCCCCCCCCCCCCCCCCCCCCCCCCCCCCCCCCCCCCCCGGGCGGCCCCCCCCCCCCCCCCCCCCCCACCCCCCCCCCCCCCACGGAAGCCCCCCCCCCCCCGGCCCCCCCCGGGGGCCCCCCGCGGGCCCCCCCCGGGGGCCCCCGCCCCCCCCCCCCCCCCCCCCCCCCCCCCCCCCCCCCAACAACGGGAAGGACCAGCCAGACCCCCCCCCCCCCCCCAGGGGAGACCCCGGCGGCGCCCCGGCCCCCCCCCCCCCCCCCCCCCCCCCCCCCCCCCCCCCCCCCCCCCCCCCCCCCCCCCCCCCCCCCCCGCCCCCGGCGGGGGGGCCCCCCGGGGGGGGGGGGGGGGGGGGGGGGGGGGGGGGGGGGGCCCCCCGGCCCCCCCCCCCCCCCCCCCCCCCCCCCCCCCCCCCCCCCCCCCCCGCCCCCCCCGCCCCCCCCGGCCCCCCCCCCCCCCCCCCCCCCCCCCCCCCCCCCCCCCCCCCCACCAACCCCCCCCCCCCCCCCCCCCCCCCCCCCCCACCCGGGGGAAAAGGCCCCCCCCCGCGGGAGCCCGGGGGGGGGGGGGGGGGGGGGAAGGGGGGAGCGCCCCCGGCCCGGCCCCGCCCCCCCCCGCGGGCGCCCCCGGCGCCCGGCCCCCCCCGGGCCGGCGGCCGGGGGGGGGCGGGGGGGGGGGGGGGGGGGGGGGGGGGGGGGGGGGGGGGGGGGGGGGGGGGCCCCCCCGGGGGCCGGCGGGGGGGGGGGCGGGGGCGGGGGCGGGCCCCCCCGCCCCCGCCGCCCGGGCGGGGCCCCCCGGCGCGGGGGGGCGCCCCCCCGGGCCCCGGGGGCCCCCCCGCGGGGGGGGGGGCCCCCGGGGGGGGGCGGGCCCCCGGCCGGCCGGGCGCCCCCCCGCCGCCCCCCCCGCCCCCCCCCCCCCCCCCCGCGGCCCCCCCCGGGGGGGGGCCCGCGGGGGGGGGGCGGGGCGCCGGGGCCCGGGGGCCGCCCCGGCCCCCCCCCCCCCCCCCCCCCCGCCCCCGGGGGGGGGGGGGGCCCCCCCCCCACCCCCCCCCCCCCCCCCGCCCGGGGCCCCCCCGCGCCCCCCGCCCGGGGCCCCCCCCCCCGCCCCGCGCCCCCCGCCCCCCCCCGCCCCCCCCCCCCCCCGCCCCCCCCCCCCCCCCCCCCCCCCCCGCCCCCCCACCCCCCCCCAGCCCCCCCCCGCCCCCCCCCGGCCCCCCCCCCCCCCCCCCCCCCCCCCCCCCCCCCCCCCCCCCCCCCCCCCCCCCCCCCCCCCCCCCCCCCCCGCCCCCCCCCCCGGGGGGGGGGGGGGGGGGGGGGGGGGGGGGGGGGGGGGGGCCCCCCCCCCCCCCCCCCCCCCCCCCCCCCCCCCCCCCCCCCCCCCCCCCCCCCCCCCCCCCCCCCCCCCCCCCCCCCCCCCCCCCCCCCCCCCCCCCCCCCCCCCCGCCCCCCCCCCCCCCCCCCCCCCCCCCCCCCAACCCGAGGGCCCCCCCCGGGGGGGGGGGGGGCCCCCCCCCGCGGGCCCCCCCCCCCCGCCCCGCGCGGCCCCCCCGCCCCCCCCGGCCCCCCGGGGCCCCCCCCCGGCCGGGGGGGGGGGGGGGGGGGGGGGGGGGGCCCCCGCCCCGGGGGGGGCCGGGGGGGGGGGGGGGGGGGGGGGGGGGGGGGGCGGGGGGGGGCGGCGGGGGGGGCCCCCGGCGCGGCCGGGGGGGCCCCCCCGGGGGGGGGGGGGCGCCCCGGGGGGCGGGCGGCCCCCCCCCCCGGGGCCCCCCCCCCCCGGCCCCCCCCCCCCCCCCCCGGGGGCGCCCCCCCCCCCCCCCCCCCCCCCCCCCCCCCCCCCCCCCCCCCCCCCCCCCCCCCCCCCCCCCCCCCCCCCCCCCCCCCCCCCCCCCCCCCCCCCCCCCCCCCCCCCCCCCCCCCCCCCCCCCCCCCCCCCCCCCGCCCCCCCCCCCCCCCCCCCCCCCCCCCCCCCCCCCCCCCCCCCCCCCCCCCCCCCCCCCCCCCCCCCCCCCCCCCCCCCCCCCCCCCCCCCCCCCCCCCCCCCCCCCCCCCCCCCCCCCCCCCCCCCCCCCCCCCCCCCCCCCCCCCCCCCCCCCCCCCCCCCCCCCCCCCCGCCCCCCCCCCCGGGCCCCCCCCCCCCCCCCCCCCCCCCCCCCCCCCCCCCGCCCCCCCCCGCCCCCCCCCCCGCCCCCCCCCCCCCCCCCCCCCCCCCCCCCCCCCCCCCCCCCCCCCCCCCCCCGCCCCCCCCCCCCCCCCCCCCCCCCCCCCCCCCCCCCCCCCCCCCCCCCCCCCCCCCCCCCCCCCCCCCCCCCCCCCCCCCCCCCCCCCCCCCCCCCCCCCCCCCCCCCCCCCCCCCCCCCCCCCCCCCCCCCCCCCCCCCCCCCCCCCCCCCCCCCCCCCCCCCCCCCCCCCCCCCCCCCCCCCCCCCCCCCCCCCCCCCCCCCCCCCCCCCCCCCCCCCCCCCCCCCCCCCCCCCCCCCCCCCCCCCCCCCCCCCCCCCCCCCCCCCCCCCCCCCCCCCCCCCCCCCCCCCCCCCCCCCCCCCCCACCCCCCCCCCCCCCCCCCCCCCCCCCCCCCCCCCCCCCCCCCCCCCCCCCCCCCCCCCCCCCCCCCCCCCCCCCCCCCCCCCCCCCCCCCCCCCCCCCCCCCCCCCCCCCCCCCCCCCCCCCCCCCCCCCCCCCCCCCCCCCCCCCCCCCCCCCCCCCCCCCCCCCCCCCCCCCCCCCCCCCCCCCCCCCCCCCCCCCCCCCCCCCCCCCCCCCCCCCCCCCCCCCCCCCCCCCCCCCCCCCCCCCCCCCCCCCCCCCCCCCCCCCCATGCCCCAATACCTCACACCAACATACTAACATTAGTATGGTATGTCATTCTCAACCTTTCCTTTAGAACGTAGCCGGTCGTCACAAGTAAATCCTCAATCCTTGATTTATGAAGGAAGTACCCTTACAGCCTATTTTCTTAAAATCAAAAGTCCCGGCATTGGGTTCCCATAGCATAACTAAGATAATCTGATTTTTGGGGATTTTTCTGAGATGTCTAACCCCACTTTCCAAAAATTCACCACTACGAACTTTTGGGTTTTTCCGAGATTTTACACTAAAACCCAATTTTCACATTTTGAAAGAGTGGGAATTAATTTTTCTAGTATTTTTCTTTGAATCCAAATGGGGGGTATTTCGTTATTTACATAGTAACTTAATATACTTAAATGTGTAGATGGTTACGGTGTAAATAGGTCCAGTCTAGTGTTGTTGCACTGCCCCGTAGCTTCAGGACTGCGACTCGTAGCGCAGAACTGCAGCGTGCCTCGGAGACTCGTAGCGGGAGCTGTGACTCGTAGCTGCATAGCGCGCCTCGAAGACTCGAAGCGGGTCTTCGATCTTCGACCTACAAGGCTACGAACTTCGATCCTTCGGCTACGAACTTCGACCTTCGGACTACGGGTCTACGAATCTACGAACTACGAACTACGAACCTACGAACTACGGGTCTACGAACTACGACCCTACGACCCAGAACTTCGGATTTTCGTTAGTTCGACCTAGTAACGCGCCCAGGGTACTGTTCATCGTTGTTTTTGCCTGTTCTTCGTCTGGAATCAACCCAGCAACCCCCAGACACGCACAAACACGCATTCTACGCAACAGACTGCGATATTTACCTTAAAATGCATCCAGAACACCTCTAAATCGCACGGAACCAACAGAAACACGCATTAAATTTCAGATTTCTAGAAATCTAGATCTAAACCCAAATTCCCATGGTTGACTTATCAACCCTCATGAAAAACACAATTAATTAACCTCAAAATCACAGAAACATATATCCACAATGATATAAAATAGTTCTTAACCACAAATCTTATGCTAAATCATTAGATCTAACCCAAAATTGGTTTTCCCCAAATTCTAGGGTTCATGCTCAATTTCATAAATCATGATAAATTCGTGCATACCAAGCATAGAATCAAGATAAGAAGTTCAAGGACACCTACTTGAAGTGAATCTTTGAGCTCCACGAACACAAATCGCCCCAAATCGCCAAAGCCTCCAAGCTCTCTCTCTCAACGCACAAACGTGAAACGTAAAGTGAAAGCTTCCTCTTTTTCTTTTTTTTTCTATTTATATTTCTGCCAGTCAACTGACCTAGTCAACCATTGACCCAGTCAATAATTGACCTCCAAGGACCCGAACTCCAAATTGAGTCAAACTACAGTCAAAACGCTCGAAATGACGAGCACAACACTAAACAGATATTATTACACCCAAATGACCGCCCAAATGCAAAGTCAACCAATAAACCCCAAAAAGTCAACAATCGGGTCAAATGGGGCCCCGACTCGGAATCGGGCCCAAGTACAGTCAAACTACTCACATCGACGACTACACTACCGTCCTGATAGTTACGTTCCCATAGAATGACTATCTCTCAAAACTACCCAAATACGAGTCTTTACAACAGTGGTCAGATGAAAGGAAAAACATATACATACAACAGTTTGGGGATTTGCTCCATGTGACCGAACTACTGGCCGATAAGGATATGCTTGGGGCAGCCATATATTTCTGGGAGCCTCGACGGCGGTGCTTCGACTTCAACGGCATAGATCTTGTTCCCACAATAGAAGAATACAAAAGATTATTGGATATCCCCGTAAAAAACAAAATGAAGATCTATCTACCGGAGCCCAAAAGATCATGTCGAAGGGCCTTCGCTGAGATAATGGGAAAGCCAGTATGGGACTCACCGGCGGTCACAACCTATGGTGGGCGGGAATATCTTCCATGGGCAACAATCAAAGAAATAATACAGACCGCAACAAAAGCAGGGGCACACAAACTGCTTACACTAGCTATATATGGGCTAGTCATTTTCCCGAGGATACCGGCCCACATCGATGGAGCAATTGTAGATTTGGTCCAGCAGGTGCTCAAAGGATGTGACCCTACTCCTGCTATCTTGGCCGAAACCATTCGATCTCTTACTTATCTGAGGAGTAAAGGCTCGGGACAGTTCATGGGGTGCCTACCTCTCCTATGTACCTGGTTGCAAGGTCATTTCCCCTGTAGTGTTCATCGTTTTCCTACTGTTTATCAAGTACCAGCCACAACACTACTAGATATTCTGCTCAGCAAGTGGAGCCTACCTAAAGACTTTGAAAGCTGGAAAAAGAAGTTGGAGAACCTCACAGAAGCTGACATTACCTGGATTGCTCCTTGGATGCCGGTGGTCTCCATGACATATAGCTGTGGGGACTACAATTGGGTTCCACTTTTAGGTCCCTGGGGAGGAACTGCATATGCACCACTGTAGGTGGGAAGACAAGTGGGGCGTCATCAAATTATCTCCGTGCTATTTGGCATGGAAGAGTGTGACCTCACTTACAGCAGAACCATGCTCACAGAAGAAGGCAACAAGATGTATAAGGTATGGTCCACACCACACAAGATCCAACCCAACAGTTCAAAACCTGGTATTTACCCCGCATACATATTTTGGAGGGCACAACACAAGCCACAGCTAACTTCAGACATGAAGGCTATCCTCCAGGAGAATCAGACTTTAAGGCAGCAGATCCAGAGGCTAGAAGCATCGTTAGAAGGAGCTCTTCAGAGGTTGCAGCTGAGGAAAAAACAAATAGAGACCATATTAAAACAGAGGGAGGAAGCAGGTGAGCGACCACCCCAGAGGAAGAGGTGCCGTGCTACTTAGGAGATGACTGGAAGAGTGCTTTAAGATCATGTAGCACTAGCCTTCATTTTCCATGGCATTTCAGCATTGAATGTTTGTATTGTGTGTTTGGTTTGTAATAAAGTTGTTTGTTTTTCTAACCCTCCGCATATACATTCCATGCATACATGCATATCAAATAAAAAAAAAATCAAATAAAAGTTCCCTTGTACCCAGGTGGGTAGCAGCCTCTCTCCAGGATTGCGTACTCTTACGATCTCAGATCTCGCTACAATCAAGTATCACAGCCACAACCGATGGCAGACGAAGCAGAAAACAGACTCATGGGTTTAGAACAATCACAACAAGTCCTGCAGGGGCAAATGGCTTTGATGATGGATATGCTCACCAAGTTGACTAAAGAAAGAGAAAGAATCCCGGCAAGAGGAACCCCGACAGGGGGAACTATCAATCACCACCAAGAGCAGGGGCAAGAAGCAGTTCAACCGCCCAATCCGGCTCCAAGCCAGGCACCCACCTATCATCCTGCTATGGCACAACCTCCAACTCCAAATCAAACTCATTTCACTATGCCCACATCGGGACATACAATGGAGGTAATGGGTTCCCCAGCTCCTCAGGAAAATATTGAGTCCCTCGCTCTATGCCAACTGGAGGAAAGATTGAAAGCCGTAGAAGGCATTGACAGCTATGGGATGACCAGCCCACAAGACTTATGCTTAGTCCCTGGAGTGGTGCTGCCACCAAAATTCAAAATGCCGGAGTTTGAAAAGTTCAACGGGACCCGGTGTCCAAAGACACATTTGGCCATGTCTTGTCAAAAGATGGCCGCTTATCTGGTGAAGACAAGCTCCTCATGCATTGTTTCCAGGAAAGCCTAACCGGGGCATCCCTTCGCTGGTACTTTTAACTAAATGGAAACCGCATCAAGACATGGAAGGAATTGGCTACCTCTTTCTTGGCACAATACAAACATGTCACCGAGCTGGCGCTGGATCAACTAACCCTGCAGTCCATGGAAAAGGGATCCAAGGAGAATTTCAAAGATTATGCACGAAGATGGAGAGAGGCTGCTGTGGAGGTCCAACCTCCTCTTACCGAAAGAGAACTCACCACTCTTTTTATCAACACACTAAAAGGCGTATACTACGAGAAGTTGATAGGTAACGTCTCCAATAGCTTTGCAGACTTGGTTGCATCCGGTGAACGCGTAGAAAGTGGAATTAAAGGAGGAAAGCTAAAGGGTGATGCGGCTGAGGCATCAAAACGGTTTCAACCACCAGCAAAGAAGAAGGAAAATGAGAGCAACCTGGTATACCAAGTGCACCAGTCAATACAGCCAACATTCTACCAAGCACCGGGGTACTATAGGGGATCACCCGTGGCTGCCTACGCTGCACCTGCACCACCTCCCCAATTCATGCCATACTTGCCACAGGGAGGGGTTCCATTTCCATATCCATATCCAATGACACCTAATCCGTTTTAACCAAGAGCGCCTTACGCAGAGCAACCAAGGCCAGCAACTCAGGAAGGACCAGGAGCCTCATTCCAAGGACAGGGGCAACCGAGGGCCCAGACCCAGCAAGCAGGAGCGAATCAGGATTCCCGTTGACCACGACAAGAGCTTGATCCAATTCCAATGACTTATGCGGAATTATACCCCAAACTCTTAAAGGCAAGGATGGTAACCCTATACCCTTGGGAGAAATAAAGACTCCTCCCCCGGCCTGGTACAAGCCGGATGCCAGGTGTGAATATCACGCAGGTGGAGCTAGACATGATATCAAGAATTGTATAACATTCAAAAGGAAGGTTCAGGCGTTGAAGGATGCAAAGTGGCTGGATTTTTCCGCACTGACTGGGACACCAAATGTGAACAGTAATCCGCTTCCAGAACATTCCCATGACGTGACCAGTATCACAACAGAAGGACGGCTAGAGAAGGTTTCACAAATACGAATGGAGAAAAGCTATTTGTTTAACCTACTGCAAGAATATGGATATATACTTGCTCTCGACGCATTGAAGACAGAGAAGGGGACAGAGTTGGAGAAACAATGCCTTTATCACAAAATGTCATGGGGGCATGATATCGAACACTGTAGCGAGTTTGCTAGCTTGGTACAAAGCTCATGGACCAAAGGATGATCGAATTCTCAAGAGGAGGAACGGACAACCAAAGCCACATGATCCAAGGAGATGATTCGCACAAATCGCCATGGGTGCCAACACCCCTTGTCTTAAACGTTAAGGCTCCGGAGATCCCGCTATTGCCACATGGAATCAAGCCTCTCACTATCCATGCCTCAAGTCTCGTGCTAGACAAGGGGAAGAGAACCGAAATCCCACAACTACCACATGGAATTGCACCTCTCATCATAGGTGTTCCTGCTCCTTTCCCCTATAAAACTGATAAGGCAGTCCCATGGAACTACAGTTGCGAAATAGTTCAGGGAACCGCAGCAGCAGAGAAGATAACTAGGAGCGGTAAGGCTTATGCCCCTGATATGGCAGACAAAGCAAGGAAGGAGAACACTGTGGAATTAGAAATTGAGCCAACGCTGGAGGCAACAAAGAAAGAAGCACCAGTCACTAAAAAAGAGACATTGAAATTCCTGAAGCTCATGAAGCAGAGTGAGTATAATATTGTGGATCAGCTAAGTCGACAACCGGCTCGCATCTCATTGCTCTCATTAATGATGGATTCCCAACCTCACCGTGAAGCACTATTGAAAGTCCTGAGCCAAGCCTACGTTCCTCCAACCATCTCAGTCGTGAATATAGATGGACTCACTAGTAACCTCATCATGAATAATGTCATTAGCTTTGGAGATGACGAGCTACCCCAAGAAGGAAAGGGGCACATAAAAGCTTTGCACATCACGGTCAAATGCAAGGAGCACACCATAGCTCGTGTACTCATTGACAATGGCTCTGCCTTGAACATTATGCCCTTGCATATACTGCAGCAACTTCCAGTCGACACATCCTATATGCGTCCATGTACGATGAAGGTACGGGCATTCGATGGAGGAAAGCGTGACGTAGTGGGGACTCTGGATATTCCACTCATGATTGGGCCAACTACTTTTATGGTGGAATTTCAGGTGATGAACATCACGCCATATTACAGCTGTTTGTTGGGAAGACCCTGGATCTACATGGCAGGGGCAGTGCCGTCAAGCCTCCACCAAAAGATGAAATTTGTGATGGGAGACCAGCTCATTTGGATCTCTGGAGAGACAAGTTTCCTCGTCACCAAACCGGCATCAGTACCTTATATTGAAAACAACGAGGATGTACCGGAATGTTCCTATTGATCCTTTGAGGTCGTGAACATCACTTCTATACCAAGCTATCACCTCTCAAAGGCGTCAAAGATGGTTGCAACCACCATGATCAAGCAAGGGTACAAGCCAGGGCAAGGATTAGGTCCAAAGGCTCAAGGAATCCAGAAACCCCTAACCATCCGAGAAAATACTGAGAAATTTGGGCTGGGCTACATGCCTACTATAGCTGACAAACAGAGGGTAGCTATTAAAAAGAAAGAAAGCAGGATGGCAAGGCTGCAAAAAAGGGCATTTCAAGAAGAAAAGAGAAGCTTTCCCCCCTTGAATGTTACATTCCGGAGTGGAGGGTTCATCCATAAAAGCCAGCTTGAGCCCGTGCTTGAGTTTGTAGCTGTATTGGATACAGACAAGAAGGTGCTGAGCGAGATGACTCTGGTGATGCGAGAGGATCCCAACCATCCATCAAACAATTGGACCATCCTGGACCTCCCCATAATGTAATGCTTATGGGGTCACTGGATTTAATGTATTCTATGTCTTTTGAAGCGGTGAACATTTGTTTTTATCAAAAGCTTTTCAATAAAATGCACTTTTCTTCAAATCTTTCACGGAGCATTCCATTCATAACATATGCATATCATATTTGGTTACCAACTTGTAATTCTCTTATAAGCAGGTATCACAATGTTAATGAAAACATCATATGCGAAAGCGAAACAAGATGCCTAAGGTTTGACCAAAGTCCAAACTGGGAGCAGCCCGTGTTTAAAGCTGACAAGAATGAGGTAGAGGAGACACCTGAGCTACCAGGGGAGATTATGCGCTTATTGGAAAGGGAAGACTGTTTATCCATTCCAAGTGAAAACCCAGTAGAAACAGTGAATTTGGGGACGACAGCCGAACCAAGAGAATTGAGGGTAGGATCCTTAATAGCTATCGACACCAAGAAGCAATTAATTGAGCTGTTAAGGAACTACATAGATGTTTTTACATAGTCATATCAAGATATGCCAGGATTAGACACAGACATAGTGCAACATCACATACCAGTGAGGCCGGAATGCAAGCCAGTTCAGCAGAAATTGAGAAGAATGAGACCGGAGATGCTACTGAAGATTAAAGAAGAGGTCAGAAAACAATGGGATGCAGGTTTCTTAAGTGTCTCCCATTATCCAGAATGGGTGGCCAATGTTGTACCAGTACCGAAGAAAGGAGGCAAGGTCCGCATGTGCGTTGATTATAGAGATTTGAATTGGGCTAGTCCAAAAGATAACTTCCCACTTCCTCACATTGATACGCTAGTGGATAATACGGCAAAGCATGCTCTATTCTCATTCATGGATGGTTTCTCGGGCTATAATCAAATTCGTATGGCCCCCGAACACAAAGAGAGGACCACATTCACAACACTTTGGGGCACATTCTGTTATAATGTGATGCCTTTCGGTCTGAAGAACGCAAGGGCAATCTATCAGCGAGCCATGGTGACCCTATTCCATGACATGATGCATAAAGAAGTCGAGGTCTATGTGGATGACATGATAGCTAAATCGCGGAGCACTGAAGATCACATCAAAGTACTCCGTAAGCTTTTTAATAGACTATGAAAATATCAACTCAAATTGAACTCGGAAAAGTGCACTTTTGGAGCCATGTCAGGAAGGTTTCATTGTGAGCCAAAAAGGAGTGGAAATTGATCCGGATAAAGTTCAAGCTATCCAAGAGATGCCCCCACCCCGAACCATTAAGGTGGTCAGAGGATTCCTCGGGCGATTAAATTACATTGCTCGATTCATTTCACAATTAACAGCCACATGTGAACCAATTTTCAAGACTTTACGGAAGAACAATCCAGAAATTTGGAATGACAAATGTCAAGAAGCTTTTGACAGGATCAAGCAATATCTGTCCAATCCACCTGTTCTGGTCCCCCCAGTACCAGACAGGCCCTTGATCTTATACTTGACTGTCCAAGGGTCCTCAATGGGTTATGTCTTGGGGCAACACGATTCTACAGGCAAGAAGGAGCAGGCCATTTATTACCTCAGCAAGAAGTTCACCATCAATGGAGAAAACTACATACCCTTGGAGAAGACGTGTTGTGCCCTTGTTTGGATAACAAGACGATTGAGGCAATACACTCTTTATCATACCACATGGCTGATTTCGAGGCATGATCCACTCAAATATCTCTTGGAAAAACCATCCATTTCTGGAAGAATCGCCAAATGGCAGTTGATCCTATCGGAGTACGATATCATTTACATACCTCAAAAAGCCATAAAAGGAAGTGCAATAGTCGACTATCTGGCAGACAGAGCACTAGAAGATTACGAGCCCGTGACTATTGGCTTCCCAGATGAGCACATCAACATCATTTCGGTTGAAGTATCAGACATATGGACGATGTGGTTCGATGGAGCCTCCAGTCTCTTAGGTCACGGTGTTGGGGCCATCCTGATATCCTCAAAAGGCGAACATTTCCCCATGGCGGCAAAGCTAACCTTCCCTTGTACAAACAATGTAGCAGAATATAAGGCTTGTGTGATGGGACTTCAAGAAGCCATTAACAAAGGAATCAAAAAATTACGAGTTTTCGGCAATTTGGCACTCATCATTTTTCAAGTAAGGGGTGAATGGGAGACTCGAAACCACAAATTAATCCCATATCGGAAGTACGTTACGGAGTTAGCCGAGCAATTCGAAGACATCACGTTTGAGCATATGCCCAGGGAATACAATCAGATTCCTGATGCGTTGGCCACTCTAGCCTCCCTCCTTTGACTAAACACAAAGTTGGAAGTCCAGTCTCCGTATACAAGATGCTCCTGCACATTGCATGGCTATTGAAGGAAATACTGAAGAAAAACCTTGGTTTGAGGATGTCAAACAGTATTTGCTTAAGCAAGAATACCCAACAGAGGCCTCTGAGTCTAATAAAAGAAATATCCAAAGGTCAGCATCCAACTATTATCTTGATGGCTCGATTCTGTATAAGAGAAACCATGACATGGTATTATTGCGGTGTGTGGCAAAAGAAGAATCGACACAAATAATGAAAGAAGTGCACGAAGGGGAATGTGGTTCACATGCAAACGGACATGCATTAACAAGACAAATCATGTGAATGGGCTATTATTGGGTCACCATGGAAAGAGATTGCATGGAATATGTGCGCAAATGCCTCAAGTGTCAAATTTATGGCGATAAGATCCAAGTACCGCCGTCCAAACTACACGTGATGGTTTCCCCGTGGCCGTTCTCGCTTTGGGGCATTGACGTTATCGCACCAATATCTCCAAAGGCTTCCAATGGTCATCGTTTCATTTTGGTAGCCATTGATTACTTCACTAAGTGGGTAGAAGCAGCATCATATGCTAATGTCACACAGGCTGTGGTACTTCGATTTATGCGGAACAACATCATATGCCGATATGGGCTTCCCGAGCAGATCATAACGGACAATGCTGCCAATTTGAACAGTCGGATGATAGGGAAGTTATGTGAAACAAACAAAATTCAACACCGCAACTCGACCCCCTATCGCCCAAAAATGAATGGAGCAGTCGAGGCAGCCAACAAGAACATCAAGAACATTATCAGAAAGATGACTGAAACATACAAAGATTGGCACGAGAAGTAACCATACGCTTTGCATGCTTATCGTACCTCAATGCGTACATCGACCGGGGCAACTCCATTTTCTTTGGTCTATGGCATGGAAGCAGTTCTACCGGTCGAAGTGGAGATACCCTCCCTCCGAGTACTTAAGGATACTCAGCTCGAAAAAGCAGAATGGGCCCAAAGTCGTTATGAGCAGTTAAATTTAATTGAAGGCAAGCGTTTGGCAGCAGTTTGCAGAGGACAGTTGTATCAACAAAGAATGATCAACAGTTACAATAAAAAGGTGAAGCCCAGAAGCTTTGAAGAGGGTGATCTTGTCCTCAAAAAGATCTTGCCAATCCAGCATGACCATCGAGGCAAGTGGACTCCCAATTATGAAGGCCCATATGTTGTGAAAAAAGCATTCTCGGGAGGCGCATTGATCCTTGCCAAAATGGACAGAGATGAGCTTCCTAATCCAGTAAATAGTGACGCCGTCAAAAAGTTTTATGCTTAACTCTCATACCTCCCAACAAAACTCTCATTCCTGTAATGAGCGGACTTGGTGAAAACCCGAAAGGGCACCAAGGGTAAAATACAAAGCTCCAACAAAATACATAAAAAAGAAAACAAAGGCGGACTTGGTGAAAACCCGAAAGGGCACCAAGGGTAAAATACAAAGCCAACAATAAATCTTGAGGGGTGAAATCAGTCAGAATATGAAAGGATCAGGGCCACAACAAATAGGGTCCTTTGCAAACAGTGGAGACAGCATCATCCAAAAACAGCAGCTGCAAGCAGTGGAAGACTTGGTCAAACCTGCAGCACGCTCGAATCAAATTTGTATATTATGCTTTTTAACGACTTGTAATTCTGTTTATTAGATTATAACAATAGGACACTTTTTATAATATAAATATATTTTGTGGAATCAAACCAACAAAATCCTGTTTTATATCCTTAGTCATATTTTATCCTCTTCATTTCACATTTAAATAGAATATCTTAAATCTCCAGTGGAATCTTTTGGCATTACCTCATGAGTAGGGTCAAGCTCAAAATCCCCAAACAAATTAAGCCCCCAACTCAGAGTACTCATATCTCCACAGAATATCACTATCCCCAGAGAAGCCATCAAGTCAAGCTCCTTAATATGGCGAAGCTAAATTTAACAGACCCTTCATGCATAAAAGGGAGTTCCCCAGCAAAGACAGAACAGACTCCCCATCCAAAGAGAACATTGTTCCCCAACAAGTTGAATGTTAGCCAACCTCTCCAACAGCATTGAGATAGATCTCTAGTCCTGGCCAAACCCTCAGTGATAGATCACATTGCATTCGATGCACACATCACATCGCATCACATGGCATCATATGGCACCACAGGTTGAAGTTTATGCATCCCCGCATACAGCACATTGCAGTCCATGCATCATTTACATACATTCAGCATACTCTGTAATTTCAGGAATGTTGCCGTCTCTAAAGATCCTAAGAGCTCATACTCAGCAAGCTTTTCATCAAGCTATCCTAGCTTTCTTTGTCCAACTTTACAACTCTTTCTTTGCAATTTCCCCAAGCTCTAAACGCATCCTTTTGGCACTTGACAAACTTTTTCCCCTTTTGGGTCACCTTGTAGAGCGATCTCCTTGAGTGAACTCGTAGAGGGAGCCCAAATTGGGTTACTTCCCAAACTCACCATTTCCTTAAAGCATTTCCCCAAATACCAATTGATGTCTCCAACAAGTCTTTCCAGTTTAAGCCTATTGTTGTTGTGGGCTTTCCATTTTCAATTCGAGCCTATCGTTGCAGTGGGCCTTTCATTTTTAGTTTAAGCCTATCATTGCTGTGGGTTTTTCCAGTTTCAATTTAAGCCTATCGTTGTTGTGGGCTTTCTATTTTCAATTCGAGCCTATCGTTGCAGTGGGCCTTTCATTTTTTAGTTTAAGCCTATCGTTGCCGTGGGCTTTTCCAGTTTCAATTCAAGCCTATCGTTGCTGTGGGCTTTCTATTTTCAATTCGAGCCTATCGTTGCTGTGGGCCTTTCAATTTTTTAGTTTAAGCCTATCGTTGCTGTGGGCTTTCCATTTTTTCAGTTTAAGCCTAACGTTGCTGTGGGCTTGCCCTTTTGAATTTAAGCCTATCGTTGCTGTGGGCTTTCCATTTTTCAGTTTAAGCCTAACGTTGCTGTGGGCTTTCCCTTTTGAATTTAAGCTTATCGTTGTCGTGGGCTTTCCATTTTCAATTTAAGCCTATCGATGATGTGGGCTTTTCATTTTCAATTCAAGCCTAACGTTGCCGTGGGCTTTCCTATTTTTTATTCAGGCCTATCGTTGCTGTGGGCTTTCCATTTTTTAGTTTAAGCCTATCGTTACTGTGGGCTCCATTTTTTTAGTATTAAGTCTAACGTTACCGTAGGCTTTCCCTTTTGAATTTAAGCCTATTATTGCTATGGACTTTCCATTTCCAATTTTAGCCTATCGTTGTTGTGGGCTTTTCATTTTTAATTCAAGCCTAACATTGCGGTGGGCTTTCCTTCTTTTCCGATCACGCCTATCGTTGCGGTAGGCTTTCAAATTTTAGTTTAAGCCTATCTTTGTTGTAGGCTTTCCTTTTCCAGTATCTTTGCATTATGGGCGGTAATCCTACGGCCTCTGCAATACCTTCTACACCCAGCTAGTACTCTCCTTCTGCTTTAAAACCAGGTAAGTCAGGTAAGTGCTCCGACCCGTCCAAAATGACTCCCTTTTATCTTTGTACACTATTTGTACACAAACAATGCATAAAGAGGGGCAGCTGTTGGACCTCATTTTGTCCGGGTTGGACATACTAACCCCATTTGATATACCTTTTTGCCCATTCCATATACCTTGTTGAACAGGTCCACAATGATCCCATACTTTCAAGGAATGGTTTGGAATTGATGTTAACCCCAATTTGCACGAGATGGATACAAGTGACACGGACGGGGGGAGTCCAAAATTAATGACTTCTGCTACAAGTCCTTGAAGCGCCCCCAAGACCAACACCAGGTGATAGAGGATGAAAATTGGAGATTAACGCACTTGACCGAGCTCAAATCGGACTTCAAATGAAGTTATGGCCAAAACAACTTTCGTTGGGAAAAAGTCAAACTTGCCAAAAGACGGTCAATGCCCTGGTCAAACTGCCCGAAAAAAAGTGATCATGCGAAACTCTCCAAAATGTCTATGTAGGCGAATACGGGTCTTCCCAAACAATCCCTAAAAGGTCGTCCATTTTTGCATTATGGGTAAGGGTAAAAAGGTAATTAAAAGTTTTAAAAAAAAACTTCGGGCTTGACCATTGATCGTTGACCTGCCGAAACTTCGACCCATTGACCTTCAGAGCCTCGAAGCCTCGAAGATTCGAAGCCTCGAAGCCTCGAAGCCTCGAAGATTCGAAGCCTCGAAGCCCCGCTGCCGACACTCCGACCTACGACTCGCCCCTTCGGACTTTTGAACGCTGTGAAGATGCGAAGCCCCGCGACTTATGACACCGACCTGCGACGCTTTCGACCCGCGACTTACGACGCCTTGACCTGCGAACCTTCGACCCGTTGACCGTTGACCGTTGACCTGCCGACGCTCCAACCTTCGACCCTGGACACTCGAAGCCTATAAACCTTTGACCTGCCGACACTCCGACCTTCGAACCTTGACCTGCAACGCCTGTAAGCCTTTGACCCGTTGACCATTGACCTTCGTCCCATCGAAATTTCGACCCACCGAAGCTTTGACCTTGCCGACACTCCGACCTGCCGACACTTCGATCCTCTGATCCCTTGACCTTCGCTGGTTGGCGTTTTTCGCTGGCTCTTCTCAATGGCTGTTCACGAGACTCATATTTTGCGCTGGCCATCTGACAAAGAATCATTTTTCGACGACCTGTCAGTCACATGTGCTAAAATACAAATTCAAAAGGCAATCACGAGCTGCCCTGTTTTCCGCACAAGCTGTCCACCCGACAAAGCATCGAATCTGCAAATTAATAAAGCTGGAATTAATAATACACTCGACAAAACATTTAATGCAGCAATTAATGAGTCCAACCAAAAACTGTTATCAGCCTTTTTAAACTCAGTCTTCCGTCCACGCGAAAGGAGAAGAAAAAAAAAGGAAGGATCACGCCTGAGCCTCGTCCCAGAGTAAACAAAGAGAGAGACCCCTCATCGTTGAAAAAACCTGCTACCATTATTACACCCCAGCCTCGTCGCAGCGCAAACGGAGAGAGAAAAAAAAACAGAGATCTCGTCCAAAAAAAAAAGGAGGGGAGTTCGACAGAAAGGAAAAAAGAAGAGAGTTTGCCCAGAAAAAAAAAAAAGAAGAAGGAGAGTTCGGCAAAGCAAAAAAAAAAAAAACGCCCAGAGAGAGAGAGAGCGGAAATTCTGCAAACAACATTTTTTTCTAATCCTTGCTGCCATTTTCGCCCAACTCCTGCATTCAAAAAAAACAACCCTCTGCCATTCTGAAACCAGAAATTGCCCATTCACTTCCAGCCCTCCCTGATGTCTCGATACAGCTCTCTTTCTTCCTAATCCCTGCTGCCATCCTCATACCCAGCTCCCTGATCCAAAAAAAAAGGAAGAAGAGTTCAGCTCCCAAAAAAAAAAAAACGCCCAGATTTCTTACGCCCATAATTTCGCCCAGAAAAAAGGAACGCCCAGATTTCTTAGGTGTCACACCTTCTCGCCAATGATATCACTGCCGGAGTCCCAATCCAAAGCCAAAGTCAGTTCACTTTACATATGTTTCTTTATTTGTTTTTTAGCTTATTTGTATTTATATTTGATGTATTTGTTTTGAGCATTTTTCTGGTTTTCGTTTTGAGCTTATCAATATTTGGTGTAATTGTTTTTAGTATTTTTCTTTGTATTTTCCCTGTATTTCTTCCTGTGTTGTAGGTTGTAAATATGTAAAGTATAGTAAGAAGAGAAGCAAAAGAGAGGCATCAAAAGGGAGAAGATGAAAAAAAGGAAAAATAAAAAAAAGAGTGCTTTTATTTTTCTTTTGTGGATGTCATAATCACACACTCCACGTTTTTTATTTTAATGCATATGTTCATGACTTTGATTTAAGATTTCGGGTTTGCAAAAAAAAAAACAAAAACAAAAAACAAAAAAGGAAAGAAAGAAAGGCTTCCAAAAAAAAAAAAAAAAAAAAAACAAAAGCAAACAAAAAAACGTTTTCTTGTTTTCAAACCAAAAATGAAGCAAAATCAAAACAAAACGTTTGTTTTTACAAAACACAAAAACAAAAAAAAATGTATGTTTTCTAATCCAAAAAACCAAAAAAAGGGAAAATAAAAAAGAAAAAAAATCATATTTGAAGACTTCAATTTCCAAAATAAAACCAAACACCAAAACCAACCCATAGGATCTCATTATCCACTTCAAACAAAAAACCCAAAACCTTTAGGATTCCCTTTAAAAATTTAGGGTAAATCCATTTTCACCATGACTTCAATAAATAACTTAGCTAAATAAAAATCATAAACTTTTTAGGAAACTTAACCCAGTTATGGCAGTACAAAAACCTCCTCCTCCTAAATTAGATACCGAAAGGGCGCTGTAGGGGTGCTAATCCTTCCCTACACGTAACCAACTCTCGAACCCTTCTCTGATAACGCAGACCATATACTTGAAACAACTCAAAGAAGAGGGTATCCAACTGTACCCAAAAAACAGTTGGTGGCGACTTTAAATTTTCTCAACAATGGTTTAGTTTGAGCTCACCCCAAACGGGCCCGGACGAAAACCAGTGATGACATTTACAATGATCCTAGATTAGATCACTACCACTATGGAAATAGTTCGCACCGCAATCTTATTAGAATAGAGCATCCAAAAATCCACTCACCAATTGTGAACCAATTTTATACTTAATTTAATTAGTAGATCTATTGTATGTGTCTCACACATACCCAGTAATAGACTTTGATAAGTACTGAGATGTTATGATGCTCAGCCATATATATAAAATATATTTCAATTAATCAGAAATAATCTTTTCATAATTGGGATTACACATTGCTTTATATAACAATATCCCAACAAATAAACAATACCGTTGACAAACTATTCGGTTGGTGACACATTATGGGTTGAAGGTTCGTAGGTTCGAAGGGTTAAAGGGTAAAAGGGTCGAAGGTTTGAAAGATTGAAGGGTTGAAGGTTAGAGCAACTTCGAGTCTTCGTGTCAGAGCTTCGAGTTAGCAGTTCCGAAGTACAACTTTGAAGGACTATTTACATTGTAAACCTTTATAATTAATTTACTTAAGTTATAATGTAAATAAGGAATACTTCCCTTTTGGATTCAAAGAAAAATACTAGAAAATCAAATTTCCACTTCTTCAAAATGTAAAAATGAAAATTAGTACTGAATCTTAGAAAAAATCAGTTTTTGGTTAGAGGTGACTACTTGAAAAGTGCGGTTAGACCTCTCAGAAAAATTCTCAAAAATCAGGTTATCTTAGTTATGATATGAGGTACTATTTGCGGTACTTTTTATTTCAAGAAAACACCTTCTATGAAAATCCTCTCTCTTGGTCAAGACATGATGATAGATTTGTGGAGACTGACTTCTGTTACGGAGTATTGTGAAACCCTAATTGATTGTGAGGACCTTATGTATTTATGTTTTCATTGGTATTTTCCTGCCTCTATCTGATCCATGTATTGACCTCTGATTGGTTAAAATAACAACTTTTGTTTTAAGAAAAAAGAAACAAATTTAAACCAAAACAAAAAAACTCAACCACACGATTCAATCTTATTTATTCTCTACCAAACTTGTTGTCTTCACTCCTCTCTCTCGCCCATCTCTCTGTCACCTTCCTCCACACCATGCCATGCTCGCCGGACCACCGGAGAACCACATCCCGGCCAGCCAGCTCAAGCCCATGCCTCATCTCTCTCTTCTCCCAAAGACCAAACATGGTCAAGCCCCGATTCTCCTCTCTCTCATAGCCACACCCAAGCCATAGTCCAACCCCTTCGAAGCTAACTATGGACGGTCACCCAAGCCATCTTTCCACGACATTCTCAATCAAACCCTAAAACCCTTCCTTATAGGGGGGGGGGGGACTCTCAAATCCAAAAACCTACCTACAATCACACACATTTTCATGAATTATCTAGGTCTAGACAAGTGAAAACCAAGACAAACAAACAAAACACGTTAGAAACCTCCGAACTCTAAGATAAGTATGAAAAGAGCATTGTGATAGTGTTAATTCTTTCTCAAACATAACTAACTCTCAGACCTAGCTTTGGTGACGTAAACCATTTTATTAGGTGACCAACTGTACTTCAAAAATAGTTGGTAACGACTCTATTTCATTTTTACTACTATTCAGACAAAGGTTAAGGACTGTATCCTCAAAAGCTAATTTCTTATCCGGACGAAATTTGGTGATGATAGAAGTTATGAAACATTATAATTAATTAATAATATTCTATAGTGACCCATCCATTGTCAATTAATTTTAGAATATAAGCTTTCAAATTTTAACAAGCACTTAATGCATCAAAACAAAATTTAGAATCTCCTTTTGTAAGAGCATCTACTATAACCTCTTCAAATTTGGTCCTTCAAAATAACCAAAATTACATCTTTTCTATTTTAACAATCCAAGCACACTTTTTAATCTCTCTATTTTAACCATTTATCAATTAAAATATTACTTTTTTAAATATTTATTTATTCTTTTAAATGGAAAAGTAAATGTGGAAAGAGAAAAAAGAAATAGAAAAGTAAATATGGTGAGAGAAAATATAATATTTTAATAAATAGAGAGTGAATAGAATTTGGTTAAATTTAAAGAGTTACTATTCATTTTGTTAAATTTTTTGTTAGAATAGAGAGTTTGAAAAGTATAGTTTTAAGGTATTTTTATTAAACTAGCTATTCAAGCTAACAAAAAACACAAATAGAGAGTCTATAGTGGATGTTCTAAGGAAACTATTTCAACTAGGGGTGCTACTCGCCATAGCGGGAGCGAGGTTTACCTATTACTGTACCCCGCCCCCGCTTAGGCGGGTAATAAAATTTTAAAACTGTACCTCGCCCCATGTGTAGGCGGGGCAGGGTACCCCATCCTATGGCGGGGTTAACGGGGGAGGCTTCATCCGTCCGCTCCCCGCTACCGACTTTTATTGATATCTCTTTTAAGATAATCTTGCCTTTTAGAGGCTCCATGAAGCTGTTGATAGGAGTAATTCGGGTTCTATCGGGGGTAGAATCAACTTATTATTACCTCCTATCATCGCTTAGGTAGTAGATTAAATTTTGAGATTGTATTTCGTTTCATATGTAGGCGGGACATGATATACTATTCTTTAATGTGTCTACAAATGAGGTTTCATTTACATGTATCTTGTTATCGCTTTTTATTGGATCTGTTCATATCAATGATTTTGGCTTAAATTAAATTTCTACATTATTTTTAACAAAAAATTATCAAAAATAATTTAATATTACAATAATAAATACATAAAAAAAATCAAAAAAATCATAAATAATAATATTTAAAATATTATAAAAATATAAATAAACATTATTAAAATTAGGTGGGACGGGAGCGGAGCGGGGTATCCCGCTACCTATTACCGCTCCCCGTCCCCGCTTGGGGTGGAGTGTTAAGTTTAAAAATCACACTCCGCTCTTACCTAGACGGGATAATCCGCTCTACATAGCGGGAGCGGAATGAATAATAAGCATAATAACGGGAGCGAATATGCGTTGACTACCCTTAATTTCAACCGACTAGTAAATGTGTATATACTTGTCCGTATGACCAAATCAAAGTAAAAATTTCGTATTCGATCAAAACGCTGATCAAGAAGACTGAATTGAAAGTTGAAGTCATTGGTGTTTTTGTGCGTCAAAATTATGATTCCGTGGCTGAGAGGAAAAAAAAAAATCCCAATTTGTTTGGAAATTTGGGGCACAGCAGTCCAAACAAATCCTATGCGCAAATATAAACATGTAAATGGAAAGAAAGCATGCACATCTAGCAAGGGTCAAGCCATGGGCCGGCGACTTTACCCACACACTGCATTAGTCCATTCCACGCCACCCTAAGTCTCGTGAGTCACCTTCCATCCCTTAATTAATTGGACTGACTGAGGGAGGGTGGGTCAGAAGTAAACGCGTGGAGCCCGCCAACATGTGTCCCATCCCATTTATCCATCAAATCCACACACTTTCATACTTTTCCAATTACCATACCCATGATCAATAGTTAATTATAATTAAGACCAGCTAGCGGCCCCCATAGATCTCACAGGACTACTACTATAGCTATAGATATATAGTAGGCAGCAGAGCAGCCTCGGCCTCTCCCTCACACACACATATATATCTATATATATATATGTGTGTGTGTATTTTATGTTTGTGTCTCAGTGCGTGTCAAGTATTGATCTTTGGCGAGAAGCGTGCATGAGCCGACCAATACAAAAAAACAAAAAAACAATACAAATACAAACCCAACTCCACAAAGCCACCGATATCAATATGTCTTCGTCACCGGAGCTGAACCTTCCAGGATTCCGGTTTCATCCGACCGAGGAAGAGCTTCTCAATTTCTACCTCCGAAATGCGATTCTGGGCAAGTCGTCGCACTACAGCATCATTGGCGTCACCAACATCTACCATCACGATCCCTGGGATTTGCCTCGTACGTAGTAATGGCTGATGGCAATCAATCACTCAATCCACTTTCAAACACGCAACGCTAGGAAAAGAAAATAAAAACAAACCTTTATTATATAATAATAACGATGAAGTAATCGAATATTTGATGGTTGCAGGTTTGGCGAAGATAGGGGAGAGGGAGTGGTACTTCTTCGTGCCCAGGGACAGGAAGCAGGGGAGCAGCGGGGGCAGGCCGAACCGGACCACCGAAAACGGATTCTGGAAAGCTACGGGGTCGGACCGGCGCATAGTGAGCTTGTCGGAGCCAAAGCGGATCATAGGGCTCAGGAAGACACTGGTTTTCTACAGGGGGAGGGCTCCCAGGGGCCGCAAGACTGACTGGGTCATGAACGAATATCGCTTCCCTGATTCCACTTCCTTACCCCAGGTTCATTTTTCTACTCTGTTAATTTACTCCAATTTAAATTACTATCATTTTCATATATATATATATATACACATATATAATATTTAGCTAGGCAGAAGGGGGAAAAAGAAAGTCGTGATTCTGTGTTTGTTATTGTTCCAAAATTTAAATGGCTGTTAGCATAAAATGAGAGTAGTAATATCATGGATTGTCTCCTGGCGATTGGTCTTTTGTACATTGAGATCACTTTTGGGATTTTTGGTGTTACTTCTCTGTCGTGCCTAGTCTATCTGCTCTATCTCTATGTATGTAACTAGCATGTACACATAGTTAATTTCATGTTGCTGCTTGCAAAACGCAGGACATGGTGCTGTGCAAGATATACAGGAAGGCAACCTCGTTGAAGGTGTTGGAACAGAGGGCAGCAACCATGGAGGAAGGGATGCGAACAACTCCTGCATACCCATCATCCCCGATGGACGTGGTGGACGCGCCCATCACATGTTCTGGTCGGGAAGAAGATTTCGTGATCATGCCTACTCCAGTCTCCCCTCATCACCATCAGATGGTGTTCAAGGAAGAAGAGGGCAATCAGGAAGTGGTTGTTGATGAGGAGAGAAATGAAGCAGGGGAGAGTTACGTGCGGCGCACTTCTTCTGCACCTCCTTCATCGATACAATTACCGGCCGGAACCCTGAAGTTGCCGGAGCTCCAGATGCCCATCAATAATAAGTCGGGCATGGACTGGACCCAGGAGCCTTTCTGGAACCCGTTAGGGAGCCCTTGGTTTCTTAATCTCACCCCCATTGCTAGCATTCTCAACTTCTAATCCTAATTATCTAAGATCCCAGTGTGATGATTGAAATCTCATTCGAGGTGTAGATAGAAATAATATATTTGTCTACCTTAATTGTGTCTTCACGTAAGGCAGGGATCTTTTGTCCTCCCTGCCTGTCAAGAAGAGAAAGCTGGGCAGCAGGTATGTGTAGTGTGTGTGCCTCTTTTTGACTCTCCGGGTGCGTGTGGGAGCGACCGATCTCCCTAATGGATGATGTTTCCAAGTTACTCCGATATTTAAGTTTATTTATTATGCGTGATGATGTTGAAAATTACTGCAATCTGGATGCTGTACCTAAATACATATTTCTCTATAGGTAATGTAACCAATATCTATATAAGAACATGGGATCGTGGGGCTCCCATTTACTGTTGAATGCCACATTCTGAAAGCTTTGTTCCTTCTTTTTTTTTTTTCCGTTTTCACTGCCTGAAAAACGGATGCTATTTTGTAATTGAGAATTGTTCTGTCCATCACTTTGGCTAGTATATTATGATAAAATACGACATTTCATTGATAAAGGGTAGATAAATCTGTTAAGGCCCGAAACAACGCACGACAACGAAGAAAGGCGCACACATGGTAAGATTAAGAGGTCCTCCCCTCTCTTCCGATGCATCAACAACACAAAAAACGAAGACAAAAATACTGAACGGTCGGGGTGCCGCCTTAATGCCAGAGATGCCCAGAAAAGATAGTGATAGGAATAATTTGAGGAGAAGAAGGATATTTTGGGCTAATTTTTTTCAAGTGTTTATTGTTTGAATTTGTAACCTACATAGGCTAGAACTACCCATAAAGATAAATAAAATTTATTATAATAATATTTAAGACTTATTCAAAATATTCAAAATGTATTATCTCAACTATAAAATTAATTATAAATTCCTAGAGATAATTATGCACATATCATTCCCTTCCACTCAAAATATCCTTGTCCTTCAGGATAGAATAACTCTAGATATGTCGATCCTCCATAGCAGAATGGTGCCGTTGAGCAAAACAGGTGGAGGTGCGGCTGGAGGCCGATCCTTAGCAACATAAATCGGCACTAGTGAAGGTACATGTGCCCCGACGCTACAGCGATGGTGCATGACAATGGGGTCGATCACGCTGTCGGACTGGATGACCGAGGCTTGATGCTGGCGGCCTAATATGACAATCTTTTTTTGGGTGGTAGCAGCGATGGTTGGAAGGCACGGATCAGCGTTCTAATGGTTAGGGCTGGGAAACGGCAAAATTGTCATTGGAGGCTTCGGTGATGCAACCACCGGTTGTGCGGAATTCATATATAGCTTTGGGATAGGATTGACGGCGAAGAAACAAGGTTCATGGTTGGCAATGGTATAAGAATTATGAGAATTTTTTCCAGAGGCACAAGAACTGACATTCGTATGTAGTTCGGTGAGTATAGCTTATAAGGTAACATGAATTTTGTCGATTTTGGATTCGTGACATGCCAATATTTCATAAACTTCGTTATGAAATTCGGCATCTTCCATAGAATCGGTTCTGATACCAAATGATAGGAATAATTTGAGGAGAAGAAGAGAGGAAAGAAGAGAACAGGAGAAGAAGGATATTTTGGGCTAATTTTTCTCATGCGTTTATTGTTTGGATGTGTAACCTAAATAGGCTAGAACCACCCATAAAGATAAATACAATTTATTATAATAATATTTAAGACTTATTCAAAATATTCAAAACGCATTATCTCACCTATAAAATTAATTATAAATTCCTAGAGATAATTATGTACATATCATTCCCTTCCACTCAAAACATCCTTGTCCTTGAGGATAGAATAACTCTAGATATGTCGATCCTTCATAGTAGAATGGTGCCGTTGAGCAAAACAGGTAGAGGTGCGGCTGGAGGCCGATCCTTAGCAACATAAATCGGCACTAGTGAAGGTACATGTGCCCCGACGCTACAGCGATGGTGCATGACAATGGGGTCGATCACGCTGTCGGACTGGATGACCGAGGCTTGATGCTGGTGGCCTGATATAACAATCTTTTTTTGGGTGGTAGCAGCGATGGTTGGAAGGCACAGACCAGCGTTCTGATGGTTAGGGCTGGGAAGCGGCAAAATTGTCATTGGAGGCTTCAGTGATGCAACCACCGGATGTGCGGAATTCATATATAGCTTTGGGATAGGATTGACGGCGGAGAAACAAGGTTCATGGTTGGCAATGGTATAAGAATTATGAGAATTTTTTCCAAAGGCACAAGAACTGACATTCATATGTAGTTCGGTGAGTATAGCTTGTAAGGTAACATGAATTTTGTCGATTTTGGATTCGTGACATGCCAATATTTCATAAACTTCGTTATGAAATTCGGCATCTTCCATAGAATCGGCTCTAATACCAAATGATAGGAATAATTTGAGGAGAAGAAGAGAGGAAAGAAGAGAACAGGAGAAGAAGGATATTTTGGGCTAATTTTTCTCATGCGTTTATTGTTTGGATGTGTAACCTAAATAGGCTAGAACCACCCATAAAGATAAATACAATTTATTATAATAATATTTAAGACTTATTCAAAATATTCAAAACGCATTATCTCACCTATAAAGTTAATTATAAATTCCTAGAGATAATTATGTACATATCATTCCCTTCCACTCAAAACATCCTTGTCCTTGAGGATAGAATAACTCTAGATATGTCGATCCTTCATAGTAGAATGGTGCCGTTGAGCAAAACAGGTAGAGGTGCGGCTGGAGGCCGATCCTTAGCAACATAAATCGGCACTAGTGAAGGTACATGTGCCCCGACGCTACGACGATGGTGCATGACAATGGGGTCGATCACGCCGTCGGACTGGATGACCGAGGCTTGATGCCTGGTGGCCTGATATAACAATCTTTTTTTGGGTGGTAGCGAGCGATGGTTGGAAGGCACTGGACCGGCGTTACGATGGTTAGGGCTGGGAAGCGGCAAAATTGTCATTGGAGGCTTCAGTGATGCAACCACCGGATGTGCGGAATTCATATATAGCTTTGGGATAGGATTGACGGCGGAGAAACAAGGTTCATGGTTGGCAATGGTATAAGAATTATGAGAATTTTTTCCAAAGGCACAAGAACTGACATTCATATGTAGTTCGGTGAGTATAGCTTGTAAGGTAACATGAATTTTGTCGATTTTGGATTCGTGACATGCCAATATTTCATAAACTTCGTTATGAAATTCGGCATCTTCCATAGAATCGGCTCTAATACCAAATGATAGGAATAATTTGAGGAGAAGAAGAGAGGAAAGAAGAGAACAGGAGAAGAAGGATATTTTGGGCTAATTTTTCTCATGCGTTTATTGTTTGGATGTGTAACCTAAATAGGCAAGAACCACCCATAAAGATAAATACAATTTATTATAATAATATTTAAGACTTATTCAAAATATTCAAAACGCATTATCTCACCTATAAAATTAATTATAAATTCCTAGAGATAATTATGCACATATCAGATAGGTCCACAAAGAGCTTGCCTATAGGAGCCAAATAACCTATAATCACAAACCCAAATGCCTGCCACAAAGAGCTTGGCTACAGGCGAAAGTTCAGAACAATGTCTACAAGATCTCATAATCTGTTTAGTTCTGGGGTTGGTTGTTGATTTGTGGCCTGCGCTGACTCCTGCAAGCTAGCGCTGCGGCGATGGATGGTTGGGATTGATTGCAATAATTGCTAATTTTGTTTGTTTGACGAGTGTTTTCAACTATGTATGAGTTAACACAATTGTTTGATAAGTGACTTTTATGTCACAAATACTGCAAGTCAAGTATATGTCCGTGACAATGTAATATTTTAACTATCCACGTAATCAATACTCATACGATCAAACATATCTCAAATTATTAGTAATAGTTTAACATTAACAAAAGAACTATCTTCTATAAGGTAACTCATTAAAGTAACAATCATAATAAATAACATGAACATAACCTAGTAGTCCATACCTTCTGTTAATGTTTCCAATGGCAAGCCATTTGGTAATTTTGTATCATATCATATCATAACATAACTTATCATATCATCTCATATATCAATAAGCTCAAACCGTCTTGGTTTGTTAACATATTATCTTTAATATGAATAAGCACACACCCTATAAGTTAGTCAATATACCATTTCAAACATCAATAAGCTCAAATCTTCTAACTTTATCAAACTTCGTAATCCACCAGCTCATCAGGAACATTTAGTTACATGTATCTTAGATAATAGGAACCACAAACTTAAACATAATAGCCTTACAAAACAACATCCAACACACCAACTTAGGGGTCTTAGCCACCTGTCCAAATCAACGTTACCTTGTAGGATTCTAACATGAGATCAAATAGGCATGTCATAATAGTTTAAAACTAATACACATCAGTATCATATAGCCTTGGGATTCTTACAAAATCTATCATCATCAACATAGGCTAAACATGGCTCTAAAAAGTACCCACATGCATAATCATGGTTCATAGGCCCAAAACATGACATATCACATTCAATAAAACATAACATTATATCACATAATTTTAGTTTCCATAGGAAATACTCCATATCCACATCACAACAAGTCAAACCAATAAGGACAGTAGTAGAGGGTCCTCACAAAAACCACATACCAATATCAACTACAAATAAGTCAATTCAATAACATTTTTAAAAATCTTATAACACTTGTATCCTTCACCCCTAATCTAAGGTTCAAGTAGAAATTTGGGGAATACCCCAAATCTCCCCACCAATCATCAAATCACTTCACAAAATAATATAACCATGTATCAATTTATCACTTAGAGTTTCGAGTGGAAAATTGAGCAAAGCCTGTAATTCCCAATTTATCATCAAGTAGAGGTTTACTTTAAGCCCTAGGTTTCCTAAAACTTCAATTTATCCTAAAATTGCCTAGGGTTTCACATTCTAGAGTGTTATTCATTACGTCTCGGATTTTCAACTTAAAAAACTGGTTAGTGACTCCTCCTGTCCGCACCTGATGGGACAAGGGGTTAGATGAAATATCAAACATAAGGAAACTATAGCATGGTACAAGTACGGTCCCCATATGCTTAACGGTTCAAGCATAACATTTAAAACATGCGCATAAAGTTTAATTCACAAATCCAAACATAAAAATCTTATACAACTCAAAGCCTCATACAATATCTCCCCTCTCATGGGTTACATAAGTTTTGTTGGTCCCTAGAAGCCTAAAGGGGGGGGGGAGTGAATAGGCTTTTATCAAAACTCTTTTCTAACTCTGGCACGACACTGATCTGGTTAAGAGAAAAAATCAATGCGAAAGATAACCAGATAATGGAAGTATTTTGTTTTATTGTCAAATGACAATTACAACAAAATAGAGCAGATTAAAGCTTGTAAAGCTTTTCGATCTACTGAACAAATCTCTTACACTCTGTTTACAGATACTCACATACTAGCCAACTATTATCTCTTTAAAGCTCTTGTACATACATGCATGCATATTTCTTATATTACACCTCTTGCGCTCTTTTTACAAGATAAACAAGTGTTTATATATATGGCCATCTGTGAAAAACATCCTTGGAACTTGTTCTTCCGGGAAACGTGCATATTGACTGTTCCTCGGAATTCTCTCTGCCTCAATTGCTACGGATGTGGAGTTCAAGATCTTGGGTTTGCAAAGCATAAGTGACTTTGTGAGTTCCCAAGTGCAGTTAAAGTTGTGTCCACATATCCATGTGATCCACGTGTAAGATGCTTTATGTTCTCAACGAGTTTGTCTTACATCGGGACGCAGCGAGCTGACTACTTTGAGTGCGAAGGGATAAGTTGAAGTAGCGTCTTCTTAATTCGTCGTAAAGTTCCTTACTCCGTGTTAATGAAGCTCGGATCCTTACTCCGTATCATTGGTTGCTTACTCTGTGTTAGTTTGGTACTGGAATCCTTATTCTGAGTCAGCGCTTCCTTACTCCGTATCAGTGCTTCCTTACTCCGCATGGGTTCCTTACTCCGCATGAGTTGAAAGGACCAGATGACTTACTCTGTATTAGCGCATCCTTACTCCGCATGAGTAAAAGGTCGGATTCCTTACTCCGCATCTGTTTTCCTTACTCCGTGCGAATAAAGGACTTGGGTCTTTATTCCGCACAAGTCGTTCCTTACTCCGCATGTATGAAAGACTCGGATTTCTTACTCTGCGTCTTTTTGTCCTTAGTCCGCTTGAGTGGAAGACTTAGCTTTTTGTTTCGTGATAACTGTCTCTTACTCCGTGCTAGTTATAGACTAGGATTCTTACTCCGCATCTGTTTGACTTAGTCTGTTTAAAGTGTTTAGACGCAGAATCTTTAGTCCGTAGCTTTAAGTGTTTAGTCCACACAAATGATCCTTATTCCGTATGAAGTAAAGACTTGGTTATTTACCAAGTGTTTGACGACACTCACTCTTGTCCGGATCAGGATTATGTATCCTGTCCTCAGATTTGCTCTCTTGAGTGAAGCTCTAGATTAAGATCATATCTTCTGCAACAACTTAAGATAAAACATGTAATGTCTCAAATCAAATTACATAGGGTTTTATCCGCATCATCCAAATTCTGGGTTTGATCCAACAAGTTTCAACTTAAATATCAATACATGGATGAATAAAAAGAAACATTAAAAAAATAGAAGGAGCCACTAGCTTGAGTCCACACCTCGGCTGTCTTACCTAACTCCGGTAAGTACCTGAAAAAATAATTACATAACAAGAGGGGTGAGCAACCACAAGTTAGAAGGGGTAATGTTTTCCCATCCCATCTTATGCTTATAACCTCTACATAACGGTGCTTACAAGTGTTAATGTCGTGTCAATAACAAATAAGCAATTCATACTTAACAATTCAATCACTATTATAAAGCAAAACTCATAGCTCTAAACAGAATATAAGCCAACCACACAGATCTCCTCAACCTCAGAATAACTCAACCCCAGCCACGAAGGCCCATCCTCAGTCACACAGACATTAGTGCTAGGTTCCTCATATAAGATAGTTTATTAGGAAAAACATATTAAACACAATGTAAACATTCCTCAAGACACGCAACCCGAATACATGTTGTCAATCTAACATAACATTTTCACCTTTAATATCACAATTTAATCATCACACACAACACAACAAACACATTTCAATTTCGTTTTAGTGTAACTATAAGCCCTTACACAAACCCTAGAGTCCGCAAAAATCCTATAGTGACGATGTAGTAGAGGAGGGCGAAACGGAACAAACTATAACGTGGCCTTACAATCTCCAACCCTCAAGAACATATTTTTACCCCTCGTATCAGGACACAACAATACACGTAAAGAATGCCATCTCAAGCAACATTCATATATGAAATCACACACACAATCCCTACCTTGAATTCAGTTGAAGTTGGGGTTTAGATTGAAAAATGCTCCTTCTTCCTTGCTCTTCTACTAGACTCCTCTCACAAGGTCCACTGTTGTCCACAATAAGATAAAATAGGATTTTTCCTTCTCTCTCTCTCTCTCTCTCTCTCTCTCTCTCTCTCTCTCTCTCTCTCTCTCTCTCTCTTATTTCATTAAAATAATGCAACTCCCATAAAATGGAAACTATAGTAAAAAAAATAGATCTCTCGTAGGTCAACATCGACCAGGTTATAAACATATTGGCCACGACATTGACTATGATCTTGCATTAACTAATTACTCACGTCATATTTCAGGCTAAGTCGACCAATCCTTTGAGAAAAGTCTTTTGAGTCTCCTTATGGTTGGCATCAACCAACCTCGAGCTAGGTTGATCACACCGACCACGAAACTCGAATCGACCACCTACTATATCAACCAAAACTATTCAATCAACTATCTAATTCAGTTTTACAAAAATAATTTGGCTTCCTGGGCGCTGCCCCTAAAGACGTCATAAGGGGACTGCCCCCTTAACCCTTGCTCGCTAATTGGGTAATGAGACCCCTGTCGAGGCACTCACACCATTAGACTCCAGCAAATGAAACGATCAAGAGTTCTTTGCCAAACACAAAATGCCATGTCTATAACATCTACCTTATTCCAAGGAAAACTCCTCAAACTCCTAAATATGGGTCATTACATTATCAATCATTATCTAAAGGTTTATTGTTAATTTCCTGAACTACTTGCTTAACTCTAAGTCTAAGGATCATGGGAGAGAGAGAAGTGTAAAACCACCTGTTGGTCCCTGGGAGCCTAGAGGGGGGTGAATAGGCTCTTATCGAAACTCTTTTCTTACTCTTTGGCATAACACTTAACTGATTAAAAGAAATAATCAATGCGGAAAATAACCATTAGTGGAAGTATTTTATTTTATTATCAACTGATAAATACAATAAAATAAAAGCAGATTAAAGCTTGTAAAGCTTTTCGATCTATTTGTACAACTTTCTTACACTCTTTTCACAAAAGACTTACACACTAGCCTTTATGATCTCAATGAGCTCTTGTACATACACTTATTTTAAAACTCACGAACGATCAACTCTATCAACTCTTTCATAATGTACAAGTGTTACAATATATATAGAAATATCCTTGAGAGACAATCTTGGAACTTGTTCTTCCGGACTATGTGCAGCATTGACTGTTCCTCGGAATTCTCTCTGCCTTGAATGCTGCGGATGTGGTCTTCAAGATCTTGGGTTTGCAAAGCATAAGTGCCTTTGTGAGTTCCCAAATGCAGTTAAAGTTGTGTCCACATATTCGAGAGATTCACGTGTAAGGTTCTTTAGGTTCTCAATGAGTTTGTCTTACATCAGGACACAACGAGCTGGTGACTTTAAATGCGAAAAGATAAGTTGAAGCAGTATCTTCTTAATCCAGTGTAAGGTTCCTTACTCCGTGTTAATGAAGCTCGGATCCTTACTCCATGTTAGTGATTGCTTACTCCGTATCAATTCAGTACAAGAATCCTTATTCCGTGTCAGCGCTTCCTTGCTCCTTATGAATGAGAAGGTCGGAGTGCTTACTCTGTATCAGTGCTTTCTTACTTCGCAAGAGTTCCTTACTCCGCATAAGTTAAAGGATTGGATGGCTTACTCCGTATCAGCACATCCTTACTCTGCATGAGTAACAGGTTCAGATTCCTTACTCCGCATCTAGTTTCCTTACTCTGTGCGAATAAAAGACTTGGGTCCTTATTCTGCACAAGTTGTTCCTTACTCCGCATGTATGGAAGACTCGGATTCCTTACTCCGTGTCTTCTTTTCCTTAGTCTGCTTGAGTGGAAGACTTAGCCTTTTATTCCGCGATGACTATCTCTTACTCCGTGCGACTTGTAGACTAGGATTCTTACTCCGCAACTATTTAACTTAATCTATTTAAGGTGTTAGGCGCGGATTCCTTGGTTTGTAGTTTTAGTTGCTTGATCCGCACGAATGATCCTTATTCCGTATAAAGTGTAGACTTGGTTATTTACCAAGTGTTTGTTGACACTCAATCTAGTCCGGATCAGGATTATGTATCCTGTCCTTAGCTTTGCTCTCACGAGTGAAGGTCCGGATTAGGATCATATCTTCTGCAATAATTTAAAATAAAACATGCAATGTCTCAAATCAGATTACAAAGGATTTTATCCGCATCATCCAAATTCTGGGTTTGATCCAACAATCTCCCCTAATTATGGATATGCCAAAACACCTTGTAATCTGATATGGTAAGGGAAACACAAAGATAATACATAATAAAGATAACTTCCATTTTCATTACATCACCAATAAAGTACAAATCAGCCTTGAAACATGAATTTTACATTAAGGTACATAAGGCTTACTATACTTGAAGATCATTGTTGCTGCCTTCTCTCTAAGCTCCATTGTCTGTTCCTTCGTATAGGCTTGGATACTATTCCAGTCTTTATCCACCTTTATAATCGATTTGATGAAGAAATAGACAAAGGCTCCACAACTATCTCCATCGGGCTGTTGTGGCACTTGCTTCTTGCCCCAGATCGTCGCCTTCAGCTTTTCAGTTGGACCCAATGGAGTTAGGCCCCTTGCTTCATAAAGTCCAGATTGCCTTATGGCTTTTGTCAGTCAAAGATGCAGTGGCTCCCATTGATTCCTTCTAACATTGTTCTCTACAATTTGATGAGAATCAATTAAGATCAGTTGCTTGGATGGAATCATAAAAACAACCAGCATGAAGTGCGGCCTCATGACCCAGTACGGAATGAGGATAGATGCGAGAGTTTTCCAAGGTATGCTATCCTCAGCAGTTCCGTCGATGAAGGTTTGAATGTGGGCTATATTTGAAAGATAGCCTTCATTCCAACATGGCAAGACATCAAACACATGTCCGTCCTTGTACTAGAGACAAAAATAGCCTTATCTCTATCTTAACTGCCCGAGAGAAGTTGTCTATGTCTTCTGTGGTAAACAGACCCGTCTCAGAACATATAGTCTTAATGTCTTGAGGAGAGAAGGGGTACAAGTCTGATAGAAATCTTTGCTCGGCATTGGATATGGCATACTTGGTCATTTCATTGAAAACACTTCCATCCGCATCAAGAGGATCACGATCCGCGTATGATGGAAGGAAGGTGTCAGCCGCGGCTGGAGAGGTCGAAGAGGGAGCTGCGCTGGAGGAGCTGGGCTGAGAGAAGCGGCTGTGTTTGGGGATAGTAACCCTTGGAAGCAGTGAAGATGCAGGCCGCTTCTCAGCACGAGCGGAGGAAGGTGTAGGAGGATCAGATGACACTCTCTCCTCCGTTTTGGCAGATTGCCGAGGAGCGGTAGGAGGACGAGCCATCGTGTGCGTCAAGTCCGCAAAAGAGGTAGATAGTGAATGGACGGACGAGGCCACGAGATTCATCTTCTGCTTGATGGAAGTGGAGGAGTCGGTCAGGGCGGAGAGGAGTTGGGCACTTAAAGCATCAACCTTGGCGGCGATGGCGGAAATTTGGGCGCTCTGGGCTTGGGCGTGGCGGTCCAGCTGAGCGGAAAGCACAACATTGGAGTGAACCGTGCCAAACGAGGCACACCCAAGTGCCAACTCTAGGCTTTAGAGGACTCCCCCGCATGAAGAGGTGCGATTGTGCGCTGGGCAGAGGAGTCAGTAGGAGTGGAGGGAGCGTTAGCAGTAGCAGCAGATGAGGCATCCGGAGTGGCTAGAGGAATCCGGAGCAGGAGAACCGTTTTGACTGGAGAGGTCAACAATGGGGATGTCAACAGCAAGAGAAGTAGGCCGGGCCTCAGCAGAAGAAGGAACCCGTGCGTCATAGGCCGGTCCGGAGGTAACAACGAACGGAACATCTGGAATGGAGGCTGGCATAAGGAAGCCATGATCCAAGTTCCAGATGATCATGTCCTCCGGGGTTTGGGTGTGTTGAGCATAATGCACCCGGATATCATTGTCAGGGATGGAGACTGTGCAGGCTAGGCTAAAATGGAACCATAGGTCCGTTAAGGTGTCGGTGGGGAGATAATCAAGGTAGTCACGAGGTTGAGGAAGTGGAAGTAAGGGAGGTTCCAGGAGGAGAAAGAGGGACATTTGCCATTGCCGTAGCAATGGCAGCATCAACAACGACAGCAACAACGGGTGAGTCGGGTGCGGGGACATCAGCGGGAGAAGGTGTCGGTGAACCAGCCGTATGAAGACTTGGCTGAGAGGGCCCCGCAACCACGGACGCTATGTTGGGAGGCTCGGGAGATGGACGCGGCAGTTACGGACCGAATTCGGGAGGACCGGTGGGCAGAGCTGACTTCTAGGGCCTGGCTGTCGACTGGGTCACCAACTAAACTGCCCTGTTGTTCTGAGGTGGGAAGGAGGCGGAGAGCAGCAGAAGTCCGGCGTGCCATCATGTTCCCATCAGGCGTAAGATGGCGGAGATAGTAAGCCTGGGGAAAGGGGATAGTGCCACTTCGTTGAAATGGGACGGACACAGATGCTTGAAGACAATGCTGAGAATCCGCCCGAAAGATTGGTTCTTTGGACCGTTCTTCAGCAATCGGAACAAGAAAGTTCCCCAGTCCATCGGGAGACCCTCGAAAACTCCGTACGTGGCCAGGAGGAGGTCATATGGAATGGAGTCCAGAGCGGTTGTGCGAGCCAGTAGACACCGGCTCAGAATGGTCGCCATACACCGGTAGCAACCTTGGAAGGACTTTACCTTGTATTCCTTCCCCTTATATGTGCAGCCCATGGAAGTTGCCATCGATTTTGGGTCTAGGCGCTGAGGTTCACCGGGGGGTAGATTGAGAGCAGCACGGAGGACGTTGGGGGTGATGACTATGGATTCACTCCAGATGTTGGAAAGGATGGAATCGGTGGTGCAGCGGACTCGCCGGTAGAACTCAGAAATGTTGTCGATCAGGAGATCGACTGGATTGGAGACCAGGTTCAGAATGTGGGAGGCTTCCAGGAGTGGGCGTAGGTCCAGAAACCATGCCGGAGGATTAGAGACAGCGGACCAATCGACCAGATGGTCGGGATTAATGCCAGAAAGTGAGGTCTTAGGTGCCATTTCAATGGAGAGTAAGAGGGAAAAGGAAGGTAGGTCTTGGAGATTGGAAAAGCGACGAGGATTTAGGGATTTGGAAATGTAAACTCGCGCTGCGTGTGAAAATCCAGTATATATAAGACCAAGTCTGTGGTTGCCAGTGGATCTTGGGATTAAGTGAGATGAATAGTGATCCGCCTGACAAGCTGATATCATTTATCTTGATACTTGAGTGCCTCCGAATTTAAAAGTGACGTGGAGGCCATAGAGTTAAGTATTTATGACAGCTGTATACTTTCTTCCGGAACATTACCTGTCTCGAGACTTGCATTTAAATGGACCATCATTATTCCTCCTCAAAAACACACAATATAAAATAAGACGTTGTTTATCACGATTTGAGAGTTCCAAGAGTCCGGAGGAATTGAACCGATGGTTATCCGGATGAAAAATAACCCGTAGAAGAATATCCGGATGATCAACAGAGTGTGTCTGTAGAAACAGAGTGTGGTAAGAGGGAAAATGATTCCTTTGTTGTCTTGAAGTCAAAGAAAGACGAAGTACCGTAACACTTCAAATCCGAGACTTCAGACAAGATATTTCGGTGAGAACGCAAAGTGAATCGGAACCTGTAGCTTCTCTTTGATATGGGCTTCGGGCCTTCATTTGTTTATTTGGACTTAGAGCCAAATACTGTAAATGAATTTGGACCGCATCTGCATGGGCCGCTGGGTTTAGGCCTGATGACAACACAGGCTTTCTCATGAGAGCTTTATTAGGCCAATGGGATTGGGCTTGCAAGTTGGATGAGTCGCTAGGATTGGGCCAACTTCTCTTGTTTGTCTTGGAAATTTGGAAATGGGCCATTATGATTGGGCCTTCATTTGGAGAGACGCATTGGATATTCTTTGGAAGCCGTTGGGAATGGGCTTTTTGTAAATCCACAGTGATCAACGGATTTAATGAAGGCCCATTATTAGGCGGTATTTGCACCTAATGAGGTGTAGTCATTCTAACCGACTACACACAGATTTGCATAGAGTACTTTATTAGTTTTTTTGCAAACCTATAGTGATCAACGGATTTGATGAAGGCCCATTACACTACAACAAAAAAGGTCAAAGACGACACTCTTAAAGCATCGTTAAAAGTGTTTGACGACACTTCTAAAAGGGTCGTCCATTGGCCTGTCGTTAAAGAGTTTTCGAAAAAAGACGAAGCTTTTTAAAAGACGCTTTAGAAGCATCGTCCTTTTGGTTTGAAAATTTTAAAAAAATATGCATTCATCTTTTCAATTTTGATTCTATACATCACGCGGGGGGCTTTACATCTATTGGGAGGCAAAATAATTTGCGTTAGCAAATCAGAACATACGTAGAATACATACATTGAGCCATTAGTCTTTATTATTAATAGTAATATTATTATTGGTACAATTGTAGTCCGTTGCATTACACGTAACAAAATCATCATGATAGAAATGTACAGTACTACAATGGAGCAAAATTTATGATCACTTAGTTAACTTTGTACATTTATACTATTCGGATCTTACTGAGCATACAAGTTGATCAATCTTAAGAGCCTAGATTTGGCCTGCTCCACAGGATAACTCTCCAAGGTGGGAAACCCATGCCCATGATGGAAGCAATATCGAGGTCTGCTACTTTCACTAGAATCCCTTTAGTAAGGACACCGTAGGCTTCATTTACCATTGGGAAAAATATCATTTCAACAATTTCTTTGTCTAATAATTTCATTGGCTGCATTCCAATTTGAAGAAGTAGTCAATAAAGGAGAACCATAACTAAGGATATCAAATAGCCTAACGATAATGAGGTATTAATCTGTCTATAATATTTGAGGCATATATGCATAATTAAAAGATAATATCACAAAATTAAGGATTAATTTTACCTCATAAGTATTAATAAGTTCTTTATCATCATTTAAAGAATCCTGCGCCTCAACAGCTTCAACAGAAATTGACATCATCCCCTCCACATCCTATGCATTTTAATTACATTAGCAACCTAGACAACCAACACAAGGCAAATAAGGAGAATTTTAATGGCAGAAAATAAATATTAAATGAATTCAAAACCTAAAAACGTGAAGGCTATGCGCATATAAAAAATACAACTATTGAATCATGGTCTACTGGTACACCTAAATCCCTTTCTAGCAATTTGCAACACCAGTCACCAAATCCCATAAATAAGCCAAGTTCATGCCACTCAATTTGCACAAACTTAGCAACATGATAATCCTCCATGGGATGATTTGCCTTCCCTTTTACTAGGCTGAAGCCATATCTCACTAAACCCTCATGGCTTTTTCCTCTACTAGAGCTCGTTGATGTTCGTCCTCCTGAAAACTAACCAAAGAAGGCACACCAGGTGTGTGAACATAAGGTCAAAATAGTATACAATTATTATGCAGATACACAAATGCAGCAGAACGAAGCATGGATTTATGTATGTGTATTACTTTGATTTAGTTGCAGTACATAAGAATTCAGCATGTTATTTTACTAAAATAATACAACAAAATTCCACACAAATTCACGAGATTTTCCGGATAATCAGAGTACATCAAAATTTCACCCGGTTGACCAAAAATCTCCCTAAAACCCTGCCTCGGTGCATCCAGAAATGACACCAAACACGAAAAAAACAAATAAATAAATATATCAAAAGTCCTAACAATATATGCTACACAGAGTCACAGACTACGTAAATAGGCATATCCGAGTTTTACAAAACCAGATCAAGCTTGAATTCCCCCCAAATTTAACATAAAGCATAAAAAAAATCACAATTTAACAAAGAAAATTCACAGCGCATCAATTCCAAACCTGTGAATAGGAAAGATTAAAACAGCAAAGCCTATCCATAACACGCAATGAGCTTCGACTCCTCCAACCTTTCCGGCTCGATCTCAGTACCAGCCTCACCGATCGAACAATTACCACCACCCACCCAACGGCGCAATCAAAATTCGTCACAAACAATAGAGGTGCGAGAATAGGATAGATCGAGAGATTCAATTCTTGAAAACAAAAATAGTGAAATCTCTACTATTTTCACCAATCACCTAAATCCCTTCTGGTTCGGGTCGGCGAGTACAGTGTTGGACACGGTACTCCATCGATATGATAATAATGTAGAAACACTCTAATCTTTCAACAAGTCAAGGAAAAACAATCAGCATCTCAAAACCTTAAAGAGAACCAAAAAAAATGACGAGTGTCCAGATTACTATTTCAGTATTTTTGAGGTCGGTGTGGATGAAGCTGGACCCCAGGGGTGGGATTCCGGGAGGATTGCAACGAGTAGATCTGGCATTGGTGAGGTTGGACGGCCAGAGGTGAGGTTTGAGTTGAATGGCCGGGAAAAGATCTACATCAAGGGAGATGATGTCGAAGGTGTCCAGGAGCAGCTCCCCCATCATCGCTGCCAGAGAGAGATCGAGAAAGAGATAATAGGGTGCAAAAGAAAGTTTTTTTGTGGATGTAAAAAAAGGGGCACAAAACTTAAAAATAGCGGAAAGAAAAGGCGAAAAGATTGGGCGGGTGAAATTTTTTGGGCCTTTGTAACGACATTTACTACAAAAGCATCATCAATCGAGTAAATTTTTATTATTTAACGACACTTCTCCAAAAAGCGTCACTAAAAGTCTAAATAAGATGACACTTTAGAGTAAGCGTTGTCTTATATTCTTTTCAACGACACCTTCTAAAAGCGTCGTTAAAAGGCAAAAATAAAGTGTCGTCTTTTTCATGTTTTCTAGTAGTGTTAGGCGCCCTTTGCATCTAATGAGGTGTAGTCATTCTGACCGACTACACATGGTTGGATTTCGTCATAAGTGAAAGTGATAGTTCTAGGTAGGTTCTCATAGGAGTCGTTTTCCTGCAGAGGGTTAGTCGGAGGAGCAATGATAGCATGTGATTTTAAAATGTTAAAATTTTAAATATGCGGTTTTTGTGAAAATGGAAAAATAAGATTTGGATTGCAAGAAATATGATCATAATAGACTATGTATGGTGTGATTAAATGAATGAAAGGGGTACCGAGAATAACAACATAATTGATATTTTGTAATAAAACAAAGTGTGTTTTAATTTGAATATCATTATTGATTATAATGCCTTCGGATTTGGAAGAGATGAGAAAGTTTTGATTGTTTGCAGCAACAAGACTGATGAGAAGGGGTTTAGAGGTTTGGAGGAATTAAGCTAATTTGAATAAAATTTAGATCAGCACCAATATCAAAGAGAGCAATTGTGTCAAGGATAAAATCAGTATTAAATTTAGTAATAATATGAATGAAATATTTTTGTGTGGTGATTTCTCTAAGGAGAAAAAAATAATCATTTGAGGGGTTTTCGAGAGGATCACTTTGGTAATCAGGAGTATTTATTTTATTACTAGAATTAGGAATGTAAAGATTTTGATAAATAACTTCATTTTTCCAAATCTGTTCAACTTGTTTTTGTAATTTTAAAATTTGTTTTTGGAGACTCTCAAGAGAAAGAGTAAGAGATCGAGGAATATTTTGTCTTTTGATAATGGTAGTTAAATCATAAAGAGTAGGGGGAATAAAAGGTGGCTTAATGGAATTTTGCTCGAGTGAGGGGATGACTTTTTCAATTAATTATTTTCTGATTTGTGAATTATCAACTTGTTGGATGACATTAAGAATGGATTGATGATCTTTTGAAAAAACATTTAAACTATTGGAAAAAGTATAAGAAGAATTCGGATTGGCAAGTTTATTAATTTGGAGAGCCTAGTTATCCTCAGAGCAACTAATGAATTCAGAATCACTAGAGTTTTCAAGGAGGAGACTCTGAATTTTGATGACTAAATCTTTGTCTATACTTCATTTATAGAGTTTTTTGGAAACAAGACAATTTATTACATAATGGCCGATTTTACCACATTTATAGCAAGTAACAGTTCTTGGCTTGGATTTGGAAGGATTTTTTGGAGATGATTTTGTATAAAACTTGTTTGTGGGGAATTTATGAGATGTGGAAGGAAAGTGTTTCAATGGTTTTTTCTGGGAAGATTTGTAGGCAGATTGTTTAGTTGTTTTGGAGCAATTTCCATCACATTGTTGTGGCGAAAGAGAAAAAAAGAATTCAAATTATTGGCAAAATGAACCTAATTCTTGTTTTGTTTGTTTCATTTCCCATTTTAAATGTTGTTGAAGTTTTAAATCTTGGCATATTTGGAGACTGGCTTTTTAGGTGAAACTAATTAATTCTCTATAAGTAAGTTGTTGGATCAATCCTAGAATTTGGATGATACGAATAAAACCTTATGTAATTTGATCTGAGACTTTGATTGTTTTATCTTAAGTTGTTGCAGAAGATATGATCTTAATCCGGACCTACACTCGTGAGAGCAAAGCTAAAGACAGGATACGTAATCCTGATCTGAACAAGAGTGAGTGTTGTCAAACACTTAGTAAATAACCAAGTCTATACTTCTACGAAATAATGATCATTTGTGCAGAATAATCACTTAAAGCTACGGACTAAGGAAATTATGCCTAATACCTTAAATGGACTAAGTCAAATAGATGCGGAGTAAGAATCCTAGTCTACAAGTCGTACGGAGTAAGAGATAGTCATCGCGAGATAAAAAGCTAAGTCTTCCACTCAAGCGGACTAAGGAAAATAATACACGGAGTAAGGAATCCGAGTCTTCCATACATGCGGAGTAAGGAACAACTTGTGTGGAATAAGGACCCCAGTCTTTTATTTGCATGGAGTAAGGAAACTAGATGCGGAGTAAGGAATCCGAACCTGTTACTCATGCAGAGTAAGGATGTGCTGATACGGAGTAAGCCATCCGATCCTTTAACTTATGCGGAGTAAGAAAGAGCTGATGCGGAGTAAGCACTCCGACCTTCTCATTCATACGGAGTAAGGAAGCACTGACACAGAATAAGGATTCCTGTACTGTATTGATACGGAGTATGCAATCACTGACACGGAGTAAGGATCCGAGCTTCATTAACACGGAGTAAGGAACCTTACACCGGATTAAGAAGACGCTGCTTCAACTTATCTCTTCGGATTCAAAGTCACCAGCTCGTTGTGTCCCGATGTAAGACAAACTCATTGAGAACCTAAAACATCTTACATGTGAATGACCCAGATATGTGGATGATCGGGGGGATTTATACACCCTTTTTAGGGCCGTTTTGGGTACATTTTCATACTCTTTTGATTCATTTATTACCCATTTGTGCTATATTATCATATTTTCATGGCCTAACCCGGAAAAGAGGATTTCTTGTAGTTTTCGTGGTATTTTTGCTATATTTCGACAAGAATCCAAAAATCAAGGAAGAATTCACCAAATTCACAGAAGGAAGAAAGAATCCCAAGGACCTAAAGATCACGACGATCGAATTTCATGTTGGTCGGGTGAAGGTCGGGTGAAGGACCTTCACCCGACCAGGTCGGGTGAAACCCATTTTTCAGGGATAGCTTTCTGGAACCCAAAGGAATATTATTGCCTTCTGGTCGGGTGAAATCCGAGGTCATTTGGAGGTGGTCAGGTGAACCACTCTTCACCTGACCAGGTCGGGTGAAGCTGATTTTGCACAGGAAGACTCTCCAAGCATCATGGAACATAACTCTCTTTTGGTCGGGTGAATTTTGAAGACTTTGCAGGGTGGTCGGGTGAAGATTTCTTCACCCGACCAAACTCAAATTTCGGCGATAGACTCCTTATTTTTGCAGCTCACTTTTTCCCTTCTGGACCGAAGTCATTTGAGCAAAAGACAGGCACCAAACACTCCAGTTAAAGAAGAATTAATTAAAGAAATTCAAATTCAAATGGGTGCTTTGTATTTGGATTGAGGTCTTTATGAGGTTTAAGAGAGGGATTTATTTCATTTTCAAATTCAAAAATAAGGGGAGTTACAAAGGAATTAAGAGGGGCTAATTATTTGGAGGAATTATGAGAAATAATGGGGAATTCAAATTCAAAAATTCAAATATAGCCTTGGGAGGCTATAAAAGGGGAGTGGATCCTTCATTTGTAATCATCCAATATTCAACAATTCTCTTCCATTCCATTCCTCACCTAGAGTAGAGAGATAGAGAAAGAAGAAGGTTTGGGGCATCTCTTGGAGCTTGAAGGCAACCTGCTGGGAAAAGAAGATTAACCTTGGAATTCTTGTTCTAAATAGGCAAGCTATCCTTTTTGGTTTTTCTAATCCATGTTCTGTAATTTTGTTGTTTTTAATTTAACTATGGAAGCTTAAAAACCCCTGATTGGGGTTAGGATGGAGTTTGATGTAATAAATTAAATTGCAATGTTTTAGTTTAATCTTCTTTACTTTGTGAGTGTTTCTTGAATATCTTGGGTTGAAATATAAAATGGACTCTGGCCATTTCATTTTATCATTATAATTACTTATGTGAAGGATTGAAAAATGAAGCATAATTACTGAAAAAAGCAAGATAATCAAACTAGGGGTTGCATAATTTGCGAAAGCAAGTGTAAAACCTAGGATATCAAGTTAAGAGTGGGTGTGGTGCTAGCTCTAGACTAAACAACCCAAATCTTAAAGGGTCACCCGTCCCCCATGCTAGGGTGTACACACGAATTATGGCACTTGAAAAAGGCTAATTCATGCATTAGAGGTTGGGTATTAGATATTGTCACAAGGAAAGAATTAGATTGAACTAAGGCATATTCTTGGGAAAAATACATCAAATGAAATTTTAACTCCAATCACCTTTGTCAATCGAACTTATCTCTACTCAAAACTGCATTTCCATCTCTCACATATTTTCAAAAATCAATTTGTTTTAAATTCAGTTCTGTTTTTACATTATTTTCAATCAAAATCTCTTTATAAGCTAGTGAAAATTTCCAAATTCTACATCCTTCCCTTGGGTACGATAATCCGAACTTCAAAATCCACTTTATTACTTATCATGATTTGTACACTTACAAATTGCCGATCAGTGGACACAACTTTAACTGAACTTGGGAACTGACAAAGGCACTTATGCTTTGGAAAACCAAGACCTTGAGTTCCACATCCGCAGTATTCAAGGCAGAGAAAATTCCGAGGAACAGTCAATGCTGCACATAGTCCGGAAGAACAAGTTCCAAGATTTTCTCTCAACGATGTTTCTATATATATTATAACACTTGTACATTATAAAAGTGCTGATAGAGTTGATCGTTCGTGAGTTCAAAATATGTGTGTATGTACTAGAGCTCATTAAGATCATAAAGGTTAGTGTGTGAGTCTTTTGTGAACAGAGTGTAAGAGAGTTGTATAAGTAGATTGAAAAGCTTTACAAGCTTTAATCTGCTTCTATTTTGTTGTATTTATCAGTTGATAATAAAACAAATACTTCCACTACTGGTTATGTTCCGCATTGATTATCTCTTTTAACCATTTAAGTGCTATGCCAAAGAGTAAGAAAAGAGCTTTGAGAAGAGCCTATTCACCCCCCTCTAGGCTCCCAGGGACCAACATAAGTAGATTGTAAGCGATGAGATTTCCTATAGTTTCTTTGATATGATTTATAACACGTTCTCCTAAAAGGGTTGGTAAACCGGCTAGAAATTTTTCTTTCCAAAAGGGTTGGTTTGAATCTTCTCTAAGCATGACTCTAGTAAAGAAAGTGTTTTTGTAATATTGAAAGCCAAATAACTTCCTACAATGAAGGTTGGAAAAAAGTTCAACATTTTTGGTTTTGAGATGGGAGGAATCACCAATGAAATGGGTACTTGTGGAAAGAATTAAGGTTATTACAGCATCAGGAATTGATTCATGTTGCTGATCAAGGATGGGAGTATGACTTTCATCAGTTTTGACACTTGTAAGAATCATTTCTTTTTGTGAAAACGATATATAGAAATCCCACCAGCCTTTGAGTTGACTAGAGAAACCGGAGATAAGGAGTTCTACAATAGCTCTGTCGGAGAGACTGGTTTGGGTTTTGTATACATTATAAGCTATGGTTATTTAGTGAAGGAGATCGAGAATATTGTATTCAGAAAGACCATCGATGTTCCATTCCCATACAGTGGAAGCATTGAACCTTGATTGGGTAAACAACCCTCGTTGTTCAAAACCAATATCAGCTGTCATGGGAATTTGTTTTGGAGTTGCCCAATTAAAATTATTAATTTGAGGAATAGTAGGTGGGGGAGAATTATCTTCTATGATTGGGTTTGTAAGAACGGCATAGCTTTGTGGAGTCTCAGGAACTACCTTTGAGGAGGATGCTCATGAAGGAGTTTTGGGAATATTTGAAGAAACAAAGCATTGTTCAAGTTTATGTAATTGTGTCTTAAGATGAGCTAATAATTTAGATTTGGATCGGTCAAACACCAGTTGACTATGTTTGGATATTTGAAATGGTTTTAAAAATAAGGGTTTATATTTGTGAGTGTGAAGAGATATTATGTGTTGGCGTAAGTTTTGTTAATTGGATTGCAATTGTTTGTAAATAAGCATTTGTAAAATTATTTTGCTGAACTATATTGCAAAAATTTGTATTGGTATTATCATTTGAATTTTTGTATGGAGTAGCATTTACCTTTTGATTAAAATGAGGAATCTTAATGGATCTAAAAAGGGGATGAATATTGTCACGCCCCAAATTTCCTTCCCCCTGGAAATGGGTAGTGATTGCCCATGCCCGGCTGCCCGCACCCGAAGGGTCAAGGGATCGGTGTAAACACCAAAGTGAGGATACCTACCGCGAGTGCTGTCCTATCCCTGTATCACAAGTCAACATGCCAAGGGGCATGTACCTGTTTCCATGTCAAGCACACCACCACAAATTATACATACAGTATTCACAACACAATACATCAATTATATTGCTCAGAGGCTCCAAGCCCTTTTACAACCCACTAGGGAACAAGCTCCCATCAATATAGCCAGGATTCACAGTTCAAACAAACAGAATCTCAAATACAACAAACAACCAAATGTATATATATATGAGGCCATACAGCCCCAGCGGCCTACCAACTCAGCTCTTCCGCCTATCGCCTGCTAGGTTCTACAAAGAACATTTCATAGGAGGGGTGAGCAAACCACAGCTCAGTAGGGATCAAGTCTCCCCAGGCCCGTCCCACTCTAAAACTATGCATGTGCTCGTGTAGTGACTTAAGCTAAAACAATAACCAGCACCCAGTAAACACGCCTCATACCTCTGCCTGAACAGGAGGGCAGAGGACACCCCGCCACCACGGCGACGTGACATACCACACCAGGCAAATGTGAATCTCATCTCAAGGGGTACAGTATAATAACTGTCCCATACTTAGCTCAATCCCCGCATTTTTGGGGTTCTCATCTCAACTCCCAGCGTTTTTGGGGTCCTCAACATACACATTTCAACATATACAACTCAACAATCTCAACTCAATAAGCATAATTCAACAGATACTGTGCAACTCAACCACTAAGCTCATAAACACAACTCAAAGACACAGCTCAGACATGCAACTCATTTAGCATACAAAAACTCATCTCAGAATGTAAAACAACAGATAGTCTCAGAACAATCAAATCATCACATATAACATCACCTAACTCCTCATGGTCCCTAAAGTCCACACATTTCTCACACTCATAGTCTGGATCATCAACAACCTTTCAAAGGAAGCTTATCCACCTCAAGGGGAGCCCAAAACAAGCTGCACGTGACAACCTATTGTCGCGGGCAGAGGCAAATCAACTCAGAACATCATTCTAACCATCCCAGAAGGTTCAGGGATGATTTTTAGCCAAAAATAAGATTGCACGTGAAAAGGTCATTCTCACGGGTAGGGGTATTTTAACTCATATGCCTCTAACGAAGCTCCACCTAAAATTTGGGGCAATTTGGAGCAAGAATGAATCTGCAAGTGAAAAAGTCATTCTCACGGGTAGGCTCCAAAACCTCTCTTTTGTCATTCTAATCACTTTTCTCTAAAGGACCAACCTCAAATTCGTTTTAGTTTAGAAGTTATTGAGATTAAAAGACAGAATCCAAGACCTATACCCAATTTCGAACACTATACCCATGCCAAAACTCCCCTCCAGACAATTCCCAACAGTCCAAATAAATTTTCCCTAACATGTATATGTATTAGTAATCTCCATGACAAGCAAACAAACATGTATAAATATACCTATTCATCATCTCAGAATTTGTGAGGGAGAAAGGTGCAAGGGCTAACAAGGGATCCCTACCTCAGAATTCCCAGAAAAAAAAGACTTGGGGAAAAAAACGGAGCGATCTGTATCCTTGCTACCTCAACGCCTCCGGCCTCCCGTCGTCTGAAGGGAATCCTTGATCGCCAGAAACTCCTCCAACTCTGGATCGTCTCCCTCCCTCTCTCTCTCTCTCTCTCTCTCTCTCTCTCTCTCTCTCTCTCTCTCTCTCTCTCTCTCTCTCTGTGTGTGACGGCTGCAGGGAAGGTAGGGTTTGGGATCTCCTTTTTGCTCCCTTTTTTTTATTTTAAAAGAAAACCCAAACCACAACAAAGAAACCCAAAACCCAAGGTTTAAAATAAAGCCCAACTCATATTTAAAATAAGGCCCATCTCATTAAGCCCAACTCATTTAAAATAAAGCCCTCAAATAAATGTTAATCTAAATACTAAAATAAATTCTTGAAATTCCCAAAAATACCCCTCTGGGCCTCAAATTCCAAATTTAGCCCAAAAATAGTCAAATTTCTCCATTTGACTAGCATATCACTTTGCTGATATTCATTTTCTAAGATAAGGTCTAGCTAACTCTAAAGCCCCTCAAATATGGATCCTTACATCCTCTCCCCCTTAAAGACTTTTCGTCCTCGAAAAGAAAATGCGGAATGAAAGAAAACAATAACCACAAGCAATGAATAGACCACTAACACAAATCAATACACTCATCAAACAACCAGTTGGACAAGTACCTGACTATGTTGATGTTTGCCTTACTCCCCCCCTTCAGGGTTGTTCGTCCTCGAACAGGTCAGGGTAGTGAGCACGCATCTCAGCCTCACGTTCCCAAGTCTCTTCCTCCATACCACGGTGTTACCACAACACCTGAACCAATGGAATAGTCTTACCTCACAACTGCTTCTTGCGCCTATCCAAAATACAGATTGGTGCCTCAATAATCGTCACATCCTCCCCAATATCCAGGGTACTCCAAATCAGTACATGTGTGGGATTTGGATGGTATTTCCGCAACTAGGATACATGGAAAACATCATGAACTTTGCTCAAACTGGGAGGTAATGCCAACCTATAAGCAACAGGTCCAACTTTGCTCAAAATCTCGAACGGTCTAATGTATCATGGAGATAACTTGGATCCCTTTCCAAATCTCTTATGCCCTCTCTATGGAGAAACACGTGGTCTCCAACCAAAAACTCCAATGGTCTGCGTCAGCGATCCGCATAAGACTTTTGTCTACTCTGGGCCGTAAGAAGGCGCTGCCTAATCAGTTGGACTTTTGTCGTAGCCTCTTGGACCAATTGAGGTCCCAACATAACTGCCTCTCCAGCTTCTGCCCAACACAATGGAGACTGACAAGGTCTGCCATACAATGCCTCAAACGGGGCCATCCCAATAGAAGCCTGGTAACTATTATTATAGGCAAACTCTACCAAAGGAAGGTGAGAAGCCCATGATCCCCCGAAATCAAGCACACAAGCTCTTAACAGGTCTTCTAACGTTTGAATGGTCCTCTCTAACTGACCATCAGTCTCAGGATGGAAAGCATTACTCAAATTAAGCCGCGTCCCCAATGCCTCTTGCCAACCATTCCAAAACCGAGAAGTGAATCGTGCATCTCTGTCTGAAACGATAGACAAAGGCACTCCATGCAATCACACAATCTCATCAACATAAAGCTGGCTCAATGTTCCAATGGAGTCTCGCTCCCGAACAGCCAAGAAATGGGCCGATTTAGTCAATCGGTCTACAATGACCCAAATCATATCCTTCCTCCCAGAAGTGGTAGGAAGTCCTGTCACAAAATCCATGGTAATATGCTCCCACTTCCACTCAGCCACAGGCAATGGCTGTAGCTGACCAGCAGGTCGTTGGTGCTCTGCCTTTACTTGTTGACAAGTAAGGCACCTGGAAACAAACTCTGCTATACACCTTTTCAGTCCTGGCCACCAGAACTGTGCTCGCATGGCATGATACATCTTAGTTCCTCCTAGATGCACAGACAAACGGGAATAATGAAACTCCCTCATCACATCCTCACGTAAGGAGGGCGGTATTATCAAGCGCCCCTGAAATCTCAGCTCATGCTCAGTTCCTTCTGTCCATTCCTCAGACAGTTCACCGGCCTCTATCTGGGCCTGGATCACTTCACAGTCTACGTCCCCCAACTGTCCCTCACAGACACGTTGGTATAACTCTGGCATTACAGCAATAGGACATAGGACTGCTTCCCCACTACTAAAATCAGGTTGTACCTATAGCACTGCTAACTGTTCCATCATTTTCCATTCTCTCATGGAAACCTCAGTTTTTTCCTTCCTACTCAGTGCATCTACAACTACATTCCCTTTTTCAGGTGTGTAGGAGAGCGTAAAGTCAAACATATGCAAGTACTCCACCCATCTCCCCTGTCTCAAATTCAGATCCCTTTGGGTGAAGATGTACTGTAGGCTCTTGTGGTCAGTGTATACCACAAATTTCTCTCCCAGCAGGTAATGTTGCCAAGACTTCAAGGCAAAGATAACTGCGGCTAATTCCATATCATGCGTTGGGTAATTCTGCTTATGGGGCTTAAGCTTCCGTGAGCCATATGCTATGACTTTGTGTTCCTGCATTAGAACACACCCCAATCCAACTCGGGACGCATCACAATACACCTCGTAAGGCACTCCATCCCGTGGTAGACTCAAACTGGTGCAGTAGTCAAACGAGTCTTCAATTCCTCAAAAGCTCGCTGACACTTGTCTGTCCACTCAAATTTAACTCATTTTCGTGTCAGGGCTGTCATCGGTGCTGCTAACCGAGAGAACCCTTCCACGAAACGCCTGTAATATCCTGCCAGACCTAAGAAACTACGGATCTCAAAAACATTTGTGGGCCTTTTCTAAGATGATACAGACTCAATCTTTGTTGGGTCCACTCTAACTCCCTCGGCAGATACCACATGCCCAAGGAAATGCACCTCTTGCATCCAGAAGTTACACTTAATGAATTTAGCATACAACTGGTGGTCTCGGAGCGTCTGCAACACCACAGTCAAATGCTCCTCTCGGGTCCTTGAGTATACAAGGATATCATCAATAAATACCACCACAAAGGAATCTAGGTACGGGGCAAATACCTGATTCATCAGGTGCATGAACACCGTCGGTGAATTCGTGAGCCCGAAAGGCATCACTAACCACTCATAGGGCCCATATCTACACCTGAAAGCAGTCTTAGGAATATCCTCGCTCCTGAGCCTCAACTGATGATACCCAGAACACAAATCAATCTTTGAAAACCACTGTGCCCCACTTTGCTGGTCAAACAGATCATCAATCCTCAGCAAAGGGTATTTGTTCTTTACTGTCACTTAGTTCAGCTTTCGATAATCAATGCAGAGTCGTAGTGAATCGTCTGCCTTTTTAGCAAACAAAACTGGTGCACCCCAAGGTGATGTACTTGGGCGAATGAAACTTTTATCTCCCAGCTCCATTATTTGCTTTTGAAGCTCCCTCAACTCGATAGGTCCCATCCGGTATGCCCCTTGTGAGATAGGTCCCACCCCTGGCAATAACTCGATTGTGAACTCAACACTCCTGTGTGGAGGCAACTCCAGTAACTCCCTAGGAAACACATCCTGGAAATTCTCAACAACAACTGGCCACACTCGTTTTTCAATATTACCTTCCTCCTCAAAAGTAAGTGTAGCAAGTTTATGGGTAACACTACCTCATAGCCCTCTCATCAGTCCAGCCCTCCCGACATTCTCATCCCATTCCCCCACTAGGGTACAGAGTAATCCTGTGGGTGAAGTAAATGACACCCGCCGTCTATAATAATCAATCTTAGCTTGGAAGGCCATTAACCAGTCCATCCCCAAAATCAAATCAAAGGTCCTCATGGGCATCACATACAAATCAAATGTGACCTCAACATCTCCTATCGTAAGCATACACTCACGACACACTCGGTTTATTGTTGATGCACCTCCCACAGGTGACTCAACACTCAAGGGCCTATCTGCCCTCTCACAATCAAGTCCAAGGCTCTCAACCAAGGACATAGCAATCAAGGAGCACGAAGCTCCGGTATCAAACAAGACAGCAACTATAGTGCGAGATATCAAAACAGTACCTCGAACCACCGAAGGTCCGGCTCCACCTTCCTCGGAGGATAGTGGCAACTCCTCCCGCTCGGGTGGTGCTGAAGTAAGTGCGAATACTCTGCCATGGCTTGCCCTGCTACTGGCCTCTCCTATTTGTCCTTTGATCCCTATCTGATGTCCACTTGGACGATTCTCTGAACCGCCTTGTGGTTGCTTCTCTCCCTGTGGCCTTGTATGAGTGGAACCAGCCTGACTCGCCTGCCATTAACGTGCTGGCCTCGGAGTTGGGGCCCAAAAGTGGGTCTCACTCCTCCCTCCTGATGTGAATCCTCCAGCTCCCCCATTGTTCCCCTTACTGAAACACACCGTACTAAGGTGTCCTGTCTTCCCACAGCTATGGCACTGCAGGTGCTGCTTGGGACGCTCACGTTTCATGTGTCCAGTTTGGCCACAACAAGTACACTCACGTGGGAAACCTCCAGCTGAGTGCCCCGGTCCTCCAGAGTAATGGGACTTTGGTGGAGCCATTTGTGATTGGCCCTTGTCTCTGGGGAAACTGCTACCTCCAAGCTCAACTCTCGGTCTCTTGGAGTCTCCCTGCTTATCGCGCGTACTCTATGCTTGCCACTCGTGATGAGCCTGTTTACCCTCCTCCAGTCCTCTTTCCACAATCTTAGCTGTCTCCACGACCTCAGCATAGGTCCTCAGCCGCAACATCTCCACCCTCTGCTTCAGGGCAGGCTTAAGTCCCATAGTAAACTTATGGGCCTTCAGGTCCTCTCTAGAGATTGGCTCAGGGGCAAACCGGCTCAGTCCTCGGAATTCACGCTCATACTCAGACACAGTGCGTGATCCTTGTTTGAAACCACTGAACTCTTCCCGTTTCTGCCACCGCAAGGACTCCGGGAAGTACTCCTCATAGAATAACTGAAGGAACTCCTCCCACGACAAGGTCTGCATGTCCCGGCTACCTGAAATGCTGAGCCACCACTCTAAGGCTTCCTCTTCCAACTGTCTGACTGCTAACCTCACTTTATCCTCCTCCTAGGGTCGGAGAAAGGAGAACACGTGCTCAATCTGTCGCAGCCAATGCTCTGCTGCTAGAGGATCAGCTCCTCCCTTGAACCTCGGTGGTTGTTCCTTCCGGAACCGGGTGACCACATCTTCCTCCTCCCGTCTCGTCGGCATCTCTTGCCTACGTGGAGGTTCTGCCTCACGGGGTGGAGAAGGTAGCACTGTCTGCTGTGCCATTATTTCCCGCCTAATCTCATCTCGGATCTCTCCCCTGAGATCCTCTCGTATGCCTTGTACATTCTCACTCAAGGACCTAACTTGGGCCATGATCCGCTCCATGAGATCTTCGCCCTCCATTTGCTGCCTTCCCTCTTGTCCAGCACGTGCAGAAGACTCATCCTCTGCAGCTGGGGTAGCCCGGGTAACTCTCCTAGGAGGCATTGTCTACACATTTCAAAAAACAAGTGGAGCTGGAATCAATATCTCTCAAGCTCAGCACACCCTCACCTCTAGGACCATGAGGTACTCAAACAGCATCTCATAAGCATACACATCATGTTCATAGGATCTCAACATACATATTACAATCTCATACTTAAAATTTTCAACACATCACAGTTTCTCAAATCAGCATGTCTCAACGCTTTCCACAGTATTCACATTTCAATTCATTGCATGCTCATTTCAAATCAATTGCTTATTTCAAATCACGACACTCATATTATGATTAAGCTAGTGCCCTAATGCCAATGCATGTATGCACCCCATCCCAAATGCAAATGCCCTACTCCTTGGTCTAACTACCCCTAAGTGCACCCCAGAAAATCAGATAGAACCACGGTGATCAAGTGTGTCCTATACTGCCTCCTAAGGGTCTCAGAAGCAGTTATCCCTCCCCACTATCCTAAGTCCACTAGACCATGAACTTGGGCTCGATACCATAATGTCACACCCCAAATTTCCTTCCCCCTGGAAATGGGTAGTGACTGCCCATGCCCGAAACCGAAGGGTCAAGGGATCGGTCTAAACACCTGTAAGGATCCGTATATGTGTTAGCATAACTTATAATCTATATTTGATGTTAAGAATGTTATTTTGAGAATGTAGCCATTTATACTATCGTTTTGACAATATTTGGGCCTAATTTGAGGTCCAGAAGCCTCCAGAGGTTATTTAATAAATTTTGGGAGTTAAATTGAGAGTTAATAAGTGAAAATTAGAATTTTGAAGGGCTTTTTGGAAATTATTAAGGAATAGGACGAATTTTAATTACAAATAGGGTTTTGGGGTTTTATTATTTATTATAACTTTGTTTTGAGAAACCCTAGCCGTCGGAGGAGAGTTCTTAGTGTTCTTCGCGTTCTTCATCGTTCTTTGCCGATTCTAGACTGTTCTTGCGAGTTTAATCCCTTCGGAAGGCAAGAGGTAGGTGATTCTTGATTCGTCATTATTCTATTGCACGAACACAAACTGTTAGAATATATATATATATATATATATATATATACATAAACGTTTGAATATGTATGTATTTATATAAATATATTCATTTACGTGTATATACATACGGCTGGGCGATTGTTGCAGTGCGGCGTGATTCGACCGGTTCCGAATCTTTGGACAAGCTACTGCACCTGTTATCCCTTTATCATATTCTAATTAGTTATTATTAATTTTTACCCGTACCAGGCTAGCTAGCCTGGTTTCTTCCGCACGGCAGCAGCAGCACACCAGGGTGTCGAATGACAGCCTGGTTAGCGTCTCCATGACGGGGGGCGGCGGCCTATACATTCCTGCCTCCACAATCTGTTCGATCCAATGCAACACAAGGGTTTTGTTTTATTTTATTTAATTTTCTCTTCATCAAAAAAAGGGGGCATCTTTACATGCGTGGTTTTGTGGCAGTGAAAGAAAAGGGGCATCTTTTTTTTAGTGTCAGAATTTTTTATAAAAAGGGGGGCTTAATTGATTATGGGAATTAAGTCGTGCGTGTCAATAGTTAATATATGTGGGTAATAAATTCGTGCATTAAATCCGTGCATTATTATGAGGCCATGCATGATATTATATATGTGGATTTTGATAATTATCAAGATATATAGATAAATTTAATTTAATTTGATTTAGTAGTAAAAATAACATATCCATTGATACCATTCCAATAGCAAGGTCAAACAAGAATTATGATATTGATAGTTTAATAATGAAAATAGTGCTTGGGTTTGATATTATAGTTTAATAATATGAAGTATTACTTGAAAGTTGATATTATTAATTTATCATCTAAAATATTGTCGGAGGCTTGACATTAATAGTTTGATATTAAAAACATTGTTTGTGGCTTGATATTTATAGTCTGACACTAGAAATATTGTTTGTAGTTCAATGTTAGATTTTTGGCATTTAAATGTTACTTGTACATTGATGGTCCCTTGGAGCCTAAAGGGGGGGGGGGGGTGAATAGGCTCTTATTCGAACTCTTTCTTTTCTCTCAAGACACAAACACTTATGTAGTTTTAGTGATAGAATCACTGCGGAAGATAACCAGATAGTGGAAGTATTTTGTTTTATTATCACAAGGTGATTACAACAAAATAGAAGCAAACACTCTCTTACACTCTGTTTACAAAATGAACTCACACTCTAGCCCAGTTCTATCTCCAAAGATGATGACGCTCTTATTTTCTTTTGTTTTTTTTTTACACGTCTCAACTTCTTTTTCTTTTCATAAAGTATAAGTATGAATATTTATACAAAACATTCCTAAGAGACAGCCTTGGAACTTGTAGTTCCAGAATGCGTTCCGCACTAACTATCCCTCGGTAATCTCTCTGCCTTAACTGCTGCGGATTGTGGAGCTCAAGATCTTGGATTTGAAGAGTATAAATGTCTTTGTGAGTTCCGAGATACAATTAAGGTTGTGTCCACATATCCGGATGATCCACGTGTAAGATTCTTCAGGTTCTCAATACATTCGTCTTACATCGGGACACCACGAGCTGATAACTTTAAATGCGGTTTAGTTGGAGCAATGTCTTCTTGGTCTGGTGTAATTTTCCTTACTCCGTAGTTAATGAAGCTCGGAACCTTACTCCGTGTCAGTGGTTGCTTACTCCGTATCTATTCGATCTGGAATCCTTAGTCCGTGTCGCGCTTCCTTACTCCGCATGTAAGTTCCTTACTCCGCATGTAAGTTCCTTACTCAGTATGTAAGTTCCTTACTCCGGGCGAGTCTTGAAAAGTCCGATGACTTATTCCGTGTCGCGCTTTCTTACTCCGCATGTAAGTTCCTTACTCCGCATGTAAGTTTCTTACTCCGTATGTAAGTTCCTTACTCCGGGCGAGTAATAAATCCGGATTCCTTACTCGCATCTGGTTTCCTTACTCCGCATCTAGTTTCCTTACTCCGCACTTATCCTTTAAGTTCTTAGTCCGTAGGATTGTTCCTTATTCCGTATGTATTTGTTACTTGGTTATTTACCAAGTGTTTGACGACACTCACTCTTGTCCTGGATCAGGATTATGTATCCTGTCCTTAGCTTTGCTCTCACGAGTGTATCTTTGGATTAGTAACATACCTTCTGCAATGATCAAATAAACACAAAAGATCTCGGATCAAATTACATAAGGCTTTATCAGCATTATCCAAATTCTGGGTTTGATCCAACAATCTCCCCCAATTATGGATATGCCCAAACCCTTTGTAATCTGATCTGGTAAGCGATGCAAAAGAATATCATACGAATACGCAACACAACCAATTTCATTAATCAGCAACTAAATACAATTCAGCCTTAATACAGGTTTTTTACTAAGGTACATAAGGCTTACTATACTTGAAGATCATAGTTCTTGCCTTCTCTCTTAGCTCCATTGTCTTCTGCATCGTAAAGGTGGAGTGTTGGCTCCAATGTTTGTCCACAGTTAAGAACGATTTGATGAAGTGACAGACAAAGGCTCCGCAGCCTATCTCCATCCCAGTTGTTGTGGCACTTGCTTCTTGCCCCGAAATGTCGCCTTGAGTTTCTCGGTCGAACGCAGGGGTGTGATACCCAACTCTTCATATAGTCCGGCTTTCTTCACGGCTTAGTTAGTCCGAGACACGAGAGGTTCCCATTGATTCTTCCTAACGAAGTGCTCCACAATCCGATGAGAATCATCTGCTTGACCGAATCATGAAGACGGCCATCATGAAGTGTGGCGACATGATCCGGTACGGAATGAGGATGGTTGAGAAAGTTTTCCATGGCTTGCTATCCTCAGCCAGTTCCGTCGATGTAAGTCTGAATTAACTCCACACCTGGGAAGATAGCCCTCATTCCAACATGGCAGAACTTCAAACAAGTGCCCATCTTCGTAAAGAGATGGAAACGACCTCATCTCCATTTTTAGCGGCTCTCGAGAAGTTGTCAATGTCTTCGTAGTAAAGAGTCCTTTCTCCGAACAAAGAGTTTGAATGTCGGCCGGAGAGAAAGGATACATTTCGGAAAGACATCTTCTCTCGGCAGAAGACGCAAGATAGGATTTCATTGCCTTGCGCAAGCTTCCATCCGCATCGGACGGGTCAAACTCCGCATAGGATGGGAGGAAGGTATCAGTGCGGATGAGGAGGATAGAGGAGGAGCCGGAGGTGCGGTAGAGGAGCTTGGTTGAGAGAAGCGGCTTCGTTTGGGAATTTGAACTCCCCTGAAGCACCGAAGTGGCAGGCCGCTTCTCGGTCCCGGGAAGATGGTTGTGGGGCGAAGGAGTAGATGGATCGGATGACACTTTCTCCCCCCGGTTTGGCAGATCGCCGGGAAGCAACGGGAGGACGAGCCATCGTATGCGCCGGATCCGCGAAGGAAGTAGACGGTGAATGAACGGAGGTGGCGACAAGATCCATTTTTCGCTCAATGGAAGTGGAGGAGTCGGTGAGGGCGGAGAGTAGTTGGGCGCCGAGGGCATCAACTTTGGCGACGATGGCGGAAATTTGGGCGCTTTGAGCGTGGGCATGGCGGTCCGGCGAGCGGAAAGCACAAGCATCGGAGTGGACCGTGCCAAAAGAGGCACGCCCAAGTGCTAACTCGGAGCTTTGGAGGACTCCCCCGCATGAACAGGAGCAGGAGTGCGGTGGGCAGAGGAGTCCGCAAGGAGTAAGCCGAAGCCCAGGAGCATCCGGAGCATCGAGGCATCCGGAGCTTCGGAGGCATCCGGAGCATTGGAGGCATCCGGAGCAAGAGACCCGCTTTGACCGGACAAGTCAACCACGGGAATCGCGGCGGCAGGAGAAGAGGGTCCGGCCTTAGCAGGAAAAGGACTTCGGGTAGCAGGGACCGGGCCTGAGGGTGTAGGGAACGACACATCGGGAATGGCGGCCGGCGTAAGAAAGCCGTGGTCCAGATTCCGGATGATCATAGTCTCCGGGGATTGGGTATTGCGTGTGTAAAATACCCGGAGATCGGTGTCAGGAATGGAGGAGGTGTGGGCTAGGCCGAAACGGAGCCGGAGGTCCGTTAAGGTGACGGCGGAGAGATGGTCAAGGTAATCTCGGGGTTGAGGTAGAGGAGGCAAGGGGGCTTCCTGGAGAAGTAGCCGGGACATCGGCGGTGGCGACGGCAACAGCGGTATCAACCGCAGCAGGCTATAGCGGATGTGGAGGGAGTGGGGACATCGGCGGCGAGAGGGGGCTACGGAAACGACTTTAGACGCCTGCGCCGAGAGGGCCCCGCAACCTCGGACGGTTCAGCACGGATGCTTGGCCGGGAGGCCCGTGAGTGGGAGGGGGCGCAGCAACGGACCGAATCCGGGAGGATCGGTGTGCAGAACTGACCTCGTGGGCTTGGATGTCGGAGGGGTCACCAACAGAGCTGCCTTGTTGTTCCGGGGCAAGGAGAGCGCGGAGAGCTACAGTGGGTCGGTGAGCGGTCATGTTCCCGTCCGGCATAAGGTGACGAAGGTAAAGAGCCGAGGGAAACGAGACAGCATCAACTCGGGCGAAATGGTCCGGACGAAGATGCCGGAAGACAATGCCGAGGATGCGCCCGAAGGAATGGTTTTTGTGACCATTCTCGCAGCAAACGAAATAAGAACATCCCCCAATCCATTGGAAGACCTTCAAAGACGCCGTACATGGCCAGGTAGAAGATCGTACGGAACCGAGTCCAGGGGCGATGTGCGAGCCGATAGGCATCGACTTAGAATAGTCGCCATACATCGATAGCGACCCTGGAAGGATTTCACCTTGTATTCCTTCCCCTTGTTTGTGCACCCCATAGAAGCCGCCATCGGATCGGCATCCGGACGCTGTGGTTCACCAAGAGGAAGGTGGAGAGCAGCGCGGAGAACAGCCGGAGTGATGACGATGGATTCACCGCGGACATAAGAGGTTATGGAATCGTGGTGCGGCGAATCCGTTGGTAATACTCAAGAATGTCATCGATAAGAAGATCGATGGGATTGGAGACCAGGTTGAGTATGTGCGAGGCTTCAAGAAGAGGGCGAAGCTGGAGAAACCAATCCGGAGGATCAGAAACAGCATTCCAATCAACTAGATGGCCAGGAGTAACGCCGGAAAGAAAGATTCTGGGTGCCATTGCAGATTTGATGGGAAGGAAAAGAGGAAAGGTGAGGTCTTGACAGTAGAAGGAGCAACGAGAGGTTTAGGGATTTGAAATGAGCAATACTCGTGCTTCGCAGGTATGATCAGAACATATAAGACCGAATCCGTAAATGTCAGCGGGTCTAGGAATGTGTGAGTGAGGTAGGGACCCGCGCGACATGCTGATGTCATTTGTCTGGATATCGAGGCGTCTCCGAATAAAACGATGTCGTGGAGACGATATGACCAATCGAGATTACAACTGGTTGCCATCCAGAGAAGTGTGGGTGCAACCCGAGATATGCATTTAATGAATCATCATTAGTTCTCCTCAAAAGCATGCGACATATGAGTATACGTGGATTGTCACAATTGAACAAAGTCAGGAGTCCGGAGGAAAGAGCCGACACTCATCCGGAGTTAATAATATTCGTGAAAAAGTATCCGGATGAATAATAGACCTTGTCCATCGTAAACGAGTTTTGTGTGAGAGTAGAGTAAATTCCTTTGCGGTCAATAAGTCGAAGAGAAGAGAAGTTCCACAACACTTCAAATCCGAGACTATGGACTGGATTTATCAATACGGTTGCAAAGGAAATCTGAACCTGTAGCTAAATAAAGATATACAGAAGATACAAAAGCTTAACAGGCAAGGATTAGTACGGATTAGAGATGATAATGAGTGAAAAGAAAAAAAACATAATCCGAACTAATAAGAAACAGAACTCATGCATGGCTAAGAATGTAGTAGACGTATGCAACGTGAAAGTGATCAATATTACTGAATCAGGGCATATGTCAGATAGCAATACACAGGTTCATATAGGTCAACATAGCGAAACCGTCTTGCTGAACAGCGTAGCTAAGATTAATTAAAGATCATATGATTTGGCTTCATTTGGATTCATGAGTGAGTAATGATAAAGTGAACACATGTCAAAAGAAGGCAGATGATTAGTCGATTAAAATGCATGGTTGAAGAAAGAAAATACATCCAAACATGCCACTTTTCCGATTTAAAACAGCATGTCCAGTCAGATCCGGAAGTAAAAGCTTAGAGGAGGGAGAATCCGAGACATATTAGGGGTTCATTGCTGCTCCCCTGTAGATCATTTAATCCTCTCAATGAAAAGCTCCCCCTCAGATAGACAGTCAAGAAAAAGGTCATGAGACATATACGGGGGGGGGGGATTATCGAATAAAATATAAAGCATTTTCTCCCCCGTAGATTGTGCAATCCTCTCGGTTGACCGTTCCAATTTGTAGGTCAAGACTGTCTATCTTATTAGAAAACTATACTTGAAGCGATCGATTGCGTTTGTGTATTCATCCACCAGGCATTCCAAGCTGGCCCATTTCACTTCTTCAACTATGCATGTTAATAGAGTAATCTAAATGAACATGCTTTGGTCATGTGGGGATTAATGGATGTTAAGATCATGAACCCGATCGAGGTAAATCATATAAACTGTAATTATGTTAGCTTTAAACGACTTCATCGGGAAACGCAAGCATCCTCCCACAATGAGGTTGAGATTAATATCGAAGCATGAAACCGTTGAACAGTAAGTATGATCAGCAATACGATCGGTGAGTTTCTACTACTTTAAGTAAACATACAATGCATGGTCTGTGAGTAAATATACCGATGGGTAATTCAAATGAGAACCTATGCAGAGAAGTCGAGCATACCTAATCGGAAGAGTAGTTCGGAAAACCTCGCATCAGGTAGAGGCTTTGTAAATATGTCCGCTAATTGATCTTCGGTGGCAACATGTTCCAGTGAAATATGCTTTTTGAGAACATGATCGCGTATGAAGTGATACCTGAGCTCAATGTGCTTCGTCTTAGGATGCATGACAGGATTGGTGCTGATGGCAATTGCACTAGTGTTGTCACAATAAAGTGGAATAGAGGACATGTCGAATCCGTAGTCAATAAGTTGACTTTGCATCCAAAGTAGTCGTGCACAGCAACTTCCCAAGCACTATATATTCCGCCTCGCAGTAGCGGTTGATACGGAATTGCTTCTTACTGAACCATGAGATCAATCTATTTCCAAGAAACCGACACGTACCGCTTGTGCTTTTCCTGTCGATGCGACATCCAGTGAAGTCGGCATCGAGTACCCGGATAAGGTGAAGTTGGACTCCTTTGGGTACCGAGTCCCAAATTCATCGTCCCTTTGAGATACCTTAATATCTCTGTTTTACATGAAGCATATGTGACTCCTTGGGATTTGCCTGATATCGTGCACAAATGCAAGTTGCAAACATAATGTCCGGGCGACTTCTTGTAAGATAGAGCAAGGATCCGATCATCCCTCGTAGTCGGTCACATTTACCGATATGCTGTCCACATCCGGATCTAACTTGGCACCGACAGGCATGGGAGTTTTGACGGGAGATGAACCTTCCATACCAAACTTCTTAATAAGTTCGCGAGTGTACTTAGCCTGATTGATAAAGATTCCTTCCTTTAATTGTTTGACTTCAATTCCAAGGAAGTAGGACAGTTCTCACATCATGCTCATTTCAAACTTGTCTGTCATCAACTTAGCAAACTCTTCACAAAGCTTCGGATTCGTTGATCCGAAAATGATATCGTCCACGTATATTTGTACGATCAAAGTGTGTCCTTTCTCTTGTCATAGAAATAGGGTGGTGTCTATCTTCCCTTTTTGGAAGTTATGAGCAAGTAGGAATTCCGACGGTGTGTCGTACCAGGCTCTTGGAGCTTGCTTCAAACCATATAGAGCTTTCGAAGTTTGTAGACAAGATGTCCCGCCTTTGGTTCAATGAAGCCGGGAGGTTGTTCAACATACACCTCCTCTTGAAGGTCTCCATTCAGGAATGCGCTCTTGACGTCCATTTGATAAACTATGAAGTTTTCATATGAAGCATACGCTGAAACATTCGGATTACCTCAAGTCTTGCGACCGGAGCAAAGGTTTCATCATAATCTATTCCTTCTTCTTGACGATATCCTTTGGCTACCAGCTGGCTTTGTTCCTGGATTACTATTCCATCCGTATCAAGCTTGTTCCGGAACACCCATTTAACGCCAATGACTTGTTGAGACTTAGGCCTTGGTACTAAGGTCCACACATTATTTCTCTTAAATTGATTCAACTCTTCTTGCATGGCTTCTATCCAGTTTGAATCTTGAAGAGCTTCATCTACCACCTTTGGTTCTATTTGAGATAGAAAGCATGAGTAAAGACTCATGTTTGAGGTGGCTGCTCTTGTTCTTACACCAATAGTAGGATCACCAATCACTTGATCCGAGGGATGGTTTCGGGTCCATCTATAATTACGTGCGTGTGTTGGTTGATCTTGAACAATTTGAAGCTCTTCCAGATTGGGTGGTTCAGTTGTATCGACTGGTTGAGCTTCGTCCGGAGTAGATGTTTCCGTATTTAGAGGTACGGATAAACTAGTTGGTTCTTCAACACTGTTTCTTCCAGTGTTAACTAGTCCGGACGGACTTGAAGGTGCTCCAGAATTTTGTGTATCCGTAGGAGTTTGTCCAGGAGCTAAATGGTAGTCCGGAGTCGAGTCATCCGTAGCATCATCCATAAAATTTCATTATGTTTCGCTGATGCCACGTGGTTGGTCGGAATACCGGTCAGGATGTGTAACAGGAATATTCATAAACTTCGAGTAATCGACGTTGCCGTCCATGACCTTGCATATTGGAATTTGAAGGACCGACTTTTGACCAAACGAGGTTAGCTTCATCAAAGGTCACATGGATAAATTCTTCAACTTTAAAAAGTTTTCTATTGAAGACCCGATAAGCTTTGCTATGAAGTGAGTATCCGACAAAGATCCCATCATCGATTTTTGGTTCAAATTTATTCCGGGTCTCTTTGCCATTTATCAAGTATATAGCAAGTACACCCAAAAGCTCGAAATGTGAAATTGAAGGTTTTCGTCCTCTCCACATCTCATAGGGTGTTTTCATGGTAGATTTATTTATTAGAGTTCGTTTCGAACATAGCAGGCGGTGGACACAACTTCAGCCCATAAACCGAGAGGAAGCGTTGCCCCTGCTAACATGGATCTACCAGCTTCAACTAAAGTTCGATTCTTGCGCTCGCCTACCCCATTTTGTTGTGGGGTTCGGGAGCAGAGAAGTCATCGTCGTATGCCCTGTTCAGAACAATATGATCTCATTTCTGAAAAATCAAATTTCGTACCATGATCACTCCCGATGCATTTAATGCTCGGTCCTTGTGAGTTGCTTATCCAGTTGAATAGATCTACAAGATGTTCAAAAGTTTGATCCTTTGATTTCAGGAACATCACCCATGTGTATCTGGTGAAATCATCGATAACCACAAGGGTATATCTCCCCTGACTAGTGATGAAACGAGATATAGGACCACATAGGTCCATATGAAGAAGTTGCGAGAGGAGCGATTATTGAGTTAACCGATTTGCTCTTAAAGCCGTGTTTGGTCTGTTTACCAAGTTGGCATTCTCGACAGAGAGTGTCTCTGGAGAACTTGAGTTTGGGTAGACCAGTGACAAGATCAAGTGACGCCGTTTAGACAAAGTCTTAAAATTTAAATGTGTGCATCGCTTATGCCATAACCAACTATCTTCATCTGTTGCTTTCATGAGGAAGCATACAGGGTCGAAGAATTATTTCTTAAGACCACCGAGTATATGTCCCCATCTCTTGATCCGGATAACTTAACATCTCCTGGATAAGTTTTCTCTTATCGTACAGGTGTTGGACAAAAAGGAAACAAGGAAATCCTTTGTCACATAGTTTATCGACACTTATCAAATTATGCTTTAAACCTTCGACTAGTGCAACTTTAGTGATTGATACACGGCCGTTAGTTAAAGTGCCATACCCGACGTCTTACCTTTCTTGTTGTCGCCATATGAAACGGATGGACCTTGTTTATCATTAACTTCTACAAGTAGAGTCTGGTCACCCGTCATATGTCCGGAGCATCCACTATCAAGGATCCACTTGCTTTGATTGATCTTTAACTTCAAGTGATCCGGCAATTCATTCCAGAGATGCTCCTGAAAGACAACGGTTTACACTTTTGGTGCCCAAACTTGTTTCGGGCGGTTAGAGTGAGCAGAGATTGTCAACATTTACGGATTTGATTTTGTTAGGACTCTTAGCTTTCCAAGTTGACATTAACTTGTTAGTTTCATCGCTTCTTTTATTTGGGTTTTCTTGGGAGAGACACTCCTTTTAGATTTAGATTTTGTTTTGCTCGAAGAACCCCTTTTATAAAACTGATCTTTATTTGATTGAAATTGATTACAAAGCCAGCTATCGGATAGACTCCAACATTCATAGTGATAATGACCCATTTCCCTACGAGATGGAACAGACACTATAATGTGAAGTACAAACAGGGGATACAGGTCTCTTAGATTTTACTGATTTTTACTCTGTTCCCTGTGGCCTAATCCATTACGTTTGGGTGACGCGCTCTTGGCCCTAAATGCGTCGGCCTTAGCCTTGTCTTTCTTTTTGGGTGCTACGAGTTTTGGCTTAAGCTGCAGCAGCCTTCCCTTCATCTTTAGTTACGGGTGCTACCTGGTTTGGGAGGTGCGATGTGACCTCGCTCCACGATCATAAACTATGGTGCCACCTGAAATGAAACCATCCAACGGTTTAGATGTACTAACAGGATATAAGTTGGTTAGTTTAGGAGTGAAATCCGGAGGACACTCGGTAGCTTGAGCTATGGAAGTTGATGGTTGGGAACCTAGGCCAGGTTTGACTCGAATGTCGTCAGGGTCAGCCCTAAAGGTAGAGGCTATTTCCCCGGATTTTAGCCACTTACGATTTATTTCCTTTTCCTGTTCCAGTTCATTTTCGAGTCTTTTCACTATAACTTTTAGGCCTGAGAGATTTGTATTTAACAAATGATTTTCAGCTCTAAGATCATGATACCAAGCTTTTTTTCCTCTCGAAGTCGGTGACGTCCTTTCCGAGTCTATTAATAGTAAATTCAAGACGTTTATTCGGACTTTCCATATCTTTGTACATTTGAGTAATTATTAGTCTCTCATTCTTTTCATGATCACATGCAATAGTAAGAGATTCTAATTTACTCAAGAGCTCGGAGATAGAAGGTACCTCGTATTTGCCATGAGGCGGACGTTCGGCTTAGTGGTCGGCTCATCATCCGAGGATTCCTCCTCTTCTTCCGAGCCACTCATGTATTTTGTCACGAGCGCCTTTCTCTTGCTCTTGGTGTTATCTGAGGTGGAGCGGCGAGGAGTTACCTTGTCACTTTTCTCGGCCACCTTTGCTTTGGACCTGCATTCCTTGGCCCGGTGACCGGTTTTCCCACAGTTGAAACATTTCGGGAACCGGACTCCGGTCGCTCCTTCCGTTGGAACGATGATGATGAGCGTCTTCGATCCCTTTTCTCGCTTTTCCGTAGGAATCGCTCAAAGGATTTGACAAGAAGGGCTATCTCCTCCTCCTCGTCGAATCGGAATTGTCGGATACGTCCGTATCATCATTCCTCAAGTATGTTTAGACATTCGTAGCTTTGAGAGCTACCCCCTTTTCTTTCGAGCTATTTTCTCATCTCTGTCGAGTACTTAAACCCGACTTCGTGAGTCCGCAGCTCTCCATACGGTTCTTCAAGGGGAACATACTCGCGATTTTGTGTCGATTGCATCTGGAGTTGTTTGGAGTAGTAGCGATCCGGCAAGGAGCGAAAGAACTTGTCATTGATCTGGGATTGAGAGTAATGCTCATTGACGGTCTTCGGTTCAAGAATGAGCTTGCCGAATCTCCGATAGATGCTTTCAAGTGATTCGCCCGGTTTATGATTAAAACTCTCAAAGTTCGTCTGAGAGTACAGATCACATCTGCATCCGGGACCGACTCCCCTCATAGAGGATTGTCGGTTTGTCCCAAACGGCTTTTCTTTGTCGTGCAGCCCTGGACGTCCGTGGAAAGCCTCGGAATCCAAAGACGATGTAACATAAGCCGAGCCTTTTCACTAGCGCCCGCCAGGCTCTTTCATCGTTGGTAAGTTCAAGATCTGTCTTTGGCCTCCTTACTCCATGTTCTCCGATAGTCATCGGAATTGGAATCTCCTGATGAAGATATGGCCACATAAGATGATCATGGCAAACCATAAACATCTTCATGCGAGCTTTCCACCTGGGAGAAAAGCTCAGGTGTGAATTTGGGCGGTTTCGTTAAAGTAAAACCAGAACTCCGTGGTTGAGAAGCGGCGGCAGGCGCAGGTTGAGGTGGGTCGACATTTTCACTACTTGCTTCGATTCGGGACGGGCTCCTGTGCACCTCCGGAGTTAAGGCGAGTGTTGAATAGCATACCGCTTTCTTCGGCCATTTCGATATTGAAAGAGTGGGATCTCTACTTAGAACAAAGTAGAACTTGCTCGATACCACTTGATGGTCCCTTGGAGCCTAAAGGGGGGGGGTGAATAGGCTCTTATTCGAACTCTTTCTTTTCTCTCAAGACACAAACACTTATCTAGTTTTAGTGATAGAATCACTCGGAAGATAACTAGATAGTGGAAGTATTTTATTTTATTATCACAAGGTGATTACAACAAAATAGAAGCAAACACTCTCTTACACTCGTTTACAAAATGAACTCACACTCTAGCCCAGTTCTATCTCCAAAGATGATGACGCTCTTATTTTCTTTTGTTTTTTTTTACACGTCTCAACTTCTTTTTCTTTTCATAAAGTATAAGTATGAATATTTATACAAAACATTCCTAAGAGACCGACCTTGGAACTTGTAGTTCCAGAATGCGTTCCGCACTAACTATCCCTCGGTAATCTCTCCGCCTTAATCGCTGCGGATTGTGGAGCTCAAGATCTTGGATTTGAAGAGTATAAATGTCTTTGTGAGTTCTGAGATACAATTAAGGTTGTGTCCACATATCCGGATGATCCACGTGTAAGATTCTTCAGGTTCTCAATACATTCGTCTTACATCGGGACACCACGAGCCGATAACTTTAAATGCGGTTTAGTTGGAGCAATGTCTTCTTGGTCCGGTGTAATTTTCCTTACTCCGTAGTTAATGAAGCTCGAACCTTACTCCGTGTCGGTGGTTGCTTACTCCGTATCTATTCAGATCGGAATCCTTAGTCCGTGTCGGCGCTTCCTTACTCCGCATGTATGTTCCTTACTCCGCATGTAAGTTCCTTACTCCGCATGTAAGTTCCTTACTCCGCATGTAAGTTCCTTACTCGTATGTAAGTTCCTTACTCCGGGCGAGTCTTGAAAAGTCCGATGACTTATTCCGTGTCGCGCTTTCTTACTCCGCATGTAAGTTCCTTACTCCGCATGTAAGTTCCTTACTCCGTATGTAAGTTCCTTACTCCGGGCGAGTAATAAATCCGGATTCCTTACTCCGCATCTGGTTTCCTTACTCCGCATCTAGTTTCCTTACTCCGCACTTATCCTTTAAGTTCTTAGTCCGTAGGATTGTTCCTTATTCCGTATGTATTTGTTACTTGGTTATTTACCAAGTGTTTGACGACACTCACTCTTGTCCAGATCAGGATTATGTATCCTGTCCTTAGCTTTGCTCTCACGAGTGCATCTTTGGATTAGTAACATACCTTCTGCAATGATCAAATAAACACAAAAGATCTCAGATCAAATTACATAAGGCTTTATCAGCATTATCCAAATTCTGGGTTTGATCCAACATACATAGCTTAATATTACTTAAATGATATTTAAGGTGTTGGATGTTTGATGAATATTTATATATGTATGTATGTCTATATATATTATTTGTGGTTAGCACCGGATTGATGAATTAAATATTTTGTAAGGCTGTTGTATTGAATTTTGACTGTTGGAATATTCTATTTATTGATTATATATGGAATTGGTGGTGGAGTTGATTGGGTTAACCGCAGGTCCCACATAGGGCTGGCAAGAGGCCGCAGGTCCCCTATGTAGCCGGTTAACTAAGGTCCCATATGTGGTAGGTTATCGTTAGGGACACCACAGGTCCCAGATATGGCTATTTGGTAATGGTTGAGATCCTTGGAGCTGGATGTGGGAATCTCCTGGATGGTTGGATTGTTTGGTGTGTACCCTTAATGAATGAAATGTAATGTGTGTGATATTATATTTTGTGATTGAATGTAAGCTTATTGTGATAAAGTTGGACACTATACTGGCACAAGCATACACCGATCATGTAGACTTAGGAATTCATGTTATAAGATGGTGAGGAGATGGAGATCACCTACTGGGCATTTGTGCTCACCCCTACTTTGTTGACATGTTTCAGGTATTGACTCATTCGCTAGAGGCTGATCCGAAGCTAATTTTTGTTTGTTTTAAATTTTATAATAACTTGGTTTATGGATTTCGTAAAACATGATTGATTTTATTATTTGAATATCCGGACGAGGGTCCGTGGAAGTTGTATTGGAATTATAGCATGACTCTGTTATTAATAAATTATTTTCCTTAACTTTATAGCATGTGGGAATGTACAGGAATACCCCTGATGTATGAATGTACAGATTTATCTCGGACAGCACCCGATGTGTAGTCCATATCGGTGCTAGTCACCAACCCCTTGATCCTTCGGGTGCGGGCATGGGGAAGTCATGCTCTTAGTTCCGGTCCTTTCGGGATTTGGGGGCGTGACAACACCAAAGTGAGGACACCTACCGCGGATGCTGTCCTATCCCTGTATCACAAGTCAACATGCCAAGGGGCATGTACCTGTTTCCATGCCAAGCACACCACCACAAATTATATATACAGTATTCATAACACAATACATCAATTACATTGCTCAGAGGCTTCAAGCCCTTTTACAACCCACTAGGGAACAAGCTCCCATCAATATAGCTAGGATTCACAGTTCAAACAAACAGAATCTCAAATACAACAAACAACCAAATGTGTGTGTGTGTGTGTGTGTGTGTGTGTGTATATATATATATATGAGGCCATACAGCCCCAGTGGCCTTCCAACTCAACTCTTCTGCCTATCGCCTGCTAGGTTCTGCAAAGAACATTTCATAGGAGGGATGAGCAAACCACAGCTCAGTAGGGATCAAGTCTCCCCAGGCCCATCCCACTCTAAAACTATGCATGTCAAGTGGATGCATGTGGTCGTGTAGTGACTTAAGCTAAAACAATAACCATCACCCAATAAACACGCCTCATACCTCTGCCTGCACAGGAGGGCAGAGGACACCCCGCCACCATGGCGATGTGACATACCACACCAGGCAAATGTGAATCTCATCTCAAGGGGTACAGTATAATGACTGTCCCATACTCATCTCAATCCCCGCGTTTCTGGGGTTCTCATCTCAACTCCCCGCGTTTCTGGGGTCCTCAACATATACAATTTAACAATCTCAACTCAATAAACATAACTCAACAAACACAGTAAAATTCAGTGTGCTTAACTCAATAAGCACAATTCAACAGATACTATGCAACTCAACCAGTAAGCTCATAAACACAACTCAAAGACACAGCTCAGACATGCAACTCATTTAGCATACAAAAACTCATCTCAGAATGTAAAACAACAGATAGTCTCAGAACAATCAAATCATCACATATAACATCACCTAACTCCTCATGGTCCCTAAAGTCCACACATTTCTCACACTCATAGTCTGGATCATCAACAACCTTTCAAAGGAAGCTTATCCACCTCAAGGGGAGCCCAAAACAAGCTGCACGTGACAACCTATTGTCGCAAGCAGAGGCAAATCAACTCAGAACATCATTCTAACCATCCCAGAAGGTTCAGGGATGATTTTTAGCCAAAAATAAGGTTGCACGTGAAAAGGTCATTCTCACGGGCAGGGGTATTTTAACTCATATGCCTCTAAGGAAGCTCCACCTAAAATTTGGGGCAATTTGGAGCAAGAATGAATCTGCAAGTGAAAAAGTCATTCTCACAGGCAGGCTCCAAAACCTCTCTTTTGTCATTCTAATCACTTTTCCCTAAAGGACCAACCTCAAAATCGTTTTAGTTTAAAGTTATTGAGATTAAAAGACAGAATCCGAGACCTATACCCAATTTCGGACACTATACCCATGCCAAAACTCCCCTCCAAACAATTCCCAACAGTCCAAATAAATTTTCCCTAACATGTATATGTATTAGTAATCTCTATGACAAGCAAACAAACATGTATAAATATACCTATTCATCATCTCAGAATTTGTGATAGAGAAAGGTGCAAGGGCTAACAAGGGATCCCTACCTCAGAATTCCCAAGAAAAAAAGGCTTGGGGAAAAGAACGGAGCGATCTGTATCCTTGCTACCTCAACGCCTCCGACCTCCCGTCGTCTGAAGGGAATCTTTGATCGCCAGAAACTCCTCCAACTCTGGATCATCTGCCTCTCTCTCTCTTTGTGTGTATGTGTGTGTGTGTGAGAGAGAGAGAGAGAGAGAGAGAGAGAGAGAGAGAGAGAGAGAAGAGAGAGAGAGAGTGTGAGAGTGTGTGTGTGTGTGTGTGTGACGGCTGCAGGGAAGGTAGGGTTTGGGATCTCCTTTTTGCTCCCTTTTTTTTTTTTTTCTTTTTTGTTTTAAAATAAAACCCAAACCACAACAAAGAAACCCAAAACCCAAGATTTAAAATAAAGCCCAACTCATATTTAAAATAAGGCCCATCTCATTACGCCCAACTCATTTAAAATAAAGCCCTCAAATAAATGCTAATCTAAATACTAAAATAAATTCTTGAAATTTCCAAAAATACCCCTCTGGGCCTCAAATTCCAAATTTAGCCCAAAACAGTCAAATTTCTCCATTTGACTAACACATCACTTTGGTGATATTCCTTTTCTAAGATAAGGTCTGGCTAACTCCAAAGCCCCTCAAATACGAGTCCTTACAAATATATTGAATTTTGGTGTTATTATCAGAGAATTCCCAAGTTGGGTGTAATGGTTCATGGAGTTTGGAGTTGTTGAGTTCCCGTTTAGGAATTAGAGGATGAAGGATGAGTGTAATAATTTTAAAAGGATAAGTAATAAAATTTTCAGAAGCATAAATTTCAAACCAATCAAAAAGGGAATTTCGATATTATGATTTTGTAGAAAAGAATAAAATTTAGTTTGAATTTCTTGGCGTGTTTCATTAAAATGTTTAAAAAACCAATTTCGTTTTGGTTCATTATATTAAGACTAAAAGTCATCATGAAGTTCTTATTTGTTAATTTTAATTGAGTTTTGTAACACATTTAATTCATTTTGAATATTTTCAGTAAAACCAGAGAAAGATGGAGAAGGTGGAGAAGTGTCACGCCCCGGATTTTCGACCCACAGAAACCTGTTAGTAAATCCCCATGCCCGCACCCGAAGAGACAAGAGGTTGGTGATAACATCGAGAAAGGGACCTTAGCATGGGTGTCATCCCTAAGCCATACCACACATATATCACACATATAAAAATCTTATTTCAAATCACAGGGCAAACACACATACATACACATTACTTCCCCCACGGGGTTACATCATATCATTACAATCCAATAAAATAAACACACACAAACAGAATTTCCACCTTGGATGAACCTCTTAGCTCCTATAAGCACCTGAAATAAACAAAGACAAACACATCAGGAGAGGTGAGCAATCACAGCTCAGAAGTGATCATGTCTCCCCGACCCATCCTAACTCATAAACTAGTGTAAGCATGTGCTCGTGTAATGTTACACATACATCACCAACTCAATCATGTACTCATGCATTAAAATATAAAGCAATCCTCTTAGGTAATCCCAAACATTGCCCCTCAGGCAGGCACCGGGAATCAACTGATTTTTGTGAATTTTTCTGAAAAGTCTAACCCTGGTGCGCCAGTGGTCACCTCGAACCAAAAACTAAATTTTTATGGGATTCAATACTAATTCCCAATTTTCACATTTTGAAGGAGTGAGAATTTGATTTTTTTTGTATTTTCTTTGAATCTAAATAGGAGGTATTTCCTTATTTACATTGTAACTTAATTAATACTTAAATGTGGAGAGAGATAAAATTTTACAATGTAAATAGTCTAGCCTAGTGAAACCAGAACTGCACTGCCCAACTGCTTGAGGCACCTGCTCAAGACACCCTACTCAAGACTGCTCGAGGCACCCTGCTCGAGATTGCTTGACGCTACCTGCTCGACGCTTTGCTCAATGTTCTGCTCGACGCTCGAGCCTCTAGCAGTCTCCCCAGTCACGATTTGTCAACTGCGTTCATCCTAGGTCGTCCCAAAACCCAATTATATCACTTAAATCTTTAGTTTTAAGTATCAATTCATCCCAAAAATGAACTTTTAACTCATCCTAGCCATATTAGGCTACCAAAACAACCTTAATTCGAAGGTTAACACACTAAATCGAGTTTTCCAAACTTGTTAGGGTTCATACATCAAATTCCACGAATTTGGAGTTAATTCTCATGTTTTAGTTACTCTAGCAAACATAATCAATGACATATGAGTGAGAAGAATGAATCTCTACTTCAATTACAGTTGATTTGATCTCCGGATCATCCAATTCGCTTTCCCCCTTCTCTTTTTCTCTCCTCTCCTCTCTTTCTCTCTCTAGAAAAGCAAGCGTGTACTGAAATTAGGGATTAGGGTTCTTCACTGCCCTTTTTATATTTTCCCACATTAAATTTATTAAAATATTATAATTACCCATACAGGGCCCGACTCCAATTACTATTAAAACGCTCCGTTTGATGAGTATATCACTATACTGATATCTATTTTTCTAAATAATACCTCGAATACAAAGTTACCCGACCACGACACAAAAATCCCAAAATTACCCTTTTCAGGCTCCAACTCCAAATCAGGCCCACTCACAGTCAAAACTCTCTATTCATCGCCTACGTGGTCGTACTGATATTCACATCCCTCGATGTGCACTCCATCACATGATTAACTCCCATAACCCTAAACATGAGTCATTACAAGAAGAATGATTAGAGTTATTTAAAGAATGAGGTAATTGTGGACTTTTTGATTTAGGTTTTGGTTGGTAAAGGGGTCTTGATATTTGGGACCTATATTCTATGTTTTGGAAGGAGGTGGATAATTTTGGCCTAGTGGAAAGACTAGATGTAGAAAAATGAGGGGGAGATGTCATCACTAGATTCCATCCGGAGGGAAAACCTCTTTTTGGGTGCAATTCGCCCCAACCTTCATCCGAATGGTGATAAAAAATCAAAGTCGCCACCAACCGTTTTTAGATGCGATTGGTCATCTAAAAGGAAATTATCTATACCACTTAGGGATGAGCTTGAGAGTTAATTACGCATGAAAAATGACTAGCACCCCCACAATGCCTTTTCGGTACCTATCTTAGGATTTTGGAGGTTTTTAACTTGTTTTAATTGTTTGATCTAAAGTTAACTAGTCTTGAGTGATGTTGAATTTATATACGCCCTAAAGGTCTACCTTTTTTATTTTCTAAGTTATTTGTTGAAGTGAAATTAAGTCCAATCTATCCTAAGCATCTAAAGAGAATCCTAGCAATTTGATTTTTTTTCTTTCTAAATTATTTATTGGAGGTAAAAATTAAATTCAATTTAGTCCTAAATCGCTAAAGGAAACCCTATGGTTTGTTTTAAGTTAAAGGTTAAAACTTAAATCTAAAGAAAGGCCAAAGTGAAATTTATTTATTTCTAAATCACACGCTGAAAAAAACTAAACCTAAGGCATAAAAAAGTTTTAAAAAATTGATAAAGGGAAACAAAGATTAAGTATTAAAAAAACTAAGTATTTGAAAAGTCTAAGTACTTGAGGGTCTTTAAGAAAAGGTTTTTTTTTAAAGACTTTCTTTTAAAAAAAAAGGAGGTTTTTTTTTTGAAAGACTTTTTTTATTTTTTTTTTATAAAAGACATAAATAATTAAAATAAACGTGAAGTGTGTAAAAGTGTCATCCACAAAGTAAAAGCAAACTCACTTTTTGTTTTATTTTCTTTCTTTTTTCATTTTATTTTCTCTCTTTTTTTTATTGCTTTTCTTTTTTTACTACTCTTGGTTTACATATTACAATATCATTGGCCTTCTGTTACATAACCCAAAATCATCCTGTGGCCCAAAATAAAATGATACAAATAAAAAAACTCCCTTTTTTAATTTAAAATACTCAAGTTAACCACACTTGAAACAAAATTAATGAAGGTAGGAAGAAAGGGCCTGCGCGCCATGAACTCGTTCAGCCCATCCATCAAGCAAACAAAACACAAAACAAAGAAAAACAGGGAAAATAATCTGCAACGCAGTAACAAAAACAAGGCCAAACAAAACCAAAATTTCGTTTCCCAAACCACCAGACTAGGAGAACACAAACAAGGCCATTGACCAAACATCAACATGACTTATACGCACGTGAATCTTATAGAAAACAAGGCCAAGACTAAAAATACTTCCAAAGCCAAATGACCCTTGAAAACAAACAACCAAACTGCAAACAATCAAACAAAACAGCATGAAAACAAAACGAATGAAGACATTTAGACAAAAAATAAAAAAGAACAAACTGAAATAACAAATTGAAACAGAAGGTAAAAACAACCCAAAACCAGGAGGAGCTTTGGTTTGAAAACCAAATAAAACCAGAATTTCATCTATCAAACACGGATTAGCCAAACCAACACAACCAGAGACGAGCCCAAACAAGTAACACAAAAAAACAAGTAATACAAGAATATGCAGATCAGCAAACAGGTAACACATCTGCTTTGGATAAACACAAACACACAGATCAGCCAGCTCAATTCAAGCAAGAACTCGCATAACTGAAAACGTTATCATAGAAACACACAAATATGAAGAGGGATCTATGAATTCCCAAACCGCATAAAATCAGTCGACAACCATACAACCCGTACAAATACATTAGCTACCTCGGATAAGAATTCATAAAGCCAAATCATTATCCCAAAATGGGGGAGATTACCGAAGTTACTTCTCTGCACAATGCCCATTTACTCGCGCACGAACTAGATGTTTTTACGCCTTCTAGGTGTCTTTAGTGCCTCCTTGGTACCTCCCGTGTTGCCTCCTTGGTGCCTCCATCCAACTATCGCGACATAGTGGAATGGTCTCGGGGATTTTCTGCGTCTCTCCTGGTGACCGTGGGACGAATGGCAGATGGATGCACCAACGGCAGTGTCGATCGAGTCCAGCTCCACAGTGACCGGCGAGTGTTGTGCCAGTCAAGGGGAACAATGGGGGCATTTGGTTTCAGTGTTGTGGGAAAGAGAAGGGCTTTGGAGATGGAAGTCGTGGGTGAAGCTTTTTGGCTTTGGGTGATGGGTGATCGTGATGATTTCGGGGGGAAAGAGGAAGATGAGAGAAGGAGGCGGTGATGGTTTTTGATTTTCAGGGAGAGATTGAGCCGAGAGAGGAAGAGGTGTGGTTAGTTGTTTTTTTGTTCAAGGAGAAGGAGCCAGGAGCCGAGAACGATGATGGTTCTGGTTATTGGGTTTTTTTTTGAGCTTGCCCAAAGAAGTCTCGATCGGATTGGGATTTTTATAGGTGAGGCAGTTAGGGTTACGGCTGGGAGATGGGTTGGAGTGTTGAACCGGTGGTGTGTTAACAGTGAGGTTTGATCAGAGAGAGGGGAAAGAAACCGTCTTTGAACCATGGTTGAGAGGTGGGGTTTGGAGAGTTGGCGAGTAGTGAGTTGGGTGACCGACGTCCGGTGGGTGCAAGGTGGTCCTCTGGGATCACGGCGCTCACTGCATGGATCTGGCGATGGAGACGAGGCGAGGAGGGGGAGAGAAAGGAAGAAGACAATAGAAGTTGGTGAAGAGATAAGATCAATCGGTATTTTGTGGCTGTAAAAATTTTTGTTTTTTTTTTTTTTTTTTTATTTTTGTTTTTGTTTTTGTTTTTGTTATTTTAGTTTTATTCTCAATCATGGATGACGCGTGTCCTTAAGTCGGGCGATAAAGAAAGAAAGAAGAAGAAAAATTATTTGTTTTGGGTTTTTAACTGATATCTTTCGATTTTTGGGATTAGCAGGACAAATTGAATTTCAAAATCTTTCTAAAAAAATTATTTTTGGACTCAGGGTATCATGACAAGTGACCCTATGTTAATTTTATTTCAAAGCAATCTCGTTTTTACTGCAAGCCTGTACTACAATTGTTTATTATCGAAAAATATAATTTTTTTTATTGGAAAAGGCTTCGGGGGCGAATTTATACAATATATATGTCAAAATTCTCAGAACGACGAGTAGGATAAAATTATGAGGTTCACGACTTGATCTGAAGTGCTATTTGGAAAATCAATTATTGTTTTGACCCCCGCTGGTGGTTCGAACACCGTTTTGACTATATCTTCTTCATTTGACCTCAGAATTGAGCGTGATCGAAGGCGTTGATCCTCGAATTTGATTTTTTATCACCTGGACTGGCTCTTTAGCATTTGAAGGCCTTTTTTGAATGATTTCTTGAAATCGGGCATTTACGGCTCAACAGTCACGACTCCGTCATTCTGCAAAATTTTCACAGACCAAGGTAACATAGAAGAAAATGAATTTGATAAAACATGTCCAACCCGGACAAATTAGGGTCCAACATGAGATAATTTAATGGAGGGCATATGAAAAGTTGTAGATGTAGATGTGGAATCGGCATCAGAGAACCTTGATGAAGAAGATCGTTTGAATTGAAGCTTAATTGTTCTATCATTGTATTTGGTAATTTGACAAAGGTCAGAATTGGGAGTTGGAGTTGGAGGTGGAATTGGGGGAACTGCTCCTTCCAATTACCATTTTTGAGGAAGGTTAACATCTTTCCATTGGATTGTTCTGAAATAATGGTATTTGATTTTGAAAAATCAGTTTGAAGGAAAAGGGTTTCTCCTTTTTTACTTTGTATTTTATGTTTAGTTACAAATGCAAAAATCATAAATTTATAATGGATTTTAAATATTAAAGCGATAGGTATCAAGCCTTCAAGCATTTTATAATTATGAGTTTTAATTTGAAGAGAAAGAGATTTTAAAACAAATTTATCATTGAGAGAAAGAGTAAGGTTTGGATAACAATCGAAAGAGAGTGGTCCACTACATAAGCTTGATTCAACAGAGCTTAGAAGAGAATCATCAAAATTTGTAAAACGTGTGTCCTGAATAACACAAAGGATAGATGTATTTAGACCTTCTTTGGTGAGGGGTTTGATACCTATTTGGACTAGACCGATATGATGTTGAATAGATTTAGGAGAAAGAATTTGAATTGATTCAAAGAGCTTTGTTATTTGGATATCATGTTCTTCAGTTTTAATTGTAAAATCAGATTTGAAACAAGAAAAAAGAGATTGTTTATAAATTTGGTCTTCATGAACCTTGGGGATCTTCCAATTATCAATATATTTTCCAAAGTTTTCAATTATTATTTCTTTAAAATTAATGGGGGAGGAGGAAGAGGATGGGTGTGACGAGAAGAAGGACTCCATAACAACAAACAAAAACAAAACAAAAGGAAACAGTAAAATCAAAGTACTACTGTAACTGACCGGATACGACTAGTCACGAGGGGGATGGATCGAAGGGGTAGATACTTCGAGATAGCGAGCATCGATGGTATAAGGATCAAAGTTAGGCCGATACATTGGCTTCACTCAAGGTTTTACTACCCTCATGCCTGTCCGTCGGCTTCATGGGACTTACCTCCTTGGATCTGTTGCTTACCTTATCACACCTGCAATTGACAAGCTATGATACCAATGGAGAAACGGAATGGAAGCGTGACTGTTAGTACCGAATCTTTTTAATTATTCTTTAAATATATATTTTTAAACTTCCGTATATATATATATAAGCAAACTTAGAATGACATGTAACCGGAATTTAAATACACAAGTTTGATATAAATTTCAAACTATTAATCATTTCATCAAAACAAACCATTAATTATTACAGATTTCAATCCAAGATCTTTAAAGTTTATGGGTTGAGAAACTAAATGTCATCGATCCACTATTACATAACAAGCACATAAGCTATCAAAGTAATAAATCTTTAAATTCCTGACAACTTTATTTTTATGCACGCCTCGACCCCTTATCTTATTTTCTCTCTTCCTTTAATTACCTGGGATTAAAAAATGATAAAAAGGATTAGTTGGAATAGCCCAATAAGGGTAACATAAGTGGATACAATGATTATAGAAAATCTTGAGGACATCAAACATATGAAATATCATAAAAGATTTCATGAAGTTTGCACATTATACATGATCAACATTTCACAAGGGAATCATAACATAAAAGATTTATGTTTGGATATCATATCATAACATAATGATCTAGGTTAACTGTCCATATATCATAACATATTAATATTATCTACTGGATTGACACTGTCCAGTAATGTTCTTTACCCAATGCATTGGAGGTCTTTCTAGAACCACCCATCATAAACTTACTTTGTCCAAACGTAAGATGTTGTAACAACTTCAACATATATAACATGAAACATATCATGAATTTTAATAAAACATTCAATGTTAATAAGGATAACCATGAATATCAAAATGGTAATTTACCTCAATCAATAAAATAGATTATTAAGAAAAAATAGAAAAGAAACTAATATTCTCAACAATAAAAAAATAAAAAAATAAAAAATGTAAAACTCTTACAATAATAATTACATAGAAATGAAAGGGATATAAAACAAGATAAAGAAGAAGAGAAAAATAGGGACAAAAAAAAACTTTTATACTCCTCTTGGCATTCCAACATCTTCAAACCTTAAAAAATATCAAAACACTAAATTAGTATTAATACTTGAAAAGTTTGTTTTAGTTTATTCTTTTTATCAATATTTTTAAAATATCATACTTTAACTTATATCTTTCAATAGGTGATTAGAAATACCGTGCTTGTACGGCGGGATATTAATTTGGATTCCATCTTTTATTTCGGTTCCATTACATTTCCTATTTTAATCTCACGCATCGCAAGCTTTGAATTGTGTAATAATTAGATTATATTTCTTAAGCATTTCTAAATAAAGCTTACTTTCCATATTGGGTGTAATTGACCCAAAATATTGAGCAAAGCTAATGCTATCCCAAGTGCAGGATTATGTCATGTAATATTTAGGATAAGGTCCTAGATCATCTCCCAAAAGGAAGGGTTTAGATTCATAACTTGTTGCTTCTATTATTGCAATTTTATGTTTGGTGAAAAGAAAATAAAAAGAAATTACAAGGGAAAATACAAAAAATCATAAACATGTTTAAGTACAATAGAGGTGTAGGTTTTGCTAGCCACAGGCTAGACTCACAAATGAGGATTGATTTTGTGAATAGGAACTTAAAATTAAGACAAATAAGAAATTTAAATTTCGAGAATTTAGCGCAAATGAAATTACATGAATTTATATTACAAAACTTCAAATTCAAATAAATGTAAGGCAGTAAAAGAATTGAAATACAAGTTTGATTTGAAAGACAAAGATTTAAATTGTAAAGACAAAAGAAAATAATCATCTAAACCTAAAGGTTACAGATTGGCTTAGTTGAAGTTGAAATCCAGAAAGGCAGATTCGTGATGTGGTTCTACCCTAAATTGCAAGTCTTTTTCTTCTAGTTGCACTACTCTCCTCTATGCTAACCCTAGAATATGTATAAGAAAAGAATGAGCCCCTCGAGTTCCACCATATTTCTGTCATCTGCCTTCTTTATAGCCACCAAGACTGATAAATTGACTTAGTCTAGCCATTACAAGTGTAATATCCTTTCTAACCTTACTTAAGAAAAATATAAGTTTGCTCTTAAACTAAATGACATCATATTGAGGCAGAATAAAAGCGCACACGTCCGTGCATGTGCTAGTGAATGTGTCAATGGTGGATACGCGCATGACTTTTTGTTACACATGCATTTACAAAAGTTGTTTGAAATTGTTTTTTCTTTCATTCTACTTCTGCACGTGTCAGTAAATGTGTCGATGGTGGACACATGCATGGCTTTTTGTGAAACGTGCATTTACAGAAGTTGTTCGCAATTGGATTTCCTTTAATATACCCTATGTACATGTCAGTGCACGTGTCAATAATGGACTCATGCATGTTGGAGTTGCCTCTTTCTTACTCCTTGAACTCTTTCGAAGCTATTTTGGTTAGAAGTATTTACTCCTTTGAACTTCATTTGGCTCAAGAACCTCAATCCTTGTGTTTGCCTTCCTTGCTTTATCTTGCTCTGAGTTCCTTAGCTTCATTTTCCTAAAACAAATAGCTACAAAACAAACCAAAACACACACAAGACTACACAAACACAATATACTAGAAACTAATACCGAAAACACATTAATCCAAAGCACACAAAATACACCCTAGATTCCTTAAAATTATATTCTAACACCAAAAATTACTTAAAAGCTCAAAATACTCAAAAAAACTATTAGAACAATTAAAATGATCAAATTAATCCAAATGCATGCACACATAGTTATCATTAAGTACAAAATAAAATGCAATTATTATCCCTAATCAGGGTGATCGGAAAAGATGTTCGATAAGCCTATTTTCCCTATTGGCCTTCCACCTTAGTCATGATGGGTTATGAAATTTAAACATGAGAAGAAAGGGAAGATCTATAGGAGTTGAGGATTGGGGTAGTTGTGAGGTCGAAACATTAGAAATTGGGGTTGTGAAAGAAGATGGGCAATTGTCAGGGGAATTCATTATGGAAGTTATTCCTTACGATCCTATGCTTTCTAGAACCTTAAAAATAAAACCATTAAGTTAATATTCTCATATTTTCATTTTAATTATATAATGAAAATGCTATGATGAAAATAACATAATTTAAAATAATTACATATGTATATATAAGGTGTCAAGGCTAACCATGTATGTATATATGAGGTGGTATAACCAACCATATAAATAACATATGTGAGGTGGTAAAACCAACCATGTAAATAATATATATGAGGTGGTAAAACCAGCCATATAGATCTTATATTATAAATAATAAATAACTTCAATCTTGAGTATCACCTTTTGTAGAACCTCGACGCTTAGTACGTACCAAAAATAAAAGAGGGTTTAAGTAGAATAGTTGGGGTGGTAAGAGAGCTTAAGGGAGTGTTTGTAGAGAGAATTTTGTAATATGGCTTGAGGGAACTTGTGTATTAAGAGGAGGGGCAAGACACTCTCTATATAGGGTAAGGATGGTAGGTAGTAGGTGTGTTAGGTGAAGTTTTTGTCCTTAATACCTTATTTTCTTCACTAAATTTATCATTTTCAAATCATTAGTTTCTTATCTCATTATTAACTATCACGTGCCCCCTTTGTTCCTCTCATTTTTGAATTTTTTTGTTTTGTTTGACTTTAAAGGTTCTTTTGATCACAAAAGGAACATGTGTACATTGCCTATTATTTTGACTATAACTTTCTATTTTCTTAATTAAATTCAATAAGACCAATTGGATTAGATTCCTAACTAAATTATCTACATTTCGAGACCAATTTCAAGTCTATTGGGCTTCCATATCCAAAGTTATTGGGTTTTGAAGTAAGACTGAAAATTCTGAGCGTGCTACTAGATCTTTGTGTAGTTTTAAAATTGTTTCTCCTAATGGGCCGCTCCAATGTGGCCGAAAGTTTTTCCAAAGTTATATGCCTAAAGTTTGAACAATGTGGTATAATTGTAAGTTATTTAAAGTTATATAACCGAAGTTATGAATTTTTGAAGATAACCCCCAAAAACTGCACTAGTATATCCTCTCTAAGTATAGGCTATTCTTATGGGGTATTAATAAAATTTTATATTTTACAACTCCTAATAAATTTTAATGTGATAAATTTAAATTTATACTCCATTTAATTTAGATTCAACATTTCAAGTAAGAAATTATTTATTTAATATAATTAAACAAAACGATTGAAATAACTTTATAATTATATAAAATAACATAACTACATTATAAAACTTAATAAAATAACATGTTTATTTTCCTAAACTAAAATATATCAAATATAATTTATTTATGAAAACTAAATCTTATATTATGAAAACACGAGATTTATTTGAAATTATTAATATAAAGCATATACGCTATCAAATAATATTTTCTAAATATATAGCCGAAATAGTTTAATTAAACATAAAATAACATGATAAATACCGATTATTTTATTAAAAAATCTCTGGTTTTACATGATACCCAAAATTATTAAACTTGTGTAGGGATCGAATATAGAGCATTGACAAGTGTTGGCCAACATTGAATTTTTTTTATGGAATAGAAATGTTTTGTTCATAACTTTCTCAATTTTTCATGAAATCAAACACGATCGATGGGTGTTGTAAACCTAGCTATCAAAGAAATAGTATGCTTAATTTCTCTAATCTCTATTCAAAATATGAGAAACTTATTTAACTCTTTCGTTGAAGTGCAAGCATACAAGATGATTCTAATTAAATCGAAAGAGCTTTTAGGTATGCTATTTGTATGTTGACTATCACTTATAACATTCATATAGAAAGAGACAATATATACAAAGAAAATCAAAAATATAAATATATATGTCAAATCGAACAAAATGAGGTTTGACATATCCTATCATAAATATACATTTTCTTGAGTTGAATTATTATTTTAGCAAAGTTAACATTGAGAAATTTTAACATTGATATTGAATTAGTTAGCATGGTAGTTATACTTAAAAACCGTTTTTTATTTTTAGAATACAGAAATAGCTACTTTTATATTTGACGACTATTTTTATTTTTAATTTTTAAAAATAAAAATTTTTAAATACAGAAAATAGTCACCTTTGCCCTTGCAATCCCACCTACAAGCCCTCCTCCCAAAATAATTTTTAAATATTTTTTAAAAATGAAAAATCAAAAATAATACCAAAGGATTTTTTTTTTCTGTGTTTGATGCTGGGCCACTTTTGAGGAAAATATTTCTTCATAAGTTTAACCAAAGACACCTTATAGTTATGAGCTTGGTAGCCTTAGAGCTTGTAGATGTGAAAAGTGAGTAAAATTTTATGTTATAATTTAAAAATACCAAAACGTATAATTTACGTTAGGCTGACTTTTAATATGATTGATATAATTATGTAAATGAGTTTAGGCCTTCTGATTTCGCTTAAACCAAAGTTGATATTGGATCAGCCACTGATTACCACCTTCCAAAATTTATCCGCAACGATTGAAGTGGCATAAAGAGCGAACAAATATTCAAATATATATATATATATAGAATAATTTTTGGGTAACCATGACGACGTGGCAGCCTACCAATTTATTAGAGGGAAGAAAAAAAAAAATCATAGTCGTTCAATCTCTCATGATTATACGAAAATGCCATGAGCCGGTTGTACAAATATTTATTCATAAATATAATAGTTATCACCACCCGCATAAGAGCAACTTCTACTTTTTATCTTATATCATGTAAAAGAAATTATATTTAAGCAATTATTTTGTAAGTTTTACTCTAATAATATTTTTTATTTTATATATATTTATATTAAAATAATATAATTTTTTTTAAAACCCAAACACATATATGTCTCCCGACCAATGTCATACAGCTCCTCCCTCACCCCCGCCCGGCATTGCGCACAGCCTCCCATCTCTGCCCGGCATCGTGCAGCCAACCTCCACCCCTCATCCGTTGCACACAGCCCCTCACCCTCGGCCCAGCATCGCGCTGCAGCACCCCTGCCTGGCATCGCATGCATCCCCTAACCCCCGCCCAGCATCACACAGCGGTCCTCCACCCCTCCGCTGTCGCGCACAGCCCTCCACCCTCAGCCGCCATCGAGGAAAGAGAGAGAAGAGAGCGTCGGGAGAAGAGAGATAGAAGGTCGTTGGGAGAGAAATGAGAGTAGAGGGATAAAATTTAATAAAATAATATATAAATAATAAACAGTAATTCAAGAATTAAGTTGTAAAGAATCAAGCTACTGAACAAGTAAATAATTCAGGTTGGAGATAATCCCTATTTTTTTAACCATAACATGAGTACCGAGATTACAATTACAACAGACAGCAGGACTTGTAATCCCTGCAATTATTGTACGCTAGCAACTTGAACCTAGAGTAGCTTGGTTCTCGCCCGCAAATAAACTAAGCGAGACCCTAGCCTCCACACATACTTTTTAATGCATACAAGCACACAGTACAAAGCCGAAAGCAGCACCGCAGACCATAGTCAGATTATTTATTCAGAAACCCTTGAGCCATTTTGATGTAGTCTCCGGCCCCTCCTCCGCTCTCTTCGGACTGGCCATGGTCACCGGTAGACTTGGATGAGTGGGTAGCCGTCTCCGTGACGGTCTCCGTCTTCGTGGAGTGGCCAGCATCTAGGTCGGCGGTGGTGGAGTGGTACTGGTGGAGGTAACCCTGGGCCTGGTTGATGTACTTGCCGAAGCCCTTCTCCTCAAGGTTGCCATACCGGGAGGCGGCGCCAAGGAGGTCCTCTGCTGCTTCGGCGGCCTGGGACTTGTCGACCTTGTCCATTCCTCCCTGGGCTGCTCCGACTAGGAACTTGGCGCTGAGGAGCAGGTCGGAGTTGGAGGGCTCCTTGTGGCCACTGTCCTTGGGCTCTTGGCCTTCATCCATGGCTGCTACCTAGGTTAGCGTTTTGTTTAGAGATCCGGTAGACGAAAAAATAACGCAGATTTCTCTCGAGAGTTTTGCAGCGAGAGATAGAGTTTGAGGCCATTTTATGGGATGCTTGAGGATTATTATTATTATTATTATTATTATTATTATTATTATTATTATTATTATTATTATTATACAAGTGGTTGCAGTGACAGCCACGTCATGGTCGAGTCATCATCTCTTTAATTTTGGTTGTTGTGCATGTCGGTTGATTGCGCCTTGGCATTGCCTCAAGGTCAAGGGAAAATTAGGGAACACACGATTTTTCCTGTGACCGTGTGAGGATGTTATGTCTCGTAACAAGAATAGGATGGCCATTTTGCTTCGATCACCCCGATCCATTCTGATCCGAACGGGTTTAACCCGTTCCGACAGAGCATGGGACTGAATATTGCTCGACCGACCCCTATAGGATTTTATATATAAACCCTCATAAATCATAATATCTCATCTTATTCTTCTTTTCTTTTCTCATCTTACTCTCCGAAGTCCCGTCTCCACTCCTCGCACAGCGTCGGCAGCGACTCCAAAGTCTAGCTTCCAGCCCTCTAAACACAGCCGTCGATTGGATCGATCCCTCATGGTCACGACTAACAAGTAGATCCGTTGCTCTGCTGCTATCTAGATTTGTAGTTGTGCAGTGTTCTCCTGCTCTGCTCCAACCATCCACTATCGCTGCAGGTTTTGTAATGTAATCAAATAATACATTATAATGTAGTTTGTAATTTTAATGGTTTCTGTTAATGATTTGTATTAATGGTTTATTTTTTCATGTAAATTTTCATTGCTACATATTAATTTTTAATGAATTCATAATTTTGCATTGAATGAGGTTGAGGCATGGCAATGTCATATGACTATGACTAGAGGATTAGGGCAGGGCGGGAGGCTTGGGGCATGATAAGTTGCCCCGACACCGGGGCGGGGCAAGTTCAGGTATTTATTTCGTACTTTTGGGGCGGAGTCTATTCACTCAGTATCCGGTTCCAACCTGCTCCGTTGTCATCCCTAAACAAGAACTTATTATTTTATTTTAAAATAAGATAGTTGCCCCGTTACAATTGTAGGGCAATTAAGGCTAGGTTTGAGTTATATAAAAGTTATGACACGCAATCGGGTCAGGCTTGGGTTTTGTTCGCCCCGTCTCGATCCAATATTTTTACATAAAGTTAAACTAAAAAATCTTGTCCTGACCTGAACTATCCCGCCCTGACTCGAATTGCCCAAATTGGCGGGTCGGGGTGGGTTTAAGAGTGTTAACCGAGCGGGTCGGGCCTGCTTTTATACGGGCCAAGATTTTCTGGCATGGGCCAAACTGCGGACTGGGCTGTTGTTTTGTTTTTTTAAAAAAAACAAATAATAAAAACAAATATAACCATTTTAATATATCACACAATAATCAAATAATTAAACAAGTTATAAACAAATAATTAACTCGAAGCAAACTCCTAAAACCAAAGTAAAATTATACATGACATAAATAACAATTCAAGTCTTCAAACAATAAAAAAACATTTTATGCTCTAAACTTTATTGCTTGAACCTTCCATTGAAGGTAAATCAACTTTTTCAATGTCATCCTCTTCACATACTCCCAAACCTACAAAATAATAAAATTATAAATACATTAAACAAACTTTAGATAAGTCATTTAATTTATTCAGAATTATATGACAAAATTTTAAAATAATTACCGGTGGATACAAATCCATGGAGCCAATTTCATGTGCAAATCAAAGCTTGAATATTTTTAGGAAAAAGACGACTTCTATACTTGTTTAGCATATGCCTTCCAATGTTAAATGTTGATTCAGAAGACACAGTAGTTATAGGCACACTCAATAAATCACAAGTCATATTAGTTAAATTGGGAAATTTAACACTATGGTCCTTCCACCATTTCAAGATATCTAAATCTTCATTGGTAGTCAAATCAAGCTTTGGAATATCTAAATATATATCCAACCGAGACTTAAATCTTGCATCAATATCATCCTCATCATTTGTTAATTGCATCCACACTTATTTATCAAACTCATATAAACAAACAATTAGTAATTATAATATGTCAATATTAAAAATAATACAAACTAAATATATAAGATAAAAACAAATTGAACTTAAATGTCCACTTACATTTGAAATAGAACCACTAGTTACAAATGAATTGCATCCTGAAATTTGACTTTCTTAGCTTTGACTATATGAAGTAAGAGTGAAGTTCTTTGCATATTCCTCATAAAGCATAACTAACTTATGTTTTACCACATTCAACTTCTATTCAGCAGTAAAGGGATCAAGCCTGGAGTAACAATGCTTCAACATAGTAAATTTTATTTGTGGATCAAGAACCACCATCTTTGCAAGTAAAATATTATACTCACTCTAATACTCATCAAATTTTGTTTTCATACGACAAGCCATATCTTTGAACACACCATCTTCTCCATTCAAATGCTCCAAAAGAAGCATCTCAATTTTCCAAACTTGAGCAAATAAGTTCACAATTGGATAACTAGAACCAAAAATTAATTTTGTCATATCATAGAAGTGCTCCAAGAATGCACATATCTTTTCTCCCCTCATCCATTCCTCATTAGATAGATGAAACTTATAATTACTTTCATTTAAAATAAGCATATCAAATGCTCGCTTGTATGTAAAAGCACTTTGAAGCATCAAATAAGTAGAGTTTCATCGAGTGGGCATATCTAATGTCAACAATGCAGATGAATTAATGTTACACTTTCTCACACAATCTTTAAAACTTCTCATTCTTGCTTTTGAACTCTTCATATATTTAATGCTTTCTCTAATTTTCTTATTAGTTGTAGCAACCACTTTCAATCTTTCTTGCACAATCAAGTTTAATATGTGAACACAACATTTGATATGGAAAAATTTACCATTAGAAATTAAAATTTCTTGCATACACATTTGATCTTTTACATTGGCTTGCATATTGTCATTAGAGGAAACATTATCCAATGTCATAGAAAGAATCTTCTTCTCTATCCCCTAATCATGTATAATTCCCATGACCTTTTTAGTTATTTTAATACCCAAATGCGGAGGTGGCATATCACAAAATGCATGAATTTTACTACAAAGTTTCCAATCTAAATCAACATCATGAGCAGTCAAACAAATACAGCCCTCATTTGAACAAGCAGTCCATAGATCAGAAGTGAGACATATCCTACCATGAATTTCTCTCAAGTATTGTTTCAACTTTATCTTGTTCTCATCATAAACATTGAATACAACTAATACAATAGTAAGTCGAGAAAACAACTTCACATCATTGTTCAAATACTTCCCTGTATCCCTAACTCCTACATACTTAACATATGCAAAAGGGAGATCATGCTTTACAATGAACATTGCCACTAATTCCTGAAAATGCTTTTGATTTATCTTTTTACTTTTCAATTTCCATTGATGATCAATGAAAGTATCAGAGATATTTTGTTGCCTTAAAGTCATTATCCCCTTACATTTCCCTATATGACAAGTAATGGTTGAAGTAGCATATTTACTATCACTAGTAATATAAACTTTCCCATATCCTTTTACATTTAACACGTGGTTTTCCATCACTGGTGCTTAGATTCTCAAAAAAAATCCCACACACCTGAAGTTTGTTTTCTATATTTTTTGCTTTGACTCTCACTTATATCACTAGTATCACCCTATTCAATTTCAGATTCCTGAGTGCTTTGATCTTTTTTGTGTTTATCGTAACGTGATTGTTCAACTACATTCTCATCATTATCAGCCCTTAAATCAATCATTTCAAGCTATCTAGACATCATGCTTTAATCTAAACAACAAAAAATTACAATAATAATCAAAATTACATATTTATAGCAAGTAATATAAAATAAAAATATAGGAAAAAACATGAAAGGAGAAAGCTAGAAAAGATAGATCGGACGACTACAAAGGGCCAGACGGCAAGAGGATAGACAAAAAGCTTGAACGGCAATGATGAACGGCATCAGCGAGCATGAACAACGTCGGTGAGCTTGAACAGTGATGGCACGACTTTAAATAGCATCAACGTGAGCTTCAACGGTGACAGCGAGACCTTGAAGTCCAGTCTCCAGTCTTTGCAAGCGTAGTGTGTGTAGCGCACCAGGCATGGCCTTGGCATGCATAAAGGAAGAGAAAAAGAGGCGTCGATGATTAGGTTTTTGTTTTTTGATAAATAATTAGGTTAGAATTTGTTAGGAATAATATGATTTGATAAAGCTATCACAAATTCTTCTAAGTCTGGTGACTTGAAGATTCGAAGGTTTGAAGAGTCGAAGAGTCAAAGTTTGAAGAAGAGAAAACTATCAATACACAAGATGATGGATAACTCGGAGACTCAAAGAGTCGAAGAAGTCGTACTTAGAAACTGACAAGTAAAATAAGCGACTCAAAGATCTAAAGATTGTGAAATTAAAGAGTCAAAAAAAAACGCCCCAATGACAGCTGACAAAACATAAATAACACTGAGACTCGAAGACTCCATAGACGAAGGGTCGAAGATACTCAATTAAAGAATTTGTCTGCTCAAAATTATTGTAAGACTCGAAGATCGAAAAGTCAAGGCATTGGAACCTCAGGAACTGACAAAACATAACATATAATTGAGACTCAAAAACTCAAAGAGACGTAAAGTTGAAGATAGTTGATCAATAGAACTTGTTAGTCTATAATAAGGCCAAGACACGTAGACTCGAAGTTCGAAGAGTCAAAGACTCAGCTCATAATATACTGTAATCGGTGAAGCGCAATACACGAAGAGTCGAAGACTTATAGAGTCCAAGGCTCATCATACGTTCGTAGACTCGAAGGACCAAAAAGTCATATAACGGTCCATTTCAATCACGGGCCTAAATGGGGAAAAGGAACGCCCAGCACGTAGGGGTATAAAATGGACCAGTGGTATGCAGACCAGTCTGTGAACCATGTGGACCAAACTAGGAAAAATCCGGTCCATTTCAATCACGGGCCTAAATGGACCGGTTCGTTTAGGCCTGGTCAGCGCTAACCAAATCCGTGTGGTGAGAATGTTGATTTGCCTAGGGTAACAATTTTCTATGAGCCCGAATGAGAGGTACGCTATGTGATTGGATTGGTTAACCTATGTGGCAGTGTTGGTTGGTATGATGGCTTGTGTGGCTATCACATCCCTGATTCCAGAAGACTAGAATATACACTTAGCAAAATCATCAGCTAGGGTTTATATGTGTTGATCAAGTTGTTCACAACAATCAAGTGCATCTATTGCTGTAACAAATGTCGCATTAACGACTATCAACCACAATCAGTAGATGAACGGTGAAGATCAAAAGATCTAGTATGGGCAGCAGATTTGTGGGATACGATTAGATCGACTTATCCTTTATACTTCCGCAATTTAATGGCGAGAAGTCAGTTGGTCGGGTGATAACTACGTAATTTGTCATTAAATTTGCATTTAATTTCTGGAGTTTAATTTAATATTTTGTTGAATTAATGCATATTTATAATAGTTTCCTCCAATTTCAATTATTTATTGTTTCATTTATTTTTATAAATTTAATATTAATTTTGGTAGTTTTTAATGTTTAATTATTTATTCCAATTTTAATATTATTTCTTTGGGCTTAATTGGTAATTTTACTAAGTGATATTTTGGTTAATTGAATTATGAGTGTTAATTAATTGTTCGTATTAAATGGGGGAAGAATTTATTTCCAAATTGACATTTGAATGGAAAGAGAATGAGAGAGGCGTGTCTTGCTTTATGGAATCGGTGGTATAATTAATCAAAGAATTGTGGAGCCTTTTAATTAATTAATGTCAAATTGCTTTTTGTGTGCAGGGGAGAAAAAAAAGGAAAGCATTGGTTAAATGGTTTCATGCCACGTGAAGAGTAAAAAATTGGAAAGAAGGCTTTGATGTGTGGGCCACACATAATTTAATGGAGAAAAAAAAGGCAATTGATTTTGCCTATTTAAGAGACGTAAGCAGCGCAGCCTCTATGAACCCATCCATCTCTCACGCACGCCTCCTCAAGCAGCAGCCGTCCCATCCATCACTCAGTGCAGGCCACCTCCATCACATAACATTCTCTCCATTCACCAACATCACACAAGTCGACACTGCCTCCATCTCCCGCGCACAGCTTCCATCACGTTCCAGCGCGACGCCTCTGCACTATTCCAACGTAGCGTCATTCACGCTCAAGTCCAGCCCATCACACAAGCGCAATTGCAGTACTCTTTCATCGCAGCAAGGAGAGAATTGAAAAGAGATAGCGCAGCCAGCGTTGAAGATCCGGATCGAGTTCAAGACTGGATAATTAATTTTCTACAACTTATTTATTTTAATTCTGTTCTAATTCTGCTGTGTTAATTTTTCCAAATAGATTTGTGATTTTCTAACCCATGGAGGGGTACGTATTTTGTAATCGGTTTAGCGCAACACTTTGAATGCTTGTTTTGAATTCATGTGTTAATATTTAATTTGGTATTTTATGTGTTATGAATTAATTCTCTATCTCTTTGATTTGTTAATTTAATATCTCGGTTAAGTATTGATTTAGCTTATTCTATCTGAGTGGAAAGATTTGTTTCGTAGGGAATGGGCAGTCTTTCGAGAATTGATTCATAATTATTCTGGTTGGAATAAATTCATAATTTGATTGTATTCATGGTGTCTTGATGCATTTGAATTATGGGGCCATAATTTATCTAATTTATCTTTTGGGATAGTGATAAACGACATTCAGGTGTAAAGTTAAACCGGTTACATCTTTAATTAATTGATTTTCTCAATTATTACTTTTCTTAGTTAAAATTCCTTGCTTTAATTAGTTTTAATTCAATCAAAAATCCTCCCAATTTTCCATTTATTCTTTTTCATTAGTTTTTGTTTAACAAGTAATTAAATAGATTGAATTGAATTTTATAAGTCCTCCGGTAGAGAACGATCTAAGTTAAGCCACTAGCTATACTTAGTTTAAATTTTATTTGGAGTGCGTGTGTGACAAATGCTCTTTTCAAATTGGCGTCGTTGCCGGGGAGGCATTAAATTTGATTCAATTTATTTTGTTGCTTGTTTTATTATTTGTTTTTATTTTAATTTATTGATTATTTTGTTCGGACTTACTCGGTAGTTTCTTGTCTTTGTTTTTGCAGGTTTCCTTTTTATTTTAATTTAATTTAATTTAATTTTTTTTATTAAAAAAATCAAAAAATAAAGTTTCCTTTTTTGCAGGTTTCCTTTTCTAACAAGTTTCTTGTTTTGTTTTATTTCTTTTTTCTCTCATAGTTTTATTTTTTGCAGGCTTTTTATTTTATTTTATTTTCTCTTTTGTTCCTCTTAATTTCCTTTTTTGCAGTTTTATGACACGATCCACTTCAGGGGAACTACTAGATTTGGATCCAGAGGTTGAGCGGAACTTGAGGACTCGTCTTCGACACACTCAAGTAAAGGAAGAAAGCCCCTCACCAACAATGGCAGGGCCAAACGGAGAGTACAACCGCACCATCCGAGAGTTGGCAGCACCAGACATCAACTATCAACCGACGTGTATTGCCTACCCAGCTTTAGAGACTGACTTCGAGCTCAGATCTAGTCTTATACATCTTCTCCCCAAGTTTCATGGGCTATCCGGAGAAGACCCACACAAGCATCTTAAGGAGTTCAATGTGGTCTGCTCAACCATGAAGCCCTGCAATGTCTCAGAAGATCAGATCAAGTTGAGAGCTTTCCCATTCTCACTTGATGGAGCTGAAAAAGATTGGTTGTATTACTTGCAACCAGAAGATGTCACATGTTGGAACGAGTTAAAGAAATTGTTCTTAAATCGATTCTTCCTAGCATCAAGGACCACAACGATCCAAAAGGAGATCTCAAGCATCAAACAGGGACATAGCGAGACAATGTACGATTATTGGGAGCACTTCAAGAAGTTGGTTGCTAGTTGTCCACATCACCAAATTAGCGACCAACTCCTCATCCAGTACTTCTATGAGGGTCTTACATCTATGGAGAGGAGCATGGTGGATGCAGCTGCAGGAGGAGCCCTAGTTGATAAAACACCAGTGAATGCAAGAGCTCTCATTGACAAAATGGCACAGAATACGCAGCAATTTGGAGATTGAGCATTGCCTACACAGCGAGGAGTCCACCATGTGAGCCCCAACACACAGCCTAGTTTTGAGGCGCACAAGCTTGATGAGATCTCTACTATGATAAGGCAGATGGCCTTAGCCTTACCAGCCCTCACTAGTCCTGCGAACGTTTGTGGAATTTGCACCGCCACTGATCACCCTACTGATGCATGTCCACAACTTCAGGAGACAGAAGAGTGCAATGGCATCTTTCCAGGTCGCCCATATGAGCAGCAGCAGCAGCAACGTACCCCTCAATAGAAATATGATCCATTCTCACAGACATATAATCCAGGGTGGAGAGATCATCCCAATCTTCGCTATGGGATAGGGCAACCTCAGAGACCTTCATATCCTCAGAATTTTCAGAAGAGGCCTGAGGGGCCAACATCGAATGGTCAATAGCAAGCTCATCCTCAACAAAAGGCAGAACTAGATAACTTTAATCTCCTTCAGCAGATCGTGCTCAACCAACAGAATGAGTTGAAGGAACTCAAGATGCAAATAAGTCAGATGGCCACTGTTGTACATGAGATCACTAGTCATTAGCATAACACACTTCCCTCTCAGACTACTCCCAATCCTAAGGGGAATGTCAGTTCTATCACTTTGAGGAGTGGCAAGCAAACTGGAGATCCACAAGTTCCATCTACTCCACCAGGATTTGCACCACTAGCCAAGGGGCCACCCCCTACCTCAACCACTGAGGAACCAGAGATCAAGAAAAAAGAGCTAAAGAAAGAGAAAGAGACTACCTCAAGACCTCTTCCATTCCCATATAAGGCTATTCAAAACAAGAAGATGACTAGATGAGGCAATTCAGCAGGAGGTTCTGGATATATTTAAAAGGGTGGAGATCAACATTCCACTCTTGGAGGCTATCAAGCAAATTCCTCGATTTGCTAAATTCTTGAAGGAATTATGTATCAATAGAAGAAGAAGCCTAAAGGGAGTCGAAAGAGTCAACCTTGGGAGAATAGTCTCAGCACTCATCACACATTCTCCTCCCATGCCTCCGAAGTGTGAAGACCCTGGCACTTTCACTATTCCATGTACCATTGGGACACTTCACTTTGCTGATGCTTTGTGTGACTTGGGCGCCTCTATCAATGTCATGCCATATTCTATCTACTCCTCTCTTCACATTGGGGAGCTTAAGCCAACACAGGTGGTAGTCCAATTGGCTAATAGATCCACAGTTGGACCAGTAGGCGTTCTTGAGGATGTTCTAGTTAGAGTGAGAGATGCCATCTTTCCCGCTGATTTCTATGTCCTCAACATGGAGGAGGACTTGGCAAACTCTCATGCCCCTATCATTCTTGGCAGGCCATTCCTCAAAACTGCCAAAACCATTATTGATGTTTACCAAGGTACGCTTTCTATGGAGTTTGGTGATGAAATTATTAAATTTAATATTTTAGACTCCATGAAGCATCCCTCTAGTGAGCATAGTGTCTTATTCCTCTCACACACTGAACCACCATATGATATTGATTCTGACATTGATTTCAGTGATGTGAATGATTTTGATGATGAGGTGGATAATGTTAATGGATTGAATGCTTTGTTTTCTGATAATGTTGCACATGTTCACTCTATTTCTTCTTGTGCACAAATGTCTACACCTAGCATGCTTCCTTCCATACAACACCCACCTACACTTGAGTTAAAACCTTTGCCTAATAATTTGAAATATGCATATTTGATGAATGGAGATAGATTGTCTATTATCATTGCTAGTAATCTCCTACCAAACCAAGAGACCAAACTGCTGGCTCTCTTGAGGGACAATATTAAGGCAATAGGTTGGACATTATCTAATATTCCTGGACTTAGCCCATCCACTTGTATGCATAGGATTTTCTTAGAAGATGGTGCTAAACCAGTGAGGCAGCCCCAAAGGAGGCTGAACCCCACTTTGTTAGAAGTTGGAAAGAAAGAGGTAAAAAAATTATTTGCAGCTGGCATTATTTATCCTATCTCTGATTCTCAGTGGGTTAGTCCTGTCCAAGTGGTACCCAAAAAGACTGGGTTCATTGTGGTGAAAAATGAGAGGGAGGAATTGGTTCCTATGCGAGTCCAGAATAGCTGGCGAGTATGCATTGATTATAGGAGACTTAATGGTGTCACTCGCAAAGACCACTTTCCACTCCCCTTCATTGACCAAATGTTAGAGAGACTGGCAGGTATGACACATTATTGCTTCTTGGATGGTTTTTCTGGCTATTTTCATGTTCCCATTGCTCCAGAGGACCAAGAGAAGACTACATTCACTTGCCCATTTAGTACTTTTGCCTATAGAAGGATGTCATTCGGTCTTTGTAATGCTCCTAGTACTTTCCAAAGATGCATGATGAGTATATTTTCTGATTTTCTTGAGAATTGCATGGAAGTATTTATGGATGATTTTACTGTTTATGGCTCCTCATTTGATGAATGTCTCTCTAGCCTAGGTAATGTTTTGCGTCGTTGCATTGATAAAAACATCGTGCTTAATTTTAAAAAATGTCATTTTATGGTTGAAAAAGGCATAGTTCTAGGACATGTAATTTCCGAGCATGGTATAGAGGTAGATAAATAAAAAATTGATCTTATTACATCTTTACCCTATCCTACTTGTGTTTGAGATGTTCGTTCTTTCCTAGGACATGCAGGTTTTTACAGACGCTTCATCAGGGACTTCAGCAAGATTGCACACCCATTGTCGCAATTGTTGCAGAAAGAGAAATCTTTTGTTTTTGATGATTCTTGCAGGTTAGCTTTTGATGAGTTGAAGAAGCAGCTGACCACCCCGCCGATCATTCAACCACCAAAGTGGGACCATCCATTTGAGCTTATGTGTGATGCTTCCAATTTTGCTGTGGGAGTTGTTCTTTCACAGAGAGTGGATGGAGTTCCACATGTCATTGCCTATGCCTCGAGGACCCTAGATGCAGTTCAGTGCCACTACACCACTACCGAGAAGGAGTTCCTTGCAGTTATCTTTGCCTTAGACAAATTTTGTTCCTATCTCTTAGGATCGAAAGTTATTGTCTTTTCTGATCATACAGCCCTGAGGTACCTATTGAAGAAGCCAGATGCCAAGCCACGACTTATTCGATGGATGTTGCTTCTTCAAGAGTTCGACATAGAGATCAGAGACAAGAAGGGGTCTAAAAATCTAGTTGCCGATCACATGAGCCGACTTCCCCACCTTTCAAAGGACATCACTTCCTTGGGGTTGCGAGACACCTTTCCAGATGAGCACCTATATGTAGTCTCTTCTACCTTCCCATGGTATGCTGATTTGGTAAACTACTTGGTGGCTTCTAAAATTCCTGATCATTATAGGAAGCACCAAGTAGCGAAGTTGAAGAGTGAAGCGAGGCACTATTTTTGGGACGATCCCTATCTTTGGCGGATTGGCAGTGATCAGATTATTCGACGATGTGTCCCCAACCATGAGATCCCATCTATTTTGAAATTCTGGCACACACTTGCTTGTGGAGGACACTTTGGTTCACAGCGCACAGCTAGGAAGGTATTGGACTCTGGTATGTATTGGCCCACTTTGTTTCATGATGCTTATGAGTTTTCTAAAGCATGTGATTGTTGCCAACATACTGGTAATATATCTAGAAAGCATGAGATGCCTCAACAGCCTATGATATTTTGTGAACTTTTTGATGTTTGGGGTATTGATTTCATGGGTCCTTTTCCTAGTTCTTTTGGTTATTTGTATATTTTGGTTGCTGTGGATTATGTGAGTAAGTGGGTGGAGGCGAAAGCCACGAGGACTGATGATTCAAAAGTTGTTGTGGATTTTGTGAAAACTAACATCTTTTGTAGGTTTGGCATTCCTAAAGCGATCATTAGCGATCAAGGGACTCACTTTTGCAGCAGGCACTTTCGAGCACTACTTCAGAAGTATGGGGTGACACACAAGACTTCGACACCATACCATCCCCAGACCAATGGCCAAGCAGAGGTGTCCAATCGAGAGTTGAAGCAAATCTTGGAGAAGACTGTTTAGCCCAGTAGGAAGGATTGGAGCCAGTGCCTTGATGATGCACTTTGGGCCTATCGAACAGCATACAAGACTCCCATTAGCATGTCCCCATTTCGATTAGTTTATGGGAAGTCTTGTCATCTTCCCGTAGAGGTGGAGCATCGAGCATATTGGGCAGTCAAAGCTTGCAACCTAGACTTGGCCCAAGCAGGGGAGCAAAGGAAATTTCAACTTCAGGAGCTTGAGGAGCTTCGTTTGGATTCTTATGATAATGCAAGGCTCTACAAGGAGAAGTCCAAGGTTGCCCATGACAAGATAATTTACAAGAGGGAGTTCGAAGAAGGCGAGCGTGTTCTTCTTTATACTTCGAGATTGAAGTTTATGCCTGGTAAGCTGAGGACGAGATGGACTGGCCCCTATACTGTAGTTCGTGTCTTTCCATATGGTGCAGTGGAGATCATTCAGGAAGAATCCGGACATAACTTCACGGTCAACGGACATTGGCTCAAGCACTTCTATGGGGGTTATCCTCTACCTGCATTGGATTCTATCCAACTATACGACCCTATCATTCTTTGAGCCCATCAGGTTGTTTCTTTCCTTCTCATTTATTGTTCATTGTTCATTTTTCGAATTGCATTTCATGTCCATAGCTTCTATTTTTGGATTACATTGAGGACGATGCAACATTTAAGTGTGGGGGAGGGAGCACCTAGCTTAGTTTAGTTCAACATTTTTTTTTGGTGTGTGTTTTTCATTAGTTTATTTTTGCTTGTTATTGTGTTTTTATTTAGTTTATTTAGTTATTTATTTATTTTTAAAATAAAAAAAAAAAGCAAAAAGATTTTCTTTTGTTTTTGTGTGCTTTATTTTTATTTATAGGCTGCATGTTTTTAGTCTTGAACTTGATTGACACTTGAATTTTTGGTAAATCCTTGAGCACTAATGATTAGTTCCATTCGAGTTTATTTGATTGTGCAATATTTGAATAATGATTGAGAATCTTGAATAGTTAGAGTTAAGTTGTCTAGTATGGATAAATATTTTGCACAACTGATATTTTGATGCTTTAATATTTGATTAATTCATCTTGACTTTTATGCCTTAATTGGGATGTGCAAACATGTGAGAATCATGATTCTAGCTATTTTTGAGTTATGCTTGGACTTTAATTCAATGAGTTGTGAAATACTGCTTATATCATTACATTTTATTCATGCCAATACTTGAATTTTTCTTGCATTTGGGTTTATTATGAGCTAAGCTTGTAGATGTAAAAGTGAGATATAAAAAAAAAAGAGTGAATAATCCATCAAGGGAGAGCATAAAATGTAACCTTGTAAGGTTATTAATTAAAAAAAGAGCGTTATTGAAAAAGGTTAGCCGATTTGCGAAGTATGCTATATCACTCGACACTTATCCTGAAGGGCTTTTAAACCTGGTACCCTAAGATCTGCCATAATCTGGGAGCTGCCGGATGGTTCCGCTACATGGGTGGTATAGATGTTTATTGTTAAGTAAGTTTGGCTACCTATTTTTAAAAAATTGAAAGAAAAAAAATTAAAATAGTGATTGGCCAATCCATTGCATATCTCTTGTTTAGCTCCAGTAATCTTTACCCATTTGTTTTACTCAAGTATGTGTATGAATGATGGCATGATATTTGGAGTATGGAATAACTATGGTTAATTTTTAAGTATGCTTTATTTTAGCCGGCTGATTGATAATTGCATATTTGTGTGACTTGATTGAGTGTCGTGAATGAGAGATGGGTTGAAAGAATAAAGAAGTTGATGAATTTTTAGCTTCACACACTCACGTCTATACTAGAACTTAATTCGTGATATTCAAGTTGTTCTCTCTGTATATTTGAATTTGCATGATTGGATAATCTTTGTTTGGTGCTTAATCTTAGTATTTGTTCGAGGACGACCAAAGTTCAAGTGTGGGGGAATTTGATAACTGCATAATTTGTCATTAAATTTGCATTTAATTTCTGGACTTTAATTTAATATTTTGTTGAATTAATGCATTTTTATAATAGTTTCCTCCAATTTCAATTATTTATTGTTTTATTTATTTTTATAGATTTAATATTAATTTTGGTAGTTTTTAATGTTTAATTATTTATTCCAATTTTAATATTATTTCTTTGGGCTTAATTGGTAATTTTACTAAGTGATATTTTGGTTAATTGAATTATGAGTGTTAATTAATTGTTAGTATTAAATGGGGGAAGAATTTATTTCCAAATTGACATTTGAATGGAAAGAGAATGAGAGAGGCGTGCCTTGCTTTATGGAATTGGTGGTGTAATTAATCAAAGAATTGTGGAGCCTTTTAATTAATTAATGTCAAATTGCTTTTTGTGTGCAGGGGAGAAAAAAAGGAAAGCATTGGTTAAATGGTTGCATGCCACGTGAAGAGTAAAAAATTGGAAAGAAGGCTTTGATGTGTGGGCCACACATAATTTAATGGAGAAAAAAAGGCAATTGATTTTGCCTATTTAAGAGACGGAAGCAGCGCAGCCTCTATGAACCAATCCATCTCTCCCGCGCGCCTCCTCTAGCAGCAGCCGTCCCATCCATCACTCAGTGCAGGCCACCTCCATCACATAACATTCTCTCCATTCACCAACATCACACAAGTCGATGCTGCCACCATCTCCCGCGCGCAGCTTCCATCACGTTCCAGCGCGACGCCTCTGCACTATTCCAACGTAGTGTCATTCACGCTCAGGTCCAGCCCATCACACGAGCGCAATTGCAGTACTCTTTCATCGCAGCAAGGAGAGAATTGAAAAGAGATAGCACAGCCAGCGTTGAAGATCCGGATCGAGTTCAAGACTGGATAATTAATTTTCTGCAGCTTATTTATTTTAATTCTGTTCTAATTCTGCTGTGTTAATTTTTCCAAATAGATTTGTGATTTTCTAACCCATGGAGGGGTAAGTATTTTGTAATCGGTTTAGCGCAACACTTTGAATGCTTGTTTTGAATTCATGTGTTAATATTTAATTTGGTATTTTATGTGTTATGAATTAATTCTCTATCTCTTTGATTTGTTAATTTAATATCTCGGTTAAGTATTGATTTAGCTTATTCTATCTGAGTGGAAAGATTTGTTTCGTAGGGAACGGGCAGTCTTTCGAGAATTGATTCATAATTATTCTGGTTGGAATAAATTCATAATTTGATTGTATTCATGGTATCTTGATGCATTTGAATTATGGGGCCATAATTTATCTAATTTATCTTTTGGGATAGTGATAAACGACATTCAGGTGTAAAGTTAAACCGGTTACATCTTTAATTAATTGATTTTCTCAGTTATTACTTTTCTTAGTTAAAATTCCTTGCTTTAATTAGTTTTAATTCAATCAAAAATCCTCCCAATTTTCCATTTATTCTTTTTCATTAGTTTTTTTTAACAAGTAATTAAATAGATTGAATTGAGTTTTATAAGTCCTCCGATAAAGAACGATCTAGGTTAAGCCACTAGCTATACTTAGTTTAAATTTTATTTGGAGTGCGTGTGCGACAAACGCTCTTTTCATCGGGATAAAAAGTCACGCACACATGAACTTAAACATTAAATTAATATCTCACATGCACTTTAACATTAAAATTAACATGGCTCACAAAAAGCGAGAACTTGGAACTCCAAGAAAAATATATAATCAATTCTCACATGCAAAACAAAACAAATTTTGGATAATCAATCTATTAGTTCCAACACTTGAGTGAAAAACTGTGAGAATACTTTCTAAGTGTTGTGCGCGTGAAAAACAAAGAACAAGATCACATTTTGAAGAATCATTCAAAAAACAAAAAACCTTGTTCAAAGATCCAGCACAACCATCCTATTTGTCTCCGCACTGATCATCCACAATCAATAGTGTAGGTCCCAAAGTGAGTCTAGAGAGGGGATAATAAACATTTTTCGCAGAAGCTGTAATAATAGAAGGAAGTGTACAAAGAGTAACTATGATTCTATATTGATTGAGAAGAGGACAAGGGAGAATAAGAGTGACAATGAATAAACAAACAAGTCTGAGATGAGTTAATGTTCTTGACATGAAAGACCTCAGACCATAAATGAATATTCCAACGAAAGAAGATATATCGTTACAAACACAAGTTGGGAATATTCTTTGTTGATTGTGGATGATCAACACAGAGATTAACAAGATAGTTGTGTTGAATCCTTGATCAAGATAGTTAAATGATTGTTTAAAGCTTGATCTTGTTCTTAGTTCTTCACGAGCACAACACTTGGAAGTATTCTCAAAGTTTATCTCACTTAGCATTAGAACTCTTAAGTCGATTCTTCAAAAGTTATTCTCATTTGCATGTCAAAATTCAATATATTTTACTTGTAGTTTCAAGTCCTCATTTTTTGTGAGAGTTGATAGATTAATATTTTTAACCGTGTGAGATATTAATTTAAGGTTAAAGTGCATGTGCGCGATGTTATCCATCCCGACAGACTGACTTCTCGCCATTAAAATGCGAAAGTACAGAGGATGAGTAGATCTACTCAGATCCTGTAAATCTACTGCCCATACTGGTACTTTTGATCCTCACCGTTCATCTGCCGTAAGTAGTTGGTTAACATTAATATGACATTTATTGCAACAATGAATGCACTTACGGTCAAACTAAACAAACCCTAGTTAATGATATCGCTAAGTTTGTTCTGTGTATTGTGAGTTTGCCTCGAAGGTAGGTGACTCAAAAATCTGATGCCTCGAAGATTTAGTAACTTGAAGATTTGGGTCAAGCCTTGGGGTTATGTGCAATGTTGCTTTTGGATTCGCCAGCGTTAGATCCTGTGAGTCTTCGACTCTTCATGGCATATATTAGTTTAGGTTAAGTCATGAAACACACTCTATGATATTTGAGTCTTCGATTCTTTTATTTAACTCTTAGAGTTGTCATGAAGAGCTTACTTAACCTTTACTCGCTCTCTTGTGCTACGAGTCTTCGACTCTATTTCTTTGAGTCGCTCAGTTCGCTTAAGATGGCTAAGACGTTCTATGACCTTTTAGTTTTTCGGGTCTGCGAATGTATGATGGGTTTTAAACTCTACGAGTCTTCGACTCTTGATGTATTTCACTTAGCCAATTACAGTATATTATGACCTGAGTCTTCGACTCTTCGCCTTTTGAGTCTTAGACTTATTTGTAGACTGACAAATTCTTTTGTTTAACTATCTTCGACTCTTCGTCTCTTTGAGTCTTCAAGTCTTAGTTACATTTCATATTCTGTCAGCTCCTAAAGTTCCACCGTCTTGATTCTTTGACCTTCGAGTCTTAAAATTTTTATGTGTTGACAGATTCAGTGATTGAATATCTTCGACCCTTCAACTCTTGAGTCTTCGAGTTTTAGTGTTACTTATGTTCTGTCAGCTTTTATTGGGACATTTTCTTTAACTCTTCAATTTCACGATCTTCAGGTCTTCGAGTCACTTATTTTACTATTAGTTTCGCATTTCGAATTCTTCGACTCTTTGAGTCTCCGAGTCATCTATCATCCCGTGCATTAATAGTTTTCTCTTCTTCAAATTTTGACTCTTTGACCCTTTGGACCTTCGGGTCCTCGAGTCACCAGACCTAGAGAAATTTGTGATAGCTTTACCAAATCATATTTTTCCCAACAAATAGCACCTTAGAAGAATATTCCCCAAACTGTGTTTGTCCTTGTATATTAACTTCAGTTGGAATATTCTTATATGATCTGAGACCTTTCATGTCAAGATCATTAACTCATCTCAGATATGTCTGTTAGCTCATTATCACTTCTACACTTTTTTTTTCTTCTCATTTATTATCGAATCATATCTATAACGTTCATTCAATAATCCTAAGCTTCCACCAAAAATGTCTATTTACCTCCCCCTCCTTCTAGACTCACTTTGGGACCTACACCTTCTACCACCAACAACTTCTTATGGCAACAGATTCCAATATCCACTAACAATATATATGGCAACAAATGCCTCCTATCACCAATAACTCTCAATAGCAACAAATGCCAATCTACCATACATCAATATCATAATATATCAATTAAACCATTTATGATGTCCGCAACCACTAACAAAAGTCAACTATATCATATCAAGTGCCCCACTCCAGGGTTACATAACAAAACCATCAAATACTCAATAGGAGCAAAATAATATCCAAATAATAAAACCATGTCGAAAACATCAAAAACCATCAAAACAACATAAACTAATAGGTTAACACAGATGGTCGGCATAGGGATTTGGTCAACACAGGGTTTAGTTAACACAGACAAGTCAACTAGTTGCCCAGAAATGTGATTTTCGTCGCTTTTTTCTATACTATTCGCCATGAATTTCAAACCCCAACCGATTCTAACATATAAAATCAATCATTTAGGCTTAAAAGAGCCTAGAAATATATATTCATCAGTCATATCATGATCATAATAAAAGAAAACAATTAAAGTTCCCTCATTTTAAGCAAAAATAAACTATTAGGGTTCTTATGCCAAACTAGGCTTCAACACCCAATTCAAAATCATCAATATCTCTTTCTCAAATATTTGTTATCAATTATCAATCTAATAATATCAACACTATGTAAACATAAACAATCATGAAATTAACCAAATCCTTTACCAAGTTCATCAATATATCCAAACTAATCTAAAATTATGGTTTTATCTAAGAACCTGGTTTAATTCATCAATCCATCAATTCTATGCATAGAAGAAGTTTGAGAAGGGTGTAGAGATTAAAAAAACCTACCTGATTCTCGTAAAATGGGTTGGATCATCTAAATTCCAAGATTCCTTCTCCTTCCCTTCACCTTTTGTATCTCACCATCATATATTTATATCTTTTTCTCTCCTTCTTTTCTTAATATTATTTTATATATATTATTTTAATCTAATAATTATACCAAAATTACAAAAAAACATTCCCAATGCCTCAAACTCTAATATATCCCTTTTGACTGAAGCATAATTTATCTGTCTTTCTATCTCAAATAATCTTTGTCATCACCCGTTTTTGATCGAGCTCATACTAGCTTTGTGAAAGGATTTCATGCTTGTTCATTCAACTGATCCTAGAGTCATCCCTGCACAAAGCTCGCACAAACCATTAAAGAAAATAAAATCATAGAGTCGCCACCAAACAAATTAGAGGTCTAATTGGGCACCTGAAAAAAGAAAGGTCTATGGTTCCATAGAATTAGGTTCGGGAGTCAGTTACGTGTAGGGAAGGAAGAAAAACTCTTGCAACCCCACAACGCCCAGAATTGGTACCTAGTCTTGATCTATGGGTGTTTGCTTGTATTATTCAAAAAGAAGTTATTTTTTTATATTTTTAATTTTCAAGAAAAGGAAATTGTTAGGATCTAGGCCTTAAAACAACAAAAAAAAAATTAAAGCAGATAAAAGGGTACATTCTAATCTTAGAAAAAGAATGTGGGATTTAGGCCCATGTGATAGTATTGTATTTTTTATAAGAAAACAAAAGTAATTTTCCTTTTTTAGAAAAGAAAACAAAAACAACTTAAATTCAAATATAAAAATATTGCCACAATTGATATTGACTCAGGCAAACTAGGATATAAGCATCTATGGCTCAACCCCATGACCACCAAGGCCTTGTTTTAATTTTCTATAAGAGATATGAGTTTTGCGTTCTTACATTTTATTATTTTTGAAAATAATAAATGAAATGACAAATGCAAGATATTTTTTGTATTTTCATTTTCTTAAACTTTGAGAAATAATGAAAAGGGAAAATAGAGCAGTTTTTAGGTTTTATGTTTGAAAATAGCACAGAACAAAAATAAAAAAAATAAACATAAGTAGAGAACCTAAAGGAAAGAAAATGATGCAGATGTGAGCCCCTTTTCCCTTCGAGTAATGCCTTCTAAGTTCTCTGAAAGCACAAAGGTTAGAAAAAGAAACTTTTTCAGTCTTAGATCCTTCCCGTGAAGAATAGTGATTCTAGGTGCTTTTCCCCTTTGAAAATGAGTATATATCTCTTTGAAAATTCCCAGGATACTCTCTTTATCCCTCTCTGATTTTTTATTTCTGAGAAATGCGGTCAGAAAGCCCTCTCTCCAAATAATCTCCTCTGATACGTGATAATTGATGCCCCTTAGAGGTTTATGGGTAGCCTATTTATAGGCATTTTAGGGATTATCTGTTGGCTAGGCATTAATTGCATTCTTATGTTTCTAATAAGTCAAATGGATATCCCGAGACCTCATTATGGCTCCCCATTCCCGCATCTGACAATAAATTCACAAATAAATAATTTTCTTGGAATTATTTAAATTCCTCATTGTATCCAGACACATTGTGGGTAAGGGCTAAATGCATTTTCAGGTGTATTAACGTTGTTGGAATTAATGGCTATGCAATTCCCATGGTCAACTTCGATTTTCCGAGGATTTTATTCATTTAATTGTGACATCTCTCCGTCCCCATGCTCAAAAATGGAGTTCCAAGAAATTTGAATTTAATATTCGAAGACTCCTTAATTCTCACGCTTGAAAAAAGGGGGTTCTGAGACACTGGTGGCATTTAATGCACTGAAAAAAAAATCTGAATTTTTCAGAGTCACAATGCTTTGAAGTCACTCCCAAACCTGTAAAAGAGCTATTTCAGAGTTTTTCTGGATCATTGGGTCCTTATTCCGCATCAACAAGCTTATTCCGGATGAATGAGTCTTTATTCCGCATCAACGAGCTTGGCCCGGATTTGATCAAGTTTGACCTCCGGGTTTGAACATTTTGAATTTACGTTTCCCCAAAAAATTTTGTGTGTGAGCTTAGTTGCCACGTGGCGACTCTACTTGGGCTTCCTTAGGCTTCTCTTGTTCTCACTTGTTGTGTAAGAAGAATGTCTTTGTATATATACTGGGCGAAGGAGAAGCAAAACTATCAATGTGAGACAACCATCCATGTGAAGAACCAAAATTCGTAAAAAATAAGGCAAATTTCTGGGGCAACTTCAAAAATTCATAACTTTCTCCACATAGCTCGGATTGAGGCCGAATTAGTCTTGTTTTGCTCGAAATTCTGTTATCTATCTTCTGAAATTGAAATCACTAAAAAAGGATCAGCCATTTAGGAGAAAAGTGAAAAATACCACACAGAGATACATGACAAAGTGAGCATTCTGCCCATCAGATTCAAAAATTCATAATTAATTACACAGAACTCAGATTATCCTCAAACTAGTTGGAAATGATAGATAAAAATGTTATCTAACCAATGCAATTGGCCTTGTTCGAATCCAGTAAGTATTGAGAAAGTTATTGGCAAAATAATATGTTGTGCACCAGCTGTCCCACCCAAACTTGACTACTAACTTCAAAAAATCACAACTAAATGTATAGAAATTGAAATGACCTCAAACCAGTTGGAAAGGATAGATAAAGATGTTATCTAACCATTCCAAATGACTTTATTCGATTCGATAAGTATCGGGAAAGGTATTAGTAAAATAGCGCGCTGCGCACCGACTGTCCAATTCAACTTCATACAAAACTTGATACTTTTGTCATAAGCACTTCATTTCTTCTTGGAATCGAGTGTGATCAAGTGCGTTATTCTCCAAATTTCATCCTCTATCACTTAGTTCTTGCCTTGGGGAATTTAAAGGTCTCCCAAAGTCATCCTTAGTCTTGTGATCTTTCACTGAATACATTTGAAATCTAATCCGATCAAAATGGGATTCAACAATCTTTATACCAAGTATTTTCTTTGTAGCTCTTAAATTTTTTATCTCAAACTTTACATTAAGATGATACCAAATATCATCTTTATCTTTGGCTATTATTAACATATCAATATATAAGTAAATATAAAAAAAATCATCATTCTTCATAGACACAACTATCAAAATTACTAATAATAAAATCATGAGAAGTTGTAAAAGAGTCCAGGTAGAAGTTAGTAAGAGAAGACAAAATATGTATGTTAGACTGCGCTGGAGTAGGAATATCATGGGAAGTTTGATGCATTTGGCATGCCCAGCTCTCTCTGACTTTGGTTCCTTGTTCCTATTAATTTAGTCAACAAGGAAACACAATGGCCCATCACATGACCACTCGCAAACGAATAATTGAGTGCACTGTCACTAAAGGATTCAACTGGATGCCCCGTCCCAGACACATTCTTCCTACAAATACGTTCCCTTGTCCTACAATTGCAGTGTGATCATGTGAGGGGCAGCCGACGGATGTTCAATTTTCAGTAGAGCGAGATCATAGATTTAGTGTGAACTGTGAAGGACGTTATGGCTCCTCAAATTGCATTACTACCATTTATTGATGTCTGAACTGTGAAAGGCGTTGATTTAGTGTCCGCGAGTCCTCTGTACAATAATTTCATTATAATATTTAAAAACAGAAAAGAGAACCTATGCTATGATAACTAACGCAACCCGGGTGATAACAGCCCATAAACCTATGACTCTTTGCAAAATTAGAGCACAAACAGCGCCTCAGATTTTCGCCTTCCCCAGGGTTGGTCCCTAACACACTTGCTAGTGCAGATGACCTTTGGCCGCTCCTTTAAACTTCCATAAATTATTTGTCACCCCTTGGGGTCAATTGAACCACAATAGTAGCTCACAATAAACAGATTTTTAACAGACCAGGTTTGACTAACCCCACAACTAGATCATTTCAACCAGCATCGACGGAAGCTGTTGTTGACTTAAAGGATTCAAAACTGGCTGTGTGAGCTGCAACCAAATGATCTACCTTAACACAGGGTGTTTGCAGCATGAACCTGGGGAAACAGCTGGGACCATCCACATTAACACACCCTGAACTTTGAACTTGTATCCTGTGGGAAGTAAAGCACAGCCAGCCAGACCTTGCAATTATGAAGCCAAAGAAGTGACACGCTTGCAGAAGACTATTCCCAGAAGGAGCTAGTGGGTTCAAGACCTCAAACAAACCAGAAATTTCGTTGCACCATAGAGCATTATGGAAGTTCCACATACTCTTCTTGGGCAACCATATCCTCTTGACTACGTTGCATGAGCTCTACATATGCTCTGGTGGAGTTGGCCGCTAACCGCTCCATGGCCTCAAAAATATGCTCCAGATTTGCCTGTAGACTTCTATTATTACTAGTCTCAGCCTGATACACAATCTGCTCGGTTATCGAAAGACCACTACCATCCTCTGATGTTAGAGCCATCTTATCTAATTCCTGAATCCCCTTCTGTATTTTCTGGTCCTTCCTCTCCAAGCTTTTAACTGTCCTTTCCAAATCTTTGTTTGCTACCATTCTCGCACGCATTTCTAGTTTATCCTGCTCCCAAAGCTGCAGAACATTCACAGAAAAAAGTCTAATAGAATCCACCACTTCCTTCTCAGATAATCTTTCCATAGCTTGACACCACTGATTACAAACTACAAACAGAGGAGGTGCATCCATCCTACCAGGCGAGAAAGGAGCAATCCCATCAGGTGTTTCCTCTGGTTCATATAAAAGACATGTCATTAACCAATTATTCAAGGCTTTAACATATCCTTTCTGAGCACCAATCCAACCAGAGAATCTTAATGTCCAATCAATGAGCTCACGTTCAAGCTGCAATGTGGCTTCAAGGTGATCATCACTAAATGTTTTCTGCAATGCAATTGCATCTAAATTTCTAGCTTCCTTGATTGCTTCACATTGGCTGCGATGGCATTCAAGCATAGATTTCCACATTCTAGTTAACCTGTAAGGCAATTTCAAATCAAATGCATCAAACACGGGATTGACTAAAAACAAATATGCAAAAGACCAAAGTTTTGAAACTTTTTCACTCCTAAACCCTCCAGACTGAGCCTAATGCATAACTTAAGTATCAATGAAATAGTTAATCAGCAACATTAAACAGGATAATTTATATATAAAATTGAAACGTGATATAAGGTGCACTCTCTTAAGAAGGCCAGAGCGACTTTACTAAAAAAAGAATCCAGCGTTGTACCTTCCTCCTCACATTGACTAATGAAGGTATAACTTTCAAATGTTAATCTTGCACTAGATCTATCAGAAAACTGTTTCCAATAGTGAAGTAAAATCTTTTACTGAAAAGGATTCCGATGAATAGTTCCCTGTCATTTTTTTTTTAACTTCCACATCCTACAATGCATGACACCATCAAACGACACTATAATAATGAATCTAATAGTGCACACTCCTTGCTAACCATCAACAGCTTTACATAAGGTGAGCAAAATTAAATTCGCTTATATCCTCCTGATTTGAAAGTGTCATATAGCCATGCAGCAGGACACTTGTAGCCAATAAATAACTTAAGGAATGTAAGGATTCATGGAAAGATCAAATAAAAATCCTTAAATTAAATTCACTGTCAAGGAAGGTACCAGCTTGAATCAGGTTGTGTAATTTGAAACAACTGCCTGAATAAAGCTGTGTAACAGTACTAGTAGACTACAGATCTGCAATTAGACTCGACTGTCATGAATAATAGTGATATGAGATGAGATAAAGCAGAAAAAATGGTCTGTAACCTAAAGTAGCCTGCCTTGCATGGGTAAAGAATACAACACAAATAGTAGCCTACAATTCTCTTAAATAACAGTGTTTTTTTCTCATTCACAATGATTGTAAAGCCTGTCACCAACAAAACCAATATTTGTATCTGATTCCTCTAGCACTATTTCCTAAATCCAGTTATCCTAATAAAGAACCATCATCTCTGGTCAGTTATGCGCTTGTATGCTTTCTTCTTTTTTTTGCACCCTATCAACTTGCAGCCAGCTTCAAAACCTGAAGCCAATTTTTACTTAAAAACTCAACATTCGTTACATATAGAGTTTTACCATATCTGACACATGTTATGTTATATGTATGAGGGCTGAAAATCATTTATTATTTAGGAAAGGAAAGACATACACGTCTCTTTTACATGGTATCAGAGCCAGGTTAGCATAAGTCCTTCTCACCAATGCATTTCAGCGATCAACGCTACGCAACATCTCTGATCGTAGCTTTCAGACAGCCTCGACGGCTAATGAACGACAGGCGATGAACGTCCTCAACTGACAACAATGGACGTGACGAACATGATGATCAGCTTCCTTCTCTCTATGCCGATGAATAGCGATGCATCCCTCTACGTGACTGCGAGACAACAGCCTTTGACGGCCTACCTAGGGTGATGGCCTTTGACAGCCGAACGCGATGACAGTCGCGGAGATCTCCATTTCTGTCGCGGTGATGGCCTTCGACGACAGACATGACAACTGTCACGGAGACAACGGGCGACACCATTGTGATGCCAACAACAGACTCATGACCCTGTGACGGCTCTCTGCTGCGATCCCAAATGCACTTCATGTGCTCGCCCATTAGATGTCCAGTGATGACAAACATGAACGTAGACTCTACCATAGCATCGGGAAAGGATATGAGTCATAGGACATCGTCAATCCAATAATGCAGGTTTTTGTTTCGTGTTCTAATCAATCGTGATCTATATATCTACATCTACATGCAAATCGTGGCCCCATTTATATGACTATGTCTATCTGTGTATGCTTTATATGTAAACATGCACTATAGGTGATTGATTGGTTGATAATTGTTGCTCTCCGTGAGGTTGTTTCTACTAATACATTGGTTGGTAATCGACTCGATGATTGATTGGTGATTGAACTGGTGTTGACTGCATTATATATATTATTGACCTGCTGACTGGTTGGTAATTGAACTGGTGACAACTGAAATATATATATTCCTATCTTGATTATTGATATGTGGAGGTGGACATTAGTCTATTTTGTCTGCACTGCATTATAATGGCACATGCAGCATATGCTGGCGTTGCTAATTCCCTTGGACTGGTTACTATATCCCTGATTATGAACTCTTGGTTAGTGCTGCCCAGATGGCTACATCTTCAGCACATACTGCTATGTTGGCATTTCAACCATCAGGTAGTCCTTCTTGTTTGACTGGTAATTCTAACTCTTATCCTCTTTTCAATCTATGGCTCCTACATCATCTCATCCAATTATCTTTGTTGATGGTTCACAAACCTCTATCACTGGAACGGGTCCAGTTATCTTTGCTGATGGTTCACAAATCTCTATCACTGGAACAGGAGCGACAAACTTAAGCCCATCTCTTTCCCTTCCAACCATTCTACATTTACCTCACTCACCATATAACTTATTATCCATTAGTTCCTCGACTAAAGTTCTCAATTATTTTATAACCTTTTCATTTTCTGGTTGTATTTTCCAGAATCTGAAGACTAAACGGACGATTGGTGAGGGAACTGAAGTTAATGGTATTTATTACTTCGATCGCACTATTCATTCCATTGCCGCTATAGTTTCCCATGGTTCCTTTGATTACTTCCGATTACAGTGTCACTTAGGACATCCTTCTCTTAGTAAACTTCAATCTATGTCACCCTCTGTTACTTCTGTTAAGTTTTCATGTGAAACTTATGAGTTAGGTAAATATCATCATGTCTCTTTTTCTTCCCGTCAAATCAATCAAGTGACAAACCCTTTAAATTAGTTCACTCTGATATATGAGGTCCCTTTATTGTATCAACTTCTTCCGATTTCAAGTATTTTGTCACATTTATAATTGATTATTCTCAGATGACTTGGTTATATTTAATGAAAAATCGGATAAAAGTTTTCTCTTATTTTCATCAATTCTATTATGAAATTCAAAATCAATTTCAGGTCTCTATTAAATACTTGCGATCTAATAATGTCAAAGAATATCTGAGTACCTCTTCTAGATTTCAACCCTTTCTTGTCTCTCATGGTATTGTGCATCAACTTCTTGTTCTTATACCCCTCAACAAAATGGAGTTGCTGAAAAATAAATCGTCATTTACTTGATGTTGCCCAATGTTTGATTTTACATATGCAACTTTCTAAATCTTTCTGGAGTTCTGCAGTTCTTACAATTTGTTATTTGATTAACCGTATTCCCTCGTCTGTACTCCATGGGCAGGTTTCCTACTCCATTCTTCATTCCGCTGTTCCTCCTTTTTCTCTTTCACTTCGTGTCTTTGGTTGTGTTTGTTTTGTCAAGTGCCTTGGATCTAATCGTGATAAGTTGGATCTCCGCTCTATTAAGTGTGTTTTCATAGGTTATTCTCGCACTCAGAAAGGATATTGGTGTTATGATCCCTTGATTGGTCGCATCTATGTCTCCATTGATGTCACTTTTCATGAGGATGAATCCTATTATGCTTCTTCCTCGCATAGTCAATCTGCTCCTCCGGTTATTCCATCCCCCGTTCCTCTAATGGTCTCCTCTCCTGAGTCGGCTTCCATTGATCAGGTCTCCCACCTTATGATTGCTTCGTTGGACACATATCATCGCCGAACTCAAGCTCCTGAAGTTCCCCCCACATCAATCGACGCCTCATCTTCCGATCCGACTCAAGGCCATGACCTTCCTATTGCTCAACGTAAAGGTACTCGTTCTTGTGTTGGTCATCCTCTTGACCATTTTGTTTCTTATACTGGTCATGTCCACTCTCAGTATCCTATCTCACTTTGTCTCCACCGCCATCCCCTTGTTTCTCTGTTTTTGTTTCCTCTATTTCGTCTCTGGTTGTGCCTTGCATTATTGCTAAAGCTCTTGCTCATCCTAGGTGGCGCCAAGCCATGGACGATGAGATGCAAGCTCTTCGTACTAATGCCACCTGGGATTTCACTGTGAAGGTTCATCCTGACGGTTCCCTTGAGCGATTGAAGGCTCGCCTGGTGGCTAAAGGATACACTCAAGTCTATGGTGTTTACTATGATGATACTTTTTCTCCTATCGCCAAGATTCCGTCCGTCCGGGTGTTCATTTTCTTAGCTGTTCATTATAGCTGAACCTTCCATCAACTTGACGTTAAAAATGTCTTTCTCCGCAATGACCTTGCTGAGGAGGTCTATAAGGAGCAGCCACCTGGTTTTGTCGCTCAGGGGGGCATCTGGTATGTCATCTTCGAAAGGCTCTCTATAGGTTGAAACAGTCTCCATGGGCCTGGTTTGGATGCTTCAATACTGCTCTCATTCGGCAATGTGAGGTTGATCATTCTGCGTTTAGTTCCTCTTCTGCTGCCAGCTGTGTTTTATTGGTTGTATATGTTGATGATATTGTTATTATGGGTAGTGATAAGGAAAGCATTCAACATTTGAAGCTATTTCTCCAGGTTGAGTTTTGCACCAAGGATCTTGGTCGTTTGTGCTATTTCTTGGGGATAAAAGTGGCTTACTCTGGTTCCTCTATCTCTTTGTCGCAACGAAAATATGTTATGGATATACTTGATGAGGTTAGGTACTTACGAGTCAAACTTGTTGCTTCTCCTATGGATCCAAATATCTTATTAAATTCAGAACATGGTGATTTGTTACATAATCCTGCTCAATATAAGAGATTAGTTGGTAAGTTAAACTATTTGACAGTTACCAGACCTGATATCTCCTTCGCTGTAAGTACCGTAAGGCAGTTTATGAGTGCTCCTCGCACTACCCACTGGACTGCAGCATTACGGATTGTCAAGTACTTGAAAGGAGACCAGGTCGAGGTCTTCTGTTTACCAAGCAGGATAATCTCGATATTCATGGTTATTCTGATGCTAACCGGACAGGATGTCTAATTAATAGAAAATCCATTACTGGTTATTGTGTGTTTCTTGGTGAAAATCTTGTAGCATGAAAAAGTAAAAAATAACATGTGGTGTCAAGATCTAAGGTAGAGGCCGAGTACAGAGCAATGGCACATCTAGCAAGTAAACTAACGTGGTTGACAATGTTGTTGTCAGAAATTGATTTATATTCTTTGCCCTCCTCAATATTGCATTGGGATAGTCAGTCTGCTATTTATATTGCTTTCAATCCAGTGTTTCATGAAAAGACAAAACATATTGAAGTTAATTGTCATTTTGTGCATCAGAAAGTGTGAAACAATATAATTGAGCTCACGCAAATCCAAATTGAACATCAACTTATTGATCTCTTTACTAAGTCTTTGGGGGAGACTCGTGTGTGTTAACTTTGTAACAAGTTAAGGCTATCTGACATATATGCTCCAATTTGAAAGGAATATTGGAATGGTATGTACCATATCTGACATATGTTATGTTATATATATGAGTGTTGGAAATCATGTATTATTAAGAAAAGGAAAGACATACACGTCTCTTTTACACCTTCCTTTCTCCATTAACCTTATTTTGCAAAAGCTTTCATCAACTAACCAGAACTTTCCAGCATTCAGCTGACCAGATCATAGCAAAAACATCTACCACCGAAATCTTATGCTTTATTTTCTAACAGGAAGATTAAACATAAAATTCCCTTCCCATAAACACAAACCTGCATCCTGCCCTACATATGAGCTAAATATGAAGATCCCGCATCAACAGAACAAAGCCTATAAAGAAAGAAATGAACACCATAATCACCTGCATTTTTCTATGCTTGCCTCTATATAACCATAACCTAATAGATTTTATTTTTTTTACATTAGAGACATACAGCTCAATCTTTCATATATACAAGACTAGAAAGATTAATTGATTTAAGAGTTGAGAATAATGAAAAAAACAGGCAGCAAGCGATAATACACATCAAAATCATTGGAGGTGCTGTACAGTAACCATGAAAACATTATTCTTCAAAAAATAAAAATTCAAGGTTTTGCAAAGGGATAGGAAAAATTTGTAGAATTGCATACCCTTGGATCAATTCATTTATTTGTGGCCACAACTCCTCATCCCTTAGCTTGTTTATATTAACAGAAATTCTTTCAACAACCTGAATGGCAAATCTTAGTTTTGTGGAGAGGCTTCGGATCAAAGTTCTAGTCGAGTCAAGTTTATGAGCATCAGCACCTCTTTCATTTAAGCATTTAAGCTTCTGACAATTCTTCTCATAAATAATTCTCAACTTTTCCTCTGCCTGCAGGACCATCAGAAAAAGAATTCCCACGGTGAAAGGAAAAGAAAATGACAGAATGCAGACTGGAAGATGGAAAACAACACAAGCATTGGCTCAATGGCATCACAAATACAAGCGAAAGTAAATATATAAAACTATGGAAGGGCACAAAATGGCCAGAAAATTATGTGACTAACAATATTATAAAGCCATCATGTAGATCCTGAGAACCCATCATCCAGCAAATTTATCAAACATAGCCATAACTCGCCCAACACACACTGTACGCAACCAGCTATTAGTTTTGAGTCAACTAATTGGACCAGGCCAATAACTAAAAAGAACAAGAAAAAAGTTAATTGATTAATTATAAGGTCAAAAATTAAAAGTACACAACTATATTTAATAAAGCATATAACCCCAGGTCGATGTAACTACCTGTACATTTATCTGCAAATTTTAATACGATAGTTTCCTTTATAACATGGAATGATAAGTTCTTCCTGATGAACATACACCGCATGGTACCTTATTTTTGCGCGACCTGTTAAGGCATGCACGGTACAAGAGGGTTTACCATGAAAGCATCACTTCTAAATTGAATGGACTGCGAACGAGAGGCCCATAGACGAAGGCAGGGTAGGTGCGTATTTTTACATTTTTTTGAACAAAAATCAGCAAGCAAGAAGAAGCAAACAATAGGAGTGCGTGTTGTATGTACACATGGTATAAAGTAGTAACGCACCTTGACCTCTTTGTAGAGCTTTTTTTCCCAGAGGTAACACTTCTGTAGGGTGGAAGAAATATTGATTGACCAAATCTCCATGTCCCCGTCACCTTCGAGGCCTGCCAGGGCAGAAGTGAAGGATTCAGCATTACCAGAGGAAGACTGTGAAGATATCACGGATGATGAAGGGGAGATCACATGCGACACCTTGGAAGAAACTGGTTAAAGACATAAATATGGTAGTTAGAAAGTTGAATAAGACTCGATCCCATCATATCAGAATAAGAGCAATTTAAGCGGAAGAAAGAGGATTATCCATCGCCCATTTTGAAAAAGCTATGGCTTCAGGTAGGATTCCCACCCACAAGACTATTGCAGATGAGTCGAGAGCTAAAATTGATGGATGCAACAAAAAGCAAAGCCAAGCATCGAAGTAATGAAGTTGTTATTAGAACAAAGAAAAAGGTGGGGGTACTGTTTGTTACCATGAGAAGGAGCATGTCTCCGATGAGGAACTTTTCCGACCTCAAGCATGTTGGACAGCTGGTTTCCAGAATCGGAAGCCTTCTGAAACAGCATCTGAATTTCCCTGAAGACCTCAGGGACACCTGGAGGGCCACCATCTTGACGGTTGTTGTTGGTCGGATGACGAAGATGATCTTGGTGATTGCCCACAACATTCTTACCCATGACGCCCAACTCAAATTCCAATTCAGTGTTCTCCTCCTCACAGCTGGATGATGAAACACAAACACTGCTTACGACACTGCTGGTGCTGGGTCTCCCTCCTCTGCCCTGGTGGTGGTGGTCGCGGTAGATGGCGTCCCCCCCACCAACACCACCACCGGCTGGTACCGAGGTGCCGCCATGGATAAGCATTGGATTGGCTTGGACTTGTTTGACAACCTCCTCCTCATCACCCACATTTTCTAAGTCTTCCAAATCAGGAATCCCTTCTTCCTGTCTCACCTCCTTGGAATTCCTGCTGGGGGTATGCGGATGCGAATGATAAGTATACGCCGCCGCCTCAGCAGCAGCGGTAGCAGAAGAAGAAGAAGAAAAAGTGGTGGCCTCAAAGATGTTGAGGAAATCCCAGGGAGAGGTCTTGGGAGGTGAGGGCGGCAACTTGGACTCCGATGATGCCGGGAACGAACCCCTACCACCGCCAACCACCCCACGGGTGGGTTGATAATCATTCGAGTAGGAAAGCTGGGCCATGTCCATGCGTCCAGTTAGGGGATTCATGGAGCGGTCCTCGTAAGTCACCGACGGCGTACCTCCACGCTGCATATAATTCATAAATTTCCCGGCGCCGCCTCCGCCTCTGCCGTAGAAAGAAGAATCGAGATAGTCTGTAGGGTGGGTGGTGGCATAATCGAGATGATGGGATGGCGAGGAGTGGTGCAAAGACCCAGAGGTGACATCATCGTCGTCGTCGTCGTCGTCGTCGTCGTCATCAGATTCGGAAAGAAACTGAAGGTGGGAGTCGGCGGCAACGGCGGTGGAGGAGGAGGAATCGGCGGCTGCGGGAGGGAGATTGAGGTTGAGGTTGGGATTGGGAATATGGGGGGATGGCGAGGGCGAAGATGGCGGGAAATGGAGGTGGTTGAAGAAACGGGGGAGGGAGACGGCGACGGAGTTGAGGGAGTGGAGGTAGGCGCTGTGGGAGTCAGCCAGGTGGTACCTCCGCTGGATGGCTTCGTCTAGGAAGTTCAGGCGTTCCCGGCAGAGGGCCACCGCCCGGAGGTCATCCACCTTGGAGCTCCCACACCCCATCCAAAACACACACACAAACACACAAAAACCTCCTCCTCTAATAATAAAAATAATAATAATATTATTATTATTATTAATTAATTGGTTTATACAAAATAGGAACCCAAAGAGAGCAAGCGATTAATTAATTAAGGAAGGAAGGAGATTAGTGATCTGCAGTTGCAAGGGGAAGAGAATAATAGAAGTGGAATGACAGGGAGCAGGGAAGGAGACATGACTGTACGTAACAGCGACACACACACAGTCACACATACGAGAATTTAAAAAACAACACACAGAGAGAGAGAAGAAGAGGAGGAAGAAGTAGTAGAAGCAGAAACAACGTATAGCACGTTTCAAAGAGAAGGTGGGTTCATCGCTTGCGGTGTGTGTGTGTGTGTGGCAATAATATATTCGCATGTGTAACCGACCTGTGATTAGTGAATGTGTTCATACGCGACTGTGCGTTGACTTGAGTCCCTGGTCTAGCCCTTTCAACGGGTGGCTCGGACCCGCCCTGTTTATCCGGCCGCGATAGTGGAGACCCGGTACCTCGTACCCGGTTACAATTATTCTAACAGCTGCCTCTGAGACCCGTATTGACGCTGCCCGACCCAATAAATACTCCATTAATTTATAATATGTTAAATTATTTTTTGAATTTATTAAATATTCTAACTTAATTTTAGCATTTAAAAAAACATAAACAAAACAAAAAAAAGCTGAACAGTACTCAAATACCCGATTGATGTTTGTTTAGTTATTATTTTTATGAACGTGACGATTTATGTTCATCAATATTATTTATATTGCGGTACATTTTTTAATACTATTCATATAAAAAAAATAGTGAGTAATTATTGAAAATTCCAAACCTAAATTATTACATATGTTTCGTACTTTATGACATGTTATACGGACTTTGCATAATATAATTAATATACGACATTTATTCTATTAAAATTTATGTATTCAAATGCATTAATATAACGCAAACGCATAATAATATGAAAACTTATTCAATATTACTATTGCCACACATATGTTTGCATTTTCACGTTTTATATTTATATTATGTTGCGAACAATTATTGTGCAAATTCCATCTGGGTCCGCCCCTGAATTCCATTAGCCAAGCATAGAATTGCTTTTTTCTTATTAGCTCAACACCAAAATTATCTCTCTCTTTTTCGCCCTCAACTAGTGATTGTTTTTTTTATTTATTGGTCGAATGAGAAACCAATAATATGTGTTGCTTTTTTGTTAAACACTACTACACTAGCAAATAACTAATATAGTTGCCATGAATCATGATACAACAATTTCAGGAGAATAATTGAATGATATTTACCACTACAAGGAAAATAAAAAAAAACTTGATATATAAATGATATAAACTATTATTTTTATTTTCACAAGTTCTTAAAGGTCCAAAAGATGTCATTATGACTTTAGAACACAGTGGCCATGAAAGTTTTAAGATAAGTGTATTAAGGTTTGAAAATTTTTCAAAATCAAAACACAATTATGTTTGGGTTTAAGAGGCTTGGAACTGTTTGATATGAGTGTTAGTTTCTATATTTTATTAAAGTTCATATTAATTGTAATTTAAAAACAATTTTTATTTGGTAAAAGAAAGAAAGTATATTTTTTAAATTAGGTCAAAAAAATTTAAAATAATATTTGGTATGCCAAATAATATAATAGAGAAAAAGTTTTGAAAAATGAGTCTCCTGACATAATTAATTTTATATTTAAAAATAGAAAATAGTTAGAAATAATTTTTAAGAATAGTTATAGGACTCACTTGTTTTGAAAATTGAATTTGAAAATTAAATAATTTTTAAATTCTCCTGATCACTATGTTTAAAAATAATGATATTGTACCAAACACGCCACCAGTGTTTGATTGAGAGTCACTTCAATATCACTTAACTAAAGTGAATGCCTAATTTATTTAAGAGACTTGCTCAACTATATATTTCTTTGGATTTAATAAATCAATAAAAGACTTACTACATTTTCTTATAAACATATTACCCTGTTAATCAACTATCACATCATAATTAATTTTGAACACATTGAGAATGAAAATAAAGTTGTATTGGACTCATTAACATAATCTATATCATTTTAGTTAGAAAAATCTAACAAATATTTAGTCTTAACGTGACATGATTAGGCCCAAAATAACCAAATGGACCTAAATTTGATTAATCTCAAAGTAAGTTAGGCTTAATTTGTTGCTTAACTTTAAACACGATTAACCAACGCTAAAGATAAATTGGAGCAAGTTATGGGTGGGCTAGTGCCCACACTAGGCCATATATGGCTCAATCCTTGGTTATTTTAAGAGGCAAGGAAAAGCAAATGACTATAGAGTACTTATTTAATATATGATTATATTTATGCCTATTGTCACGAAATGAGAATTTTAACCTGTATAGCGCTTAGTCACCTTAGCATGATCTAAGCAAGCCTTACCGCTTGGAAGTACACGTAGACTGGTTCGTCTTTCCTTGAGCTTGTTAGGAGAATAGGTTCAGTTCTCGACCAATTTGTATAAGGATGATCAAATCCTTTCTTCATCATCATGTCCACGACTAGCAGTATGCTCTTAGCATTTTACCGAGCTAGCACATTTGAACTCTAAAGGGCCTCCTATCAAGTCTCCTACACGAACTATCTCGAAGCCTTCCCAACGCACCAACTACGCTTTCCACATTTCCCCTCCTCTAAGTAGCATGAACGCAAATCTGGTTCGCGCCACTGGGAGATGTCCTAGCTACTCTTGGCTGCTTCGGGGCATAATATCCTCCTCCTCTTGATTCCCACAACATCCTTATTGCATCATCAATTCAAGCGATGGTTAACCAAACCATCTTGATTACCATAACATCACATTGTGTCGTTAATTCAACGATTAGCAAATCGTGTAACATATGTCTATAAATTGCAATTAGCAATAGGGGTGATATGTTGTATTTATGAATTATATTATCAAAATTGGAGACTTAGAATTATAAAAGTGACATATATTAGTATTTATGTGTTTACACACTATTGGACCTCTTTGACAAAGACCCCAAAGTGCCCCAAATGCTAACACCAAATAATAGAGTTTGAAATTTGGAGAACAATGCACTAGACTGCATTAGATTCCAAACAAAAACGAAGAAGTTATAGTCAAGTCAAACTTAGTCAAGGATGGAAAAAGAGCGTGACATCATCATGAGGTTTTTTGACTGCACTAGAAGGTTTCTAGGTTCTTCAAAGAGGTTTGCGACATCATCATGAGGTTTTTGCCTGCTCCAATACGTTTTTGGGTTCTTCCATGAGATTGATGGCATCAACAACAACTCAATGATATCATGAGCTTTCTGACGTCATCATTGGGTTTTAAAGCTGCTAGTAGCTTCTGTCCTCTCCAACACGTCAATTGAATTTATGAAATTGATGTTTTTGCATCCTATTCACCTATAAACTTTGAAATTTGGGAAAGAAAATTTTTAAAAACACGTCAATTGTGTAATTTTCACCCCAAATTAATAGATTTACAAGCTGTACATGTACAAACTCCAAAAAAACGGAAAAGAATATACTTGCAGTATCATGAAATATCCAAAAATTCTATCATGAAGCACAGTCTCTTCCCTCCAAATCGTCCAGATGCAGTCCAATATTAAAAAAGGAGATATTAATCAAATTAAGTTAATTAATTTAAGTTGGGCAGTATGCAAAATTAAATAATTATGATTAAACATAAGTAAATTGCCTTAAGGAATAAGAAATCCTACTTGCCATGTTTATCTCAATCAATAATTAAAAAGTTGAGTTTCCTTTTGAAAGTCTCTCACCTTAGCTTATAAATAGGCTCCCCACGTTCAGTTAAGGGGTATCTTTTTGGGAAACATCTTTCCTAATAATATTGCAATACTGGTTGGGCATTATAGAAGGGAGAGATATGAACTTCTTGGGGGCAGTAAAAACCAAAAAATAGTGAAGCTCCAAGTTGGACTTTTGCAAGCTTTTAAAAAATCTTGAGAGGAAGCTTTTGGACGTTGAAGAGGTGGAGCAAGCATATTAATCCACGATGAATAATATAGGTTCTTTTTCTCTTGTTTTTTTTTTACTTATTTATCAAGATTTCTTTTTGGTAAGTCTTTTCATCTTGCTTTTGTTTTAAAAGAAAAAAAACAAATAAACTCAAAAACATGTTTCATTATTCTTTTTTCTTCCTTTTTTTCCAAAAAATAATAAAACATAAAAAATTAATCTTTTCTATAAAAAAATAAATTAGAGTCCCGAGTAGCCGTGAGATTGAACCCTTGATACTCATACCCTAGTTGCTCGGGTCAACATTAATTGTGGTAATATTATTTATTTAAAATACTCTTATTTTATTTTCTAAAAAAAATTTCCCACATGGGCCTAGATCCAATACCCTTTTCTTTCTAAAATTATAAGGGCTTTTTTAATTATATTTGTCTAAAATATTTTATTTCTTTTTTGGCCTAGATCCATAAAAATGTCTTTTTCCCTTAGAAATATAAAAATACAAAAAATGACTTCTTTTAAATAAAATAAGTACGCACACATAGATCAAGACTAGATACTAATGTGGGCATTGTGAGGGTGCAAGAGTCTTCTTTCCTTCTCCACATGTAACCGACTCCCGAACTTAAATCTTTGGAACTGTAGTCCTTTCTTTTTATAGGTGCTCAATCACACTTCTAAGTTGTTTGGTGGCGACTTTGTATTTTCTTTTCCTTGTGTTGTTTGTGTGAACTACTCCATATGAATGACTCGAGGACCAATGGATGAACTAGCATTGAATCCTTTTCAATCCAGTTTTGAGCCCAGTCGAAATCGGGTGATGATACACTATTAATTTATTTTTTTGTTTTACATTATTTTAATTTTCAAAAAGCTCAAAAATTAATGAACCAAACCGACTCAAATTGATAATTTTTCATACCGCTAGTTCAAATCGAACTGACCTAAACTGAATAAGTTCAGTCCGATTTGGTTTGGTCCAAGCAACAAGTTTAGTTTGATTTGATTTTATCCAAATTGAAAAATAGCAATTTGATTTGAAAAATAGTTCAAACCGACATAAACTTAATCGATTTCACCCCTGATTAGTAGCATCTAAGTCACAGTTCATCAATTCAGATAATTTTTTAAAATTATATAATTTATTTATCACTATTACAATTAACAATATATTTATCACAAATATTATGAGATAATAACTTATATTATTAATTAATTTTAATTATAAAATTATAAAATTTATGATTTAAATTAAAAACTTTTACTTTTCTTTTAGAAAATATGAAGTTATAAAAAATATAATAGTAAATTCATATTTATTGAATCAATAAAACAAATAAGTATTATTCATATCATATGACATCAACAGTATTTATTTAATGTGATATGGATATTTTCCTATTTGGTAAAGAAAGTACTGACCAAACTATATTTGATTTAAAGAACAGCTACAGAGTTAATATTCAATCCATATGCGTCAAGGGCCGCGAACTATTTTCTTATTTATATTATATTATATGCTTTGTCGGTGTACCTTTTATTTTATTTTTTTAAGAAAGGTCTGTCGGTGCCCGGTGGATTTAAGTACTAACTAGTATTTGAGGCGGCTTTGCCTGTGCGTTCGTTGGGGACGTCAGGCCATGTGGCCAATCATCATGATAACACCATGCACCTTCTTCAAAGCCTTTAATTTATGGTTTTTTCTTTTCAATGGCAAAAATTCAAAAGCCTTCACAAATTGTGTGTGGGTCTATCGAGGCGCTGAGAGTACATACACATATCCCTCGGCTTTGTCGTGCAAAGGGCAAGTAGGCGGCCAACTTGGCCTTTTTTTTTTTTTTTTTTCCCTTTTTTTAAATCTCGATCAAACAGATATATATGACAATTTTGTTCCAATCAGATCCCATCCAATCAGGTTTATTATTTTATTTTAGAAATATCAAAATTTACTCGTATCCATTTAAAGGTAAAATTCGATTATTCGAATACTAACATATTAATTGTGAACTATAAATAATATTTTATTTTATTTTTACATATCAATTATTATAAAATTATAATTAGAGTATTAATTTTATTAAATTGTATTTCTCCAAATCTACTCTACTCCCTATTCAATCCCAATTCCTGACCTATTACGACCCGAATCCACTAAAATAAGTTTGATTTGAGTTACCCGTTATCCGACTCGACCCGTATCACATAACCTTTCCTGAGATGGGGAGGGCTTGAAATTGAATCACTTTTTCAAGTAAAATGGGAAAGGTTAGCACGTCCTCAGTTTCCCAACCCACTTTATATATATAGATATAGAATTATAGCTATAGGTACAGAATATACGGAAACGTTTGGAGCGATGGCGAGGAGTCACATGCACCTGTTCTCTACTACATGTGCACGGCGCCAAAGATTTTGGTCCTGCCCCAAATATATTATCAGTAGAGTACGCCACTCCTCCACCCTCCCAACGTCTTTAAGCCTGGCCTCTCCCTCACTTTCTACACCCTGTCTTTAAAAATATGTAACGCACACCCCATCCCACCCCACCATCAATAATACCCTAATTTTGATCCTGAGTTTTTTTTTTTTTCTCAAATTGAGAGATTCTTTCTAATTTAAGAGATTAAAATAAAATAAATATGATAAATAATGTAAAATCAAGTGCTGAAATCTAAAACCGTTTTCACAATTATCTAAAACAGCTGCAACTTATTAATAATAGACAGTCCGAAATATACATAATTCAGAATGCACGCATAATTTGGAATTACTTCAAAACTCGAAATGATCTCAAACTCAATGTATTACGACCCAAATTACACTTAAAACTTCAATAATTTACATAAATTTAAACAAATCCAATATCCAACAATCCCCTTTATTTAATCCAAACTTGTATTTCTTGTCACCATCATTATGACATCTGCAAAATTCAAAATAGCCTCAAAAATAGTATTCATTTAGGTTTTGAAGCTGGTAATTCAACGTTGAATTTTCAGTTGTTATCTTCTCCCCATGAGATTTAGAAGTCTCTTCGGAATTTCTTTCCAACACTAACTTTTAAAAAATGATGGCTATGACAATACTATCTTTGAAGTTTTATTGATTCTCTTCTTTAAAATTTTTTTACAGTCAGTTGCTAAATTATCTTTGATTTTCTCACTCAGCCTCTGCGTTGTCTTCAATATTTGGAAGGATCTATAACGTTTTTCAAAAATTTTCTACAACTAGGACTTTTCTAAAGTCTTCAAAAGTCCTTCCAAACAACTTTACTCAAAATTTTCCATGTCACGCATGGACTTCACATTGCTAGTCTAATATTAGAAATCATGACATGCAAAGTATGCTCTTAACATTATACAAGGCCGATCCTGAGGGTAGGCACAATAGGCCACCACCTAGGATACTTGGACACCATCTAGGGCGTACTCGGATGCCACTCCACTGGCTCGATGATATACAACTCGGAGACCACTTCCATTGTTGTGGTGATTATTCTGACTCCATTGATCGATTTGACACCAAAAGTATGTCTTTTCCAACTTTCAGTCACCCCACATAGCAACTGATATGTAACTGGTACATTCTCTTTCGATGCCAACATTATGAAATATCCAATGCTTGAGGTGAACTACATGTTATCATTTCTCTCCTGTCCTTGCTTTTGTATGTGTGCCACTTTACCAATTTATTTTTTGTTCTTCATAATTTGTTTTTGTCATTTCACCTCCCACCTTGATTTGGTCATGAACACTACCAAAATTATCAACCTAACTAGGGCTATCCACATATAAATATATGTTATTTCAATTGATTTGAGTAATGAAATTGGGAAAAATAATCATCACATTTAGATGTTCATGGCCACAAATTCATCAATGTCATGCTTTGTTTAAATTAAATAAAAAGTCTAACACGGCTTATTAACAAAATTATTGATAGGAGATGAGTAAGAAGATTTTAAAAGTTGGTTGTTTTGAAAATATATAGGGCTATGATACTCATCATATATTTATCCTATGCACATACTCTATTTTTTCCTAATATTTTACAAATGATGTGATGAACAAATAACAAGAGACAATGTCCTTATAGTAGAAAATCTTAGGGTTTCTTTTTTCAAAGACTATCTACTGACTTGACTTATATAGGGATAATCTTGTTAACCATTAATCTACGAGTGTTCATTTACAGTTTTAATGTATTTATTATTTTCCCTTATGTATTCCAATTTTGAAATCCTACTCACCTACAATCATATGTTGTATCCCTAAATGTGCAACAATACCTTTTTCGCTTTTTAAGGTCCTTCATCCTAAAGGTAGTGGCTTATGAATTCCAGTCATTCAGTTTTTTTTTTGCAAGTTTTAGACTTATATCATCGATTATGGTGAGTCTTTCGAATATATTCCTTTTCATTGTTGCTTATGTTGTCTTGATAGTTAATCCTCCAAGTGTTTGTTTCAAATTTTATATAAAATTTTGTTTTAAATACTATCTTTCCCCTTAAACACTGTTGATGTGTACCAGTATTTAGAATTTAAAAGGAGGCATTTGTTGTAGTCTTGATATCTCTTGGCAGGTATTGTGTTTCATTGTTTTCTTATTCTATCACTTTAATGTTTTTTTAGTATATATTTGCTTGCCGCAAGGTTTTATTTTCTATTATCATCTTCTTCTAGCCTAGTTTGAGGGTCCACTTTGGTTTGGCTTGCTGTTTAATTTACAAGCCTCTTGAACTTTATTATATATTTGTAAAGTAAGTCTATACTTTAGCAATCTCATATATAAATTTTATGTTGAATCACCTAATTCTAAATTAACCTATTAATTAATTTAAATATAATTAATATATATTATATTAAAATATTATTAACACATTTATTTTTTAATAATATAAATATATATACTTTGTAATTACTATTATTTTTAAAATAAAAACATGTACTCGTTATTATTATTGTTATTGTTATTATTATTATTACTATATTATTACAACTAATATTATTTATATGTTAGGTTTTAAGTACATATACTAATTATGTAAGCATATTAAACAATAATTATCTATTATAATGATTAGATAAGTATTATGATTAGAAGAAGGTATTGGGTTTGAGTTTCCCTAGTAATATTTTGCCATCATCAATAGGGATAAAAATTCTCGTTCCATCGAATTACAAGGCGGGCGGGAAATTTTTAACGAGAATGAAGATAGAGCAAGGCATTTGTGAGGTTTAAGTTTATTAATTAGATATGAGACATTTGTAATGGTTGTGAGCTCAATCGTGCATTGAACTCAAAAACTAGATAGTGAGCCTCAGTGAAATTGTGAAGAGACGTATTTTCGTATGGTCTTTAAGACTCTAACGATTGTTGATGTGGCAAGTTTTTTGTAAAGACCCATATTTGGGTAGTGTTGAGAGATAGTTATTCTATGGGAATACAACTATCTGGATGGTAGTGTAGTCATCGATGTGAGCATTTTGACAGTAATTGGGCCCAATTCCGGGTCGGGGACCCGAGTGGCCCGATTGTTGACTTTTCGGGGTTTATTGGTTGACCTTGCGTTTGAGCGGTCAATTGGGTTGGAAAATATCTGGATAGTGATGTGCTTGTCATTTTGAGCGTTTTGACTGTACTTGGGCTCAATTTAGAGTTCGTGACCTCGGGAGGTCAATTAATATTTTTGGAATTTATTAATAAAAGAAAATACAGAAATATAAATAGGGGGAAAGAGAGCTTCCACGTTATGTTTCTGCGTTTCTGCGTTGGAGAGCTTAGAGAGAGAGAAAAAGAGAAGGAAGCTTGGAGCCTTCGATTTGGGGCGTTTTGACCTCGTTCAAGCATCAAGAATCATTCCAGGTAGGTGTTTTATTGATTCTTTACCCTTTTCTTGCTGTTTTATTGGATTAATATGTAAGAATTAGATGAAATTATGCAAATTCGTGATGAACCCTAAGAATTGGGGAAAATGGAAATTGAGCATGAAACCTAGATGATTTAAGTTGTTTGGTAGCCTAATATGGCTAGATGGTATTAGAAACCCTTAATAGGGTTGAATTGTTGCTTAAAAATGGTGATTTAATGAGTATAATTGGGTTTTGGGATGAATTGGGGAAGAACGCAGTCGGCAGTTTGCGACTGGGTAACTGCTCAAGGCTAACTTCGAGCAGCTTCGAGTAGAGTCTCGAGCGGAGGCCTCGAGCAGGGAGTGTCGAGCAGAATGTAGCCTCGAGTAGAGTGTCGAGCAGGAGCCTCGAGCAGGGAGCCACGAGCATGATGCTCGAGCCTAGAGCGTCGAGCAGCATCGAGCAGAGCGTCGAGCAAGGTGTCTCGAGCAGGCATTTTCGAGCAGTTGGACAGTGCAGTTCCAGTGTGACTGTGACTGGACTGGACCATTTACATTGTAACCATTATGCCTAAGTATACTTAAGTTACAATGTAAATAACGAAATACCCCCCCCATTTGGATTCAAAGAAAAATACTAGAAAAATAAATTCACTCTTTCAAAAAGTGAAAATTGGGATTTAGTGTAAAATCTCGGGAAAAACCAGTTTTTCGTAGAGGTGGATTTTTGGAAAGTGGGGTTAGACATCTCAGAAAAATCCCCCAAAATCAGATTATCATAGTTATGATATGGAGACCCAATGTCGGGACTTTTTATTGCAAGAAAATAGCTGTTATGAGTATCTCCTTCCTTAGTCAAGGAATGAAGATCGACTTGTGAAGACTGGCTACAGTTCTAAAGGGAGTGTTGTACGCCTTAAGACCATATTGGTGTTAGTATGTTGGTTTGTGGATTTGGGACTTGGGTTCCATGACTTGTTGGGTTCTCACCGTGATGCACCAATGATGCTATGTGGTTGACGGGGCAAGCATATGCGCCGATGGCAGGCCTGTGTGGCACTGTGGCTGGGCATATTGCGCTGTGGCCGTGGCAGGCATATGCGCCGATGGCAGGCCTGTGTGGCATTGTGTTCGGGCATATAACGCTGTGGAAGGGCCGAGTGCCCTGAGCTAAAATCCCATTGAGGATTGTGTTGAGGCGTTGAGCTCGTGGAGCTTGGTGTCACGGGGTCGGGTTTCTGCGCCTCTCAACCCATTGCGGCACTTAACTTCTCTATCCATGGTCCGCTAAGTTTAGCCTTTAAGGGTTGAAGCGCACGTAGACTGGTTTCGCCCTGCCACTGGGCTCATCAGGAGAACGGCTCCAGTTCCCGACCAGTTTGTGTAAGGATGGCCAAATCCCTTCTTCAACGTCAAGTCCTTCGACTAGCGGCGTGCTCCGAAGGGGTTCCATCCGTTCTCCTCCACGAACTGCCTGGAACCTTCTCGCTGCGCACCATCTACGCTTCAACCAACCCCTTTCCTTTGCGTAGCACGAATCCATTCCTGAATCGTGCCACTAAGAAACGTCCCGCCAGCACCACGCTGCTCGGGTCGTGACATTGGGCTAAGTGCCCTAAGCTGGGATCCCGTTGAGGATCGTGGACAAGCTGTCCTGTGTGGGCAGGCTAGGTCCTGATGTTTGTTTGCAGGCTGAGTTTTGATGTTTGTGCACACTACATAGTGCACGAGTACACAGAGCATGTAGTATAGACGTGTATGTTTGCATGAGGTGGAGTGTTAGGGTCACCTACTGAGCTTGTCGCTCACCCCTACTTGCTGTTTACCTTTTTCAGGTGACCCGGAACTAGTAAAGGACTTTCTTACAGGAGGGCGTGCCCACTACTCTGATGTATGATATAGTGTTGTATTTTGTATTGTTTGCATTATATCCCGGACATGGGTCCGTGGACTTGTATTTGCATACTGGTTGTAATGTGATATCTGCATGACTGTTTGACTTATTGTATGCATGATGATGTATGGGAAAGTACAGGATTACCCTTGATGTATGACTGTACATGGTTGCATATTTGAGACAACACCCGCGGTGTAGTCTCTATTGGTGCTAGTCACCAACCCCTTGACCTTTTGGGTGCGGGCAAGGGGAAGTCATGTATCCAGTTCCGGGTTCCCTGGAATTCGGGGGCGTGACATTTTTCTCCGATTAACAATTCAGTCAATAACTACATTAGTTCTTAAAGTATCTCCAAGAGGTTCTTTATTATCTACAAATAAAGAGATAAATTTCAAAATATTGCTTCAACATACTCATTACCTCTTTACATTTGAAGAATGTTATTACTACTCTTCATTTATGAAGAGTGACTATTATCTCTTTACATTATATAATATTATTTTTTCTCTTATCACATTTATTTTTTCTTCACCCGAATTAAAGATAAAATGAAGAGTAGTATTGGAGTTGAAGTTATAAAATGGCTTTCCACACAAAAAAATCTCTACAAGTAAAAAATAAAAATAAAAAATAGTATTGGTGATACTCTTATATAATCAAGTATACTCGACCTAATTTTATCCTTTGTTTCTACATGACACCCTATAATACATACTCTATAATAGTTTTTAAATCTTTAGAATGTTATGAGTTTATTTTGTATTATTTTTTCATAAAATATTTTTTTAATAATTATATTAAATATAATTGAGATAAATAAAAATTTAAGTTATTATAATACTTAAAAATAGTGTGTGAGTGTGACATGTACACGGAATACAAACTTATAAATACTTTTATTGGCCCTATTATAGTTGATTGGATTATATATAGAACAAAATACATAAATAAATAAAAACTTTGTTATACCAATTGCAATTATAGCGGGTGAAAATTATGAAACTTACATGCATGATAAATATGCAATATAACATTAGCGGTCTCATAAAAGTGTTACAATCACAAAATTATTTTTAATTAATTTATAAATTGTTTAGTAATTATTTAAGCCAAATTTTATTATAATAATTAGAAAATATATATTATGAAAAACATTGACACAACATAAATTTTAATGATCCTCACTTTCTACAAGTCAAGATATTAGAAAATTATTAGTGATTATTACAGGGTACTAATTTATTGACATATTTCAAAAAGAAAATTTACTATCCAAAAACAAATTATAAAGTCAGAGTACCACAAATATAGTGTAATTCTATATTTCATCATGTGGCAATCAACAAGATTGTTGGCTAGATTGCTAACTAGGAAAAAAAACTTGCTACATCATGAATTCATATCTCATGTAATATCGTAAAGCATTGCATGATACGATTTTTTTAAATTTAAATTATTAGATTTATTTTCAATAGTTTGGATTAAAGTCTTATTTGTCTATAGCATTGGTATAATAATTCTTATAATATTTTATTATAATTGAATAAAAAAATTAATATAAACCGTTAAAAACAGATCTAACAATTCAATTTAAAAAAGTTATATTATGTAATACTTGTAAGTATTACATGAGATATGAATCTTCTCATCATGATCTATTAGAGGCTTCAGTCAATAAAATACACTTTGAAAGATAATATACCAATTAGTAATATTTTTTAAAATGAGGACCATAAAAAAAAATGTAAATTCAATATCACCAATATAATTTGCCCTCATGGACCTAGCAAATACACTTTTCTTCTTTTGCGCTTTTTCTTGGTTCTTTTGGAGCAAGTGAGCCAAATAACATTACAGAACCGATATTCCTTCGTCACTTTACTCTTAACCGAATTAGAATCCCAAAAAAAAAAAAAACCATTTAAATGATATCCATCTGACGCTACATCCGTTACAGACCCTATCATTACGTCGTAGCCCCCCTCTTATACTCGTCTTTCACGTCTCTCACGGTATTTGATGCCTTGACCTATAAACCTTACCTGGTACGATGATTTGTGCCGTCCTCCTGTGTCTGCGTGAGTAAATAACTAGGTCAAATGGCCTGTGACCAACACCTCGCTACAAATTTGTGAGTACCATTTTCATTCGTACTAAAAACAAATATAAATAAATGAACGAGGGGTCGTCGTCATTCATTGTATTTACAGGAAGAAAACATTACTAAAGTCAAAGTAATAATAATAAAGTTTTTTTATTGTTGGTACTTTATTATATTCAAAATTTTGGCCCGTACCAAATATTATGTCCAAATTAGGCTCTTCCAATTTCAGTGTATCATTCTCGAGATTTCTAGGGTCCTTCAATTCAACTGACAAACACTTATGGACTATGATAACAAACAAGAATGGCAGAGATGAGTGACCAGAAGGAACTTATGACGCTATATATAAGTTGAAAATTTTAAATATAGCTAAATAAATAAATATACGGAGAGAGATGGGGAACAAATAGGTCTCTACTGCACGAAAATTGAGAAGTGAAAAAACAAGAAGCAGTGACCGGTAGGCCACTTGACCAGGTACCTCAAAATTGATTGAGAGCCGGTTAATTAATTAGGACTGTTAAAATATACAACAGTGGATTTCAGAGGGATCAGACAAAGGGTTAGATTACAACTACCGACTTTTTCGCCTTTCATGGAATCTTGTTAACAACATTTCATTTATCAAGGTATGTTCCATGAATTTATAATAGAGTCCATATTGTGAACTCATTTTTAAGAGCACTCATATAAGGTTTTTAATAATTTTTTTAAATTTGAAAATTAATTTTTTTATTTTTTATACAAATATACACTTTAATAGATTTTTAAAATTACTCTCTATATTATTAAAATAATATTTTTAATTATTTTTTATTTAATAATAATTTTTTATAATTTAATATAAAATAAAAGTGAAAATTGTTGAAAGCATGAAAGTGAGAGGTGATAATTTTTTTATAATTTAATATTTATAAGAAGTAGACAATGTTTCGCAATACATTGAAAAATACTGTACAAACCTTGTAGAAAAAATTAAATATAGGCTTATGGGAATGTTTTTATAACTTTTTAATTTTTTCCCTAAATATAATGAAACAAACTTTTATAGGAAATCTACTACTAGTCTCTAATATAGATCTTTTAATTTGGATGGTTAAATTTCAATTTAATGATTTCAAATTTGATGTTGGGATATTGTCTTAAATCGAAGAAAGCTAAGAAAGCAATGAGACTCATATGGTAGAGCATATTTAGAAAATGTCATGACATGTTTTAAAGTCGTGTGGCCTGATGTGGTAAGTTCAAAGTATATAATATTGTAACACGCAAATGAGTTTGTACCTTAGTGTTATAATCATTCCAGTTTGATAAATCCAAACCAGTTACTACTCCGTTGGCACCACTTAGTCTCTTTGCCATTAAATGAAAGTTCAGTATTGTTTATTAATACAAATTCAATAGTCTATATTAAAATACTAAAAGATCTAGATTCTGGACCATATAGTCTCATTTTATAAAAACTCAGATATTTTTCATAAAATGAGATGATAAGGTCTCATTAAGCCTCTTTGCCATTTAAAAAAAAACTTGCCTTATATCTTTTATTGGATAATCAAATAGTTGTTTTATGAAGTCCAATATGTGATCAATAACATAACCTACGTCAGCCCAAATCTTCCGATCAGTCTGAATGAATTATTATTATATGAATATTTTGTAATTACAATAATAATAAGCAAATCACTAATGTAAAGACCCGTATTTGGGTAGTGCTGTAAGATAGCATTCTAGGCGGATGAAAACATTTGAACGATAACGTAGTAGTCAATGTGAGCATTTTGACAATATTTGGACTTGATTCAAGGTTGGGGCCCTAAAAGGCTCATTGGTTGGCTTTTTTGAGGTTTGATAGTTGATCTTGCGTTTGAGTAGTCAGTTGGGTTGGATAACGTCTGGATAGTGATATACTCATCATTTCGAGCGTTTTGAGTGTATTCAAGCATAATTTGGAGTTCGTAACTGTAAAGACTCGTATTTGGGTAGTGTTGAGAGATAGCCATTCTATGGGAATGTAACTATCTAGACGGTAGTGTAGTCATCGATGTGAGCATTTTGACTGTACTTGGGCCCGATTCCGAGTCAGGGCCCCATTTGATCCGATTGTTGACTTTTCGGGGTTTATTGGTTGACTTTGTGTTTGGGCGGTCATTTGGGTGTAATATTATCTGAATAGTATTGTGCTCGTCATTTCGAGTGTTTGGACAGTAATTTGACTCACTTTGGAGTTCGTGACCTCGGGAGGTCAATTATTGCGTTCGGGAGATCAATTATTGTTGGGAGGCCAATTATTGACAGCAGTATAGATAATTAAGAAACTGCATTATCCCTTTAATTTGCTTGGTGCATGCGTGTTTGAGCAAGAGAGAGAAAGAGAGAAGGTAAAGAGCTTCACTTGGCGATTTTGGGACGATTGGAGCTCGTGGATCGCAAATAATCTTCCAAGTAGGTGTCCTTGAACCTCTTATCTCGATTCTGTCTTGGAATATGCGTGAATTTATCATGATTTATGAATTTGAGTATGAACCCTAGGTTTTGGGGAAAAACCCAATTTTGGGGTTAGATATGATGATTTAGCATAAAATCTGTAGTTAAGAACTGATTTATATCAGTTTGGGTATGTAATTTTGTACCCTGTTTAGTAAAACGCGTGTTTGTGAGTGCCTCGGGGTTACTGGGTTGATTCCAGATGAAAATTTGGCCAAAAACGATGATGAACAGTAACCTGGGCGAACTGCAGTGTCGAAGTTCGTAGTCAGCAGCTATGGAGTCAGCAGCTGTGGAGTCAGCAGCTTCGTTAGTCCGGATCAGTAGTCCGGAGTAGTTAGTCCGGATCAGTAGTCCAGAGTAGTTAGTCCGGATCAGTAGTCCAGAGTAGTTAGTCTGGATCAGTAGTCCGGATCAGCAGCAGTGATTCGTAGCTTCGCTCCGCAGCAGTGATCCGCAGTAGTGTTCCGCAGCAGTGCAACTGCACTGCACTGGACATTTACATTTTAAACCATTATGCAAGTATTATACTTAAGTTACAATGTAAATAACGAAATACCCCCCATTTGGATTTAAAGAAAAATACTAGAAAAATTAATTCCCACTCTTTCAAAATGTGAAAATTGGGATTTAGTGTAAAATCTCAGAAAAACCCAAAAGTTCGTAGTGGTTACTTTTTGGAAAGTGGGGTTAGACATCTCAGAAAAATCTCCAAAAATCAGATTATCTTATTTATGATATGGGAACCCAATGCCGGGACTTTTGATTTCAAGAAAATAGCAGTTATGGGTACTTTCTTCATAAATCAAGGATTGAGGATTTACTTGTGAAGACCGCTACGAGTCTAAAGGAAATGTTGAGAATGACATGCCATACTAATGTTAGTATGTTGGTGTGAGGTATTGGGGCATGGACTCCGTGACTTGTTTGGGTTCTCACCGTGAGGCTAAGGCCTGTGTGGCCACTATGGCCAGGGCAGGCATATGTGTCGATGGCAGGCCTGTGTGGCGACTGTGGCCGGGCATATTGCGTTGTGGCTGGGGACAGGCTAAGGCCTGAGTTGAGCCGTTGAGCTCGTGGAGCTAGGGCTGAGTACCTTGAGCTGGGATCCCGTGGAGACATCATAGCAGCTTAACCCGTGCGGCACCTAGTTCCCACCCGTACGAAGAAACGCTAGGTCAGCCTAATTCGTCGCATTTAGATCGGAACCCATTGATCCGTTGTAAAGCATTTGTGTAGGGAAGCGTTTAGCGGAAAAACGATTGAATGAAGTCAACAAACGATTGTATTGATCGCTTGAAAGCTTTACAACATCACTCCCCTACATATAGATGTTAACACGTTTCTGGCTATGTCACCAGGAGACATCATATATGATCAAAATCTAAAATCTCTACAACTTACTCTATAAGCTAAGTACAACACTTTACAAGGGGGAAATACCCCAAAATAGCCTAAGTGTGCTAGGATAAGCCTCGGTCCGTGACATTCTCCCCCACCCAATTTCGCAGCGTCCTCGTTGCGTCTTCGGCTTCCTCGAACTCGTCAAACTGCCTGATGTAGCGTTTGACTCCTTCACGGTACTCTTCAATCTCCTTGGAGAATTGCCCTAGATCCTCTTCCTTCTCCCAGCTTGCCTCTTCAACCGGCTTGTTCTTCCATTGGACGTAGTACTCCACCCGGCTTGGATCTACGCCTCTTCTTGGCACGACTCTACGAGAATGAATTTTCTCTATCTCTTTGTCGTAGGTCTTGCTTGTTGATGCTGTTGGTGTCCACACTGCCTGTTGTCCGCTCGTATCTTCCAAGTCTTCGTGGTAAGGCTTGAGCAAACTAACGTGGAACACCAGATGCCTTTATAAGCTAGTCGGGAGGTCCAGTTTGTATGAGACCTTCCCAACTCTCTTAAGTACTTTGAAAGGCCCCTCATATCAGTGCACCAAACCCTTATGCAATTGTCTAAGTGCTTTGGTTTGGCGCGGAAGGAGTTTGAGCATGACCATGTCTCCTTCTTGAAATTCTAAGGGCCTTCTTTGTTGATCCGCCCACTTCTTCATCTTCTTCGCCGCTTTGTGCAAGTATGCCCTGGCCAGATCCGTCTGTTCATGCCATCCTTTTGCAAACTTGAACGCTGCGGGGCTCTTTCCAGTATACCCCCGAGTGATGGAAGTGGGCGTTAATGGTTGTTGCCCAGTTGCGAGTTCAAACGGGCTCTCGTTCGTGGACTCGCTCTTCTATAAGTTATATGAGAATTGGGCTATGTCCAGCAACTTGGCCCAATCTCTTTGATTGGCACTCACATAGTGCCTCAGGTATAGCTCCAGTAAGCCATTGACACACTCCGTTTGGCCATCTGTTTGTGGGTGAAAACTTGTTGAAACGTTTAAGTCCGAACCCATTATCCGGAACAGCTCGGTCCAAAACCGCCCAGTAAATCATGAGTCCCGATCGCTCACGATTGTCTTTGGAATGCCCAGTACTTCACCACGTACTTGAAGAATAGTCGGGCCGTGTCGTCTGGCGTGCAGTCCTTCGGAGCTGGAATGAAAACTCCATACTTAGAGAATCGGTCGACCACCACAATGATCGTATTACATCCTTCGGATCTTGGGAGACAAACAATGAAGTCCATCGAAACACTTTCCCAAGGTCTTTCCGGAGTGGGCAATGGTTCTAACAGTCCCGCCAATTGCCGATTCTCTATCCTGTCTTGTTGGCACACAAGACAAGTCCGCACGTACACTTGGACGTCCTCGTAAAGTTGAGGCCAGTAGTAGCTCCGTTCCACCAATGCCAAGGTACGATCGACTCCGGGATGGCCAGCCCACCGCGAGTCATGACATTCCTTGAGGATGTCTCTCCTCAAACTTCTCCATTTGGGAACGTACACCCGTTCCCCTCGAGTATGGAGCAAGTCGTCCCTTAGCCAAAATCGCCGCATCTTCCCAGCTTTGACGCATTCCACCAAGGACTTGGCTAATGGATCGTGCTCCATTCCTTCCTTCAGTTTGTACACCAGGGGGAATTATAGTTGGCTAATGGCTGCGAGTTCCGCCTTTCGACTTAGTGCATCGGCCACCACATTATTTGTGCCCAGTTTGTACTCGAGCATAAAGTCAAATTCCGCTAGGAGTCCTTGCCACCGTGCTTGCTTCGGAGTTAACTTCCTTTGGGTTAGGAAATAACTCGTAGCAATATTGTCCGTCTTCACCACGAACTTGGACCCTAGTAAATAATGCCTCCACACCCGAAGGCAATGCATAACTGCCGTCATCTCCTTTTCGTGCACTGCGTACCTCCGTTCGGTGCCATTGAGTTTCCGGCTTTCATATGCTACAGGATGTCCCTCCTGTATTAGAACTCCACCGATGACAAAGTCTGAAGCGTCTGTGTGAACTTCATAAGGCTTTGTATGGTCTGGCAGTGCCAGCACCGGTCCGTTTGTCACGGCTTGCTTCAACTTCATGAATGCCTCTCGGCAAGCATTATCCCACACTCAAGTCTTGTTCTTCTTTAATAGTTCCGTCAAGGGTGCGGCAATGTGGGAATAGCCGCGGATGAATCTTCTATAGTAGTTAACCAAGCCAAGGAAGGAACGCATCTCAGGGACTTTCTTGGGCGTCTCCCATTCCTTGATGGCTAACACTTTCTTGTTATCCATCTTTAATTTGCCGCCGCCAATGATGTGACCCAAGAAGGGCACCTCCTCCTTCGCAAAGTCACATTTCTCCTTCTTCACAAAGAGTTGATTCTCCCTTAAGATTTGGAAAACCCGTCGTAAGTGTGCCTTGTGCTCCTCCAAGGTTTTGCTGTAGACGACAATGTCATCAAGGTACACCATGACGAATCTATCCAAGTATGGTTGGAAGATCCGGTTCATCAATGTACAAAATGTGGCAGTGGCGTTTGTGAGGCCAAAGGGCATCACCAAGAACTCATAAGAGCCATATCTTGTGACGTACGCCGTCTTTGCCTCATCACCTTCGGCTATCCGCACTTGCCAATATCCCAACCGCAAGTCTAGCTTTGAGAACCATCTCGCAGCACCAAGTTGATCAAACAGGTCAGATATGAGTGGATGAGGTAGCTATTCTTCACCGTTATCTTGTTTAGCGCCCTATAGTCAATGCATAGCTGTATCGACCCATCGTGCTTCTTTTGGAACAACACCGGTCCTCCAAATGGCGCTTTGGATGGCCAAATGAACCCGGCATCCAACAAGTCCTTTAGTTGTTTCCGATGTTCCTCAAACTCTGGTGGTGCCATCCGATAGGGCACCGCAGCAGTAGGCCTTGCACCGGCCTCTAGTTCGATCTTGTGGTCCACCTCCCGCTTCGGTGGAAGTTGTTTAGGGAGTTCAGGTGGCATAACGTCCCCAAACTCTTTAAGAACCGTCTTCACTTCGGTTGGGGGCTCCTCCCCAACACTTGGGCATCCTTCCTTCACCATAGCAATGAAGGTTGGCTCCTATCGCCTAACTCCTTTAGACATTGTGTTGGTGCTAGGAATTGGAATTGCCCGCACCTGGTCAACGAACTCCATCCCCAACACCATGGGATAGTCGTCCATTGACACTACGGAGAGATTCACCTTGCCTCTCCACTTGCCAATACTTAGCTCGACGCCTCGAGCCACGCCATGGATTGGACTGGCGCTGGAGTTCACCGCCTTCAGCCAGCCCTTCTCTTCCTTGTAGACTATCCCCTGTCTACGAGCTTCTTCGACCTTGATGAAGTTGTTGGTCGCACCCGTGTCCACCAAGGCCTTAGTTTCAAGATTGTTGGCCTTAGCGAGCACGTACATGTGCCCCTTTTGTTGTCCGGATGGTGGCACCTCCACCTTTGCCTTGATTACATTGAGGAGTTGCAAGGAACCAAGTCGTGGATCCCTCGCATTCCTCTCTTCGTCTTCGTTGATCATTGCGGAGAGCTTGGAGCGCTTCGGGCACTCGAACGCCTTGTGTGGGCTTTCACAAAGGAAACAGGAGATCCTTGGCTTCTCCCTGTCCTTGGAACCATTCGCGAAGTGTTTTGGGCGAAAGTCCTTAGACGGTTGGAAGGGTCTCCTTTTTCCTTCACTCCGGTTATCTCCCCCACGTTTCTCCTTGTGGAACCTGTTCGCCTTGGAAGTCGATGAAGAATTGGTGGTTTTCTCTGGCTTCTTGTATTCGATGAGTGATTCGGCCACCGCCATGGCCGACGCCAAGTCCTACACATTTCTCCGCTGCAGCTCGAACTTCGCCCATTATTGCAATCCGTCCATGAAGGAAAATAATGAATCCTTCGCGGACATATCCAGGATCTCCAATATCAGCTCGGAAAATTCATGGACGTACTCCCGCACCGTGCCTTCGTGGGTAAGGCGCCGAAGTTTCGCCCGAGACTCATCTTCCGCGTTCTGGGGATAAAATTGGGCTTTGATCTCTCGCTTGAAATCCGCCCAGTTGTCGATGACGCATAAGCCGTACTCCTTATCGGCATATCGTCGCCTCCACCACACTATAGCCGAATCGACTAAGTATAGCGGAGCGGTTTTCACCTTCTTTGCCTTGTCAACAATATTCAAGGCATCGAAGTACTGCTCCATGGTCCAGAGGAAGTTGTCTAACTCCCTCGCATTCCTTGACCCAACATAGGTCTTAGGCTTTGGCACGTCGATTTTGGAGCTGGAATGGCCGCCAACGCCACCTTGGGTGACTGCCATCTTGTAGAGAGACCAATCTGCCTTGATCTCTTTGATTTCCTCCTGCATCGCCAGGATTTGGGACGTGAGAGTGTCTTTCAGGCTGTCGAACCGAGAGTTCATGTTATCCATGACGGAGTTGAGAAGCCCTTGCATCCTTCCATAGCTTTCCTCACCCTCTGAGTCCAGCTTTTCGATGCTTTCAGTGTGCTCCTCGACCACCTCCATCTGTTCTGCTAACGCCAACTCCAATTTGGCTAGCCGACTCTCCAGCGGACATGCTTCCCTCGAAACGGACTTATCTCTCCTCCGTTCCTTAGCGTGGTGCTCCTTGTCGCGGCCTTCGTGGTCGCCACCACTAATGACAACAGATCCTCCGTTTGTCATTTTTGCACCATCTCGAAGTTTTGATTGTTCCACCGAACTTTGGCACCAACCGTGCTCTGATACCACTTGTCACGGGGTCAGCCTTTATAGCAGCTTAACCCGTGCGGCACCTAGTTCCCACCCGTACGAAGGAACGCTAGCTCAGCCTAACTCGTCGCATTTGGATCGAAACCCATCGATCCGTTGTAAAGCATTTGTGTAGGGAAGCGTTTAACGGAAAAATGATTGAACGAAGTCAACAAATGATTGTATTGATCACTTGAAATCTTTACAACATCACTCCCCTACATATAGATGTTAACACGTTTCTAGCTATGTCACCAAGAGACATCATATATGATCGAAATCTAAAATCTCTACAACTTACTCTATAAGCTAAGTATAACACTTTACAAGGGGGAAATACCCCAAAATAGCCTAAGTGTGCTAGGATAAGCCTCGGTCCGTGACAGCAAGCATATGCGCCGATGGCAGGCCTGTGTGGCGACTGTGGCCGAGCATATTGCGTTGTGGCTGGGGACAGGCTAAGGTCTGAGTTGAGCTGTTGAGCTCATGGAGCTAGGGCTGAGTGCCCTGAGCTGGGATCCCGTGGAGGATCGTGGACAAGCTGTCCTGTGTGGGCAGGCTGGGTCCTGATGTTTGTTTGCAGGCTGAGTCCTGATGATTGTGCACACTACATAGTGCACGAGTACACAAAGCATGTAGTATAGACTTGTATGTCTGCATGATGCGGAGTGTTGGGGTCACTTACTGAGCTTGTCGCTCACCCCTGCTTGTTGTTTACCTTTTTCAGGTGTGACCCGAGACTAGTAGAGGACTTTCTTCCAGGAGGACGTGTCCACTACTCTGATGTATGATACAGTACTGTATTCGGTATTGTTTTGTATTATATCCCGGACATGGGTCCGTGGACTTGTATTCGCATATTGCTTGTGATGTGATGTTTGTATGACTGTTTGACTTATTGTATACATGATGATGTATGAGAAAGTACAGGATTACCCTTGATGTATGACTGTACAGGGTTGCATATTTGAGACAACACCCGCGGTGTAGTCTTTATTGGTGCTAGTCACCAACCCCTTGACCTATCGGGTGCGGGCAAGGGGAAGTCATGTTCCTAGTTCCAGGTTCCCTGGAATTTGGGGGCGTGAAAGTAACCCTGAGAGGTCAATTATTATTTTAGAGGTTGATTTATTAATGACTAATTAAAGAGAAATGCAGTAAATATAAATATGAGGAAAAGAAAGAGAGAGCTTCCACGTTACGCTATCACATTCGTGTGTTTGAGAGCTAAAGAAAGAGAGAGAGAGCTTGGAGCCTTGATGATTTTTGGCGATTGAAGCTCATGGATCTCAAAGAGTCATTCCATGTAGGTGTTCCACGTACTCTGTTCTTGATTATCTCCTTGGATATGTATGATTTAAGCATGATTTCATGAGGTTAGTATAAACCCTGGGAAATTAGAAAAAACTAAAAATTATGCATGAAACCTTGAATACGAGACGAAACCAAAATGAACGTAGTCGACATATTGTGTCTGGAGAACTGCTCGACACTATTTGAGGCTCAAGAGTCGAGCCAACCTCGAGTAGAGTGTCGAGTAGGGTGCTCCGAGCAAATTGGAGCATCGAGCAAGCTCAAGCTAAGCCTCGAACAGGTTGCCTCGAATAGAGGGTTTGTGTGTTGCTCGAGTCTACTAGTCTAGTAGTGTCGAGCATCGATCATCGAGCATCAAACGTTGAGATACTAGTATAAAATAAATCCTTACAGCTTTTTAAGGGTACTAGATATTGGTATTTGCTTGGCATAACACGTTAGATGATGTGAACATGATTTTGGATCTAACTCATTGTTAGGGGTCCAAATGATCCCTAATTAATGGTTGTTTTGGGGAGTGTTTTGCTATGCTTATATATGTTTTCACCTCATTTATGCTTAAATTCCTATTTTTTATGCTCTAAAAGCCGTTTGTATTGTTTCTGGAGAGTTTGCATTATTTTGCAGCATTTTATAGCAGTTTCTAGAGATACTACAGAGTATTGGAGAAGTTGGGCAGTTCTGGAATTGTGTTCGACACCTGTAGCATTAAGCAAAGGGTTGAGAAGTTTAGCAAAGACCTCTCTGATTGAGTCTCTGCTCGAGCCTGAGCCTCGACTAGGCTCAAGCAGATCATCGAGTATCGAGCACAGCTCGAGCCAGGCTTGAGCAACATCGAGCAAGCTTCGAGCAGCACTCCAGCGCGTGTTCAATTTTTAACCCTTCGACCCAATTTTGTCTTGAAGCCTTTCTTTAGTGTAAATATTGATTGTGGAAAGGCAAATGGGTATTTCTAGCTCTGCAAAGCAAGGCCAAAGGAGGAAGAAGAGTACCAGCCCTATATATAGACTGCTAGGGTTCCTTACGATGAATCTTTGGCCTCTTACACCACGTACGTATTCTTGGAGGGGATCACCGATCTTCAACCTCCCATACACAGCGCAACATCTCAAGGAGGAGGAGATCATGATGGAACATGAGAGGCAACGCAAGGGTTGTTTATGGTTTGAGCATCAGAGCTTGGGACTCTAGGAGCGAGGAGGAGACCACGGCACTATAGAGGAAGGCACGGCTCTTGGAGTGACTGATGGAATATTGGAATAGGGTTAATGATTAATCACAGTGAAAACGAATTTAAAATTTTTGTTCCAGCAAGTGCTTGATTCACCTAAGAATCCCGAATTAAATGACATGAGAATATCATTATCCTTCACACAGCAAAGCAATGAATTCCATACACCTGACTTGACGCTCTCACTATCTATAATATTATAACTCCAAGATTTTGAGGTATTTGAAGCACAAAGCCTCTCACTCATTGATAAGTCAAAAGACATAAATTATAGACATGAGTTAATCAAACGGTCTGGATTAAGATTAACCCATAAATCAGTCATCCAACAATATAATATAAAGTTTTTCATATAATACAACAAAGATTAGTTGAAGAACTTATTCTATCATAGTCCTGTTCAATATATATAACTATATACTAGTGCTACTATTTGTAAACTCTTTACAATGATCCTATATTAGATCACCCCCACCATGGAAATAGTATGCACCACAATCTTATCAGAATAGAGCATCCCAAACTCCATTAACTAATTGTGAACTAATTTTATACTTAGTCTAATTAGTAGATCTATAATATGTATCTCACACATATCCAGTAATAGACTTTAATAAGTAACAGGATGTCATAATGCTTAGCCACATAAGAAAGCACAAGAATGCAATCTAATACTTAAACAAAATATATTTCAATTAATTAGAAAACATCTTAACATAATTAGAATCACACATTACTTTATATAGAATTATCTCAACAGTGACGCCCTAGGGTTTGTGTAAGATTTGGTTTTGTTCTCTCTCTCTTTGTAACCCTAGCCCTAAGCTTTCTCTTGTAATTGTTTTGTATGATTTTCATTTATATAAATTGGTGTTTGATTTATTGTGTTGGTTATTTATTTGTTTATTTCTTTATATGAATTCTTGTGGGTTAATTGGAAGTGTGATTGCTTAGTGCTTGGAATAAGGTTGATCGCCTAGTTCATGACCTTAGGATTAATTGCGAATGACCAAGAGGTGAAGTAATTATCTAGAAATACCGCATAACCTAACTAGGGTAGACTTAAGTTACGAGAGCTTGAGTCCCCCCTAGGAAGCCGAGCTAAAGCTAGTGAGGAGCTAGTTTAAGGATCAACAACTCCTAAACCTAAAGGGTCACCCATCCACTAAGCTAGGATGGCACATGGCCATATCACTCGAGAGAGGGTGGTCAATATATTAGAGAGTTGGGTTTTTAACCATAACAAGGTGCATAGTTCATGTAGGGCATATTCAATGAAAAACTCATTACTGTTATCTAAACCTCATACCTGAGGTGCAAAGTCATTGCAATACCTCTCACCACTAGCTCCATCACCATAGTTAGTTTAGGAATTAGGATAGATTAGATAATTATTATTTAATTATTTTATCTTTCTTGCTATATATGTCAAGCCCTAGTATATATCTGTGACCCGAGAAGTAGTATTGTTTTTGTGGGATCAACCCTATTTGCCCTATCTATAGGTTAAGTTAGGTAATTATAAATGTTTTTGTGAGCATTCGCGACAAATGCTTAACACTTATCATAATTTTCAGATGCTTGGAGGGTGGTCGTTTTGCTAGTATTCAATGGTTAAACTAGTATATTTAACAGTTGAGCTTGTATTGGCAGGTGGTTGTGGCCCCCTAAACTGAGGTACCCTTGGGTGGGTGTGATCCTTAAGTTGGGTGTAGTGGGCCGAGGCCTGAGATGAGATCTTGGTGAGTTGGTATTATACCTTGTTGGGTGAGACAATTGTTAGGCTGTTGTGAGACAGGTGGAGTGCCCTGAGTTGAGGATCTTCATGGGGATCATTGATGTCTAAATTTTTCTAACTATTTAATCTCATAGATAAGTGGAGTAATTTAAGACTCTGATTTGTCAAACCTTAGGGAATTTCTGTTAATCGGTATCAAATAGGCAAGCACCAAGTAGGCAAGTGCTAATTGTGCCTGAAAAAATGATTTAGGTCTGGCAACTTTTAAATAATGAGCACTAATATTTTTTTATATTTTCTGTTTCCAGTTGATATCAAAAATTGCAAGAGAATTCAATAATGGAGGTTCCTAGGGTAACAATTTCACCTGCTACACGTTGTACTCTGATTTTGACATATGATTTCCATATTCTCTTTTAATTCGTGATAATGTTGATTAACACCTATTTCCTTATATTTGGTCCATGATAAGAAAACTTAAGATTTCCAGAACCACTTAGTCCATGAGAATTGGGATAATCAAAGGTATTAATCATTCAATTGGTTAAATACTTGGACCATGCTAAAGCCAATTGAATCAAATAATTTCATTTTCCATCCCAAACTAGGGCTAAAATAATCTGATCATGCATGAATCAAATAGTATTGTATTCTGAAAATTATTTAAACAACAAAGAATTGTTTCTCTCACATAACCATGTCAAAACCCTCATACAACACAACAGGGGCTACATTGCTCCCCTAAGAAAAGAATTTACCCCAGAATCATGTTGAAATCCATAATCTGAAAATGTAAAAGCATACTTGAGGAAATACATAATTAAGATAGAGAAGTCTCCTAAGGCCCTCTTGAAATTAGAATCAAGAAATCTCCAATCTGCCGCCGCTCCTCCTCTCCTCCGGATCCTCTCTCTCTTATAGCCGTCGTCCCTTTTGCCAAACCCTACTTTCCTTTGTGTTTTTTTTTCCAAATTGACAAAGCTGCCCTTCTGGACTTGGCTGGCTTACTCCACTGGCCCAACAACACACATTCCTTAAAGAAAAAGCCCAAGGTAAGTGGGTGAATAGGTTGGACTTCCCTCTTCTCCATGGCCAAGCTAAACAAAACCTGAAAAGAAACTACAAAAACAACCAAAAACATACTTTGCCTGAAAATAAAATAAAATACCAAAGTAGATAAAGACAATCAACACAGGTCACAAAAAGATATCAAATATGTCTAAAACAGGGAAAACATATATCATAAATGACTATATAATTCACTCATCAAATTCCCTCGCACTAAAATTTTGCACGCCTCGAGCAAACACAGGGGAAACAAATAGACAGGCACTCATGCAAAAAATTCATAAACAAGTAAAAACAAACAAGAAAATCAAATCAAATCTTAACTTGTGACTATAAGCTACCACTGGTACATGCTACACCACACTGTAGCTGAAACACAATTATCATAAATATTTCACTTGGCCTCACCCAAAAGCAACACTCAGCTACCCACGAAAGAATATGCACCTACACCTCTGGAGTGCATTCAAAGGAAGCAAGGCTGCCTCACTCAAACAGTAAGCTCACACCCCTCACTCTCAAGTTCCCTTTAAGCTCAAACCTTACGCAAGTAGACAATTAGTCCCTCATTATAGTGATGCAGCCAACAAACCATCGAAGTACCTTTGCCAGAGACCACAAAGAGAGGTGAGTCCTTTATTGATGCGGAAAAGATATCAAATTCATAAACACAGAAACACACCCTCTAACTATACACATGCCAAAGAACAAGGCAGACAAACACTGCGAAGCAGGACAAAGGATAACAAGAGCCCAAACATTATTTCACGCTCTGCTGTTTGTTTTTGATTTTTTTCGTAATAGTGACTTTTTTTTTGTTTTTTTGTCCTTTTTTTTTCTATTGTGGTTTTTTTTAGCTTTTTTTTTCAATTTGCCAAGGGTGGCAAAATAAAGAAACAGGGAACCCATAACCCAACTTCAGCAGCCAAAAGAATTCACAAACCAATAATGATCTCACAATAACTCCAAATAGCCTATAGGGCCTTAAAATAACACCGAAGAATATACAAAGACACAAGAGGTAAGCACCACAGTGGCGCTAATGCGACAAATCACACATAGACAGTGGGGAAAACACAGAACAAGAGACAACAAAACCAGGTCAATGCGACCTTAGGAAAAGAAACATGACAAAACATCAATAAAGATCACATCAGGGTGGTCGTTGACTCCAGCCTGTCTAATCGTGCCACAACCCAATCACCATAATGCAACACATGTTACTAACAGAAGGTCATCACCGCAGGGAATAATCACAATAAAAAAGAAGGTGAATTCTCAATACCAATGGAAACTCACAACTCCAAAGATAAGTAAGCGAATACCCATAAGTAAGCAGCTAAAGAAGCATCCAAGCAAAAGCAAGCAAATGCCGCCGATAGAGAGTAGCGAGCTAACAGAGCAAGGCAACACAAGATAGGGCAAACAAATAGCCACAAACAAAGAAATAGTCATGCAAAAAAAGTAAAGAAATAAAGAAATAAAACTAGAAAACCCGCCCCCCACACTAAAATGGCACACCGTCCTCAGTGAAAGAGAGAGAAGAAAAACCTGAGCCAAAAAGGCCTAATAAGGCATGCTGGAAAAATAAGGAATGTGAGTGACCATCTCATGCATAGCCGCAGCAAACTCGTCCAAGGTTGAACCGAATTTCCATTCCGCACAAGCTTGAAGCAAAGGAATTATGAAATAACATACAAATGCTCCACTACTATGAGTGTCATGCTGCTGAGGCGTCTCAAACTCATTGGATGCAGAAAAAGCAAGGCGAGTAGAAAGCAGACCTTCACACACACCAACAAACTCCGAAGATGACGAATAAAGCCACTTGCCAAGGAACGCCGACGAGTTGGAAAACCTTGCCTATGATTGGAATCATAAAGCATCACATAATGGCCAGTTAGGTGCAAGTGAAGAAGTACAAAATGATGGCGAATGAGCATAGGAAATAGAACAAACATCAATGAAGACCATGGTCGTAAAGAACCAACTTCGCATAGAAGTAGGAAAGTCATTGAATTCCAGTGGCATGATGTCCATGGTGGCTGCGTTAGGATACCGGCCAGGATCCTGAAGGTTGTCACTTCTCAAAATACTAGAAAAATGATCAATATCCGAAGTGGCAAACCAAGCAGTGCTCTGAATACGATGAAGGTCTTCTGGTACAAGTGCCATAAGCTGACTTGTAGACTGGTGAATCTTGACTGTAGTGGTAACAAAGTCATAATAGGCACGAACTGATATGGGATCCTCAATTGTTGACGGTAAACTTAAGTTCAGTTGGCGTTCAAGTGTAGACAGGGGAATATGCTCCGAAGGTACTGCGAATGTTTCAGGTTTATATGCTCGAAGTGGAGCTACATAGGGAATAAGATTAGTAGATGGATGTGTACATAGTGGCTCAGAATAAGAAAAGGAAGAAGGGTGAAATGATGGACTCTGATCAGATGAGGCAAAGGGTACTTCTGTTGTAAATGAAGGACCAGCTGAATGATAAGAGTCCTCACCAGAAGAGGTGTCCAAAAAGGAAGCATTTGGAACACTTTTCTTCCTAGGTACACGGAATGGACTCTCAGAAGATACCTCCACAGGAGAACCTGGTGGTGATGCTGGTGTAGGTAATGATGAATGCCTTGGGAAGTCCTCTCGCGGAGAGGCAGATCTTGACTTGCTGTGGAACGAAAATTTTCCCAAAATTTTCTTCAACAAGCTCGAAGACTCCCTTTGCTCCCTTTCTATTTTGGCAAACTAGAAGTCCACAACTCTCTAGTCAGTCTTGCGGATGGAGGAGAACATTTCGTGATAGAGAAGAAGTGACTAATTCACTGGTAGGAACACGAGTGCAACAAGATGGATGAAGACTACTTAACGTCTCATCGCATTGTGCAAGATTAATATTGCCATGTTCACAGCCCCAATTTATAACCTCTGAATTAGAAATCAAAGAAGTACCAAACTGGTGCTAGAATGATCGCACGGAATCCAATTGAGAGTTGTAATAAGCATAAGCAGACCGAAAAGCATAAATGGAAGCCTGAAAATCTTCTTTAGGTCGGAAATATGCCTCTGCAGAATCCACATGAACTGATTGACGGTGAGGTGTGGGCTGAGACTTAGGCAAATGAGGTGCTACCATTTTACTAGTATCTTCTCTTGCATGTAATCCCCACATCCGGACAGCAGCATAACCATCAATCGTGAATTCTCTTAAAATAAGACGCTCAGGATAGGGCTGCCCAATTTGAACTCTAAAAGTCATAGGGTGTTGGTATCTCATAATTTGACTCAAGTACCTTCCAAAACCCTTATGATCTAAATACTTCACCTAGTGAAAGAAAATAGCTCTAGCCCAATCCACAAGCATATTACGTTCTAGACAGTACATACATTGCATGTGTTCCAATGGAACTCCATCACTTCCTTTTCTTTCGGATAACAAGCATTTACCAATTAGAATAGCAAGGAAACTATAATATCCCTGAAAACCAGTTTTTATATACTGCCTTCTCTTTCCACCAACTTTCCCATCATAATGCAATAAATGAGCCAAACTATGCACGCCTTCTTCAAGGAAAGCATCACATACAGGAGGTAATTAAATACCTATTGAATTATAGCAACAGAAACCTGAACCTCTAATCCATATACACTTCCCACAATAGACGTCTCCTCTTCATCATAAATTACCTCTGCTGTTTTATAAAAAGAAACAATTTCATCTATAAACAGGGGGCAAGGGTCTACTATTAACCTTTGAAGTCCAGTATGTTGACTTTGATCAATTACAGTTTGACTCCATGGAAACGTTGTGCGTCTGAACATTAACCAATCAAGAACATGTCTAGCATAAACATCATCATCAGCTATAGGATCAAGATGATGTGTAGACCTTCTTTCAAACTCACAATCCTCACAAGAGAAACAACAGCTGGAGGTATAATGCAATGTGTTCCTCGAAAACCCCTAAAATAGCTGCACGGCTGAGAGAAAGATGAACCGTGAAGCACAAATGCCCCTCCTATCCAGATTGGAGTTGAAAATCACCCAACAATACCTGCATGGCTGGTAGATCCCTAAACTGTGCAACGGGGTTATGTAGTATTGCGATGTTTAATTGAGTATTGAGCAAAGAACATGTGCACGGTTGGCGTGTGCCTCTACCGTGCGGCTATATTTCGCATTGAAACTAGGTTAAACTGATTGTAAGGCCACAAAGTTGTGCACAATTGGGCCATAGATGGGCCGTACACCAGGAGAAGGCCCAAAATAAAAGCTAAAATGTCTTTTCGAAGAATAAGACACTACACGGCTGAGATGGACTCCAACCGTTCACATGACAATGCCTTGTCAGTGGCTTCTAGACTTCATGTATCTGCGTTTGCATGTGCACAGCTGATGACAGTGTGAAACGTGCAGCTGCGTTAAGTCTCATCTTGAACAACAGAAAAGATTAACAAAAAGAATTAACACTAAGAAAACATGGGTTGCCTCCTATGAAGTGCTTCTTTAGGGTTAATAGCTTGACCATCTCATTGCATTACAGTTCAAACAACATAAGATGTCCCACCGCCTTGATTTCAGTATCTCCATAGTAAGGCTTAACTTGCTGGCTTGTTACTTTGAAAGTGTCCCCTGATTTCGTTTGTAACTCCAAACCACCATAGGGATAAACCTGAGTCACAATGTACGGTCTAACCCATTTTGATTTCAATTTTCCAGGAAATAACTTCAACCATGAATTGAATAATAAAACTAATTGTCCTGGTTGAACATGTGCTGGAGAAATTTTCTTGTCATGTCACTGCTTAGCTTTTTCTTTGTATAATTTTGAGCTTTCATAAGAATTCATCTGAAACTCATCAAGCTCATTCAATTGTAGTAAACGAAGTTCTGCACTTGCCTTTGGATCAAGATTAAATTTTCTCACAGCCCAATAAGACTTGTGTTCCAGTTCTACTGGAAGATGACATGCCTTACCATACACCAACCGATAAGGTGACATTCTAATAGGTGTCTTGAATGCTGTTCTATAAGCCTAGAGTGCTTCATCCAATTTATCAGACCAATCCTTTTGGCTTCCTCCAATTGTCTTCTCTAAAATTTGTTTAATTTCTCGGTTGGAGACTTCTGCTTAACCATTAGCCTAGGGATGATAAGCTAAGGCTCTTCTATATTGGACACCATACTTCTTTAACAATTTGGCAAATAGTTAATTACAAAAATGGCTTCCCTCATCATTGATAATAACATGTGGAGTTCCAAATCAAGTAAAAATATTTCTTCTAAGAAACTTTACAACCACTCGTGCATCATTTGTTCTGGTGGGTACAAGCTTCTACCCATTTAGTGCCAGAAGTATATTAAAAAACCCATTAGATGGAGGAAATGTTCCCATAAAATCAATATCTCACAAATCAAACAACTCAACAGGAAGAACACTAGTCTGAGGCATTTCTTGTCGCCTACTAATTCCTCCCATTCTTTGGCATCGATCACAAAGTTTTACAAACTCAAAAATATCTTTGAACATTGTTGGCCAATAAAAGCCACTTTGTAATACTTTAGAAACTATCTTTTGCACTTCGAAGTGTCCTGCATAGTCTGATGAATGATAATGACATAGAATACTTGCTACTTCTTCTTCAGGCACACATCGCCGAATTATTTAATTAGCACATTACTTATAGAGATATAAATAATCCCAAATATACCTTTGGGCTTTAATCAAAAAAATTTTCTTTTCCTGATATGTAAAGTCCTGTGGAATGTAAGAACGTGCCAAATAATTTATAATATCGGTGAACCATGACAGCTTGACTTCACAAGCTAATATAAACTCATCAGGAAAAGACTTTAAAATATCTGAGTCATCTTTCACTACTTCTCCTTGCTCAAGCTTTGATAAATGGTCAGCTACGGTGTTTGATGTCCCTTTTGTATCCCTGATCTCTATATCAAATTCTTGAAGAAGTTAGGCCTAGCAAATCAACCTGGCTTTGCATCCTTCTTACTGAATAAATACCGAATGGCAGCATGATCAGTGTAAACAATTACTTTGGTCCCCAATAGTCTAAATTTATCATAAGCATAAATCACTGCTAACAATTCCTTTTTTGTAGTTGTATAATTTTATTGAGCTGCCCCAAGAGTTTTGCTAGCATAATAGATTGCCCTGAAACTCTTCTCTTTTCTTTGACCTAGAACTGCACTAATAGCATAGTCACTAGCGTCACACATCAACTCAAAAGGCTGAGTCCAGTCAAGAGCAACAATCATCGGTGTTGAAACTAGCTTAGCTTTTAAAACGTCAAATGCATTCAAACAGTCCTTAGTAAACTCAAACGGAGTCTTTCTCCAAAAGACAACACAAGGGCTTTGCCACCTTGGAAAAATCTTTAATAAGCCTGCGATAAAACCCAGCATGGCGTAGAAAACTTCTGACTCCTTTTACACTTGCTGGTGGAGGTAGATTTTTAATAATTGATATCTTCGCTCTATCAACCTCCAAACCTGCTGCAGACACTTTATGGCCAAGCATAATACCCTCTCGAACCATAAAATGGCGTTTCTCCCAATTCAAAACCAAATCTTTTTCCTCACAACGAATCAGGTCTGTTTCCAGGTTTTTCAAATAGCATTCAAAGGATGACCCAAATACAAAAAAAATCATCCATAAAGACTTCCATAATTTCTTCAACGAGGCCTTGAAATATCGCCATTATAGATCTTTGAAGAGTGCCTAGAGCATTGCAGAGACCAAAAGGCATCCGTCAAAAAGCAAACCTACCAAAAGGGCACGTAAATGTAGTTTTCTCCTAATCCTTTGGAGCAATTGCTATTTGGTTGTACCCAGAATAACCATCAAGGAAGCAATAATAAGGTTAACCAACTAATCTATCGAGCATCTGGTCAATAAAAGGCAAGGAGAAATGATCCTTGCGAGTGGCCTTGTTAAGTTTTCTGTAATCAATACAGACTCGCCATCTAGTTATAGTCCGAGTAGGTATCAACTCATTCTTCTCATTCTGGACCACAGTCATTCTGCCCTTTTTAGTTACAACCTGAATTGGACTAACCCAATTACTATCAGAAATAGCATAAATGATTCCAGCTTTCTGCCATTTCAGTACTTCCCTTTTCACAACTTCATTCATGGTGGGGTTCAGTCTACGTTGCCTCTCCACTGAAGGCGTGTGCGATTCTTCCATAAGAATTTTATGCATGCAAGTTACTGGGCTTATTTCTTCAATATCTTCAATGGTCCAATCCAATGCCTTTTTATGCTTTTGCAATACCTCTAGCAACTGAGCACTCTCCTTAGTAGAAAGACATGTTGCAAATATCACAGGATATCTACTTGAAGAGTCATGAAATTCATATTTCAAGTGTTCCGGTAATTCTTTCAACTCAGGTACCTCCTCTACTACTTCTTGCTGCTTTTCTTCAAGTTCACCTAAAGCCTCATTTTCTTCCCTTGGACTAGTCTCAGCATAATCCACCTGCTGCAACGCTAAGTCCAAGTCACTTGACATAATATTTTCCTCAAAATAATATATCAAAGTTTCTATATCATCAAGCCAATAGCAACTCGAATATTCCTCAGGGAATTTCATGGCTTTGTGCATATTAAAAAAAATAGCTTCCTCATCAATACGAAAAGTTAACTCCCCTGAGCTAACATCAATCAACGCATGACCTGTGTGCAAGAATGGTCTTCCGATGATCAATTGAACTCCTCGATCTTCTTCCATTTCTAACACAACAAAATCTGCTAGAAAAATAAAATGGTTAACTTTTACTAACACATCTTTAATTATCCCCTCAGGCTTCCCAGTTGATCTATCAGCAAACTGGAGTGATATTGAAGTTGGTTTCATTCCTGTCAATCCTAACTTCTGATAGATGGACATCAACATAAGATTAATACTCGCTCCCAAATCACAAAGAGCTTGCTCAAACTCTGACCCTCCAATGATACAAGGTAAAGTGAAACTACCAGGATCCATTAACTTCGGTGGTAGTTTTTGGTGAACCACTGCACTAATCTCATTTGTAAGAGCTACAATCTCATAATCTCCATACCTTCATTTCTTGGACTGTAGCTCTTTCAAAAATTTGACATAATTTAGCATCTGTGCCAATGTTTCAATAAAAGGTATGTTCACTTCTAATCTCTTAAAAATCTCCAAGAATTTGGAAAATTTAGCATCCCTTTTCTGCTTACGTAGCCTTTGAGGATAAGGAAGTGGAGGCTTATAAGCTAGTGGTCACCCCACCACTCCCGTGTTAGGCTGACTTGTCTCATCCTCTATACTTGTCTTCTTTGGCTCGTCCATCTTCTTTTTCCCTTTTTCATTAAGGATCTCCTTAATATCATCTGAAACTTCAGCATTGGTTGGCTTTTGTACCACTGGTTCCTCTAACTGTTTCCCACTTCGTAACATTATAGCCTTACAATGTTCCTTTGGATTTGTTTCTGTTTGCTTGGGAAGGAGCTGAATTGCTTAACATTCAATGCATTGGCTAACTGGCCTATTTGATGCTCCATATTTTTCATAGTAGATCCAAAATCTTTCATAGTATAGGTAAGACCATCTATTTTAACCTCGCATCGATTTATTCGCTCATTTGATTGCTGAGCAAACTGATAAAAGAAATTCCTCATTTCATCCTTTTTTTTTTTTATCTTTGGCCTGTGACATCTGACTATAGGAAGAAGTACCAGATTGTTGAATCGGCTGAGGGTTCTGTAAAGACTCGTATTTGGGTAGTTTTGAGAGATAGTCATTCTATGGGAATGTAACTATCTAGACGGTAGTGTAGTCGTTGATGTGAGCATTTTGATTGTACTTGGGCCCAATTCCGAGTCGGGGTCCCGTTTGACCCGATTGTTGACTTTTCGGGGTTTATTGTTTGACTTTGCGTTTGAGCAGTCATTTGGGTGTAATAATATCTGAACAGTGTTGTGCTCATCATTTCGAGCGTTTTGACAGTAATTTGACTCAATTTGGAGTTCGTGACCTCGGGAGGTCAATTATTGCGTTCGGGTCAATTATTGCTGGAAGGCCAATTATTGGCAACAGTATATATATAATTAAGAACTGCCTTATCTCTTTAATTGGTAATTATTGGTACGTGCATGTTTGAGCAAGAGAGAGAGAGAGAGAAGGTGAAGAGCGTGAAGAGCTTTCTTGGCGATTTTGGGGCGAGTGGAGCTCGTGGATCGCAATAAACCTTTCCAGGTAGGTGTCCTTAACTATCTTATCTCGATCCTATCTTTGAATATGTGATCTGTGGTTGTATGAGTGTGTATTTTATGAGGGTTGAGAAGTCAACCATGGAGGTCTAGATTTAGATCTAGATGAATATATGATTTGTGTGTATTTCACTTGTTATCGTGCGAATTAGAGGCGTTTAGGACGCGTTTTGAGGTAAATATTACGATTTATTGCGTAAAACATGTGTTTATGAGTGTCCGGGGGTCACTGGGTTGCTTCCAGGATGAAGAACAGGCCAAAAACGACGATGAACAGTACCCTGGGCGAGATGTAGGGTCGCAGCTTCGTAGTCAGCAACTATGGAGTCAGCAGCTGTGGAGTCAGCAGCTTCGTAGTCAGCAACTATGGAGTCAGCAGCTTCGTAGTCCGGATCAGTAGTCCGGAGGAGTTAGTCCGGATCAGTAGTCCGGAGTAGTTAGTCCGGATCAGTAGTCCGGAGGAGTTAGTCCGGATCAGTAGTCCGGAGTAGTTAGTCCGGATCAATAGTCCGGAGGAGTTAGTCCGGATCAGTAGTCCAGAGGAGTAGTCCGGATCAGTAGTATCAGTCCGCAGCATCAAATCCGTAGCATCAGTCCGCAACATCAAATCCGTAGCATCAGTCCGTAGCATCAGTCCGCAGCATCAAATCCGTAGCATCAGTCCACAGCATCAAATCCGTAGCATCAAATCCGCAGCAGTGATCCACAGCAGTGCAACTGCACTGCACTGGACATTTACATTGTAAACCACTATGCCTCTCCACCAGTTAAGTATTATACTTAAGTTACAATGTAAATAACGAAATACCCCCCATTTGGATTCAAAGAAAAATACTAGAAAAATTAATTCTACTCTTTTAAAATGTGAAAATTGGGATTTAGTGTAAAATCTCGGAAAAACCCAAAAGTTCATAGTGGTGAATTTTTGGAAAGTGGGGTTAGACATCTCAGAAAAATCCCCAAAAATCAGATTATCTTATTTATGATATGGGAACCCAATGCCGGGACTTTTGATTTCAAGAAAATAGCTGCTATGGGTACTTCCTCCATAAATCAAGGATTGAGGATTTACTTGTGAAGACTGGCTACAGTTCCAAAGGAAATGTTGAGAATGACATGCCATACTAATGTTAGTATGTTGGTGTGAGGTAGTGGGGCATGGACTTCGTGACTTATTTGGGTTCTCACCGTGATGCACCGATGGTGCTATGTGGTTGATGTGGCAGGCATATGCACCGATGGCAGGCCTGTGTGGCGACTGTGGCCGGGCATATTGCGCTGTGGACAGGCTAAGGCCTGAGTTGAGCCATTGAGCTCGTGGAGCTAGGGCTAAGTGCCCTGAGCTGGGATCCCATGGAGGATCGTGGACAAGTTGTCCTGTATAGGCAGGCTAGGTCCTGATGTTTGTTTGCAGGCTGAGTCCTGATGATTGTGCACACTACACAATGCACGAGTACATAGAGCATGTAGTATAGACTTGTATGTCTGCATGATGTGGAGTGTTGGGGTCACCTACTGAGCTTGTCGCTCACCCCTACTTGTTATTTACCTTTTTCAGGTGTGACCCGAGACTAGTGGAGGACTTTCTTCCAGGAGGACGTGCCCACTACTCTGATGTATGATACGATCGATGTATTCGTATTGTGTATTGTCTTATGTTTGTATCCCGGACATGAGTCCGTGGACAGTTATATTTGCATACTGTTTGTGATGTGATGTCTGTATGACTGTTTGACTTATTATATACATGATGATGTATGGGAAAGTACAGGATTACCCTTGATATATGACTGTACAGGGTTGCATATTTGAGACAGCAAATATGCTATATGCATGGTCGTGGACCTACGGGTCATGTGGTGTACCCTGAGGGGTGACACGATGCTATATGCATGGTATGGACCTACGGGTCGTGTGGTGAGAACCTATAAGGAGGGTATTTAGATATGTTTATAGGATTGATGAACCAGGTCTTTGCTCCGTATTCAGATATGTTCGTTGTGGTGTTCATCGACGATATTTTGGTCTATTCAGCGACCAAGAGGGAGCATGAGGAGCATTTGCAGGTTGTGTTGCAGACCTTGAGGGAGCATCGGTTGTACGCAAAGTTCACGAAATGTGACTTCTGGTTACAACAGGTGCACTTCTTGGGGCATGTGGTATCTTCGGAGGGTATCACAGTGGATCCTGAGAAGATCGAGGCGGTTATGTCGTGGAAGAGGCCCACGAATGTGTTTGAGATTCGTAGCTTCCTTGGTTTGGCAGGCTATTATCGGAGATTCATGGAGGATTTTTCCAGGTTGGCAGCTCCTATGACGAACTTGACCAGGAAGGGAGTTCCTTTCATTTGGTCTGATGCGTGTGAGAGTGCTTTCATGGAGCTGAAGGCACGATTGACCTCAGCACCTATCTTGATTCTTCCACAGGAGGGTGTGCCTTTCGAGGTGTATTGTGATGCTTCCAGGGTGGGGCTTGGTTGTGTGCTGATGCAGACTCGGCAGGTGATTGCTTATGGGTCTAGGCAGTTGAGACCACATGAGCAGAACTATCCCACGCATGATTTGGAGTTAGCTGCAGTGATCTTTGCACTTAAGAGCTGGCAGCATTATCTCCTTGGGGAGAAATTTGTGGTGTATACGGACCACAAGAGCTTGCAGTATATCTTTTCTCAGCGAGACCTGAACCTTAGGCAGAGGCGGTGGGTGGAGTACCTGCAGCAGTTTGAGTTTGATATGATGTACACCCCTGGGAAGGGTAATGTGGTGGCGAGATGCTCGAGTAGGAAGAAGCCGGGCCGTGGTGGCCCATTGTGCCATTAAAGAATGGGAGATGATGGGTCGGTTAGCGGCGATGAGGTTGCAAATGGTGACCAGTGAGGGGCGAGGGACCCTCAGTGTTGTTGTCGCAGTCCCTGAGTTGCAGCTCAGGATCATAGAGGATCAGCTGGGGGACATTGATTGTGAGGTCATCAGAGACAGGATTCAGACTGGGCAGGCATCTTCTGATTGGACTGAGGATGCTGAGCATATATTGAGGTATAGGGGGTCGCCTGATAGTTCCCACTTCTCTTCAGGAGGAGGTTCTTCGGGAATTTCACCGGTCGATGTTAGCTGTACATCCTGGTGGGACCAAGATGTACCATGCCGTGAGGAGGCGTTTTGGTGGCCAGCCCGAAGAAGGCCGTTGCTGATTTTGTGAGGAGGTGTTTGACCTGCCAGCCAGGTCAAGGCGAGCACCCGAGATCAGTGGTGAGTTGCGATCATTGCCGGTGCGAGTGGAAATGGGACCACGTAACCATGGATTTTGTCACTGGACTTCCTCGTTCCAGGGGACACGACACTATATGGGTTATTGTGGACCGGTTGACCAAATCGACGCATTTTATTCCGATTCGAGAGACAGACCCAGTGAGGACTTTGGGACAGAGGTATATTGATGTTATTGTGCGGTTGCATGGAGTCCCATTATCTATTGTATCTGATCGGGATGCCAGGTTCATATCTCAGTTTTGGAGACAGTTGCAGCGAGCCTTGGGTACTAGGGTGAACCTCAATACAACCTTTCACCCGCAGAAGGATGGTCAGTCGGAGCGGACGATTCAGACGCTCGAGGATATGTTGCGTGCCTGTGTGCTAGATTTTGGAGGTTGTTGGGAGACTCACCTTCCTTTGGTGGAGTTCTCTTACAACAACAGTTATCAGGCCACGATTGGGATGGCTCCCTATGAGGCGCTGTATGGGCGGCCTTGTAGATCACCCTTGTGTTGGGCACAGACGGGAGAGACAGCAGTTCTCGGTCCCGATATGGTTCGAGAGACCACAGAGATAGTGCAGCTAATTCGGCAGCGCATGTTGACAGCGCAGAGTAGGCAGAAGTCCTACGCGGACCAGAGGCGTCGACCTTTGCAGTTTGAGGTGGGGGACCGTGTATTTTTGCGGGTTTCACCACATCGAGGGCATCAGAAGTTTGGACGTGGATCCAAACTTTCCCCTCATTTTGTGGGGCCGTTTGAGATTGTTGCCACCGTGGGCGCAGTGGCTTACCTATTGGCTTTGCCACCAGAGTTGGCGCGAGTACATGATGTGTTTCATGTGTCTCAGTTGAGGCGGTATCACCCTGATCCTTCCCATGTGTTGGACTATCGCGAGATAGACTTGGCTGATGATGGTGCCGTTGTTGAGATGCCGGCACAGATTTTGGATAGGCGGGACCAGGTCTTGCGAGGCAAGACGATCCCACTAGTTCGGGTGTTATGGCGACACCGAGGCATGGAGGAGTAGACTTGGGAAAAAGAGAGCCAGATGGGGGTTCTTCATCCTGAGCTGTTCGAGGACGATCAGTCCTGAGGTGGGGAGGATGTGAGGACCTTCCCTGAGGTATGAGTTATGTTTTATTCATTTGTTTTGCATATGTTGTTTGAGATGTGGTTTAGCTTGTTATTTGTTGGCATCCTGGCATCGTGTGAGCCTTTTTGGCTTGTTGTGAGTTGCATTGCACATGTGTGGTTGGTGATCATGTTGATGATCATATTTTTGTGTCTTGTTGTTATGCGGTGCTTGAGCTTGAATTTTGCAATGTCTTTTAGGCTTGTGTTTTATTTTCGAGGACGAAAAGTCCTAAGGTGGGGAGGATGTAAAGACTCGTATTTGGGTAGTTTTGAGAGATAGTCATTCTATGGGAATGCAACTATCTAGACGGTAGTGTAGTCGTTGATGTGAGCATTTTGACTGTACTTGGGCCCAATTCCGAGTCGGGGTCCCGTTTGACCCGATTGTTGACTTTTCGGGGTTTATTGGTTGACTTTGCATTTGAGCAGTCATTTGGGTGTAATAATATCTGAACAGTGTTGTGCTCGTCATTTCGAGCGTTTTGACAGTAATTTGACTCAATTTGGAGTTCGTGACCTCGAGAGGTCAATTATTGCTGGGAGGCCAATTATTGGCAACAGTATATATATAATTAAGAACTGCCTTATCTCTTTAATTGCCAATTATTGGTACGTGCATGTTTGAGCAAGAGAGAGAGAGAAGGTGAAGAGCGTGAAGAGCTTTCTTGGCGATTTTGGGGCGATTAGAGCTCGTGGATCGCAATAAACCTTTCCAGGTAGGTGTCCTTAACTATCTTATCTCGATCCTATCTTTGAATATGTGATTTGTGGTTGTATGAGTGTGTATTTTATGAGGGTTGAGAAGTCAACCATGGAGGTCTAGATTTAGATCTAGATGAATATATGATTTGTGTGTATTTCTGCTGTCATCGTGCGAATTAGAGGCGTTTAGGACGCGTTTTGAGGTAAAAATTGCAGTTTATTGCGTAAAACATGTGTTTATGAGTGTCTGGGGGTCACTGGGTTGCTTCCAAACGAAGAACAGGCCAAAAACGACGATAAACAGTACCCTGGGCGAACTGCAGGGTCGCAGCTTCGTAGTTAGCAGCTATGGAGTCAGAAGCTTCGTAGTCAGCAACTATGGAGTCAGCAACTTCGTAGTCCGGATCAGTAGTCCGGATCAGTAGTCCGGAGGAGTAGTCCGGATCAGTAGCATCAGTCCGTAGCATCAGTCCGCAGCATCAAATCCATAGCATCAGTCCGCAGCATCAAATCCGTAGCATCAGTCCGTAGCATCAGTCCGCATCATCAAATTCGTAGCATCAAATCCGCAGCAGTGATCCACAGCAGTGCAACTGCACTGCACTGGACATTTACATTGTAATTATGCCTCTCCACACTTAAGTATTATACTTAAGTTACAATGTAAATAACGAAATACCCCCCATTTGGATTCAAAGAAAAATACTAGAAAAATTAATTCCCACTCTTTCAAAATGTGAAAATTTGGATTTAGTGTAAAATCTCGGAAAAACCCAAAAGTTCGTAGTGGTGAATTTTTGGAAAGTGGGGTTAGACATCTCAGAAAAATCCCCAAAAATCAGATTATCTTATTTATGATATGGGAACCCAATGCCGGGACTTTTGATTTCAAGAAAATAGTTGCTATGGGTACTTCCTTCATAAATCAAGGATTGAGGATTTACTTGTGAAGACTGGCTACAGTTCTAAAGAAAATGTTGAGAATGACATGCCATACTAATGTTAGTATGTTGGTGTGAGGTAGTGGGGCATGGACTTCGTGACTTATTTGGGTTCTCACTGTGATGCACCGATGGTGCTATGTGGTTGACGTGGCAGGCATATGCACCGATGGCAGGCCTATGTGGCGACTGTGGCCGGGCATATTGCGCTGTGGACAGGCTAAGGCCTGAGTTGAGCCGTTGAGCTCGTGGAGCTAGGGCTAAGTGCCCTGAGCTGGGATCCCATGGAGGATCGTGGACAAGTTGTCCTGTATAGGCAGGCTGGGTCCTGATGTTTGTTTGCAGGCTGAGTCCTGATGATTGTGCACACTACACAGTGCACGAGTACATAGAGCATGTAGTATAGACTTGTATGTCTGCATGATGTGGAGTGTTGGGGTCACCTACTGAGCTTGTCGCTCACCCCTACTTGTTGTTTACCTTTTTCAGGTGTGACCCGAGACTAGTGGAGGACTTTCTTCCAGGAGGACGTGCCCACTACTCTGATGTATGATATAGTACTGTATTCTGTATTGTGTATTGTCTTATGTTTGTATCCCGGATATGAGTCCGTGGACAGTTATATTTGCATACTATTTGTGATGTGATGTCTGTATGACTATTTGACTTATTGTATGCATGATAATATATGGGAAAGTACAGGATTACCCTTGATATATGACTGTACAGGGTTGCATATTTGAGACAGCACCCGCGGTGTAGTTTCTATTGGTGCTAGTCACCAACCCCTTGACCTTTCGAGTGCGGGCAAGGGGAAGTCATGTTCCTAGTTCCGGGTTCCCTGGAATTTGGGGGCGTGACAGGTTCAAACAATGTTGATTCCCATAAGATAAATTATTATTAATTCTCTGCCTTAGGGGAACATACTTGTATGAATTTGGTTTCTGGAAATTTTAGAATTGATTCTATTGCGGTTGGTTTTGTTGTGTTTGACTTTGGTAAAAGCCCTTATTACCAACATACTTAGCATCCTCTTGTATCACTAAGCCCGACGAATTATCACTTGCATTAGAGCTCACTTAACTCCCGTCAAGTTTCATTGCTAATGTAGCAACTTGTTGTGTCAAAGCCTCCACTTGTGCGGACAGGTTGCTATTTTGGTCACTATTACTCACTACTGCCACATTCTTGGTTTTAAAAGATTGTTTCTCATTTAACCAATAACATTTGGACATAGCCATCATCTCTAGTAACTTCATTGCAGCGGTTGGTTCCAACAACATGAGTGAACCTGCAGCGGCAGCATCAACCATATCACGAACATGGGGCTGCAAACCCAAGAAAAATGATTCCACTTGGAGCCACTCAGGTTTGTCGTGTTGTGGGCATCTTCTCATCAAATTCTTAAAACGCTCCCATGCCTCGTATAATGACTTCTGATCTTTCTGCTAAAGTTGACTAATTTCGCTGTGAAGTTGTATCACTCTTGAAAGGGGAAAGAACTTAGAAAGAAAACTCTCTGCCATCTGATCCCAAGTAGTAATGTTGTTAGTATGCAGAGACTGAAACTAACCCAACGCCTTATCCCGAAGAAAAAATGGGAAAAGCTTGAGTTTAATTGCATGTTGAGAAACTCCTTTCATCTTAGTTGTTCCACAGATTTGTAGAAACCTCATGAGATAATTATGAGGATCTTCAAGAGTCGATCCTCTAAAGGCATCTTAACTTACCATCTGAAGCAACGATGGTTTTATTTCAAAGTTATTAGCTTCAACCGGAATATCCCTTATACCAAAATGATTATTTGAGTGCACCGGCCTTGAAAAATCCAGCAAGGTCCTCGGTCCATGAAAACCACCTTCAGCTTGGTGCCCAAAATTCTGGTTATGAATAGTCTGATCATCTGCCATGATGATACTCTCACAAAGGTCTTCTAATTTGTTGAGAGCTTGCTCAGCTTCGTGTAAAGTGAAAAGGGATTGTTCTACCTTTTCCTTGTCGTTGTTTGCTCTCTGCTGCTCACGCAAGCTTCTCTCAATCTCTAGATCAAATGGAGCCAACTGTTTACCAGATGATCATGGCAAACAAAGCACAATTCAACAAAATTTTCACTAGTCTCTTAGATACTCCTGCAAATTCAAAAACTACAAAAATACCCGATAACTCCGCACAACCAAATTTAAAGAACATAATCAAAAAGTAAAACAAATCAAACAATCACAATAACATCAAATAAATAAAATCTAGATCACAACCTTTCCTCTTAAACTTAATGTTATCTAATAATTTTTAACACCGTTGACAAACAAAATTTCCCTGGCAATGTTGCCAATTTGATGTCTAAATTTTTTTGACTATTTAATCTCATAGATAAATGGATTAATTTAAGACTTTGGTGTGTCGAACCTCAGGGAATTTTTGTTAATCGGTATCAAATAGACAAGCACCAAGTAGGCAAGTGCTAATTATGCCTGGAAAAATGATTTAGGTGTGGCCACTTTTAAATAATGAGCACTAATATTTTTTTATTTTCTGTTTCCAGTTGATATCAAAACTTGCAAGAGAATTCAATAATGGAGGTTCCTAGGGTAACAATTTCACCTGCCACGCATTGTACTTTGATTTTAACATATGGTTTTCATCTTTTCTTTTAATTCGTGATAATGTTGATTAACACCCATTTCCTTATATTTGGTCCATGATAAGAAAACTTAAGATTTCCAGAACCACTTAGTCCATGAGAATTTGGATAATCAAAGGCATTAATCATTCAATTGGTTAAACACTTGGACCATGCTAAAGCCAATTGAATCAAATAATTTCATTTTCCGCCCCATATTGGCTAAGATAATCTGATCATGCATGAATCAAATATTATTGTATTTTGAAAATTATTTAAACATCAAAGAATTGTTTCTCTCACATAACCATGTCAAAACCCTCATACAACACAATGGGGGCTACATTGCTCCCCTAAGAAAAGAATTTACCCCAGAATCATGTTCAAATTCATAATCTAAAAATGTAAAAGCATACTTGAGGAAATACAAAATTGAGATAGAGAAGTCCCCAAAGGCTCTCCTGGAATTAGAATCAAGAAATCTCCAATCTGCCGCCGCTCCTCCTCTCATACAGATCCTATCTCTTTTCTAGCCTTCATCCCTGTTGCCAAACCCTACTTTCCTTTGTGTTTTTTTCCCAAATTGACAAAGCTTGCCTTCTAAACTTGGCTGGCTTACTCCACTGGCTCAACAACACATAGTCCTTAAAGAAAAAGTCCAAGGTAAGTAGGTGAATAGGTTGGACTTCCCTCTTCTCCATGGCCAAGTTAAACAAAACCTGAAAAGAAACTTCAAAAACAACCAAAAACACACTTTGCTCAAAAATAAAATAAAATACCAAAGTAGATAAAAACAATTAACACGGGTCACAAAAAGATATCAAATATATCTAAAACAGGGGAAAATATATCATAAATGACTATATAAAATTCACTCATCAATCGTGGACAAGCTAACTCTTGTTGTGGATAAGTTGTGTCCTGATGTTTGTTTACAGGTTGAGTCCTGATGTTGTGCACACTACACAGCGCACGAGTACATTGAGCATGTAGTACAGACTTATCTATTTTGCATAGTAGGGTGATGTGGAGTTATGGGATTACCTACTGAGCTTGTAGCTCACCCCTACTTTGTTGTTTACCTTTTCAGGTGCGACCCGAGACTAATGGAAAACTTTCTTCCAGGAGGACGTGCCCACTACTCTGATGTATGATACAGTACTATATTCTGCATTAATTTTGTGATGTTTATATGTATGCCTATTTTACATATTATATGCATGATGATATATGAGAAAGTATAGGATTACCCTTGATGTATGACTGCACAGATTTGCATAATTGAGACAGCACTCGTGGTGTAATGTCTATTGGTGCTTGTTATTAACCCCTTAATCCTTCGGATGCGGGCAAGGTGAAGTCATGTTCCTGGTTCTAGGTTCCTTGGAATTTGGAGGCATAACAACTAACTTTTTACTAAGTGTAAGTCCCAAAGTGAGTTTAAAAGGGGAGTGAATAGACGATCTTTGCGGAAACTTGACTCAAATGTAGACTTAGAATGTTCAAAGAAAGACAAACTGGATAAATATGCTTCTGTAATAAATGAGAAGTGAACAAAGAATATTAGGGTGATAAGAAACTAACAGACAAAGATCTAAGAGGTTACAATGAAACCTATACTAACACAACTCAGATCGAGTGAAGAATATTCCTACAATACAACAAGAAGTTTATGCATAGAAGTAATGAATGTAAAACAAATTGTTTGAGAGAGAGAATAGTTTGTGGAATATTTTTCTTGTTTGTTGTTGATTGTAGTTGTCCAATAGAGGGCTTGGCAATTGGATTGTGCTGGATCTTTCAAAACAAATATTGAAATGACGATTTTCATAGTAAGATTTTTGATCTTGGTCTCACATGCATACATCACTTGGAAGTTTTCGCATAGCTCACAATTGCTTTCAACGTTGTGAACTCTTGATTCAAATATTCAAAAATTATTCATTCAATGTGTGAGATCTCACATGGATTGGGAGGGGAACAAAAGCTCATTACATAGGTAGGGATAAAAACCTTTCCTAGCAAACGCGTTTTGGGGAAAAGTCCTGAGGTAATTCCAAGTTGGTGAGGCCTACCAAGCACAAATTTGTGAGGGACAAAGGTCCAAAGTGGACAATATCTGCTACAGGGAGACTGAGTTGTTATAGATGGTATGAGAGCCTAACTCGGGTCATGTGCCAGCGATGATGCTGGGCCCCTAGGGAGGGTGGTGGATGTGAGATCCCACATGGATTGGGGAGGGGAACAAAAGCTCACTACATAGGTAGGGGCAAAAACCTCTCTTGTCAAATGCATTTTAGGGGCAAGACTTGAGGTAATTCTGAGTCGGTGAGGCCTACCAAGAACAAATCTGTGCAGGCCGAAGGTCCAAAGCGGACAATATCTGCTATGGGGGAGATTGGGCCGTCACACAATGCATGAAAATTGTTTATAAGTATTCCTTGGAGTTCCCCACATTGCTTTTTGTAGGCATGATTATTTTTATGCTTAGTGCATGTGCAAGTGCATTCCCATCCTCGACAATCTGACTTTCTGTCATTGAATTGCGGCAAATACATGGGATGGAGATTTGTTCCCAAAATACAAATCTGCTCATATTTTGCAGATTTGTTGCCCATATTGCATATCTCATGTTCATACGATTTATTTTGATCTCGTCTATTCATCTATTGTTGGTAGTTGGCAATCATTAATGTAACAATAAATGTGCTTGACTATGGAGAACGGTGTGACAGAGATGCAAAAACCCTAGCTCATAATTTCGCTAAGTATTACCTTTTATTGGGTTTCAAGGTTGTCTACCTTGAAGCTGCGGTCTAACTCGAACATAACAACGAAGTATATTTCTGAGTTTAATGATGGTTGCTTTGAAGGTCGGTGCCTCGAAGCTCTTTCTTAAAGGATCTGTGTGGTAAATTATGTTGAAGTCTTCTCGACATTGCCTCGAAGATCCATGCCTTACAAATATGATTGACCCTCTTCAAATAAAGCGTTCCTTTCTAGGTTTCAAAGCCCCGAAGATCTTGATTGAAGCATATATATATGACAATTCGAGCTTCGATGCCACATTTTGATCCCACATTTTGATCCCTACAGGCCTTTGATCCTTTGGGTCTTTGAGTCTTCGGGTGATGGAGACTTCGAATCTCTTGGTGTGGGACTTGGATAGAGCTCATAATTGATTAGGTTAAGACTTAACTCTTTAACCCTTGAGTCTTCAGCTCTTTGATTCTTTGGTTCTTTGAGTTTTCTATGGAGTGTTCGCTTAACCTGCTTGAAGTCTTATGAGCTAAGTCCTTGACCTTTCAATTTTTTGACCCTGACCCATTAGGTCTTCGAGTTTTCAAGTCTTCGAGTCTTTGATTAGCTCATCAATGATATAGTTGAGGTTTTTATTCTTCGACCTTTCGGGTCTTTGGGTCTTTAAATGTTCAATGAAGCATTCATTTAACCTTTAGGATGTCCCATGAGCTAAATCTTTGACGTTTTGAGTCTTCAACCCATGAGTCTTTGACTCTTTGATTTAGCTCAACCAATCGTAGCGATTAGTGATGAGCCTTTAACTCTTTGAGTCTCAGGTTTCTTCATTGTTTTTAATAGCTTCCACTGCATTGAGGAATCTTTGACTCTTCGGGTCTTCATGTTTGTTTACTTATAAGTGCGCAGTAACTGTTCTTGTGTTTCAAGGCTTTCACACTTCGATCGTATGAATCTTTGAGTCTTCGAGTTTCTAGCTGTAGACATATTTGTGGCAACTTTAACAAATTACGTCCTTAACTAACACTAAGCAAATTGTTAACATCTAATCCTCTAATCAAGGTTATCAAAATCGAGTTAAACTCATAAACTTGTGCATGTCTACGCATTCACCTACATAATTCATTCAAACTCATATACAAAATCACTTTTTGATGAAATCAATAGCAAAATTGTAAACTCACAATCTCATGTGAACTCATATGAAAACGCGCACACACAATTTATATAAAAGGGGTAGAGTCACGAGACGAATGAAGAATTAAAAATCAACTGTTAACAACACAACACAATCCCTAATCTCTTCAATTCATTTTTCAGTCTTTATTTACTCTTCTTCAGTCTTCAGTCTTCACAGCTCACATTCAAGCATTGCCATCAGTTCGTCACCATTGAGCTTGTTGTCCGCTAGATCACTTTCCGGTGGCTCAAACTAGTTCCTTCGTTGATCCCTAGCAGAAAATGACCTCAACACAGTGATGCCCTCAACTAAGTCATGTTCCTGAAGCCAGTGGTAGAAGATCGATAGTCATCACCATATTGATCTCGTCCCCCTCCTTTGAATCTCTTGCTAGTAGCTTGGACCAACACCTCCTTCGCCAATCCCTGGAAGGCCACGACCTCGACGCCCTTAGCTACCTGCCTACTCATCTAGTTGCACGAGATCAGTTACTAACTCACACCATCATCTACAAACAACGGTTCCCATTCTTTGGTCCTTCCATTTCCACGACCCGTAATGCAACAAAACTATTCATTAAATGATAAATATATCATTCATAATTTATTTTAGTTTATTTTAATAAATAAAATGATATATTTTACTTTGTGTGCTTATTAATAATGGTATAAAATAGATCACCAGTTTATGGACCAGCTCGTGGTTTGTGCAGATCGGAGTATACTGGACAATAAAAATCCTAGTCTATTTCAATTGCAGGCCTAAACAAACTAATCCATTTAGGCCTAGTCCGTGTAGACCAAATCCATGCGAACACAGACCGGCCTGCAGATAGATTTTTTTTAAATATATTTTTTAAAACTATTACTTATCCTATATAGTATGTTAGTACCTAAAGCCTAAACCTATTAATTTTAAAATTAAAGTTTAGAAATATAAACTTTTAAATATGATTTTAAATTTTAAATTTTAAAAAATATTTAACAAAAATTAACTTATAATATTTATTTTAAATAAATAAATAAATACAGATTGCAGACCGGACTAGACCAATTGAATTTTGGTCCATTAAAAGTGTGAACCTACATAGGTTGGCCCGTTTAGGCCCGCTCCACGACGGACTAAATCGGGCTAGTCAGTTTTACACCTCTACTTATTAGCTTAAATATATAACATTTTAAAAATGAGTGATGTGAGATATTGACATTATTTATCTATTATTAAGTTTAAATGTTTATCTTAAATTATTAACTACTTCCAAAATTATCGTCAGTTTTTTTAATCAATTGTCTATGCTAATGTACTTAGTACTTAAAGTTGTTTAATTTTGATTTTATATATTTTATTATATATATCATATATTAAGTTTAGTATATTTCAATTTTATTATTCGATATTACAATTTCTTTTTCACCAAACCAAAACGATTTTATGTAAACTCTCGATTTTGATAACTTTGCCACTGATCATTCTCTCTATCATCTCTTTAATGGCATATACATGACAATATTGTCAAAATCAAACATATAAAATTAATCAAGCCAATATGATTTTTATTTTTAATTTCAAATTTAAATTGAAAAAAACCTTTATTTATTTTTCATTAAACAAATTTTATCAAATAAGTCTAATATTAGTATATTTACATATCTCTAGGGAAAAATAAAAATAAACATAAAATTCCATTTAGTAAATTTAACAAGAAAACATTTTTAATTTTATTAAATTATAATTAATTTTAATTTTTATACATTTTTTCATATAATAATATTGAATAGATTATATTTAATAATAAATAAATAAATATATTTTTATAATTTTATATTGAAATTTGTAAAGAAAAAAAAAACAGAGACAAAAAATGATGGTGAGTAGCAGCTCCCAATGTGACTTGTGAGGTACGTACCATAAGGAATGTTCAACTTTTAAGACGGGGGTACTTTTGTTATTTTCTTTTCCTTCTTCCCTTTCTTGAAAGTTGAAACTTTATAGTAATCAATGAGGCAATTTTATTTATTTATTTCTAATCAATGTGACAATCTCAGTTCTCAGGAACACCTTTATTACTATTAACTTATTATTATTATTATTATTTTAAATTCCAGTTAGAATTATCTTCAAAACTCCTAATAAACTTTTCCAACGATCAGCATCGGGTAATTGCTGCTGGCATAGAGCTTCTTATCACGTGATTTGAATCCTGACATCGATCGTCTAACACAAGGATTTAGAGCATATATCATCATGCCAATCATTCAATTGAAGACGACGACTGCCACTTGTGTTTTTTATTTCAAGTAATTATTGACATATACATGTACGGGCATAAGAATTCGAATATTGAGTGATTATTTATTAATTTATTACAAGTATTTATTCACATTAACTTTATAATTTTTATATTATTTTAAAAAATAAATAATAAATTATAACATTTATACATTTTATTTTTTATTTAAATTTCATTTTTTTATTTTTATTCTTTTAAATTATAATTTTTTATTTTTTTTATTTATCTTTTTTTATTATAACCCATCAAAAAATATAATAATTTTTTTTTAAAAGATAATAATAATCCTCAAAATATAATTTTTTTTTTTAAATTTCTATGTTCTATCATAAGTTTTATTCAAAAATTAAAATTTTTCTTAAATTTTAAAAAAATATCTTAAAAAAATCAGCGTGAATGCTCTAAATAGAAAAAGATAAGGATTTATTTACCCCTAATCTGGCGGAGCCTGATGCTTCTACATTTTACTGTTTAGATAGAAATCTCACGATTGCCAAACCTCACCAAAATGCTATGGAAAAAAAGGACGAAGAGTTAACTGTAATTATTAGCCATTCAATCATAATTTAATAATCAAAATCATAATTTTATTTAATTATAATGAAATACTATAGCTAATAATATAATTAATAAAGAGTTAAATAAAAATGCAACGAAATTTCATCATATTTTCCGTTAATGTCAACTTATATATATAAATTAATTAATTGAAAATAAAATTCATCAGGTTCAGGGAACGGAGACAGGGAAGACCGAATAGCACTACCCAGCTGTCAATGTCAAGTCATTTCCACGATGACCTCAGCGCACTTGCACAAAAGGCCAGCTTGATTGATTGGAGCATGCACGTACGACACACGTGTCACACCAGATTTAGATTGCATTCACCATTTCGTTTTTGCCACTTGCACTAAAATTATGATCCCAGCGACGCTTGAGTTTACTGAGAAATTAAGAAAAGCCGCACCCTAAAATTTTGTTTGTTGTCTTTTTTGTTGAGAATGCGACGTATAATTAAATATTACGTAACTCAATAACCGTAATAAAAAAATTACGACCATTTACATTAATTATAATTACGTAATGATACTGCAAATTGTCATTTATTTAAAAGTTTAATTATTAAATAAAAATATTCATATAATATTTATCATCATTAATTTTTATATAAATTCAATAAGAATAATAAAAGATAGACACTAAATTCTTGGATCCTCAGCGAACCCAAGCTTGAAGCTCCCGTGCGTGAGACACTAATTTCTTTCTTAGGAAGCATGGGATGGGATGATTTTATTTTGTTATTTTTTTTTCTACCCTTTCCATGATCGATGAGATGGGCCAGTACCTGCTTACTGTGTGTGCGTGTGTGTGTCTCCGAGGCCCAGACCCATCAGAACATATAAAGCTCCGTTCACGTTGCCCACCACCGCAACTAGCTATGTCAGTGTCGGCAAGTCCCCTCATTTTACTAAGCCGTCTTCGTAAGTTATCATATTTGAAGTTTAGGATGCAATGACAAACACTATCATCATAACCGAAATTGAGGATCTACTCAGCTGCAGCAAAACTAAAATAAGGAATTCTCAAAAATGATGATGATGATGTAGAATTGCGTGTGCGCTGTGACGCTGGTTACCCGCAGAGACATGCTAAAACAAATTTGCCTTTTTTATGTAGATAATATTGTACATATCCACAAGAGAAAAATCAAAGAAAATAACCAGAACCCACTTATGTTCCAATCCGGATGGCATCTTCTGCAAGCTTCTTCCATCTATCTTTGGTGACACATTAGGAAATAGAGCAGAAAAAGAAAAGAAGATAGAATGGCATACCAGATGAATTTAACTTCACATAGTTGAAATTATGCATCGAAGTGGATCATTGGTTGCTTCATGTATGGAGAGGAAATGTCGTCCCTCAGAAGTAAATGTCAGTTTGCTTTGATTGGGCTTTAAGTGCCTTCAACTTCTTCAATATGTCAGTGAAGTAATCCTGCAGATATTTCTCGAGTGTAACTATAGTCTTTGTGTCCACACCAAGTAGTTTATAAGTCTCGGTCATTGGAACTGAGAATACAGTATCGCTCGCAAGAACCTATAAATTGCACCCCACATAATATTAGCGTTCACCAATGTCTGACTAAAGGCACCAAAAGCATTATAGGCAATCTAAGATGTGGGGGAATCTACCCTCGAATAAGCAGTCATGGAATAAACTCTATCAGAAAAAAAGTATTTACGTTAATCACCTGCTTACAACTTTCAGGCCATGCTGCACCAATTATAAACAATTTTGCATTACTTCCGCTAAATTTTTTATTTGTTGTGCTTGCTTTGTTTTTTCTGATGCAAGAGGCGCAAAGCTATTATTGTTGTTCGTCTATAATTCCTAAAACATATGAATTGTGTAAGGAGCACTTATAAATAGACAGCGCACGGCACCACAGCATTGACTAAGAGATGGAGGAGCTAAAACAGTAGCAATCTACAATAAAACTTCCCTTCATGGAACATGACTATCAATAGTAAAGGGTTTCCAAGAACATTTTGCTTTATGGAACATGAATATCAATAGGATAACATTTTTAGAAGATCCCTTACCTCTGAAAATGCCAATCTATCAGCAACATCATTTGTCCACTCAAAAAAACGAGTGACCTGGCGAGTAAACTTCAGGACTGAAACAGGGACTGTGGTGACATCCGCATCTTGGCCTGCTAGCCTTTCACATAGTGCTATCACCTATATTACAGGATGACACATTTAACATTCAAATATGACAGTACATTTTCCAAGGCAAAGACTACTGACAGTTTACAAATTGCAAAAATTTTAATATTAAAACTAGTGGACATTTATATGCTGGTTGTGGGTATCAAATACAAAGAAAAGGAGAACTTCAAATATTTCAATAGCCAAAACAGTTACCCTCTTCCAGGCTTCACTATATTAATTTTATTGGCCGACATAGAAAATGAAACATTTTCTTAACAGTTGCTTCACAAAAGTCCCCGTAACAAGGGACTTTTCTTTGGCCCTTAAAAAGTGTAGGTATAGTCTTCCTCACCTCTTGTGTTGTCCATGCACGAGGCCCAGCAAACGTGAGAAGCTTTCCATTTATTTTTTCATTGCGTAATGCTATAAGAGTCAAACGAGCAATATCCTGCAGTTTTGGAGGTCTTTTAGATACCATAGAGAGGATTATAAAATAAATGAAACTTTCTATAACAGAATAATCAAGAAATTTTTTATTAAAGAAGCTGAAATGCATTTTACTTGAGTATCCATGTAAGCTATTCTTGTAGGAGCATCCGTTCCCCAAACTGACTTCTCTTCTAAAATAGGTACTGCATACTGCCCTATGAGGGCCTAGAACCAAAAAAGAGCAAGCATTTGCATTTAGCAGTTGAGGGAATAAGATCAAAACAGAACAAGAAGGGCAAATGCAACTATCCAAAATGTTCTTAGGATATGTATATATAATTATATATATACTTTTTTCTCCAGTTGTGCACATTTAGAGTTATTAACGAGTCATATACTCACAAGTTCTATACTGACATATTCTAGCGTGTGCACATGTTCAATCTTTCCATGCCTATAATTTCAAAGCAAATGACATTTTACCTGCATGAAACCACACAATCGGATTACAATATGTGTGAGGCCTGAATCCTGAAGAAACTTTTCTGTACAGTTCTTTATCTCCATGAGTGGAACTTCAGGATGTTTATCACAGTTGTGAATGGAAAAAAATACGTACTTCTGGATTCCCATTGCTTTAGCACATTGTATGAGTGCAACCTTCCCTTCCCAGTCTACCTAAAATTAAAAACCAGTAAATTAGATAGCAGTGGGGGAATTATTCCATGATTGGATGGCGGTGTACAGATGCCACCGGATTCTTCATCTAACTAGAAAAATTACCTAAAACGGGGATTAGTGGCTTTTCATTTGAAAGATGGGGTAGTTTCACAAAAATTTCTTCTAGTCCTGTCAATAACCGTAATACCACAGCTGTGGGAGGAAAGAAATGGAGAGATATTTTCTGGGCTTGTATGTTATAAGCTTAAGCATCATCATGCTAACTGGAAAAACACTATAGCCTAGCTAGCAGCATAAAGGATTTTTAGATGGCAGTTTAGAAATTATCAATGCTTACTCTTTTAATGGGTTCTTCTGGACGCCCTGTGGCACAATCAATGACAGTATGAATCCCAACCAAGGTGGCAGGTATGGTCTCTGGTTTGCTTAGATCTGCCTGTTGAGAAGGAAAAACAAATTAGATCTTGGGTTTATAACTTCAAACTGCAATTTCCATCTGCAAGCATTGCAAAAATTGTGGAAATGTGGTATCATGGTTGCTCGTGTGATTATGAAACCGTTAAAATAGATTGCCAAGGGGAGACAAATGAAACCACAAGAAATATACAATTGGAATCCAAGGAGAACGAGGGTGTATGTTATTCATAGACCCCAAGAGAGAGAGAGAGAAAAAAAAGGACGTTTCATAGTTTGTCATTTCAACAACGCAGGCAGGCTGAATCTAAAAATGGACCAAACGTGAGATTGTTGTTATATGTAAGTGAACATAATAAAAAAACATGCATAAAGCAGAAAGCAGAATACATTGACGACAGTAGCACCCCAGTTGCGAAGGAAGTCAGCCGGGGCGGGTCGGGGGCGGACGAGGCACCTGACCTCGTAGCCTTCGTCGAGGGCGCGCCGGACCACCTGTCTCCCCAAAGTCCCGGTGGCTCCGACCACCAGCAGGTTGGTCGGCCTAACCGGCGTCCCCGGGGCAAGATTTGCTGCCGCCACTGCTGGTTGTTGTACAGCCGTACACGTCACCACGACCGATGGTTGGGCGTTGCATCTGCCTAGTCCTGGTATTCGAGGAAATTAATTAATCAATCAATTAAAACAGGAAGGGAAGAAGATGGGAGTCATAATAATAGATAATAAATAAATAAAAGATGAAGGTGAAGGTGGGGTGCTTCCTGGTTCCTGCCTGGATAAGGGGGAGACGGAAGGGAGAGGGAGACGAGGTGGGGAGCAAGGAAAGAGGCTCGCAGCCATGAGAGGGAAGTGGAGCAAGTTCGCTGCTGCTGCTGCTGCTTCAGAGGAGTCACCAGCTGTGTGGGGAGTCGAGACGACGCCATTCCCACTTCGGCGCTGCGGATAAGTTTTATAATTGCAAAATTAATCCTATAAATTTAAATGTACATACGACTCCAAAATCATGGACGGGAAGAGTGCCACGTCCTTCATTCCTTCCTTTCCCAACGACTCAATTTCATTCGTTGATTTATACTAGGTATAATTGTGTTGGATTGCCCTTTTAATGTTTTGTGAAACAAAATAGAAATGTTAAAAACAACACGAGTATTTTTTTACGTTAAAAATTTTCTAAATTAAAATTGAAATTTTATTATTTTTAGTTTTTAACTTCAATAAACTGGAGTTAAACCCAGTGACATGGATGCCCATAAAATGCGTCAGTGGTATTCCTGTATATTTTCATATGCTATGAAGTTAAGGAAAATAATTTATTAATAATATAAATATAATATAGCGTTCACAGACTCTCGTATGGATATTCAAATAATAAAATCAATTATATTTTATAAAATTCATAAACCAAGTTATGACAATGTGAAATAAATAACAATTAACTTCGGACCAGCTTTTGGCGAATGAGTCAATACCTGAAACATGTCAACAAAGTATGAGTGAGCACAAATGCCCAGTAGGTGATCTCCATCTCCTTACCATCCTATAACATGAAATCCAAAGTCTACATGATCGGTGTATGTTTGTGTCGATGTAGTATCTCATTCTACCACAGAAAGCCTACATTAAAACACAAAATATGACATCACACACATTACATCTCATTCATTAAAGGTTCGCATCAGACAATCCAACCATCAACGGGATTCCCGCAACCAACTCCAAGGATCCCAGTCACTAGCAGATGACCATATGTGGGACCTGCAGTGTCTTGAACGACAACCTACCACATATAATAGGACTTGAGTGAACTAGCCACATAGGAGACCCGAGACCTCTTGCTTGCTCTATGTGGGATCCATAGTTAACCCAACCAACTTCACCACAAATTACACACATAAAATCAATAAACAGAAGTTTCCAATAATTAGTATTCAATATAACAGCTTAACAAAACATTTAAATCACCAAACTTTAATAATGTCAAGCCACAAATAATATTTTTAATAATCACCGCGAGTAGCCTAGTTGGCTGGTTAGCTTGCACACACTTAATAATAATAATAAAAAATAGGTAACCAAGTGTTGAGGCCTTCGTCCCGCACCAAAAGCTGTCGGAAAATCGGCTGGAAGGAGAAAAAGCAAGCTAGAACAAAGTCACACAGCACTGGCAAACCGAACAAACAAGCTGCGTCACCCCTGGGAAAAGTCTCCCAACCTGTCACACAGCCACAGAAGATGAACACCTAACGACAAAATTTAAGTATATATATATATGTATATATATATATATTTTTTTACATACAATATTAGGATTGAACATGTATTTTCCTCTAACAATATAAGTTCATGTAATAGAATAACAAAGGAACAGGAATCACCTACCAGGATTAAGATTCGAAAGATTGAACATCAGGAACGGTTGCTCTATGTTTTCTTCCTTCACCAGGACTGCGCACACACAACGTAGGGTTTCTATCCTAAGTTCCTACTCCTTTTATACTTATTAATATTTTGTTCCTTTTATTATTTAATTTTAACAATGACACTAATAATAACAACAACAACCTCAATAATTTTAATAATAATAATAACGTTAATTATTATAACAATAATAAACTCAAAATACTTAAATAATTTTATTAATAAAATTATAATAATAATAAACTCAAGATATTAAAATAATTATATTGATAACAATATCAACATATTATAATAAACTCAAAATATTAAAATAATTATATTAATAATAATAATAATAACTCAAAACGCTCACGTCAACTTACAAGGTCACTTAAATATGAGTCCTTACACGAGTAGTACCTAATGTTAAACATCTCACAAGAAGAGTGAGGGAAAGCCTTAACCCAGTGTTCATTACATATAGCATAATCCGGCTTACTCCACATTGACCCATTGGTCCAAGTGAAGAATTCCCTAACAGATTTGAGGGCAAAAAGCTCTGCTGAAGCACAACAGTTGCCAAAATCCTGCATTTCATAGGGTGTGACTGGGAGACCATGTAGCTTGTTGTTGGGATTGAGCAAAGAGTTAAAATCACCCAAAACCAGCCAAGGGTGAGCGATAGAATTGGACAGAGAGATTAGGGTATCCCAAAAAAGCCATCTAGTAACAATAGAATGTAAGCTATAAACAAAAGAGACAAGAGTGATGGTGCCTATGATGAGGTAACAAAATGAGCAATGCATAACTTGGGCAGTGGTCATGATAACTGAAAGGGCGACATGGTCCGACCACGAAATCACCAAGATATAGCCTCCTGCATGCTCATCAAAGTTGTATAGAAAGCTCTATTCAGTAAACTTCTTAGTCATGAGAGAGTTTACCTGATTAGGGGGAAGTTTGGTTTCAAGAAACCCCATAACATCAATGTGATTAGCTTAAAGATGACTCTGCATCATAAGATGCTTGAGGGGCGATCCAAAACCCCTCAAATTCCTTATAGAGAAAATCATTGTTGAGGACAAGGGATGGCTCCCCTACTTTGACCTTTGTCTTTAAATTTATGTCAACCGGTGTCATGCTTGGTGTAGCTCTTGCTTGTGACAGAGTTGAGGTGAAGATTTAAACAGCCAATACTATCCTTAGCTGGAAGTGGTTGGGTGGAGGGAGGAGGCAAATACAGGTGGGCTTGGGGGCTCGATGACAATACCAGTAAAAGGGGTTATGGGTAATGAGGCAGGTTTAGGAGAAACCTTTTGGGAAATCTCATATGAGAGTTGCATTTAGTTGTGGTATGCACAACCACGCGACAATGCTTACAAAAGATGGGGATAGTCTCATACTCAATGTGTTTAATAAAAGAGTAACCATTATGAATCCATGATGGAGCTTCCACAGGGGCAGGATAAAACAAGCCATGACTGTATCCACACAAGGGTACGTATGGGTTTTCCAATGCATATTAGTCTATATGGATTTTCCAATGCATATTAGTCTATATGGATTTTCCAATGCATGATCAAATGTCACTTAAAGCCTCTTCTGACTAAAGTTCAAGAGGTAATTGATGGAGCTTGACCCACATAGGTGTATGTAAGAGTCTTTCATTGCCAAAGTCAAAAAACTTCGGTATTCGTTTCAAAAGAAAGGGCATGATGCGAACAAAATAAGGTCTTTGAGTCATGACTGTATCCATGTCTGCTTCATTATCAAAGGGAAAACAAGCCAACCAATGGAGTGTGTTTGCAAAGAAAAGGAAACTCCCCATTGTTTGCAAGTGCTCACAATATGCTGCCATCCAAGGAAGCGATCAATAACATAGCCAGTGAGATGACAATGAGGAATGGACTTATAGTGAGCTTGTGGAACACAAACAACCGGCATGTCCTCATCGGCAACCATGTCTGGTATATACCGCAGTAACTGTGAGTCGATTTTCAATTAGCCAAATTTTTTTTCAAGAGGTTTGCGAAAGACATCTTGGATATAGGCGGTTAAGGTAAGTCCTCAATTGGGAAGGATTGGACTGAAGCCTCATCGTCAATTAAAGTTGAGTCAGTGCTTCCAGTATCTGAGTCGTCATCCCTAAAGGTGATAAAGGGGAGGGGCAAGACCACAACCTGGGCCACACTAGGGCCAGCAATAGGGAGCAAGTCGGGAACAAAGGATGGCCCAAGAGAATAAGTTAAGCCAATATGGGGCGGGCGGCTGGGGTTGTTGTGTGTTTCTTTGAGTGAGACATTTTGTCGAGTAAGTGGGGGGTAAGAGCGATGTCAGTTTGCCAAAATGGCATAAATGGCAGTACCATTAATTCAATCATCTGGCTCCATAATGGAATTGAAATCCCCCAATAAAAGCCAAGGAGTGGCCATAGAGCCAACCAAAGATAACACAGACTCCCAAAAGGGGCATCGAGCAGATATGGAATGCAAATCATAGACAAAAGAAATAACAACACTAGTGTGGGATATGCGATACTGGACAGAGCAATGTAATACCTGAGAGGTAAAATAGAGAACAGTCAGGGTGACATGCTCAGAGCGCCAGAGCACAATAATACGTCCAGTGGTGCTAGCGGAACAATTGTGAACATAACTCCAGGTGGAAATTTTCTTTTCCAGAAGAGGAGCAATGCTGTCAAAAGGTAACTTGGTTTCCAGGAAACCCATAATATTGATGTCATGCTTCCTGAAATGGCTCTATATCATCCGGTGCTTGAGGGGAGAGCCAAAACCCCTCACGTTCTAAGAGGATATTATCATGAACGCAGATGGGGGTGGGAGCCCCCGACTCTATTCTTGGTACTCAGTTTGTCAGTGGGTAGCAGCCCTTTGCCCGGGGCGAGAGAAGCCTAAGGAACCTTGGTGGTGCCATCGGAGAGGGGCATAGTAAAAGTCTTAGCCTCCTTGTGGGAGGAAGAAACCTCTGCCAAGGAGGTAGGACGTTTCCACCCCAATTTGGTGACAAACATATCTATATCAGTCGCAAAGAAATGTTTTTTATGCGATGCCAGTAGGCAGTCAAAGGAGGTGAGGTGCTAGCACTTGATGTAGGGGAGGTGCCCAGGTCAATGACTGGAAGGCCAAGAGGAGAAGTGATAGGAGCCAGTGAGGGCAGAGGAGGGGCTACCTTAGGCACTGGATGATCAGGAACAATAACAGTGGTTAGGGAACTAACTAGAGCCACAGGTTTGGTTTTTGGAGGATGCATTGCCTCATAGCGCTATTGGCATTTAGCCGTAGTATAACTCACCATACGACAATGTTTACAGAATCACGGTACGGTTTCATATTTGATGGGTTAGACAAAAGAATGGTCATTATGCAGGTGAATCCAGACTTGCTTGACCGGTTAACTATGACATCTATTTTCACTAGGGCACGGGCATACGAAATAGATTTACTGGTGGTAGTGGGCATATTAGTCCGTAATGGCTTAACAATTGAAGATAAAATGTCACTGAGAGCATCCGACCAAAGCTCAAGGGGGCAAATGGTGCAACTTAATCCAAAATGGGGTACGACAGAGCTCTTTGTTCCCAAAGTCAAAAAATTAAAGCATGACTTTCAAAAGGAGCGGCATTGTCCAAAGAAAGTATGACCCATGATTCATAGTGGAATTCATGTCCTCTTGGGAGGTGAAGCGAAACACAAGCTAGCCACTAGAATGAACATGAAGGGAGAACTGAATGCCCCATTATTTGCAAGCACTGACGATATGTTGTTGGCCAGGGAAGCGACCGGAAATATATCCAATCAAATGGCAGTGAGGGACGGGTTTGCAGTGAGTAACGAGGAGGCAGACGACAGGCATGTCGTCTTCCTTGGCCACTGAGTTTGGGGAAAATTTGAAGGCATTCCCTTTGGAAGGGAGACAATTCTCCTTCTTAAATAATTTTGCAAAAGAGAGCTTGGGGGCACTGGCTGGAGAAGGCATGCTTTGGGTGGTAACGGAGTCGGAGTGAACAGATGCAGTGTCTTCCTTAGAACCAAGGGCCTCCGATGAGGATCCTTGTCTCCAAATATGACAAAGACATCTGGGGAGTCTGTGGTGTGCTTGGTTAAACTAGAGGAAGAAGCTGCATGGTGAGACATTTCGTCAAACACCTTATAGGCAGTGGGAGAAGGTGGAGAAGATGTATCCTGTCTCATGGAACTGGCCGGCTGAGTGGCGACAGCAAGGGCTGAACTCGTAGAAGTACCCTGTGCTGGTTTAGGAGGGCGAGATTTGCCCTTACTGGCACTTTTCCACCCCATCAATCACAACATACAATGGAAGCCAAAAAAGAGGTTAAACATGAACAAACCCTAAGGTGAGATCACTAGCAAAACAAGAACAAAAGGTTACAATCGTGGTAGAGACTCAAATAGAGGGGAAGGGCATCCAAAACCCTCGAATTTGAGGCTTTAACAACACCTACAAAGCACAAATCACGACCTGCTCGCGGGGGTACTGTAGCATCGGCGAAAAAACTTATGAAAATCAATCTTAATGCAACAAAGTAGACAAAATTGAGCCCAGAATCGAAATCCTTGTTGCTAAAGGAGTAGATGCCACAAAAAGGTTAAGAGAAACAGCCTTGCACCATTAAGATCGAATGGGGGAAGAGCCACTGCGATGAATAGTAAAAATGGCTCTCTCTCTCTCTCTCTCTCTCTCTCTCTCTCTCTTGGAAAATCTATATAGGGGGAGGAGGCCCCTTATCCGAAGAGAAGTCGTGCGTAGAGATGAAAGCCATGTCTCCCGGTGGCAATGCCCAAAAAGTGCTAACATCTATATAGGGGGAAAGCGTCTCCGAAGAGCTAATACTACGACAAGCCGGCCGAGTGAAATAGGCACGGGGCAAACCCCATACGACCACTGACCACTAATATAGGTGAGCCAAGTGAGCTTGCTAGAGGACCAAAAAATTAATTTTGTCCATAATCCGATGAGCAATGAAAGGATGGCGGTTGAAAAGAAGAGCATTATGCTTCGTCCAAACTACATACACAGATACAGCTAGTGTAAGGCACCGAGTTTGGCTTGCGGCATCCTTGCTTGTGCTGGTGGCAGTGAGCCTGCTAAGATTGGCGGTGAGTGAGAGAGATTCCTAATGGAAGTGTTTCCAGTGACAGAGCACCGTCCAAATCTATTACACAATTGGACATGAGAAGAACAAGTGAGCATGAGTCTCCAAAGCCAAATGGCATAGCCGACAAGTCCCATCCTGGCTGAGAAAGTGGGCACGGTTTAGGGTAAATAACCGCTCATGGCTAGCTAGCCACAAAATGAAGGAAACCTTGGGAAGAAGAGTTGCATGCCAAACCACATAATAAATCTTCTATTTGGGACGATGAGGGCGAAAATAATCATAAGACTGGGCTGTAATTAATACAACATACTTGGTCTAAGAATATAGTCGTTGTTGGGCTTGGGAAGTGTCCCCTTCGCGGTCTATCAATTGGTTATGGATAGCTGCAATACACTTTAGCAAAGCAGAGTCAGAGGAGTCTACAGAGTAGCTCCAAATAGTCCCACTGTTGAAATAGTAACGAGATATCCATTCGATCTAAAGCGAGCTCTTCTGATTATGAAAGTCCAAAAGCATGTGGCTTAAAAGGGCCTGATTTCAGGTTGAGAGACAATGTAACCCAACCCCGCCTTTATCCTTTGAGTAGTAGACCTCAGTCCAATCAACTAAAGGGTAGAAATGGACAGAGGACTGTTTGCCCCAAAGGAAAGCATGACAGGCAGTAGTGACGCGGTCGAGGACTGATGCAGGCAAGAGAAAAATACTAAGCCAGAAATAGACAACCCCTTGCAAAAATGCATGAATAATTTCCAAACGACCAATATAAGAGAGTGAGCGGCCCTTCCAATTATGGGTAAGGAGCTGAAGCTTATCCAAGAGGGATGCATAGTGACATACATTAAACCGAGATAATAAGAGGGGAACACCCAAACAGCGAAAGGGGCATGCACCTTGATTTGTTGGAGTTAACGGATAAACCAAAAACTGCACAAAAATAGGAAAGGCACTGATGTAGACCGGTAATAGATGGTACATCCTCACGAGCAAAGAGCATAAGATCATCGGCAAAAGCCAAGTGAGTAAGGCGGAGAGGGGCACACGTCAGATGGAAGGAAAAGGGTGTAGACCTCTCCAAAGACTTGAGGAAATGGGTGAGATACTCAAGGTAGAGAAAAAATAGGCACGAGGATAGGGGGTCCCCTTGCCACAGACCACAATGACCACAAAAATGCCCATATATGGACCCATTCACCACAATGCTAAAGGAAGTGGTTGTGACATAAGTCATGATGCGTTCGACAAACAGTGAAGGGAAGCCAAGCATACGCAACATCCATTGGGGGAAGTCCCAAAAGATGGAGTCGTAGGCTTTGCTGAGATTAATTTTAAGCAAACAACGGGGAGAACATTGCTTCCTGGCATATTTGCGGAGCAGCTATTGGATAGAGAAGATATTATCGGCCATGGCTCGGTGCCATACAAAGGTGGACTGTTGCTCCCCAAAGATAGAATATAAAGCCGAAGCTAATCTATTGGCCAAAAGCTTAGAAATAAGTTTGTAAACCACATTACAGTATGCAATGAGACACCTGCTGAGCCATATTAGTCTTGGGAATGAGGGCAATAAGAGCATGATTAACCCGCTTTAAGTAGTTTGCCCGTGTGGAAGAAATCTTGAACGGCAGCAACTACAGAAGGCCCTACAATAGTCCAAGCCCGCTTAAAGAAGCAGGCACCAAAGCCATCATGTCTAGGCGATTTGCTATTATCCATGGCGGAGAGGACCTGCCAAACCTCTATAGAGGTGATAGGGGCCAGCAGCTCCAGATAAAGGGCCTCGCTGACCACGGGGCCGCGAAGATAATGTTCTATAATAAGGGAGGAAATGGTAACAGAGGTACCAAGAAGCCCCTGAAAATATTCCACAAAAGCATAACCAACCTCCTTAGGGAAGAGGTAAAGGAACCATCATCACATTAGAGGGAGGCAATGAACCGCTGGTGGTGGTTGCGATTTATCAAGTCATAAAAGAACTTGGTGCAACTATCATCCTTAGAGAGGTATTTATTTTTTAACAATTGAGCACAAAACACAAACTCCGCCTTGTGTAAATGGGTAGCACGAGCCCGGCTGGCATTAGCCTGAGTGAGATAATTAGGATCAGTAGGGCAGGTCTGATAAGCCTACAAGGCAGACTGAAAGGCCTCCTCGGCCTATTGGGCATGCTCATCCAAATTTCTATACTCACAGCAATAAACCCGTTTGAGGGGGCCTTTAAGGGCTTTGAGCTGATGGCAGAGAGTATATATGGGGCACCCTGAATAAGGAGTGCGCTAACTTGTTGCAACAATTAAAAAGAATGCAGGGTGATCAGCAACAACATTGCTAAATTTGAATAAAACATTACCTTCTGAAATAGTAGCTATCGTTCAAATCAAAAGATAAGCATGATCCGAATAGCTACTCAAAGAAGAAGTCTGATAAGAGGCATGCAAAAATGCGGAGACCCAATGCTGGTCACATAAGGCGCGGTCAAGTTTGCTCCAAACAGTGCCATTAGTCCAAGTGAGATAACCTCCAGAGGAATTTAGTGAAAATAGGCCAGCAGCAAAGCAACAATTATGAAAATCTCACGTTTCATAAGCAATACCAGTTATTCGATCATTCGGGCCCAAAACGGAATTGAAATCCCCCAAGACAAGCTAGGGAGTGGTCATAGAGCCAACTAAGGATAACACAGACTCCCATAGGGGGCGTTGAGCAGAGAAATGCAAACCATAGACAAAGGAAATAATAACACTGGCGTGGAAGCCAAGCTGACGCAACATCCAGTGGAAGATGTCCTAAGAGAAGGAATCGTATGCTTTGCTAAGATCAATTTTAAGCAAACAACGAGGGGAACAACGCTTCCGAGCATATTTGTGGAGCAGCTCTTGGATAAGGAATATATTGTCAGCCATAGCTTGGTGCCGAACAAAGGCGGACTGCTACTCCACAATAACAAAGTATAAGGTCGGAGCTAATCTGTTGGCCAAGAGCTTAAAAATAATCTTGTAAATCACATTACAACAGGCAATGAGCCGAAATTGTGATACCTGCTAGGTCATATCGGTCTTGGGAATGAGGACAATAAGAGCATGATTAACCCGCTTAGCGGTTTGCCTATGTGGGAAAAAAAATCCTAAATGGCAACAACAACGGAAGGCCCAACTATAGGCCAAGCCTGCTTAAAAAGCAGGCGCCAAAGCCATCCTGGGCCGGGAGATTTGCTATTATCCATAGTGAAGAGGACCCGCCGGACTTCGCAAAGGTGACGGGGCCAGTAGCTTCGGAAAAAGGGTTACACGGACCAATGGGCCGCGAAGACAATGGTCAGCAACTGGGGCGGAAGTAGGAACTGAGGTACTGAGGATCCCTTGAAAATACTCTACAAAGGCAGAACCAACCTCTGTAAGGGAAGATGTAAAAGAACTATCAGTACTTGGAAGTAAGGCAATGAACCAGTGATGACGGTTACGAGCGATCAAGTTATAAAAGAACTTGGTGCAGCGATCAGCCTTTAAAAGATATTTATTTTTCAACTGTTGAGCACAAAACACTATCTCTGCCTTATGTAATTGGGTAGCACGAGCCTAGCTGGCATTAACATGAGATAGATTATCAGGATCAGCAGGGTAGGATTAATGAGCTTACAATGTATTTTAAAAGTCCACCTCAGCTTGTTGAGCAAGCGCCGCCAAATTACTATACTCGTGACAATAAAGCTGCTTGAGGTGGCCTTTGAGGGCTTTGATCCGATGGCATAGAGTATACATGGGCATCCTAAAAATGGAGCGCGCCAGCCTACTGCAACAACTGAAAAGAAGGCGGGGTGATCCGCAACAATATTGCTAAATTTGAAGGAAACATTACCTCGGGCAATAGGAGTTGCGATTCGAATCAAAAGATAAGCATGATCCGAATAACTACTCAAAGAAGAAGTCTAACAAGAGGCATATGGAAACGCAGAAACCCAATTCTGATTACACAAGGCCCGATCAAGCTTGCTCCAAACAGTTCCATTACTCCTAGTGAGAAAAGCACCAAAAGAATTGAGGCCAAAAAGGCCTGCCGCGGAGTAACAATTGTGAAAATCCTGCATTTCATATGCAGAAATAGCAGTATCATTAATGCGATCGTCAGGAGCCAAAATAGAGTTGAAATCCCTCAAGACAAGCCAGGGCGTGGCCATAGAGCCAGCTAAGGATAATAAAGCCTCCCAAAGGGGGTGACGGGCAGATATGGAATGCAAACTATGGACAAAGGAAATAACAACATTGGTGTGAGATATGTGGCACTAGACTGAGCAATGCAGTAACTGAGATATATAATGGAGAACAGTCAAACATGCTCAGAACGCCGGAGCACAATAATCCGGCCAATGGTGCTAGTAGAACAATTATGAACATAACTCCAGTGGGGAAACTTCTTCGCCCGAAGAGGAGCAATGCTCTCAAGAGGCAATTTGGTTTCCAAGAAACCCATAATATCAACGTCATAGTTTGGGAGATGGCCCTGCATCATCCGGTGCTTGAGGGGAGAGCCGAAACCCCTCACAATCCAAGAGGATATTATCATTGACGGGGATAGGGGTGGGAACCCCGACACGATACTTGGTATGCGGTTTATTAGTGGGAAGTAGCCCTTTGCTGGGGGGAAGAACCTTGGCGGTGCCCTGGGAGGGGGACACAGTAGAAGGGCCAGCCTCCGCATGGGAGGAAGACATCATTGCCAAGGTGGCAAGATGCTTCCTCCCAAGTTTGGTGACAAACCCTTCGGCATCTACTACGGAGAAATGCTTGGTAGGTGATGTTTGTGGGGCAGGCGAACAGGGTGAGGTGCTGGCACAGATCTAGGGGAGGTGGCGGAGTCGGTGGCCTGAAGGCCAGGGTTAGGTGATGATTGGTGCCGGTGGGGACATTTCGGGTCTACGATAGGCAATGGCGGAGCTGGATCATGAACGGGGGTTAGGGCACCAATTGGAGCCACAGGGTTGGCTTTAGGAGGATGCCCACCTCGTAGCGTTGGTGGCATTTAGACGTATTATAACCAACCATGCAACGGTGTTTGCAAAATCTGGGTATAGTTTCATATTCGATGGTTTGCACAAAGGAATGGCCATGGCATAGGTGAATTCAGAGATGTTTGATGGGTTCAATAGTGGCATCGATTTCCACTAGGGCACGGGCATGAGACACGGAATTTCCAGAGGTAATGAGTATATCAGTCCTTAATGGCTTACCGATTGAGGATAAGATGTCACTGAGTGTTGTATCGGACTGAAGCTCCAGGGGCAAATGGTGCAACTTCACCTAGGGGTGTTAAACGGGCTCAGCCCATTTAGGCTCGCTTTTAAACGGGCCAGAAATATCTGGCCCGGCCTAGCCCGTGTGCTAGCCGGGCTAGCCCGTTGGCCAGCCCGTTTAATATTTTATTTTTTAAAATATTTTTTTTACTTTAAGTATCTTATTTTTTCTAAAAACTAATAATAATTTTAGCTTCTATAGATCAAACACAACCTATAAATAACTAAAAATATCGTAAAACTTACAAAATATTAATATTATATGTAAATTTTTAATAAAATAAACTTAAAAAAAAATTACTACCAGTCCGCGGGCCAGCCCGTGAACCCGCAGGCTCGGCCCGCTTTGGCCCGCAACCGGCAAGCCAAAGCCCATTTTGACCCGCGTATAAATGGGCCAAAATTTATAGGCCCAACCCAGCTTGTTTTACGGGCCAGCCCGCGGCCTGGCTGGCCCGTTTAACACCCCTAACTTGACCCAAACTGGGGTATGAGAGAGCTCCTCATTCCCAAAGTCAAAAAAATCTAGCATGACCTTCAAGAGGAGCAACATAGTCCGAACAAAATAAGGCCCACAACGCATGACAGAATTCATGTCCTCCTCGGTGGGAAAACGAAATACCAATCATCCAATAGAATGAATATGAAGGGAGAACTTAACTCTCCAATGTTTGCAAGCACTGATGATATGTTGGCAGCCAGGGAAGCAGTCTGCAACATATCCGATCAAATGGCAGCGAAGGATAGGTTTGCAGTGAGTGAGGGGGACATGGATGGCAGGCATGTCATCCTCCTTGGCCACAGAGTCGGGGGAAAATGTCAAGGCATTCCCTTTAGAAGGGAGGCAGTTCTCCTTCTTCAATAAGTTTGCAAAGGAGAGCTTAGGGGCACTAGCGGGCGCAAGCAAGCCCGGGGCAGTGGTAGGTTCGGAGGGGACCGAGGAAGTGACCGCCTCAGAACTAGGGGCCTCCAATGACGCATCCTCGTCGCCAAGGGTGACAGAGGCATCCGGGGAGCCGGTGTGGTGCTGGGCAACACCACTGAAAGATGCAACATGGTAAGATGTTTCGTCAAACACCTGGTGGGCAGAGGAAGAAGTGGCGGGGTGAGGCATTTCATCAAATACCTTGCAGGAAGTGGGTGAAGGCGGGGAAGACACAGCTTGTCTCATAGAATCAGCAGGCGGGGCGACAATCTTAGCCGTTGAAGCCTGAGAAGGACCCTGGGCCGGTTTAGGAGGGCCAGATTTGCCCTTGCTGGCACTTTTTCGTCCCATGAATCACACCAGATGATGAAAAACAAAACAAAGGGGAAAGAACATGAGCAAACCCTTGACTGGAATCGATAGCAAACTTGGCACGGAGGGATGGAACAGACATATTTTTGTTGGCAGAGGCAATTTTTTAAAATTAAAAGGATAAATTTTTGCTTTGAAATATAGATTTCTTAATTGAGAGGACAAATTTTCACTATAGAATGCAAAATTTTCAAATCAAGTAGGAAAAATTCTGGCATAGAGATAAAATTTTCCTAGCCGAGGGGAGAGTAGAGCCCCCATCAAAGAGGCTAATTCCACCCCTACAAGACTGTTTCTTTGGAGATAGGTACGCAAGATTTGGAGATAAGTATATTTATTAAGATCAAAAGTGTTAAAATGTAAAAGAAGAATCTATAGTATAATAAACGTTTTCTTATAGGGGGTAAACTAGTGACTTTAATGTTTATATATAAATATTCACCAATTAAAATTTACAATTTAAAAAAACAAAATTTGAAAGCCAACATAATTAAATTTAACAATGAAAATAATAATTTTTATTATTTAAGAATCAAGTACAAATTAATTTAGAAATAAGTACCTTTCCGGTTAAAAAAAAAATCGTCTGCCTAAGACAAGATCAATTATTTGTTGGGATACAATAATATATTTATAAAAATTGATAAAATTAATAAAATATGCTCTAAAATATTTTAATAAAAGTATAATACGGGTATACTTATAAAATTTAGAAACAACAAAAAGTAAAAATTAGAATATATTTTTTTTATAAAATGACAATTATTAAGAAACATGTAAAATAATATATGTAAAAATACATAAAACTAAGCAACATGTGCCTTAGGCACCTGTGTCATAAACTAATATATAAACACAAAAGTTTTAAGTATACTTGTGTGATTATCTACTCCTTTTGTTTTATATGGATATTCTTTTGTATACTATTTTGATTTTTATATATTCATTAATAATTAAAAGTTGTTATATATTCAATTTCTTATTCAAAAGTATATTTCCATTAAATTTTTGTTATGATATTTATAAATAGTTTTTAATTAAAATTTAGGGATTATTTTAACATTATATTGTTATTATTTGAAATTGAATAGTCTTTTTATTATTATTAAATTAATTTTTATTTACGACATTTTATTTTTTTAAAAAATAGTATACAAAAACTTTCAAAAAAAGTTTTAGATAAAATACTATTTTGATTCTATTAATTAATCAATACACTAATAAATTTAATAAGAATATCTTTTTATTAGTTGAACATCGACTTGTTATAATTATAAATTAAATAATATATGATTTTTATTGTAAATATCATTTTAGTTCATCTATTTATATATATAATCTCTTCCCACGTTTTATTTTCTTTTAGTCCAAATAGGTAAATATGATATATAATATATGTTATCTTTTATGAAATTATACGGGATGAAGGGTATTTATGAATTTGAGAAATTGTTATGCAAAAAACTCACATTTTTACATTGTAAGGTATATATATTATAAGCAAATAAAGAAAAACTAAAATACCAAACCTTACTTGCAATTTTATATTGCATGAATCACCGTAACAAAAAAAAAATTAATAGATTTTAAGTTCGATTTGGATATTATAATATATATATATATATATGAAAGTAATTTAATAATTAACATACGCTAAACACGCGCGCACCACACCTTGCAATAATCACTCGAGGTTATTGAAAAATTTAAAAAAAAAAAAACACAGTTTGTTAGTAAACATATTATTGGAAAAGAGAAACTAATATTTTGTTATAGAGGTATATATATATATATATGGAGATAAATTATCTTAAGAGCTAAGTTCAACATTATATAATTTGCAAGTCTAGAAATACTTGTAATTTTTGCCAAGTTTGCTTGGCTTGCGTATGACATTTTTCCCGAACCAGCGCGCTCAAATGTTTAGAGTGTATTTTTTTAAGATAGTTTTAAAAGCTTAGACTAATATAAATATTGAAATTTAAATAAAAATTAATTTGATATTTGAATCGATGATTAGTGATTGTTAAACTTAGTTATGAAAAAGTGACGGATATATATTTCAAATATATTAATTAATAGATAATTTATACAATAGATATGTTAACTGTGACTAATGAATTGTGGAGTACCGTGAGAGCGTTTGTTTTTTCTAAAATTATCTCTTTAAAATAATTAAAAGTATTTTTTTTATTAATTTATTTGTTTAAAGTTTACTTTTAATTGTTTTATTTGAATAGTTAAAATGTTATTTTTTAAATATTTATTTATTCTTTTAAATTAAAATTAAATGTGATGAGAAAAAAATAGAAAAGTAAATGTGATGTGAAAAATATAATATTTTAGTAAATAGAGAATGAATAAATTTAATTTAAATTTATTATTTATTTTATTAAATTTTTAATTATGACAGAAAGTTTAAAAAATATAATTTTTACATATTTTTGTTAAACTTGTATTTCATGATAATAAAAAAATAAATATAGAGAGTTTTCGGTGAATGCTTTGATAAACGAAATTTAGTTTACCATGGCTTATATTTTCCATTTTAATTAAATTGTTAAAAACAATTATCATAATTATGCAATTGTGTAGTTTTATTATTAGGGCCGGCTCGCAAATGAAGTCCAAGCCTTAGCCCCAAAAAAGTAAACTAAAATTAGGACACTCAGCTAGTCAGGCCTTATCTCATATTTATGGACCTAACCTGACAACCAACACACATAACATTCATCTTCCTTTAATACAACCTACACTCTTGTCTCAATGCTTAATGCAATATGAACGCCTCCATCTCTATTACGCTCCAGCCAATTGCAACACTGACAACACGCTCCACAGAGTTGCCCTCCCACCCACTGCCCCGTCATAGGCCCGCAAATTCTCTCTCTTAGTTCCCGCAACCCTACCATAGTATAGCTGGCCCGCTCTCCGGCAACGGTGATCCGTGACATCCAAGACTCTAGTGACCATCCCTGTCTCAATCCAGGCTTCCGGCGACCGCCGATCCATCGAATTCAATGACTCCGACCGTTCCCAACTTAATAATCACCTTAAGCCCCTAGATCTCGGGCCGACCTTATTTGTTATTGTTAGAGTCCCACATTGGAAAAGTAACCAACCATAATATGCTTGATATAGATTCAAGGGTAGCCTTTCCTACAGCCAATTGGTTTTAGGATATAGGTCCTTGGATTCTAATGTGTTAGAGTCCCACATTGGAAAAGTAACCAACCATAATATGCTTGATATAGATCTAAGGGTAGCCTCTCCTACAATCAATTGATTTTAGGATGTAGGTCCTTGAATTCTAATAGTTACAATGTCGTGTGTTAGATCACAAGTTATGGTTATTTGGTTGTGTTTGTATGACACATCATTAGCAAGTTGATTGAATGATGTGGTTTACATTATTTCAGATGACGCGAACTATTTGGGGAGTGACTCGCTCATGCACATCATCTTTGAACCGAGCAGGAGTCTTATAAGGCGTTGGGTGTAGATGACAGATTCACAGTATGGAAGTGGGAGGAGCATTTGGGACGGCCGTTGGCGTTGGGTCAACACGCAATTCTAGTAGGAGTGTCTTATAAGGCGCCGGCGGAGTGTGGGTATGACGATTTCGGATTCGTCCAATATATCATAACAGCATAATTTTAATATAAAAATATAATAAAATTATATAATTTTACTTTGCAGCATCCTAGACTCGTAAATGACGGGCACATTGACTTTCATTCTACATCCTCGACAACTCCAGCTTTCCAATTGCCAGTTTTTGCCTACATCCAAAATGATTCCCACACGGACACGGACACGGCAATTGACTGCAGATGGGGGAGTCAATTCAAGGTTTGAGTTTGACATGTTCAAATAAAGGTGGTCAATTAATTGAGTGACGAAGTGGAGACGGACTGAGGGAGAAGCAGGTGACACAACCCTCGGTGACTGTCCTTTATCTTGTTATTGCCCATTGTTGGCTCTACACAGATATAAGGAGAACATTCCACTGTCCCGCGTACCCTCCACGCCCACCGCGCGTTCTAAGCAACTCCAATTCCCACCTCTCTCTCTCTCTATTTCTAGCGGCGCTCTCCAGAAATAAAGAGAAACTGAGAGAAAAACAGAGAAGAGATGGGCAGCAGCGGCGGCGTTGGTGTTGGTGATGGTGTTAGTGTTAGTGTTAGTGTTACTGGGAAGCAGCGGCGGCGGTGGCGGTGGCGTCTGCTGCAGCTATCAGTACTAGGCCTGGTGTTGGCATCCTTGGCCAGCAAATCAACGGCGGCGACTTTCAATTGCAGCGTGGCCACCAACAACTCTTGTCAAGCCCTGGTCGACTACGTGTCCCCAAACCAGACAACCCTGTCCTACATCCAAACCCTCTTCGGCGTCAAGAACTTCCGCAACATCCTGGGAGCAAACACCCAGCTGCCGGACTCCGCCACCCCAGGCACTAACGTCTCCGCGTCGCAGACCATCCGGATCCCCTTCCGCTGCCGCTGCGCTAACGGCACCGGCAGCTCCGTCAGGCAACCCGTGTACGCCGTCAAGAATGGCGACTCCTTGAGCCACATCGCCGAGGACGTCTTCGGGAGGCTGGTCACCTACCAGGAGATCGCCGCCGCCAACAGCATACCCGACCCGAATACCATCCAGCCGGGCCAGGAGCTCTGGATCCCGCTCCCGTGTAACTGCGACAGGGTCAACGACGTGGACGTGCTCCATTACGGCCTCGTCGTCAAGGAGGGAAGCTCGGTGGAGGAGATCGCCCAGCTGTACGGCGCCGATCAGGAGACACTGCTGAAGCTCAATGGCCTCGCCGATCCAAAGGACCTCAAAGCTGCCTCTGTTTTTGACGTCCCTCTCAGAGGTCTTTCTTCTTCTCCTCCTCCCTCTTATTCTTTTTACGCCCGCCTACCCACTGACTACTGTCTTTAATTATAACCCACTTATGTTATATGATATGTGGGCACTCAATATTCATTGTGAAGTGTGAACTGAAGTCAGATAAGAATAAACAAATTCACTTCCATTTTGGCCACCGATACAAAAATATATATGGTGATTAGTATGGGTTTTTTTTTTTTTTTTGGTTGTAAGCCTACATTTGAACGTTGATTCACAATGACAGCTTGTAATTCCTCGGTAAACAAAGAGTCATTGGACTACCCTTTGCTTGTCCCAAATGGCACTTACAGGTTCACTGCTCAGAATTGTATAAAGTGCAACTGCAGTGCTGCTAGCAACTGGACGTAAGTCAATCCTGGCTCTACTAATAATAATTCAGTACTTCATTCTTGTTTATTATCTATCAGTAATAGGCGAGACCTTGAACTAGTAGATTTGAATTCCTCCCACGTCCTAATCAATGGGGGGGTTTTGGTGTGTCACCAACTCGCCAGATTGCAGTGTGAGCCAAGCAAGCTAAAAGTGACAGCCAATTCAACCTGGCAGACCTGCCCCTCTACGGTATGTGAGGGTACTAATATATTGGTGGGAGACACGGCATCGACGGGTTTGTGTGAGGGCCGAACCTGTGCCTATGCAGGTTACAATAAAGACACCATCCTGTCAACCTTGACCGATGTTGACACGTGTCCTGGTGAGTTCAAATCATATGACTCTTGTTCTCACCTCGGTGTCTGTTTGGAATGCCTTTTTAGATTGGTTTGGTTCAACTGCATTGGTCATTGATCATCGCGGTAGTGCTGAACTTTTGTAATCTTTGTCATGCTTATCTGATTCCTACATTACTAGTTTTTCTGGTTACGCCTACACATGAATTGCCTTTCGAAGGCACCATCGACCAAGCACCAGACACTGGTGAAAATACGGTTTCCATTTATTTCCTGGTCCATGTATCCCCCGGTTGCGTGAAATGTTTTCCGATTACTTTTGTCAGTGTTCATGTATATGCTTCAATGTTGTGGCTTCTGGAATACCCAAATGGGTCTGTTTTTGTTTACTGATTTTCTTGATTTGTTTGTTGGTTGGAGAACAGCACCTCCTGCGGACAATTTTGCTGCCAAGTTGTCTTTGGAAGGAACACGTCGGGGCCTGGTCTTCATCTGCATTAACTTTTTGGTATTGCTTCCGCTTGTTCTCCAATGAGGACCAACGGCTTGTTTTTTTGTTTTTCGGTTTTTTTAATGGAATTACCCGCTCCCGCCTCTTGTTTTGTTTTTCTGTTTAGCACCTGTCTGGGCTTCCATTGTTGAATTGACAATATGTGATATATATGGTGAGGCATTTACATTCAACCACAAACCATTGCCCTTTGCAAGCAAAATAAATCTATTCAAGGAAACTAGCATCTCCGTGGTTATAGCTTTTTTTTTTTGGGTTTCCGGTTGAGAAGTATTTACATTACGATCTGCAACCTGTCTACCTGTCCACAACAAAATGTATAAGAACATAAAAACGAACAAAATAATGATGATTAAGAGTTTGTTGAGAATTTGCAAATAAACTAAGTATTGAAGAATAAAGAGAAAAACAATTAGGCGTCAAATATATACATGGTACGGGAAAGCCGGTGACAACGGAAGAGGGCAAAGAGAACTTGGTGAGTTTAATGCTCAGAGTACCTCTAAATTTTTAAAAGTTTCACAAAGCAACATGTTCTTGACCTCCACCTTTATTAAATGGCCCCTCCTACTCCTAGGCCTAGCTTTCCCCATATGGGGTACCAACCAAGCCCCTAAAGAGTCAATGGACTTAAGAGAAAAAGATCTGAAAATCATAAGACCCTAATTGTTTTTACGGGAGATGAAATGGGGATGGAGATATATGGGAGATTTGTTTTGGTGTGTAGCCATGAGAAATGATAATGGGGAGGGATGAGAGAGCCCTTGGCCATGAATAAATAAATAGTCTTCCTCGATTAAGATGAACGGATGAAGGTGTGCCATAGAGGAAAGCTAGAGTTTTTTGATAAATTGTGATGTGTCGTTGTTTAATTTTTATTGGCCTTTAAGATTTGGGCTCTTAGTTTTAGTTTTTCGATCTGTTGTTTTTGTTTTTTTTTGTTTTTTATTGGCATTTGCTATTTATTTATTTTTAAATTTTTTTATAGAATGTGTAATAAATTTTGGACCTTAAAAATAAGCATAAAAAATAACTTGAAATGCAAAAAAAAAAATCTATTTTAAAGGAACGATAATTAAAAAAGTAAAATGTCCTATCCGAACAAAATAAAGTCAACAAATCCAATAATGACTAAGTATCAAATTATCAATATTCATAGGAGGTTACCCACATAAACTTGATTAGAATTATCAAAAGCTCCACCATCGCGAGCCTTTTTAAAATTTAAACAACAATAATATTAGGGCAATGTTACATAATAGGCAAATTGCGTAAATAATTTCCATAAGGACACTTTTATTGTAGTTGAGTTGATATTAATTACTTGTATAATTTACTTATAAATAAGATTTTTCATAAGACAATAACTCACCTGTCTCACCCCATATAAAATAGTATGCTAAAATTTTTATTATAAAAAAAATAATTTTTAAAAATGACAATACATAAAGAAATAAAAAACAATATTATCCACGTATAAAAATTTTATGTACAAATATAATAAATTTTAATTATTAGAGTACATTAAATTTATTTTTTATCAATTAATTTAATTTTATTAATGATATATGGACATTTATAAAATATTTTTATTTCATTTTCACATTTGTGTTCTCAATCTATTTACTTATTTACGTCTCAACTTTATTTATTTCCTTAATTACATAATTACACCATGCCCTGTAAGGTTATGGCTCAGCTGGTTTAATCACAAGTATTTGGGCAAAAAACATCTCTAATTTTATTAGTTAAATTTAGTTAACTAAAGCTATATTTAGCTTTATAAAATACTATTTTAACTAATAGTGTTCACACAATTTGTATTTTTACTTAATTATCATTTTAATTTACCATTAACCTATATCCTCCCCAAATCCCTAATTCCTATTTCTTCTCTTCTTTTCCTAAATCTCTAACCCGTTTTAGGGATTCCCTACACGCTTCTAAGGGATTCGACGTGCAACACGCCTCCAACCCATCAGGGATTCTGCGGGTCGCCCAAGGCGCCAATGTGGTTGGCCAGAATATATGACTTTAGGGGTACTTTGTTTGTTTTTTTAATAGTTTTTAATATAGGATATATGTTAAACTTTAGGATATTTTATTTTTAAAATCTTTAAAGTAATTTTATTTTAAATTTACTAAATATTTATCACATATTTTCACAATAATTTTTTCCAATATAACTAAAAACAATTTATTTTAAAAGCATAACATTACAAAAATATCTATATTTCATTAGTCAGTGGAGTTTAGTCAAACTCCACTTATGATTTGACCATAAAATATAAGTTCGAATTCTATAATAATATAATCGAGATCACCACCGTACTAATTTTGGCTATTTCAAAAATCTATTAATATTTATTTTAAAAATTAACTATTAAATTAAATATTCATATAATATATTTTACGGTTAATTTTTAAGTAAATTCAATTAAAAAAATCAAAAGATAAAAAATTAACCACTTAATCACTCAATAGCATTGGGCTATATTAGGTGACTGTTTTTGTTTTCTGTTTTGAAAATACTATTTTGGAAACTACATTTAAAAATTATTTTTTACAAAATTAAAAATTATCTTTTTGTTTGGCGTGTGTTTTCTGTAAAACGGAGATCAGCAGCGGCATCACGCAAGGGTGGGGGAGGCCATCGGGGGAGATCGGAAGCGGCATCGTGCAGGGGCGGGGGAGTCCTCGCCGTCGCCAGCGGGGGAGATCAGCAGCGGCATCGCGCAGGGCCGGGGGACCCGTCACCGTCGCCGGGAGGTGGGGGAGCCATCACCATCGCAGAGGGGTGTCACAGGAGAAGGGGAGCCGCCGAGGGGGGTGGGGGAGCTATCACCGTTGGAGAGGGGACGTCGTTGCAGGGAGTTCAGGATGAAGAGAACACTCGAAAACAACAAAAAACAAACTTGAAATGTTTTCGTTTTCCTGAACTCGATACGGTTTGTTTTCAAAAACTTAAAAAAAAAAGTTACACACGTTTTCTGTATTTAAATACATAAAACGCAAAAAAAATTGTGGTCCCAAACATGCTCCAAAAATTGCAGTATGATGCTTATGCATTACTTATTTCTCATCAATCTCATGAAAACCACATAAAACTTTTATTCACCCTTAAGCATTTGGTAGCTACGTACATATTTTACTCATTTATAATGACTGGAAAAGTACAAGGATACAGTCACATACTCCAGAACCTAGTGGCAGGTGTTAAAAAGTGCATGCATTGTCCACATGCAATGATTAGATGATGAAGGTCCCAATTCTAATTTAGCATTATTAATCCTCTTGCTAAGGGAAATTAGACAGACACTAAACCACTAAAATGTTCACCATATAGATTTTTTCGAGACAGTCAAACAAAGAATAAAATTTCCTCTCAAACATGCAGGATAGCCCTTAGGAGGTTGCACCTGGTGTGATGGCAAGTGCCTTCCCCCTTGAGTTGTAGGTCTCAAGTCCAAGACTTGAGAGCAGCCTTCTTGAGAAAAATATTTCATGCCCTCTAGATAGTGAAGCCTTGTGCACTGGGTACGACCTTTATGCAGGATAGCCCTTCATTGATGCTTCAGATACTGGTCAACATGACAACTGTGTCCACATCTTTATAGGATTACACAAAACAACAACTTACTGACAAAAGCATTGATCATGCCATTTTGCCATAGCACTTAAATATCAGGACTCCCTAAATTAACGGAGTATATAATATAGAAACTGAAGTTCTTACTGCATAAATTGTGCTATTAAGTGCTTAGACATGCCAATTAATATCTCAGGAGTAATCTTGCCCAACATTCTCTTAGTCTCATGCCAAGCACCTAAAAAAAAACTTTGAAGAGCAACATTTTTATGGTTTTTCAACATTAAAGAGCTAATGCAGACTATGCAGTATAAATTATTTTTTGGATTTTGAATTTGGACTGGCTTCATAGGTTTCGAGGGTCAAACATAGAAGGTACGGAAAGCAATCTCCTGATAGATAATGCATGTTCAGACTTCAGTCACAATTCAAAGGTGAAAATTGTCTATTTCCAAAAAACTTAAGATCTATAGCAAGTAAGTTCCTACCTTTGATGCAAATAATTATCATATATGGAGAGGAAGAGTGCTCATGGTGTTTCGATTGTGTGGATGTTGTGAAACCAGTCCATAGGAAATAAAAAATGGGTCTAGAAAACAAAGATATGTGAACGAATATGTTAGCACCATTGAATAACCAAAATCTTCACATGACTGTTAACAAATCACAACTGACCTCGGATGACATTAAGTGAACCCAATCAGGAGGTGGCCAAAAGAGCACCGGGTACGCCCCAAGGTTCGGCAAATTGTGGAAAGTACGATCATATAAACTAAACATGCATATGCCTCTTCCCCAGCAACGAAGATCCTCTTCTTCCCTGCTCGAAGATAAGTAGTTGTCCGTAAAAATTATACAATTCCCTCTATACCCAGGGAAGTCTAATGCCGAGGCTGAGAAGGTGCAACTGTCTCCCAAAAACAAAATGTGATCGCCCAAGTCGTAAACTTCAACCCAGTTCTGCCTGCTCCAATCCAGCCTATAAATTTTAAACCGATCAACCCTCTCACTCATAAGCTCCTGAGCATCACCGGCATCACCATCCACCTCATCTTCTCCCGCCGATCCTATGGTTAAATAAATATCCACCAACAACAAATCTCGGCCACACTCCACCAAACACTTCTTGTCACCCCTAAACACGGGTCCCGCAATCAACCGAACCTTGGGAGGGGACTGCGGGTGAAGATCAACGGTGACGGTTCTCCCAGTACAGTCGGCAGCATAGAACCGGGCCTGAAAGAGGATGACATCGTCATAGGGTGATGGGAGCTCATCAATAACAGACCAGTTCTTGTCCCCGGAATTGAAGACGGCGAGCTTCCCGGACACGTGAATGGTGAGAACGGTGTAAGAACCATCAGAGTGGGTGGCCAAAACGGCCTTCTCCATGTACATATTGTCGCCGGAGGAATAGACGGCGAAACGCGGGGAGTTGACGTACTTAAGGACGTATTCGTGACCCATTTTGAACATTCGGATCTGGGACAGGTCCAGTGGGGTCCGAGGGAAGACCGAGGAAGAAGGGTTAAATTTGGGTCCGTGGAGGGGATTGAAGAGGTGCATCCTTCGGGATCGGGAGGCGCCACCTCCACCGTGCTCTTCGACCTTAAGGAGCCAATTTTGAGGACTGTGAAGAAGGCCGAGGCGGTAGATGGTTCGCCTGTAGACGTGGAAGCCGCCGGCGACGTCGGAGATGCCGTCGTTGGGAAGGATGGGGAAGCGGGAGGGCAGGGTTCGGAGTCTAGCCGGGACGGAGCCACGCCAGGAGTTGCAGACTGATCGGAAGCGGAGATGATCGCAGGAGTCATCGAGGCAGTGGGCTATTAGCCCTAGGAGATCTCGAGGAAGTTGAGACCAGTCCGACATCGCTTCGCTCCGCCTCGCCTCGCCGAGGTCGGTGGTCAGTGTGATTTATTTCTATGGAGATGACTAAATTTAAAATTCATATTTTATATTACTTTTAAGGGTATAAATAAAAACTATTAAAAAATTAAGAACTATAAATTTTTTACTCTTTCCAATAATTTGTTTCAAAACAAAATTAAAATCATAATGATATTTTTGTTTTTTCTCAAATTAATATCAAATTTTCATTTCTCAACAATGTTAAAATGTTTCACGGAAATCATGTCACCATTATTTTAAAAAAATATGTTTTCAAAAAATAGTTATGCGTATAAAAATATCATTGTAATTATTTATAGTTGCTATGTATAATTACTTCAATATATCTAATTATTAATATTTATGGAACTTATTTTTCATTAACTTGGTAAAACTATTTTAGTAATCCTTTGTTAAGTGTAAAAAATGGTAAAAGAAGAAAAAAAAAGACGTAAAAAAGTTTATTTGATTGGAATAGAAAAATGACGAAAAAAATATTTTTTATAGTTTAATTTTAAAAAGTAAAAAAAATAGCATTATTAAAATTGCTATTTTTACTCTTTTATATATATAATTATGTAAATGTACGTAATCGATAAAAAAATTAATTTTAATATTTTAATATTTGTTTCATAACCAATAACGTCATTTTAATTATCATAAAACAACTCAGATTTTCATATATTTTCTTTTCATGGCCAAACACAAGAAAATGATTTTTCTATACCCTTTTCGCCAGGCTTTCATTTTGGTGCAAATGAGACATATTCACATAAGAAACTATTTCATATATTGTATGAGAAAATATCGACATAATTATGACGAAAGTTTTAATCTAATGTTATATCGGTAGTTTTTTAGAAAATAAATGTGGGAAAATATATTTGATTGAATTTTGTATGGACCCTGAGTAGAGGTCGAGTTTGATTCAAAAACAACTCATTATCCATATAATATATTCATGGCTAGAAAAGGGGTTGTTATTTGTATCCGATGAATATATTTGTATCCTTATCCCTTATTATTTTAATACATGTATAAATATGATGATACTATATACCTGCAACCAAAATATCCATATACATTTTTTTGAATTTTTAATATTTAAAATCTTATATATAATAGTTAAATAAATTAATGCCAAGAAAATTGTAACTAGCCCGAGTGTCAGAGACGTTTTCTTTTCTCTTTTTAATTCCACTTTCATGTTTTTTTAACACAAAAAAAAGTATTATTTATTTTTTAAAAAATGGATGAAGATCAACTTTTTTTTAATATTATTAAATATTATCTTAAAAATAATAATTTCGATAAATAATAATTTTTTAGTTTAATGTAAAATTACAGCTAAGTAAACTTATTTATAAGGGTGATAATAGCATTAATTTTTTTTATAATTAATAAGTAATTAAATTTATAAATTCAAAATATCAAAATACAACGGTTATAAAGTAAAAGCGCTCAAAAAATGTAAGTTAAAATGTTTGATCTTTTATGTTTTAAATTTCAATACTGAATTTATATTGTATTTAGTTCACCAAATCCTGGATTTGGTCTGCATATTATCCTTTTGTGTAGAGGTTACTGTTTAATTCCCTCTTATATCGATCCATACATAATATTATTATGAAGGTTATATTAATTTTGGGCTCCAAGATATAATAATATTGACTTGTGCATGGCATCTCTAAGATAAAAAGACTTAGTGGTCGTTCGTTCTATGACAAAACCAATATATATGATGCCAGATGTCCTATACTCAAAATTTTATTTAAATGACTCCTAATACACGAAAACCGAGGAAATAGATGATTGGTAATTAGTACCAATGAGATCTATTATGGGTGTTATATGGAGTAATCAAAAACCTGATAAACAATTTGTATAATGATGAAACAACAATGAATTTACACGTTTCGACTTGAATAATATGATATTTAAATTGAATTTTTTATACCTGACATTCTTGCCATTCTTACACTTCACACGGATTTGTAAGAATATAAATTCTTAATAACGTAATTAGTTTCCAATCGTTTTATTTATGCAAAAATATCTTCCCATAACATCAGTACCCTTTTATATATGTTAACATATTTCAATTGATTACTACTTTTATTATATGAATCAAATGTAGAGAAAATATATATTTATTCTTTATTTAATGAGATCTATAAAACAAACATATTATTACTATGTAAAATTATTTGTAGAAACTTTTTTTAATTGACTTAATTAATGATAGAAATTGCACTATTCAAAGAATTAAAATTTCACTCTTACCTTAATTTCAAGAATCAAAACTAGTGTGGATTTATAATTAAAGCCAAATAAAATTAATTCTGAATCAAATTAAAACTCACTTTAATTGTTGAGTTAATTTTCCTTTTTCCCGATTAAGTTGGATAAAAATACATATTTTTTTATTGAATTTAGTTGATTTTATAAATGATATTTTATATTTTTTATACATAATTTTATATTGTAATGGTATACTTACTTTTGTAGATCTCACTAAATAAAAAAAATTTATTTTTTAAAAGAACAAAATTAAATAATAAAAGTTACAATTAATTAAAATGTATTAGTGTATGAGTATGTATAGCAGAAAAAAGGTGAGAAGAAAGGGGATGGGTACAAATAAGGGGACAATAGCACGACCCAAAAACATGAACCAAAAAAGTGATAGAAGGCATACCTTGCAGAAGGGGAAAAAACACACATCATATTTACCTTGTGTCGCCCAATATTTAATTGAGAGTTAATATAATCAATTGTGATTTTTAAATAACATTTTGTCCTAGGCAACTCAAAATCCGAGCCGCATGATCCGCAACTCAAAATAAAATAGTGAATTCCATCCTAGGAGACTTGCACAAGTACAACACCACGATTGCATAAGAATGCTAGGAAGTAGAAACCGAAATGTGAGATCTTGCAAGTCATAAGACAAACAAGGAATTATATTCCTACTGCACCATCACTTTGTAACTTTCTATAACTAGCACAAAAGAAATATAGAAAGAAATTATGCCATTGGGGGCCTGCCAAGGCAATACTGTCGCATAATTCAGTTTCTGCTGCATTTCCTCCCAAAATGGTGGGAATGGTATCGTATGTTGTTACCGAAGCATAGGCTGTCTCCAACCCCCAACACGCGAAGATTGCCACACTGCCCGAAGATGTAATCAAATTTATTATTAGAAAAGACATCAGGATGCCCGCTAACTAGGAACGTTTTTTGGCAGAAAATTTGAATACGTTACGAGATGCAAACACGTATGAAAAGAAATTGAAACCATTGTGGGTTTCTATGTAACAATCTTTGCCCCGGATGACATATTAGCCTTGGGCTAACAATCAGAAGAAATATTCTTCAGTTCATCATCAGTCCAAATATGCAATGACAGCATCAACAAGCTCTTGGGTGGTGCTATCTCCACCAAGATCCTTTGTCCGGCACTTACCTTCTGCAATTACGCGCTCAACAGCCGTCTCCAATCGATCAGCAAATGAAGGAAACTGAAGATGCCTCAACATCATAGCTGATGACAGAAGCATAGCCACTGGATTTGCCTTTTTTTGTTCCACTACCTTCTCATTTCCCACATTTCCTGCAGACGCACCTTGCTCAAAAATGGCATGACTAGCCCCAACGTTGCCTGCAACCACCAAAAGCTTCAATGAGTGCAAATAAGTGACAACATTCAATGAAGTTCTTTAAAGTTGAATATCAGCCTTGACTAAATCAACCCACATCACAGCTTATTGTGTAACCAAACAAGACCTTGCAATATGTTATTAGACACAAGATTCTGGTCTTACAATAGGAAACATTAATCCCAATAATATGGGGACCACTATATGAATCAAGACAAACATAAAGTTTAAATAGGAAACATTAAATAGGGAAAAAAGAAAAGAAAGGATGTGATAGTAAAAATACCTCCTGGCATGAAACCTGTACCCCCAGCAATACCAGCTGCTGTATTTGCCACTAAAGTCCCATAAAGGTTAGGAGTCACCTACATCGCATAAATTCCCAAGAAGTTTAGGACTTGGGTGACACATGACATAATTTCCATAAAAGTTAGGACTTAGTAGACCTTAGCATCACATAGAAAAGCCTCTATTGACTTCTAGCAAGGGAAGAAAGAAAATGATAATAGATAATGGAAGTTTCATAGTAGAAAATTTTCAGCTATACATTGGCTCAGTTGATACTAAAACAATATATGAGCTGTTCCTGTAACCGTATATAACAACATATCAAGTAATTTCACAACAAGAAGACCCAATATTCCACAACTAAGACAACTAAGATATTAAACCAGAAGAGATCTAACACATAATGCAGATGAACGATGGAGAAAAAATAATTGATGATCAGCAAACAAGGAACAGAGCAGCTGGATGAAAATTAATTAGATCTCTGATCAAGTAAACTGACATACCATAACATCAAATTGCTCTGGCTTTGAAACAAGTTGCATGCAACAATTGTCCACAATAATCTCATTGTACTTGATACCCGGATACTTGTTAGCAACCTCCCGACAAGATTCTAAGAAAAGACCGTCTGCAAGTTTCATTATATTGGCTTTGTGGACTGCTGTAACTTTCTTTCTGTTGTTGAGGTAAGCATACTCGAATGCATATTTTGCAATACGTTCTGAGCAAAACTTTGTAATTACCTAGCAAAGTGAGTTAATAAGAAGCATATCTACTACTATAAACCATAATTTTGGGAAGAATGTTTCATCACAAATAGTGTGCCACCAATAGCAAATCGAAACCAAGTGAAATGTATATGTGAGGTGAACTGCTCTTCTTCTGCACTGTGCACTCGTGTTTAGACAACGCATGCAGTACAAAATTTCGGAATTGAGAATTTAGATACAAGTACAAGCATGATGCAGTACTGAAAAGCAAGTGGAAACAAAAGATGATAGCTGGAGTACTATATACCGTGCTATCAGTAATGGTAATTAATGCACACGCCACTGTCGGAATAAAAAAAGAACCAAAATTCAAATATAAGTTTAGTACATAAAAGGGAATTGTCTTCAAAAATTTCAACCAATCTATTACAATATTTAAATCATTAGATTGACGGGAAAAAGTGGAATGAATAAAAGGCCCGTTGAATAGAAAAAAAAAATAAGAAGGTAGAGGAGAGAAATGAAGCATTATATGACTCACATTGCTTGAGACAAAGTGTCACAGAGACACATTTTTCATAGTAATCTTAGTACGAAAAACAATGTAAGGACATCAAAATCAAAATTTGGAAATCGCAAGGTTAACTGTTGTGCATAAGAATTCATAGTCCCGTTTGTAATCTCATCAAAATTTCAAAAATCAAGTGTTCAACCAAACGAAAGGATAAAGCCCCAAGATTTATATCAAGCACAAATTAGCAAAATAAATTGAAGATAAAATATGATCAAAACTTATACCTTGAGGCTTTCAACGACGCCGGGGACAACCTCATGCTCGAGGCCGGCGTACTCTCCTTCGGTGTTCTCGCGAATCACGACGATGTCAACGTTTTCGTGGCGGGTAGGCAAACCAGGCAAATTGAAGCAGTTGACGAGAGAAGCGAACAGATCAAGTTCCTTTCTAAGCTGAACGTTCAGGGAGCTGACACCGCCACCGACGGGGGTCCGAAGCCCGCCCTTTAAGCACACCTTGTTCTTCCGAATCGATTCAATCACCTCCGTAGGCACCTTATTCATGTCTCCGCGTACTTCGTACCGCTCGAAGTACACGGGCGCGTGCATCGCCCCCATGACTTGCTCCACGGCACCGGTCACCAGAGGTCCGATGCCGTCACCTGGAATTAGGGTAACGGGGCGGGGGGCGCCGTCTCCGGGACGAGGCATGTAGGTGACGGATCGAAGCCCTGACCCTAAACCTAAGAAGGGATGAGGATCCGAGCAGGGATGCGTTGATCGCGAAATGAGTTTTCTGAGGATCGGGAGGCTTCTTCGCGCCATGGACGGTGGCTTTTGTATTTCCACGTCTCCAATGCTTTTGGTTTTCGTTGAGGTTTCTGAACCTGAGAGACGATTGTTTTATTTCACATGTACGAGGTTCCCCTCTCTAATGTATGAGGAGCCAATGGACTCATCATCGTTGGTGTTGTGGCTGCGCGTCACGGATAAACGAAGAAGATTGAATTGGAAATGGCAGCTGTACCATTTTTCTTCTGTTTTCAGTGCAGTTTTCGATTTTCATTTTGGACTCTCAACTTTTGCATTTTTTACATGCAATTAATTTGTAGATTTATATGTATTATATATATATAATAATAATTCTTTTTATAGATTTCTCTCACTTTTTTATTAAAAATTATTTTTATTAACAACTTGTTCAATTGTTGAATTTATATCGAAAAACGATGTCTAAAGACTCATGTCTCCCAATGCCATTATTCATCTTAATGTCCCTTGATGCCATAGTGCAAGACGATATTAACTCTCTATTCTGTGCCGCCTAGATCCTTTGTCACCTCTTCTTTTTCGTCATTGGTGATCTTGATAACCTTCAATGCCTCCTCCATATGCTTTCCAGCTATAGTGTTTTCACCGTGCACATCCCTGCCACTTCTGATGCTAATGGCAATCTCCTCTACCACCTCACTAAGATCAGTTGCACACTTATCATCGATGACAATGGCCTTTACTCCCTAATACATGCATGTAGCCTAGTTCACGAGTCTATGGTTAATTCATTGACAGAGTCCTTCACGAAGGCCAGTGACAAGCAAGCTCACTGTCACGGAGTTAGACTTTTGATGAGCTAACCCGCGCGGCACTTAATCACTTTGCGTAAACTAAGTAAGCCTTCAGTTCAAGTGAATGTTTAAGGGTCGAATGGACAAGTAAGTAACGATTACGGAAGTTGTATAGAATACCTGAAAGTGTGAAAACTTATATTAGAACAAAACGTCAATTACAAGTTTAAGACTAGAGCAAGCTCTACATATAGATCTTAGCACTGTTTTACAATTGCCACTAGGAAACATCCGGTTGGCTTGAAAATATAAATCACCTATACATGTGCAAACTCACTCGCTACGTTATACAAACATTATACATGATACAAATGAGTTACAAAAATGGATGTGAGGCTTCAGACCGTGACATCCTCCCCCACTTAAGTTCGTGACGTCCTTGTCACGTCTGCTTCGTTGTAGCGCTTGATGTGGTCCGCAAACTACCACAACAGGTCTTCATGTTCCCAGCTGTTTTCTTGATCTGGTAAACCTTTCCACTTGATCAGGAACTTCGTGTAGTTGGGGACCCCTCGTCTTCTTATCACCCATTCGGCTAGGATGGACTCCACTTCTTTGTCGAACGTGGTGACGACGGCTGTTGGTGCTCGACTTGGCTCCTCGTGGTCTTCATGGAATGGCTTCAGCATGCTAGCATGGAAGACATTGTGGATCTTCAGTCTTGGACGAAGTTGTACTTGGTATGTTGTTTTCCCTATCCGTTTAATGATCGGAAAGGGGCTTTCATATCTTTGGACCAAGCCCTTGTGTACTTGGCGGAGAGACTTGAATTGGTTTGGCAATAGTTTCACCATCACTTTGTCTCCTGCTGTAAACTCCTTCGGACGTTGTTTGGCGTCAGCCCATTTCTTCATCCGCTTGGCAGCCTTATCAAGACACGCCCTCGTAATGTCTGACTCTTCCAACCACTCCTTCGCAACTTTGTAAGTGGAGGGATTGTTACCGATGTATGGTGAGACGATAGCACTCGGAGTAAGTGGTTGTTGTCCCGTGACAATTTCAAATGAGCTCTTCCCTGTCGCCTCACTCCATTGGAGATTATGTGAGAATTGGGCAACATCGAGCAACTTCGCCCAGTCTCGCTGATGGGCACTCACATAGTGCCGCAAATACTGCTCAAGGAGAGCGTTGATATGCTCCGTCTAGCCATCGGTCTGGGGATGAAAACTTGTGGAAAAGTTTAATTTCGTTCCCAATAACTTGAACAACTTGCGCCAGAATTTTCCAATGAAGCGGGGGTCTCGGTCACTGATGATGTTTTTAGGAATTCCCCATAACTTCACCACGTTCTTGAAAAACAAGTGAGCCACTTCATCAACTTTGCAATCAGGTGATGTTAGAATGAATATTGCCTATTTTCTGAATCGATCCACCACCACCATGATACTCCCAAACCCGTCGGACTTGGGTAAGACCACAATGAAATCCATCAAAACACTGTCCCACGGTCGTTTAGGAATCGGCAAGGGTTCCAAAAGTCCCACAGGTTGTCGCTATTCTATATTGTCTTGTTGGCAAACAAGACATGTCTTCACGTACGCCTCGACATCATCCTGCATTTGTGGCCAGTAATAAGAGTGATTGATGAGGGCAAATGTACGTGCCACGCTTGGGTGACCAGCCCATAATGCATCATGGCACTCCTTCAAAATGTCTTTTTGTAAATTCCCCCATCTTGGAACAAAGACTTGTTAGCCAACTGTGATTAACGTGCCATCTTCGATCCAAAACCGATGAGTCTTCCCCTCGATAGCAAACTTGAGTAAGTTGTTAGCTACATGGTCATGCGCCATGCCTTCCTTGATATGATCGAGGAAGTTGTTCTTCGATGTGCTGGTGGAGGACAAGACCGCTAGTTCCGCCTTCCGACTCAATGCATCGGCTACAACATTCGCCTTGCCTGGTTTATACTGCAACTTATAATCAAATTCGGCAAGAAAATCCTACCACTGAGTTTGCTTGGGACTCAACTTCATCTGTGACTAAAAGTAGCTTATCACAACGTTATCCTTCATAATAACAAACTTACTTCCAAGCAGATAGTGCTGCCAGGTGCGTAGACAATGGATGATTGCGGTCATTTCTTTGTCTTGCACTGTATATCACCTCTCTGTATCATTCAGCTTGCGGATTTCATAGGTGATAGGGTGTCTATCTTGCATTATGACTCCCCCAATGGCATAGTCGGATGCATCCATGTGAACTTTGTTGGATCAAGCCCAGAATTTGGATAATGCTGATAAAGCCCTATGTAATTTGATCTGAGATCTTTTGTATTTCTTTGATCATTGCAAAAGATATGTTATTAATCCGGAGATACACTCATGAGAGCAAAGCTAAGGACAGGATACATAATCCTGATCCGGACAAGAATGAGTGTCGTCAAACACTTGGTAAATAACCAAGTCACCAATACATACGGAATAAGGAACATTCGTGCGGACTAAGAACTTAAAAGCTACGGATTACGGAATCTGTTCTTTATGCCTCAAACGGACTAAGTCAAACTGATGCGGAGTAAGAGTTGGTCTACAAGGTCGCACGAAGTTAAAGAGTCGACACGGAGTTAAAAGTTAAGTCTTCCCCTCAAGCGAACTAAAGTAAAGAAGACACGGAGTAAGGCATCCGAGTCTTTCATACATATGGAGTAAGGAAGTATTGCGGAATAAGGACCCAAGTCTTTATTTGCATGGAGTAAGGAAACTAGATGCGGAGTAAGGAATCCGAGCCACTCACTTATGCGGAGTAAGGATGCGGTAGTACGGAGTAAGCCATCTGATCCTTTGAACTTACATACGGAGTAAGGAACTTACATACGGAGTAAGAAAGCGCTGATACGGAATAAGCACTCCAACCTTCTCATTCACACGGAGTAAGGAAGCGCTGACACGGACTAAGGATTCCAGTACCAAATAGATACGGAGTAAGCAACTACTGACACGGAGTAAGGTTCCGAGCTTCATTAGCTACGGAGTAAGGAAAATTACACCGGACCAAGAAGATGCTACTTCAACTTACCACATTTAAAGTTATCAGCTCGTGGGGTCCCAATGTAAGACAAACTCGTTGAGAACCTGAAGAATCTTACACGTGGATCACCCAGATATGTGGACACAACTTTAATTATACTTGGGAACTCACAAAGGCACTTATACTCTTCAAACCCAAGATCTTGAGCTCCACAAACCGCAGCAGTCGAGGCAGAGAGACTACCGAGGAACAGTTAGTGCTGAACGCATTCCGGAACTACAAGTTTCAAGGTAGTCTTTTAGGAATGTTTTTGTATAAATATTCATACTTGTATATTTAGTAGAGAGTGTGAGCGAGCCTGAATCAATCCTGTGTATGTACAAGAGTTCAAGAGATAATATAGGCTAGAGTGTGAATCCTTTTTATAAACAGAGTGTAAAAGAGTCTTGCTTCTATTTTGTTGGATTTATCTTTTGATAATAAAACAAAATACTTCCACTATCTGGTTATCTTCCGCAATGATTCTATCACTTAACTAGATAAGTGTTTGTGTCATAAGAGAATAAAAAGAGTTTGGATAAGAGCCTATTCACCCCCCTCTAGGCTCCAAGGGACCATCAAACTTCAAAGGGTTTGTCATAATCCGGCAGCACCACAACAAGTTCCTCCGAGATTACTTACTTTAATTGCTCGAAGGAGGCTTGGCACTCGTCCGCCCAGTGCCAAGAGCGGTTCTTCTTCAATAAGTCGGTCAAGGGTGTTGCAATGGTGGAATAGCCCTTAATAAACCGACGATAGTAATTCACGAGTCCCAGGAATGATCGCAGCTCTAGGACTTTAGTTGGTGATTCCCACTTCTGGATGGCTTGTAGGGGTGTAAAATGGACCGCCGGTCTGCGGACCAGTCCGTGGTCCGTACGGATCGGAGCGGACTGGACCAGATATATTCTAGTCCATTTCTATCGTGGGCCTAAACGGACCGATCCATTTAGGCCTGGTCCATGCAGACCAAATCCGTGCGGACACGGACCGGTCCGCGGACTGGCTTGTTTATTTTTTTAAAATAATTTTTTTAAAATTATTATATATTTTATTTAATATATTAGTACCTAAAGCTTACATCTATTAATTTTAAAATTAATATTTAGAAATATAAACTGTTAAATATAATTTTAAAATTTAAAATTTAAAATATTTTTAATAAAATTAATTTATAATAAGTTTTTAAATAATTAAATAAATATGGACTGGTCCGCGGACCGGTCCGCGTCCGCATGCAGACCGGACCGGACCAGAAATATCCTGGTCCATTAAAAGTGCGGGCCTAAACGGACTAGCCCGTTTAAGCTCGCTCCGTCACGGACCGGACCGGTCCATTTTACACCCTTAATATCTTGCACCTTCGCCGGGTCCATCATCAATTTTCCGTCCTTGATTCGGTGCCCAAGGAAGTCTACCTCCTGCTTCGCAAATGAGCACTTCTCCTTCTTGATATATAATTTATTTTTCCGCAGCACTTGGAAGACTTATTTAAGGTGTGCGACATGTTCCTCCAATGTATTGTTGTACACCACAATATCATCTAGGTAAACAACAACAAATTTATCAAGGAACGAATGAAGTACCTTATTTATCAAAGTACAAAAGGTGGCTGGTGCGTTTGTGAGACCCAAGGGCATGACTAGGAATTCAAACGCTTCATATCTTGTCACACACGTCGTCTTTGGCTCATCTCCTTCTGCTATCTACACCTGATAGTATCCCGACCGCAGGTCCAACTTTGTAAAGTATCTCACCTTTCCAAGTTGGTCGAACAAATCCGCTATCAAGGGTATTGGGTACTTGTTCTTGATAGTGAGCTTATTCAATGCTTGGTAGTCGATGCACATTCTTAGTCCGCTATCCTTTTTTCTTCTGGAAAAGCACCGGGCACCAAATGGGGCTTTTGACGGTCGGACGTATCCCGACTCGATCAGATCTTGGAGTTGCTTTCGTAATTCCGCCAATTTTGGGGGTACCATGCGGTAAGGTGACATGGTTGGAGGCTTGGTGCCTGGCTCCAACTCGATGTGGTGATCCATATCTCGTTTTGGCGGTAGTTGTTTTGGTAACGTCGAAGGCATCATATTAGTGAATTCTTTCATAACGGTCTCCACAGGTTCGGGCAGTCTTAGCATCGCCAACTCCTCCTCTTCCGCAAGTTCCCTCATACTGACCACATAACTTGGGCCCTCCTTGAGTCCCCGTTTAAACTGCATTGCAAAAATTATTGGTGCACCCAATTTCCCCATGTCTTTAAGTGCGATCACTCGAATCGTCTGATCGTCAAGGATTACAAGGGAACTTGATGCTGGAACAGGAAATGCCAGCGCTTAATGAAAGAATGCAAGTCCCAACACCATCTTGAAATCATCTATTGGAATGATGGTAAAGTCAAGCTTTCCTTTCCAATCTCTGATTTTCACTGCTACTCCCCTTGCTATGCCATGAACCGGCTTGGCTTGTGAGTTCACCGCTTTGATCGTGCCTGTTCCTTCGGAGAGGGTGAGGCCTAGCCGCTCGGCCTCTTGCAAATCAATAAAATTGTGGGTCGCTCCCGTATCCAGCATTACGCTCACAATGTTGCCCACAATAGATGTGTCAACATATAATAGGGTCTTCTCCTTTGGGACCTTCAGAGGGAATAACTTCGAAAAGGTGCTCAAGTGTCGGATAACACCTAGATCAACTTAAGATTCCTCCTCCTTTGCCTTCTCTTTGTTGTATTCCGCAACAATGGCGTTCGTCGCCTTGTGGTTCGGGCAATCCCTTGTCCAATGCGGACCATCACAAATGAAGCATGGCTTCGGTGCCTCTTTCTTTGATGCGAAGAATTTTGGTTTATAACTTGTCGAGGGTTTCGGATGTCATCCATCTTTCTAGCTAACATCCTTCTTTGGCCCGCTTCGGTCTCTCCCACTTTTACCCATGTACGACTTCTTCACCATTTTAGAGTGAGATGAGTAATCAATTAGCATCTCGGTGGCCGCAAATGGCGTCGTCTAACGTCTGCACATTGCGCCTATCAAGCTCCACTCTCGCCCATTCTTTTAAGCCGTCTTTGAAGTAAAACATGAAATTGGAGTTGGACATGTTGTCGATTTCCAGCATCAGGGTAGTGAATTCTTTGATGTAGTCGGGAACAATACCCGTCTGCCTTAGTCAACATAGCTTCCCCCGAACTTCAGTCTCCGCATTATGTGGGACAAAGTGCTTGCGTAGTTCTGCTTTGAATTGATCCCACGTATCAATCACGCACATCCCTTTCTCCCGCTCAGCATACTTTCGCCTCCACTATAATTGGGCAGCTTCCCGAAAGAATATTGGGGCGTTGCTTATTCGGGCACCATTGTCGATAATGCCTATGGCCTCAAAGTATTGTTCTAGGCCAAATAGAAAATTTTCCACAGTAGTGGCATTACGAGTATCATCGAACATCGCCAGTTTAGGGACCTTCAACATGACCCCACGCCCACCACTTGTAACACTCGGGCCAGCATTTCCCACCGACTGCGGACTGTGTCAGCGGAATGTCTCCATCTCTCTACGAATGTTGTGGATCTCACATTCCACATATTTCCGCAGGTCGGCCACATTCTTGTTGAGAGCATCAATCTATACCTCGAACGATTGGCTGCATTCGCGGATCATGGCCTTCACGGCCTTAGTAATCTCCGCATTTTCCACAATCAAGTTGTCGACTTGATCACTTAGTTCCCCGACCAAGGAGTTCACGGCTGTGAGACTCCCTTCCAGTAGTGAAACCCGAGCTTCCATGGGATCCTTGAGCACCAACTTGGACTTCCCATGTTTTGGTGGTGCTGGAGTGCGCAGCTCCTCACACCCACGGACATGTTGTTGCTCCGATTGAGGTTCCTCCATCACAGCAAGCCCTTCCTCGTGTGCCATTGTCTCGACTCCTTTCACCAACCAACCAAATTACGATTAGACGTAACCTGGCTCTGATACCACCTATCACGGAGTTAGACTTTTGACAAGCTGACCTGCACGGCACTTAGTCACTTTGCTTGAACTAAGTAAGCCTTAAGTTTGAGTGAATGTTTAAGGGTCGAACGGACAAGTAAGTAACGATTACGGAAGTTGTAGAGAATGCCTGAAAGTGTGAAAACTTATATTATAACAAAACATCAATTACAAGTTTAAGACTAGAGCAAGCTCTACATATAGATCTTAGCACTGTTTTACAATTGCCACCAGGAAACATCCGGTTGCCTTGAAAATACAAATCACTTATACATGTGCAAACTCACTCGCTACGCTACACGATACAAATGAGTTACAAAAATGGTCGTGAGGCTCCGAACCGTGACACTACGCATACTTGGGCAAGAGGCCCAAGATGAACACTCACACAGCAAGCCATGTTTTTGGTGTTCGTGCCTTTCATGAGGGCCATCCTTGATGGCTATGATGGGTTTTAGGGAGTGAGTCGCCTCGTCAGTGTGGGTGCCAAGGGGATTGCATGCGAATGATCCTACAAAGCACCCCGTGCAGGATCATCAAGGGAGAATCAATTGTACATGAAAAAGGAGAAGTGCAGCTTGGGCCAGGATGAGGTGTCATTCCTTGGTCATGTTATTAGTGGAGGGAATCTTCAAATGGACAAGAAGAAGGTACGAACCATCCAAGAATGGGAGACGCCTAATAAATTTCTTGAACTACGGTCATTCCTTGGATTGGTGAACTATTATCGAAGATTCATCCGCGGCAATTCCCACATTGCTGCTCCCTTAACGGAGTTATTGAAGAAGAACATGTCACGTCCCCCAATTCTAGGGAACCCAGAATCAGGAACATGACTTCCCCTTGCCCGTACTCGAAAAGTCAAGGGGTTTGTGACAAGCACCAATAAAGACTGCACCACGGGTGCTGTCTCAATCATGCAAACCTATACAGTCATACATCGAGAGTAATCTTATACCTTCTCATATATTATCATGCATACCATATGTCAATCAGCCATATAGACATCACATCACACAACTAATGTGCAAATACAACTGTTCATAGACCCATGTCCAGGATACAATACATGATCAATATAAAATACAATACTGTATCATACATCAGAGTAGTGAGCACGTCCTCTTGGAAGTAAGTCCTCTATTAGTCTCGGGTCACACCTGAAAAGGGTAAACAACAAAGTAGGAGTGAGCTACAAGCTCAGTAGGTGACTCTAAAACTCCACATCATGCAAAACATATAAGTCTATACTATATGCTCAGTGTACTCGTGTACCGTATAGTCCACACAATCATCAGGACTCAACCTGCAAACAAACATCAGAACCCAGCCTATCCACATAGGACACCTTGTCCATGATCCTCAATAGGATCCCAACTCAGGGTACTCAACCCTAGCACAATGAGCTCAATAGCTCAACTCAAGCCACAGCCTGTCATCACGAGCTCAACAGCTCAATTCAGGCCTCAGCCTGTCAAATCTACCATATAGTATAACATGTGCATCATGGTGAGAACACAAATAGGTCATAGAGCACAAGGCTCCCTTTATAATCGAGGTCAGTCTCCACAAATCTATCCTCAAGTCTTAACCAAGAGAGAGGATTATCGTATAAAGTGTTTTTTTGCAATAAAAAGTGCCGGCATTGGTTTCTCATATCATAACTAAGATAACATTATTTTTGAGGATTTTTTAAAGAGGTTTAAACCCACTTTCTAAGACGTTACCTCTATGAAAAACTGTCTTTTTTTGAGATTCAGTGCTAGTTCTCATTTTTCACATTTTAAAGGAGTGAAAATTTGATTTTTTTTTTATTATTTTTTGAATCTGAAATAGGAGTATTTCGTTATTTACATTGTAACTTAAGTAATACTTAAGTGTGGAGAGGCATAATGTTTACAATGTAAATAGTAGAACACTACTTTTGAGCTCTGCCTCGAAGCTCGAAGATCCTAACCTGAAGCTCAAAGATCCTGACCCGAAGTTGATGACTCAAAGCTACAGCCTCGAAGCACTTTCAACCCTTTGAACTTTGACCTTCAACCTTCGACCTTTGACCCTTCGACTTTCAAATTTTGAACCTTCTAATTCACTCAAGGTACTGTTCATCGTCATTTTAGCATGTTCTTCGTATGGAATCAACCCAGCGACCCCCAGGCATCCACAAACACACTTTCACTCAATAGGCTACAAGATATACCTCAAAATGCGTCATGAACACCTCTAAATCGCACAGTAGCAACAAAAACATATATATATATATATATATACAGATTAACTTCATTTAGATCTAGATCCAACTTACCATGGTTGACTTTTTAACCCTCATGAAATACACTATTATAAAACCCCCAGATTTCAGAAATACATACCCACCAGTATATATCATAGATCTTAATTGCAAATCTTATGCTAAACCACCAGATCCAACCCAAAAATTGGATTTCCCCAAAAACCCAGGGCTCATGCTAGATTTTATAAATCATGGCAAAATTTGTGCATATCAAGAAAATAATCGAGATAAGAAGTACAGGAACACCTACCTGGTAAAGATTCACGGCTGAATCAATCCCAAAACCCAAGTTCTAAGCTCTAAGCTCTAAGCTCTCTCTCTCTCTCACCAAAGTCGTGCACCACAAATGACCACACGCTGAGAGATTATCTCTCTCTCCCTATTTATATCTATTACAAATTCTTTAATTAATAAAACCCAAAATTACACAACTAGACTTTCAAGGTCCCGAACTCCAAATTGAGTCCAACTACAGCCAAAACACTCGTATCGCCAAAAACGATACCAAAATGATATCTTTATTACCAATCAAAGATTATCTCCTAAATCAACCCAAATACAAGTCTTTACAAAACAAGCACTAGGTATGGAGCGAGACTTGCTGTGAAGCCTTTGAGGAGTTAAAACGGGTGGTGATGGCAGAACCGGTGATAGCATTGCTACACCATAAGAAGCCGTATGAGGTGAATACTAATGTTTCTGATTTTTCCATTGGTAGTGTTCTTATGCAGGAAGGACATCCTATCGCTTATGAGAGCCGAGAACTCAATGACATCGAGTAGAGATATGCAGTGCATGAGAAGGAGATGACGGTTGTCATCCATTGTTTGTAGACATTGAGACATTACTTGCTTGTAGCAAAGTTCTTGGTGAAGACATACAACATTGTGATGAGTTACTTCCTCACCCAAAGGAACTTAACTCAAAGCAAGCGAGGTGGCAAGGATTCCTGGTGAAATTCGACTTTGTGCTGGAGTACAAACTAGGCACACAAATTTGGTAGCGGATGCATTATGCATGAAAGCGAAACTTGTGACTATTAGTCAACCACAATTCCCTTTGCTTTCAAGGTTGAAAGAAGAGATGGAGCATGACCCATTGGCCAAGTACTTAGTAGAGTGTGTCAAAGAAGGGAAGATGCATATATTTTGATCAAGGGATGAACTGTTATACATACAAGGAGAGCGTGTCTTTATTCTGAAGTGGGGAAATCTTTGAAGGGAGATTCTAAAGGAATGTCATGACTCAAAATGGGTGAGACATCCAGGAGTGAATCGTACATTAGCATTGGTAAAACAGACCTACTATTAGCCTCAAATGGTGGAGGACGTCCAAGTGTACGTACGTATATGTCTTGTGTGCCAACAAGACAAGATTGAGAATCGACAACCAGCGGGATTGTTGGAGCCGTTGCCTACTCCAAAAAGATCATGGGAAAGTGTTTCGATTAACTTCATCGTTGCCCTCCTTAAGTCCGAAGGATGCGGAACGATCATTGTGGTGGTCAACTGATTCTCAAAGTGTGAGATTTTCATTGTAGCTTCGAAGGATTACACATTAGATGACATGACCCGATTATTTTTCAAACATTTGGTTAAGTATTGGGGCATTCTGAAGTCTATCATCAGTGATCGAGACTCTAGGTTCACAGGAAGATTTTGGACAAGGTTATTTCGTCTAATGGGTTTAGACTTAAACTTCTCTACAAGTTTTTACTCATAAACGGATGGACAAATGGAACGTGTCAATGTGTTGCTGGAGTTATACTTGAGCCAATATGTGAGTGCTAACCATAAGGATTTGGTGAAGTTGCTAGACATTGCCTAATTCTTATATAACTTGTAGAAGGGTGAGTCAATGAATGTGAGTACGTTCGAGCTTGCTACTGGATAATGACCGATGAAGGCAACTTCCTTCACAATTGGCTATACTAGAAGAAGTCTTTTGGCGTACAAGTTTGCTAAGGGATATCATGAATAAACTGATCTAGCTAGTGTATACTTGCACAAGGCGGGAAAAAAAATGAAGAAGTGGGCGGATCAACATCGACGGCAAGTGGAGTTTCAAGAGGGCGATATGGTGATGCTCAAACTCCTTCCGTTCCAAATAAAGATGCTAAGGAAGAAACACAAAGGTTTGGTATGCGGATATGAAGGACCTTTTCGAGTTCTAAAACGAGTCAGGAAGGTGTCCTACAAGGTAGAACTCCCAACAAAAATACAAGGACACACGGTGGTTCATGTGAGTTTACTCAAACCTTTTCATGCTGATGAAGACCCAAGTAGACAACAAGCGATGCGAGCCCCTACAACAATTGACAAAGGGCATGACAAAAAAATTAAGGAGATAATGGCTTATAAAGTCATGCCAAGAAGAGGCATAACTCCAAGTCATGTGCAGTACTACGTCAAATGGAAGGACAGATCTGATGAAAAGGCAAGTTGGGAAAAAGAAGCTAACTTATGGAAATTCTTGAAAGAGATCAAGGCATTTCATACAATACTCACATCAAGGGTGCTATGAGATTGAGTGGGGAAAGATGTCACACTTAGAAAATTTTTATAGCTTCTAATGTTTGTACAACTCATAATGAGAGCTAACTTAGTTAGCGTCTTTATGTATTTTGTATCATTATGTCTGTGTAACAGCCCAAGTTCCCATAGCACGATATTGTCCGGTTTAGGGCCCAAGCTCAATCCCCGGTTTTGTTCTTAGCAGTGCCATACAGACACCCTAAAAGGCCTCATGCCAGGATAGGTCTCAATGCCCTCTTTAAGAAGCACGCTTCGTTCTCCCCCCAACCGATGTGGGACTTGTAAAGTCCTAAGACTTTACAATGTCTCCTGATGGTAGAAACGAAAAAGTGCTAAGATCTATATGTAGAGCAAGGCTCTATAGGATAGTTTCAATACTATAAAGCTTTCATTCAATCAATACAAAGAGAATGTATTTCTCACATTGCTTCCGCGTGTGTGTTTGCCATTGTTTGTATAATTGCTTAACAGGTTTTAGGATTGTAAGCGAACGATCCAAATAGTGGATGGCTGAACTTAGCGATCTAAGATACAAGGAAAGCTAAGTGCCGCGTAGGTTGAATTCTCACCCTGTGACACTAGGCTTTGCGAAGTCAAGGGCCGAACATCCACACTTTGGGGAAATTTCAAAGTAAAAAGTCCAATTGTTATTAGGGTAAGTGCCCTAATTAAGTTAGAATCTCCAAGGGAATCTAGCTAACATTCACTTAATATTACCTTTGCTTTAGAGGCCGTGTATGAGGACCTAACTTGCCCTACCCTACTCTTATTGGTGTTGGCTTGAAGAACAGGACTACAAAGAAGTTACCGACTAAAAACAACTTTGCTACATATTTATTTACATGATAAAATATTAGTGGTATTGTTTACATCAAATTTGTAATAAACAACTTCGCTAGTGTATATAGTGATTTATTAAGTCACCAAGAGCATTAATATTGGCTTTATCAAAGTCAATGCCAAATGCATAAATTGATAAATGTTATAAAAAAGTCATTACATTGGGTTACCCAAAGTCTAATATGTCTAACTATGAGTTATAATAAATTTACCCTATTCTTCAAATTTGACGATTCGTTGTAGACTCATCTTCATTTTGTGTTTGCTCTTATCCTGAGTCATCGTGTTGCATCTACTTTTATCTGGAATTAAGGGCACGAAGGCATGGCTTTTACTCGTTCAAGGGGCATGGTGAGAGATTGAATCGAGGAAGCTGAAGCCACCCTAGCATACCATAATCACAAAATCAAGGGATGAAAACGATGGCAACATCGATTTAAAACTTTAAATTCAATGTATAAACAATGCATAAAAGAATGAAGACGACCATGATTAATCGTTATTTTAGTGGTGAGAGTTTTGTAGATTAAAAAACAAAACCAAAAACCATAAAAAAGACATTGCAAAATTTCAAGATTTCAAGCACATTGACCTTAACAATTCATTATAGATAACCTATTATGTGTTAAAATAAAAAACAAACAAAAACACAAATATAAACAAAAGATAATTAATAAATCAAAATATATAAACATAAGGTTCCATTTAATTCACTATAATTTTCGCATAAAAAGTGTTAAGCCACCATCGCTAGGAGTTTCCTCGGTAACTTCGCTGATTTTGATGACAAAATCTTCATAATTTGTGGAGGCGCATTGAGAGCTTTGGTGCTTTTGATAATCAGAAATCGAAGTAGACTGCCAATGACATCGATTCCAAAACTTCAAATTCGAGCAGGTAAATGATAAGAGTCAGTATAAACTCACGCACGATCACCCTATTTTAGGGCCAGACCACTGTGACTTGCTGATCCACCATCTTTTCCATCCACGGTTGACAGGAGATTAAATTAACATGATAGTAGTAACGACATTAAACTTTATTTTAGTAAAATAATAATACCATGTTATTAATTTTGATAAACAAAATGATAAATTTATTATGGGACTGTGAATAATTTTTTAAAATTTATGAATAATATGCATTTTTCATTCAAATTTTAAAATATGTTTTTGATGAAATCGAATCAAAAGAAGTTAATAATAATAATAATAATAATAATAGCAAGCGGCGGCTTAAAAAACAAATTTCAATCAGCTTTGGTAACATTTGGTTCATGTCACGCGTTTAACCGAAGGGGGACATGCGGTGGATAATACCAGGGGATGTAGAAGATCGGAGCAATGGTAAATTATTAAAAGGACACACGGTATGCAAATTAGAGAGAGAAAGAGAGAGAGAGAGAGAGGGGGAGAGAGGGAGAGAGAGCCCGCACGAGCGAGCGAGAGAGAGAGGGATGGCGATGAAGTGTTTTTTCCGGAACAGGTACTGGGTGCTGAGACATGGGAAGAGCATCCCAAACGAGCGAGGTCTCATTGTTTCTTCTCTGGTTTGTCTCTCTCTCTCTCTCTCTCTCTCTCTCCTCCATTTTTTCCTCATTTTCACGCACTCTTTTAGCCTTCGCTTTGATTGTTCCATTCGCAGTACAGGTTGTCCCTGATTCCCAGTTCCGAATCAGTAAGGTTCAAGTTCATTGATTTGATCCAAAAACAAACGCTTCTGTAAATAGATAGATATTTCATGCTGATTGTATTAATTAGTCTTAATTAATGGTATCGCTACTCACATTCATATTTGAGATTGGTAGTAGCATAGCTGCATAGCATAGCATAGCAGTGTCTTTTTTTAGTGCATTATTTAAAACAGTGGAGCTGGGCACTCGATCGTTTGAACAGGAAAATGGCACCCGTGCAGAATATCACTAGCTTCTCCGAAGGTGTTAATCAGGCACAGATGGCCGGAGAATTATTCCTGAAGGTAGTTAGATACTTGTCAATGTGAAATTGTCCATTTCTCTATTTATTTCCCTTTTTTATTCTTCTACCGTTTTATATCATACATGTTTCACCATGAAGACAGCTGCAATTTCTCCCCTTCCTTACAATTCTTCAAACCTCAGGTTTGTGGTAATTTCACTTAAAAATATCTTTTTGAGATCAAACTTGTCTCCGCTGAAGTGGGTCAATGGGGTGGCCATATAACGGGGGGTGGAATATAACACTACTTTTTGAGCGCTTTAGCATTGGTATTTATTTATTTTTCTAGATCAGTGTCCAATTTCATTTTTAGTTTGGAATATCTTCCAAATAGTTAGCACATAGCACTTGATTGTAGAACCATCAAGTATTGTAATTTGTAAGAGTTAGCAACAGCTCTGCTGGTTTTGTAGATGAAGTGTAGGACAGTGTAGTATAAGATAACTTTTCTCATTGACATTTGCTCTCAATTATGTAAAGAGGTAGTAGAGAAAAGCTTGATATTGGTGGTTGTATTGAGCCATTGTCTCACCATTTTCTCAGCTCCTTTATAGTAATGGTACTTTTGAAAAAAATATCGGTTTAATGACTGCTTGGTTCATAGATTAACTATGATATTTGCAGAAAATCAAGGAAAGTAGTGTCCCGATCGAAAATGTTTGCATTTGCTACTCTCCTTTTTCGCGAACAACTCACACTGCTAAAGTTGTTGCATCTGTTCTAAATCTTCCATTTGAGGGCCCTCAATGCAAGGTGAGTTCTTCCTACTCTCAGCACCTATAGGGATTGGGGATAAGAAGATGACAAACAATACAATATAGTGGCAAACAATAACTTGCTGGCTTGTTTGATGTAAAATTTTCCTACATATCTTCTCGATTTACTTGTTTTGTTTTGTACCCGAGAGAAGCATCCACGTGAGCTCTATTTTGGTCCTTCGTTTGAAACTCCAAATACACGATAAAGTGAGTAACGTAGTGCTTCTAATTCTAAACAAAGAAAACATATCAGGCAAGTCATATTTTGGGTAACAAACATAGATTTTTATATTGAAAATAATGCATTTGAATTAATTGCATGCAAGGCTGCAAGTGACATTATTAACAGCTAACAATTCATAGTAGTAGCAAATGATGCTTGTATGCTAAAGTTAAGTTAGAGAAAAGCTGAGTTACTATGTATTTGTCTCCCCAACCCCTTTACTTGAATCAAAATTTGAGTTAGGATTTTTATAGTTCTTTTCTTTTGTGCAGTATGCAGATATATGGGCTCTAGATGAAAAGAATCCATTTGAAAACCTGAAGGTGGAGAAAGTGTAGCTGATGTTGCTTCTAGACTTGCTGCTACTATAACAACTATAGAATCAGAGTTTCAGGAGGCCGGGCATGAACGCATTATGTGCTGTGTAAATTACTTATTGCTATTTTTTCTTCTGAGAACCAACTTTTTGTCATCCATAAAGAAATATTCGCTGTTTCCAGTATTTTTTTCCTTTCCATGCTGTAGGGGTGGAAATTTAAATTGTGATGTGCCATGACTTCTCTAATAATTCGTTCATCTTGCTTTAAAAAATTGGACCTCTTGTTGAATTTAAAATATGATTCTCTTGAAAATTTACCTGTCATTTTCTGAAAATTTGCTTTCAATGATGATCTGTTTCACAGATGTGCAATTTTGGTTGTCAGCCATGGGGATCCACTGGGGATATTACAGACTCTTGTTCAGTAGTGCAACAAACCAGCAATGTGGAGACCTTGTCAGTGAGGACTTATCATCTAGATTTGAAGCAGCTAAAGTCCCTCCCATCTTGTCTCAACATCGAAAGTTTGCATTGCTTACAGGAGAACTCCGGGATTTATAAACCAGATTACATTTGTTGTACTCTTTGATGGCCAGAGTTTTGGCTTTTTGGAGAAAATTTAATAAAAGTCCGAGATTTTGAGCAGCAAGAAACATTATTAATATGATTACCGATCAGATCTTAAATTGTCAGTTCGAATTTTTTTGAAATACTTAATTGTTAGCAAATTTAGTAGAGTTATCAAGAAGAGACCACCCCCGCAAAAACTGACTGAAATAAAAAAGAGAAAGTTGTTGTAGTTCAAAAAGCATCCCTATGTGGATTTCTCCATTTAGAAAGGTTTACAATAGATTTCATTATCAAAACAAATGGAAAAGAATAAAGGAGACCAAAAAGGGGGAACCAGACCAAAGCCTTCATCCTTCTTTGAAAAACAGAAGTTCTACATGACTAGTGGTAATTAAAATACTTGCCTCAACCTCCTTTAGTTTGATACAATTGGTTCCTAATTAATCTTTGGTCACCCATTCCATATGGGGGCGGATTCGATACCTACCATAGCCTTGGCCACTACCATTTTCCTCGTCCAGATTCTCCGTGGGTATATTCTGATATTTTGCGGGTGCTTTTTTACTCTTTGAAGCTCCACTATCACTAATGCTCCCAATCAAAAGTGGATCATCTATTCCTTGTATAACAGTGGTGGATGTGGAAATGCAGCTGTCGTCTCACACTTGTCTCTTTCTCCTTGTCATGCATCTTTATGCTTTGGGAGATCTTGTAGTAGCTTTCGATTAAACCTCGTAATTCCTTTCTCCATGGGTTCTACTGCATGGGTTACCGTGAACTCTACATCATTTACGATCTGGAAAGTGAAAAAAGAAACATTCAGCATAGGGTAAAATAAAGATAAGGCGCACAACAAATCCCAATAGGCTTTGGCCATCAGGATAAGAGATCGAAGTTGGCAATTCCTCAGCACTAAGACATCTGTCCTCTCTTTTATTTTTCACCTCACGAATTATACATGATATCTCTCATTACTATGGTTGCTATTACTATAAATGCTGTTTTTATCATTTATTGTATGAAGCAAAATAGCAAATAAAAATTGATATAGTGACTAAATACTCCTAAGCTTAAACATAACAAAGAAACAACACTCATAATGAACCTGTTGCAGCTGACCTAAACAGCAACAGAATACTTTGCAGTTCAGCATATACGGCCGCAGATCAGGATAACATAAGGAATGATAAAAGCTTACGTATTCACCACCGCCAACCACAAATATCACGAAACACTTTCTTGATGGTCATTCCACTTTTAGTATCAATCTCCCGCTGGGGAAGACGTAGTTTTGTCACGCTCACCGTCCTTAACTTCATCAGGATCTAGAGGACAGTCAGCCGATGCATAGTCTCCCAAGAACTGAAAACACTTCCAGGGAATCGATCTCCCATCAATCTCATATGGCTTTGCAGGGAATACATAAAGATGAACAATAGAAGCAATGTGCCGCTATCTGTGCTGGATGATTATATAAATCAAACATTAGAATATTATGCAAACCAAAAAACAGGACTAAGTTGATGAGAACTACCTCCATATAAACATATCCAAAAGCTGAGGGAAAAAAGAAACAAAAAGGCAAAAAGAAAAGTGCAAAAAACTACCTCTATACAAATGATGAAAAGCTTTGGACGCTTGATTTTAATTACAATCCCCGAGCTAGAGGGGACTTTTGAACAAAACCAAGGTCATAGAGAAGAGCTATTGCTACACCTTGCCACCAAGTTAAAAATACAATTGACTTGAACGTCAGAAACTTTGCCAACGGTTTAATGGGTGTGCCAGCTCATCCTTTTGTAACTGTGTAAAATTGAACTAAAACAGTACAAAGCCCATGATTGACTGAAATTTAGCACCATAGCCAGATAAGGATACCTTCAGAAAGAGTAGCGTCGGCCCATAATATGCACAGAGAATGAAAGGGTGATACATCTTCTTCTAAGGCTGCAATATTGAATAATATGCAATAAGCAAAACTTAACTATGCTAAGTGCCTAAGTTAACATCGCGAGGAGCAAAAATTTATGTGAGATCTTCTCACCCACAGTCCAATTTAAAGTCTCCTTCACAATATACGCCAAAGGCTTCAAGAATCACTGCTAAAATGGCAGTAAAGCATTTTACAATCATCTGCAAAGAAAAATTAGTTCCCTTTCAATTGAGAATGAAAATAATGATAAAAATGCAGAATTTTCTAAAGGTGGTGAGAAATGAAATTGAACACATGATAGCAAACATACATATTGAACAATGCCGAACTTGACAACTTGCCCAAACCATTGACCAAGTTTCCATGGTTTTGTAAGAAATAGTTCATCTTAAAAGGATGTTTTACACTTCCCCCTTCTCAGAACCATGTTCCAATAAGGGAGTTTTGGAAGTTGCACGCCTTTCCCTCTTCATGAACCTTACCAGTCCTTCATGCTCCCACCCATAATATAACCAAATTAAAACAAACTTTCATAGAAGCAAATGAGATTTATTTTACTATAAACTAAGTAAAGAAGCACCTGATGTGCATATACATGTACATGCATTGAAATAAAATCGTGAATCAGAGAGTAATCATGAGATTAAAATGCAGCCAATCTGCCAGCTATTTTTAAAACCTCTCACATAGAGGTTGTGTCCCATCATGAACAAGAATTCATGTATATACGGGGATAACTTTATTCTGTTCAATTCCTACTGTGTTTCAGACCTGTTGTGTTTATTCGAATTAAGACATCGTGTTTAGCCAAGGTTCTAAAACACAGTTCAGGAAATCCGCATGGGCAGGAGGGGCCCTCCCATCCTGCTTTGGCCAAAAAACAGCCTCAGAGTTTCTTTTTTTTTTCTCCCTGTTGAGGCCGCTAAACAGTCTTTAAAAATAATAAATAAATAGAAAAGAACCATCAAACAACATCTTTTTCCAGAGGAATGGTTGAAAATGTGCAGCACGAAAACTAAAACAGTTTAAATGGTTCTAACTTTGATGAAGGAACATACCCAAGCATGCAACAAGGTATCTCCCAAAGCAATACATAGCAAAAGCTCATAGCAGTCCCTCAGTATCTCAGCAGGTAACACCAATTGATGGATCCACCAATGAGAAACTGCAAAGTCAACTGAAGTTCAGGGGGTGGAGATTTACAGAAATTACTTGTTGGCAAACATAATCCATACCAAATTTGAGGTGGAACAAAAACTATTTCATAAAACCCCATATTCACATACAAATGAAGTAGTTCCCATGTAACCTTTTCCCCCACAGTCCCACGGTTGGGAGCCTTGTGTTTAAGCACTCATGCTGTCACAAATTTATATCTTTTTTCTTTTACATGGTGTAATGGGTATTTGATTAGAAAGTACACTGCATTCAACCGCATAACATGGAAAACCATCAAAGTGACCAATCAAAAACTTCTGTTCCTGTGAGGGTAGGCAAAGAAACGGATGATAAGAAACCAACCAAAGAAAGAAACTAATGATTTTGGAGTGTACAGTGATACTGAACCCTCAGGATTCCCTTGTATGCTGAAAGGTGTTCAAAAAGCAGGTATACAGACAGTGAGAGAGCGACGAGGGCAATGAAACTAGCAACCAGACTCGCCCACGCAGGGGGCGAATCGGCCAACAAAAATAGATTGGCCACCACCGCCATTGGGTAGCAGTGTTAAGGAGTTAAAAGGCCAATAGTATCATAATGGACTCGCCAATTCAGTGACTACATCCAGCAATAAATCACATCAGCCCTTTATATGGAGTGGACCTGCCGACATGCATGATGACCGATCAGTACATGTACCCTTAGGCTCAAAAACAAGCACTGCTCCAATGACAAGGCTATCCATGAGGATACTATATTGGAAATTTGGGGTGGACTAGACCCGATGCAAACAAGATTACTACATTTTTCCTGCTTCCTTCTAGTCTTTCCACATTTTTCATGAGGTTCCCACTCATCTAACTCAAATTTCCCCACCATGATTTTTTTCTTTCTAAAAAATGTGTGTGTGTGTGTGCGCATGTAATAAAAACCCATAAAATTATAAAAAAAAAAAAAAAAAAAAAAAGCATGATCCGAAAAAATAAAAAATAAACAAATAAATATTGCTGCAGAGATTGTGAAACATATTCAATATCTGTTGGATATTCTGGCTGGAAATCAAATTAAACGAGCATTTGGATTCTGGGAAGACATAAGACTATCTTAATCATAAAAATTAGGATCATCATCTTATCTTTTATACTCATAGGATACACGACACAGTGGTTATATAAAAGTAATAAAGGAGTAGAAGAAGAAACAAAGTGAGGCAAATTACAGAGTCGTGTGCGCGGCGGCGCGTGGGAATTCCATCATCCGCGACAGAAGAGAAGAGAAGAGGAAGAGAAGAGAAGAGATCGGAGATTAGGTACGAGGTCCGCCCGCAGAGTGGCCCTATCCTTGAAGAAAAACAGCAGGTAAGAGACAAAGAGAGAAGGAAGGAAGGGAAGGAACGCCGCCGTCGCTTGCCTTCCTTTCCTTCGGATTGTCAAATTATGATGCCGGCGTCGGGAATTTCGAACCGCCGTTGCACTTCTGACGACACAAACACCCTACCACGATGCCCCATTTGAGTTTGATAGGGTACGGGGAATTTTTTTAATGAAAATGAGGCGGCTGAGGTGTTAATTTAGAGCCACGGCCAGCATACCATTAGCAGCCGGGCCAGGGGGCAGGGGCTGCTAGATCAACCCTCTAATCAAATAAAATTAACATCTAAATATTTTATATCAATATTTAAGAGAAATAATACTTTGTCTTTATTATATGCCAATTATCGGTACCATTTAAATGAGCAAGCATGGTGGGGTGGCTTACTTTGGCACAACAATCACGGTGAGGTAAGGCCGTAGTGGGGAATTAACCCACACCTGAGAAGTTGAAATATCCAATCCGATGGGTGGGTGGGTCGGTGAAGTCAATTTTTGCAGCTGAATGGGATTGCCCTTGTAGCCCCCATCCCCTCACATTAGGTTAGAAGTGTTTTTTTTTTTTAAATATGATAGAAAATAGAATCTCTAAAAATAATCTTTTTATTGTAGAAATTTTTTAAAATTATTTTTAGTTTTAAATTTTTCATACTAAAACAATAATTATTATTTTAAAAATAAAACAAAAAATAAAAATTGATGAAACATAAATTTTGAGCTAACAACTACAAATGATGGATATGGAGGTTTTTTTTTTCAACGTTGACTATTTTATTAATTTTTTTAGTCAATAGAAGCAATAAAAGATATTTAATAACATTAAAATATATACAGAAATTTTTTTATTTTGTTTTCTTCCTAAAAGTAGGAGTAATTTTAAAATTACTTTTAAAAACTTTCTTTCTAGAAAGTAGTTTTAAAACTTTTAAAATACTAATCTTTCGCTTCGCCACCGTTGGGCGTGATTTACTCATGGATGACCTGGTCTACGGTGCCATTATAGATAATCATCATCTCCCCACATAGGAAGACTCCACATTAAGACACCTCTAGCTCCTAAGTAAATCCTCCACGAATGCCGAGAGGTGGAGCCTCATACAAAAGCCGGGAGCTGTCACATTTTAGGTCCGCGAATGCCAATCGAATCTCTGGCCGGCAGGCGTTGTTGCAGACAAAACCAAGGATTTGAGAGTTAACCCTAATATCCAAACTCTCCTTAATTTACAATTCCCCAACATTATAATAAAAGCCATTACGTAAAACACTCGCATAAGATATAGCCTTCCGTGATTCTAGAAAAATTGTTTAGATTTGATAAACAATGACGTGAGATTTATAAATTACACGACCAGAACATCTCGTAAGGATATTTTTACCAATTCTAATTTTTCTAGTATCTTCATTTACGAGGGGCAAAACAAATAAAACTAATCTTCACATGATCGATAATGTGGGTAAGGCGGCTAACTCAGAGGGAGAGCAAAGTATCATTTTCTCGGGACAAAACACGAATTTTTACACGAAGTTGAAGCCGCACAAAGGTGGATGGATCGAGAGGCACAAGGGCGGCAAGCATGAAGGGGAGCAGCGTGGAACGGGGAGGGCAAAGAAGGGAACTGGTACGGGAGGGAGTGGCGGGGATGGGGAATGAGTGTAAGCGGCGGCACAACTTGGGAGCTTGGTGTTGGTGGAAAGAGTAACTGCAATAACTTATTAAAAATTTTATTCAAAAAATATAATACGTAATATTTTCGCTTCTCGGCTTTCCTTCTCCGTTGATTAGATCGAATCACTCGTGACTCACATCTCGCATCAACTAGTTCACCGCTACTCGCCACGATCGTGGGAACTTGTGTCTTCGTTCTCACCTTGTCTGGCCGCAGCTTCTTTGCTCTTGGTCTCATGTCGAATTGTTCTGGCATGTCTATATGGTTTTTGTGGAGATTTGTGTTCAAATTGAAATATTTAATACCGTTGATTAATTGATATTCACAATTAATGATACCTAAGCTTGATAAAGTATGGGCCAACGTGGCACAAAAAACAATCGGTAAAATTTGACCTGATTATTCCTTGACGCTTTTCTTCTTTCAAATTCCGGAGTATAAGTTGTGCTTGTTTTCAAATTTGCCATAGTAATGTGTCTCCTTTACTAAAATATAGAGTCCATTTGTGATCTATAAGATCGTCTCCATGTTCCCGTCACATATGTTTTCAGATTTAAAAGGAGGTTCAAACCACAAATATGGAATGTTGAAGCTCGGATATTACTTATCTGCTAGGCCCGACTAGAGAAATTATTTTTCTAGAAATATTTCTAATTTGTTATATTTTTATTTAATTACCCAAATTTTTTCTCCCGATTTTGCATGTTTCGTATTGGGATTTATAAATATTGTGGACGATGGGCGGATTAAGTAAGTTTATCACACGTGATTCGGACATTGCCTACGTTGATGGTTCCTGGATTTTATTTCTTTTTATTTTTATTTGTAATGCCTTCATGGCTTAGTAATGTCTTCTATTTTTATTTTTACTAAGATTTCAAAGTTGCTTTGTTAGTTTTAATTTGACTTAAGGGGTATGTCCCTAGAATGTTATTAATGTATTTTATTTACACATGTTAATAAAATAACATCTTCCCCCTCTCAAAAAGTGTTTGTGAGAACTCATTTGTGTCCATCCTCATACCAACAAATGAAGAGCAAAAAATAATATTTGTTTTTGTTTTAACTCATTTACGAGCAATAAAGTTTCGGCATGCAAAATTTTTTGTTCTGTTCTCGGTATTATTAATGAGGTTTATTCAAACATGTATAAATACATCAATGATTTCTCCGATGCTTTCTGACCAAAATTGGCCATTTGAAAAAGCTGGCTTATTAACCAAAAGCAGGTTAACGATGTCTGGGTGATTTGTTTTTGCAGAGGTTGAGATTTTTGGCAGAAGTAATGATGTTTGGGTGATGTTGGATTTGTTATAAAGTCTTGACAGTGGTGGGATTTTTTTCTATCCTACAATTTATTTTATGTATATGATGTTTTTGTTTTTAATATCGGATTTGGGGATGTAAATTATGTTCTGCTCTATCGTGCAAGACCTCGCTTTCTGAATCGTATTATTTTGATGTGGCACAAAGCATCAAAATGATAATAGCCTTGTAGGCGGAACGTATGTAACAGGGATAGAAAAAACTTCCAAAATGTAAGAAGCATATATATAATTTATGCATAATTTGTAGGCAATCTTGGTTTATAAAGGGATCAAAGAATAATGCGTATAACTCTACAAGGTATGAATTATTTTATGGGGGAGAATATTTTATTAATACGTAAAAGAATACATCAATAAGAGCTCAAGAGCATACCCCCCAAGGTCAAATTAAAAAGTAACAAAGCACTCCTAGGTTCTCGGTAAAAACCCAAACCCCCCTAAAAAGATCTCCCAGGAGTAAATTTGCCTGTGGGTTAACAAATTAACATAATAGAAGAGAGAAACCAAATATACAATTAAAAAATAAAAGAACTTACTAGCCATGAAAATAAAACAATTAAAAAAATAACAAAAAAATACCCGCATTCACTTGAAGGCTAGCCGATAATTCCCTCGCATCCGCATGCAATAAAAAAACATCCGTACAATGGAACAATAAAAATAATAAAGGATAAATCACGCATCGGGGGCAATAAATTGCACCATACACCACACTAGGCACTTTTCGGCTTGTCGGGCATGGATCCCTGCATCTATTAAGGGAATAAAAACATAACAAGAACTTATAAAGGTCCAAGAAATGGTTGTAATAAAAAGTCATGTAATCAATGGACATTTTTTGCCATTGTCTCATCTATTCTTAAGGAACTAGCTTCCACCCATGACCTCGTAGGCAATTTCTTTTCGATAAGGAAAAAGGCATTTGTTAGAGTCCTAAGTCAGAATTAGTAAGCCAATCGGAAAGTACATTTGCTAGCCATCCCATACCAAGGGCAGCCCACATCACCCATAAAATGGAGATCATTTTAAAATATATTTTTTGGAGTACAGCCTTAAAAAAGAACAAAACTTCACAAAGGGAAGGAGAGACCTACTCCACCGTTAAATATAAACCCGCACCCCTACATAATAGCCGACTTATAAATAACTCCTCAAAAACTACTGTAAAGAAAATCGCTACATAACAAAAACTGGTTAATTAGATTTTGTAACCAAATAGCAAATCGGCAAATCGGTTTTAAAAACATAGTAGAAATGGTTTACCTTCTCGATGAATAAGCAATGAGAATTCTATAATCATTGACTTTGATTTTCAACTTCATTCCCCTCATTAATAAATAAAAAAACAGTAAAACAAGATTAAAAAGTAAGATGTAATCCATTTACCTTGCTTTTATTTTTCTCGACACTAACGCTAATGACTAATGGCCAACATGCTTCAAACAAAATTGTGACAAATTTCAAAGGTTTCTCAAAACTATCTAGACGGTAGTGTAGCCGTCGATGTGAGCATTTTGACTGTACTTGGGCCCGATTTCGAGTCGGGGCCCCGTTTGACCCGATTGTTGACTTTCTTGGGATTTATTGGTTGGAAAATATCTGGATAGTGATGTGCTCGTCATTTCGAGCGTTTTGACAGTAATTGAGCTCAATTTGGAGTTCGTGACCTCGGGAGGTCAATTGATATTTTTGGGATTTATTAATGAAAGAAAATACAGAAATATAAATAGGGGAAAGAGAGCTTCCACGTTACGTTTCAGCGTTTCTGCATCTGCGTTGGAGAGCTTAGAGAGAGAAAGAGAGAAGGAAGCTTGGAGCCTTCGATTTGGGGCGTTTTGAGCTCGTTCAAGCATCAAGAATCATTCCAGGTAGGTGTTCCATTGATTCTTCACCCTTTTCTTGCTGTTTTATTGGATTAACATGTAAGAATTTGATGAAATCATGCAAATTCGTGATGAACCCTAGAAATTGGGGAAAATGGAAATTGAGCATGAAACCTAGATGATTTAGGTTGTTTGGTAGCCTAATATGGCTAAATGATGTTAGAAACTCTTCATAGGGATGAATTGTTGCATAAAAATGGAGATTTAATGAGTATAATTGGGTTTTGGGACGAATTGGTTAAGAACACAGTCGGAAATTCGCGACTGGGGAACTGCTCGAGGCTAGCTTCGAGCAGAGTCTCGAGCGGAGGCATCGAGCAGAATGTAGCTTCGAGCAGAGTGTCGAGTAGGAGTCTCGAGCAGGGAGCTTCGAGCATGATGCTTGAGCCTAGAGCGTCGAGCGAGATCGAACGAGCCGTCGAGCAAGGTGTCTCGAGCGAAGCGCTTTAGAGCGATTGGACGGTGCGGTTCCGTGGATGGGACTGGACCATTTACATTGTAACCATTATGCCTTTCCACATTTAAGTTACAATGTAAATAACGAAATACCCCCCATTTGGATTCAAAGAAAAATACTAGAAAAATTAATTCCCACTATTTCAAAATGTGAAAATTGGGATTTAGTGTAAAATCTCGGAAAAACCCAAAAGTTCGTAGTGGTGAATTTTTGGAAAGTGGGGTTAGACATCTCAGAAAAATCCCCAAAAATCAAATTATCTTATCTATGATATGGGAACCCAATGCCGGGACTTTTGGTTTCAATAAAATAGTCTGTTGGGTACTTCTTTCATAAATCAAGGATTGAGGATTTACTTGTGAAGATTGGCTACAGTTTTAAAGGAAATGTTGAGAATGACATGCCATACTCATGTTAGTATGTTGGTGTAAGGTATTGGGGCATGGACTCCGTGACTTGTTTAGGTTCTCACCGTGATGCACCGATGGTGTGATGTGGTTGACGGGGCAGGCATATGTGCCGATGGCAGGCCTGTGTGGCGACTGTGGCCGGGCATATTTCGCTGTGCCGTGACAGGCATATGCGCCGATGGCAGGCCGGTGTGGCGACTGTGTCCGGGCATATAGCGCTGTGGTAGGGCTGAGTGCCCTGAGCTGGGATCCTGTGGAGGATCGTGGACAAGCTATCCTGTGTGAGCAGGCTAGGTCCTGATTTTTGTTTGCAGGCTGAGTCCTGATGTTTGTGTATACCACACAGTGCACGAGTACACAAAGCATGTAGTATAGACGTGTATGTTTGCATGATGTGGAGTGTTGGGGTCACCTACTGAGCTTGTCGCTCACCCCTACTTGTTGTTTACCCCTTTTCAGGTGTGACCCGAGACTAGTGGAGGACTTTCTTCCAGGGGGACGTGTCCATTACTCTGATGTATGATACAGTACTGTATTCTGTATTTTATTGTGTGTTGTATCCCGGACATGGGTTCGTGGATAGTGTATTTGCATACTGTTTGTGATGTGATGTCTGCATGACTATTTGACTTATTGTATGCATGATGATGTATGGGAAAGTACAGGATTACCCTTGATGTATGACTGTACAGGGTTGCATATTTGAGACAGCACCCACGGTGTAGTCTCTATTGGTGCTAGTCACCAACCCCTTGACCTTTCGGGTGCGGACAAGGGGAAGTCATGTACCCGGTTCCGGGTTCCCTGGAATTCGGGGGCTTGACAAAAAATCACCCCTTTGGACAACTCTTGCACTAAGTTTGTCGCTCAATTCTTTTAGGATGTGCTACATGCATAATTTATGGATGCTTCTCGGGAATACAAGAAATATTGCTATAGACATAGACAAATCTTGATCGGTAATTATCATATGTGGTGATCTAGAACACATGGCCCGTTGCCATGTTTGAAATATCCAAACAAATGATGTCATTGTCTCATCTTTGAGAAAGCCTGTCCCAAAATTAACTAACTGTCCAAAATGATTTATACCAGTGAAAGGTGCAAAAATCATAGAATACTGATTAGTATTATAAGTAGTATCAAATACTAAAATATCACCGAAATGTTGGAAAGCCTTTCTTGCAAGTCCATTAACCCAAAACACATGTGTCAACTTATTATTCTCATCAATCAAATACTCATAGAAAAATGTGGGATTCAATTTTTTTTTGTCTTTAAAATACTCAATCATGAGTTGGGCATCATGAAATCTCATTGCATCTTTTCCCTTTGTAATACATTCCTAATATCTTTTTCAGTGCATCCAATATCACTGTAGTCACCATGTTCTATCTCAAAAATTGACATTACTTGTGAAGTACGCATATTTGCCTCCTTAAATGACTCCATTAAGTTCTTATGTACAACTTTAACTTCTTTATTCTGAGGTAAAAATTGCCTCTTTCTTGGGGTTACACATACGTGACTATGTAATTCCTCAAATTTAGTCAAAACCCACTACCTATCATCTTGTCTTCGTAAATAAATCTTTGCTGGACAGTTTTCTCTTAATGAAGCTCTTTTCCTTTGTTTTCTATCAGACATGACAGGTTTTTTTGGTATCGGTTGTCCTTGTTTTGAACATACATATACTTGGTAGTTCTTCTCATTCGTTTCCTTTTCTAATATTGTGCTATACCTTCGTACCGTGAACCCTTATCTTTTTGCATATCTCTTATAAAATTCTTCACCATCTTCAAGTAATTTGAAACACATTTCAATTTTGGGAGTTACACTTTCATTCGATGATCCATTATTTTGGTTCGGAGTAGAACATTCTCCAAGATTCATTTGAGGATGCAGTGCAGGTCCATGAATAATGAATCAAATAATTACAATAATCTGGCATGAATAAATAAATTCATTTAAAATAATTAGCAGAAAATATGAAAAAATCAAGCCACTTCACATCACATTAGCAATTATATATTTGTTATTTTTTTATATATCCCAATACAACATATGCAGATAAGAAATTATTTTTCCAGGAGTATTTAGTATCCATTTGCTTAATATTATAGTAAAGGAACAGTTGGATGTGTTTCTATTTTACCAGAGCACCATTAAGTTTTTTTTTTTTTAATGCATTTGGATTGCTATAGCCAGTTTAATCATTGGTGGAGTTATCAACGGATAAATGTCCTCGCATTTGGATTTCCGTTTTAAAATTTGTATCTTTAATTTTTCACTTTAAGGTTTTAGAGTAATGAATTATTAAAATCTAAGGTATAACCTTTGATTATTGCATCAATAGGGGGCAAAAATTTCTAAGAATTTGTTCAATTAATGGACACGACAACATCTAAATCTCTGTTCTTATTTGCTATCTTACGAAATTTAATTTGGTCGTGAGAGGCCAATTGAGCCCTATAAATAAGAAAATAAACTCGGTTGCTAGTTTTTTTCGATTTCAACATGAAATATATATATATATATATATTTCAATATCAACATGAATCCCTCGCTCAAACAGCAAAAACGGAGATGTGAACGGCCAAGAACAAAACCAACGAGATCATGAGCAAAGATCTTGACAGAGATAGAGCAGTTCACGGCCAGTTCGATCCAATTGACGGAGGAGAGGAGACGCCAACGACTCGCAAACTCTCGATTTCCTTTTCTTAGAAGAGCGTAAGGTGGAAACTTAATCGTTGTGATGGTTTGTGTTGATCTGGACAAGGCGGAGATGTGGGAACGTCTGCGTGCGTAGTAGGGCCTGCGTGAGGGATTGTGTTTTCTCGTAGGAGCGTGACTGCGCGAGGGATGGCATTTTTTGATAACCTATTCTGAACCGTTGGATCATATTAAATAAAATCTGACCGTTCATATTAATTTTAACATAATTTTACCATTACTCACTATATGATATATATATATATATATATTATTATTATTTATTAAAGTATCCTTTCCCACCGTAAAGCAAAGGCGAAGTGCCCCCCAGCAGACGAGACTGATAGCCTTGTTGACTATTGTAGTTTATTTACTGTAGGCGTGTGATGGAGGAGACAAATGAAATAAAGAAATAGGGGAGAATATATTTAATTATGATTAAATATACATATGATAAGACCAATCAGCATGTGTCGAAGACGCGTTAGTCAAAAACACCGCGTGATCCCTTCTCTCCTACCTGGTCCCATGATGATGAATGGCCTGCTTTTCCGAAATCAAATCACTGCGCTGATCACTCAACAACACTTTTGTCTGAGAAACACAGTCAAAACCGAAAGATATATATATATATATATATATATATATATATATATATATATATATGCGTGGGTGTTTATGAACTAGACAGAGCATCGGGCACTTTCCATGCTAGGCTGCTGTCATTTACTTCTAGCACAGCACCGAGGTTGTTCCCTCATCTCCATCTCTCTATCTCCCCTGCTTGCACCTGCGTATGATAAATCCATACACATATATAATACTACTCCATAGTTTTAGGCTGTGGTTGGTTTTGAGATTCTACTCCACTCTACTCTACTCTACTCTAGGAAGTAAGAACTGCTCGATTGATTGATTAAATTGGGCAACGTATATATATAGGGGGAAATGGAGGATGGTCATGTGACGGTTCTGGATTTGATCCAGGTGATTGAGGTGGCGGGGCTGTTTTCGGGTTACCGTATGACCCAGAGGAAGGAATGCTTGAACCTGGTGAGGAGGTTGAAGCTGTTGATGCCTCTTTTGGAAGAAATAGCCGACCTCGATCCACCTCTTCCTGTTGAGTCTCCCTTGATATGCCTTGTTCAGCTCAACAAGGCACTCCATTCCGTCAAGAAACTCTTGAAGTTTTGTAGCACCGGAAGCAAGATTTTTCTAGTACGTAATTCCATTAATTAATTCACCTCTCTCTCTCTCTCTCTCTCTCTCTCTCTCTCGCTCTCTCTCTATGGATATATATATATATATGTGTGTACGTATGTATGTATGTATATCACTTATTAATTTCATTCTTTGGTTCTTTGGGCTTTGAAATCGTTGACTGTTAATAATTTGTTGACGACCTTTTGCAATGGCTGTTGAATTGTAGGCGTTAGAGAGCGAGTCTGTTATAGGTAGATTTCATGCTGTGTATGACAAGTTGAGCCAAGCCTTGGATGATATCCCATTTGATGAGCTTGGAGTCTCCGTGGAAGCGAAGGAGCAAGTAATTCCTTCTTCCCTTCCTACTTGTACTCGTTTTGTACTGAATACTTGCATTTTCGTTCTTTCTATCCTACATAAATAATAAAATGTCCACCCCCACATATTTCATGAGTTTGTTTAGTTCATGAGTTCATCAATTTGTCTTCAGATTGAGCTGATGAGGATGCAGCTGAAAAGAGCAAAGGGAAGAGCTGATACACAGGATATAGAGCTAGCAATGGACCTGATGGTCGTGATGTCTGCGAGGGATGGCCAAAATGCTGCAGACAGTGTGATTCTGGAAAGACTAGCAAACAAATTGGATCTGCTTACCATTGCAGACCTGAAAGCTGAAACCATAGCTGTTAGAAAACTCATCAAACAGAGAGGTGGCCATATTTCAGAAAACCTGCAGCAGGTCATTGATCTTTTGAGAAAATTCAAACAGATTGTTGGGATTGCCGAAGCCAGCAGCGCGCAGGATGCTCCCGTATCACCTTCCACTAGTCCAGAAGAAGACAGCCCCTCTCGTCTTATTCCTAACGAATTCCTGTGTCCAATTACACTGGAGATCATGACCGAACCTGTTATTGTTGCAACGGGACAGGTAAATCAAATGGACAACCCTTTTGCTTTTCAACTTGTCATAGCTAACTAACTAGAGTCATTAAATTCTATTTTTACTATATGAATTTTATACACACACTCACAGCTTCAAGTTAGAACAACTGGCCGGTTGAATGGGTTTCTAACATATATTAATTAAGCAGATATTTTATTAATGACTGGTTTGTTTCTTTTTAAATTTTTGGGATTTAAAAGACATACGAAAGAGTGAGCATACAAAAGTGGCTGGATTCCAACCATCGGACCTGTCCAAAGACTGGACAGACGTTAAGTCACTTGTCAGTGGCACCAAACTACGCGCTACGCAACCTTATTGTTCAGTGGTGCGAGAAAAATAACTTTCAACTCCCAAAAAGGGATGCTTATTCAGGCACTACAGCCACTGCAATCGTGGAGGAAATCACTCTTTTGGTCCAAAATCTATCCTCTGATCAGCCGGCTATGTGGAGAGATGCTGTCATGAAGATCCGTAAGCTGTCGAAAGAGACCTCCGACAGCAGATTTCTGATTGCCAATGTTGGAGGAGTCCCTTCTCTGGTTAGGCTCCTGTCCGACCCTGATACCAAGATTCAAGAACACGCTGTAACGGCCCTTCTAAACCTGTCCATCGATGAGGCCAACAAGCGGCTGATTGCCACCCATGGAGCCATTCCCCCGATCATCGATATACTGCAGAATGGAACAGACGAAGCCCGGGAGAACTCAGCTGCAGCCTTGTTCAGCCTATCAACGTTGGATGAAAACAAAGCATTAGTGGGCTCGTTGAATGGGATCCCTCCCTTGGTAAACCTACTGCAGAATGGGAGTAGTAGAGGGAAAAAGGATGCTGCCACTGCACTCTTCAACTTGTCTCTCAACCAAGCCAACAAGTTGAGAGCCATTAAGGCTGGCATTGTTCCGCCGCTGCTCCACTTGCTCCGGGATAAGAACCTGGGAATGGTGGATGAGGCCCTCTCCATTTTGCTGCTCCTGGTATCACACCCGGAAGGGCAGGAAAAGGTGGGAGCTTGTATATCTCTCGTTGAAACTCTTGTTGAAATTATAGGCAACGGGACGCCTAGGAATAAAGAATGTGCTACGTCGGTTCTCCTCCAGTTGGGTTCCAACGATTTGTCAATAGTTTTGGCTGCTGTTGGGCTTGGCGTGCATGGACATTTGGTAGAGATAGCGAAATGCGGGACAAACAGAGCCCAGAGAAAAGCAAATTCACTCTTGCTGCAAATTAGCAAGTGCAGCCCAGAGAAAACCAAATTCGCCCTTGCTGCAAATCAACAAATGCCAACAGATAGTCATGGTAGTAGCCTACTTTGAACTATTTTATTTTTGAATGCTTGCACTTACGTTTGGCGTCTATGAATATTTGCTATACACCGTTTTATGGGTGGATTCATGATGAATTTGTAGTGTTTATAATTGACTTGTTTTTACGGGCATAAACTTTGTTGGTTTAAAGAGGCCATAGAAATTCTCTTGTACCAGTTTTACAGGATAATACATCATTTTCAAAATTTTCAAACGCAACCTGTGTTTTCTCTCATACCGATGACTTTTGGGTCGACATCAAACCGATTATCGGATTCGTGCTCATATATTCTTATTCTACGGCAAGTTAACGATCGAAGAATTTCTTGACTATCTTTGGAGGTTGAGATATTCTTTGAGTTTAACGAAACATTTGAAAAGTTATATTGGTGGTTGTACAATTTCAGATGAAGAATAGATAAAATAACATGAATAACAGAGCATAAGAACTTCATATTTATTTATGAAACCCTATATATTTCAATTACAATGCAGTTACAGATTAGACAGAAGAAATTGACCCATAGATTGTAAGACACGTTTACAACAAGATATAACTGTTTACATATGATACATGGGTAGAAATAAAACACGTGGACACAAAAAATATATAAAAATACATAACATTGCATATAGATTTGTAGTTTTAAAGGCAAATAACTAATATTCCTCCATGCATTGAGAGCTGCAAATTCCAAGTCGTTCCCTTAGAAACTTGAACTTCTTGCTGACACTGGTTTAGTAAAGAAGTCTGCAAGTTGATCTTCAAATTTGCAATACATAAGACTTACTTCTCCTTCCTTCTGAACTTCTCTTACAAAATAATATTTGATTTTGAAGTGTTTAGTTTTTCCATGAAATACTGGATTGTGAGAAATTGCAATGGCTACCTGATTATTTACAAAAATTTCAGTTTCATTTATCTGTTCCATGTGCAGATCACATAACAACTTTCTCAACCATATGACTTGATTTACTGCTGCCGTAGCTACAACAAATTCTGCCTCTGCAGTGGACTGAGCCACAATTTCTTGTTTCTTGGAACACCATTAAAAAATTCCAGATTCAAAACTGAAACAATACCCAGATGTACTTTTCATATCATCTACCGATTCACCCCAATCACTATCAGAAAATTCCAGTAATTTAAAATTTTCACACTTCTTAAATCTCACATCAAAATCAATTGTTCCTTTGACATATCTAATCACTTGTTTTGCTGCCTTAAGATGTATTTCACTAGCACAATGCATGAAACGTGAGAGAATCTTACAGCAAAAAGAATGTCTGGTCTAGTTGCAGTTAGGTACATCAGACATCCAATCATACTTCTGAAATAGCCTTCTTCAACTTTGTCAGCCCTATCTTCTTTGCTAAAGTTCTCATTTTGATTCATTGGGGTAGTCATCATTTTGCAATCTGTCATGTGAAACTTCTTGAGAATTTCTTTAGCATACCTTTTTTTTACCGATAAACACCTCATTTTCAGACTGTTTAACCTTCATTCCCAGAAAATATGTCATTAACCCAAGATTTGTCATTTCAAAAATCTGCATCATTTCCTTTTTGAATGCTTCAACAAGTCTGATGTTTCCTCCTGTGATTAAGAGATCATCAACATAAAAGAGAGACTATGAGCAAATCATCTCTAATACATTTCACATAAAGAGTAGCCTCTGACATACTCTTTTTAAAACCTAGATTTGACAAATTTTCATTCTATCTTGCTGTACCACGCCCTAGGCGCTTGTTTCAAGCCATGCAGAGCTTTTTTAAGTAAGCATACTTTCTCCTCTTTGTCTTCTTCAACAAATCCTTCTAGTTGTTCAACATAGATTACTTCTTGGTGAATTCCATTTAAGAAAGCATATTTTACATCTAATTGGAACACTTTACACCCATTTTGGGCTGCTATAGCTAGCACTAGCCGAATTGTGTCTAATCTTGCAACGGGAGCAAATGTATCCGAGTAGTTTACTCCAAAAATTTGAGCATAACCTTTAACAACAAGTCTGGCTTTATACTTGTTGATTGAGCCATCTGCATTGAATTTGGTTTTAAAAACCCATTTTACTCCAATAACTTTCCTATCCTTTGGTTTATCAACTAACTCCCAAGTTTTATTTTTTACAATCATAGACAATTCTTCCTCCATTGCCTTTTTCCATTTCTGATCTTTAATAGCCTTTTCATAACCCGTAGGTTCACAAATAGCACATTACACCTCTGATAAATATCCTGGAGAGATCTTGTTCCACGGATTGGTGAGTCATCTTCAAATTCTTCTTGTCGTTGTTCAGATATTTGTTCTACTGAAGGTGTTAAAATCAGACTTGAACTCTACTTGCTTGCAGATATTTCTTTTGTTTGTTCCCAGTTCCAATTTTCATCTTCAATGAAGAACACATCTCTGCTAACAATTATCTTCCCAGTTTGAGGTTGATACGCTTTGTTGGCCTTAGAAGAAGAACTGTAACCACTAAAAATGCCAGATTCTGATTTCTTGTCAAGTTTATCACGCTTAACTTGTGGAATGTGAGAAAAACATGTACAACTAAACACTTTAAGAAAATTCAATGAAGGTTTATATCCATACCATGCTTCAAAAGGTGTTTTATTCTTCAATGCTGTGGTGGACAATCTGTTTTTGTAGAAAAACTGTAGTACTAGCCGCCTCAGCCCAGAAAGTTTTGGGTAATCCTTTATCATGAAGCATACATATGGTCATCTCCATTATGGATCTATTTTTCCTTTCACTAACTCCATTTTGTTGTGGAGTGTATGGAGTCGTAAACTGATGTTCTATTCCTGCTTCTTCACAATACATGTTAAATTCTTTGGAGGTGTATTCCTTTCCATTGTATGATCTTGAAGTTTGAATTTTGCAGTCACTTTGATTTTCTACCATCTTCTTGAATTTCCAGAATATTGCAACCACCTCTGACTTGAATTTCAAAAAGAAAATCCAACAGAATCTTGTATAATCATCAAAAAATAATGTAGTAAAAGCTACCTACTAATGATGTGGTTCTTTGAGGACCGCATACATCTGTGTGAATAAGTTACAACGTTTGCTTGGCTCTTCAAGTTGATTTTGGAAATGCTTTTCATTTTTGTTTACCATATTGACAAGCATGACAATTTGGTAAGGCATCTTCCAGTGTTGGTAATCCTTCTATGACATTATTTTTCTTCATGAGCTGTATTCTCTTCACATGACAGTGGCTGGGTCTCTTATGCCAAGTCTCAATGTTGCTCGCTTTTGAGAAATAAACAACTGGTTCTTCTTTTTTAGGGTTAAAAAAGAAGCTTTTGCCTTGCATTCTCACTTTGAGAATTTCTTGACCCATGACATCAAAAACTACTTTAAAACCTTTAGCAATCAATTGGCCCACACTTAATAAATTCTGGTCAATTTTTGGTACATAGAGAACATCACAGATTTTCTTTGTGCTAACACTGCTAGTTATAGCTATTGTTCCTTTTCCTTCAGCAGAAATGTAATTACCATTTCCAATTCTAACCTTTGTAATGGAAGTTGACTGAAAATCTTTGAATAGCCTTTTGTCATTTGTCATGTGGTTGGTACAACCACTGTCTATTAAACAGCTTTCAGCTGATTCACAACTTGCAAAACAAGAAGTTACAAAAAGTTGATCTTCATCCTCTTGGTCTGCAACTTGAGCATCAACTTCCTGTGATTGGCTTATATTTTTGCATGTCACTGCTTCATGACCGACTTGATTACATTTGGAACATTTTGCATCAGGTCTCCTCCAACATTTGAATGGGGGATGACCTTTCTTTCCACAATGATGACAAGGTGGAAATTTATTTCTAAAATTTCCATTTCTGCCTTTATTGATGTTTGATGTAGCAAAAAAACGATTTCCCTCTTGGCCTTTTTCTTTGTTTTTGTCAACTCCAATATGATTTGCAGGTAAGGTTCCTTTAGTATTAATATCTTCTCTCATAAGCCTTCTCTGCTCTTGCCCTTGTAGAGAATGAAGAAGTTCTGCCAGAGAAATCTTTGATAAATCTTTGGTATTTTCCAATGTTATAATAGTTTGCATCATATTTTTCAGGCACTGTGACAGGAATCTTCTCTACAATCCTTGAATCATTTAATTCAGATCCAAGCAATCAAACTCTGTTTGCAATATCAAGAAGTTTATCTGAATATTCTTTAATCGTTTCAGATGCCTTCATCTTTTGTAACTCAAATTCTCCGATCAAGTTTAAAACTTGTATTCCTCTAATCCTTTTGTCCCGCATATTATTCCTTGAGGTAATCCCATATGGATTTTGTCGTCTTAAGGGACATTATCATGATGAAGATTTGTGGTGAAACAACAGCAAATTGTAAGGATCCGTATATGTGTTAGCATAACTTATAATCTATATTTGATGTTAAAAAAAGTTATTTTGAGAATGTGGCCATTAATACAATCGTTTTAACTATATTTGGGCCTAATTTGAGGTCCAGAAGCCTTCAGGGGTTATTTAGTAATTCTTGGGAGTTAAATTGAAGGTTAATAAATGAAAAATAAAATTTATGAGGGCTTTTTGGAAATTATTAAAAAGGAGGACGAATTTTAATTAAAAATAGGATTTGAGAGTTTTATTATTCATTATGACTCTATTTTGAAAAACCCTAGCCGTCGGAGTGGAGTGCATATTGTTATTCGCGTTCTTCGTCGTTCTTCTCCGATTCTAGACTGTTCTTGCAAGTTTAATCCTTTCGGAAGGCAAGAGGTAGGTGATTCTTAATCCTTGATTAGCTTATTGCATGAACGCAGATCGTAGAATCAATATGGGTTGAAGTTTTATATGAAAATATATATATATATATATATATATATATATATATATATAATTCTATGTATGAGTCATTATCGTTGGTGCGTGTGCGTTGGAGCAACCTTGATGGCGTGGAGGTGGAAGAAGAGCAGCGGCAAATACCGGCCGTGCAGTGGAGATGGAAGTGGAGGGGGCAGTGGCGACTGCCGCCCCACGTGGAGATGGGAGAAGGGGAAGGGTGTAAGACCCGCAAAATTTTTAGCTATTTAAGTTCTTACTTAAAGAGTAATAATAATAAAATAATAATAATGTTATTGTTAACAATAGTTAGAAAGGATATTTTAGATATTATCACGATAAAAATAAGCACCAATATAGTCATTCAAATAGGATGTGATAAGTAAATATTATGAATAGTATCCGTCCGTTATGAATAGTATCCGTTTGGACTTCCATAAATAGGTATGAGCATGAGATTTTATTTATAAGAAAGTATAGAAGTAAGAAGAATAATAATAAGAGTTATGGCATCAAGTTCTCAAGTACGCCATCGTGAGAATAGTGTCTGCGATGAAGATCGGCGAGCAATACGACTTGAAGTTACAAAGCTATGCTTTGCTATAGATGAGCTAAATGCTCGTGTCCAATGACCAATATAATGCGACGAGACACGGGGAGAAGTTTGAGGTTATTCGTACGACAACCACGACAATGTTATTAAGGGTTGTGCGGCTCTACCATGAAGCACAACACGTCTTACGCACATACGCTAATATAATTCAAGAAATTTTACGAAGGCCATAGAATATGATATTAATGTTTATGTTTAGGATTATAATATTTTATGCTATAATGTTATCTTACTTTATTGTTTATTGATTATGCAATTATATTATTTTATCCGCGTAAATATTAAATACGTTATAAAAAAAATAATAAAATAATTTCTTATATGTCATAAAAATTTTAGATGCTATATATTATGTCATTTAGTTTCTTAAACCAAATTACTATGGGTAAGTAAGTATTACAAGCATTAACTTTACCAAAAGTATAAAACATAGGTAAGGCCCAAAAATTTGAATGAGGCAGATTCTGGAGGTCCCATTCAAAAATTCATAACTTGAGTTATATAGATCCAATTGACATAAAACCAAAGCCCATTTGTTCATTTATGACTTAGCTAAAACGCGTAAAAATTTCAGAATTTAATATGAAGCCAATCAATTCCAGAATTTAAAATACTACACATAGGTTTAGTATGAACGGGTAAACATTTTAGTATGACTTTAAAATTCAATAACTTTTGTTATACATATTTAAAAATTATAAAATTGATACCCATTTGTAGATATTTGAGTTAGTAATGCAATACAATTGGCCATTTGTCAAAAAACTACAAAATTAAAAACGTTATAATTGAATTAGTAGGGAGTACACCAATGTGGACTTTTGATGCCAAAGGAACCTTCTAGGTTGAAAAGTCTTAAAACATTTTTTAAATGGTAGGAGAAGATACCCACGTTTTAATAGAGGATAATAGGAATAAAATAAAGTATTTTATATATTTTACATAATTTAATTTGATGCCAAAGTCAAATTCATACACTACTTTCACACTACACACCTACCACCATCCTTGCCTATATAAGGAGTGTCTTGCCTATCCTCTTAAGTACAAATCCCTCAAGCCACACCACGAAATTCCCTCTCAAAACACTCCCTTAAGCCCTCTTAACACCCCAAATACTCTACTCAAATCCTCTTTTGCTTTTGGTACTTACCAAGCGTCGAAGTTCTACGAAAGGTAATACTTAAGATTTTAAAATTTTGAAGTTACTTCTTATTTATTATGTAGATCTATATGGTTGGTTTTACCACCTCATATATACTATATTCATGGTTGGTTTTACCACCTTACATATGTTATTTATATGATTGGTTGTACCACCTCGTATATATACATACATGGTTGGCCTTGCCACCTCATATATATTTATATATACATGTGTAATGATTTTAAATTATAGTATTTTATCATAGCATATATTGTCATTCTATAATTCAAGTGAAAAGATGAGAATATTAACTTATGTTTTTTATTTTTATTTTTAAGGTTCTAGATAGCGGAAGATCGTAAGGAACGACTTCCAAAATGAATTCCCACAATCGCCCTTTTCTTCTGCAACCCCAATTGTTAATGCTTCAACCTCACAATATCCCCATCCTTATCTCCTCCTGATCATCCCTTTAGACCCGTGTCTAATATCCCCTCATGGTTAAGGTGGAAGACACATAGGAAAAATAAGCTTATCGAACGTCTTTTCCGTTCACCCAATACAAGAAGTAAATCTTATTGAAAAACTCTCAAGGCATATAACCTAGTTAGTGCACAACTCAAGGCTTATGATGCATGGGATCGAAATAGGATATGGAACAGCAATAGAAGTGGGAACCCAAATTAATATTCAACCCCACAAGCACGGTTTAGAACGCGGAGAACGACAAACGATTGTAAGGGTTTTCTTCTCATCCCCTTTTTCTTTTTCATTATAATCTATATTTCATTATTATTGTAAGGGACTTTTCTCTTCCTCTTTATCTTGTTTTATTTGAAATTATTATTGTAAGAGTTTTAAGTTTCTTATTCTTCTATTTCCATTTTATTGTTGAGAACATTAGTCTCTTTTTAATCTCTCTCTTGATAATCTATGCTATTGATTGGGGTAGATAACCATTTTGATATTCGTGGTTATCCTTGTTAACCTTGAATGTTTTATTGGAATTCTATGATATGCCTTATGTTATGTATGAAAGTTTTTTTAATTTCTTTTTTTTTTACAAAGTAAGTTTAAGATTGGGTGGTTCCAGAAGACCTCCAATGTAGAATCAATATGGGTTGAAGTTTTATATGAATATATATATATATATATATATATATATATATATGTATGTAATTCTATGTATGAGTCATTGTCGTTGGTGCGTGTGCGTTGGAGCAACCTTGATGGCGTGGAGGTGGAAGAAGAGCAGCGGCAAATACCGGCCGTGCAGGTGGAGATGGAAGTGGAGGGGGACACTTGTCGCCGCCCCACGTGGAGATGGGAGAATTGGGGGAAGGGGCGGCGGCAACCGCCGCCTATGGAATGTCCGTGCACCCCGTGCACCTGTGCGCCGCCCGCACTCGCGCGCCCGAACGTCTTACCGCGTTGGTGTAGAGGGAGAGAAGGGGGCGGCGGCATCTGAGCCACTGCCATGGATTTGGTACGCACGCCGTGGGTCTGGTACGCACGTCGTGGATGATGGAGTCGGCGCAAGTGATAATAGTGGGTGATGGAGTCGGCGCCGTATATTAAATCAAATAATTTAAAAATAATACTAATAATAAAGATAATGTTGTGCTTGGACTGGTTTGGTATGTCAAATATATACATTGTGTGGGCTTGAAACTTATAGTGTAAATATTGTAAGTATTATTGGACTGATATTTATAATTTAGCATCAAAAATATTATCTGTGGTGTATTTCCATTAATTTGACATAAAAAACTTAATTTAATTGTGTTTGATAATATTAATTTGATATTTAAAAAAATGATATTTGTGGCTTGATATTAGTTATTTGATGATATATATATATATATATATATATATATATATATATATATATATATATATATAGTTATACCAATTATGGGATTGCTGAGTTAGTGTTTAATGCGTGTGGATTTGGTGATTGGAATTGGTGTTGTAAATTATGTGTGGATGTGATAAATTGGTATTTATTAATTATGGGTGTTGATTTTGTGATGAGATTGGTTGGGTTAACTGCGGGTCCCACATAGGGTTGGCAAGAGGCCGCAGGTCCCCTATGTGGCTGGTAACCTAGGTCCCATATGTGGCAGGTTGTCAGAGATACCACGGGTCCCACATATGGCTGTCTAGTAGTAATATGAATTCCTGGAGTTGGTAGCGGGAATCCCGTGGATGGATGAATGGCCGGTGTGAACCTTTAATGATGGAAATGTGATGTGATGTCTTATTTGTAATTTAATGAAATTTAATTGTGATAGAATGTGACACTACATTAGCACAAGCATACACTGATCATACAGACTTAGGAATTCATGTAATAGAGTACTGGAGATGGGGATCACCTACTGGGCATTCGTGCTCACCCTACTTTTTTTTATTTCCTACAGGTTGTAGGGAGTAGCTGGTGGAGCCATAGTGAAGCAGGATGGAACATCCTTGGTGTAGAATTTATTTAGTAGACGATTTGTTTTTATTTTATTTTATCATTTTATTTCCTGGACTTGGGTCTGTGGCAGTTGTAGAACCTTGTTGGTGAAACTTATATGTGAGTTATTCTATATGTTGGATATTGTGAGAATTGAATGCAAAGTCGTATCATTTTAATAAATCTTGAATTGAATACATTGGGAAGTACAATTCTACCCCTGTTGTGGAGTTGTACATGATTGGGTTGAACACTAATCCCCTCGACCCCTGTAGTGTGGGTGTGGGGAAGTCGCGTTCCTAGTTTTGTTGTTTTCAGGATTTGGGGGCGTGACACAAATAGACATGCTTTAGCCTTTGATTTCTTTATTTTCTTCTCCTTCTGTGTTTTCATCTGTACCATGGTGAGATTATTTGGGAGTTCAGGGATTTCATAATCTTCTTCAATAGCTTCCCAAAGATCTAAAGCATTCAAGTACGTTTCCATGCGTACTGCCTAAATTTGATAATTTGCTCCATCAAACACTGGTGGAGCAATGGATGATGAACCTATGTCAACTTCCATGACTTATTAATCAAACACAGATCCCGCAAGAAATAAGCTCTGATACCATTTGTACAATTTTAGATGAAGAATAGAAAAGATGACATGAATAAACAGAGCAGTGGTGTATAAGTTAAGAAATCGGGCTGTCGTTTGGTGGAAAAAAAAATTAAAACTTGATATATAACCAAGGCAAGGCTCCTGTAGATCCTGGATGTAGCAATTGAGGTTCCATAGGTGGTTAGTGGCAAAACCACATATGGCCTGTTGATAGAGGTGATTGAGATTCCATGCGTGGTTGAGTAATGTACCCACACTTGAGTGATTGATAGAGGTGTTGGTCGAAACTCATATGTGGTTAGCATGGAGTGGCGAACCCACATATGTAGCAAGCTATGAGGCAACCTTGTGGCATTGAAATTTGTTTGTATGGCATTTGCTCTTGTTAATTGAGATTGTAATGGCAAGAAATGTGTGTATGAGGAATATTTATGTTGTTTTATCGGTTGCCGTCTTTGTTTATTTGGTAGTTTATGATACTATATTATCACATACATATAATGAGCGTGTAGATTTAGAATTTGTTGTGATTGTAGAGTGGTATAGAGTTGTATGTTACTTATAGCATCACGCTTACCCTACTATTGTTATTTCTTTTTAGGTTCTGACAAGAGATAGCCATCAATGTCATGGTTGTGTTGACTAAACCTTTCTTGATGCATGGTTGAGCTTTGTTGTTTTACTCTTGTTGTATTTATTATACATATGTTTATTGTTCTTTTCTCGAATATGAGTCCGTGACAGTTGTATTGTGCGAGTTATGATTTGATGCAGGGGTGGAACTAGCCCCTTTGAGGGGGGCCTATGGCCCCCCCCTTAGTTTTAAATTTTTTTCTTATATATATATAAATGCAAGAAATAGTAAAATATTGACAAAAATTTAGTATCATACCCGGCTCCCTTTCTTTTATTATTTTCACTTGGATGTCATTTAACTAGGCCATTCCACTTATATATATATAATCTATTTTCTATGCAAAGAAAGTGAGTGAGAAGTAAGCATTCTCATGTGCAGTGCAGACTATCGTATGCATTTTATTTAAGTTTTTAATTTTATTTCTGTTTACTGACAAACATTTTAATCTCGTGTTTGATTTTGCTTCTCCACTAAATTGGATTTTGAATTATTGATGTTATTTTGGTTGCAGGAAGTAATATATATAGATAATAATATATAAATGCATATTTTTATCAATCGGTCCTCCTTGTCTATGACACATGTGATGACATGTACCTATTGTAAACTTAAAAAATAATATAAAATAAAATTGATATATTTTAAAACATAATTTAATACAATACAAAGTAATAAAGTCATCACAAAGAACTCACTCCCACCGAGGCATATTAGTAATTTAAAAAATATTTTAACATACGTACTCCAAGTCAGGTGTATTAGTAATTTTAAATATATATTTTAACATAGATACGACTTTGAATCTTCAACTCTCTCACTCCTGTCTCCCAGTGCTGAAGGCCTGAAGCAGTGAGGTGCCGATTTGATCATCTGACAAGTTCAAGGTCCGCCCCTAATATGTCCCTATCTGTCTTGGCCCCCCTGGATTGAAATCTTGGGTCCGCCCCTGATTTGATGTGACATGTTTGAGTTATATTGGATTGGATATATAATATGATTGAAGTTGGCCTAGTTGCATTTTCATTTAGAATATACAAAATTACCTTTGATGTATGATTGTAAATGTTTAATTTGGACAACACCTGTTGTGTAATCCTATTTCGGTGTTAGTTATCAACTCCTTGACCATTCGGGTGCAGGCATAGAAAAGTCATATTTTTAATTTTGGATCTTATGGAATTTGAGGGCATAACAATTATACTTTTATTTCCTTTTATTCCATTAATCCAATAATAAGACCATTTAAATTAAAATAAAAAAATTATCTTTCGGGATTTTAAATTCCAAATTAGGTTCAATTGCAGTCAATGACCACATCGATATTTAAATATTTCTAATACTATTCAAAAACTAACTCTTGGCTTTAATCAAATACAGATTTTTACGGTGTAAAGCTTTATTGTAACTTTAATTTGTAAAGTCTCCTCTTTCTCCTGCCCTTTAAGGCTGCCTTTATCCTCAATAAAACAAATTTGGAAATTATACTTCTAACTTGACACATGTCACCCCAGGTAGCTTCCTACCAGTCTCCCTTACCCACATCACAAAGCATTGAACACCCTCATTGCAAAGCATATCTAACATTTGGGCTTCATAATTTTTTTATCTTCTTTAGGTGTCAAAGTTGCCTATGACCTTTTTGTCACATTCCATTTGAATTCTATCATCATGGCACCATAATCCATTATCATGTAATGCTTTTCAACCATGCATTACCTAACACTATATCCACTCCAACTAGAGGAATCACATGCAAATAAGGAGTAATCCTAACTCCTTACATGATCATCTTCATATCTCTAACCACTTCCTCACACTATAATTTTTATCCACTAGCCACTCTCACACCAAACTATCCTATGGCAATTGATAGTCAGTTTAGGATCATCTTCCCTGTTAGATGAGAAGTCTACCTCTCACCACAATAAAGAATGATGATGAATGATCAAATTTACACTAAAAAGATCGTATCTTAAGTCTCCAATTGCGATATTCTAAATGAAAGCACTAAATTATTAAGGATTTTAATTAAAATCCAACAATAAATGTAGATATATATAACAGAATTTATCCAAACTCTATTTCAAGAAATTCAAGTTGTTGGTCCTTGAGAGCTTAGAGGGGGGGTGAATAAGACTCTCTGAAAATTCTTATTTTAAGCTTTTCAAGGCAGCTAGTACAAATTGTAATGATAAGATCTTTGTAGGAAACAATCAGACTAGTGAAAGTATAATATTTTATTATCAAAAGATAATTACAACAATACAGAAAGCAGATCAAGTTGTTTACACAAGTTTTGATCTAATACAATAATATATCTTTTTGTTTATAGTAGACACTTATTAGGGGGTTCATTAAACCCTATTTTAATATCAAATTATGGGAAATTACGTGAAAGTTGAATGTGTTTTGATCCTTATTTTGATATAAATTGACTGATTATTGAACTAACTCCCTAACAAAGCAATTATAAAACTTTTATGTTATTTGTGATGTTTTTGAATAAAGAATAGATCATATACAATATTCAAAGAAAGAAGAAAAAAACTATAAAAAGAGGTCAATTAAAAATGCAGAGAACAAACCAAGAATTTTTTATCGACCTAATTGATTGAACAAAGCCTCAAGAGATTTTTCGTCAACCGAAGTAATTGGAGGCGGTCGACTAAAATTTTAGTCGACCAATTTTGATCAACTAGAACGCGATTTCTGCACGAACCAACTGCTACTCAATGGATTTCTTTTTCTTGCTACCTGTACGATTCTCAACCCTTCAAAGGAGGATCAAACGACCCTTATTGATGTATTTTGAGAGGGAAATGTAATTTAAAAATTGGTGGGAATGATTATTGGGTAGTTGATGATGGTTTTAGGTTTTTGACAAAAACAAAAGGGGAGGAGTGTGGAGACTGTTGAGCATCAAGTTGGGATAGATCATAGAGAGAAGAGAGAGTACTTTTGGATGTTGATTGCAAGGATAATTGTATTCTTTTGCATTATGGTAGCTTAAATCATCACGAGAGGAGGATGGATGTTGATGTACATATTTTAGTTTCTATGGTATGTTGATTAAATTCTCTATCTTTGTTTATCAATTCTCTTAAATTTTGTATGGCTAGAATTAGGATTGACCAACTTAATTCTTGCTAAAGGTTCATCAATCATGGATCAAAAGATGAAGTTGATAACCAGATAGTTAGGAGAATTGACTTGAGGAAGATATAATTTGCGAAAGCCAGTATTATTCTCTTGTAATTTAGTTAAGATTAGTGTGATGTCAATCTACACTCAAACAACTTAGGCACGTAATGGGTTACTCGTCTCCCAAGCTAGAATTGATACACAGCTATATCACTCGAAAGAGGCTAGTTCATGTATAAGTGTTGGGTTTTAGATGAAAAGGAAAATTTATATCATCATTAATTAGAAGCTGGAATTAATGAAGTACATCAATTGAAATTCAAATCCTAATTCTTTCATAAATCTATTCAAAGTTAGTTTTGTTGATTACTTTTATAAAATTCACAATTTCAACTTTATAAATTCACTCTTTGATGAAACCAATGAATTGCAAAGGAACTCTTATTCTTAAAACACCTTCCCTTGCGTTCTATATCTAGACTTAAAGTTTACTTTATTACTTGTCATGATTCGTGCACTTGCAAAAACTGAACACTCTGAAGCTATTCTATGATGTTCGCAAAACTCATACACTTTTGCTCACTAAACACACTTTTTAAGCACTACATTCCGTTTCTATATATACACAGTCTTGATCTCAATGGGTTTCTTGGAACTTAGTATGTCCCTATTTGATAAGTGAGTCTGATAAAACATGTCATCTCCTTGATTAGTGAGCTGCTCTGAAGAATGTCTCTCCTTGATAACTATATTGAATGAATTAAAGTCATTAGAAATGGATAACGCATTAAGTTTTGTCGATTGTATGATTCCAACAAGTATTAATGCTTGTGTCATCCAATCTGAGTAATCCGCATATAAGATTTTGCTATGAAGTATTAAATGAATGTCTTTTGACTTACACTAGGGCCTCAAGAGTTATTTCCAAGGATGTGAGCTTAGACTAAGACAAGCGAGCTTATACCAGGCCTTTAAGGATTATATCAAACCTTTGGTCTTAGACCGAATCTTCATGATTGGTCTGGGTCATCGATGAACATCAGATAATAAAGTTGCTTATACTGAGACTTGCATTAAACAAAACTTGGATGTTTGTCGGATAAGGAACTGCGTTAAACCAGGACATTGCTCTTATACCGAGTCTTTTGTCATTAGGCCAAATATTCTGTCTTTATACTGAGCCTTTAAGATATCTGTCTTTGTTATACCGAGTATGTGGAACTTTTGGATAAGAGACTTAGTTATACCGAATGTTTTATTGGTTATATCGAGCCTTTGTCTTATACCGGTCTTTGCTTATACTGGCCCTTTGAGATGCTTATAGACTTCTCAGTTTTGTATCGAGTCTTTGGTTGTCACTTATAATGATCCGGATAAGAATTATGTATCTTGTCCTTAATCGCTTGTTTGGAAAACTTTTGCATTTGTTTGCACACACCTTTCCATGTCTCTTTATTGTAATATAAGGTTTGGCAATAAAGTTTATCTTCCGCAATATGTTAAAGTATATAAATAACAATCCCAATTCAACTTATATAGGATTTTATCCATATCTTACAAATTCCGAGTCTAATCCAACATAAGTAATGAAATAAAAAGGCAATTAATAAGAAAAACCCTCAAAGATTTTAGTTTTTTTAATGCTTAAATCCGTGGCCTAAATGACTTTATATAAGCAAAAGTCCATTACCACTGGAAACCTTAATTTCAATGACCCTTTTATCCTTATTTAAATACCCAATAATAAGTAAATACTTAAAAATAATGATAAATCCTAAATAACCATAACACTAAAGTTTGCTCGAATCATATACACGAAACGTGCTTGAATCGGGCTTAATACACCTTTTTTCCTATTACACTAAATTGTCATGCCCCCAACTCCGGGAGACCCGGAACCGGACACATAACTATCCCATACCTGCACCCGAGGACAAAGGGTTGGTGACTAGCACCGAAAGAGGCACACTGTGGGTGCTGCCTAAACGCACTTGTACAATCATACAACAAGGGTATTCCTGTACACTCCTAAAACCATGCAACTGAATGACATATCAAATAAAATATCATCATAGTATGACATACAAATCATGAGAACCAGTATAACAACCACGGACCCATATCCAAGAAGAAGATACAGTAATAATACAAAACAATCAAATGAACATAGTCCCATACATCAATGAGGTTCGATTTGCTTCATCTGCTCGATTGTAAACTCTGTAGCTACCTCCTGCTTGAACATAAAAGTCAAGACAGCAACATAGGATGAGTACAAAGGTTCAATAGGTGACCTACAACACACTAGCCGTGTATACATGTGCCAGTGAATGCATAACCATACAATAATGTACAGAGTATCCTATGTAATATCAATGAAAGCATAAACACGCATAGCAACGTCCATACAACATGGTACTATGCAATAGAAAGCATAAACAAACAAAGTCCACACAATCAAGTCACACAAACTTTACAACTCAGCTGATCAGCACAGGGCAAGGCTCTTACAGCTTGCTCGCCATAGTGGGAACATAGCATAAAAGTAGTCACCCGTGAGACATTCCCCTGTCAACCAGCCATATAGGGGACCTCAACTCCTAGCCAGCCCTATATGGGACCTCGGTTGACCAACCAATCATCAACAAATCAACCCAAGTATGCCATTAGGGTTTCACAACACTCTATCTGTAACAAAGGCCAGTCTCTACAATTCTATCCTTATGTCTTGACCCCAAGAGAGAATTTTCCTAAAAGGTGTCTTCTTGCAATAAAAAATCCTAACAATGGTTTCTCATATAATAACTAAGATAACCTAATTTTTAGGGATTTTCCTGAGAAGTCTAACCCCACTTCACAAATAGTTCCTTTAACAAAAAGCTAGATTTTTCCGAGATTCAGTGCTAATTTCTATTTTTCATATTTTTAAGAAGTAAGAATTTGATTTTCTAGTATTTTTCTTTAAATCCAAAGGGGGGGGGGTATTTCCTTATTTACATACTTATATGTGGAGATGCAGAATGGTTATAATGTAAATGGTCCTTCAGAACTGGAACTGGAACTATACTTTGAAACTACCTTCAAAACTGACATTTGAACTAACATTCAAACCTAACATTTGAACCCTCCAATTCCAGAGTCGATTCCATCGAGTGTTCGATGCCTTGAGGTTCCTTCGAGTCTTCAACCTCATAGTTCACTAAGGTTACTGTTCATCATCGTTTTAACCCGTTCTTCGTCTGGAATCAACCTAACGACCCTCAAACCCTCGCAAACCCTCCAAAAACTCATAAAACTCCTACCCAATACTAGACATCATGTTTTTATCACATATTATTTATTTAAATCACACGATTCAATCCAAATTAAATTTCCCCTAAAACCTAGGGTTCATACGAACTCACACAGATCATGCCAAAATTATGCATATTAAAACAAAACTAAAGTAAGAAGTTCAGAAACACCTACTTGGTATAGATTCACGGATGAATCAACCCCAAAACCCAAGCTCTGATTCGGCAAGCTCCACCTCCAAGCTCTCTCTTTCACTTTAACGTGAAACACAAATGACACTCGCTGGGAGTCTCTGTCTTTTTCTCTATTTATATTTTCTGCTAGGGCTGCAAACGAACCGAGCCGAGCCGAGTAGTAAGGTATTCGAACATGTTTGTTACTATTCATTAACGAACCGAACCGAATACGAGCCTTAAATTATGATGTTCACGAACTGTTCACGAACATTACTCTTTTGTTCACGAACGGTTACGAACATAATTATAAAATCATAAAAATCTACAAAAAGAATCAATATCATAAACTTATTCAAAAAAGTATAATTAATTAAATGTTAGGTTGTATTATCTTTGTTTAATATGTTTAAACAATTGCTATATATAGTTCACGAAAATATTATAATAATAGTAATAATAAACAAATAAATCAAAAACATATATTTATATTTAATAAAACAACTTTTATACATATTAATTGATTTTTTAATTTTTTGTTCATAAATATTTTCACAAACAGGAACAATATTTACGAACTATTCGCGAACACTTGTTCGTGAACATTCGCGAACACTTGTTCGTGAACGTTCGCGAACATGTTCACGAATATTACAACGGTGTTCGCGAACTGTTTACGAATGACACTATTTCTTAATGAACAAACATAAACGATCTTTTATCGAGCCGAACGCGAGCTTGTTCATGAACGTTTGGTTCATTTACAGCCCTATTTTCTGCTAATTCTTTAATTAATAAACACTCAAAATTATACAACTAGCCTTTTAGGGTCCCGAACTCTAAATTGGCCTCAACTACAGCTAAAACGCTCGTATTGACGAGCACAATACAAAAAATGATATCTCCATTACCAAATAAAGACTATCTCATAAACCAATCCAAACACAAGTCTCTACATAAATGGCAAGTGCTCGAAACACAGATATTCCTTACGCGCGAACCATACACTACATAAGACATTAATCCTTTTTATGCACGATTCGAGTATTGCCTGAATCAGACTTCCCTTCGAGATGTGTTTTGTCGTAGATTTAATTTGTAGAGTCTCATCAAAAATCTAAGGTATGTATTGATATACAATAATTTGATTCATGAGTTTGTGTTGGTGAGAGAATATGGTCGGGCTCTAGAAGTGTATGATATGATATGGTAAAAAGAAATTCTATTTGCAAGCGTGTTCCACACGCTTGTATAACAAAAGTCAACGTGGCATGTGTCACGTTGGCCCTAAGCCCTTTTCCCTTCCTAGTTAATGTGGCATATGTTTACTTTATAACTGTTCTATCGAAGTTTGTTTCTTTTTCATATTGAATCGAATTAATTCAAATGACGTCGTAATAGTTCTGTCTCATACTGAAGCTTGCATTTACTCTAGTTAACTCTTCTTTCTCATATCGAACTGAAGCTATTCAAATGATGTCGTGGCAGCTTTGTCTCATACTGTTTCTGTCTCTCATACTGAACTGAAGTTATCCAAATGACCTCGTGACAGTTTTGTCTCATACTGAAGCTTGTATTTACTTCGGTTTATAACTCTTCTCTTGAAGCATACTTCTAGTCTCATACTGAAGTTATCCAAATGTTGTCGTGATAGTTTTATCTCATATCACGTTTGCTTTCACATCAGGCGTACGCAAAGGAGTGGACAATTAAGCCTGTATGTAGTAACCTTTTATGGTAAAATATTTTTTGGAGCATTTTCTAAAACGGAAACAAATAAAAAATAAAAATTTTTTATAATTAATTTTATTTGTAAATATTTTATGATCGAAACAAAATAAAATGAAAATACTAAAAAACAAAATTATTTTATTTATCATTTTTTTAAATTACAAAATGAAAACACAAAGGCGATCTTAAAGGAAAAATCTGTGGGATTTTAAATCATTTTGCTGTGGTGGGAGCAAAATAAGTGGGTTACCGTTTGTTTGTTAAGCAAGCAATAAATAGATAAAATAAACATAAGCTGGGAGTCCCCATCCATAACGACGTCGTTTGATTCATCCGAACCCCAACGTTTCTCTCCGTTCCAATTCCGAATCGGAAGCGAGTTTTGGTGGGTTGACGCACAGAACAAAATACAAATACAAATTTGATTGGAACCTCGCTCGCTCTCTCTACAAACATAAAAATTATCGTGGGTGGGGGTGGAGTGGGAGTTGGGAGCTGGGAGTGGGTGTTTCAGGAGAGAAAGGATCAGGGTGTGGTGTGGTGTGCGGCGGGTTCTTCCATATATATTTCTTTTTTTTTTTAAATGTTCAGCACTGGCTGAAGCTGAAGGAAGAAGAAAGAAAGCAAGCGAGCAAGCAAGGGGTAAGTAAATGTAATAATAATAATCTAAATGTAAATGTAATGTCTTACATGTTTCGATGTTTTTGCTGTCTTGTTGATGATGATGGATCGATGCCTCTTTTTGTCTTAATTTTTGGTTCTTTCCCTTACGCCTTCAGAACTCTGCCTCTATACGTCTCTGCGTGTTTTTGTTCTAAATCTTATTCAACAGATATAGCATGTATGAGAGAGACCCAGCGTTGAAAATAAGGTGTTTTGCTTCTTTCATTATTTTTCCTTTTCTATCAGTGCAGGCGTAGGTGTGTAGGTGGTAGGCACGTAGTGTAAGTTGTGTACATAGTACACACAAATAAAAGTGGTTTCAAATTCAGTTTTTATCAAATTTTTTGTGTTTTGGGAAAAATTAATTCAATTAGTTAGAAAATGCTTCTGCTGAAAACCACATGATGTGTATCTAGAGGCATTCGAATGCCCGAAGGGCTGACACTGTAGATATGCCGTATGAATCAAACTATTATGTGTCTTGGTGCACCTTCTGTTGATCTACCCACCTCAACAAACCCCCCACCCCTTGCTCATAGGTCTATGGGGTTCTCTCTCTCTCTCTCTCTCTCTCTCTCTATATATATATATATATATATATCATGTAACTTAATTTCCTTAAGTCTTTCTGCTTCTTTGAGTTATAGCCACCTTTTCTCACTTCGTTGATGCAATTTCCTTTTTTTTTTCTTCCTGTCATGTGCATTCATACCTTGCAAGTGAAAATCTTGTGTTCTTCATATATATATATATATATATATATATAGACACACACACTCGTCTGAGATAAACTCAACTTTCCATGAGCTGAGTTGTAATGCTATATTGAAAGAATTGTTTGTGCTGCCTCACTTTCGCAATGTAGTCTCAATTTATAAGATCAGAACAATTTCATCCAGTTATAGGGGTTAACGATGGAGTAAAGGGTAGGCATGGATTTTTAGAATGATTAGCTTACTATTACTCTATGGTCCTGATGCCTTAGAAATATGCATGTCAAATTGCTTTTACATTGGTTGCCTGTATTTCACAAAAACTATGTTTGATTTAAACTCAATTGTTTGAGCATTATTGACTCGACCCCAATACACATATCCTGAATCTTATTTTCAACCTTGTCATGGAAATTCAAATAATCACAGATGGTTCAACAAATGGACTCCAAAGTCAGTGAATATGGGCTCAACAATGCCGAAACTGGTTTTCCTTCCCGCGACAAGCAATCACCTGTTGTTGTTAAGAAGGCCCCATTAAGAGATATTCGAAATGACAACAGAGTTATGGTGCCCAAAGCCATTGGGAATTCTCCCTTTTCAAAGGAGAAAGGATCTCTTACTGATTCCATTCAAATTTCTGGCACCAAAAGATCTTCTCCTGAGTGCCCAGTGAGCCCCCCTTGCTATCAGTCTCCAAGTAGCAATGCTGGGCATCTTGTTTATGTTCGTAGAAAATCTGAAGCAGACATGGGTAGGACTAGCACTTGTGAGAGCAAAATCAATAACACTGATTGTCAGCACCTAAAGCAACCTGGCCAACAACAGGATACAGTTGGACAGATTTCCCAAACAAGGGAAGCTAAGTTCTCTTGTTTAACGGCGTCAGCACCCTTCCCAGGGGCTTCTTTCACAACTTATTCATCTCTAAAGCCTTCACTCCCTCTTCCTCTTGGGAAGGCTGCCGTCAGGTTTCCACTGGCCGAACCAAGTTACATTAACAGTAATGCTACTCCAATGAATAGGGCAAAGAGAAGAACTAATGAAAATTGGGAAGAGCGATCTCTTCAATTACAGATGTTATTGAGGAAATTAGACCAATCAAATCAGGAGGACTATCTTCAAAGTATGTTGTTGGTTTTAAAAAAAAATTCTTAAGAATTAAGATGTTCTATTTCATCATATCAAAAGCCTTCCTGGTTATAATTTCTCAATTTTCTTTTGATTGTTTTTTAGTGCTTCGAGCGCTCTCCTCAGTTGAGCTTAGCAGACATGCTGTTGAATTAGAAAAGAAGACAATTCAGCTTGCGCTGGAAGAAGGTAAGCTTTCACTCCCTTTTCATGATTAATTAAGTTATATTATTGAATAGGTTTCATTTATTGTTACTTTTATTTTTATGATTTTTAACTCCAGCCAATGTGACACTAACACCTGGCACAATTCATATGACCCTCTTAATTTACTAGTAAATTTGTGTGGATGCAATACATATTATTTATTGCTGGCCTGCAGCTATATTATATGCTTTTTTCCATAAACGAATAAATGGAACCATCAAATGCCGGTTGCAGTTAAACATATCTAGATTTTAATAGTTTTCCTAATCCATATCAGGTTTGTTGGGTCATTACCCAAATAATGTCATATTTCTCTGGTTGAAGCAAGAACCAAAAACAAAACAAAAAGTGATATAAGTCAATCATTGTTAGTGAACTACTGGAAGTTTCATATTATCCAATACTGAGTTTTTGAAACCCCTTAAAAACATTTTCTTTATTCTCTCTGCAACAATACATAGAAGCGTTTATAATAGAAGGTGATTTAAGTATACATGGATTTATTAATTCTATTATTTAAAGAAAGCTATTGTACCTGGTTATATAAGTACATCGTTAGTTCCCATCAATTAATTGAACAAGTTTGAAAACTGAAGAGTGGTCCATTATTTTTTCTAATTTGTAGAAGAAAATCAAGTGTAACATTGAATAGACAATTAGTGCTAGATGAAATGATGATGCAGTTGGTGTATATGGGGAAGTACTGCATTGTTATACTCAATTTTCTATCTGTATAGATCCAATTCAAGTTTTCCATAAACATGAAAAGCATATTAAAGTTGACAAGCTTAATTTTTGTATCAATAATTCTGAGTTGTGTACTTTTGATGTATGAACATTTTATATTCATGGTTGAGGTTGAGAGAATATTAATGAGGTTATGGTTTTAAAGATTACTTAAAAAAATGGTTCATACTTCATAGCTTAAAGCGCGATCCTGTTTGGAAAATGCCTAAAAACTTATGTTCGCCTTTTTATTTTTTATTTTAAAAAATTAAGTGCTTAAAATGTTAAAGTCCCCAAAAAGAGCATTATCAACAATTATCATTACAGGGGAAAGTTGGTGGTAAAGTTTTTACCTTTTTGGTCAATCTATATTCTCATAACTAAAGCATTAAGACATCACTGAACTTAAAGCTCTCCCAAACACCCTATGAGTTTGTCATTCTTTTCACCGCTCTATTTCTGTCAACTTCTAGATATCTAGCCTCTTCACTCCTGATTTTCTCTAGTGTTACAAGTGGCATGTTGAATCCCAAAGTTTGTACAAGGTTATGCCATCTTGTCGCATGTTGAATATTTTATAGTCTCTCCGATGGGCAACTTTTCATTAGTTCTCTCAAATAAAACTAAAATTACTACTCTCGTGACTTTCAGTTTGACTCAGGAATAAATTGGCTAAATCATGATTATGAAATTTCTTGATTATTATTGTTATTATTGTTGTTGTTATTATTATTATTATTATTATTATTATTATTATTATTATCATTTTTCTTCCTGGCCAATCTCCTCTACCCTTTTTTCATGGGTATCATCTTTAACTGAATTTTAGTCATACAAACATTGATTGGAGGAAGACAATCTTTTTTAATCTGTATATATCTGTTTCATGTGTGGAACTCATAGGGAAGGAGATGGAGCGGGTCCTGTCCTTGGATGTCTTGGGGAAATTTCCAAGTAACTCCAATGCACGGTCAACTCAATGAGTCCATAGAGGAAACTAGAGGGCGTATTGCTGCGCTAAGAGCGAGTGCTGTACACTATATTTAGTTGTAATTTCTGAAAGCTGTAAACAATGGAGAGAGAGAGAGAGAGAGATTACTGCATGTTCTACCTGGTAGTTGTGATTTAAATTTGACTGACATCAGTCCATTATGTTGGACGTGGTGTTGACCCCATTTATATTTTCCTTCGCTTGGAAATTCTAGTGCCATTGACCTCCACATTCATATGATCAGTTCAATAGACCTGAACTTAAATGGAAATTGTAGAATCTCAGAAGAACGTACCATGGGTTCTCTTGGCGGAACTCTGCTTCATTTAGCCTGAGCCGGATGGTAGTCCTGGTGGCATGGCTTTGGGGCAGGGAGAGAGACAGAGATGACAAACACAAATTGATGTCGGGACCAAACTTGAACGGTGGCCAACTTAAAGGCTTCTTTGTTTCCTTGGAAGTTGGGCGCAAAATAAAATGAAAGAAAACAGAACACCTTGACAGGTACACGTTTATTTCTTCCTCAGGACCCGTGCGCTTGGTTGGTTGGTTGGTCCGCCTTCAACTGAAAATAACTGCTCATCTCTCTCGTTAGCCGCTCTAATGGGAATAGGAAGGATACGAAGCCCCATCAATCACCGTTCTCACCAATTTCGAAGGACGAACAGAGTTCCGGATTTCAACTTCTCTCCTACACCCCAAAACGCCCAATCTCTGAGACAACTCGTCGCAACATTTTTTTTTCTCCGTAATATCGCTTCCCACAGCCTCTCTGACAGTCACTGCCAGCGGTTATGGCATATTGAAAGAAGGCACCTCCAAACGCCCCCAGAGCTGCAATCCAAGGCCATCCAAGTTGGAAATGCTTCATTGATTTCCCCAGTGGCAAGAGAGATTACATTGAGCTCTCGGAGGCCTATATTTTAAAGAAGATCATTGGTTCCCACCACCACATTCTGCGGGGTCAAAGTCACAGCGCGTGCCATAATACTAGTGCCAAGGTGCTCTCTAGTGGTCAAAGTCGGCATCAAACTTTGGACATGCAAGGGAGCAGCAGTAGGAGGCAGCTCATGGAGAAAAGGGGGCATCTGCAAGACCACTCTGCAGTGTCCGTGCTCACCCAATTAGGAGGTGGCTACAAATGGAGAGCCTTTTTCGTACAGCAACCTGTAAAGCAGCCTGGTCATGGGGATGGTGGTATTGATGGTGATGGTGGTGGTTTGGACCTGAACATGCCTGCCCAACTTGAAGGGGACTCTACTTAACTCTGCTGCTGCGTACTCCTCTGGCCAGGCTCTGGATCTAAGGCTGGGGAGTTGAAGATGGTTTTTTTAAAATGTGGTGTTTTGTATGGAATATGGTGGTCAACTGTGTGCAGTGTTATTGAACTTTGCGTGATCTCTGTAACCGGCACGGATATACTTAAATATATTTTATCATTTATATTAGTCCTCAGAAACAAGCGTTCGTGTTGGCCCTAAAATTGGGAGGCAAACCTGCACTCGTAATTCAGCAATGAATACATATGATGGCGTTTATTCACATCGGGGGATAAACTTTTTCTTTGTTCTTTCCAGATTCATCAATCTGGTCGTATTAATGTACCCAATCCGAACTTTTTGGTCAGAATGAACATGAGGACCAAGGAACCCTTCTTTTTTCACATGATACCCACATGTCTTTTGAATCAAAGATATTTCTCCTTGCATTGCTAAATCAATCCTGTCACCATTTGGACGCAAGACACCATGTGACCACAATACTTTTCCAAAAGCTTGGAATTTGCATGAGTGGCACATGCAAGTACCGTTTCCTTTATACCCTGTACATATAAAATCATTTTCAACTACCAATCCCACAGTGACGTAATTTCACAGTAGATACAATTTAAACGCTGACAATCTTATTTTGAATCAACTCATGCAAAAGTGGTTTGTGTTGTGTGGTCGGAACCTCGTTAACCCAACTCCATCTGCAGGTTTTTTTTTAAAAAATAAATAAATCCTTGAGATCCACAAAATAAGCATTGGAGTTGAAGAGGTTAACAGTACTATCGCCACTTAATGCGAGACGGTGTTTGGTGGTTTAGGGGGAGAGCATAAAAATTGACAAATGAGTTGCCTTTACCGCTGCACATAACCGTACACACTAATACAACCAATACAGCCACTTGGATGTAGCAATCCTCCCCCTCCCCCTAAATTCCACAAAACATTAGTTAGTAGATTTCTTAGAACATACAACCAATCTGATAACCGCCATTTGTTAAAACCAAATTCTGTTAAAATATGTAAACGCAAACAAATTATTAAATTAATAATTGATATAGAAGAAAGAGAATACAAATAGAAAATGCACAGTGGAGGAAACAAAACTTGATCGAGCAAAACAATTGATGTGATGCGCGTAGCCGAAACTAAAACTTGATAATAGTGTCTTGTAATATGTAAAAGCAAACAATTAGGAGCTCAACAATTTATGTAGAGTAAGTCTATTGCATTACAGTCCATGTATAAAGTCAGCAAACTCTTTAGAGGTTCAACGTAGTTCCCATCAGTGTCTTCGGAAACTCTCCCTATGCCCACAAACATAAACAAACGATTTTGAATCATGTTACGGAACAGAAAAAGGCTAGCAGTCCCGGAAACAAAACGCTAATAGTTCGAGATGGAAGGGGGTAAATTAATGCAAACTGACGCCATGCAAACCTGAGATCACAGTCAAACAAAACCTAAGTAACTCATATAATAAAATCACCTGTCTCGGCATAAGTATACATACGTGTATAAAAGAATGCATTTTACACAATTAAACAAAGAAGTTAACGAAAATAGTATCTTCTCGACACTTATCTCATCCACCACGAACTGACCTTGCTTTCACGTCAAATATTGGATTCAGATCGCCAATTATTGTTATGTGCCGGGCTGCCCTACAATTTTGATGAGTATCCCTCGAATTTATCTGAAAGAGAAATGTGTTTCAATTTTCTTTCTACTTGGGCTAATCTCCTGTGACAACTTCACAGGCCCTATTATCAACGTGTACCGAGCTGCAACCAGAAACCCCCATCACTCCTCCCTCCTGCGCCATTGCCCACTCACAGCCAGCCAAGCTCGAAGGCTCCAACTCAAGAACACGAGAAGAGGCTCCCACTCCAAGTTCAGTGTCCTCATATCTTCTGCAAGCACTTAAGAATGTGCCCCACAAGCTCACACCATTTTCCATCCCAGGGGATAGGTTCTTGATCATGTCCTTTGCATGCTTAAGCCTCCCCGCTCGAACCAGCATGTCCACGATGCATGAGTAGTGTTGCAATATGGGCTCAATCCCATCATCTAGAACCATCTTTTTAAAAAACGGGAGCCCTTCCTCAATTAAGCCACCATGTCTAAACGCAGATAACACTGAGAGTGCCGTTATTTCATTTGGTTTCACACCATGCAGCTTCATTTGAGCATACATTGATAAGGCATCATTTACCAAGCCGATCATACCATACGCTGCTATCATGGCGCTCCATGACACCACATTTTTCTGAGGGATACAGTCAAAGGCATTCCTCGATTCCTTTATTGCTACACACTTGCCATACATGTCTACAATTGATGTCCCCACCGTCACATCAGCGAATGCCAAACCACTCCTAGTTGCAATGCCGTGCGCCCACTTAGACTTCCTCAGGTCAGCTGAAACAGAACAAGCCATCAAAAGCTCTAAAATCGTCACCCTACTAGGCTTCTCCGCTGCCTTGCTCATGGCATTAAAAACAGCTATGGCATCATTTGGCCTGCCACAGAATGTAAATCCCGCAATCATGGTACCCCATGAAATGGTATTCTTCGTCTTCATCCTAGAGAAAACTTTCCATGCAAGCTCCACACGGTTGCACTCCGCATACGCATCAAGTAGAGAATTCAAAACAAAGATATTAAATTGGTGACCCCGCCGAAGAATTACTGAATGGAGAAGCTTGCATTGAATTGCGCCAAGACAGTGCTTGGAGGTTTGAAGAAGATTCACGAGAGTTATACTGTCGGCCTCAATCCTTGCCTTCCTCATGGAATCGAACAGGGCCAAAGCGTCTGAGTGCTTCTCGTTGTGGACCAATCCAGACAAGATAGAATTCCAAGAAACATCGTTCCTCATAGGCATCTCGTGGAAGGCCCTGGAGGCGGCATCAGGGTCCCGGCACTTGGAGTACATATCAACCAGTGAATTGCCAACAAAAACATCAAACAGGAGGCCTCTGCCCACGACGAAACCGTGGACCATTCTCCCAACGGCGACGTCCCCTAAATCGCTGCAGGCCCTGAGGACACTCACGACAGTGACTCCATCCGGGTCCATCGCGGCCTCGCACGCCATGTCTCTGAAAAGCAACAAGCTATGGCGAGGCTTCTCGTCCCGCGCAAAGGCCCCAATCATCACGCTCCAAGAGACGACGTCTCGGTCAGACATTTCGTCGAACAGCTTTTGGGCGGCGTCTAGGGGGCAGCGATCGGCGTACAGTTGAAGCAGAGAGTTCTGAACGGAACAAATGGAAGCAAACCCGCTTCGAATTAAGTAGGCTTGGATTTTGGGTCCTTGGCGATGATGGCCAGCAGAGTGGCGACGACATGCCTGAACCAAAAGGACAAGGGTGGAGTCATTGGGTTCGAAGGCAGCAGCCCTCGCCTGGGCAAACCACCAGAAACCATCTCCTTCATCATCAGCTCCTCCTTGTTCGAGGCATCCACGGATGATAATGTTCCAGGAGACAGAATCCGAGGCGGGCATGGCAAGAAAGAAGTTGCGGGCGGAATGGAGAGACCCGGATTTGACGTAGAAGTCTAGGGTGGAATTTTGGATGTGGGTGAAAGAGGAGTGTCCGAGCTTGAGGAGACAGGCATGGAGGGAGAGGCCGTGCATGAAAGTGGAAGTAGTGGAGGAACATGCGCGGAGGAGGGACGAAATCAGGGACGGGTCCGACAGCTGATGACGATGATGAGGTTCAAGTAGTAGCAGTCTCCTGATATCTCCAAAATGGGAAGCCAAGTCATGCCATCGGCCATTGAATTGGGAGGAGGAGGTGGTGGAGGGTGAGAAAGAAGAATAAGAATGAGAAGCCTTCAGCCCCCAATTCGAGATGGAGTCGGCGGCGAGTTCAGAGGCAACAGCAATGAGACCCCTGTTGTTTGGGGTTGGAAGCCGCAGTGCCAATTGCCAACCCAACGCTCCCATCCCTTCCTCCTGTATAATATAATATTGATCGATGAATTGCGTTGTTTATGTACTGTAATTAAAGAGTAATATTACGGATAGAGGTACATGTGCCGCACATTTACTCAGCTTTCGTATTGCGTCACCGCCATTTACTTGCACGTAAGAGCATTCACTGAAAACTATTGATTCTTCAAAATAATAATTAAAATATTTTTTATATTTTAATAATTTACTTTTTATGGCATACTTTTTATAGTAACCCTATTTTAACAAACTAACATAAAACAAATGATTTTGAATCATGTTACAGAACACAGAATAGTTAGCAGTCCCGGGAAAAAAAACGCTCTAGTAGTTCAAGGAGATGGAAGGGGGCAAATTAATGCAGACCTGACGCAACACCAGAGATCACAGTCAAACAAAGCCTAAGTAACTTACATATAATAAAATCATCTGCCATAAGTATACATATGTCTATAAAAGAATGCTCAAGCATTTTACGCCGTGATTTAAATAAAATAGCATCTTCTCGACACTTATCTCATCCGCCGTGATTTGACCTTGCTTTGACATCAAATATTGGATTCAGATCGCCAATTATTGTTGCCTGCTTGGCTGCCCTACAATTTTGATAGGTATCCCTCGAATTTATCTGAAAGAGAATGTGTTTAAATTTTCTTTATACTCGGGGTAATCTCCTGTAACAACTTCACCGGCCCTGTTATCAACGTGCACCGAGCTGCAACCAGGAACCCCAATCACTCCTCTCTCCTGCGCCAAGGATCTCATTCTTACAGCATTGTCCCATTGACCACTCACAGCATACACACTCGATGTGAGTACATAGCCTGCCAAGCGTGAAGGCTCCAACTCAAGAACACGAGAAGAGGCTCCCACTCCAAGCTTAGTGTCCTCATATCTTCTGCACGCACTCAAGAATGTGACCCACAAGCTCGCACCATTTTCCATCCCAGGGGGTAGGTTCTTGATCATGTCCTTTGCATGCTTAAGCCTCCCCCCTCGAGCCAGCATGTCCACCATACATGAGTAGTGTTGCAATATGGGCTCAATCCCATCATCTAGAATCATCTTCCTAACAAAATGGAGCCCTTCCTCAACTAAGCCACCATGGCTGCACGCAGATAACACTGAGAGTGCAGTTATTTCATTTGGTTTCACACCATGCAGCTTCATTTGGGCATACATTGATAAGGCATCATTTGCCAAGCCGTTCATGCCGTACGCTGCTATCATTGCGCTCCATGACACCACATTTTTCTGAGGGATACAGTCAAAGGCATTCCTTGATTCCTTTATTGCAGCACACTTGCCATACATGTCTACAATTGATGTCCCCACCGTCACATCAGCGAATGCTAAACCACTCCTGGTTGCAATGCCGTGCGCCAACTTAGACCTCCTCAGGTCAGCTGAAACAGAACAAGCCATCAAAAGCTCTATAATTGTCACCCTACTAGGCTTCTCCGCCACCATGCTCATGGTGTTAAAAACAGCTATAGCATCATTTGGCCTGCCACAGAATGTAAATCCCGCAATCATGGTACCCCATGAAATGGTATCCTTCGTCTCCATCCTAGAGAAAATTTTCCATGCAAGCTCCACACGGTTGCACTTCGCATACGCATCAAGTAGAGAATTCAAAACAAAGAGATTAAATTGGTAACCCCGCCGAAGAATTACTGAATGGAGAAGCTTGCATTGAATTGCACCAAGACAGTGCTTGGAGGTTTGAAGAAGATTCACAAGAGTTATACAGTCGGCCTCAATCCCTGCCTTCCTCATGGAATCGAACAGGGCCAAAGCATCTGAGTGCTTCTCGTTGCAGACCAATCCGGACAAGATAGAATTCCAAGAAACATCATTCCTCCAAGGCATCTCGAGGAAGGCCCTGAAGGCGTCATCAGGGTCCCGGCACTTGGAGTACATATCAACCAGTGAATTGCCAACAAAAACATCAAATAGGTGGCCTCTGCCCAGAACGAAACCGTGGACCATTCTCCCCGCGGCGACGTCCCCTAAATCGCTGCAGGCCCTGAGGACACTCACGGCAGTGACTCCATCAGGGTCCATCTCGGCCTCGCACACCATGTCTCTGAAAAGCAACAAGCTATGGCGAGGCTTCTCGTCCCGCGCATAGGCTCCAATAAGGATGCTCCAAGAGACGACGTCTCGGTCAGACGTTTCTTCGAACAGCTTTTGGGCGGCGTCGAGGGGGCAGATGTCGGCGTACAGTTGAAGCAGAGAGTTCTGAACGGAGCAAATGGAAGCAAACCCAGTTCGAATTAAGTAGGCGTGCATTTTGGGTCCTTGGCGATGATGGTCAGCAGAGTGGCGACGACATGCCTGAACCAAAAGGACGAGCGTGGAGTCATTGGGTTCGAAGGCAGCAGCCCTCGCCTGGGCAAACCACCAGAGACCATCTCCTTCATCATCAGCTCCTCCTTGTTTGAGGCAGCCACGGATGATAATGTTCCAGGAGACAGAATCCCAGGCGGGCGTGGCAAGAAAAAAGTTGAGGGCGGAATGGAGCGACCCGGATTTGACGTAGAAGTCTAGGGTGGAATTTTGGACGCGGGTGAAAGAGTTGAGTCCGAGTTTGAGGAGACAAGCGTGGAGGGAGAGGCCATGCCTGAAAGTGGAAGTGGTGGAGGAACATGCGCGGAAGAGGGACGAAATCAGGGACGGGTCCGACAGCTGATGACGATGATGAGGTTCTAGTAGTAGCAGTCTCCTGATATGTCTAAAATAGGAAACCACGTCTTGCCATCGACCATTGAATTGGGAGGAGGAAGAGGAGGTGGAGGCGGGTGAAGAAGAAGAAGAAGAAGCCTTCAGCCCCCAATTCGAGATCGAGTCGGCGGCGAATTTAGAAGCAACAGCAATGAGACCCCTGTTGTTTGGGGTTGGAGGCCGCATTGCCAATTACCAACCCAACAGTCAACACTCCCATCCCTTATTGTATAATATAATATTGATTCGTGAATTGCATGGTTGTTTAGGTAGGGTAAAATCGATTCCCCCACATACCGGGTTTGAACCATTCGCCGCCCTGCAAGGCGGAGGCAGTGAAGACAAGCAGCCAAGATCATTGGCGTCATCGAGAGTTGTGGTGGTAATCTGGAATCTGGATCAGCCTTTTCCGTCACCAATCCAACCCCCACAGGCGTTCGGCAAAACTTCGAACAGGATTTGTCGTCGTGTTAAAGCGCACAGAACGTTGCATCCAACAGTTCAAAATTCCCACTTCTCCATTGCTTTTTTGCTTACCTGGGACGCAGCCTTTGGGAAATAGTAAAAATCATAAACCTCATTAATCTTTGTAAGTTGTTAAGAGTCTCACGTGGAGGAGAAAATAACCAAACCAATTATAGTTTGATATTAGCCTCTCCGGCTAGAAGATGAATTGGTTGGTATAGTTAGAATGGAAGAGTCCAATATTTAAGGAAACCGAGTAATTAAATTGATTATGTTGTTGTATCAAATGCAGATGATAATGATTCCTCCATCTTCCCCGGTTTGATATCAACAAGACTGTTGATACTAAACTAAACCAGCTATATTATCATTATGGACAGCTTCATGTGCATCTCGATCCGTTGATTAATAAATGTGGGAAGGAAAATTATATCGGGTACGAATTTAAATATTTTATTTTTTATTAAAATAAAATTATTAATTTAATAAACATGAAAAAACAATCATATGATTATAAAACCTTTTAATTCAGTTTAGGTAATCAATTACCGGCCTATCAAACTTTACAACTTTTAATTTAGATAATTTAATTTAAAATTTTTAAATGTGGGTGAAGGAGGTGTGTTCGAGATATAGGAGACACGCACGGAGGGAGAAGCCACGCCTGAAAATGGAAGGGATGGCGAAAGATGTGCGGAAGAGAGATGAGATTAGGGACAGGTTCTTGACTTAATGACGATGATATATAGTCATAGTAGTCTCTTGCTCTCTTCTTTAGAAAGGGGTTTTTTCAAGTACAGAATATATATATATCTTCAACTCACCACGTTTAATTGAACATCTAATTTGATCATGTGTTAAATTTGTATACGTAGGTCACGGATACTTAACTGTATTTGCTTCTCCCTTATTCCACGCCTCGGTTCCCTTGACAAAATCCACCACCTCCCTTTGCTGCCGGCCGCCACGCACCGGAACGTCAACTCAGCCACCGCCCCGACCCCCTCCGCCGGAATCCAAGGTGTCCTTGGCCGAAGACATTAAAGACCGGATCCACCACCAGTCAGAGCTTCCCTATTTGGATCCTCGGCACAACCAAATCCACCAGATCCATTTCCCTCCGACCACGCATTTGGTCCACCGCCTTCTTCCCCGACACCAGCTCTAGTAACACCACATCTCTCTGCCGCCGCTACGCACCGGAACACAAGCTTAGCCACCGCCGTTCCAAACAGCACTAGGCTGGCTATCAACAAAAATAATATTATTATTTACGAGTCAACCCCAGCTTGAAGCATTAAAGACGGACTCAAATATGATAATGTAAAACGCACGGGAACTTTTACCCGTTTTCCTCTGTGTCCTTTATTATGCCTAAACACGGCATGTACACCTCTTCATTGAGATCGCCGTGTAAGAACGCATTGTGGACATCCATATGGTGAACAGCCCAGTGGCGTGCGGTTGCCACGGCCAGAAAACAGCGGACACTAACCATTTTGGCCACAGGAGCGAATGGTAATCGATCCCCTCATGGTAATCGATCCCCTCTACCTGATGATTGCCCAAAATCATCAAGCGCGCCTTATATCGCTCGATCGTGCCATCAAAGTGATATTTGATCTTGTAAACCCATTTGCTGCCGAGGGCCGTCTTGCCAGGTGGCAAATCAGTGACTGTCCACGTGCCGTTGAGGTCGAGCGCATCCAGCTCTTTGCGCATCGCCTCTTGCCAACATAAATCTGCCATAGCTTCACGATAAGAGCGGGGTTCGTGCCCAGAAGCAACGGCAGCTAAGAAGGCACGATGACAGGAGGAAAACCGGTCAGAGGTAACATACTGAGCCAGGGGATATCTCGTCCCTGTGGAATTGGAGGGAACTGGCTGGATTGTGTGGACGACATAGTCACGCAGTTTACTCGGCGGTTGTTTGGTTCGAAGACCACGACCCAGCGGGGCGTCAGATGCTGTACTGGTGGGGACTGGTGCGCTGTCAAGAGGTCCTGGCGACGGAAGGGGGAGCTGTGCACCCGCCCGATTGGTGTCACCTGCTGATGCCGCGACACCCTCGTCTGGCTCTGGCGGGTCGACGTCGCCAGGAACGGCAGAGGCATCGGGGACTGCGCCAGGCACGGGCGCCACTATCGCGTCAACGAGCGCGGGTACAGCTGAGTCAGCAAGGGGCTGCGGAGCATCGTTTGTACGGGACGCAACGTCCGTGGAGACAAATAGCGGGTCACAAAGGCTCCCTGGGGCGAGAGCAGGAGGGTCTGCTGGTGCTCCAAGACCTGTACATGAATTTAGAAACGGAAATTCGTCTTCGTTAAAAACCACATCACGGGAGACAAAAATGTCCTGAGTACTGAGATCATACAGTGTCCATCCCTTTTTACCATAGGGATAACCCACAAAGATGCACTATTGGGAGCGACTGGAGAACTTATCCTGGTCTCGGTTGATGTTTTTACCATAACATAGGCACCCAAAAACACGTAAATGAGTATAAGTAGGAGGTTTACCGAACAATAGTTCGTACGGGGTTTTGTGACCCAAAACACTGGAGGGAGTGCGGTTAATCAGATACCCAGCAGTCAAAACACATTCTCCCCAGAACTCAATCGACAAGTTCGCCTGAAAGCGTAAGGCACAAGCAACGTTGAGAATATGACGATGTTTACGTTCAACCCTGCCATTTTGTTGCGGTGTAGCTTTGCACGAAGTCTGGTGCACAATCCCTTGTTCAAGAAAATAGGAAATTAAACAGGTAAATTCCGTGCCATTATCGGTGCGCACAACGCGCACCTTCGTATGAAATTGGCGCTCCACGAACGCAAGAAAATTACGCAAAACACGGCCTACCTCGGATTTAGTGTGAAGAAGATACAACCAGACAGTGCGTGTGTAATCATCAACAATAGTCAGAAAATAAGAGGCACCAGATAATGCAACAGTTCTATAAGGTCCCCATAAATCACAATGTATTAAAGAAAACCTTTCTGCAGCAATGGTTTCACTCAAATCAAAGGAATCACAAGTTTGCCTTGCACGAACGCAAATATCACAAATTTTATTAATAGGTCCTGGAGACATAGAACGACCCAAAACATGAGACAAACTGTTAACTACGTTGTGAGAAGGATGACCCAACCGTTGGTGCCATATGTCTGACGTTGCGGGTCCTGTCATAGCATATGCTGCTCCCACGCCCCGTCTCTCAAAATAGTACAGCCCATTGCGTTGCTTACCCGCACCAATCACCATCTTCGAAGTGCGGTCCTGAATAACACATGCGTTAGCACTGAATTGAATATCACAATCCATATCTGTCAGTAACTGGGCTACCGAAATCAGATTACAGCTCAAAGTGGGGATAAAAAGTACGTTATCCAAACGAATATTATCATTCAAGAAAATTGTCCCTGTTTGTTGTGCCTGAACACGTCTCCCATCCGGTAACCCTACGGCGCAGTCTGTTATGCTGTTTACCTCATGTAAAGAGGTGAGATCACAGGTCATGTGCTGCGAAGCACCAGTATCAATTATCCAGGAAGAAGCAGGGCTAGGAAGGGCCTTACCAGACAAGCGGTCCACGGCACTGGTGGATTTGGACGGTTGCATCAAAGCCAGAAGCGTCCTCCACTGCTCTTTGCTGAACCCGCTCCCGGCTGCGATGTCAACAATGGCTTCAGATGGGGATTGCTCCATAGTCACCTGTTCCGTAGGCACTTGTTACGCAACATGTGCACGTGGAACCACTCCACGCCCACGTCCGCGCCCAGAAGCGCCCCGCCCTGGTGTTCCACGACCACCACCCCCACGATTGTCAAACCGAGGCCGATCACCCCACCAATCAGGGTACCCAATGGCTTGGAAGCAGTGTTGGTCATCATGTCCTCTTCGTTGACACAAAGAGCAAATTAAGGATTGTTTGCCGTCATTATTTGTCCGGCGCCCGCCAACAGTGTTCTGGACCGCCAGGGCCATGACTTCCCTTCCGACTTCTGTGGTTCATGTGATTTGCCTCACACGCTCCTCTTGGACTACCACGGCATATGCTCGATTAAGAGTGGGAAGTGGCTCAATGCTAAGAATATTCGACCTGACCGTCCCATAGACATCATCATCAAGGCCCATCAGAAATTGATGTACCTTGCTCTCCTCGCGTTTTTTGTCGAACGCAATATTCAGATTGCATGTGCAAGCACCACATTGACATGTGGGTTGCTGATCATAGTTGGCAAGTTCCTCCCAAACTTGCTTCAATTTTCCATAATACGTCATGATGGGAAGACCTTTCTGACGACAATTGGCCAATTCTGCATGAAGCTGTTGTATGCGTGGCCCATTCCCAACGACAAATCTTTCCTTGATGTCGTCCCAAATGTCTTTTGCCAACTCCATATATGTAATGGTGGAGCGCAATGTTGGTTCGATGGTATTGAGTATCCATGACACCAACATTGAATTCACAGTCCACCATTCTTCAAGATCTGCCGAGTTCGCACCGGGTTGTGGTATTGTGCCCGCAACGAACTCATATTTCTTCTTAGCGCGCAAGGACATACGCATTGCTCGCGCCCATTCTTCATAATTTGCACCCTTCAACTGGACTTGGGTAATAACATTCCCAGGATTATCATTAGGATTCAAACAATAAGGAGAGACAGCCGTTGCGATTTTGTTCGCACCTTTCATCTCTCCTTCTTCACGTGCGGCCATGGTGCATGTTCAGGCTTTGATACCATGTAAAACACACGGGAACTTTTACCCGTTTTCCTCTGTGTCCTTTATTATGCCTAAACACGGCTTATAATGTACAAGCAATTGCCTCTAAATGGCAACACAATAAATACATTAATTACATACTAAAATGGGATAACACCATAAGAGGAAAGAGGATCAGACCGCCGATGCTGCTGTACAGGGTGTCGTGCGCATCGTGCGCATTAGATAATGAAATCGGAGTCGGATTTCAAATGTCTATAATAAGTCGTGATCACATGGGTGTGGCAGGCCTAGTTGTGCCAGGGATCCAAATGGGGCAGCTCTAGCAGTTGGTGGATTCGATGCTGGCAGTAGACAGCAACGCCTTGGATTGCAGTGGCAGGGAGTTAGGGTGGTGGCTGAGTTGGCGTTCCGATGCATGGCGGCGGCAGAAGGAGGTGGTATATTTTGTCAAGGGACAGAGGCGTGGAGCAAGGTAGAGGCAAACGCAATTAAGTGTCCAGTAACCTACACATACAAATTTAACACGTGGCCAAATTAGATGTTGACACATCCTGAGTGAAGGAACCTCAACCCCTAATTTAAGATCAAATGTTAAATTATTTTTATGTTTTTTAATAATATGTTTTTTCACTCATGTAATTAAAAAATTCATAAAATTAGTGAACTAATTCTAAATAAATGATGGACAAATATTATAGTTGTTAGATCTAAAAGGAATAGAATTGGAAAGTGTTATAAAATAAAAAAAATATTTTTTACAAGGTTAATGTAATAAGAATGTGTGTCTTAGGACGACAGTTCTTCTTCATCAAATAATGCAAAAAAATATGATAAAAGAAAATCAAGGAATTACATTTATGGATCAAGGTATACTTTTGATTAATTTTCTCTATTAAACAATTCTCTAAGCAGGAAAAGATCATATATATAGTTTTGCTGGCAATTGTTATTAGGGTGAGTTTACCATAGAATTATTTGATCTTGAATGATATTGCTTAACTAATAAATTCGTTTAAAGGGAATGATTAAAGGGTCACACTTTTGTTCGAATCACTTTTACATACGTTGAATTTGTAGTAAATTATTTTTATATTGCATAAAATATGTGCCAACAAGAAACAAAACACATAATCGTAACCATGGGGATGACTCCTTTTGACACATTGTATGGTAGATCATGTTGACATTAAGATAGTGCTATATAAAGTAGTATGTCATTTTAATAAAAAAATTATTTCTGATTAATTGAAATATATTTTATTTAAGTATTAATATATTGTGTACTTATGCTTTATTTTATGGCTGCACATGCATCATAATGTCCTGTCACTCATCAAAGTCTATTACTAGTATGTATGGAACACACACAACAAATTCACTAACTGGACTAAATATAAATTTGGTTCACAATCAGTGAATGAAGTTTAGGACAGTCTATTCTGATAAGATTGTGATGTAGACTATTTTCATAGTGTGAGTGATTTAATCTATAATTATTATAAAGAGTTTATGAATAGTAGCACCAGTATGTAATTATACATATTGAATAGGACCATGATAGAATAAGTTCTTCAATTAATCTTCATTTTATTGTATAAAGAATTTTATATTCTATTACTGGATGACTAATTTATAAACTGATTTTAATCTAGACCATTTGATTTACTCATGTCTGTAATTTATGTCTTTTACTTATTAATGAATGAGAAGTTTTGAGTTTCAAATACCTCAGTATCTTAGATATATACATAATATTATAGATAGTGGGAGCATCAAGTTAGGTACGTAAAATATATTACTTTACTATGCGAAAAATAATGATATTCTCATGTTATTTAATTCGGGATCCTTAAGTGAATCAAATGCTTATAACTATATTGGATATAGTTTAATATAAGTTTAAATTATATAAATGATGAATTATAATTATCTAATTTATTAATGAGATTAATTAATTAAATATTATTTATTGAAACTTCAATTAAGTAGGTCCTTTTGTCTAATAATATTTATTATTGTATGAAGTACTGGATCATTATAAGGTAATTATCTGGTTATATTTAGTAGTTGATATCTTAACATGTGTGTGTGTGTGTATAAGAGTTAAATATGCATATTACATGGTTATTTATTTAATTAGATTAAATAATTAATAATATCTGATAAAAATATTTATTTATTTAATGTGATTAAATGAATAATTATATTATTTATTTTTTTTATAAATAAATAATTTTAGATATTTAATTAACTAGCTCTAATGCACAATAATTCTATTATTTAAAATGATTTAAATAATTATGGATTTTATGTATTATTAATTTTTAATTTAAGAGGCATATACGTAATAGCATTGAGACAACCTTGAGTTTATATATACATGCAAAGCCACTTAGGTTAAACGGGCGTGAAATATCATAGACAACTGAGAGAGAGAGAGAGAGAGAGAGAGAGAGAGAGAGAGAGAGAGAGAGAGAGAGAGAGAGAGAGAGAGAGAGAGAGAGAGAGAGAGAGAGAGAGAGAGAGAGAGAGAGAGAGAGAGAGAGAGAGAGAGAGAGAGAGAGAGAGAGGTGACATCTCAAAGGTGGGTGTTCCTGTTTTTTATCCAAGGGTGTCATAGCCCTGTACTCTTTGAGAAGATAAATAGCAAAGAAGGATATGTGGTCATTGCATCCAAGTAAGAGCGAAGATGATCAAAGGTTGATTGCAACTCTACATTTAAAAGAAGATAAAAGGGGTCTTTGTTTTTTTATTTTTAAGGTTGGTTTCTTTTTTACCCTCAATGTGGAATTATAATAATTGATTCATGTTTAGATCCTAGTGTTCGATTGTCGAATAAAAAAATTAAAATCCGTTTTCGCTATAGTTAAGTGTTAACTATATTTTGACATTCCAACAGCCGGTCCCCCTTGTGTTGGACTGAGGCCAGAGAAGTGGCTTTTTGGGGCTAGAGCTAGTCCAAGAGGCCACAAAAAAGGTTAAGATGATTCGCATGCAACTAATGACATCCCAAAGTAGACCAATGGCTTTTTTCGCATTTCCTCACAAAGAGAGCATCAGTAGTTTGGAAAAGGTTTCAAGCTATCTCTAAAGTTTATTGGAGCCTTTAAAATTTTGGATCATGTTGGGCTAGTGGCTTACAGGTTGGTCTTACCTCCATGGTTAAGCAGAGTGCATAATGTATTTCATGTATCATAGTTGAATAAATATCATACAGACCCGACTCATGTGATTTATTATGGAACGTTGGACATTAAAGATAACGTGTGTTGTTGAGGTTTATATTCAGATTTTAGATAGGTGAGAAAAGTTTTTGTGGGGTAGACCTTGGTTCGAGTATTGTGGAGGTATCATGGCATTGAGGAGGTGGCATGGGAGCGTGATATTGTGATGCATGAGCACCATTTGGAATTGTTTGTGGACAAAAAATCCTGAGGGAGAGAGGTGACAGTGGTAAGTAAATAATGTGGTACATGTGTTTTATGTTTTTAAGTGTTAAACTTGTATGTCTTGAGTTTGTATAAAATATATCCACATGACGATGTAATAATCTGTTTACTATGATATGTTGAACATGTGAGTATGTGGTGATCTACATAATAAGTTGCATGTTCTTCAGTATTTAAGGTTGTGGAGTAGTTATGAGCAGTGTACTAGTTGGTGTGTTTCTATTTAAGTGTTGCCTTTTTGATGACAAAAAGACTTTAAAGGAGTGAGAATATAATAACTCGTATTTGGGGATTTGAGAGTTAGCCTTGTGATGGAATAAGTATTTTGCATTAGCCTTATAATATCTCGAATAAGAGGTTAAAATCTCGTAGTGAGTCTCTTGGAGTTGAATAGTTGCACTAAAGTCTTTCACTTCAATTTGAGGAGTGACAGCTCGAAGTGGGAGTTCAAGGTTTCGAGGTTTTAGTGATTCAAGGTATCTCTTATTCTCGGATTGCTTGTTAAAGCATCAAATCATCCATTCATTCTTAAATGTAGTGTCTTATGCTTTGACAACCTGATAATGTTACATCCATCCGAGTACATGATTTTAATCAAAGAGTGTGCCTTTCTTTCTGAGAACATGGATTCTGAATCCAAGTAGGTGGATTCCAATTTGAGAGGATATCTTCTATCCAAAAACATGAATCTTAATATGAGAATATGTCATGACTATTACCCTTGTCACATGGCAATCTAAATTGTCTCTTCCATGTGTACTGGTTTATGATTAGGGATTATAAATAGGAAAGAAGTGTATTAACTCTTAACCTTAATCCTAAATCTTTGTTCGGATCATCGCTGTCGTAACAGAGAGAGAGATACCAAAATGCAAGGAGGAAGAAGAGGAACATGATTTAGACTTTGTCTAATGCGAAATCGAGATAGAGATTTGTATTCCAATGTTTTTTGTCTCTGAGAATATTTAAAGTGATTGTAAAATATTCTAAGAAGAGATTTTATTATCAATGTGTGTGTATTCTGATTCATATATATGGAATGATATATATGAATGTTGATATGAGATTTGCATTAAAACACATTTAGATCTATCATGATGTGAGTTTATCCTATTCGAACAAGTTTGGATATTCGTTTTAAGGATTAAAGGAGTCGAAGTCTGTTTTTAGGTTTTAGGGTAACTAGAGGCGTTGTATTCATAAAACAGAGGACCAAAATTGCGGATTATAGATCAGTCATTGCTGGAAACTGCACATTGCTCCATTTAGTTTCCCATTCATTCTGTTTACATTGTGTGATGACCCTAGGGGCCAAATGGAAATTTGATTTGGCCTTGTACTATAGAGAATGAAGCATGTGTGTGTGTGTGTGTGTGTTTTATTGATATATTTTATGAGTTTTGCTTTAATTGATGAGCTTTGAGTCATGTTTACTACTGAGATGAGTTGTATGCCTTAAGATGTTTTGATATGAGTTATGTTTTGTTCAAAAAATGAGATATATGCTTGAAATGTTTTTTATTGTGATAAGTACGTTATTATATGAGATTGAGATAACATGTGTGGGTGAGACCGAGATAGCATGTTGTCACTACAACATTATGCATATATTATTTAAAAATATTTTTAAAAAATAAAAATAAAATTGTATTGTAATAGTTAATAAATTATTGGGCCTATTATTTGATGGACTCAAATTTGAATAGTTAAATCATCATGAATGTTCTTAGGCTGTATCTATAAATATAGCATTTATTGTTGAATTGCTAACATAAAATCATTTATTTATGTGCTTTCTTAATTAAATATATGTGATTCGGATATATTATTAATTAATGCTCATGCTCATGCTCATTTTTCTTGCATAAAAAAAAATAAAATGAAAATTCAAATCAAGTGATGACTATTTATGCATGTGTTATGGTCTAGGTGTGTAAGGGCACTAATAGTGGCCTTAACATTTTATAGCTAAAATTTAATAGAAAATTTACTTTTATAAATTTTAACAAATTACTTTTTATAACACCAAATAGTAGGATCAATAAAATTTTCACTATTGTATTAAAATATTAAATTTTGGATTTTTTTTATATATTTTAAATTATCTATTCTCTCCCTTATCTCCTCACATGCATCAATTAGGCGTATGAGAATAATTATTTAATATGAATTCTACATTTAATTGCAGGATGCCATTGTTGTGCAACCACAACTGACATGACACATATTGATTGGACTACAGATTTTACTTGGTTCAATTAACGTGCGCTATGTCAAACATGGTTGCACAATGATTATACCCTGCGATTGTATTAGTTTTTTTTTGTTATTTCAATATCAAAAAAAAATTTAACTAGTAAATTTGGTTCAACAAATTTGACTAGCCATTTAATTAAAAATCAAATTTATTTTAACATTGTTGAGTTGATTATAAGACCTTCCCCATATTTTGACTATTAATTAGGTATTTTTTTAGTTTTGTTATGCCCGCTTTAATTCTTTCTTTTTCTTTCGAAAAGTAAATCTTTATTTTAAATTTATTATTATTTTTAAATATAATAAGGGTTTTGTCATACTGTTAGATTATATTTGGGGGTAGATTCATGTAAAGGTTAGATTATAGCAAACAAGGACACATCAATGAGCAAATGGTTAGCTATAGACATAAATATTTGTTCTCTTTTAAGCTACTTTGTTGAAGTACTTGTTCAAAAGGAAAAAAAAGTTACTTAAATTTTTTTTATCTAATTAAATAGTAATTATCCATTTACATTTATTTGCTATAAAATTTTCTAAGTTGTTTATGATATCTTGTTTGTGAGTTTTAAAAAAGAAAGAATAGAAAGAATTTGGAGAAAAAAAGTAAATAAGGGCATGCTTGGTTACCCTTTCTCAAAACACAATTTTGTTTTCAAAACTACATCTAGCCAATAAAACATGTTTGTTACACATGTTTCATGAATAAAATTATGTTTTATTTAAATCATCATTTGAATCTGTAGAGATCTATGCTTGGGTTCATGTATGAAATAATATTTATTTGGTAATAAAAATATTTAGTTGGTAGTATGCTCGGCGATACAAGCGTTTTGACAATAATTAGATCCAATTTGAAATTGAGACCTCGGAAGGTTAGTTGTGTAATTTTAAGTGTTTATTAATTAAAGAGATGAGTAGAAAATATAAATAGGGAAGAAAGAGAGAAAGACTCCCAACGGGTGGTTATTTTGCATTTCATGACTTTGGTGAGAGAGAGAGAGTGTAGAGAGAGCTTGGAGGTGGAGCTTGAGTTTGAGGGTTGATTCATCCATGAATCATTACCAAGTAGATGTTTCTAATATCTTATTTTGATTCTGTTCTTGAATATGTGTAATTTGAGCATAATCTATAAAATTTAGTATGAACCCTAGGTTTGAGGAAATCCAATTTTGGGATGAACTTGGGAATCTTGTAATTTTAGTGCATAATATTGATTATTATGTAGTATTGGGTATAATTTTACTACAAAACCTGATATGTAGTATTGAATATGAATTTTATGAGTTTTTTGAGGGTTTGTGAGAGTTTCAGGGTTTCTGAATTGATTCCAGACGAAGAACAGGTTAAATTGATGATGAACAATAACATTGGAAGAGTTCCAAAAAAAGTTTAAAAAAGAGTTCCAAAAAGAAATTCGAAAAGAGTTTCGAAGGAAAATCCAAAAAGAAGTTCAAAAAGATATTTGAAAAGAAAATTAAAGGGAAATTCAAAGTGTCAAGGAGGTTGGATCAAAGAGACAATTGAACTTTGAGCCTCAAGGAAAAGGGTTCTAGGGAGCTTTTTTGGGATTGGTCCTTTTTGTTATGCCTTTTTCGAGGTATGAGATTTTATTTCTTAACATAAAATATTATGTGATATGGATACAATCATAAGTTTCAAACCTCATGGCATTTGGGGGCTCGATTTGTGGTGTTTCGTTAGTTTGCTTGGCTAGGTCCCATATAGGGCTAACTGGGAGCCGAGGTCCTCTACATGGCTGGTTAACAGCAGAAGGTCCCACGAATAGCTACTTTTCATGCTATGTTCCTACTGTAGTAGGCAGGCTATAAGAGCCTTGCCTTGTGCAACTGTGCTGATCAGCTAAGTTGTGAACTATTTGCATGACTTGATGGTTTGAACCTTATGTATTTATGCTTTCATTAGTATTGCATAGTACCCTATTGTGTAGACGTCATTGTGTGTTTATGCTTTTATTGGTATTGCATAAGATACTATAAACATCGTTGTTGATTCTACATTCATTGGCACTGTATCGATCTACACTGACACATGTATACAGTTCGTGCGTTATAAGTCATCTATTAAGTCTTTGTGTTCACCCTACGTTGTTGGCGTGTCTTTTCAAGTTCAAGTAGAAGGTAACTCTGAGAGTTAGCTAAAATGAATTCAAGCCTACAAATCGAAGGGCAAAAAATAGAACTGTAGATAACTATAAGATAGATTGGCAACCAACAAGGAGAAAGGGAAATCATAGTCATGTCATTCAATAATGTTGCAAGACAGGAGAAATGGAAATCAAGGTATGTGGGTAACCAACAAGGCGAAAGTATCCAACAAGAATATGGAACTATAGTTGTCATGTCATTCAACAATGTTGCAACAAGAGAAAAGGAAATTCAAAAGAAGATTATAGATATGCAATTTTGATTCGAATGGGAAGAGAAAAAATCATTCAATAATGTTGCAACGTCGAAGATAAGTGTTGTTAAGCATTAAATATCTGGTCCAATACAATTTGTACTTGGAAAGCGCCAAATCCAACCATGGTTTGTTGTTCCCATTATAATGAACAACAGCAGCGCCTTCTATCTCTGTCTGGTTGAGCGCTGGGTCATACCCAAGCCCCAATACATGCCAACTTCGATCAAGGGGATATGTCAACTTGTAGAATGTGATCAACCCTGGTGGCAATGAACCGAGTTTCCAAAGCATCCTATCCTCATTCTGCAAAACATGTTTCCCCCATCAGTTCAGTCTCATACAAACAAGATTGCATTATAATAAATGGGTCATTCCATCATTTTCATCATCATGCAGGAATCATATGAGCAGATATCAAATGTCTTAAAAATTGTATATTAAGTCATCATTATTATCATGATTCACATCAAATTTCTATGCAATTAGTCATGTATACCCGCAACTCTAAAACAAGTAGATGCAGCCATTACCAAACAAAAAAGAGTAAGCCTGAGGGCAATTTATAATATGGTGTCTGGAAAGTTTGTAAAAACGCATCACAAAAGCAAAATAACGGTATTACCAAATCTTGCCAATGGTGATATATTCCAGTAATGCCAAGCTTTTTCCACTCCTTCAAATCGAACAAATTCATGCCGAAAGCCCAACCACAAGCATTTGGATCAAAAGTGTTGCTGATCAATGGATTGGAGAAATTGAGATACTTGTCAAACCTGTGAAAACTCTCCTTGCAGGTTTCCACTGCACCATTCACCATCCCTTGCATATCAACAGACCAAAGTGGGGTCAAATCCTTTTGCACTACTATGTCATCATCCAAAAACAAGATCTTGTTGAGCCTTGGGTAGACTTCAGGAAGGTAGAATCTGAGATGATTTAGCATGGACAAATACTTTGGGTTCCTGTATTTGAGATTGTCAGATCCAGCAGATAGAGATGACGGGTGATTTGCCTTAAAATAATATTCTTTTAGTTGAGCCGATTCAAGTTGGCGGAGAACAGAACAGTAGGAGGAATTGAGCCACTTGAAATTATCAATATTCTCAACTTGGATTGTTACATTTGCAGGAGCATTCACAAGAAACCACATTCTCATTGCAGCAAAATTAAGTTTGTCTGTGACTATGTGGAAAACATGCTTTTCCAGCTCCTTTGCATGAAGCGCTGTAGAGTTAACAACCACAGATGTTGCAAGTACATTATCTGAAAATATGGCATAATGATAAAGGGAAGGGTCTTCCAGCTTATATTTATCAGAAGGTCCTTCGTTTTTATAACCCAGCAGGAAATAGTCTGCTGTGAGCTGCAGAGAGAGGCAGTGCAATTGTTTAGGAATAGTTTTAGCAGCTTGCTGCATCAAGAACGCGCTCTGTTTCTTCTGCATATTTACATTATCATCAGTTGACTGAATCATGGCCCTTAAGTTTCTTGCCACTATAAAACAGTCATAAAATTTGTCCTTCGATAAAGATAGAATATGACCCATCGCCTTTGCTTGATCAAGTGCACTAAACAAGAGGAGAAAAAAAAACTTGCTTAACGATCTAGACCGAGCATATGTAATTGGTGATCCAAAGTGTGATTTGAAGTAACCATACCATGGATTGAGCTCAACGTCTGTACTAGCCTCTCCAATAGCATGTTGACATTTTCTCATATGTGACATGAGAGAATCATATATGCCACTTTCATTCTTAGATTTAGCGATGTGAGCATATACCTTGGCCATTATAATCTGATCACGCATTAGTTTTAACAAAGAATCAGAATGGGGGTTCTCATAATCTCTCCTCCATATGCTGTATTTCACTTTGACAGAAGTGTCAAACTCTTTGGAACGCAAAATGGCTGCTGTTTGCATCTGATTGTCAGTTTCTTTTTCTTGTTTTAGCAACTCTTTAGTTCGGGAATCCCTCCTTTCCTGTCGCAGTACCTGATAGGCTACATACTGTCACGAATACAGTTCAAGGCAAAAGGACATAAGAGCAAGCATAAAACAAAGCATTTGATGTCTAACCTTGCGCTTCAACTTCACTGGATTTACCATATCAGCGTGTAGATGTTCATCCGCGGAGAGGTGAGTACTGTCTTCAACTCTCATTGTGGGATCAAATGGATCTTCTAGAGTCTAAAAAATAAATATATTTACGGTGAGTAACAATCGAAACATAATAACTTAAATTTCACATCAGATACTTGAAGTGGGACAATATTTATTTATTTATTTCTTGAAAATAAAGGATTAAAAAAGTAAACACCACTAGAATAACTTCTGAAGCAATTTGAACTTTACACAATAGCTTATTATTACGTCTATTTAATATAAGTTCTCTCTTTGCAGAAATATATAAAAATGTACCTGAGAACTCTTCAAATTTTCATCTGGGTTCTGCCACACCCAGGAAGAAGAGAGGTCATTAGATTTCACGGTACTGATTTGGACAGTACCAGAAGAGTCACTGTATGTTGTAACTATGTCAATATCCTGTATAAACCACTGGATGTAAGTATACTGAAATCGACGATGGAGAGGTCATATATTTCTAATTACCTTTTCGCCTTGATTATCACCACTGCCATAATCAAAAGGGTGTAAACTTTGTCCTTGTTCCTGCAAAGCCAGCATTTGGCCCATATATATGGTCAAAAAGCCCAAGAATTGTCTGAACTGACAGTATCATCATATTACATTAGGGAGAGAGATGCTAGAAAGAAAGATGAAGCTGCACTGAAACCTTTCCATTAGTACATTTCTCACAGTCACAGAATGGCCGATAACCTTTGAATTCTTCTCTGCTAAATGAAGTGAGAGAAACCAAGATAGGATTAAGACATCATTTAACTAATTAGCAGACAGGTTCACAACATAGATCGGTTGTCGTAATAAAGAAAGAAAAAAGGAAAAGGGAAAAAAAAAAAAAAGAGATGCGTGATGTTACAGAATCGGGGAATCTTGCACATCTGCGGCTCCAATGAGGACAACATGGGACATAACCTGCATCAACGAAGTGTGAAGGTGGGAGATCCATCCAGAGAATCATTAAAATCCAAATGCAACGGAGGAATAGAAAATCCGAATCCGAATCACTTGATAATAATAATAATAATAATAATAACCTCCCTAAAATAAGATTAAATAAAATAGAATGAAAGAAAGCAGCGATTGCGGATCACTTACCAGCCACAAAGAGAGAGAGACGAACAGACCGGAAGAAGGAGAAGGAGAAGATCGCATCAATCTTGTTGAAGAACTTTCCATGGCCATGGGATTCATCGAGAAGAGCGGGAACAAATAAACAAACTGGAGTGAGTGTGTGTGTGTGTGTGTGTGTTCATACCATATTTGTTTGAATCACAAACTGAGCCCTGGTCTATGGTCCACGGTCCATGGACTGTGCCTAATGCTTATGTCCTATATACCTATGAACAACGAACCCCTCATGGTCGTTTGTAGTTGCTGGGACCGTGGGCGTGTGGGATGCGATCACATCTCGATCATTAACCAGATTTAGTCGTTCTGTTTTTTGGTAGTACAAACTAAGACAGACGACGGAGACAGAGAGAGTTCGTTTCTTTGCTCGTTCTCGCTTCCTCCTCTCCCTCGTCCGACTCATCTCCCCACAAACAAAGCATACGGCGTCGTTTACAATTTTTGATGACCTCCCCCCTTAAGCTGACATTGGATCCATCAATGAGCTATGATATAATGACATGCAAATGATATTTATTATATGAATTGCCGATGCAATTGGATTTATGATAAAAGGTTTAATATGCAGCCAGTACTATAGGTCATTGATGGATACTTTTAGGGGTGAGCTTGACTCACCTTCACTCATTTTAACTCAAGAAATACTTTTATGGTGAGCTTCTCATAGATCACCCATTATATAATTGTTACTTAATCGGAGAGTTCTTTCAAATCCACCCACTACTAGAGCAACTACATGAGGTACCAGACATTTTTCAATTTATCTAATTTTGATAAAAATCCATACAAATACTTTTTATCATCATCAAATTTTGCCCTAGCTTACGTTTGCCCTAGTTCTTGACACTCCCCCGTCGCGTGCCCCCCACCCCATGCTCCCCCGTCACACGATTGCCCGAGTAGCTCCCCCGTCGCAACCCTCACCCCCTTGCCCCCAGATCTGCTCCCCCCATCCCCTCCCTGTCCCAAATCTGCTCCCTCGCCGTGCGAGGCCCACCCTAGTGCCGCTCCCTGTCGTGCCCTTCCCCTTTCTCTCTCCCCCACCCAGCGTCGCACGATAGTTCTGTACAATTAGGGATTTGAAGTGCTTGAATTTGGGAGGATAAGGGTAATTGGGAGAAAATAAAAATTAAGTAAAATTATAACTAATCTACTATTAGAGTATCATTAGCTATAATGGTATTGTAGCAAGCTAAAATTAGCTTTAACTATCCATTATAACTTGGTAAGAGCATCTCCAACCCTAACAAGCTATAATGGATAGTTAAAGCTAATTTTAGCTTGCTACAGTATCATTATAGCTAATGGTACTCCAATGGTACATTAGTCATATTATTACTTAATTTTATTTTTTCCCTAATTACCCTTATCTTCCACGATCCCTAATCCCTAATCGCAGTTCAATTTGGGCGGCGACGCAGGATTGGGCAGAGAGAAGCGGATGGGCTTCTAATTTTTGAGGGTGCGAGGAAGAATTGGTCACCACCGCTGCCTTCTCCAACAGCTTTTGGAGGCACGCGATGATGGCAGCGTCCATGGTGCCTGCGGCAGCACGCTCCTGGGCAAGGAGTTGCTACTCACGCTTGATCTTGGCCAGCTCTTGGACCTTCCATACCTCCTGTCACGCCCCCGAATTCCAGGGAACCGGGAACCGGGTACATGACTTCCCCTTGCCCGCACCCGATAGGTCAAGGGGTTGGTGACTAGCACCAATGGAGACTACACCGCAGGTGCTGTCTCAAATATGCAACCCTGTACAGTCATACATCAAGGGTAATCCTGTACTTTCCCATATATCATTATGCATACAATAAGCCAACAGTCATACAGACACATCTGTCCACGGACCCATGTCCGGGATACCACACACAATAAAATATAGAATACAGTACTGTATCATACATCAGAGTAGTGGGCACATCCTCCTGGAAGAAAGTCCTCCACTAGTTACGGGTCACACCTAAAAAAGGGTAAACAACAAGTAGGGATGAGCGACAAGCTCAGTAGGTGACCCCAAAACTCCACATCATACAACACATATAAGTCTATACTATATGCTCAGTGTACTCGTGCACCGTGTAGTGTGCACAATCATCAGGACTCAGCCTGCAAACAGACATCAGGACTCAGCCTGTTCACACAGGACAACTTATCCACGATCCTTCATGGGATCCCAGCTCAGGGCACTCAGCCCTAGCTCCATGAGCTCAACGGCTCAACTCAGGCCTTAGCCTGTCCACAGCGCAATATGCCCAGCCACAGTCGCCACACAGGCCTGCCATCGGTGCATATGCCTGCCACGTCAACCACATAGCACCATCGGTGCATCACGGTGAGAACCCAAACAAGTCACGGAGTCCATGCCTCAATGCCTCACACCAACATACTAACATTAGTATGGTATGTCATTCTCAACCTTTCCTTTAGAACTGTAGCCAGTCTTCACAAGTAAATCCTCAATCCTTGATTTATGAAGGAAGTACCCACAGCAGCTATTTTCTTGAAATCAAAAGTCTCGGCATTGGGTTCCCATATCATAAATAAGATAATCTGATTTTGGGGGGATTTTTCTGAGATGTCTAACCCCACTTTCCAAAAATTCACCACTACGAATTTTTGGGTTTTTCCGAGATTTTACACTAAATCCCAATTTTCACATTTTGAAATAGTATGAATTAATTTTTCTAGTATTTTTCTTTGAATCCAAATGGGGGGTATTTCATTATTTACATAGTAGCTTAATACTTAAATGTGTAGATGGGTATAGGTTACGATGTAAATAGGCCCAGTCCAGTGCTGTCCAGTGTCCAGTTACACTGTTGGAGCTGAGACTCGTAGCTCAGAACCTGCGCCTCGTAGCTACGGAACGGCGACTCGTAGCTGCGGAGTGCGAAGCTGCAGCGCGCCTCGAAGACTCGAAGCGAGGCTACGATCTTCGACCTTCGGACTACGACCCTACGAACTACGAACTTCGAACCTTCGAACCTACGAACTACGAACCTTCGAACTACGGGTCTACGAACTACGACCCAGAACTTTGGATTTTCGTTAGTTCGACCCAGTAACGCGCCCAGGGTACTGTTCATCGTCGTTTTTGCCTATTCTTCGTCTGGAATCAACCCAGCAACCCCCAGACATGCACAAACACGTATTCTACGCAACAGACTGCGATATTTACCTTAAAATGCGTCCAGAACGCCTCTAAATCGCGTAGAAACAACAGAAACACGTATAAAATTTCAGATTTCCAAAAATCTAGATTTAAACCCATAATTTCATGGTTGACTTATCAACCCTCATGAAAAACACAATTAATCAACCCCAAAATCACAGAAACATATATCCACAATGATATAAAACAGTTCTTAACCACAAATCTTATGTTAAACCATTAGATTTAACCCAAAATTGGTTTTCCCCAAATTCTAGGGTTCATGCTCAATTTCATAAATCATAATAAATTCGTGCATACCAAGCATAGAATCAAGATAAGAAGTTCAAGGTCTTATACTTGAAGTGAATCTTTGAGCTCCACGAACCCAAATCGCCCCAAATTGCCAAGGCCTCCAAGCTCTCTCAAGCTCTCTCTCTCAACGCACAAACGTGAAACGTAAAGTGAAAGCTTCTTCCTTTTTTTTTTCTGCTATTTATATTTCTGCCAGTCAACTGACCTAGTCAACCATTGACCTAGTCAATAATTGACCTCCCAACCTAAAAATTGACCTCCAAGGCCCCGAACTCCAAATTGAGTCAAACTACAGTCAAAACTCTCGAAATGACGAGCACAACACTAAACAGATATTATTACACCCAAATGACCGCCCAAACGCAAAGTCAACCAATAAACCCCCAAAAGTCAACAATCGGGTCAAATGGGGCCCCGACTCGGAATCGGGCCCAAGTACAGTCAAAATGCTCACATCGACGACTACACTACCGTCCAGATAGTTACATTCCCATAGAATGGCTATCTCTCAAAACTACCCAAATACGAGTCTTTACACCTCCTCCCGGGTCTGCCGCTCGCGCTTGCACCTATCGATCACCTCTCACGACTGTGTTTTCTTCTTCATTCCTTCCTTCCTTCCTTCCTTCCTTCTTCTTCTTCTTCTTCTTCTTCCTGGCCGCCTCTTACGACTACGTTTTGCTCTTCGACTTGGACTTGGACTAATCAGACGACAAGCTAGATGTAGTCATCGTGAAGGTGAATTTGGCATCGGGTTCTTCGGCGGAGCAAGCTGCAATGGCCTGGTAGGCGTTGATTGGCTCCACCACCATCGTCGGCAACAAGGGCGGAGGAGGAGTAGTTTTTTCCGGCGACAAAGGCAGGAGGCGTGCCTGCAGAGGTTGGGGTTGGTTCTGTGTTTGAGGGGCACAGAAGGGCGGAACAGGCTCTGCGGGAGGAAAGGAGGGGGGCGATGGGGAGGAGAAGGGCGTGAAGTGTAATTTCATCCTACATGCTGACATGGCAGGATGAGCTAAAGCAAAAGCAAAAGCCATATTTAGCTTTTGTTTTTGCTTTTGCTAAAGGTTTACCTAAACCATTAGAGAACATTTTTAGTCATTTTTTGCTATAGCTTTTACTATTGCTAATGGATTGGAGATGCTCTAAGATTAGAGATGCTCTTAAGATTGGAGATGAAGAAGCCTCCCCCGACACGCGCCCCTGACCCAAACTCCCCCGTCGCACGACTGCTCGAGCAGCTCTCTCGTCGCAACCCTCACCCCCTTGCCCCCAGATCTGCTCCCCCCATCCCCTCCCCGCCCCAAATCTGCTCCCTCGCCGTGCCCTTCCCCTCTCTCTCTCCCCCACCCAGTGTCGCACGACAGTTCTGTACAATTAGGGATTTGAAGTGCTCGAATTTGGGAGGATAAGGGTAATTGACAGAAAATAAAAATTAAGTAAAATTATAACTAATCTACTATTAGAGTATCATTAACTATAGTAGTACTGTAACAAGCTAAAATTAACGTTAACTATCAATTATAAGATTAGAGATACTCTTAATTAAATCATTAAAGAATAATTTTAGTCATATTTGCTATCCTAATTTAAATTGAAAAAAAATTAAATTGGGTATACCTACCCTAATTTAATACCTAAATCGCAAATCAGGGATTTGCTATGCTGTGCTGCGCCGTTCTCTCCCACGAGTTCGTACCACCATCACACCGTCGGTCTCACTCTCGCTAGCATTACCAGTACTGTTGCTAGAACAACAAGCTGAGGTACCCATTTCGTTCTCCATCCAAACACCCAATCCTTGTCGCTGCTCCAAGTCTCAAACCGAAAATACTTGACATTACATATGTCTCTGAGAATAGAGGCAGTGGTTGATAAGTTTGTGCTGGAGCTCAAGGAAGCCTTGGATGCAGACATACAGGATCGGATCATGAAGGAACGAGAGATGCAATGTTACATTGAGGAGCGGGAACGTGAAGTCGCTGAGCGTGAGGCTGCTTGGAAGGCTGAACTCTATCGGCGTGAGGTAGGTGCATTCCATTACTCATGCTCATATCTCCCCCATCCATTATCTTTGACTTCTTTCAGTAGTGTGACACCTATGGATCCCTTTTTATATTCCCCAAATCCGAGAATTTCAATTCTGTGTCTTGGATTTTCTCTATTTATTTACTTGTCTTTAGCACGTGATTTTGCACTTAAAATACATCGTTGCTGCGTTTTGTAGATGTTTCGTTGTATCATCCGCCATGCTTATATGACTTTCTTTTTGATTCATTATTGCTTATTTGCATTTTTTAGATGTTCATTTGGATCTACCACTATGCAATTCTTGAAGGTCTTATTTCGTTGATTGTTTTTTCTTGTATCTGCTTATTGTTTGGGAGGCGCATTTTTGTCTATATACCATCCTTGCATCACGTCCTTAATTCATTGTCCGCTTATCCCTGTTACAAAGTACTGACGCAATTGTTCAAATACTAATGGGTAAAATTTCCACACCTTGAGATTTTCCCATCTCAAGTTTTATTTTCCTGGAAAACTAAATCTAGTATCCTGCGCTGCATTTGACTGTCTATATCTTACTTTGGAAAGTATATTCGAAGTGTAATCTTGCATATATTTATGTATCATGTGGACAACTAGGGGACATAATCCCCTCACAATAAATCAAGGATAAGTTTTCCTACGTCAACAAGCTGCATTATACATGTGGGTGTGAGGCATTTTCTTTGCCACTTCATGTTGCATCCATTCTGTCCTAAAACAAACACTGCCCTCACTATTTTCTCTTGTATGCTTAATTTCTTTACAGATTCTCCTTGGAAATTCAGATTGGTATTCATTACTATCAGCTGCTTGTTTTGATTGTGAAATTATTAGTTTAAATTATCATCTGAAATTACAATCAGAAGATGCTTTTCATGCCTAAAATTATTAGTTTAAATATGAATCTGACTTCGATTAGGCAATTTTTATGCTGCGTTTGTGCACGGATAGGGAGAACGAGAGTAAAAGTTATCCTTTATTGATGTCATCAAGGTTGTTTGGCAGCATATGAGATATGGAATAAAAATACATGGTCATTTATTTTTCAAATATGTTGTGTACAAAAAAAATTCCAAGTTATACTATTGTATTACTTAATCCTTTTACTTCCTAAATAATACTATAGTATTAATTTATCATTACCAATTCCCATCAATTCTAATAACATTGTAAATACCTTACTATCATATTACATAGGTCTTACCAAAAGCAGCATTGATGAATATATGGAAGATTTACACTGGAACTCTGTAACCATTGTGGGATTCAAAGGAATTGTCACCTTCTAGCTATTGAAGTTCCAACAACAATGTTTGATTCTAATGTTTTGAGTTGGTTAGTTTGTATTTAGCCAACATGTAACTTATGCTGTTTGGTAGAGCATGTAGGATAGGATTAGGATACTAAACTATTTACAATGGTATTAGAAATGATGATATTGGGTAATGATTAATTAATTTTATGCTATTATATGGTAAGTGAAAGAATTAGGTAATATAATGGTGTAGCTTGAGATTTCATATACACTTTCTAATTGAAAAATAAATGATTACGTATTTCTATTTCTTATCTCATGTATTGCCAAACAACTTTGATGACAAGGATAGCACTTATTTTACTTTCCTTTTATCTCATGTACAAAATGCAAAGCAATATGTTAGCCCAATGAGGCAACATTATTATATTTTTTTTCATATTGGACTTACATAATACTTTTGCAATTCCTAGGAGGCTGTTTGATATATGTTTTTGTATTTTGTATTCTAAGATTTTGAAGTATGTGTTGAATTTTAAAATTTTAAAATAATTTATGTTTGGTAAGAAAGAGAATGTGTTTTTTAAAAATATTTTTAAAAAAAATTAAATCCTATAAAAATTTTAAAAAATAAAATATAGTGGGTTTAGTTAATAAAATAGTAAACATTATTTTAGTCTTCCGTCAAAATTAAGATTGAATTTGATAACAAAAGTTATTAAAAAATTATTTTTAAAAATAGTTGTTGAACTCACATAATTTGAAAACATAATTCAAAATTTAATTATATTATAATATTGTGGGATTCATGTTTTTAGAATTTAAAAACATAATTCCATTTTCAAAAGAAAATATCAAATAGGGCCTAGTTTACTAGATATTGGTTAAATTCTAAGGTATGTTCCTTTGGCTGGTGTTAAGTGTCCTAGAAATTGTTTCCTTATCTCAAAAATATACATGTTATTCTTCATGGTTATATGTCCATTGGTTGTAATGTAATAGAAATGATCCTGAATATCTACATTAGAATTTAGTCTCGCTGAAGCCAAGTGCCCATATATACTAGTCCTGGTTTTGTAGCATCCATTTATTGTTTCGTCAATTGAAATTCTGTGTAATTTTTTCCAGGCTGAGGTTGCTAGACAAGAAGCAAGACTGAAGATAGAAAAAGAAAACCTTGAGAAAGAGAAAAGTGTGTTAATGGGAACTGCATCAAGCCAAGATAACCAGGATGGAGCTTTGGAAATAACTGTAAGTGGAGAAAAGTATAGATGCCTCAGGTTTTCAAAGGCCAAGAAATGACACGATAAAAGTACGAAGATGAAGATTGTGAAGTAGTTTTATTATCTCCTTTCGGCAAGTCATGAATCTTCTTGATTTCATGTGTTAGTGATGTAAATGCAAGTGGACGAATTTTAGGTTTACCAATAGCCAGCTAGCCATGCCTTTATAATTTCATCTGCTAGCAGGGAGAGACCCTTGGGTTTTATTTTTTCATTTCATCTATTAGGAATGATGTAAATAATCAGGAACTGCTGTTTACTTCTCATCCGGCAGTTTCATCAAAACATACAGTGGGCTTGTTGGCTTACAATTTGCAGGATACAAACGTGAAACGTTCTCTGATGTCAAGATCTACTTTTTATTATGGAAAAGTATATCGCGCCTGGGAAGCCTTAAAATTAAAATTATTATTATGTATTAAATGTTAGGGGAGTGGGTGGTTCGTGGGTTCTGCTGGTTCAGCTCAGCAGTGTGATCATTGATTCATTTCCTTGGTAATCAAACATGTACAGAAATATTGAGGTACATGGAGGAAAACTAAGAACATGTTTGATAGCTGTGTTCAAAATTTGTTTATTGTATCTGAACATAGAAAATGGTGAGCCATGACATTCAATTTCTTATTTGGTATCTTTTTTTTTGTTTTCGTTTTTTGAATTGAAATTCGTTTGCTATGTAAAGTTAAAAATGTGTAAAGTGAATTTGTCGTTTTTGATTTGTATTCAAAATGTAATGACATTTTTGAAATTTTGATGCATTGCACTGCACCAACTACCTACTCCCATTTATTCCTATACGCTAAACCTTGCTATCAAGATCGCTACTCCAAAGCCTCCATCGGCTACCTTTGTTGTTCTTTATCACTTCTCATTACTCGCTCCCTAATTTTACGTCATTGTCTCCTTCCATCAGTCATTTATCATATCAACCTCATAAATCTTCAACAAAAACCTTTTTATCCCAACATAATAGCCCATCAAGTCGATCATGAATGGGGAGAAGTAGCCGATTGTGAATGGAGAGTAGAAGCTGATTGCGAGAGAGCCACAAATCTATGTGCTTCATTCCAATTTCCAACTCAGACCAAAGGTGGCTATTTTCGGTCTCAAGCTCCTCTATCTGACGAACCCAGGTATTGGTCTATATATGAGATTTTACCTTTTTCTGCCATGATTTCGTTATGAGATTTTCTGAAGTTTGGCTTTGTTGTGAAATTTTAAGCTCTCACACTCTTCTTTTTGACGAAACCCATGCCTATTTGTGAATAATTTTGATAAAATTGTTGTTCTTAGGTTTATTTCCTAAAATTTTGTGATGGATTTTACACATTTTTTCCTTCCTTTACTTACCTTACAACCCGTGTTGCGAATTGGGTTGGTTTTGAGACTGAAATAGTTTACAAATTATAAAAGTTAGTGGATTTAATTAATGAAAATGAGCATATCATTATTAAATGAAAACTAACTTCAATGATGTTGAAGACCGAAAACTATGACCTCCACAAATAGAAAAGTTATTTATAGATCTTATGGCGAAGGAATGCATTAAAGGTAATATGCCATATGATATTTTTAAGATGTTCACTTGAAAGTTGAAACAATGTGATTATTGAATTGAATGCACGTGCAAATCAAAGCTTTAATCGCAAACAACTGAAGACTAAATTCAATAGGCTTCAAAAAAGGCAACATATATTTTCTCAACTCGTAGAACATACCGATATGAGTTTGAATCCAGTGTTCAACACTGTTACTACTAAAGAAAGTATTACAGAATGTGTTAGCGGTAAGTTTTTTTTGTAATTGTTTAATAAAACATTTCTAATTAGTTGAATTAATAAACTATATATGTTTGTTCCTCTTACGACATTTTTATTATTTGTTAGAAGGCAACCCCAAAAGGCAAGAAGTTTAGAAAGAAGAGTTGTGAACATTATGACAAGTTAAGTGTTCTTTTTAACTCGACTATTGCTATTGGGCTCTTAGCTGTTGCCTCTATCGAAGAACCAACAAATACAAAGGAGGAACGAGAATTTAATGAACAGTATCGGTATGATGGAATACACGTGAATGTGGATATGAGTAGTGATAATGAGGATGTTCTAAGTCACACCAAATATGGGTAAGCTGAAGCATGCTATGCATGAATAGAAACGTAAGGAAAAGAAAACTAAGAAATAGGATAAAATGAGTGTAATGAGTCTTACCATTTGTGAATTCACTAAGGTTTCTACGCAAAGATTCGAGCATATGCTTGCAAAGAGTAGTGGTAGTTATGTTGGAAAGTCAAAAAGAAAGATTGAGTGATTCTCCCTTGACCAAGTCATTGAAGCACTTAGCATATACAAAAATATGTCAAGAATAACATACTTGAAATTGATGAAGACATTCTACAAAAAGGATAGTAGGGTTGCTTTCTTGTCCATGTCAGAGGATAGAAAGATTGAATGGATGAATTTTATTGTGAATGGGTTGTTCCGTGATTATGACTGACGAAGGAGAGTTGTGTTTGTGAAGTTTATTTTTAAATATGTCATGTTATGTTTTATTATGCCCATGTCACTGGCTACTAGTTTATTAGAATTATGTGGTGTAAACAACTATTTTAACACATTTAATGTAATATAAGTGGTGTGTTATTGTATGCATCAATGTAATATAAGTGGCCATTTGTTTTTTGTTTTGTCGTATATATTCTATTTACTTTCCCTCTTTGAATGTGTTTCCCTTTCTATTAGATCTTTGTACTTCATTTGGAGTGTTTTTGTCATTAAAGCATTTATAAAATCACCAACAAGGCAATTTTTTGTTCATGGTCAACACTAGTAAAGTTGTTATGACTACCACTCCCACATTAAGAAGTTTATGAGTTACAAATTTTAGCTTGGTTGTTTCCCTATACTCATGATTCTATTCAATTACTGTAAATTATGTTTGTTTTTGTCATGCCCCAACTTTTTGGCCCGTAGAAACCGGGTAGTGAATTTCTATGCCCGCACCCGAAGGGACAAGGAGTTGGTGAGAACACCGAGAAAGGGACCTTAGCACGGGTGCCATCTCTAAAACCATATAACACATATACAAAAATTTCATTTCAAATCACAATACAAACACACATACATACATGTTCTTTCCCCCACGGGGTTACATTATAGTTTTTCTAATCCAACAAAACAAACAAACACCCACAAGTCTTCCACCTCTGGTGAACCTCCTAGCTCCTGTAAGCACCTGAAACAAATAAAAACAAACACAACAGGAGGGGTGAGCAACCATAGCTCAGTAGGGATCCTATCACTCTACACCCTCCACTCAATACATGCTCAAAGCATAACCATACATACAACAAACGTCAGGACGCAGCCTGCAACAAACTAAAATCAGGGAGCAGATTCCTTGTTTTTAACCTCCAACTCTCCAGACAGCTCTCACAACGTACTGGTGCCATCACTGAGTGCCAAGGGATAAGTATTCCAATCTGATACCGCCGCTCTGCGGGACATGCCGCTCAACCACCTCGGATTGAGAGGACTTTCGATATCATGGAACACCTTCCTGGGGACAAACAGACTCTGACACCAGCATAACATCTCAGGGGTATCTACCACTTGTCATCAGAAGCCTCACAACAACCATCAACACAACATTATACTAGGACATCCTCTCCTCATTAAGACTTGGTATGTTTTCCTGCAATCCAAAATAGAATTATCAACAAATCATATCAGCAAGATAGCCTATCCTATCCACACAAGGACCCAACATATTCACCACAAACCTAAACAGGATTAACCTCAGGGCATAGCCTCCATGATCCTTCACAAGATCATATCAACTCGACAAGCTCATCAGGCCTTGACCTCACCCAACAGGGCACATCACAAACCAGGGGGCCTTAGCCACGTATCACATCCACGCAAAGGTACATCTGCACTGAGCTCAACTCAGCTCAAACTCAACCACTGAATATGCCATCAGGCACAATTGACATCTCACATGGACTTAAGAGTCCCACATGTCACATAGATATCACACACAGGTATACAAGCGAGCATAACATATCACAACAACCCAAAGGTCCCATACAATACACATAAGTATACGAGCTAACCATAACCATAGCCATCAACATACCGTGAGGCTCTCATAGTGTCGGCCACCCTCACCGCCCCTTTGACACCTTAGCCCTCATGACCCAAACCATAGCATCAAACCAGCCACAATAGTTTTGTCACAAAGCCTCATTAGGCTTAGTCTTACCTCTCATACATAGTATTTTTTCTTAGGAATAGTATGGCCTCTCAAGCATAGTATTGCCCCTCGGACACAATATTTTATATTACCTCTCAAGTACATTGCATCTCAGATACATTATTATATTATCTCTCAGGTACATCACTATATTACCTCTCAGGTACATTACCTCTCAGGCATAGTATGACCTCTCAGGCATCGTATTGCCCCTCGGGCATAGTATTGCCTCTCAGGCACAATATTCTGTTACTTCTAAGGTACAGTATTATCTCAGGCCCCGCCTTACCTCTCAGGTACAGTATTATCGCAGACCCCGCCTTACCTCTCAGGTACAGTATTATCTTAGGCCCCGCCTTACCTCTTAGGTATAGTATTATCTCAGGCCCCGCCTTACCTCTCAGGTACATGACTATATTACCTCTTAGGTATAGTAGCCTCTTAGGCTCTGAACACCTCTCACCTCCCAGGCCCTCAATTGTAGCCTCCTAGGCTTAACAAGGTAGCCTCACAGGCCTACATGACCACTAGGGTTTATATACTCTCTCTGTAACAGAGACCAATCTTTACAACTCTATCCTCAAGTCTTGACTCAGAGAGAGAATTTTCGTAGAACTTATTTTCTTGAAACAAAAAGTCTCGGCATTAGCTCCCCATATCTTAACTAAGATAAACTGATTTTTGGGGATTTTTCTGAGAGGTCTCACCTAGGTGCGCAAATGGTCACCTTGGACCAAAAACTGGATTTTTTTCGCAATTCAGTACTAATTCCCAAAAATCACATTTTGAAGGAGTGAGAATTTAATTTTCTAGTATTTTTCTTTGAATCCAAATAGGGGGTATTTTGCTATTTACATTATAACTTAAGTATAATAATTGACTTAATGGTTACAATGTAAATGAGTCTAGGCACCCTGGCAACTGCACTGTCTAACTGCTTGAGACACCCTACTCGAGACACCTTGCTCGAATCTCTGCTCGATGCTGCTTGACACTCTAGGCTCGAGCAACATGCTCGAGGCTCCTGCTCGACACTCTGCTCGACACTCTGCTCGAAGCTAGCCTTGAGCAGTTCCTCAGTCGCGAACCGTCGACTGCGTTCTTCCTGATTTCGTCCCAAAACCCAATTATACTCGTTAAATCTCCATTTTTAAGCACTAATTCATCCCCCAAATGGATTTATAACTCATCCTAGCCATCTTAGGCTACCAAAACAACATCAATTCATACCAAAACAACATAAATTGAGTTTCTCAAACTCTAGGGTTCATACTTCCAATTCCACGAATTGGGAGTTAATTCACATGTTTTAGCTACTTTAGCAAGCATAATCAACAACATAGGAATGAGAAGAACGAATCCCTACCTCGTCTTTAGTCGATTTGAGCTCCGGATCATCCATTTTGCTTTCTCCCTTCTCTTTCTCTCTCTAGAAAGGCAAGCACGTTTGACAATTAGGGATTTGAGTTCTTCACTGCCCTATTTATACTTCCCACATTTAATTCGTTAAAATATCAAAATTACCCTCATAGGGTCCAAACTCCAAATCAAGCCCAATTACTGTCAAAACGCTCCGTTTGATGAGTACATCACTGTACTGAGGTTTGTTTTTCTAAATAAGGCCTCGAATACAAAGTCACCCGACCACACCACAAAAATCCCAAAATTAGCTTTTTGGGGCTTCGACTCTGAATCGGGCCCACTCACAGTCAAAACGCTCTATTTGACGCATATGTCGTCGTACTAATATTCACATCCCTCGATGTGCACTCCATCACATGGTTAACTACCGGAACCCCAAACACGGGTCATTACAGTTTTGGCCTAGATCCAATTATATAGCCATAAAATACAAATCCCAAACAATAGTTAAGAACTTTCACTTTTTCTATATTGGATCCACATAATTTCAGTCATTTCGTGACAAAGTGTTCGGATGAACTGCTTTTGGCATTAGAGTATGTACAACCCGAGCTCAACGTTGTCTTTGGTAGCTATTAGATCTGCTATGTCTTCCCACAAGGTAAACATTTCATCTGAACATGCAAATATGTGTATGAAATTATGAAAAGTACAATATGATGTCACAATCATGCATTGGCGAGTAGTAGAGTACCTTGGGATGTGTGTCAAAATTGAGAAGTGTACTTTCAAAGCTCTAAATGACTTTCAATCACCATCCACAATGATGAATGCCTATATTTGAATAATTTTGATTTATTTATGTGAAGACAGGTTCTACCTTTATACTTTTGAGCATGATACTTGACTAATTTATGTGGTGGTAGAAATATACCACCCATTGGGTATCCACTATCCACAAGATAATAACATCCTACAAGCATAAATATGACATTCATCAAACAAATATTCATATGGTATAATTAATGCAATATTTGGGCAAAAGTTAATTAAAGAAAATAATGAATAACCTTTTAGAGGCCATGGGAACATATGTTTGTCACTAGTAATGACCTTCTCAAAGACTCTAGAGTCATTACCACCACCCTCCCATCCAGAATAGACGAAGGTAAATTTCATATCAAAATCACAAACATACATAATATTTTGAGTAATCACATGCTTTCTCCCTTGACAAGAGTTTGTCCTTTCAGCTGGAGTATGAGTACTGACATGTGTTCCATCAATAGCTCCTATATATTTATATTACATATGTATGTATTAACATTTTTATACATCATAAGTAGAAAATTTAGTCATAAAATATTTAATACTTTAACAGAAACTGTTGGTCCCGAAGAGCCTAGAGGGGGTGAATAGGCTCTTTTAGAAACTCTTTTCTACTCTCTAGTACAACACTTTCTAATTGAATGAATAAATCAATGTGAAAGACAATCAGATAATAGAAGTATTTTTTATTATTATCAAAAGATAATTACAATAAACTCAATAACAGATTAAGTTGTTTGCACAGGCTTTGTATCTACTGAAGAATATCTCTCTATAGCTTACAGTAGCACTTTGAACCTTAACAATTACGCATACACTATCAAGTATTACAAATTCTAAACTCAAGTGCACGTACACCTCAAAAGCACCCTTATACAAATATACAAGACTTATATTTATAGGCAATCCTTGAGACATTCTAGGAACTGAATTTTCCGATCGTTGAACTGCATTGATGATCTTCTCAGAAAATACCTCTTCTTTAATTGTTGCAGATATGGAGTTCGAGATATTGGAAGTATGAATATATTGAGTAACTTTACATAATTCCAATTGCATTTGAGATCGTGTCCATGTATCCAAGTGATCCACGTGTAAGATGATATAAATGTCTTCAACAGATCTATCTTACATCGGGACACAACAAGCTTAAATATGCTAAACTGACATAGCGAGTGAACAAAGCAACATCGTCTTATTCCGTCGTGAGGTTCCTTACTCTGTATTAATGAAGAGCTCAGATTCCTTACTCCGTGTCAATTGTTGCTTACTCTATATCAATTGAGTGCTCGGATCCTTATTCCGTTGTAAGTTTTCTTACTCTGTGTTAATGAAGTGCTCAGATATCTTATTCCATAGCAAGGTTCTTTACTTCGTATTTCTTGAATGCTCGGAATCCTTATTCAGTATCAGCGCTTCCTTACTCCGTGTAAGTACATAGCTCAGATGCTTAATTCGCATCTTTTCTTCCTTACTCCGTGCGAATAAAAGACTTGGGTCCTTATTTCGCATCAGTGCTTTCTTACTCCGTGCGAGTACAAGACTCAGATCTTTACTCCATGTCTTCTTGTCCTTAGTTTGCGCGAGTGAAAGACTTGGATCCTTACTCTGCATCAATGCTCTCTTATTTCATGGTAATATTCCTTACTTCGTATCTTATGTTAACTTGGTTATTTAACAAGTCACTTATCGTCACTCTCATTGGTTCGGATCAGGATTATGTATCCTGTCCTTGACTTAGCGCTCACGAGTGAAGATCCAATTTAAGATTATCTTCTGCAACGAAGTTAGAGATAAACATTGAAAGCTCTCAAATCAAATTACATAAGGTTTCATCCGCATCATCCAAATTTTGGATTCGATCTAAAAGAAACCATATAAATGTAATAGGTATCAACATTAACATTGTACGTAGTTGTTTGCATGTATAAATGCAATACTCTTAAGAGTTGTACGTTAAACCATGGGTAATATTTTCCATTTGTATGAAAGGACAAAGGTAGGCTATTACATCCTAGATATGGCTTAATCAGAATTATCCCTAGTTGTGGGTTGCTTATAGTATACGTCGAAAGCGACATTAAACAGTTTCAGTAGAATGATGGAAGCAATTAGAAACCACCCTCATGTGAGTATTGTGTAGAGGCCTATGTTTGGTTTGGTCCATAAAATAGTTCTTATTAGTGGATAAAAACATTTGGACGGTGATGTAGTCATCAATACAAGTGATTTAATGGTACTTGGGCTCGATTTAAAGTGGGGCGCCCGAAAAGCCATCTTTTGGATTATTGAGGTATTTCGGTTGACCTTGTGCAGTAACTGTTATTTGAGTATAAGTATACCTGGATGGTGATGTTCTCGATAATACTAGCATTTTGACTGTAATTGAGTTAAACTTGAAATTTGTGAGTTTGAGATGTTAATTATTATTTTGGAGATTTTATAAATTAAAAAAATAGACAAAACATAGTATAACTACTGCTTTAATACATCTTCTTGTTGGGTTTTATCTGACGCTTGATGTTTCAAGAACTATATAAATAATGATTATAACAAATGCCTGAAACTTCTATTTTCCATGCATTAATCCTTTTAGAATTTTGGCTCCCTGCACAATTCTCATGTTTCCATGGACCTTGTGTTTGATATGTTTTGACTTGTAAGCCATCAAAATTATAAATAGGGGGAGAGAAAAAGAGGCTTCCATCTCACATATGCTTGTTCTTGTGTTTGGTGAGTAGCATGAGATGTAAAGACTCGTACCTATGTGAGATTGAAGTTAGCCCTTAAATAGAGGGAGGAATATCTATTCGGTAGCGTGGCCTTAGCATAAGTGTTTTGAGTTATTATTATTATTATTTTAATATTTTGAATTTATTATCATATGTCATTATTATTATAATTATATGTTTCGAGTTTATTATTATTATGATGTTAATATTATTAATATAATCATTCAAGTATTTGAATTATTATTATAATACTAATTAATGTTATTATTATTATTATTATTTTTGATGCGATTATTGAGTTTATTGTGTTTATTATGGGATTATTATTAATATAAGTATTTTAATATTTAGATATTATTAATTATTATAGTGAATTATCATTATTAATGTTATTACTAAGGTTATTATTATCCTTATAATAAATCCTATTATTATTATTATTATTATTATTATGTTATTATTATTAATAATATAGTTATTATAATCATTCTGTTATTATTATTATTATTATTATTATTATTAGATTTAATAATATATATATTTATATTAGTAGTATAAAAGGAGAACATAGGATAGAAATCCTACGTTCATTGTACATGCGCAGAGCTTGGTAGAGAAGAACAATAGGTTTGAAGCCGTCGTGTTCTATCGATCCTTCAAAACTAAATCCAGGTAAGTGATCCTAGACTCTTCATTGTGCTATTTCATGAGTGCTAACTATCAGAGATAACATTTATTCGTGTCTTTCACCCCGTTACTCGTACGTCGCTCACCCTCTCTAGGCATATATAAATTTCAGACCGTGGCTTGCTTTGTGATAAGATTTCTTGACCATTCTGATTATTATGCAGTCTATCTATTAGTATTATTATTGAGTGTACCATGCTGATGAGTGAATTTTATATAGACATTTATGGTATTTTTTTTCCTATTTTAGATATATTTGATACCTTTTTGTGACCCATGTTTATTGTCTTTATATACTTTGGTAGTTTATTTTATTTTTGGGCAAAGTGTGTTTTTGGTTGTTTTTGAAGTTTCTTTGTAGGTTTTATTTAGCTGGGCCATGGAGAAGAGGTATGGGTTGCCTAGTTCCCTATTACCTTAGGTTTACTCCAAGAGTTTAATTGTTGGCCAGTAGAGCAAGCCAGCCAAGTCCAAAAGGGCAACTTTGTCAATTTCCAGTGGAGAAAAACAAAAAGGAGGAGTAGGATTTTGGGGAGAACGACGGCTAAAGAGAGACAAGGATCCTGAGGGAGGAAACATAGCAAGAGTTTTTGGAGATTTCTTGAGTCTAATTCCAGGATCCTTCTCGATCTCAATTTTGCATTTCGTCAAGGATGTTTTTACATTTTCAGATGATGGCTTTGAACATGATTCTGGGGTAATCTCTTTTTTTAGGAGAGCAATGTAGCCCCTGCTGTGTTGTATGATAATTTTGACATGATTATGAGATTGGAACAATTCTTTGATATTTAAATTAATTTTAGAATACAATACTATATGATTCATGCATGATCAGAATATCTTAGCCCTAGTCTGGGTGGAAAATGAAATTATTTGATTCAATTGGATAAAGCATGGACCAAGTGTTTAGACAATAGAAGGATTGATACCTTTGATTATTCCAATTCTCATGGACCAACTGGTTTTGGGAATCTTTAATTTTCTTGTCATGGACCAAATGTAAGGAAATGAGTATTAATCAATATCCTTTAGAATTAAGAGATGGAATGTGAAACCATATGTCAAAGTCAGAGTACAATGCGTGGGAGGTGGAATTGTTACCCTAGGAACCTCTATTATTAAATTCTTTTATCAGTTTTGATTCAAATTGAAAAATAGAAATTGTAAAACAAATTAGTTCTTATTAATTGAAAATTGCCAGACCTAAATCATTTTTCCAGGCATAACTAGCACTTGCCTACTTGGTGCTAGTCTATTTGATATCAATTAACAGAAATTCCCTGAGGTTCGACACATCGGACTCTTAAATTACTCCACTTATCTATGAGAAGACATAGTTAGAAAAAATAGATATCAAATTGGCACCATTGTCGGGGAATTTTGTTTATTAATGGTGTTAAAAATTATTAGATAACATTGAGTTTAAAAGGAAAGATTGTGAATTGGACTGTATTTATTTGATGTTATTGTGAGTATTTTGATTTGCTTTTTGATTCTGTTCTTAACATTTGGTTTTGCGGAGTTATCAGGTATTTTTGTTATTTTTGTAATTACAGGAGTATCTGAGAGGCAGGTGAAGTTATTGCTGAATTATGACTACTGTTTATGCCACGATCATCTGGTAAGCAGTTGGCTCCATTTGATCCAGAGATTGAGAGAACCTTGCTTGAGCAGCGGAGAGCAAACAAAGACAAGGAAAAGGCAGAATAATCCCTTTTCACTTTACACGAAGCTGAACAAGCTCTCAACGAATTAGAAGACCTTTGTGAGAGTATCATCATAGTAGATGATCAGACTATTCATAACTAGAATTTTGGTCACTAAGCTGAAGGTAGTGTTCCTGGACCGAGGACCTTGCTGGATTTTTCAAGGCCGGTGCACTCAGGTAATCATTCGGGTATTAGGGATATTCCGGTTGAAGCTAATAACTTTGAAATAAAACCAGCGTTGCTTCAGATGGTAAGTCAAGATGCCTTTAGAGGATCGACTCTTGAAGATCCTCATAATCATCTCATGAAGTTTCTACAAATCTGTGGAATAATTAAGATGAATGGAGTTTCTCAACATGCAATTAAACTCAAGTTTTTCCCATTTTCTCTTCGGGATAAGGTGTTGGGTTGGTTTCAGTCTCTCCCTACTAACAACATTACTACTTGGGATCAGATGGCAGAAAGTTTTCTGGCTAAGTTTTTTCCCCCTTTAAGAGTGATACAACTTCACAGCGAAATTAGTTAATTTCGGCAAAAAGATCTAGAGTCATTATATGAGGCATAGGAGCGTTTTAAGGATTTGGTGAGGAGATTCCCACAACATGGAAGACCTGAGTAGCTTTAGGTGGAATCATTTTTCTTAGGGTTGCAGCCCCATGTTCGTGATATGGTTGATGCTGCCGCTGCAAGTTCATTTATGTTGTTAGAACCAACCGCTGCAATGGAGTTACTAGAGAAGATGGCTATGTCCAAATGTTATTGGTCAAATGGGAGATTGTCTTCTAAAACTGAGAATGTGGTAGTAGTGAGTAATAGTGATGAAAATAGCAACTTGTCAGCACAAGTGGAGGCTTTGACGCAACAGGTTGCTACATTAGCAATGAAACTTGATGAGAGTCAGGTGAGCTTTAATGCAAGTAACAATTTGTCGGGCTCAGTAATGTAAGAGGATGCTAAGTATGTTGGTAATAGAGGTTTTTACGAAAGCCAAACACAACAAAACCAAAATCAGTTCCTAAATTTCCAAAAGCCAAATTCATACAAGTATGTTCCCCTAGGGCAGAGCATTAATAACAACTTATCTTACGGGAATCAACATTGTTTGAACCCTCAGCCGGCTCAACAATTTGGTACATCTTCAAATAGTTAGATGCCTAAAGATAAAGACAAAGAGAAAGATGATGAAATGAGAAATTTCTTTTATCAGTTTGCTCAACAATCGAATGAGCGAATAAGTCGAGGTGAGGTTAAGATGGATGCTCTTACCTCTACTATGCAAGATTTTGGATCTGCTATGAAGAATATAAAGCAGTAAATTGGCCAGTTGGCCAACGCTTTAAATGCTAAGCAATCTGATTCCTTTCCAAGCAATATAGAGACAAATCCAAAGAAACATTGTAAGGCTATAATGTTAAGAAGTGGTAAATACTTAGAGGACTTAGTGGTTCAAGAGCCCACCAATGCTTGTGTTTCAAGTGATATAGAAGAGAATCAGAATGCCAAAGGGAAAGCGGAGATGGAAGAGCCAGAGACAACAGCTGAAAAAGCTGAAACTAGTAAGCTTAACACGAAAGTGGTAGGGAGACCACTAGCTTATAGGCCTCCTCTTCCTTATCCTCAAAGGTTACGCAAGCAGAAATTGGATGCTTAGTTTGTGAAATTTTTAGAAATCTTTAAAAGGTTGGAAGTGAACATACCTTTAATAGAGGCATTGGCACAAATGCCAAATTATCTCAAATTTTTGAAAGAGCTAGTGTCCAAGAAACGAAGGAATGAAGATTATGAGATTGTAGGTCTGACAAATGAGATTAGTACAATGGTTCAACAAAAACTACCACTGAAGTTACAGGACCCTGGTAGTTTCACTTTACTTTGTATCATTGGAGGGTCAGAGTTTGAGTAGGCTCTTTGTGATCTGGGAGCGAGTATCAACCTTATGCCAATGTCCATCTATCAGAAGTTAGGGTTGACAGGAATGAAACCAACTTTAATATCACTTCAGTTTGCTAATAGATCAACTGGGAAGCCTAAGGGGATAATTGAAGATGTGTTAGTAAAAGTTAACCATTTTATTTTTCCAGCAGATTTCGTCGTGTTGGAAATGGAAGAAGATCAAGGAGTCCAGTTGATCCTCGGAAGACCGTTTTTGCGTATAATTCATGCATTGATTGATGTTTGCTCAAGAGAGTTAACTCTGCGTATTGATGAGGAAGCTATTGTTTTTAATATGCGCAAAGCCATGAAATTCCCTGAGGAATATTCGAGTTGCTATTGGATTGATGATATGACAACTTTGGTTAATGCTTATTTTGGGGAAAACATTTTGTCGAGTGACTTGGACTTAGCATTGCAGCAGGTGGATTATGCTGAGACTAGTCCAAGGGAAGAAAACAAGTCATTCATTGAACTTGAAAAAAAAGCAGCAAGAAGCAATAAAGGAGGTACCTGAGTTGAAAGAGTTACTGGAACACTTAAAATATGAATTTCTAGACTCTTCAAGCAAGTATCCTGTGATAGTTGTGACATGTCTTTCTAATGAGGAGAGTAGTCAGTTGCTGACCGTATTGCAAAAGCATAAAAAGGCTTTAACATGGATAATTGATGATATTAAAGGAATAAGTCCAGCAACTTGCATGCATAAAATTCTTATGGAAAAATCACACACACCTTTAGTAGAGAGGTAGCGTAGACTAAACCCTGCCATGAAAGAAGTTGTAAAAAGGGAAGTACTGAAATGGCGGAAAGCTAGAATCATTTATGCTATTTTGGATAATAATTGGGTTAGTCCAATCCAGGTTGTACCTAAAAAGGGCAGATTGACTGTGGTTCGGAATGAGAAGAATGAGTTGATACCTACTCGGATTGTAACTAGATGACGAGTCTGTATTGATTACAGAAAACTTAATAAGGCCACTCGCAAGGATCATTTCCCCTTACCATTTACTGACCAGATGCTTGACAGATTAGCTGGTTATTCTTATTATTGCTTCCTTGATGGTTATTCTGGGTACAACCAAATTGGTATTGCTTTAGTGGATCAGGAGAAAACTACATTTATGTGCCCTTTTGGTACATTTGCTTTTCAACGGATGCCTTTTGGTCTCTACAATGCTCCAGGCACTTTTCAAAGATGTATGATGGCGATGTTCAAAGACACTTTCAAGTTTGTAAAAGTTTGTGATTGATACCAAAGAATGGGAGGAATTAGTAGGCGACAAGAAATGCCTCAGACTGGTGTTCTTTCTGTTGAGATGTTTAATTTATGGGGGATTGATTTTATGGGACCATTCCCCCATCTAATGGGTTTTCTTATATACTTCTAGCAGTTGATTATTTGTTTAAATGGGTAGAAGCTGTACCCACCAAAACAAATGATGCACAAGTGGTTGTTTAGTTTCTTAGAAGAAATATTTTTACTCGATTTGGAACTCCATGTGTTATTATCAGTGATGAGGGAAGCCATTTCTGTAATCAACTATTTGTGAAATTGTTAAAGAAGTATGGTGTCCAACATAGAAGAGCCTTAGCTTATCATCCCCAGGCTAATAGGCAAGCAGAAGTCTCTAGCTGAGATATTAAACAAATTTTAGAGAAGACCGTTGGAGGAAGCCGAAAGGATTGGTCTAATAAGTTGGATGAAGCACTCTGGGCTTACTGAACAGCATTTAAGACACATATTGGAATGTCACCCTATTGGTTGGTGTATGGTAAGGCATGTCATCTTCCAGTAGAACTGGAACACAAGTCTTATTAGGCTGTGAGAAAGTTCAATCTTGATCCTAAGGCTAGTGCAGAACTTCATTTACTGCAATTGAACGAGCTTGATGAGTTTTGCATGAATTCTTATGAAAGCTCAAAAGTATACGAAGAAAAAGCTAAACAGTGGCATGATAAGAAAATATCTCCAGCACATGTTCAACCAGGACAACTAGTTCTATTATTCAATTCACGGTTGAAGTTATTCCTTGGTAAGTTAATATCTAAATGGGTTGGATTGTACAAAGTGACTCAGGTTTATCCCTATGGTGCTATAGAGTTGCAAATGAAGTCCGGGGACACGTTCAAAGTGACAGTTTAGCGAGTAAAGCCTTACTATAGAGATGTTGAAATCAAGGTGGTGGAGCACCTTGTGTTGATTGACTGATAATGAAATGAGATGGTCAAGCTATTGACCCTAAAGAAGCGCTTCATGGGAGGTAGCCCATGATTTCTTCGTGTTGTTTCTTTTTGTTATGTTCTCTTTCGTTCAAGATGAGAACTTATGCTTTATTATAGGTTAAAATTAGTTGCACGGTTCACATCCTTCCCAGCCATGCACAAGAAAATGAAGATTAATGATATCCACATGCTGTTGGACAGGTGTTTTGATATGCACGGTTGGAACCAAGCTCAGCTGTGCAGTATATTTCTCACTTAAAAGACCATTTTTCTTTCATTGTGGGCCTTCTACAGTCGCATGGTCCACATATGTCTCAGCTGTGCAGATTATTATTGTGCCAGAATCAATTTAACATAGTTGTACTTTGAAGTACAGCCGCACTGTTGAGGTGCATACCAGTTGTGCACCTCCTTCTTCTTCCCTAACCGATTAGACCTCGTGAGACTGTATCATATCGCTGCATGACTCATCTCTTCTCTAACCGTGTAGTTGTTTCTACGTGATTGTCAACTTAGATCTAGATTTTAGGGAGTCTAGTTCTGTACAGCTCATCTCTTCTCCAACTGTGCAGTTGTTGTAGGGTTTGCAAGTGCATTTTTCTGTTGTCTCCAGCCACCCTCTCCTTCCCAGGATGGATAAGTTTGAAAAAAGGTCTACACGTCATCTTGATCCTATAGCTGATGATGATGTTTTTGCTGGGCATGTTCTTGACTGGTCAATGTTCAGACGCACAAGGTTTTCTTGGAGTCAAACTGTGATTGATCAGATTCAATATACTGGGCTTCAAAGGTTAGTAATAGACCCTTGCCCTTTGCTTATCAATGAAATTGTTTGCTTTTATAAAATAGCAGAGGTAATTCATGATGAAGAGGAGATGGCTATTGTGGGAAATGTATATGAATCAGAGGTTTGGGTTTCTGTTTCTATATTTCAACAGGTATTTAATTTACCTCCTGTGCGTGATGCTTTCCCTGAAGAAGGTGTGCATAGTTTGGCTCGATTATTGCACTATGCTAGGAAAGTTGGTGGTAAGAGAAGGCAGTATATAAAAACTGGTTTTCAGGGGTATTATAGTTTTTTTGCTATTCTAAATGGTAAATGCTTGCTATCCCAAAGTAAAGGAAATGATGGAGTTCCGTTGGAACACATGCAATGTATGTACTTTCTAGAACGGAATATGCATGTGGATTGGGCTAGAGTCATTTTCTTTCACTGGGTGAAGTATTTGGATCATAAGGGTTTTGGTAGGTACTTAAGTCAAATTATGAGATACCAACACCTTATGACTTTTGGAGTTCAAATTGGGCAGCCCTACCCTGAGCGTCTTATTTTAAGAGAATTCACGATTAATGGTTATGCTGCTGTTCGGATGCGGGGGTTGCATGCAAGAGATGATACTAGTAAAATGGCAGCACCTCATTTGCCTAAGTTTAAGCCCACACCTCACCACCAATCAGTTCATGTGGATTCTACAGAGGCATATTTTCGACCTAAAGAAGATTTTCAGGCTTGAATTTATGCTCTTCAGTCTGCTTATGCCTATTCCATCTCTCAGTTGGATTCAGTGCGTTTATTTTGGGGCCAGTTTGGAACTTCTTTGATTTTTGACTCAAAGGTTATCAATTGGGGTTATGCACATGGTGATATTAATCTTGCACAACGAGATGAGTTATTGGCTAGCCTTCATTCTTCCTATAACACTCAAGTTCCTGCCAGTGATTCAATTTCTTCTCCACCACGACATGTTCCTCCTCCACCAGTAGAACTGACTAGAGAGTATGTGGACTTCCAGTTTGCCAAAATAGAAAGGGAGCAAAGGGAGTCTTTGAGCTTGTTAAAGAAAATTTTGGGAAAATTTCCATTCCACAGCAAATCAAGATCTGCTTCTCCCTAAGTGGACTCCCCATGGCATTCACCATTACCTACACTAGTGTCACCACGGAGTTCTCTTGTGGAGGTATCTTCAGAGAGCCCATTTCGTGTACTTATGAAGAAAAGTGCTCAAGCTACTTCTTTTTTGGACACTTCTTCTGGTGAGGACTCTTATCATTCAGTTGGTCCATCATTTGAAGTAGCAAAACCCGTTGTTTCATCTGATCAGATTCCATCTTTTCATCCTTCTTTTACTGTCTGTTCTGAGTCCCTATGGACACAACCAGCTACTGATCTTATTCCATATGTCACTTCACTTTGGGAATATAGACCTGAACGGTTAGCAGTACCTTCTGAGCATATCCCGATGCCTACACTTGAAAGCCAACTGAATTTAAGCTTTTCATCGACAATGCAGGATCCAGTGTCAGTTCGTGCTTACTACGACTTTGTTACCAGTGCAGTCAAGATTTGATGGTCTACCAGTCAGCTAATGGCATTTGTACCAGGAGACCTTCATCGTATTTGGAGGACTGCTTGGTTTGTCACTTTGGATATTGATCATTTTTCTAGCTTTTTAAGAAGTGCCAGCCTTTAGGATCCTGGCCAGTATCCTAACGCAGCCACCATGGACATCTTACGACTGGAGTTTAATGATTTTCCTACTAGTATGGATGATATGGGGGCACAACTTCGGGGGGAAGTTGGTTCTTTACAGCCCTAGTCTTTATTGACATCTGTTCTATTTCCCATATTCATTCGCCGTCATTTTGTGCTCCTTCACTTGCACCTGACTGGCCAGTATGCGATACTTTATGATTCCTATCATGGGCAAGGTTTTCCAACTCGTTGGCGTTCCTTAGCAAGTGGCTTTATTTGTTGTCTTCGGAGTTTGTTGGCACGTGAGGGTATGCTGTCCACTCGCCTTGCTTTTTCTGCGACAAATGAGTTCCAGACGCCTCAGCGGTCAGACACTCATAGTTGTGGCGCATTTGTATGTTATTTCATGATTGCTTTGCTCCAAGCTCGTGTGGAATGGCAATTCGGTTCAACCTCAGATAAGTTTGCCGCAGCTGTGCGTGAGATGGTAGCTTGTATCCTTTATTTTTCCAGCGTTCCTTATTAGGCCATTTCGGTCCAATTTTTCTTCTCTCTCTTTCACTGCGAACAGTGTGTAGTTTTAGTGTGGGGGAGCGGGTTTTCGAATTTTATTTCTATTGGATATATAGGATTTGATGAAGCTGCCAAGATACAGGCTAAGTCTTGAGACTCGTAGATTCAAAGGGTCGTAGGGTCGAAGAGTCAAAGTTAGTACAAGTAAAACTGTCATAGGACATCTGGGCAAGAGGCTCGTAGACTTGTAGGGTCTGGAGACTCGAAGCATATTTGTGACAGAACACATTGTGACTCGTAGATCCAGGGTCAAAGGTCATAGAGTTGCAGTGCGAAAAAGAGAGCGTTACTGTAAGCGACGATTAAATTCAGAGACTCGTAGAGTCGAAGAATTCTAAAGAACAGTAACCAAACTTAAATAACTCGAAGACTCGAAGCCCGTAGAACTGTAGAGTCCCTAGAGCGTTCATGTCACTTAACAGAACTTAAAGTACCGCTAGACTCGTAGACTCAAGGGTCATAGAGTCGCAGCCTTAAAACACTGTTAAGAAGACAAGACTCGCAGACTCGTAGGTCGAAGGTTCGAAGAGTCGAAGCCAAAAAGACTAACCAACTAAAATGAAACTGTAACTCGAGAGTCGTAGAGTCGTAGACTCAAGGGTCGTAGAATCGTAGACTCAAGGGATGCAGGTAAGTTAAAGAACTTGTCAGACACATCACAGACTCGAAGATCATGAAGGTAGAGAGTTATAGTTGAAGGGTCGTAGGCGTAGAATCGAAGACTCGTAGAATACGGAAACTCAGTACATGAGCAGCTGCGAAAGACTAAGGAAGAAATGTAAAGTCTAAGACTCGTAAAGTCGAAGATTTTCAAGGTCAAAGATTCGCAGAGTCGAAGAGCCTCTTAGTCAAGTAAAATAAGTTGAGAAACCTGAAGGTCGTAGACCCGCAGAGTTAGGGTCGTAGACTCAGTTGTAACAACGGGTAGATTAGGCGCACTACGAAGAAGTCACTCTAAGAGCCATTAAGATAGTCGTAGACTCATATAGTCATAGACTCACAAAGTCGTAGACTTACAGTTAATAGAGTGACACAAAAGGCTTAATCTAACTCGAACTCTAGCTTCGAAGATTCGAAGATATGTGAGTCGTAGACTCAGAGATATCAACACTGTAAAGCCTGAAGCAAACTTCCACAACTTCGACAGGCTCTAACTGAAACCTTCGAGTCACCAAACCTACGAGGCACCCACCATCAAGGCATGCTTACAACCCTAAGCATATTCACTTAGTGATATCTTTAGCTAGGGTTTGTATAATAAGTCTGCATCGTCTCGAGCAATTGGAGCGCAGTTAATGTCGCATTAATTGCTACCAACTACCCTCTATGGATGAACAACCAAGATCGACTACGTAAGTATGGGCGTGCAACTGTGCAGCATGGGCAACAAATCTGCAAATCAGAGCAGATCAACCCATCCCTTGACATCCCGCATATCTAGTGGCGGGAAGTCAGTCTGTCGGGATGGACAACAAGGCGCATAACACTTTAAACTTAAAATATACCTTTCTCATATACTTAACGATAAAATTTGGAGTCAACCTCTTTCTCTTAAAGTGGGGAATACACAGAACACAATAAAAGAGGATTCTGACACACATTAAGAAAATAATCTTTTGCAGAATTCAATGAAGTGATCTAACGCTAGAAAGAGAGACTCTAAGAGAAAGAACTTCCAAGTGTTGTGCGCCACGTTGAACCAAGATCAAGATCAAACTTTGTGATCCATCATATACTCTTGTTTATCCAAGATTCAACACGACTATCTAGTCTAACCTCAGTGTTGATTTCCACAATCAAAACTATCACGGACCATTCCTTACACAACTGAGATCTATGAACAAGGAGCATTTACTACATCCCAGATTTGTCTGATAGTTCATAACTCACATTATCACTCAAATTACTACTGTCATCTTCTCCATAAATACTTCCAGCATAGTTATCCTTAGAAGTAACACATACCAGCAAACAATCTAACTTCCGCGCACGAAGAAAGTCTATTCACCCCCGCTCTAGACTCACTTTGGGACCTACAAACTGTTGGGTCTCTAACCTCCTGCGGGGAGTCCCAAAGAACAATCCCACATCAGTCAGGGCGAACATTGAGGTCGTCCTAATGAGGAGGCTCATGTGCAACTTGTCACAACGTGTTTTAACGGGTCGCAGCCCGTTAGAAACAAATTCGTGCGGGTGTGGCCCATGTGTGGGCACGTAGGTGTAAGGCCCAAAGCGGACAATATTGTGATAGTGAATGCCCTGGCCGAGGTCCAACAAGTGGTATCAAAGCTGGGTCCTCTAGACTAGTGAATGCCCTGGCCGAGGTCCAACAATTTCTTTATTTCTTTATTTTCTTATTCTTTTTCTTTGCCTGCCTGTTTGTTTGCTTGTGGTTATTTGTTTGTCCTGTCCTGTGTGGCTTTGATCTGTTAGTTTGATACTCGTTATCGGCAGCTTTTGCTTGTTTTTGCCTAGGTGTTTCTGGCTGCTTACTTACGGGTATTCACTTACTTATCTTTGGAGTTGTGAGTTTATTACATTGATATTGAGAGTTCCCTGTCTTTTTATTGTGTAATTATTCCTTGTGATGATGAGCTTGTGTGAGTAACACGTGTTGCATTATAGTGATTGGGTTATGGTATGATTGGACATGCTGGAGTCAGCGACCACCTTGATGTGACCTTTGTTGATGTTTTATTTGTATTTCTTTTCTTATTCGTGGTTGGCAATGGAGTTTTTAAGGTCACATTGACTTGTTTTTGTTGTCTCTTATTTTGTGTCATCCCCACGTCTATGTGTGAGTTATTGCATTTGGGGACCTTTTGGTGCTTATCTCTGGTCTCTTTGTGTATTCTCTAATGTTATTGTGAGGCCATGAAGGTTATGTGGCTATTTGGAGATATTTGAGAATGATCAAAAACAAAAAAAAACAAAAAAAAAAAACAAAAACAAAAACCAAAAACAAAAAACAAAAACACAAAAAAGTGAAAAAACACCACATTGTGCAAGAAGGGCTATGCAATCAAGCTTGAAATTAGGTTTTGGCTCTTATTATCTTTTGGCTTGCTTTGTCATGTTTGTCTGCCTTGTTCGTTGGCATGTGTATAGTTAGAGGGTGTGTTTCTGTGTTTCTGTGTTTGATATCTGTTGGACCTTAATTTGTCCGGGTTGGACACATTTCATCAAATTCAATTCTCCTTCTATCCCGCTTTGGTTTGTTAAATTTTTGCAGAACGACGGAGTCGTGATCATTAAGCCACAAATGCCTGATTTATTCAAGAAAGGCCTCTAACTGCTAAAGAGCTAGTCGTGGGCGATAGAAAATCAAATTTGAGGATCAACGCCTTCGACCACGCTCGATTCCGAAATCAAACGAAGAAGATATAATCAAAACAGCATTCGGGCCGCCATTAGGGGTCAAAACGGTAATTGACTTTTTAAACGACACTCTGGATCAGGTCACGAACATCATTTTCCTATTCTACTCGTCGTTTTGAGAATTTTGACATATATATTGTATATATTAGCTCCTGGGCTTTTTTTTAATAAAAATCAAAAATAAAATCATTTTCGGTAATAAATAATCGCAGTACAAGCTTGTTGTAAAAACATGATCATTTTCAAATAAAATTGACACAAGATCGCTCGTCATGATGCTCTGAGTCCAAAAACATTTTTTTCGAGGTGTTTTGAAATCCGGTTTGTCCTGCCGATCCCAAAAATCAAAAGATGTCAGTTAAAAACTCAAAACAAAAAAAAATAGCAAAAATTATTTTGCTTTCCAGCCCATTTCCAGGCCATGTGTCACAATCTAATGGGCTAAAAAAACAAAATAACAAAAATAAATAATTAAAACAAAATAAAGAAAACAAAAACAAAATACAAATACAAAAAGAAAAAAAACAACAAAACAAAAACAAATGCCAGCCACACAAAAACCGATTGCCCTTATCCATTTCACCAACTCCATCGTCGTCTTCCCCCTCTCTCCTTCCCTAGCCGCGTCGTCTTCACCAAGGCCGCGCCCAAACCGCAGAGATCCCGGAAGACCACCGGACCACTGCGCCAGCTTCATCTCTCTCCCCTCCAACGCATCAAACCTACCCATCTCAACCATGGTTCAACCACATGTCCTCTTTTCTCTCTCAAACCGAACCCACCAACCGTTAGCCTTAACCCAGCACCGATTCCACCCCTCCAGTCCACCAGCCGAACCAAACCCTATCCCCATTGCCCATATAAGCCTTGAGGTCGATCACCTGCGGGGGGCTCTCTCTCTCTCTCGTTCAAACCAAAAATCCAAGAACAATACTCCCCTACCTTCCCTTCCAAAAAATCTATAGAGAGCTCCCGGGCGAGAAGCACGTCGCTGGCCACCACCTCTGTTGTCACCGGCCACCTCCATCATACCCCCAAGTTTGTCCATTCGTCCCCACGACTTGCGAAGGAGTTCCCTCAAGTCGGCGAAGTCGCCTTGTTACCCACGATCTTCCATCGAACCCCTTTTCTTTCTCTAATGCCAAAAACCATCACCCATCATCTCTCTTCTCCTCTAAATCCCCAGACCCAGAACCATCATCGGTCTCTGGTTCTACGGCTGGCCAAAAAAGAAAACCCACTTCTTCCTTCCTGGTTCCTCTTCTTCCTGAAAACAAAATCTCATCTTTTCTATGGTTAGCTCCCTGGACAAAAAAATTTAAACGCACCACACCCTTCTCTTCCTCTCTCAGCTCAAAAGCCCTATACACAAAACCCAAATCTCCATCCTCTCTTTGGCTCTGAAACAATCGAACCAACAAAAACTGCCTATCCCCCTTCTTCTCCAAAAAGCGCTTTAGTTCCCTCTCCCTAAAAATCCAAAACTCGCCCTCATCTCTCGGCTCTCTCTTCTTCCCCAGAACCGAAAACCTCCTCCCCTCTCGGCTCCCCTTCTGGCCGAAATAAACTCGCCGCCCCTTTCCCTCTCCTCCTCTATCCCAAAACACTCGGCTCTCCCTCTGGTGAGCTCCCTGGAAGAAAATTAACCACACCGGATCTCCTCTTCACCCTTTTCTTTCCTTTATCACTAAAACCAGACGACCCCCCTCTGTGGTTCTTTTGGCTGGCGCTGCAACTTCCGGCCATCGTGGAGCCAAAACCCATCCATCACCAACGCACGCCCATTCCCCACAAGGCGTCAAGCGGTTGAAGAAAGCGAACACCAAACCAAACATCCAAGCAAGCGGAGTATGTCTTAATATCTGGCGGGAGTTCAAGGCAGAGTACATCCAAATCGTGGATAGAGGAGGAAAGCGGGAGCAGAAGAAAAGAGTGTCTGTCCGAGTGGGTGGCTTCTTTTTGGTTAGTTTTCGTCTGAGATATGTTGTTTGCTATTGTCTTTGTTTTGTGTAGTGACTGTCCCTCTTGATTGCGTGTTGGTTGATGCCCAGTCATACTTATGATTTTGTTAATTTCGTTGTTTTCTTCTATTAGTTTTATCAAGTTGGTTTTGAGGTATTCTTAATCTGCATAAGCTAATCTTAGGTTCATCCTACTCCCTCTATGTTCATATGTTTAAGGAAAAAAGAAGAGCTGCTTTTTCATTTATGTCATGGTAGAAGCTTTGATATGCTTGGTTTGGTTCTTTTTGTTTCGTCTCCGCGCCTTTCCTGCTTGACATCGTCTCTGTTGGTCTGGTGTCACGTAATCTGGCCTTATTTTGATGTTTCATTATATTGTGGTCTGGGTTTTGGTGGTTGTTGGATCAAACCTAGAATTTGGATGATGCGTATCAAACCTAATGTAATTTGATTTTAGTTGTTTCATGTTTATTTTAAGTCTGTGTAGAAGATAAATTGTTATCCGGACCTACTCCTGTAAGAGCAAAGCAAAGGACAGGATACATAATCCTGATCCGGGTCATCATGAGTGTCGTCTAACACTTGGTAAATAACCAAGTCTTCATCCGGAGTAAGAACCCTCTCGTACGAACTAATCAATTGTCAAAAGGACTAAGGATTCCGCGCTCTTATTGTTGATTGGACTAAGTCATTTTATGCGGAATGAGAATCCGACCTTTTCACTCGAGCGGAGTAAGGACGATTGATGCGGAGTAAGGACAATTGATGCGGAGTAAGGACATCTGATGCGGAATAAGAAATCCGAATCATTACTCAAGCAGAGTAAGGAACTCATGCGGAGTAAGGAAGCGCTGATGCGGAATAAGGATTCCGCATATCTACCTCATGCGGAGTAAGGAAGTGCTGACATGGGATAAGGATTTCAGGACTTCATATACGCGGAGTAAGCAATAACTAATATGGAGTAAGGATCCGAACCTCATTGATACGGAGTAAGGAAAGCTACATCGGACTAAAAGGACACTACTTCAACTTATCAATACCGTATTTATGATATCAGCTCACTGTGTTCCAATGTAAGACAAACTCATTGAAGATCTAAACTGTCTTACATGTGGACCACTCGGAGATGTGGATGCAGTCCCAAATATAGTTGGAAGCGAGCAAAGTTATTTAATTTACTTATGCTTCCAATATTTCGAGCTCCACATCCGAAGCAGTTATAGCAGAAGCATTTTCCGAGAAGAACTTAATGTTTACACAGCACTCGAAAAACACAGTTTCAAGATAGATTCCTAGGATGTCTATATATATATATATATATATATCTGTAGTGTTGTACATTAAAAAGTGAGCGTACACATACTAAAGAAAACTAATACGCGCGTGAGCAAAGTAATTGTACAAGAGCTTATAGAGATCATTAGCGCCAGTGCGTGTAATTGTAAAGCCAAGTGCTAGTGTAATTAGCTATAATTGCTGCTTATTTTGTTGTAATTATCATTTGATAATAAAGAAAAATACTTTCACTATCTGGTTATCTTCCACACTGATTTTATATCTTTTAACCAGATTGTGTTACACCTGTGAGGAAAGAGTTTTTGATTTAAGCCTATTCACCCCCCCCCCCCCCCTCTAGGCTACCAGGGACCAACAAGTGGTATCAGAGCAAGTTCTATTTGTTCCAAGTAGAGATCCCACTCTTTCTCTCTTACAAATGGCTGAAGAGAGTAGCATGCTTTTCAACACTCACCTTAACTCCGGAGGTGCACAAGAGCCCCTTCCAAATCGAAGCAGCAGTGAAAATGTCGATCCACCTCAACCTCTGCTTGCTACCGTTGCCGACAACCACGGAGTTCTGGCTTCACTCTGACAAAGCCACCCAAGTTCACACCTGAGCTTTTCTCCTAGTGGAAAGCTCGCATGAGAATGTTCATGGTTTGCCATGATCACCTTATGTGGCCATGTCTTCATTAGGAGATACCCACTCCGATGACTATCGGAGAACATGGAGTCAGAAGACCAAAGACTGATGCCGAACTCACCAATGATGAAAGAGCCTGGCAATGTGCCAACGAAAAGGCTCTGGCATATGTCACATTGTCTTTGGATTCCGAGGCTTTCACGGACGTCCAGGGCTGCACGACAGCGAAAGCTATCTGGGATAAACTAGCAATCCTCTATGAGGGAAGTCAGTCCCAAATGCAGAATGTTATCTGCACTCTCAGGCAGAACTTTGAGAGTTTCAATCATAAACCGGGCGAATCACTCAAAAGCATCTATCGAAGATTCGGCAAACTCATCCTTGAGCTGAAAATTTTCAATCAGCATTATTCTCAATCTCAGATCAATGACAAGTTCTTTCGCTTCTTGCCGGATCGCTACTACTCCAAACAACTCCAGATGCAATCGGACAAGAACTGGCAGTATGTTCCCCTTGAAGAACTATATGGAGAGCTGCGGACTCACGAAGTCGAGTTTAAGTACTCAGATTAGGATGAGAAAATAGCTCGGAAAGAAAAGGGGGTAGCTCTCAAAGCTACGGAATGTCCTAGCATACTGAGGAATGATGATACGGACGCGTCCGAGAATTCTGATTCTGACGAGGAGGAGAAGATAGCTCTTCTTGTCAAATCCTTTGAGCGATTCCTACGGAAAAGCAAAAAAGGATTAAGGAGATGCTCCTCATCATCTTTCCAAAGAAAGGAGCGACCGGAGTCCAGTTCTCAGGAATGTTACAACTGTGGGAAAACCGGTCACTAGGCTAAGGACTGTAGATCCAAATCTAAAGTGGCCAAGAAAAGTGACAAGGTAACTCCTCGCCGCTCCACCTCAGACAACAGCAAAAACAAGAGGAAGGCGTTCGTCACAAAATACGTCAGTGGCTCCGAGGAAGAGGAGGAATCCTCGGATGATGAGCTAACTCCCAAGCCGAACATTTGCCTTATGGCAAATTCTGAGGTACCTTCGATCTCTGAGCTCATGAGTAAATTAAAATCTCTTATTACTGAACGTAATCATGAAAAAAATGAGAGACTAATAATTACTCAAATGTACAAAGATATGGAAAGTCAGAATAAATGTCTTGAGATCACTGTTGCTAGATTAGAAAAGGACATAACTGACTTCAGGAGTAAAGAGGCTTGGTATCATGATCTAAGAGCTGAAAATCATATGTTAAATACCAACCTACGGGCCTAAAAGTCATTGTGAAATGACTCGAGAATGAACTTGAACAGGAAAAGGAAATAAATCGTAAGTGGCTAAAATCCGGGGAAATAGCCTCTACATTTAGGACTGATCCGGATAACATTCGAGTCAAACGTGGCCTAGGCTCCGAACCATCGACTTCCACTGCTCATGCTACTAAGTGTCCTCCGGACTTCACTCCAAAACTAACCAACTTATATCCTGTTAGTACGTCTAAACCATTGGATGGTTTCATTTCAGGTGGCACCATAGTTTATAACTGTGGAAGAGAGGTTGTTATTGCTATTCTCGAAACAGTAGCACCCGTAACTAATGATGAAGGGAAAGCTGCTGCTGTTCAAGCCAAAACTGAAGCACCCGAAAAGAAAGGAAAGGCTAAGGCTGACACATCTAGGGCCAAGAGCGCGTCACCCAAACACAATGGATTAGACCATAGGGAACAGAATAGAAAATCTGTAAAATCTAAGAGACTTGTATCCCCTGTTTGTACTCCGCATTATAGTGTCTGTTTCATCGGTAGGGAAATAGGTCATTATCACTATGAATGTTGGAGTTTATCTGATAACTGGCTTTCTAATCAAGTTTCTATCAATAAAGATCAGTTAAATAAAAGAGGTTCTTCGAGCAAGACAAAATCTAAACCTCAAAGGAGTGTCTCTCCAAAGAAAACCCAAAAAAAAGTAACAGCTGAAACTAACAAATTAAGGTCAACCTGGAAAGCTAAAAATCCTAGCAAAGTTAAATCCGGAACTGTTCACATTAATGTTGTTCCTTCTAACCGCCCGAAACAAGTTTGGGCACCAAAAGTGTAAACTGTTGTCTTTCAGGAGCATCTCTGGAATGCATTGTCGGATCACTTGAAGTTAAAGATCAATCAAAGCAAGTGGATCCTCGATAGTGGATGCTCCGGACATATGATGGGTGATCAGACTCTACTTGTTGAAGTTAATGACAAACGAGGTCCATCCATGTCATATGGTGACAACAGCAAAGGTAAGACTGTCGGGTATGACACTTTAACCAATGGCTGTGTATCTATCATTAGAGTTGCACTAGTCGAAGGTTTGAAGCATATTTGCTAAGTGTCAGTAATTTATGTGACAAAGGATTTACTGTTTCCTTTATGTCCAACACCTGCACAGTAAGGGAAAACTCATCTAGAGATGTTAAGTTATCCGGATCAAGAGATGGGCACTTATACTCAGTGGTCTTAAGAAATAATTCTTCTGACCCTGTATGCTTCCTCACTACAGCATCAGATGAAGATAGTTGGCTATGGCACAAGCGATGCGCACATTTAAACTTTAAGACCTTGTCTAAGTTAGCGTCACTCGATCTTGTCACTGGTCTACCTAAACACAAATACTCCAGAGACTCTCTCTGTCGAGAATGCCAACTTGGCAAACAGACCAAACATAGTTTTAAAAGCAAATCAGTTAATTCAATAACTGCTCCTCTACAACTTCTTCATATGGACCTCTGTGGTCCCATTTTTGTTCCTTCACTAGCTAGTGCGAGATATACCCTTGTGGTTATCGATGATTTCACCAAGTACACATGGGTGATGTTCCTAAAATCTAAGGATCAAACCTTTGAGCATCTTGTAGATCTTTTCAACTGGATAAGCAATTCACAAGGATTGAGCATTAAAAGCATCAGGAGTGATCATGGTACAAAATTTGATTTTTCTGAAATGAGATCATATTGTTCTGAATAGGGCATTCAGCATGACTTCTCTGCGCCCAGAACTCCACAACAAAATGGGGTAGCTGAGCGCAAGAATCGCACTTTAGTTGAGGTTGGCAGATCTATGTTAGCAGGGGCAAAGCTTCCTCTTAGTCTATGGGCTGAAGCTATGTCGACTGCCTGCTATGTTTAGAATAGGACTCTAATAAATAAATCTACCATGAAAACACCCTATGAGAAGTGGAGAGGACGAAAGCCTTCAATTTCACATTTCAGAGCTTTGGGGTGTACTTGTTATATATTGATCAACGGCAAAGAACCCTAGAATAAATTTGAACCAAAATCTGATGATGGGATTTTTGTCGGGTACTCATTACATAGCAAAGCTTATTGGGTCTTCAATAGAAAACTTTTAAAAGTTGAAGAATCTATCCATGTAACCTTTGATGAAGCTAACTTGGATTGGTCTAAAGTTGCTTCTTCAAGTTCAAATGTACAGGTTCAGGACAGTAACATCGACTATTCAAAGTTTATGAATGTTCCTGCTACACACACTGACCAACCACGTAACACCAGCGAAGCACAAAAAAATGATACGGATGATGCTACGGATGAATCGGACTCTGGACCTCAATTCATCTCCGGATATATTTCTACAGATATTCAAAATACCGGAGTACCTTCCAGTTCATCCGAACCAGTTACTACTGAAATGAACAGTATCGGAGAACCTCAGAGTACTCCAGAACCTGTTAATACTGATAATACTAGTCCGGAAGAAGCTCAATCAGTGGACAAACAAGAGCCACCTAATCTGGGAGAGCTTCAAATTATTCAAGATCAACCATCACATGCACAGAATTTCAGGTGGACTCAAAACCACCCTTCAGAACAAGTGATTGGTGATCCTACTGTTGGTGTAAGGACAAGAGCTGCCACCTCCAACATTTGTCTTTACTCATGTTTTCTATCTCAAATAGAACCAAAGGTGGTAGAGGAAGCTCTTCAGGATTCGAACTGGATAGAAGCCATGCAAGAAGAACTAAATCAATTTAAGAGAAATGATGTGTGGACTCTAGTACCAAGGCCCAAGTCTCAGCAAGTCATTGGAGTTAAATGGGTGTTCCGGAACAAGCTTGATACGGATGGTATAGTAATCCGAAACAAAGCCAGACTGGTAGCCAAAGGATATCGTCAAGAAGAAGGAATAGACTATGACGAGACCTTTGCTCCAGTAGCAAGACTTGAGGCAATCAGAATGTTTCTGGCGTATGCGTCATATGAAAATTTCATAGTTTATCAAATGGACGTCAAAAGCGTATTTCTGAATGGAGATCTTCAAGAGGAGGTGTATGTTGAACAACCTCCCGGTTTCCTTGAACCCAAGGCTGGACATCTAATTTACAAGCTACGGAAAGCCTTGTATGGGTAGAAGCAAGCTCCAAGAGCCTGGTACGACACACTGTCAGAATTCCTACTTGCTCACAACTTTCAAAAAGGGAAAATAGACACCACTTTATTTCTACAAAAAGAGAATAGACATACTCTAATCGTACAGATATATGTGGATGATATCATTTTCGGATCATCAAATCCGAAGCTTTGTGAAGAGTTTGCAAAGTTGATGACTGGCAAGTTTGAGATGAGCATGATGGGAGAACTATCCTACTTCCTTGGAATAGAAGTTAAACAATTGAAGGAAGGGATCTTCATTAACCAAGCTAAGTATACACGTGATATTATTAAGAAGTTTGGTATGGAAGGTTCATCTCCCGTCAAGACTCCGATGCCAGTTAGTGCCAAATTAGACCCTGATGTGGACGGCAAATCAGTAAATGTGACTAAATACAGAGGGATTATAGGATCTTTGTTGTATCTTACAGCAAGTCACCCGGACATTATGTTTGCAACCTGCATCTGTGCACGATATCAGGCGAATCCCAATGAGTCATATATACTTCATGTTAAACGGATATTCAGATATCTCAAAGGAACGATGAACTTGGGACTCTGGTACCCAAAGGAATCAAACTTGACCTTGTCCAGATACTCTGATGCTGATTTTGTTGGGTGTTGCATCGACAGGAAAAGCACAAGTGGTACGTATCAGTTTCTTGGAAATAGATTAATTTCATGGTTCAGTAAGAAGCAGAATTCCATTTCAACCTCTACTGCTGAGGCAGAATATATATAGTCTTGGGAGTTGTTGCGCACATTACTACCTGGATGCAAAGTCAGCTTACGGACTACGGTTTCAACATGACATCTATTCCACTCTACTGTGACAACACTAGTGCAATTGCTATAAGCAAAAATCCTGTCATGCACCTAAAGACGAAACACATTAAGTTCAGGTATCACTTCATTCGTGATCATGTTCTCAAAAAGAATATATCTCTAGAACATGTTGCTACTGAAGATCAACTGGCAGACATTCTTACAAAGCCCCTACCTGATGCAAGATTTTCTAAGCTACTCTTCAGGTTAGGTATGCTTGACTTTTCTGCATAGCTTCACTTAAATCAATCAACAGTATGTCTTCAGAACATGCATTGTGCGTTTATTAAAAGTAAAGAATTCATACCAAATTTAATTTTCGATTATACTTACTGCTTAACGTGTCCTATGCGTCTAATAAATACCAAAGTTCCGTGATGGGAGGATGCTTGCGTTTCCCGACTGAAGTCGTTTAAGCCAACTTGATTAAAACTTATATGAATAATCTTTTTAGGATTTCATGATCTTATTTCCCATTATCCACCACATGATACATGCTGGTTCATTTAGATTGCTCTATTATCATGTATAGTTGAAGTTATGAAATGGGTTAGCATGGAATGTCTGGCGGATGTATATGCAGTCGCAGTCTAATCAGCTTCTGAAGTATAGTTTCCTAAAAGGGTAGACAGCGCTCATTTTCTAAGCAGGAAACATCAATCGAGAGGATCGCGTGGTCTATGGGGGAGAAAATGCTCTATTGATAAATCTAGTAATACCCCTCGTATATGTCTCATGATCCCTTTCCTGGATGTCTATCTGAGGGGGAGTCTTTCACTGAGAGGATCAAACGGTCTAAAGGGGAGCAAAAGCTTCATTTATTACTTCTGTAATGACCCCTTTTATGTCTCGGATGCTCCTTCCTCTAAACTTTCACTTCCGAATCTGACTAGACATGCAATGCTAAATCGGAATTGTGGCATGGCTAGATGTTTTTCTATCCTCAGCTGTGCATTTTAATCGAATAATCATCTGCCTGCTTTTGACATGTGTTCATATTTCCAGTTTCACTCATGAATCCTAACTTGAGAAAATCATATGATTTTTAATTTAACTTAGCTATCGCTGTCAGTATGAAGGTTTCGCTATGTTGACCTATATGAACTTATGTGTTTATCAGCTGTCATATGCATTTTCTTCAGTAATTTGATTATAATTCATGTGTATGTGTCTTGTTACTATTCTTCCATATGCATACGTTCTGTCTCCTTTTAGTTCGGATTATGATGTTCTCACCAAGTCTATTTGATCCATATCCGTACTAACTCAACCTGTTAGTGTACTGTTTCTTTAGTTTATCTTTTCAGCTTCAGGTTCAGATTCGCTTTGCACTTCAATGCTCTATCTTGTTTTGATATCTCGGATTTGAAGTGTCGTGGTACTTCTTATTTCCTCAACACCAAGACAGCAAAGGAATCATTTTTACTCAGCACTCAGCTTTTACGGACAGTCAGTCTCTCATCCGGATATAGTTCACCCGTACACTATCAAGCCCGGATAAGAGTTGGTTTGCTTCCTCCTAAACCTTGGAATTCTCAATTTGCGGTAAACCAAGTGATTATCTTACATCGCATCTTTTTGAGGAAGACTAATGATGGTTCATTAAATGCACGTCTCGAGCCCTGTACTTTGTCTTTTCAAAATTCGGCAGTATGAATATAGCTGTCATTTGAATGGTTAGCACGGCCTCCACGTCATTAGTTTGCTCGGCAGCGCTAATACATCAAGTCTAATGACATCGGATTGTCAGGCGGATCACTGCTCATCTCGCTTAAACCCAAGACCCGCTTGCTTCCATGGAATGGGTCCTATTAATACTGAACTCTCACGCGAGCGCGAGGATATTGCTTTCATTACTCAGAACCCTAACTCTTCGTTGCTCTCTATTCACCAAAGACCTCTCCTTCATTCTCCTTCAATCTTCAAATCCAAATGGCATTTCCGACCCTCCTGCCTGGCTCAAGGAGGTTCGCTCCTTGTTAGCCTCTAGTGGTCTTCTCGACATCGTCTCTGCTCCTGTAGATCTTCTCATCTCAGACGTCAGATCTTTCTATGAGCACTTCGAATCCCGTGACCACTCGATTGTCTCTGGTATCCGAGGCAAACCCTTCAAGATCACTCCTCAAGTGATTCGTGACGCCTTTAATCTCCCCAACGGCAGTGATTTCCGGCCGAGCGCTTCCACCATGGCTACTGCCATGGGATGTCCCTATAAAGTGAAGGAATACAAGCTGAAGTCTTTTCAAGGCCCCTACCGCTGTATGGCCACCATACTCAGTCGATGCTTACTGGCTCGCTCTACGGCGCTTGACTCAGTCTCGTATGATTTGCTCCTGGCGATGTACTTGGTCTTTGAGCAGTTGCCTCTTGACTGGGGTGATTTTCTTTTTCGGATTATGCGGAATGGCAAAAGGAACTCGTCCTTTGGACAGATTCTCTCCCACCTCTTCAGACATCTGCGTCCCGAGCACTTCCAGGACCAATTGACGATACCTTTCCCGCAGAATTTTTACTTTCGTCATCTCACCTCTGATGGGATGCTTACTGTCTGCCGTCCTCCTGTCTCTCGTGCATACATTGTTGTCTCGAAACATCATGGTAGTTCCGTTGGTGACCCCGCTCCCAGCTCGGGTCACAAGGTTAGCTCCGCACCCCGGTCTTCACGCATTCGGTCTGTTGCCGCTCCGACACGCTCTTGCAGCTCGCAGCACAGTATTCGTGATATTGCAGGGCCCTCTCAGCCGTTTCCTCATGACACTGTTTCTTCAGCCCCTCCTACTGATGCCCCTGCTGATATTTCTCCTGTTGCTGCTGCCGATACTGCCGCTGGTGATCCTGCACCCACCTCTCCGGTGAGTGTTGCAGTTGCTGCTGTCATTGCTGACATACCTACCTCTCCTCCAGCTGCCTCTCCAGCACGCCCTGTTGACCCTCACGACTACCTTGACCATCTTCCTGCCGATATTCTGACTGACTGCTGGCTCCGGTTTAGTCTCGCTCACACTGCAGACATCTCTGAATCTGCTCTCTGGGTGCATTACACTAAACATTCTCAAACCCCGGAAGCTATGATTCTTTAGAATACTGAACACGGCTCTCTCACGCCGTCTCTGCTTCAGGACGCACCTCCAACCGCTGCTACCTCTTCCGGACCTGCTCATGACGCACAGACTCCTATCCCTACTGAGGCTGGTCCCACCTCTCCTGCGGACATTCCTCTCATTGACCTCTCTGGTCAGAGTGGCTCCGCTACACCTGTTGCTACTGGTCCCTCCTCCTTCTCTCCACCTGCTGACTCTTCCGCACTGCGCACTCCTGCCCCTCTACATGCGGGGGAGTCCTCCAAGGCTCCTGCCTCTGGCTTTGGCCGTCCCTCATTTGCCACGATCTTATCTGAAGCCGCGGTCTCCTCTCAGCTGGATCGTATTGCGGAGGACAATCGTTCCCGGGCCCAGGTCATCGCTGACAAAGTTGATGACATCAGGACCCAGATCCTTTCCGCTCTCTCCAACTCCTCTCTCTCCCTAGATCGGAAGCTGGACCTTATTGCCCAATCTCTTTCGGGCCTCTCCACCTCTGTCCGGGATCTGACTCAGGTTGTGGGTTGTCCCTCTCGCCCTCCTCGCCAATCTGACAAACCGGGGGAGAATGTCTCATTTGATCCAGCTCCCTCCACTACTGCTCATGACACTACTGACATTCCCAGCCGAAGCGGAAGATCTGCACTTAGCCTTCCTCCGGGTCTCTCGGTTCCCAAATGCAGCCGCTTCTCTGGACTGTCCAGTGCTGCTCCTGCTCCTTCTGACCGTCCCAGCTCCTCCACTGCAGCTCCCTCCTCTTCTGATCAGGCTCTGCAAGTCACATTTGTCACGGACCGAGGCTTATCCTAGCATACTTAGGCCATTTTGGGGTATTTCCCCTTTGTAAAGTGTTGTACTTAGCTTATAGAGTAAGTTGTAGAGATTTTAGATTTCGATCATATATGATGTTTCCTGGCGACATAGCCAGAAAAGTAAGAGAGATTTATTGCAGAGAAAGAATTAAGTTTTTCGCTCCAGCTGTCTAAGGAAAAGAAGATTCGGACCAAGGAATCCGAGCTTTTCACTCGAGCAGAGTAAGGACGACTGATGCGGAGTAAGGACAATTGATGCGGAGTAAGGACATCTGATGCGGAATAAGAAATCTGAATCATTACTCAAGCGGAGTAAGGAACTCATGAGGAGTAAGGAAGCGCTGATGCGGAATAAGGATTCCGCATATCTACCTCATGCGGAGTAAGAAAGTGCTGACACGGGATAAGGATTTCAGGACTTCATATACACGGAGTAAGCAATAACTAATATGGAGTAAGGATCCGAACCTCGTTGATACGGAGTAAGGAAAGCTACACCAGACTAAAAGGACGCTACTTCAACTTATCAATACCGCATTTATGATATCATCTCGTTGTGTTCCGATGTAAGACAAACTCATTGAAGATCTAAACTGTCTTACACGTGGACCACTCGGAGATGTGGATGCAGTCCCAAATGTAGTTGGAAGCGAGCAAAGTTATTTAATTTACTTATGCTTCCAATATTTCGAGCTCCACATCCGAAGCAGATATAGTAGAAGCATTTTCCGAGAAGAACTTAATGTTTACACAGCGCTCGGAAAACACAGTTCCAAGATAGATTCCTAGGATGTCTATATATATATATCTGTAGTGTTGTACATTAAAAAGTTAGCGTACACATACTAAGGAAAACTGATACGTGCGCGAGCAAAGTAATTGTACAAGAGCTTATAGAGATCATTAGCGCCAGTGTGTGTAATTGTAAAGGCAAGTGCTAGTGTAATCAGCTATAATTGCTGCTTATTTTGTTGTAATTATCATTTGATAATAAAGCAAAATACTTCCACTATCTGGTTATCTTCTGCACTGATTTTATATCTTTTAACCAGATTGTGTTACACCTGTGAGGAAAGAGTTTTTGATTTAAGCCTATTCACCCCCCCCCCCCCCCCCACTCACTCTAGGCTACCAGGGACACCAATAGTGGTTAGGACGTGTTCTTAGGGTTGATAGAGGCTATTGGTTTCGTTGACTGTGTTAATAGTTTTAGGGCATTATTGAGTGGTCTGTTTTGGCTTATGCATTTTATCCTGTTTGTGATTTAGTTTTGTTCCTTGAGCTTTGGTTTATAAAAAAAGAAAAATGAAAAAAAAAGGAATAAGAAATGGTCTAAAAAAAAAGAGGACAAACCAGTATTGAATGATTGTCTGTGTTGGTTAAATAATTTGTTTGGGTGTAATTGGTGTCTGGTTTTGGTTAAACCAGTATTGTTTGTTTGTTTATTTGTCTGCTCTATTTGTTTGGAGTCTGTACCCTTATTTCCATTGCTGTCTTTCTGTCATGCATGTGTGTTCTGTTTTATTTGGGTTTTTGGTGTGTTGTGTGTAGTTCACGTTTTTTGGGTTCTTGGAGTGTTGTGTGTAAGTCACTTTGTTTTTCTCTTTCCTGGGTCAATGCTATTTCACTGCATAGCACCCGTGTTTTCTTAGTTATTTACCTGTACATTGGCTTTAGGTAAATGTTAGTGCAGCCATTGGGAATTTTGTATATGGGGGTTTATGATCCAACGCTTTGTAACTGTAAATCTAATGCTTAGAAAAAAAAAACAAAAAGAAAAAAAGAAGACAAAAAAAAGGAGAAAAAAAAAGAAGAGAAAAAAAAAGAGTGAGTTTTTTATTTGATGTCACAATCACACACATCACTTTGGTGCTTGTGTATTTTTATCTTTTTTTTTTATGTTTATTTTTCATGTGCCAAAAAAAAGTTTCTTAAATATAAAAAAAACTCTTGCTGTAAATAAATAATATAAAAATTGTTTTAAAAAAAACCTTTTCTTAAAAACTCCCAAGTACTTATACGTTTTAAAATACTTAGGTTTTTTTAACACTTGATCTTTGTTTTCCTTTATTATTTTTTTATACTGTAGGCTTAATTTTAAATATGTTTAAAACTTTTCCAACACTTAGATTTTTATGTGCTTTTTACCCTTAGTGTTATTAATAGCATGCGATTTAAACATAAATAAATTCAACTTTGGCCTTTCTTTAAATTGAAGTCTTAACCTTTTACTTAGAACAAACCATAGAGTTTTCTTTTGCGATTTAGGACTAAATTTAATTTAATTGCAACAAATAATTCACAAAAAAATAAAAAAATAAAAAATCAAATCAATCAAATTGCTAAGACTCCCTTTAGATGTTTAGGACAAATTGGACTTAACTATACTTCAATAAACAACTTAAGAAAATGAAAAAGAAGTAGACTTTTAGACTATATGTAAATTTCGCATTACTTTTAGGCTAATTAACTTCAGGTCAACACTTAAAACAAGTTAGAAACCTCTCAGTCTTAAGATAGGTACCGAAAGGGCGTCGTGGGGGTGTTAGTTAGTCCTTCCCCACGCGTAACAAACTCCCGAGCCCATTCCCTAGCGGCATTAGATCAATTTTCCTTTAGGTGGCCAACCGCACCCCAAAAACGGTTGGTGGCGACTCCAATTTTTCATCACAATTCGGATGAAGGTTGGGGGAACCGCACCCCAAAAGCGGTTTACCTCCCCGGACGAAATCCAGTGATGACAATATCCTTTCAGGATCAACAAAGGACTCACCTCTCATTGTAGTCTATGGCAAAGGTACTTTGGTGGTTTGTTGGTTGCATCACTATAATGAGGGACTAATTGTTTACTTGCGTAAGGTCTAAGCTTAAAGGGAACTTGAGAGTGAGGGGTGAGAGGTTACTGTTTGAGTGAGGCAGCTTTGCTACATTTGAGTGCACTCTAGAGTTGTAGATGTTTATTCTTTGGTGGGTAGCTGAGTGTTGCTTTTGGAGGTCAAGTGAAATGCTTATGATAATTGTGTTATGGCTACAGTGTGGTGTCGCAGGTAACAGTGGTAGCTTTCAGCCACAAGAGGGATTTTATTTTATTTTATTTCTTGTTTTACTTGTGGAGGAATTCTTTGCATAAGTGTCTATCTACTTGTTTTCTTTGTGTTTGCTCGGGGCGAGCAATATTCTAGTGTGGGGGAATTTGATGGGTGAATTTTATATAGACATTTATGGTATATTTTTGTTAGATCAAGCCCAGAATTTGGATGATGCTGATAAAACCCTATGTAATTTGATTTGAGACTTTGGTTATTTTATCTTAAGTTATTGCAGAAGATATGATCTTAATCCGGACCTTCACTCGTAAGAGCAATGCTAAGGACAGGATACATAATCCTGATCCGGACGAGAGTGAGTATCGTCAAAATACTTGGTAAATAACCAAGTCTTTACTTTATACGGTATAAGGATCATTCGTGCGGACTAAGAACTTAAAGCTATGGACTGAGGAATCTGCGCCTAACACTTTAAACGGACTAAGTCAAATAGATGCAGAATAAGAATCCTAGTCTACAACTTGCACAGACTAAGAGAAAGTCATTCCGAAATAAAAAGCTAAGTCTTCCACTCTAGAGGACTAAGGAAAAGAAGACACGGAGTAAGGAATCTAAGTCTCTCATAGATGCGGAGTAAGGAACAACTTGTGCGGAATAAGGACCTGAGTCCTTTGTTCGCACGGAGTGAGGAAATTAGATGCAGAGTAAGAAATCCGAACCAGTTACTCATGCGGAGTAAGGAACTTTTGCGGAGTAAGTAAGCATTGATGTGGAGTAAGCACTCTAACCTTCTCACTAATACGGAGTAAGGAAGCGCTGACATGGAATAAAGATTCAAGTACTAAATTGATATGGAGTAAGCAACTACTGACACGGAGTAAGGATCCGAGCTTAGCTAACATAGAGTAAGGAACCTTACACTAGATTTGGAAGACGCTGCTCTAACTTATCTCTTTGCAATGAAAGTCACCAGCTCACTGAGTCCCGATGTAAGACAAACTCATTGAGAACCTAAAGAATCTTACACGTGGATTATCCGGATATGTGGACACAGCTTTAATTGTACTTGGGAACTCACAAGAACACTTATGCTCTGCAAACCCAAATCTTGAAGACCACATCCACAACATTTGAGGCAGAGAGACTTCCGAGGAACCGTCAATGTGCACATAGTTCGAAACAACAAGTTCCAAGACTGTCTCTTATGGATGTCTCTATATATAGTGACACTTGTACATTTTAAAGTTACTGATGCATAAGAGCTCAAGGAGATCATAGAGGCTAGTGTGTGAGTACATTGTAAAACAGAGTATTAAAGAGTTGTTAAGTAGATCAAAAAGCTTTCAAGCTTTAATCTACTTCCATTTTGTTGTACTTATCATTTTGATAATAAAACAAAATACTTCCACTATCTGGTTATCTTCCGCATTGATTCTATCTCTTAACCAGATAAGTGTTGTGTCAAAAGAGTTAGAAAAGAGTTTCGATAAGAGCTTATTCCAACAATTTTTCCTCTGTTTTAGATATATTTATACCTTTTTGTGACCCATATTGATTGTCTTTATATACTTTGGTAGTTTATTTTATTTTGGGTAAAGTGTGTTTTTGGTTGTTTTTGAAGTCTCTTTGTAGGTTTTATTTAGCTGGGCCATGGAGAAGAGGTATGGGCAGCCTAGTTCCCTATTACCTTGGGTTTACTCCAAGATTTAAATTGTTGGGCTAGTAAAGCAAGCCAGCCAAGTCCAGAAGGGCAGATTTGTTAATTTCCAGGGGAGAAAAAAAGGAGTAGGGTTTTGGGGAGAATGACGTGTAAAGACTCGTATTTGGGTAGTGTTGAGAGATAGCCATTTTATGGGAATGCAACTATCTGGACGGTAGTGTAGTCGTCAATGTGAGCATTTTGACAGTACTTGGGCCCAATTCCGGGTTGGGCCCCCTGAGTGGCCTGATTATTGACTTTCTCGGGGTTTATTGGTTGACTTTGCATTTGAGCGGTCATTTGAGTGTGATAATATCTGAATAGTATTGTGCCCATCATTTCGAGTGTTTTAACAGTAATTGGGCTCAATTTGGAGTCCGTGACCTCGGGAGGTCAATTATTGCTAGGAAGCCAATTATTGGCAGCAGTATATAAATAATTAAGAGACTGCCTTATCCCTTTAATTGTTTGGGGCGTGTGTGTTTGAGCAAGAGAGAGAGAGAGAGAGAGAGAGAGGTGAAGAGCTTCCTTTGGTGATTTGGGGAGATTAGAGTTCGTGGATCGCAAATAATCTTTCTAGGTAGGTGTCCTTGAACCTCTTAGTTCGATCCTGTCTTTGAATATGCACGAATTTACCATGGTTTTTGAAATTGGGTATGAACCCTAGGTTTTGGGGAAAACCCAATTTTGGGTTAGATCTAATGGTTTAGCATAAGATCTGTGGTTAAGAACTGATTTATATCAATTTATATATGTAATTTTGTAATTTGTTGAGTAAAACATGTGTTTGTGAGTGCCTGGGGGTTGCTGGGTTGATTCCAAACGAAGAGCTCGTGAGGCTAACAAATTTTGTGAGTGCTTGGGGGTCTCTCTACATTTAAATATTATACTTAAGTTACAATGTAAATAGCAAAATACCCCCCTTTCGGATTCAAAGAAAAATACTAGAAAATTAAATTCTCACTCCTTCAAAATGTGAAAATTGGGATTTAGTGTAAAATCTCGAAAAAATCCAGTTTTTCGTAGAGTTGAATTTTTGGAAAGTGGGGTTAGACATCTCAGAAAATTCCCAAAAAATCAGATTATCTTAATTATGATATGGAGACCCAATGTCGGGACTTTTTATTTCAAGAAAAGAACTTCTATAGGTATCTCCTTCCTTGGTTAAGGAATGATGATCGATTTGTGAAGACTGGCTTCAGTTATAAAGGGAGTATGGTGAACCTTAATGCCATATTGGTGTTGGTATGTTGGTTTGAGGAATTGGGACTTGGGGTCTATGACTTGTTGGGTTCTCATCGTGAGGCTAAGGACTGTGTTGAGCCGTTGAGCTCGTGGAGCTAGGGTTGAGTGCCCTGAGTTGAGATCCCGTTGAGGATTGTGTTGAGCCATTGAGCTCGTGAGCCGTTGAGCTCGTGGAGCTAGGGCTGAGTGCCCTGGGCTGGGATCCCGTGGAGGATCGTGGACAAGCTGTCCTGTGTGGGCAAGTTGGGTCCTGATAATTAACTGCAGGCTATATCCTAATGATTGTGCATACTATACGGTGCTCGAGTACACTGAGCATATAGTATAGACTTGTATGTTTGCATGATGTGGAGTTTTGGGGTCACCTACTAAGCTTGTCGCTCACCCCTACTTGTTGTTTCTCCTTTTCAGGTGTGACCCGAGACTAGTGGAGGACTTTCTTTCAGGAGGACGTGCCCACTACTCTGATGTATGATATGGTATTGTATTCTATATTGTTGTGTATTGTATCCCAAACATGGGTTCGTGGACAGTTTTATTTGTATACTGTTTATGATGTGATGTTTGTATGACTGTTTGACTTATTGTATGCATAATGATATATGGAAAGGTACAGGATTACCCTTGATGTATGACTGTACAAGGTTACATGATTGAGACAGCACCCGCTATGTAATCTCTATTGATGCTAGTTACCAACCCCTTGATCTTTCGGGTGCGGGCAAGGGGAAGTCATGTTCCTGGTTCCGGGTTCCCTGGAATTTGGGGGCGTGACATGACGGCTGAAGAAAGACAAGGATTCTGAGGGAGGAAACACAACAAGAATTTTTGGAGATTTCTTGAGTCTAATTCCAGGAGCGCCTTGAAGATTTCTCAATCTCAATTTGTATTTCGTCAATGATGTTTTTACATTTTCAGATGATGGCTTTGAACATGATTCTGGGGTAATCTCTTTTTTTAGGGGAGCAATGTAGCTCCCACGGTGTTGTATGATGATTTTGACATGGTTATGAGATTGGAACAATTCTTTGATATTTAAATTAATTTCAGAATGCAATGCTAAAAAAGTGATTTTTCCAGTTTTATTTCTTTATTTTCTTATTCTTATTCTTTGCCTTCCTATTTGTTTGCTTGTGGTTATTTGTTTGTCGTATCCTATGTGGCTTTGCTTTGTTAGTTTGATACTCGTTATTGGCGGCTTTTGCTTGTTTTTGCCTGGGTGCTTCTGGCTGCTTGCTTACGGTTATCCACTTACTTATCTTTGGAGTTGTGAGTTTACTACATTAATATTGAGAGTTCCCTGTCTTTTTATTGTGTGATTATTCCCTGCGATGATGAGCTTATGTGAGTAACATGTGTTGCATTATGATGATTGGGTTGTGGCATAATTGGACAGGTTGGAGTCAGCGACCGCCTTGATGTGACCTTTGTTAATGTTTTATTTGTGTTTCTTTTCCTATTCGTGGTTGGCGATAGAGTTCTTAAGGTCACATTGACCTATTTTTGTCGTCTCTTGTTTTGTGTCATCTCCACTCTCTATGTGTGAGTTGTTGCGTTTGGGGCCCTTTTGGTGCTTATCTATGGTGTCTTCGTGTATTCTCTAATGTTATTGTGAGGCCATGAAGGTTATGTGGCTATTTGGAGATATTTGAGAATGATCAAAAACAAAAACACAGAAAAGTGAAAAAACACCACATTGTGCAAAAAGGGCTATGCAATCAAGCTTGAAATCAGGTTTTCCCTGAAGAGGGTGTAGGATTTATTCTATAGATTTTGTGTTTAATATTTTATTATTTTATTTCCCAGACTTGGGTTCGTGGCAGTTGTATGAACCTTATAGGTGGAACTTATATGTGAGTTATTTTGTATGTTGGATATTTATGGGAATTAAATGCATTGTTGTACCTTTTTAATAAATCTTGAATTGAATTCATTAGGAAGTACAATTCTACCCATATTGTAGTATTGTACAGGATTGGACCAGACACAGCCTCTCGACCCCTGGAGTGTGGGCGTGGGGAAGTCGTGTTCTTGGTTCTGTTATTTTTAGAATTTGGGGGCGTGACATTAGAAAAGGAGCAACTTGGAGGAGCAAGATCAAGAGCTTCAAGACATTCCAACCTTCGTGAATCATTTTCCAGGTAGGTGTTTCTTTGATTTTACACCCTTTAATTAGCTTGAACATGCATGATTTGGTGCAAAGAGATAATTTGAGATGAACCTTAGGTTTTAGGGAAAAACCCAAATTTAAGTTATAACCTTGATGATTTAGGTTGTTTCATAGCTTAATGTGGTTAGGAAGTATTATGAACTTATTCCTTGGGAAGATTAAAACTTAAATTTGTAGTTTGGGGGTAATGGACAGAAAATCATCATGTATAAAGTTACAAAGTCGACTGGACAAGATAGGCAATTGTCATGGTAAACTGAAGGGCCTAGTCGACTGAACTATGTGGTTTGGTCGACTTGGTTAATCGACCTGGTGAACTTCTAGTGTGTTTTGGAGGTTTGGTTGACCATGTGTGGTCGATTGAAGCTGGGTCGAGTGAGATGGGAGTTGTTTGATTGACCAGGACTTTTCTGGAGAGGTTTGGAGGTTTAATCAACCAAGGGTGATCGATTGAAGTAGTGGTCGACTGAAGACTGGATTGTTAATCGATTAGTCTGATTTCTAGGATATTTTTGAGGAGTGATCAACCAGATATGATTGAGTGAATTTGGTTTTGCTTGATCGACTAGCTCGCATTTCAGAGGATGTTTCAGTTTTGATCGACCATGGTTGGCCGATTTAGCCATGGTCAACTGAAATGCTCCTTGCTCGGTCGACCGGCAATCTAAATACCTTTTTTAATTTTTTTCTTCTCGATTTGACTCCACGACTTTAACACCCATGTTTTGTGTAAGTTTGAGTTCTTTAGATCCATGAAATAATAACATAAAATGTTATTTGATGTGTATATTGTTGGTCCCGGAGAGCCTAAAGGGGGGGGGGGTGAATAGGCTCTTTGAAAATTCTTTCTCTCTCTTAATGGCTTAGACACTCACTCTGGTTAAACGGATAAAATCAGTGCGGAAGATTAACCAGGTAGTGGAAGTATGCTGCTTTATTATCTGAAGATAATTACAACAAAGCAAAATAGCGTTTTAGCTGATTAAACACAACACTCTGTTATAGTTACACACACTTGGCAATTAATCTCTGTGTTTGGCTCTTTACAAGATATACGCTTATGAGTGTATAAGTACAAGTAAGCACACGCGTCTCTATTTACATTGCTTCAGGCATATATATAGACACCCTAGAAATCTATCTTGGAACTGTATTTTCCGAGCAGTGTGAAGCATTGAAGTTCATCGGAAAATGCTAAAGCTTTAACTGCTGCGGATGTGGAGCTCGAAATATTGGAAGCATAAGTTGTAATGAATTCTTTGCTTGATTCCAATTGTATTTGAGACCGCGTCCACATCTCCGCGTGATCCACGTGTAAGGTAATTTAGGTCTACAACGGGTTTGTCTTACATCGGGACGAAGCGAGCTGATTGTAATTAATGCGACTCGGAAATGATGAAGCAGCGTCTTCTTAGTCCGTCATAAGGTTCCTTACTCCGTATCAGCGAAGCTCGGATCCTTACTCTGTGTCAGTGGTTGCTTACTCCGTGAATGAAGTCCTGGAATCCTTGTTCCGTGTCAGCGCTTCCTTACTCCGCATGAGTAGTGGTTCGGAGAGCTTACTCCGCATCAACTCTTCCTTACTCTGCATGAGTAGTGGTCCGGAGAGCTTACTCCGCATCAGTGCTTCCTTACTCCGCATGAGTAATGGTTCGGATTCCTTATTCCGCATTTGATGTCCTTACTCCGCAACAATTGTCCTTACTCCGCTCGAATGACAGACTCGGATTTCTTTGTCCGTGTCTTCTTTTTCTTAGTCCGGTTGAAGTGACAACTTCGATTCTTTCTCTCTCACAAGTCTCTTTTACTCTGTGCAAGATGTAGACTCAGGAACTTACTCCGCATTAATTGACATAATCTTGTTGAGTGTTAGACGCGGGTTCCTAGTCGTTTTGTCAAGTGTTTAATCAGCACGAAGGATCCTTACTCCGAATGATGACTTGGTTATATACCAAGTGAATGACGATACTCATGATGATCCGGATCAGGATTACGTATCTTGTCCTTAGCTTTGTCCTCACATGAGTAGGTCTGGATTTAGAGTTAACTCATCTGCACAGACTTAATGGTAAACATGAAACATCTCGAGTCAAATTACATAGGGTTTGTTCCGCATTATCCAAATTCTCGGTTTGATCCAACATATATGATTATAGGTTGAGATCTTTTTAAATATTTATAGGCCTGGGTTATGGCATTTTATTAGTTTGAGAATTTGCTGGTTAACCAAGGTCTTATATAGGGTTAGCTGGGGGCTGAGGTTCCTTATATGGCTGTTTGATAGCGTTGAGGTCTCATATGTGGCTGGTTTGGCACCACATTCTCACATATGGTGGGCAGGCTATAAGAGAATTTATACACTGATCACTTAAGGAGGGGTAACAGTGGTATACTCATTGCTTATCTATTTGGATTGTTTTGTGTTAGCTTGATTTGATATAACTATGGTTGATACACATGGATATTCAACATATGTTTGTTTATGAACTATCATGATTGCACATTTATCACATAGAACACTATACTGACACATGTATACACTAAATATATAGTCCTAGATGCTAGTCATGGTAGGGTGTTGTGGAATTGTAGGTCACCTACTGGGCATTTGTGGTTACCCTATATTGTTGTTATGTCTTCTTAGGTCTTAATAGGAGGTAGCTACTGGATTGGAAGTTGAGCAGATTAGACCCTCTGATATAGGGATAGGGAATTCCTATGTTTACTTTTCTGTTGAATTATCTGTTATGTATTATTATTTCATTTTTCTCGGACATGGGTCTATAGTTGTTGTATTGATTTGACATATTTCTCCTTGCCTTTGTATAAGTTTGGTTTGACACATGACATGTGGTTGAATATACTATGAGATGATTAACATTTTATTCAGTTATCTGTCATTGGGAATGTACATGAATACTCTTGTTGTATGATTGTATAGGTGGATATAGGATAACACCAGTTATGTGTCCTTTACGATGCTAGTCACCAATCTCTTGCCTTTGGGTGCGGGCATAGGGCAGTCACGCTTTCGGTTTTAGGTCTCCTGTTGTTGGGGGCGTGACATATTGTGACCTATAATGTACATAAACATTATCACTAATTCTTCTACTAAAATAATCTCTTCCTCCTCCTTTAATAACCGAAGCCTTTTTAGCTCATTGTATAAGTGTTACAACACAATAATATCCATACAAAATAGTTCATAATAAACCCCAGGATGTTCATTTAGTAACTCCTTAATATAAGCATTTCCTGACAGTTTACTTGTATGCATTACATTTTTATTGTAATACTTATCCACATATTCAACTAACATTCTAATAAAAGTTTCATTGACAATGCACAACTCATCACGAGCATCACTGCTAGTTTTAGAACCATCAGCACACATCCCATCTTCATCATCCTTATTAGACTCATTATCAAACATTTCATTAATAGAACCATCATCACATAATTCTTCATTAACATCATCTTCTAATATTTCACTCTCACTCTCAAACCAATTTGTGTCAGAATCAATGGAGCTAATGTCACTTTTAAAATTCAAAATTTTACAATGTTCCTATCAAAACATTTCAAAATAGATGTTCAACAACATGTACATCTTCATAGAAGAGGTTTCTTAAAAAATAAAATTAAGAACATATATATGATTTTCATACACTTACACTATAACAAACAAGAGTTCAGCTGCCTAGGACTTAACCACAAACCTTGATAATACTAAAAAATAATGTCAACCTTTACCCAGGTGGTTAAAGGACTCAATAGAATTGTAGTGGGTATAAATAAAAGTAGGTAAAATAGTTTATATTTGATAATGGGCATGGCTTAAAAGACAAAATATTCACATAGTTCTAATCCTATGTTAATAGGCATGGCTTAAAAGTCTATTAGATGAGAGTGACAGGCACAACCAAACCAATGCTTAAAGTATTTTTTGTAAGTAATGGAATTCAAAATATTCAATTGAATTACACTCACAAATAACTAAAAGACATTCACTTAACCCTTTGTGTAAATCTTATCCTCTTTGGAATTAAAATTTAGAAAGCAGTCACAAATAACCAAAGGCCATTCACTTATGTGTAGTCTTCAAAATCCATTCCTAATAAAAGAGCTAATTCCCATTCCTAATCAAAGACTAGCAACCCAGTAAGGAAGAAAATCATAAAAGGGAATTCATGCAATTGGAACAAAATAAAACAGGGGATTTTGATTGGGCTTAAAGTATATGAACTATATTATATGTAGTGGCGCTGGAGATAAAGAAATTAGTCCAAATGTGGAGGTCGAAGGTGGTTAAAGGTGGAAGTGTGAGACTTGCCAATGGTTTCAAGAAGGATCGTAAAGGTCTCTAAAGAATTGTTAGGCTTATGATGACGTAATGAAAAGTCATATCTTCAATAGTTGTTTCAGGTTAAAGAAACAATCATAGGTCACCCCTATCATGAATGTAGATCTGAATGAGTTAGTTAGGTCCTACCACTCCTCTCACAAATGTATGCAAGAGAGATTTGAAGGGGAAGGAGAAGCTCCGTAGATGCTTCTTGATTGCCAAGATCAATTGAACCGAAGATTCATACTAGTGGTCATGATGGACAACTATTAGTCTAACTTTGCACACGAGAATGAAACAATTTATAAATGAAAACTCCCATGGAAAATAGTCACCAAACAAAAAAACCACGATTTGATTCAGATGAAAACTGTATTCGAGTATAAGATTTGAAAACAATCAAAAATCGATTTTAGATAACATAAAACAAAAACATCATGTCAAACATACTTTAAAGGTATATTTGATTTACCTGTTTTCTGTTTTCAATTTTCATTTTAAAATGTGAGTTATTTTTTAGTATCGAAAACTAAAAATAATATAATATTATTTTTATTTTTGTTGATGCTTAAAATGAAAAGAATATTTTATTATTCTTAATTTTATATTTTCTGTATTTGAAAACAAGTATCACTTCGATAATAATAAAAACAAAATTTTGATAATAAAAACAAAAAACATATACCAAATATGTCATAAAATTATCATTTCACGCTAGCTATATTGTGTGAGTGTTTGATTTAGTTACTTATTTATATTTTTTTTATACAATAATGTTCCAACTCTCTTGGTTGTAACCCACAACTTTACTACAATGGGTTTGGTGTGCGGGTTGTAGTGTTTAGTTTCGATAAAAAAATCAAAGCAAAACAAAATGAAATACGAAGAAACCTCTTCTCTCTGGCAACATGACGGGTCAGGAATGGGTGATGGTTAACTTGAACTCATCTTAGGTGGGTTCAAGTTAAGGCAAACTGAGACCAAATAGTGCTACGAATTGAGAATTGAAATCAAATTCAAATAAATTTTTTAAGCTAAAATTAATTTAAAATTTAATTCATTGTTTTACCGAAACCGATCAAATTCACACAAATTGAGTTAGAGCACTCACATCAGTTTCTCAATAAGTTTTCTTAAATTTATAATTTTAAACTACTTTTTGCTTTTCTATATAAATATACATCACAATAGATTTCATAAAGTTAATGTTATGAGATAATAAATTTATATTATTAAAATAATATTTTATATTATTTATTTTATTTAATAATAAATTTTTTATAATTTAATATGAAATATAAGTTAATGTTATGAGAACGGAGAAAAGTGGGATAAAATTTTTAAATATAATTTAATAATTATAGAAAGTAAATAATATTTCCTAATATATTGTAAAATACTGTATAAATCAAATAGAGAAATTTAAATTGTTGTGAAAATAATTTTATGATTTTTTATTTTTTTTAAATATAAAAAAATAAATTATTATAGAAAATGGTAGTTTTTTTAGCTCAGATTGAATTGCATTTCTCCTCAAACCTTAACGACGACGACAACCCCTCGCACGCGGCGCTGTCGGGGGTGTGGTTTGTCTTCGATGGAGTTCGTTGATTGGGGGGTTGTTCTGCCGAACCTCGAATGACTTAGTCATCGTCATTGCCACCTGTCATCCTTGAATTTGATAAGAGCCGTCAGATGCTGCTGACTCGACCACGACAAATAATCGAGTGAGTTTCCAATTTCCATCCGATTCCTGGATTTCTTTTCTTTCCCCTGAATTTGTTTTCCTAATAATAAATAAATAAATAAATAATCAGTATTCTCTTTGTTCTTTCGTCGTCAGACATACGTTCCAGCCAATTTCCAACGTTAGAGGGGGAGGGAGGTTGGGAGGAGAAGGGACTAGTGACAGATTGAAACTTTGATCATCAAGGAAAATAAAAATAAAATAAATAAATGGCAAAACTCATATGTGATTTCAGATTTCTGCTCCTCCTCGCTGCTCTGGTATTCATCTACATCCAGGTCCCCCCACATCCTTGCTTCTTCTTCTTCCTTTTTTTTTTGTTTTAACGTTCAATTTCAGTTCTAATTTTACGATGTTTTGGTTTTAAAAAAAATTAATACTAATAAGTTGACTTGATGAGTCATGGCCCAATAATCCAGTTTAATTCAATTCAATTCAGTGAATAAACCCTAACGTTGATTATCTTGGCGGCAAATTTTGATTTTTAAACTCTAGGGCATAGTTTTACAGCTCCTACACAGAGTGTTTCTCTCTTTCTCTCTCTCTCTCTCTCTCTCTCACACACACACACACACACACACACACTATATATATGTATGTGTATATATATATATACACATACTGTTGGATTCTAAAATTTGTTCATCTTTTTCTCCTGTTTTTGTTGGTGGTATAGATGCGACTTTTTACAACTCAGTCAGAGTATGCTGATCGCCTTGCTGCCGCAGTATGTCCTAATGTCTTATATATGTATTGATTTATTTGTGTATGAGTTGCCTTGCTTCACACTCCATATCACACTAAAACTAGAATAATGGGATTCCCAGATTACTGCTACTTCATGCTCATTTATTTATCGGGGGTGGGGGGTTGGCGAACAAAAGTAGACCTTTTTGGAGTACGAATGTAATATGTTCCGTGGTAAGATAGTTTATATTTTAATTTGAAAAATGGCATATTTAAATGTTCTTTTTTTTTTGGTAAATGAAAAGCTCTTTTAAAATGAGTTGGGCAGGCTGCGCCCCTGAATCAATAAAACGGCATATTTGAATGTTCTTTGTTTTGGTAAATGAAACGCTCTTTTCTTAATTTTTAAGAAGTAATGTTCCTATTGTCTTCATAAATTTATTGATATTGACTCCCAACAGATTGAATCAGAGAACCATTGTACAAGTGAAATGCGAATGCTGATCGATCAAATTAGCATGCAACAAGGACAAATTGTGGATCTAGAAGGTTGTATTATTTAAAATATTCTATTAGGTGATGTCCAGTCTTCAATAATTTCATAATGCAGATTTAAGGAGTTGATTATTGTTTTTTTTAATTGTTCTGTGTAGCTTTTGCCACCTTCTTGTTTGTTATTAAAATTTTCTTTTTTGTATAAACATTTTTTTTTTTGGGTTATCCTTTTATGTTTAACATGTTATGGTAATAATTTGAATGCACCAGAGGCATGGGCATCATTTTGTGTGACCTCCCTCCTATAGTTTGGTTTTTACTTCAGTAGTTCCTCCTTCTACCCTCTACACTACACCCAGCCACGACCTCCCTCCTAGTCTAGGAAAACGATATGGGCTTATATTTAAAATTACATGCATTAAGAGTATTGGTTTTTAGATTTGAATATTGCTATTTCTTACTGGTGAAGATATTTCAACTAGTTATCAGATCTTCAGCTAAGACTCCTTGCAATTTCAGAAGCAAAGAAAAGTCAAGACCAGGAGTGTGTACAACTAAGAGCTCTTGTTCTAGATCTCGAAAGTAATCTCTTGCTCTGTCATTGTTGTTAATTTTATTCTCTCTCACACACAGCAACTTAATACAAGTGTATAATTGATAATCACGGTGTACACATGCAGGGAAAGGCCTACAGAAACTGATTGACAAAGATCAGGTTTAGATGCCTACTCTCTCTCTTTCTCTCTCTCGCTTTCTTTCTCTCACTTTTCCCTTTAATAATGGATTTGTATGGTTGACTGTGTGTCAGACGCCTGTTGCAGCTGTTGTTGTTATGGCCTGTAACCGTGCTGATTATCTTGAAAAGACTATAAATTCTATCCTAAGGTATTTTTATTCGCATGTAATTGAGCTTTATGGCCTAGTGCTTTTCATTAAACTATGCAATTCTTTTGCTTATTCAGTTATTTATTTGTTCACAATCCTCAATATCGCCAGATATCAAAGCTCTGTGGCTTCCAAATATCCACTTTTTGTATCACAGGTACTTTAAATTTACCGAGTCTTTTTCCAAGTTTTGGTTTCTAGTAGTTAAAGTTGACATTTGTTACTTTTTCATTGATATTTAGTTATATAGGATTGGTGATACAGCTAACGTTTTGCATTTGTATGACATTTCAGGATGGCTCTGATTCAAGTGTTAGAAGTAAGGCTTTAAGTTACAATCAGCTCACCTATATACAGGTATTAATTCATTATATCTGTTCCATGGATGTTAAGGCTGTCATTCTACAACTTAGCCAGTATTAGCATACTGAAATGAATATGTACCTCTTTCTATCATTTTTTTCTTACTAGAATATAAAGTGATTTTAACTATGTGCTTAGTTTCTACATAAGGGCACCATAGCTGCTGCTTCAATACATCTTCTTGTTGGGTTTTATCTGATGAACTATATAAATAATGATTGTAACAAATGCCTGAAACTTCTATTTTCCATGCATTAATGCTTTTAAAATTTTGGTTCCCTGCACAGGTCTCATGTTTGCCATGGACCTTGTGTTTGATATGTTTTGACTTGTAAGCCATCAAAACGATGTACTGCAATCTGATCCCCCCCCCCCTCTCCTGAGTGGGAGAATTAAAATGTAGTGAGTTGAGATTTTTTGACTAGCCTTTATTACTTAGGCCACAGTTGGTACAAGGGAATGGAATGGAATGGAATCCAACATTCCCATGTCCATTCCCACCACAGTGTTTTGTTAAGGCCAAAGGAATGGAAATGCTTGATTCTCATGAGAATCACATTCCTATCAAGTACCCAGTTTTCATTTCACTCAAAAACCAATATTTGATTTATTCAAATGTATATGGGAATTAATTTCTATCTCGTCTTTCAAACCATATCAAGCCAATCAGGCTTAATAGGCTTAATGTCCTCTTTTGTCTTTCAAACCATACCAAACCAATCAGTCTTAGGCTTAATTTCCATCTCTTGTCATTCAAAATAAATAAATAAATTAATTAATTCACCCTCACTGCCTCCATCAACACAACCCAACCGTCATCACTAAGCCCAACCATGATTGTCATCAATGTCGCTCCCAAGTCCATGCATCGTCTCCGACATCACTGCCTAGCCACCATTGTTGACATCACCGGCTCATCGCTAAGCATAGCCGCTGTTTTTTGACATCCCCTCCAAGCTGAGCAGTGGTTGTTGTCATCACCACAAGTTCTGCTTTTTCCGCCATTGGTTACTTCCAAACCAAACTGTTGTCATCTCGTCACCCGCCAACTGTCACCATTGCAGCGGTTGTCTGCAGTTTATGAATTGTCGCTAGAGGCAGCAGTCGTCCCTGATCTTTATAGGATGATTGAATGTCATCATAGTTGTCGTCGTCATCCTTGAGCGTCTCTAGTCAGCTGCACATCTCCAGCAATCATCATCTCAGCAATAGCCAGCATCTAGGTTTTGAATTTTGTATTTTAATTTAATATTCTTTTAAAAATTATTTAATTTGAAGAGTGTTTCAGAAATTAAACACAAATCATTAATTCATTATTAATAATACTAAATGTAGGAAAGGTAATAGAAAAATTTATTATGATTTTGATGACAATTCCATTCTTATGATTTTATTTTCTTCAGCGAACCAAATGTTCCTTAGTGTAGGATGTGCATTTTTAAAGAACAGCTTATGGAGTTTTAGGCATTTGGCTTGCAATATGCACATAATGTGACAATGGACAAGAAATGTATTGATTTTCTTGGGTTTGTGCTTGGAACACTTTATTTTAAGCTATTCCCCATATTTCAAAAATAACTGCAGTGGCTGGATTGTTTGTCTGTGCTTGTTTGTTTCTTTGAGCTGTCTTATTCTTTGATTCTAATTTTTTCTGCAGCACTTGAATTTTGATCCTGTGCACACTGAAAACCCAGGAGAGTTGATTGCATACTACAAGATTGCACGTGAGGGTTCTCTCTCTCTCTCTCTCCTATTTGGCATGTATGAACACACATTAGAGATTTCACACCTAAACATATAGTAAAAGAGAGAATGCTAAGGCTTATTTTATTATGAGAGCACATAAATAAATAATGGGATGACTTGCTCCCTAATCCAAACTCCAAACTGTCTAACTTAATGAACTAATGATCTAAGCACACTATGACCAATAATTAATATATTATAACATTTAATATTTCAATAAAACAATTACTGTCTTTCAGGTCATTACAAGTGGGCATTGGATGAATTATTCTACAGGCATAATTTCAGCCGAGTAATAATACTTGAAGGTGAAAATAGTTTTCTTTCGAATATATATTTTTTTTTCAAAATTTTCCCCTTGTTTGTTAATTTATATGCATGTTGACGGTACTTATTTTGTTGTAAACAGATGATATGGAAATTGCTCCAGACTTTTTTGACTATTTTGAAGCTGCTGCTGCTCTCCTCGATAATGATAAGTATGTCTTTTAGACAAGCTCAAACTTCCTATTGCCAATTTCTTCACTTGGGAACTATTTATGTAGCTTTACAATTTGTTTTACATTGTTTTAGCATGGAATTTTGATAGGTCAATCATGGCTGTTTCCTCTTGGAATGACAATGGACAAAGGCAGTTCGTACACGATCCCAGTAAGTTTTTTTAATGATTTTTACTGGTAAATAAATTTTCCAAAATTTCATTTTAGGTTTTGCAAAAGTACTTGCAGTAGTTTTAATGATTACATGCTTTTAACATTATTGGCATTAAATATATTATCTTGGGCATGGCTTGATAACATGATGGGAATATGTGGACGAGTTGAGTGGTGTTGCTTGATCCAACCTATGAGCTTTTGTAAGAAATGGCATGTTGGGGGCACAATTCAGCTCGATGAATTTTGTCTCATTGAATCTTTTTAAAAAGATTTTCCCCCTTGTCGGTAGACATATCTTTGTACTAACACAAACTGTGGTCTTCATGGATTTATTTATTTAGATTTTCCATCCTTGCAGCATTTCTGTGATGAGCTTAATAACTTTTTTTTTACCTCTATTATATTGTCCAACATTGCCATTTATTTTATTTCATCTTGGTTCCATTCTAGTCCCCTAACCTTTTATTATGATATACATCTTGCTCTACATCACCACAAAAGTGAACTAAGAAATGATATCTTTATTTTTCATTTTCTTGCCTTAAAACGATACACGAGCATTCCAGTTTTGCTGCATAAATCTTTTCATTTACCTGTCTGTGCTCCCCCATCATCTTCTATGTCTGCAGATAATCCAAAACACACACTCTGTCTGTCTGTCTGAGGGGGGAGGATCATTTTGTGTATTGACAATAGTGTACTGTTTGGTGATGCTGATGCATAACTAATTTGTTTTTCCATGACTCTGGAAACTGTTCTTTTTTAATATTATGTGCTGTTGATGCCCTTTGTAGATATACTTTACCGCTCAGATTTTTTTCCTGGACTTGGGTGGATGTTGTCTAAACCTACTTGGAATGAGTTATCGCCAAAGTGGCCAAAGGCATATCCTTTTAAGCAACAGTACTTTGGTTTGCAGATTCAACTTGTTTTTATTATTTATCTAGTTTAGGAATTTTCCCTTGACAAAATTTCACCTACTGGGATGACTGGTTGAGGTTGAAAGAGAACCACAAAGGTCGACAATTTATTCGCCCAGAAATTTGCAGGACATATAATTTTGGTGAGCATGTATGTATTTCTCCGAATGTTTAGAATGCTTATTGCTTAATGCCGACCTTTTGGCTTTTGTTGGGTTAATTTACTATACAAGCATAAATTATCAGATTTACTGTGCTGAGCATTTAAATTGGACCGAGCCTATGGTTTTGGTTGAACTTCACATCCTTTTCTTTACCAGTATCAAGAGGAGAGCATGAACTTAATTGATTTCATGAGAATAAAACTGCATGTCGCCTAGATAAATACAAGAGCTTCACGACCTCTTTTGTTATAAAAGAAAAGAACATTGTATGTGTGTCCCCCTAAATCAATATAGTTCTCATAAGGGCATATTATATTAGAGACCAGACTCCATTATCCTTTCCTTTCTAACTTTCAATTATCCACGTGACTTTGTGCTACAAAAGCAAGCCTTTGAGATTAGCCCTATAGGGAGGCGATAGATGAAGTAGATTTATGCTTCAAAGTATTATTGCTTTCTCATATTGCCTCCATAGCTATGTTCCATGGACCCTTTTCACTCCAATGTCCGCATTTTATTTTATTTTGTTGGCAGGGTTCTAGTTTGGGGCAGTTTTTCAAGCAGTATCTTGAGCCTATTAGACTGAATGATATCCAGGTATGAACAATGTTTTTCCTCTCTCTCTCTCTCTCTCTCTCTCTGAACCAGTTGCTTTGATTGTTGCTCTTCCTTTTTCTGAAGGTTGACTGGAAGTCAATGGATCTGAGCTACCTCACGGAGGTATAAGATATATATATTTGACAGTGATAACTTTGAAGTAGTCTGTTCATTGTATGTGTACGTTCTGAAAATTGCCATGCATTTGTAGGATAATTATGTGAGGTATTTTGCTGACCTTGTGAGAAGTGCAAGGCCTGTCTATGGAAACGATGCTGTTCTGAAGGCATATAATATTGATGGTGATGTGCGTATTCAGTATGCGGATGAGGAAGACTTTCGGCGCATTGCACAGCAATTTGGAATATTTCAAGAATGGAAGGTTATAGGGCATTCTCCACTTTATTTTCCCCCAACTTTGGTGATCATTTTGCCACTGTCAGTTATCTGAAATTTACTTGTTACCTATCTTACAATTTCTTTATAGGATGGTATCCCCAGGACTTCATATAAAGGAGTAGTGTCTTTTAGATTCCAAACACCACGTAGGATTTTCCTCGTCGGCCCAGATTCTCTTAAGCAGCTTGGTATTGCCAATGCTTGATTTAGACGAAAGCTAGTGCGACTTTCCCCTTCTAGTTGCTTGGACTTCCAACGTAAGCAGGAAAAGAAAGTGAGGCGTCAGTAAGCAAAAGCAAATTTGAAAAGGTGGGGTGCGTAGTTGAAGAGCTGGGACTTCTCGGCTCTTTGTCTTGGGTAATGCAGCATTTGCCGTTTGCTCATTTGCCTATAGCAGTCGTTTTTAAATCATGGAGATTGATTGGAATGGGGAAGAGGAGCCAGCTGCCTTATAATAGCTGAGTCCTTGACTACTGGAGCTTTTTTTTTCTTGGAAAATCATAGCACAGAATCATGAGTAGAGCAGGCATGCATCTGAGTAGAGCAGGCCAATGATTGTTATGGTTTAAAGGCTTTTCAATGATGCGTTTTGTTTGCTTTTACGTTTTTGTAGTTCTCATATTGTATGCAAATTTGATGACAGATCAATTATACTTTTACTTTACTATATTCTGGTCGATTTCATATTTTGGTAAATTGAGAAGAGCAACTGAATCTTTGGGAGCGTTTGATTGTTTAGAGATCATAAAGCTTAAAAACCACAAAAAATATTATGATTTGAAAGAAAATTTCACCAATAAGTTCAATCATACATGTTCAATATAAAAGAAATTTCTTTTTTTTTCCTATTACCAACATCAATTTTGATGAAACAAATTCTCTTATTTTTTCAAAGAAAAGCCTAAGTAGTTACACAATTTGCAACCGAAACACTAGCGAGCTATATGTAGCGCAAAAAGAGAAAAATTAAAGCATGTTTGTTTCACCTGTTTTCTGTTTTCGTTTTCAAAATGTGATAGCTGTTTTCAAGTATAAAAAACATAAAACTGAAAATAATAAAATGTTGTTTTCATTCATTAGGACATAAAAAATGAAAATAAGTTTTTGTTGTTTTTAATTTTTAATTTTTTTTACCCGAAAACAGCTATTATATTTTGAAAACGAAAACAGAAAACACCCCAACCAAACATGCCCTTATGCTTCGACGAAGTGTTAAATTAAATGCTATAGTAGTGCAATGTACTATTGTACTGTATTGCATTATATTTGACGTATTACTATTCTTGCACTATATATATTTTATACATGTATATTTGTCGTTGCGTCAAGCATCAGCACCTGATTTGCAAATGCACCAGAGGCATCAATTTCCGACAGATGCATCAACACCGAATAGTGTGTTGTTTCCGACAAATGCATCAACACTGAATAGGCATAGGTGGGACAAAATTAAGGACAAACCAGAGCTCTGCCTGATCTGCAACACCATGGATAACTTGGAGCTCTGCCCACTCTGTGATGCCACAGACAACCTAGTTGTCACGAACTTTCGACGAACTAACCCGTATGACACTTAGTCACTTTGCGTGAACTAAGTAAGCCTTAAGTTCGAGTTAATGTTTAAGAGTCGAGCGGACAAGTAAGCAACAATTACAAAAGTTGTAGAGAATGTCTAAAAGTGCGAAAACTTGTATTAGAACAAAACGTCAATTACAAGTTTAAGACTAGAGCAAGCTCTACATATAGATCTTAGCACTATTTTACAATTGTCACAGGAAACATCCGGTTGGCTTGAAAATACAAATGTGCAAACTCACTCGCTACGCTATACAAACATTATATACGATACAAATGAGTTACAAAAATGGATGTGAGGCTTCGGACCATCACATCCTCCCCCACTTAAGTTCATGACGTCCCTGTCATGTCTGCTTCTTTGTAGCACTTAATGAGGTCCGCGAACTGCCACAGCAGGTCTTCACGTTCCCAACTATTTTCTTGATCTGGTAGACCTTTCCACTTGATCAAGAACTCCGTGTAGTTGGGAACCCCTCGTCTTCTTATCACCCGATCGGCTAGGATGGACTCCACTTCTTTGTCGAACACAGTAACGACAGCTGCTGGCGTGGAAGACGTTGTGGATCTTCAGCCTTGGAGGAAGTTGAACTTGGTATGCTGTCTTCCCTAGCCGTTTGATGATTGGAAAGGGGCCTTCCTATTTCCGAACGAAGCCCTTGTGTACTTGGCAGAGAGACTTGAACTGGTTCGGCAATAATTTCACCATCATTTTGTCTTTAACTGCAAACTCCTTCGGATGTCGTTTGGTGTCAGCCCATTTCTTCATTCGCTTGGAGGCCTTATCAAGGCACGCCCTTGTAATGTCTAACTCTTCCAGCCACTCCTTCGCGACTTTGTAAGCGGAGGGATTGTGTCATTGTAAGGCAAGACAACAACACTCGGAGTAAGTGGTTGTTGCCTTGTGACAATCTCGAACGGGCTCTTCCCTATCGCTTTACTCCATTGGAGGTTATCTGAGAACTGGGTAATATCGAGCAACATCGCCCAATCTCGCTGATGGGCACTCACGTAGTGCCGCAAATACTGCTCCAGGAGAGCGTTGATAAGCTCCGTCTGGCCATCGGTTTGGGGATGAAAACTTGTGGAAAAGTTCAATTCTGTCCCCAACAACTTGAATAGCTCGCGCCAGAATTTCCCAATGAAGCGGGGGTCTCGGTTACTGATGATGTTATTCGGAACTCCCCACAACTTCACCATGTTCTTGAAAAATAAGCAAGTTGTTTCATTAACTTTGCAATTAGGTGATGTCAGAATGAATGTTGCATACTTGCTGAATCGATCCACCACCACCATGATGCTTCCAAAGCCGTCGGACTCGGGTAAAGCCATAATAAAATCCATCGAGACACTCTCCCACAGTCGTTCGGGAATCGAAAAGGGGTCCAAAAGTCCCGCAGGCTGCTGCTGCTCTATCTTGTCATGTTGGCAAACAAGGCAAGTTTTGACGTACGCCTCAACATCATCCTGCATTTGCGGCCAGTAATATGATCGATTGATGAGGGCCAGTGTACGCGCCCTGCCTGGGTGACCAGCCCATAATGCATCATGGCACTCCTTCAGAATATCTTTTCGTAAGTTCCCCCATCTCGGAACAAACTCGTTGGCCAACTGTCATTAATATGCCATCTTCAACCTAAAATCAGCGAGTTTTCCCTTCGGTAGCTAAGTTGAGTAAGTTATTGGCTATGTGGTCATGCGTCATTCCTTCTTTGATACGATCAAGGAAGTTACTCTTTGTTGTGCTAGTGGAGGATAAGGCCGCTAGTTCCGCCTTCTGACTCAATGCATCAGCTACAACATTCATCTTGCCTGGCTTATATTGCAACTTGTAATCGAATTCGGCTAGAGAATCCTGCCACCGACCTTGCCTGGGGCTCAACTTCTTCTGTGATTGAAAGTAGCTTGTCGCAATATTATCCTTCATAATAACAAACTTGCTTCCAAGTAGATAGTGCTGCCAGGTGCGTAGATAATTGATGATCGCGCTCATTTCTTTGTCTTGCACCGTATATCGCATCTCTGTATCATTCAACTTGCGACTTTCGTAGGCGATAGGGTGTCTGTCTTGCATTATGACTCCCCCAAATGACATATTTGGATCCATCCGTGTGAACTTCAAAGGGTTTGTCATAATCCGGCAGCACCACAACAGGTTCCTCAGAGATTGCTTGCTTCAATTGCTCGAAGGAGGCTTGACACTCATCCACCCAATGCCAAGGGCGGTTCTTCTTCAACAAGTCAGTCAAAGGTGTTGCAATGGCGCAGTAACCCTTAATAAACCGACGATAATAATTCACGAGTCCCTAGAATGATCGCAACTCTGGGACTTTAGTTGGCGGCTCCCACTTCTGGATGGCTTGCACCTTTGCCAAGTCCATCATCAACTTTCCGTTCTTGATTTGGTGCCTAAGGAAGTCCACCTCCTGCTTCGCAAATGAGCACTTCTCTTTCTTGACATATAATTCATTTTTCCACAGCACTTGGAAGACTTGTTTAAGGTGTGCGACATGTTCCTCCAATGTATTATTGTACACCACAATATCATCTAAGTAAATAACAACAAATTCGTCAAGGAACAGATGAAGTACCTTGTTCATTAGAGTACAAAAGGTGGTTAGTGCGTTTGTGAGACCAAAAGGCATGACTAAAAATTTGAACGCTCCATATCTTGTCACGCACGTCATCTTTGGCTCATCTCCTTCTGCTATTCGCACATGATAATAGCCCAACCGCAGGTCCAACTTCGTAAAGTATTTCGCTATTGGACCTCGAGTAGGGCACTCACTATCACAATATTGTCCGCTTTGGCACTCGCGTGCCCACCCATGGGCTGCAGCCCGCACGGATTTGTTTCTAACGGGCCGCGACCCATTAAAACGCATTGTGACAAGGTGCACATGAGCCTCCTCATTAGGACGACCTCAATGTTCACCCTAACCGATGTGGGATTGATCTATGGGACGTTAGAGACCCAATAGTCTCCCCTCCAATCTTACCACCGGTCTAGAGAACCCAACTCTGATACCACTTGTTGGACCTCAGCTAGGGCACTTACTATCACAATATTGTCTGCTTTGGCACTCGCGCGCCCACCCATGGGCTGCTGCCTGCACGGATTTGTTTCTAACGGGCCGCGTCCCGTTAAAATGCATTATGACAAGGTACACATGAGCCTCCTCATTAGGACGACCTCAATGTTCGCCCTAACCAATGTGGGATTGATTTATGAGACGTTAGAGACCCAACACTCGCCTTCCTGAGTTGGTTGAACAAATCCGCTATCAGGGGTATTAGGTACTTGTTCTTGATAATAATCTTGTTTAACACTCGGTAGTCGATGCACATTCTGAGCCCGCCATCCTTTTTCTTCTGGAACAGCACCGGGGCACCAAATGGGGCTTTTGACGGTTGGACGTATCCTGACTCGTTCAGATCTTGGAGTTGCTTCCATAATTCCGCCAACTCCGGGGGTGCCATGCGGTAAGGCGACATGGCTGGAGGCTTGGTGCTTGGCTCCAACTCGATGTGGTGATCCAAATCTCGTTTTGGCGGTAGCTGTTTTGGTAACGCCGAAGGCATCACATTAGTGAATTCTTTCATAATGGCCTCCACAGGTTCGGGTAGTGTAGGCATCGCCAACTCCTCCTCTTCCATCAATTCCCGCATACTGACCACATAACTTGGGTCCTCCTTGAGTCCTCGTTTAAACTGCATGGCAGAAATTATTTGTGCACTCGACTTCCCCATGCCTTTAAGTGCGATCACTCGATTCTTCTGATTGTCGAGGATCACAAGGGAACTTGACGCCAGAATAGGAATTTCCAGCACTTGACAAAAGAATGCAAGTCCCAACACCATCTTGAAATCATCCATTGGAATGACGGTGAAGTCAAGCTTTCCTTGCCAATCTTTGATTTTCACTATTACTCCCCTTGCTATGCCATGAACCGGCTTGGCTTGTGAGTTAACCGCTTTAATCGTGCCTGTTCCTTCGGAGAGATTGAGGCCTAGCCGTTCGGCCTCTTGCAAATCGATAAAATTGTGGGTCGCTCCCGTATCCAGCATTGGGCCCACAACGTTGCCCGCAATAGATGCGTCAACATATAACAGGTTCTTCTCCTTTGGGACCTCCGGAGAGAAGAGCTTCGAAAGGGTGCTCAAGTGTTGGATGGCACCTAGATCAGCTTGAGATTCCTCCTCCTCCTTCTCTTTGTTATATTCCGCAACAATGGCGTTCATTGCCTTGCGGTTCGGGCAATCCCTTGTCTAGTGCGGTTCATCACAAATGAAGCACGACTTCAGTGCCTCTTTCTTCAACGCGAAGAATTTTGGTTTATAACTTGCTGAGGGTTTCGGATGTCCTCCATCTTTCTAGCTAACATCCTTCTTTGGCCCGCTTCGGTCTCCCCCACTTTTACCCGTGTACGGCTTCTTCACCATTTTAGAGTGGGATGAGTAATCGACTAGCATCTCGGTGACCGCAATGGCGTCATCTAATGTCTGCACATTGCGCCTATCAAGTTCCACTCTTGCCCATTCCTTCAAGTCGTCCTTGAAGTAAAACAGGAAATCAAAATCGGACATGTTGTCAATTTCCAGCATCAGGGTAGTGAATTCTTTAATGTAGTCGGGAACACTACCCGTTTGCCTTAGTCGATGCAGCTTCCCCCAAACTTCAGTCTCCACATTATGTGGGACAAAGTGCTTGCGTAGTTCCGTTTTGAATTGGTCCCACGTATCAACCACGCACAACCCTTTCTCCCGCTCAGCATGCTTCTGCCTCCACCATAGTTGGGCGGCTTCCTGAAACAATATTGGGGTGTTGCTTATCCGGGCACCATTGTCGACAACGCCTATGGCCTCGAAGTATTGTTCTAGGCCAAATAAAAAATTTTCCACCACAATGGCATTGCGAGTATGATAACGTGCATTTTATGCCGTTATTCTAGTGTCTATTTAGGATGTTTAAGAGCATGATTAGAGCCTTATTGCTTCATATATCATATATATTTGCTCTAACCCCTAGGAAGATGCTATTTGCAAATACATGCGTTTTTAAGCTATTTTGGCAGATTTTGGAGCTCACTTTTGACATAGTAGATGACCTCAAATAATTGGCGTGCAAGAACAAAAGTTGCTTAGAATGATGTCCTCTACCTACCACAGAAATTTCAGAGCATTTGGAGCTGCACGTGAATTCACCCATTTCACGTGCAAGCATATTTTTGCTTCTCAGGCCTTTACAGGATGCAAGGAAGCTTGGGGAGAAGTTTGAGCTGATTTGGAGGTGCACGTGAATTCACCATATCACGTGCAAATTGACGTGCAGAGATATTTTTGGACCGATCCTATCGTTTTTCCATGCTGATCATTTATTTCTGAAGGCCCATGTCCAAATTGTGGATGGAAGATAGAGATTTTAATGTTTGGAGTGTCACCTATCAAAACTACGTCATTTTGATAGATGGGCTAGGGTACACACCTCAAAGCCCATCCAACCTTTATAAATAAAGCCTCCACGCCCCCTGCTAGACATCCTAGATCCCCTACACGTTTTTAGAGAGAGAGAGAGAGGCTTCACGACTTGGAGGCTGCTCCTTGACCTAGGAGAGCAGCCGTCGTAGCCGTCGCGGATTTTGGAGCCTGGATTTGAAGCTTTGTTGCGCGCGTGGATTAGAAGAAGATGTTTAGCTTTACTGCTATGGTTTTGGTTGTAATCATGCGTGAGTAGTTCTTATAATCTAGGGGAGCAATATAGCCCCCTTGTTGCTTTGCTGTGTTTATGAATATTGGGTTTGGATGATTGAGTTTTGCATGTTTTATGAATCTGTTCTTAATTTCTATCTTTGGATGTACACCTTGGTATTCTTAGCCCTAGTCTAGGGCGGATTGAGATTCATAACTTATTTGTAATTGGTGTGATCATTATCCTTTTGCAAGTATGATTTATTAGCTTTGCATGTTTGTGTGTTTAGATGACCATTCTGGCATACAACTCTTAAAAGGACTTCAATGACCATTTGTTGTCCTTGGCTTATGTTTAGCATATTTTCAATCAGACAACCCTAATACCATGAACCAGTAGAGATAACATAGGGAGGTGAAATTGTGACCCTAGATGCTTTTAATCCTTGAATCTTAATCCTAAAATCAATTTGCTTTCTTTGTTTATTCAGAAAACCAAATAAAAATTAGATCTTTAGTTATAAAAAGAATTCGTTTTTGCCAAGACATTGTTTTAAGCAAGATTAATTTGGTGATTTGAGTTAAAGCTAGATAACTTGGTAATCTCTGTGGGATCGACCCCTTTCTTGTCGCTATTCTATTTAGCATTAGTTAAGAGAATTAATATTTTGAGAAGGGATTTAAACGATAGTAGCTTAACCCTCACTTGGGTTTCGCTCACGAAATACCCGTTCGATGACATCCTTCACAAGCAAATAAACTAATGGATATATGACATCCTTCTCCATCTCTACCATCTTTCTAGCAAGCTCATCAATTCCACTTAGATCTCTGAACATGTCATTAAATTGTACATCAACAATGTAATTCTGAAGTTGAATATCAAGTGTCATTCGATCTAGCTCAGAAAAATCATATGGATATAACTCTGCAAGACAAATTAACTTTTGCTTATCAAAAGCACAAAATGAATTACTAGGATTCAAACAAGCCATACAAAGCAGCAACTCTATATTCACCTCTGAAAAATGACTGTTGAGCTCTTGAAGTTGCATATCTATGACTGTGTAGAATAACTCAACACGAAAATGATGTAAATTTGTAATTTGTGGGGTTTGGCATTGTAGCCTCCCACCAACTACAAATATTTCATCCATGTTCAAGATAGGAATATCATGTTTGTCACAAAATAATGACACTTCAGTTAATAGAGATTCCCGATCATTGTCTCTCATCATCTGTAGTCTTTTTTTAGACATGTCAACAAGTGTTATAACATTTATAATATTTTGATTTTTCTTTTGCAATGCTATTGACAACTCGTTTGTGATCCCTAAAATATGCTTCATCAAATGTAAAGCAAAGGTAAACTCAAAAGATAAGATCAACTTCAAAGTAGATCAAGCATCACCTTTTTGCTCATAGCTTGTGCCATCCTCCATAATAATCTCAAGTACTTCAACAGTAGCAAAGAATATCAAAATCAAGTTTATAATTGTACCATAATGTGATCCCCAACATGTATCACCAGCACGTTTAAGATTTATCTCTTGATTCAAACCATGTGTCATCACCGGATTTCGTCCGGGAGGGAAACCGCTTTTGAGGTGCGGTTCCCCCCAACCTTCATCCGAATAGTAAAAAATACGGAGTCGCCACCAACCATTTTTGGAGTGCGGTTGGTCACCTAAAAGGAAATTAATCTAAGCTGATAAGGATAGGTTCGGGAGTTGATTACGCGTGGGGAAGGATTAGCACTTCCACGACGCCCTTTCGGTACCTATTCTAGGATTTGGAGGTTTCTAGCTTGTTTTAACTATTTGCCTGAAGTTAACTAGTCTAAGGTGATGTGAAAATTTACACTCGTCCTAAAAGTCTAAACCAAGACCCAAACTAAGATTACAACATTGACCATAATCACAGGATAAGAACAAGGCCAGGAAACGAGCACCAACATCATCTCAAAGAAAAAAGACTTTACTGAACAACAAAAAGAACATATTTACCTTTCTTCTAAGATGGAAGCTCCTTGGATGGCTGATCCCTTTTCTCACTTGTGGGGGCTTTTGGATGGTCAATGATGGGTGTTTAGTGCGGAACCTCCTCGATGGCCACCACTTCTTCACGCTGCACTCCTCGCTCAATGATACCAGCTTAATGGGGATGATGAATGAAAGGAAGGTTGAAATGATTCCTCACTGGCCAGAGGACGAAATTCCGGTCAGAGAGGGGGAGAGACTCCGTGCGAGTTTGGAAGTAGGGAGGGAAGGCTCTCTGTTGAATTGGGAAGAAGAAGAAGAAGATGAAGGTTTTTTTTGAATTTTTGATCGAAAAGGGAGAGAGCCCCCGTGCGGATCCAGCGAAAGGGGTGGAAGGCATTTTCGTTCTGGGTTTTTTTCCGCGAGAGAGGAGAAAACAATGGAGGGTGGTGTTGGTTTTTTCGGCGAGATGGAGAGTCGAGAAGAGAGGGTGATGGGGTTTGGATTTTGATTTTCGGGGAGAGGGCGCCAAACCGAGTGGGAGAGCAATGATGGTTTTTGATGACAGATCGGAGGACCTGAGAAAAGAGGCTTGATCGGGTTGGGGATTTATATAGATTGGAGAGGCTAGGGTTTGAGTTGGGGGTGGAGCGGCGGCCTTGAGCTGGCATTAAACTCGGGTTACAAGCGGGCTCTGGCTCAAGAGAGGGGAGGCGAACCATGGTTGAGACTATGGTCGAGTTTGGCTAGCTGGAGGGGTGAGCTGGTGCAATGGTCCGGTGGTCCTCTAAGATCCCAGCGTCTGTGGCGTGGAATTGGGGAAGAAGACGCAGAGGAAACGGATCTGGGAGGAAGAGGATGAGGCGGCCATGGGAGAGAGAGAGAGGAAGAAGACGAAGCGTGTGTGGGAAGGGATAAGATCCGATTTTTTTGTGGCTGTAATTTTATTTTGTTTTTATTTTGTTTTTTTGTTTTTTTTTGTATTTCATATTTTGTATTTATTTTATTTTCCACCCAATCGATGACTGACATGTGGCTTGGAGTGGGCATAAAAAGAAAAAGCAGAAAATTATTTGGGTTTTGGGTTTTTAGCTGACATCTTTCAGTTTTTGGGGTCGGTAAGACGACCCGAACTTCAAAACATCTCGAAAAAATCGTTTTTGGACTTGGGGCATCATGACGAATGATCCCATCTCAATTTTATTTGAAAAAGATCCTGTTTTTACAGCAAGCCTGTACCGATATTATTTATTACCAAAAAAATGATTTTATTTTAATTTTTAATGAAAAAGGCCCCGGGAGCAAATATATACAATATATATGTCAAAATTCTCAAAACGACGAGTAGGATAAGAAAATAAGGTTCGTGACCTGATTCGGAGTGCCGTTTGAAAAGTCAATTACAGTTTTAACCCCCGATGGCAGCCTAAGCACTGTTTCGACCATATCTTCTTTGTTTGACCTCGAAATCGAGCGTAGTCGAAGGCGTTGATCCTCGAATTTGATTTGGAGCCTTTGTTGAATAATGTCTTGAAATCAGGCATTTGCGGCTCCGTAGTCATGACTCCGTCGTTTTGCAAAATTCCAACAAACCGAAGCGACATATGAGGTAAATTGAATTTGATAAAATGTGTCCAACCCGGACAAAATAGGGTCCAACAGCATGCCCACTCTGAAGTTCACCCATGTCTAATGCTTTTCCAATTTTGACAAATTGTGTATCTCGAAGAGCATCTCATCTCTTACAAGAGCCTCCAACAATATTTATCACTTTAGCAATCAAGCAAAAAAATTCAGCAATGACATTATGATTTTTTGCAACAGCTACAAGTCAACTGGAGTTGATGAACAAAGCAGTGAACATAATATGCTGATTTATTCTCTCTTAGAATTAAAGCTTTAAGACCATTGAACTCACCTTGCATATTACTAGCCCCATCATAATCCTACCCACGCAGTCTTGATAAACTTAACCCATGCTTCGAAAATAGAAATTCAATTCCAGCTTTAAGTGACAAAGCATTGGTCTCTGTTACATGTACAATACCAAGGAACCACTCTGTAACATTTCCTTTTTTGTTCACATAACGCAAAACAATTGCCATTTGTTCTTCAATCGACGTGTCACATGACTCATCAACTAAAACTGAAAAGAATCCATTGTCAGATCCTTGATGATGGCATTGGTAGGTTCAAATGCAGCTGCATTCACAATGTCTTTTTGAATATCATGGTGAGTTAACTTGTTATTTTTTGGACAATTTTGTACCACTTCATTGATGGATTCGTTGTGATCAGCCAAAAACTGTAGTAGCTCAAGGAAATTTCCTTTATCACATGAGTTAGAAGATTCATCATGACCACGAAAAGCTAACCCTTGACGCAAAAGAAATCTTATGCAATCAACTGTTGCATTTAATTGAACCCAATACTTCATCTTTTCTTCATTTGTCTGCTTAACAAACACATTCTTAATGTGTTAATTTGGCTTCATTAAATCTTCACACTTCATGACAACTTGATTATGGGCACTATTGATGCCTCCAACATGGATTCAAAGTTTTTCTTTCTTATGCCACAACTTGAATCCTGTTTTCACAAATGTGTCACCTCCCACTTGATTGCCAACATCTTGCTTAAATAGGTAACAACATAAACAAAATACTGCATCCTTTTCTATGCTGTATTCCAACCAATTTTTGTATTCATTAAACCAATCAGGATTAAACTGACACAATGATCCAGCAATTTCAATTTGAAGTAAATTGGTAGGAACAATTTGACAAGGTTATATATACTTATATTATCTCGATCAGTAGGAGAATAAGATGAGATCGGTTCTCGTAGCCCAGGATCCAAAGGAAGATTATTCAAATCAACACAAATTCGCTTAGAAGAACCAGAAGAAGAATCTCTTGGTTTTCTTATCACAAATTTATCCATTGTAAAGCCGAAATATAATATAAGACACTACAATATATCAAATACTTACCAATAGCTACTAGGTAAATATTCATGTATTTTAAAATTTTCTAAATAAAAAACCTAACAAGTTTTAATTTCAAGTAAATATCAAATTATTATAACAATTGACGGCTGGGAATTGAAAATAGAAGTTCGAAATTACCAAAATGATGGAGACAGGGTCAGAGAGAAGAGAGCCTCCGTACCGTCCGTCTGTTCTCTATTGCCTGCACCCGAGGACAGTGTTGGCGAGTCGCGAGCGACTGGCGTCTAGCCGTCCGGACTCTGGCGTGCGTGTCTACAGCATGTGGTGTGGCAGCGGAGGCATGACAAGCTCATAGGCGTCCTCGACTCTTCGTTGATAGTCGTTGTTGCCTGGCGGGAGGCGGGAGTGCAGACTAGAGAGAGTCAGGAGGGTGGGTGACTGGTGAGGTGAGAGCGGCGCTGCACCAGCCCTAGGGTAATTTTTTGTTTTTTTTTTCTTCTGGTCAAGATCAAACGTGTAATAATAGCTGCACACCCTGAGATATACATAGCGCCACCCCTTGTGGAGACACATACGCTGTGCTGACAGTGAGACGCCGTCATTATGGGACATCATCATGTGGTTCTCCAAAATTTGGTATCTCCTGCTGCCATGAATATTTATATTATATAGAGTAAAATTTAACGTAATGAGTTGGAGAAATTAATAAAAATTATTTTATTTTAATGTAAAATTTGTATTATAATAGAAAAATGGATTGGAGACAAACCGGCACATTATGGGAAAAAAACCTCAAACCAAACCATAAACAATGGGAAAAATGAGTGATGCAGTGAGAGCTCATCACTCAACTGATACAACAATTGAAAACAATGAAATACGGGAGGGTATACGAAAAAGTTTTTCTTGCAAATTCCCGAATTATCCACCGCTCACCACCATCCATGTGGTGGCTGGCTCTCTACCTCTTCCTCTGCCGCTGTTCGGACTTCCTCCCTCACCACCTCTAGATCTATCATGACTGTCACCCACCATTAAGAGCACAATCCAACCATGGGACCTGAACAACCAGGACTCAAAAGCATGGTTGATAATGTGTTTTCTAGAAAAAGATTATCTTCTTTATCAGAAGCCTGCATGGTACAAATAGTTGACACTATTTGTTTTGAAATTCATATTGTGTTATAAAATTCAAACCAAGCCCACTAGCATCACATTAGATGAGTGCACAGTACAACAATTCTATGGTGGAGCATTATAGATATGTGAGATCCTCATAACAGCAATGGTCAATGACCTCCAACAAATTGACAAAAAATGAGAAATGTATACCTCGACACAAATTGATTAGTGTTTGTCATGAGCGCTCACAAAAATATTTATAATTGTTGGTCCCTATTTGCCTAGAGGGGGGGGGGGGGGTGGTGAATAGCCTTAAATCAAAACCTCTTTTCTCACAGGTGTAACATAATCTGGTTAAAGGATATAAAATCAGTGCGGAAGATAATCAGATAGTGGAAGTATTTTGCTTTATTATCAAATGATAATTATAACAAAATAAGCAGCAGTTAGCTGATTACACTAGCACTCGGTTTTACAATCACACACACTGGCGTTAATAATCTCTATAAGCTCTTGTACAATTACTTTGCTCACGCGCGTATCAGTTTTCCTTTGTATGTGTACACTTGCATTTTTTGTACAACACTACAGATATATATGTATAGACATCCTAGGAATCTATCTTGGAACTCTGTTTTCCGAGCGCTGTGTAAACATTTAGTTCTTCTCGGAAAATGCTTCTGTTATAACTGCTTCGGATGTGGAGCTCGAAATATTGGAAGCATAAGTAAATTAAATAACTTCGCTCGCTTCCAACTACATTTGGGACTGCATCCACATCTCTGAGTGGTCCACGTGTAAGACAGTTTAGATCTTCAATGAGTTTGTCTTACATCGGAACATAGCGAGCTGATATCATAAATGCGGTATTGTTAAGTTGAAGTAGCGTCCTTTTAATCCGGTGTAGCTTTCCTTACTCCGTATCAACGAGGTTCGAATCCTTACTCCATATTAGTTATTGCTTACTCTGTATACATGAAGTCCTGAAATCCTTATCCCGTGTCAGCGCTTCCTTACTTCGCATGATGTAGATATACGGAATCCTTATTCCGCATCAGCGCTTCCTTACTCCGCTTGAGTAATGATTCGGATTTCTTATTCCGCATCAGATGTCCTTACTCTGCATCAGTTGTCCTTACTCTGCTCCAATGAAAGACTCAGATTCCTTATTCCGAATCTTCTTTTCCTTAGACAGCTTGAGCGAAGGACTTAATTCTTTCTCTGCAACAAATCTCTCTTACTCCGTACGAGGTGTAGACTCGGATTCTCATTCGCATAAAATGACTTAGTCCAATCAACAATAAGAGCGCGGAATCCTTAGTCCTTTTGACAGGTGATTAGTTCGTACGAGAGAGTCCTAACTCTGGATGAAGACTTGGTTATTTACCAAGTGTTAGATGACACTCATGATGTCCCGGATCAGGATTATGTATCCTGTCCTTTGCTTTGCTCTTACAGGAGTAGGTCCGGATAACGATTTAATCTTCTGCACAGACTTAAAATAAACATGAAACAACTAAAATCAAATTACATTATGTTTGATCCGCATCATCCAAATTCTAGGTTTGATCCAACAATAATTACCTAACTTAACCTATATGGATATGACAAGTAGGATCAATCCCATAGAGACAGTGCTAATTCTCGAGTCATTGGTATATACCAAGGTTCAAAAATATGAAACGCGGTACGGTACGGACTTGTACCTGTACGGCGAGGCGGGTGCCTTGAGGCGGTTGAGGCGGGCGCCTCAAAGGCGGATGATAATTTTTTTAATATATATACAAAATATATAAAATTAAATGAGCAAATTTAGTTTTAAAATAATAAAATCATACTACAAGTATGAAATAAAGTCTTACACTTAGTAAAATTCAAATTTAAGTCTAGTCATACATCAAACATAAAAATCCAATAACTTAAAGAAATAGGCAATCTAATGTTCTCTCAATAAGCTGTCATTTGTGTCTATTGGATGATAGTTTGGATCCCAATATGGTTCATCATCATCTTCATCTTCATCATTGGATAAGTCATTCAACTCCGGTTCCTTTTCCGTCTCGATGACAATGCCCTTTCCTTTTCCTACATCAAAACAATTTGATGTAACATAGAATTATATATAAACATTAATAATTATTGAACGTTAATAAACTTACGTGAATATCCAACTCTTCCTCCTTGTGTACTTCCACTTGGTTCACATGTAGAAGTATTATCAATATCATCTTCTCCAACTATCCACTTATCATCGGAAGGCACATCAATAGAAACTAAAGGGTCAATATCATCGGGCAAGTTTTGTTGTTTAATGAATTTTTCCCTTAACTTTCTATTATACATCACATACACCAATGAATTTAATTTCTCTGTGGCCAACCGATTTCTTCTTTTGGAATGAATCTGAATATATTAATTAAAATAAAATTAGTATGAAAAATTCATATTAAATACTATATTAAATTATTACTATATTTAAAGTTTTAAAATGCATACGTACCCAATTAAATGCACTCCAATTTCGCTCACAACCGGATGATGAGCAAGTAAGACTTAAAACTCTCACTGCAAAAAATCTAAGCTCTGGGGTTTGATCTCCAAATTCAACCCACCAATCATCTATAATAATACCAAGGGAGAGTTAACAACTCATGTACTAAGAAAATAAATAGATAAGTAAACACTACTTCAAAGAGAATTTTACATACCGGGACGATGTTTGTGCACAGTCAATTTTGCCAATTCGAAGCCAAACAATCCTTTCTTTTGTCTAAAATCTTTAATTTGTAGACAAGCCTTCTCTCTTTCCACATAATTTGGTATAAGCTTCTCCATGCATGTCAATAGTCCACTCTTAATCTTTGGATGATTAGACATATTCTCTGAATATTGAAATCTAGGATTCAAAAAATAAGCAGCTGCGTGTGAACGACGATCTCCATGCATACTTCATCACGTAATTCTTTTGCAGTGAGTCTTTTTTTTTTGTTCACTTCCACCTATGTCATTAATTTCCTCAACATAATCCCCCACAATTCCAAGAAATCTATCCATAGGTCCCCTACTCACCCTTTGAGTTGCACTATCACTAGTCGATCCCATTGCTGATCCACTATTTAATGTTGTGTTTTTATCAATCATTTCCTCCCTAACCATTTGATGCATTCTCTTTACCTTTCCTGTTTCCTCAAAAAAAAATTTCATTTCATCCCTAACTTCTGGTATAACTTTTGGACATGGGGCAACATTTCCTCTCTTACCGGCCAAATGTTCTTTTAATCGAAAAATTCCTCCCCTAATTTCTTTTTCACAAAAGATGCAACGAATATACTTATATCCTTTCTTTTTATCCAACTCCATTTCATTTCCATATTTCCGAGCCGAATCTCTTCTTTGATTGTTTGCCATTACAAGAAGTTAAATCTATAATAATAAATATAATTACAGTTTAAAATCATGAATTAAATTAATTAATTAGCTATTAATCAAAATGAATAAATATCGTGACTTAAAATGCGACTTACCTCGACGCTAGAATCGACAGACACTGGACGCGACAGAAGCTGGACGCGACGGACGGACTCACGACGACGATCGATGACGCTGGACGACAATCGTCGATGACGCTGGACGACGATCGTCGATGACGCTGGACGACGACGATCGATGACGCTGGATGACGACGCTGCTGGATGACACTGGACGACGATCGATGACGGACGACGACGACGCTGCTACTGAAGACGACGACAGAGCGACTTCCCTTCAACGGCAGAGGACGACGACGACGCTGGAAGTGATAATTAGGTTAGCGCAACATTTTTTTTAACCCAATATATATTTTTTGAAGTCTCCGTGTCGCGGGCGCCTCGCCCCTCGTACGGGTTGAGGCAGCAAAATGGGCCGCCTCAACCTGCCTCGCCCGTACGAGGCGAATATCGGCAGAGGTAGGCGTTGACGCGGCGCCTCCATGCGGGTTGCTGCTGAGGCGGGCGAGGCGCCACCTCAAGGCGCCGCCTCAGCCCGTATTTTCGAGCGTTGGTATATACTAAGACTTGGCATATATAACATGAAAGATAAAATAATTAAATAACAATTATCTGATCTATCTTAATTCCTAAATTAATTAATGTAATGGAGCTGGTGGTGAGAGGTATTGTAATGGCTTTGCACCTTAATTAAGGAGTTTAAATGTTTGCGATGGGTATTTCATTGAATATATCCTATATGAATTATGCACATTTTTATGGTTAAAAACCAACTCTCTAATGCATTGATTATCCTTTTTCGAGTAATATGGCTGTGTGCCAACTTAGTTTAGGAGACGGGTGACCTTTTCAAACATGGGAATGGGGAGCCGTAATTAAGCCCTCAGGACATCGCAATTAACCCTTTGGAATTATATAGAGTACAATTAATGCACCAATGGATACTTCCCCTAAAATACCTATATAGGTTATCTATAAACCTCTGAGAGCATCAATGATCAAGGAGGGCGTGAAGGCTAGAGCATAACAAAGGCATCGATCGATCATCAGGCATCAGGCATCAATCATTAAAGGGAGAGAGATACTTCTTTTCTAAAGAGAAAGCATCCATAATTATTCATTGTCTTCCAATGGTTGGAAAGGACATCCCAAACCAAAGGGCAAACGTTTTGAGGGCAAACGTTACCTGGGTTCTTCTTCACAATTTTTTTTTTCATATTTAAACTGTTAAAACTTCTTTTCTCAAATGTTTTGAAGTGAAATAGTTTGTCTTGTAACTTTCATTCTTTTTTTCTTCAAAGATAAAAAATAATAATAAAAAGATCACATTTTCTAGAAAAATTAAAACAAGGCCTGGGCGGTCATAAGGGTTGAGCCCTAGATGCTCATATCCCAGTCTGCTCAGGCCAATATCAATTGTGGTAATATTTTCTATATTTGAATTCAAATTGTTTTTATTTTCTTTTCTAAAAAAGAAAATTACTTTTGTTTTTTTAAAAATAATGCAATATTGTCACATGGGCCTAAATCCCACATTGTTTTTCTAAAATTAGAATGTCCCCTTTTATTTACTTTAAAATCTTTTTGTTGTTTTAAGGCCTGGATCCTAAATAGGGGTGTTAAACGGGCGAGCTGGGCCCAGCCCGCACGGGCCAGTTTTAAATGGGCCAGAAAAGTCTGGGCCAGTCCGCCCCATAAACGGGCTGGGCCTAGACTTTTAGAGGAGGTAGGAAGCGTGTTAGCCCGCAGGCTGGGCCCTTATAATAATAATTATTATTATTACTATATATACTAATCACACAAATATATTTAACAAGTATCATATAGTGTAGTGGTTGGATGTTGTTTACATTTTAGAGGAGGTACAGGGTTCGAGTTGCACTGACAACATTTGCATTTTGGGGTTTTTCAGCAGTTGTAATGGGGCAGGATGAGCTATGTGGGCGCCTGGGTGGGGAGGTTTCAGGGGGGGCCCAGTGGGCACGACTTAGCAGGGTGGGAGGGCCTGGCAGGCAGGGCTATGTGGGCTGTGGATTGGGCTAGGTGTGTACTTTGGGCTGAGCCTATATAAGGCTTTAACCTGCAGGCTAAGCCCGTTTAAATCGTAGCCCGCAGGCAATAATGTAAGGTGGATGATAAACAAGAGAAAGGGAAAGAAACAGAGCATGAGATGATTTCAAAAAATGTGAAAAACAATAAATTTTTGAAACAATAATTGCAGTGTGTGTGTCAATACAGAGATGGAATAGCTTAAATTTTTTAATGAACTTATGCGAAGGCACAAAAATTGGCAATATAAGCAATGTTGCAGAAAACAACATATGGTTCAAGTTAGTAAAGGTACATTCTACCACCTAGCAGTATAATCGGTGTCTAAACGATTTTCCTAGTCAGCACTAGATAGTTCATATATATTTTAGACAAGTTAGAAATAAAATAAACTAGTAATGGTCTCACAATGGATCAAATCAATTGAAATAGAGAGTAATAGGGATGAGCTTCCATCATCAGAGACAAAGACAATATCGCTTGGAGGAAGTGATAGGACTTCGGTGGATTTTTCCTCTATTCTTCTATTAAAAGAAGCCATAATGTGGTGACCCTAGATGTAGTGGTGGAGCAGTAAGAAAGCAAAGTTGTAATGATTTCAAGTGCATTTCTCAATTGAATGGGCTAAAATAAATTTACTAGCATCAAAGCTTAGGAGAGTTAGATTATAAATTTTGCATATTGGTGATGTCAATGGCTAAAATTTTATTTTAAGAATAAGAATGAGTAGAGTAGGGATTATAAAGAGGAAAGGTATCAGGGAACAACTTACATTACTGTTGAATTCTTCTGCCTTCTTTTGTTTTCCTTTACTTCTTGGAGGCTGCAAATGCTCTTCAGAATTGCCTTACTTACAAGAAAATTGTAATCCATAGAACAAAAGGCAGAATCAATGTTTTAGTTAATCATTCAAAATAGACACGAGCTGACACAATAGTGAAAATTTTCATTCTATAACAATTCACCTTACAAGATGATAAAATTACTCATATTCAAATTCAAATTACAGATGATTTGTATATAATGCAGCAAAATAATGCAGTAGATGTGATAATAGATTAACCGGTTTACCCCATTTGACAACCATGGAAAGACTCATAAGATGAGTAACAAAATGATGACAGTAAAGATTTACTTCATATTTCTTATGAGAATGGAGTCACCTGACACAGTCCACATCTCATGGCACAATTTATCATCCAACGCTTCTACAGGGGGGATATGCGACAAAATATAATGCAACTTCTGAATAGAAAGGTCCTCGGCCTCACTGCCACGGCCCATGATAACATAATCAAGAAAACATTTAGATGAAATGTGAACCATGCCAAGCGCGGACTTATCATCTTGCCAACCAGTAGCGGTCACGCCGACCAAGACCAGCCTCCACCAGTAGCGTGGGCCGCCTGCTGATAAGTCCACGCTTGGCCCTGACACCCTGCTGGCTCGCTACTACCGATTGCCGCCTGCCGCCCCATCGGCTCACCATCGCTGATATTTTGGGATATTAATGTATTTTTTTAAATTGAAACAAATATAGAAATATAAATTTATAATTTTTTTAAAATCTTAAACGAATGTTTCCACCTATATTTTTTTTCATGGAAATATCAATAATTTGGGAAAACATAGGGTGTAGGGTTTCGTCCTCACGCCTCACGTAGTCACGTCTCACGCCTGTCCCAAACCCCCTCACCGCTCTACCCTCCGCCTCCGCGGCTTCTCCTCCCTCCGCCTCTCCCCCTCTGGCCTCTAGCCAAGAGCTGTGCAAAGCCCCCTTGACGGATCGGTCGGCGTCCATCACCTGTTGGTGGTCGACCCCTTTGGCCGTCTTATTAGATTAAAAATATAATGAATACAGAATTCTAACCTCCTGCCATTGATTGCAGATCAAGCTTTTTCTTTCTTGGAATTTTCCAGGCACTGTAAATCAATTACAGATTGTATATGTTCTTTCTTGATCATATGCCAAGGAACCCAAAAACGTTATGTCTGGCACACACATATCCATAACCATCATTTGGATATCTAATTTTTTGTTTTTTAGAGGGAATGAATTGCCACATCATGGAATTTACAGCAACAGTTATGCTTAGCAGTTATTTACAGCAGTTATGCATATGTAACTTCAATATTCTCTCACTTGGCTATTCACATTCCATCGGATAAGATAATAAAATATATGAATCATGGGGACAATTTCTCTTAGTAACAAGTATTATCTTCCATGTATCACAATATATCTTATTTCTTAAGATCTTAATATACATAATGAATAAACCATATGTTTATTCTGGGTTCAAAACTTTATGAATATCTCCCAACAAATAGTGCACTTACTAAAGATATAATGATAAATATCATTAATAATATAGTTTCATTACAATACATAACAAAATTACATAATTGAACCAAGTCCCATTCTGTCCACATGATCCCTAAATTTGACTAGAGGCTTGCCTTTAGTTAAAGGATCAGTTATCATAAGTTCAGTGCTAATGTGCTCAACGACCACTGTCTTGTCTTTAATATGTTCTCTTATGGCTAAATACTTGATGTCGATGTGTTTGCTTCGACTACCACTCTTATTATTTTTAGCCATAAAAACAGCAGCTGAATTATCACAGAATATCCTTATTGGCCTAGCAATGGAATCCACAATTCTAAGCCCTGAAATGAAACTCTTTATCCATATACCATGTGAAGTGGCCTCAAAACAAGAAACAAACTCAACTTCCATAGTGGAAGTAGCAGTTAAGGTCTGTTTGGCACTCCTCCATGAAACAGCTCCTCCTGCTAACATAAATATGTATCCAGAAGTGGATTTTTGTGAATCAATGCAGCCAGCAAAATCAGAATCACAGTAGCCAATAACTTTCAAATTATCTGTTCTTTTGTACATAAGCATGTAATCCTTGGTTCCTTGTAGGTACCTCATCACTTTCTTAGCACCCTTCCAGTGGTCTAAGCCTGGATTACTCTGATATCTGCCTAACATTCCCACAGCAAAAGTAATGTCAGGTCTGGTGCAAACCTGAGCATACATAAGGCTTCCAACAGCTGAAGCATATGGATTGTTTTGCATTTGTTCCCTTTCAAGGTTATTCTTTGGACACTGATTCAAATGAAAATCATCACCCTTCATTATGGGAGCTATATTTGGTGAACAATCTTTCATTCGAAATCTCTCTAAAACTTTGTTAATATAAGTCTCCTGAGACAAACCTAAAACACCTTTATGTCTGTCTCTTTGGATCTTAACACCAATAACAAATGATGCTTCACCCATGTCCTTCATATCAAAGCTTTTAGAGAGAAATTGTTTCACTTCATATAGCATACCCTTATCATTGGTTGCAAGTAAAATATCATCCACATAAAGGACAAGAAAACAAATTTTACTCCCACTGATCTTGTGATATATGCATTGATCCATGATATTTTCTTCGAACTCAAATGAAGTAATCATATTATGAAACTTTAAATACCACTGACGGGAGGCTTGCTTCAATTCATATATGGATTTCTTAAGTTTGCATACCAATTGCTCACCATTACTAGAGAAAAATCCTTCTGGTTGTTTCATGTTGATGGTCCCTTGGAGCCTAAGGGGGGGGGGGGTGAATAGGCTCTTACTCAAACTCTTTCCTTTCTCTCAAGACACAAACACTTATCTAGTTAAGTGATAGAATCACTGCGGAAGATAACCAGATAGTGGAAGTATTTTATTTTATTATCACGAGATGAATACAACAAAATAAAAGCAAGACTCTCTTACACTCTGTTTACAAATGAACTCACACACTAGCCAACTTCTATCTCCAAAGATGAAAAACACACTTGTGCATACACAGAATTAGTCCTTTTTAACTGATGCACATTCGCTCTATTTTTCAATATTTTAATAATGTACAAGTATGAATATTTATACAAAACATTCCTAAGAGACAACCTTGGAACTTGTAGTTCTGGAATGCGTTCAGCACTAACTATCCCTCGGTAATCTCTCTGCCTTGACTGCTGCGGATTGTAGAGCTCAAGATCTTGGGTTTGAAGAGTATAAGTGTCTTTGTGAGTTCCCAGATACAATTAAGGTTGTGTCCACATATCCAGATGATCCTCGTGTAAGATTCTTCAGGTTCTCAATAAATTCGTCTTACATCGGGATGCTACGAGCTGATAACTTTAAATGCGGTTGAGTTGAAGCAGTATTTTCTTGGTCCGGTGTAATTTTCCTTACTCCGTAGCTAATGAAGCTCGGAACCTTACTCCGTGTTAGTGGTTGCTTACTCCATATCTATTTAGTACTGGAATCCTTAGTCCGTGTCAGCGCTTCCTTACTCCGCATGTAAGTTCCTTACTCCGGGCGAGTCTTGAAAAGTCTGATGACTTATTCCGTGTCAGCGCTTTCTTACTCCGCATGTAAGTTCCTTACTCCGTATGTAAGTTCCTCACTCCGGGCGAGTAACATATCCGGATTCCTTACTCCGCATCTGGTTTCCTTACTCCGCACTTATCCTTTAAGTTCTTAGTCCGTACGAATGTTCCTTATTCCGTATGTATTTGTTACTTGGTTATTTACCAAGTGTTTGACGACACTCACTCTTGTCCTGGATCGGGATTATGTATCCTGTCCTTAGCTTTGCTCTCACGAGTGCATTTCCTGGATTAGTAACATATCTTCTGCAATGATCAAATAAACACAAAAGATCTCAGATCAAATTACATAAGGCTTTATCAGCATTATCCAAATTCTGGGTTTGATCCAATAATCTCCCCCAATTATGGATATGCCCAAACCCTTTGTAATCTGATCTGATAAGCAATGCAAAAGAATAACATACAGAATACGCAACACAACCAATTTCATTAATCAGCAACTAAATACAATTCAGCCTTAATACAAGTTTTTCACTAGGGTACATAAGGCTTACTATACTTAAAGATCATAGTTGCTGCCTTTTCTCTAAGCTCCATTGTCTGCTCCATCGTAAAGGTGGTGTGTTGGCTCCAATATTTGTCCACAGTTAAGAATGACTTGATGAAGTGACAGACAAAGGCTCCGCAGCTATCTCCATCCGACTGTTGTGGCACTTGCTTCTTGCCCCGGAATGTCGCCTTGAGTTTCTCGATCGGACGCGGGGGTGTGATGCCCAACTCTTCATATAATCCGGCTTTCTTCACGGCTTCATCGGCCTGAGACACGAGGTTCTCATTGATTCTTCCTAACGAAGTGCTCCACAATCTGATGAGAATCAATGAGAATCATTTGCTTGGACTGAATCATGAAGACAGCCATCATGAAGTGTGGCGACATGATCCGGTACGGAATGAGGATGGTTGAGAGAGTTTTCCATGGCTTACTATCCTCAGCAGTTCCGTCGATGAAGGACTGAATTAGATCTATACTGGGAAGATAGCCCTCATTCCAACATGGCAGAACATCAAACAAGTGCCCATCTTTGTAGAGAGATGGAAACAGCCTCATCTCCATTTTAGCAGCTCTCGAGAAGTTGTCAATGTCTTTTGTAGTAAAGAGTCTTTTCTCCGAACAGAGGGTCTGAATGTCGGCCGGGGAGAAAGGGTACATTTCAGAAAGACATCTTCTCTCAGCAGGAGATGCAGCATAGGATTTCATTGCCTTGCGCAAGCTTCCATCCGCATCAGAAGGGTCAAACTCCGCATACGATGGGAGGAAGGTATCAGCATGGATGAGGAGGATGGAGGAGGAGCTGGAGCTGCAGTAGAGGAGCTTGGTTGAGAGAAGCGGCTTTGTTTGGGAATTTGAACTCCCTGAAGCACCGGTGGCAGGCCGCTTCTCAGTCCGAGTAGATGGTTGTGGGGCAGAAGGAGTAGACGGATCAGATGACACTCTCTCCCCCGGTTTGGCAGATCGCCGGGAAGCAACAGGAGGACGAGCCATCGTGTGCGCCAGATCCGCGAAGGAGGTAGACAAGGAATGGACGGATGTGGCGACAAGATCCATTTTCTGCTCCATGGAAGTGGAGGAGTCAGTGAGAGCAGAGAGGAGTTGGGCGCTGAGGGCATCAACTTTGGCAGCGATGGCGGAAATTTGAGCGCTTTGAGCTTGGGCGTGGCGGTCCAGTTGGGCGGAAAGTACAGCGTCGGAGTGGACCGTGCCAAAAGAGGCACGACCAAGGACCAACTCCGGAGCTTTGGAGGACTCCCCCGCATGAACAGGAGCAGGAGTGCGTTGGGCAGAGGAGTCCGCAGGAGCATCAGCAGCAGCAGGAGCATCCGGAGCATCAGAGGTATCCGGAGCATCGGAAGCATCCGGAGCATTGGAGGCATCCGGAGCAAGAGACCCACTTTGACCAGATAAGTCAACCACGGGAATCGCGGCAGCAGGAGAAGAGGGTCCAGCCTTAGCAGGGGAAGGACTCTGTGCAGCAGGGACTGGGCCGGAGGGTGTAGGGAACGGCACATCGGGAATGGCAGCCGGTGTAAGAAAGCCTTGGTCCAAGTTCCAGATGATCATGGTCTCCGGGGATTGGGTATTGCGTGTGTAAAACACCCGGAGATCGGTGTCAGGAATGGAGGAGGTGTGGGCTAGGCTGAAACGGAGCCAAAGGTCCGTTAAGGTGTCGGCGGAGAGATGGTCAAGGTAATCTCGGGGTTGAGGTAGGGGAGGCAAAGGGGCTTCCGGAGAAGCAGCCGGGACATCAGCGAAGGCAACAGCAACAGCGGTAGCAACCGCAGCAGCAATAGCGGATGTGGAGGGAGTGGGGACATCAGCAGCAAAGGGGGCTGAGGAAACAGCTTTAGATGCACTGCGCTGAGAGGGCCCCGCAACCTCAGACGGTTCGGCACGTACGCTTGGCTGGGAGGCCCGTGAGTGGGAGGGTGCAGCAACAGACCGAATCCGAGAGGATCGGGGTGCAGAACTGACCTCGTGGGCTTGGCTGTCGGAGGGGTCACCAACAGAGCTGCCTTGCTGTTCCGAGGCAGGGAGAATGCGGAGAGCTACAGTGGGTCGGCGAGCGGTCATGTTCCCATCCGGCGTAAGGTAACGAAGGTAATAAGCCGAGGGAAACGAGACAGCATCAAGTCGGGCGAAATGGTCCGGACGTAGATGCCGGAAGACAATGCTGAGGATGCGCCCGAAGGAATGGTTTTTGGGACCATTCTGCAGCAAACGAAATAAGAACATCCCCCAATCCATCGGAAGACCTTCAAAAACGCCGTACATGGCCAGGAGAAGGTCGTACGGAACTGAGTCCAGGGCGGATGTGCGAGCCAGTAGGCAGTGACTTAGAATGGTCGCCATACATCGATAGCGACCCTGGAAGGATTTCACTTTGTATTCCTTGCCTTTTTGTGTGCAACCCATAGAAGCCGCCATTGGATCGGCATCTGGGCGCTGTGGTTCACCAAGAGGTAGGTGGAGAGCAGCGCGGAGAACAGCCGGAGTGATGATGATGGATTCACCGCGGACATAAGAGGTTATGGAATCGGTGGTGCAACTAATCCGTTGGTAATACTCAAGAACGTCGTCGATAAGGAGATCGACGGGATTGGAGATCAGGCTGAGTAGATGCGAGGCTTCAAGGAGAGGGCGAAGCTGGAAAAACCAATCCGGAGGATTAGAAACAGCATTCCAATCAACCAGATGGCCAGGATTAACGCCGGAAAGAGAGATTCTGGGTGCCATTACAGATTAAATTTGAAGGACAAGAGGAAAGGTGAGGTCTTGGCGATGGAAGGAGCAACGAGAGGTTTAGGGATTTGAAATGAGCAATACTCGTGCTTCGCAAGAATGATCAGAACATATAAGACCGAGTCCGCAAATATCAGCGGGCCTAGGAATGTGCGAGTGAGATGGGGACCCGCCCGACATGCTGATGTCATTAGTCTGAATATCAATGCGCCTCCGAATGAAACGATGTCGTGGAGACCGCATGACCAAGTAAAGATTACAACTGGTTGCCATCCAGAGAAGTGTGTGTGCACCCCGAGATATGTATTTAATGAATCATCATTATTCCTCCTCAAAAGCATGCGACATATGAGTATACATGGATTGTCACAATTGAACAGTGTCAGGAGTCTAGAGGAAAGAGCCGACAATCATCCGGAGTAAATAATATTCGTGGAAGAGTATCCGGATGAATAATAGACCTTGTCCGTTGTAAACAAAGTTCGGTGAGAGAGAAGAGTAGATTCCTTTGCAGTCAAAAAGTCGAAGAGAAGAGAAGTACCACAACACTTCAAATCCGAGACTATGGACTGGATTTATCGATACGATTGCAAAGAAAATCTGAACCTGTAGCTAAATAAGGATAAATTGAAAATACAAAAGCTTAACACGCAAGGATTAGTACGGATTAGAGAACATAATCAGTGAAAAACAACATACTCCAAACTAATGAGAAACAGAACTCATACATGGCTAAGAATGTAGTAGACGTATGCAAATGTGAAAATGATCAATATTACTGAATCAGGGCATATGTCAGATAGCAATACACAGGTTCATATAGGTCAACATAGCGAAACCGTCTTGCTGAACAACGTAGCTAAGATTAATTAAAGAGCATATGATTTGGCCACATTAGGATTCATGAGTGAAAAAAAAATGATAGAGCGAACACATGTCAAAAGAAGGCAGATGATTAGCCGATTAAAATGCATGGTTGAAGAAGGAAAATACATCCAAACATGCCACTTTTCGATTCAAAACAAGATGTCCAACAGATCCCAAAGTAAAAGTTTAGAGGAGGGAGAATCCGAGACATATTAGGGGTTCATTGCTGCTCCCCCGTAGATCATTTAATCCTCTCAATGAAAAGCTCCCCCTCAGATAGACAGTTAGGAAAGAAGTCATGAGACATATACGGGGGGTATTACTGAATAATATATAAAGCATTGTCTCCCCCGTAGATTGTGCAATCCTCTCGATTGACCGTTCCGATTTGTAGAAGTTCAGCACTGTCTATCTTATTAGAAAACTATACTTGGTGATCAGATCGTGATTGAGTATTCATCCACCAGGCATTCCAAGCTAACCCATTTCACTTCTTCAACTATGCATGTTAATAGAGTAATCTAAATGAACATGCTTTTGTCACGTGGTGATTAATGGAAGTTAAAATCATGAACCCGAAAGAGGTAAATCATATAAACTGTAATTATGTTAGCTTAAACGACTTCAGTCGGGAAACGCAAGCATCCTCCCAATACGAGGTTGAGATTAATATCAGAAACATGAAACCGTTAAACAGTAAGTATGATCATCAATACAGTCAGTAAGTTTCTACTACTTTCAGTAAACGTACAATGCATGTTCTGAGAGTAAATATACTATTGGGTAATTCAAATGTGAAGCTATGCAGAGAAGTCAAGCATACCTAATCGGAAGAGTAGTTCAGAAAACCTCGCATCAGGTAGGGGCTTTGTAAGTATGTCTGCTAATTGATCTTCAGTAGCAACATGTTCCAATGAAATATGCTTTTTGAGAACATGATTACGTATGAAGTGATACCTGACCTCAATGTGCTTCGTCTTAGGATGCATGACAGGATTGTTGCTGATGGCAATTGCACTAGTGTTGTCACAGTAAAGTGGAATAGATGACATGTTGAATCCGTAGTCAGTAAGTTGACCTTGCATCCAAAGTAGTCGTGCGCAAAGAACTTCCGACAGCTATATATTCCGCCTCGCGGTAGAGGTTGATACGGAATTCGCTTTCTTCGAACCATGAGATCAATCTATTTCCTAGAAACTGACATGTACCGCTTGTGCTTTTCCTGTCGATGCGACATCCAGCGAAGTCGGCATCAAAGTATCCGGATAAGGTGAAGTTGGACTCCTTTGGGTACCAGAGTCCCAAATTCATCGTTCCCTTGAGATACCTTAATATCCGTTTTACATGAAGCATATGTGACTCCTTGGGATTCGCCTGGTATCGTGCACAGATGCAAGTTGCAAACATAATGTCTGGGCGACTTGCGTAAGATACGAGCAAGGATCCGATCATCCTCTCGTAGTCGGTCACATTTACCGATATGCCATCCACATCCGGATCTAACTTGGCACCGATAGGCATGGGAGTTTTGACGGGAGATGAACCTTCCATACCAAACTTCTTAATAAGATCGCGAGTGTACTTAGCCTGATTAATGAAGATTCCTTCCTTTAATTGTTTAACTTCTATTCCAATGAAGTAGGACAGTTCTCCCATCATGCTCATTTCAAACTTGCCTGTCATCAACTTAGCAAACTCTTCACAAAGCTTCGGATTCGTTGATCCGAAAATGATATCATCCACGTATATTTGTACGATCGAGTGTGTCCTTTCTCTTTTCATAGAAATAGGGTGGTGTCTATCTTCCCTTTTTGGAAGTTATGAGCAAGTAGGAATTCGACGAAGTGTGTCGTACCAGGCTCTTGGAGCTTGCTTCAAACCATATAGAGCTTTCTGAAGTTTGTAGACAAGATGTCCTGCCTTAGGTTCAATGAAGCCGGGAGGTTGTTCAACATATACCTCCTCTTGAAGGTCTCCATTTAGGAATGCGCTCTTGACGTCCATTTGATAAACTATGAAGTTTTCATATGAAGCATACGCCAGAAACATTCGGATTGCCTCAAGTCTTGCTACCGGAGCAAAGGTTTCATCATAATCTATTCCTTCTTCTTGACGATATCCTTTGGCTACCAGTCTGGCTTTGTTCCGGATTACTATTCCATCCATATCAAGCTTGTTCCGGAACATCCATTTAACGCCAATGACTTGCTGAGACTTAGGCCTTGGTACTAAGGTCCACACATTATTTCTCTTAAATTGATTCAGCTCTTCGTGCATGGCATCTATCCAATTCGAATCTTGAAGAGCTTCATCTACCACCTTTGGTTCTATTTGAGATAGAAAACACGAGTAAAGACCCATGTTGGAGGTGGCTGCTCTTGTTCTTACACCAACAGTAGGATCACCAATCACTTGATCTGAGGGATGGTTTCGAGTCCATCTATAATTCTGTGCATGTGTTGGATGATCTTGAACAATTTGAAGCTCTTCTAGATTGGGTGGTTCAGTTGTATCGGCTGGTTGAGCTTCGTCCGGACTAGAAGTTTCCGTATTGAGAGGTACAGTTAAACTAGATGGTTCTTCAACATTGTTTCTTCCAGTGTTAACTAGTTCGGACGGACTTAAAGGTGCTCTGGAATTTTGGATATCCGTAGGAGTATATCCGGAGCTAAATGGTAGTCCGGAGTCAGAGTCATCCGTAGCATCATCCATAAAATTTCGTTGTGTTTCGCTGATGCCACGTGGTTGGTCAGGATGTGTAACAGGAATATTCATAAACTTCGAATAATCGATGTTGCTGTCCATGACCTGCATATTAGAATTTGAAGAACCGACTTTTGACCAATCGAGATTAGCTTCATCAAAAGTCACATGGATAGATTCTTCAACTTTAAAAAGTTTTCTATTGAAGACCCGATAAGCCTTGCTATGTAGTGAGTACCCGACAAAAATCCCATCATCAGATTTTGGTTCAAATTTATTCCGGGTCTCTTTGCCATTGATCAAGATATATAGCAAATACACCCAAAAGCTCTGAAATGTGAAATTGAAGGTTTTCGTCCTCTCCACATCTCATAGGGTGTTTTCATGGTAGATTTATTTATTAGAGTTCCGTTCTCGAACATAACAGGCGTGGACACGACTTCGCCTATAAACTGAGAGGAAGCGTTGCCCCTGCTAACATGGATCTACCAGCTTCAACTAAAGTACGATTCTTGCGCTCAGCTACCCCATTTTGTTGTGGGGTTCTGGGAGCAGAGAAGTCATGCTGTATGCCCTGTTCAGAACAATATGATCTCATTTCTGAAAAATCAAATTCTGTACCATGATCACTCCTGATGCATTTAATGCTCAGTCCTTGTGAGTTGCTTATCCAGATGAAGAGATCTACAAGATGCTCAAAAGTTTGATCCTTTGATTTCAGGAACATCACCCATGTGTATCTGGTGAAATCATCGATAACCACAAGGGTATATCTCGCACCAGCTAGTGATGGAACAGATATAAGACCACAGAGGTCCATATGAAGAAGTTGTAGAGGAGCAGTTATTGAGTTAACTGATTTGCTCTTAAAGCTGTGTTTGGTCTGTTTGCCAAGTTGGCATTCTCGACAGAGAGAGTCTCTGGAGAACTTGAGTTTTGGTAGACCAGTGACAAGATCAAGTGACGCTAATTTAGACAAAGTCTTAAAGTTTAAATGTGCGCATCGCTTGTGCCATAGCCAACTATCTTCATCTGATGCTTTCGTGAGGAAGCATACAGGTCGAAGAATTATTTCTTAAGACCACCGAGTATACGTCCCCATCTCTTGATCCGGATAACTTAACATCTCCTGGATAAGTTTTCTCTTCGTACAGGTGTTGGACAAAAAGGAAACGAGAAATCCTTTGTCACATAAATTACTGATACTTAGCAAATTATGCTTTAAACCTTCGACTAGTGCAACTTTAGTGATTGATACACAGCCGTTAGTTAAAGTGCCATACCCGACAGTCTTACCTTTGCTGTTGTCGCCATATGAAACGAATGGACCTTGTTTATCATTAACTTCTACAAGCAGAGTCTGATCACCCATCATATGTCCGGAGCATCCACTATCAAGGATCCACTTGCTTTTATTGATCTTTAACTTCAAGTGATCCGGCAATGCATTCCAGAGATGCTCCTGAAAGACAACAGTTTACACTTTTGGTGCCCAAACTTGTTTCGGGCGGTTAGAGAGAGCAGCAGTATTGTCAACATTTACGGATTTGATTTTGCTAGGACTCTTAGCTTTCCAAGTTGACATTAACTTGTTAGTTTTAGCTGCTTCTTTTATTTGGGTTTTCTTGGGAGAGACACTCCTTTTAGATTTAGATTTTGTTTTGCTCGAAGAACCCCTTTTATAAAACTGATCTTTATTGGATTGAAATTGATTACAAAGCCAGCTATCAGATAGACTCCAACATTCGTAGTGATAATGACCCATTTCCCTACAGATGGAATAGACACTATAATGTGAAGTACAAACAGGGGATACATGTCTCTTAGATTTTATAGACTTTCTACTCTGTTCCCTGTGGCCTAATCCATTGCGTTTGGGTGACGCGCTCTTGGCCCTAAATGCGTCAGCCTTAGCCTTGTCTTTCTTTTTGGGTGCTACAGTTTTGGCTTTAACTGCAGCACCTTCCCTTCATCTTTAGTTACGGGTGCTTCTTGGTTCGGGAAGTGCGAGAATTGACCTCAACTCCACAATCATAAACTATGGTGCCACCTGAAATGAAACCATCCAACGGTTTAGATGTACTAACAGGATATAAATTGGTTAGTTTGGGAGTGAAGTCCTGGAGGACACTCGGTAGCTTGAGCTATGGAAGTTGATGGTTCGGAACCTAGGCCAGGTTTGACTCGGATGTCGTCAGGATCGGTCCTAAAGGTAGAGGCTATTTCCCGGGATTTTAGCCACTTACGATTTATTTCCTTTTCCTGTTCCAGTTCATTTTCGAGTCTTTTTACTATAACTTTTAGGCCTGAGAGATTGGTATTTAACAAATGATTTTCAGCTCTTAGATCATGATACCAAGCTTCTTTTCCTCCGAAGTCGGTGATGTCCTTTTCGAGTCTATTAATAGTGAATTCAAGACGTTTATTCGACTTTCCATATCTTTGTACATTTGAGTAATTATTAGTCTCTCATTCTTTTCATGATCACATGCGGTAGTAAGAGATTCTAATTTACTCACGAGCTCGGAGATAGAAGGTACCTCGGTATTTGCCATGAGGCGGACGTTCGGCTTAGTGGTCGGCTCATCATCCGAGGATTCCTCCTCTTCTTCGAGCCACTCATGTATTTTGTCACGAGTGCCTTCCTCTTGCTCTTGCTTGTTATCCGAGGTGGAGCGGCGAGGAGTTACCTTGTCACTTTTCTCGGCCACTTTTGTTTTGGACCTGCATTCCTTGGCCCAGGTGACCGGTTTTCCCACGGTTGAAACATTCCTGGGAACTGGACTCCGGTCGCTCCTTCCTTTGGAACGATGATGATGAGCGTCTTCGAACCCTTTTCTACTTTTCCGTAGGAATCGCTCAAAGGATTTGACAAGAAGGGCTATCTCCTCCTCCTCGTCGAATCGGGATTGTCGGATACGTCCGTATCATCATTCCTCGGATATGTTTAGACATTCCGTAGCTTTGAGAGCTACCCCCTTTTCTTTCCGAGCTATTTTCTCATCCCTGTCGAGTACTTAAACCTGACTTCGTGAGTCCGGAGTCTCTATACGCTTCTTCAAGGGGAACATACTGCGCTTTTGTCCGATTGCATCCGGAGTTGTTTGGAGTAGTAGCGATCCGACAAGGAGCGAAAGAACTTGTCATTGATCTGGGATTGAGAATAGTGCTCATTGACGATCTTCAGCTCAAGAATGAGCTTGCCGAATCTCCGATAGATGCTTTCGAGTGATTCGCCCGGTTTATGATTAAAACTCTCAAAGTTCCGTCCGAGAGTGCAGATCACATTCTGCATCCGGGGACCGACTCCCCTCATAGAGGATTGTCGGTTTGTCCCAAATAGCTTTTGCTGTCGTGCGGCCCTGGACGTCCGTGAAAGCCTCGGAATCCAAAGACGATGTAACATAAGCCGAGCCTTTTCACTAGCGCACTGCCAGGCTCTTTCATCGTTGGTTAGTTCAAGATCTGTCTTTGGCCTCCTAACTCCATGTTCTCCGATAGTCATCGGAATTGGAATCTCCTGATGAAGACATGGCCACATAAGATGATCATGGCATACCATAAACATCTTCATGCGAGCTTTCCACCTGGGAGAAAAGCTCGGGTGTGAATTTGGGCGGTTTCGTTAAAGTAAAGCCGGAACTCCGTGGTTGAGAAGCGGCGGCAGCAGCAGTTGAGGTGGGTCGACATTTTCACTGCCGCTTCGATTCGGGATGGGCTCCTGTGCACCTCCGGAGTTAAGGCGAGTGTTGAATAGCATCTGCTTTCTTCGGCCATTTCGAGATTGAAAGAGTGGGATCTCTACTTAAAACAAAGTAGAACTTGCTCTGATACCACTTGATGGTCCCTTGGAGCCTAAAGGGGGGGGGGGTGAATAGGCTCTTACTCAAACTCTTTCCTTTCTCTCAAGACACAAACACTTATCTAGTTAAGTGATAGAATCACTGCGGAAGATAACCAGATAGTGGAAGTATTTTGTTTTATTATCACGAGATGAATACAACAAAATAAAAGCAAGACTCTCTTACACTCTGTTTCCAAATGAACTCACACACTAGCCAACTTCTATCTCCAAAGATGAAAAACACACTTGTGCATACACATAATTAGTCCTTTTTAACTGATGCACATTCGCTCTATTTTTCAACATTTTAATAATGTACAAGTATGAATATTTATACAAAACATTCCTAAGAGACAACCTTGGAACTTGTAGTTCCGGAATGCGTTCAGCACTAACTATCCCTCGGTAATCTCTCTGCCTTGACTGCTGCGGATTGTGGAGCTCAAGATCTTGGGTTTGAAGAGTATAAGTGTCTTTGTGAGTTCCCAGATACAATTAAGGTTGTGTCCACATATCCGGATGATCCACGTGTAAGATTCTTCAGGTTCTCAATAAATTCGTCTTACATCGGGACGCCACGAGCTGATAACTTTAAATGCGGTTGAGTTGAAGTAGTATCTTCTTGGTCCGGTGTAATTTTCCTTACTCCGTAGCTAATGAAGCTCAGAACCTTACTCCGTGTCAGTGGTTGCTTACTCCGTATCTATTTAGTACTGGAATCCTTAGTCCGTGTCAGCGCTTCCTTACTCCGCATGTAAGTTCCTTACTCCGTATGTAAGTTCCTTACTCCGGGCGAGTCTTGAAAAGTCTGATGACTTATTCCGTGTCAGCGCTTTCTTACTCCGCATGTAAGTTCCTTACTCCGTATGTAAGTTCCTCACTCCGGGCGAGTAACATATCCGGATTCCTTACTCCGCATCTGGTTTCCTTACTCCGCACTTATCCTTTAAGTTCTTAGTCCGTACGAATGTTCCTTATTCCGTATGTATTTGTTACTTGGTTATTTACCAAGTGTTTGACGACACTCACTCTTGTCCGGATCAGGATTATGTATCCTGTCCTTAGCTTTGCTCTCACGAGTGCATTTCTGGATTAGTAACATATCTTCTGCAATGATCAAATAAACACAAAAGATCTCAGATCAAATTACATAAGGCTTTATCAACATTATCCAAATTCTGGGTTTGATCCAACACATGTAAACCTCTTCCTCTAGATCACCATTCAAAAAGGCTGTTTTCACATCCATTTGATGTAGCTCTAAGTTAAAATGAGCTACAAGTGCCATGATAATTCGGAAGGAATCCTTTTTGGACACAGGAGAAAATGTCTCCTTATAATCAATTCCTTCCTTTTGAGTGAATCCTTTGGCGACAAGTCTTGCTTTATATCTTTCGATGTTACCTAATGAGTCCCTTTTCAATTTATAGACCCATTTACATCCTATGGCTTTTACACCATTAGGTAACTCGACAAGATCCCAGACTCCATTAGATGCCATAGAATCCATCTCATCTTTCATAGCTTCTTGCCAGAATTTTGATTCTTGACAAGATATGGCATGTGAAAATGTTTCAGGATCATTTTCGGCTCCAATATTGTAGTCAGATTCTTGTAGATACACAATGTAATCACTATAAATTGCTGACCTCCTTTCTCTAGTAGACCTTCTTAATGTTGATTCAACATTTTCATGAGAATTTTGTTGTTCAACAGGTTGCTCAAGTGATTCTGGTAATTCTTGAACAACTTGATCTTCCAAATTATAGTTAACATTTTGTGGAATCTCAATGACAGGTTGTACAATACTTGGTTGAACTATAGGAGTATTGTTAACAATAATCAACCCATTACCTGATGTAGATGGTTGAGTTTCTGTATGATCTCTTTCCGGAACTAAGTTCTGAAGTTGATCACTCCCACTAATCAGGTCATTCTCAAGGAATTTAGCATTCCTTGATTCCACAAATCTAGTGCTATAAGATGGACAATAGAATCTATATCCTTTAGACCTTTCAGCATATCCAATAAAATACCCACTAATGGTCTTCGGATCTAGTTTCTTTTCTTGTGGATTGTAAACTCTTATCTCAGACGGACATCCCCAAACACGTATATGTCGCAAACTCGGTTTCCAACCTTTCAGTGACTCAAAAGGTGTCTTAGAGACAACCTTAGTTGGAACTCGGTTTAATATATACACTGCCGTCTTAAGAGCTTCAGTCCACAATGATTTAGGAAGCTTAGAGCTATATAGCATGCTCCTAACCATATCCATTAGGGTCCTGTTTCTTCTCTCAGCTATACCATTTTGGTTCGGAGACCCAGGCATGGTGTATTGAGCAACTATCCCATGTTCCTGAAGAAACTTTGCAAAAGGACCCTTAACTTGTCCATCCTCGGTGTATCTACCATAATATTCTCCACCTCCACATTGTTTCTCTACTTCAAGCTTAAAAATCTTAAAAACATCCAATGCTTCATTCTTATTATGAAGTAAATAGAGATACATGTACCGTGAGTAATCATCTATAAAAGAGATGAAGTATTTTGGACCACACAAGTCCATATCTGGACTACAAATATCTGAATGTATGATCTCTAATATTTCATAACTCCTCTTAGCACCTTTCTTAAACTTGTTGGTTGTCTTTCCCTTAATGCAACCCAAACAAGTATCAAAATCAGTAAAATTCAAAGTACTAAGTACTTTGTCATTTACTAATCTCTTAATCCTCTCAATGGAGATGTGTCCCAATCTCCGGTGCCATAACATAGAGGATTCCTCATTTATAACACAGCGTTTAACACCACACTGAACATGTATAGCAGTATTAATGGGTTTATTTAGCAAATTAATATAGAAAAGACCATCAGATAAAATACCATTCCCAACAAGATCAGATTTATAAAATAAACTGAAGGATTCATCTGAAAATGTAAAGGAGTATCCATAAGGTACAAGTCCTGAAACTGAAATTAAGTTCCTAGAAAATTTAGGAACATAAAAAGTCTTTTCCAACAACAAAATAAAACCAGTGCTAAGAACTAAGGAACATGTTCTAATGGCTTCCACATGTGATCGCATCTTGTTGCCTGAAGAGATGCTTAGCTCACTCCCTATTGGCTTCCTTAGGTTTTGCATACCCTGCAAGGTATTTGAAACATGGATTGTAGAACCAGAATCAATCCACCATGTGTTATAAATAACATTAACCATATTAGATTCATAACAAACAAATGAGAGTAGATTACCTTTCTTCTCAAGCCACATCTGAAATTTAGGACAATTCTTCTTCATGTGTCCCTTCTTTTTACAGAAGAAACAACTGGATTCCTTCTTGATATCAGATTTGGGAAGCAATTTACCCTTCCCTTTGTCTTTAGCTTGATTATGATACTGATTCCTCCCTTTTGTTGTGGTCAGTGCAGTTTCACCCATTTCCATGATAAGTCTCCCTTCCTCTTGAGTACACATGGTCAAAAGCTCATTAATTGACCATTTATCCTTATGTGTATTATAGGAGATCTTAAAAGGTCCATATGGTCTTGGTAGGGTGTTCAGAATGTAATGCACCAAGAAGGATTCAGACATATCCACCTCAAGTGATTTCAACTGAGCCGTAATATCCCTCATCTTCATGATGTGCTCATGCACACCTCTTACTCCAGTGAGCCTTAAAGATGAAAAATTCATTATAAGAGTGCTCGCAAGTGCCTTATCTGAAGTCTCAAATTGTTCATCTATAGCCTTTAGTAAAGCTTGGACATTATCAAATTGCTCGACCGAACAACGTAAACCAGCAAAGATTTTAGTCTTTATGAACATGACACTAAGGCGATTAGATCGCTCCCAACGTTCATTAAGACTAATCTCATCCTGAGTGCTAGTTGCTGTAATTACAGGTTCGTCCTTCCTTATGGCATAATCTATGTCCATCCAGCCCAAATGAAGAAGAATTCTCTCCTTCCACACCTTGTAGTTATCCCCTTTCAGTTCGGGAATGTCACAACAAACATCAGAATAATTCACAGACTGTAAAGCTGCATAAAAAAAATAAATAAACATGCTTATGACCCAAACATTGAGGCTAATAAACAAATCATGCTTTACCAATGTAAATCATGCACAAATCATGAATCTAGTGACATAAAACTTGCCTGTGGGCTAAAGTTCTAATTCAATTAGATTCATCTAACTATATGATAAAAAACTATCAGATTATGTTCCTTTCCTAATTCCTGTGGGTAATTAGAAATATAATCTAATATATTATCCTAATTAATTGTATCAATATAATAAAATTCCTGTGGGATTAATTTTATTATATTAAATACAATTAATTACAATTAAATGTCCTTTTCTTAATTGTGATCATTAACAATTTAATATATAATTTTGAATAATTTAAAGTTGCTGTGGCTAAACTCTAATTATTCAAAACTATAAGGATCACAAAGACATTATTAAAATTTAGAGAGAAGGCAAGCCATGGCCTGGTAAGCGTATCAGTGGAAACGTGAAGAATTCTTCTCCTCCTGCGGGTGTGCGTGGTGGAATATCGGCAATTGGCCATCTCGGATTCAAGTGAAAGGGTCAGATGTCCTGGGGCCCTCCTATCGCAAAGATGCAATCTCCGGGCTAAGACAAGTGTGGAGGATTGGTGAGCGATCTGGGCAGAACGTAGGGTCGGTGCGAGCGTAGATTTCCAACGAAAATCTGAGGATTTTCCAGATTTTCCAGCGCTGGTGTGGAGATTGCAGGGACGCGCCTGGTATTTTCGTTACAAAGGGCAAGGAGGAGGACCACAGATATGCAGGATGCTGCCTGGGATTCGGGAGACTGCTAACAAAATGTTGTGCCCATATGAGCAACCCAAGTCTGCAATGGTCATGCGCTTGTGAGAGAAGTTGCTGCTGTAGATTACTTATGGCTTCTTCCATTATGCCCATTGTCTCATTTGAAATATGGGTTTACTGTATAATTTGTCTCCCCGAATCCTCCATCCATGTGTAGCATTTATTTCCATCACTCAGTGTGTCCTCCTTCCATAATATTTATGCCCAATACCATCATAGTCTCCAATGAGACTCTCGACCATGGCTTCCTCTCAAAAATTCAATAAAAGAAAAAATACCACGACATACAAAACAAGGCAGAGGCAAACACGGGCTATGATACCAAATATTAGATTAAAAATATAATGAATACAGAATTCTAACCTCCTGCTATTGATTGCAGATCAAGCTTTTTCTTTCTTGAAATTTTTCAGGCACTATAAATCAATTACAGATGGTATATGTTCTTTCTTGATCATATGCCCAGGAACAAAAAAATGTTATGTCTGACACACACATATCCATAACCATCACTTGAATATCTATTTTTTTGTTTTTTTAAGGGAATGAATTGATTGCCATTGATTGCCAGACATAACCCAAAAACGTTATGTCTGACACACATATCTATAACATCATTTGATATCCACAGTTATGCTTAGCAGTTATTCACAGTAGTTATGCATATGTAACTTCGATACCTCTCACTGGTTCGTCTCTCTCTCCCCCTTTCGGCTCTACCCCTGGTCCTCTCCCTGGTTCGTCTCTCTCTCTCTTCGTCTCCCTGGTTAGTTGGTTCATCTCTCTCTCCTCTCCGGTCCTACCTTTCTGGCTCTCCCTAGACACACTGCCGTAGGTACGCTGCCTCTGCCCACTTGCCTGACAGTCTTAGTTTGTGTCATTGCATGTGAATTGAATTATTGAACATAGATTTAAACTCAAAAATTAAGTTTGATTCAAAGCAGCACCAACCCCAACCCCAACTGCACCTAAGCTTCCAGTACCGGGAACATAGCCCAGCTGGCAACAACAAAAATGATGATACAGGAGCAGCAGCAGCAAAAGAGGAAGAGGGAAAAAGAGAAGGAGAGGGGGGAGCACACTACATCTGCTAGCAGTAATGATAAGAATGATGACAAGAACAGGAATAGGAGTAAGGATGATAGGAGTATGAAGGAAGTGAAAGCGTTAGGGGAGCAGCTCCTCACATCGCGAGCCCACATCAACAATCTCCCTCTCCTCCTCGCCTATGTGTCCCCTTCGTCTCCCCCTCACTACGCCCTCGAATCCCTCCTCTCCCTCCAGTCCTTCTTCACCCCTCTCCTTCCCAACCTCCCTTCTCCTACTTACAAGTCTCTCTCCTCCTCCATCTCCTTGGGTGATGCTGCTGCCGCTCCCCAAGAGGACCCACAAGTTATTTACGGGATATGGGTTCGGTCCAAGTTTGATGCCTTCATCGATTCCCTCCTCCAGCTCTCTATATCCCCACTCTCCCAGCCAACCCTCCGAGTTAGTCTTCGCACTACAATCCACTAAATGCTTACTTCTCTCTCTCTCTCGCAGCAATTATTCAATTTCACCTCTTTCTTTCCTTTATTGTCTTTTTAATTTCGTCTGTATTCATTTTTAGGATATTGCGGTGGACTCCATTATGGAGTTTGTCAAGCTCGGCAATGGGGGCGCCTTTCAGTCTTCCATTTACCACAAGTTCCTTCGCACCCTTGTGAGTCACCCACCCTTCAATGTTTTTCTTCTTCTTCTCTAGGATGTCTATTTTTATTTGTAACCCTATTCAACATACATGCTTGCTTACATTCATGCATGACTACTATGGGTTATGTTGCTGGTGCTCACATTTCGTGGTCTTCATTGCCCTCAGGTCCACTCTTCTTCACCTGTTGATTTCCTGTTAGAATCATTTGCATCCAAGTATTTCAAGTTCCTTGATGTGCGGTACGATACTAAATATAATTATACCCCCCACACCACGCCACAGTATTGGACCATGCCCTTTTCTCTAATTTTCAAATTATTATTATTGTTTTTATTTGTATGCAGTTACTTCACCTATATAAGTCTGGCAAGGCTAGCTGAAACTTTGGAAGCAAAAGGTACATCTGCTAGCTTTGTTTGTTTGTTTAACCTAATGTTTTCATCTTGTGATTCTATGGTCCAATTTTTCATATCCAACTCTTGTGTTCCTGCCCAACTCATATATAATTACCCTTGCTTGCTTGATCTGTTTGTGCCCTCAGATAACATAGCTCTAACTTTGGATGTTGATGCAGAGAGTCATTCAAGAGCAGGGTTTGTGCTTCCTGCACTACGTGACAGTGTTCTTACCCTCTTATTAATTTGGCACTGCCAGTTTCAGTGCTTTACACCTTACACTTTTGCATGGTTCACATTTCATCTAAATGTTTTCTTGATTATGTTATCATGGGCCATGGCAGCGAGGACCTTTCTATTCAGAAGTTGCATTATATTTTGTCGCATATCCCCCTCGTAGAAGCGTTGGATGATAAATTGTGCCATGAGATGTGGACTGTGTCAGGTGACTCCATTCTCATATGAAATATGAAGTAAATCTTTACTGTCATCATTTTGTTACTCATCTTATGAGTCTTTCCATGGTTGTCAAATGGGGTAAACCAGTTAATCTATTATCGTGTCTACTGCATTATTTTGCTGCATTATATACAAATCATCTGTAATTTGAATTTGAATATGAGTAATTTTATCATCTTGTAAGGTGAATTGTTATAGAATGAAAATTTTCACCATTGTGTCAACTCGTGTCTATTTTGAATGATTAACTAAAACATTGATTCTGCCTTTTGTTCTATGGATTACAATTTTCTTGTAAGTAAGGCAATTCTGAAGAGCATTTGCAGCCTCCAAGAAGTAAAGGAAAACAAAAGAAGGCAGAAGAATTCAACAGTAATGTAAGTTGTTCCCTGATACCTTTCCTCTTTATAATCTACTACTCTACTCATTCTTATTCTTAAAATAAAATTTTAGCCATTGACATCACCAATATGCAAAATTTATAATCTAACTCTCCTAAGCTTTGATGCTAGTAAATTTATTTTAGCCCATTCAATTGAGAAATGCGCTTGAAATCATTACAACTTTGCTTTCTTACTGCTCCACCACTACATCCAGGGTCACCACATTATGGTTTCTTTTAATAGAAGAATAGAGGAAAAATCCACCGAAGTCCTATCACCTTCCTCCAAGCGAAATTGTCTTTGCCTCTGATGATGGAAGCTCATCCCTATTACTCTATTTCAATTGATTTGATCCATTGTGAGACCATTACTAGTTTATTTTATTTCTAACTTGTCTAAAATATATATGAACTATCTAGTGCTGACTAGGAAAATCGTTTAGACACTGATTATACTGCTAGGTGGTAGAATGTACCTTTACTAACTTGAACCATATGTTGTTTTCTGCAACATTGCTTATATTACCAATTTTTGTGCCTGCGCATAAGTTAATTAAAAAATTTAAGCTATTCCATCTCTGTATTGACACACACACACACTGCAATTATTGTTTCAAAAATTTATTGTTTTTCACATTTTTCTGAAATCATCTCATGCTCTGTTTCTTTCCCTTTCTCTTGTTTATCATCCACCTTACATTATTGCCTTTCTTTGAGTTATGAAATTTACATTGTCTCTAGGGTTTGTCTTCAACTAGTATTGCCAAGAAGATGAAACGAAAGTTTACTAAAGCATGGATTACATTTCTAAGGCTACCGCTTCCTCTTGATGTGTACAAAGAGGTAAATGCAGTGCTCTATTTTTTTTTTTTGTAGTATTAGCTTCTTTGTATTTTCTGTTAAATGGTTAAAATTTAGCTTTCTTTACATGGCTTATCATCTTTAGTGGCTAGACTTAACATTGGAGTCAAGACAACTGAATCTTAAAGGCTCAACTGCAGTCAAAATTTAGTGTATATTAAGGTTTTTTATTTTCATCTTTGATAATGGTATAATAGCTTTATTTATCTTTCTTTTTTTAGAGTGAATTTACATTAAAGTTATGACTACATATAATTTAAACTAAAATTTTTGCATATGATTTGGACATGCAATGTGACTTCTCAAATAAAGTTTCATTTTTTTCTTCTTTGGCTTGAGGTTTGAGTTTTAATGAGAAATAAAAGTAGTGGGTGGAGGGTGTATCTGTGACTGAAATATTGGTACAGGAAGTTTAATGCTGCCATAAAAATTTAACTGTTGGGATCTGTTGCTTGTAAGTCTGTTTGTACTGATTATATCTTTATAATTTGTAAGTGCTTGCCTTTTAATAATTTTATATTAGCAGAAGATTTGTTTGATGGTATGGCTCATAATAACCCCGCCTTCTGTTGCTCAGGTTCTGGTCTCCTTCCCCCAGTTGGTTATTCCTCATCTGTCTAATCCTATAATGTTGTGGTGAGCATGTGTGCCAAGATTTTCTTCATATACTTTCTACCTTTCCATCTTTAAACTGATATAACAGCTGACAATATGCAGCGATTTTTTAACAAGATCTTATGATATTGGCGGTGTTATAAGTGTTATGTCGCTTAGCAGCCTTTACATTCTTATGACACAACATGGTCTGGAGTACCCCAGCTTCTATGAAAAACTTTATGCCTTACTAGTTCCTTCTATCTTTCTGGCTAAACATCGGGCAAAATTTTTCCAGGTGATGTTAAAGGCTTTTTTTCATTATTTTTTTTCCCTATGAAGTTTAGACATAATTGGAATGTGAAACTTTCCACCCAAGAAATGTACATGGGTTTTAGTGTTATAATCTGCATGATAGCACACAGGATCATATGAAATATTGATATTTGATGTTATGATTTTTTTTTGAATTTAATTATTTTTTGAATTTAATTTCTAATGTTTTGGAAAATATGACAGTCATTGTAGTTCATCAAGCCTCCTCTATTTATAAATTACAATTATCAACGTAGGTGTGCAAATGAAAAATGATAAGGCAGTATATCTGTCACGTCCCCCAGTTGGAACTAGCTTGGACAAACTTCGGGACACTGTCCAAATTTCCCTCCTAATTATTATAGTTACATTTATATATAGTCTCAAGCTTCACTGCTGATAAGAAATTTTTTTATATATAGCTGCTCAAACTTCCATGCACGTCAACCAAATAAATACACCGTACATAATAATTTGGTAGAAACCATGACTAAAACATTTTCTAATATTAGGGATGCAACCCTGTAATACATAACTAGATAGAGGGAGAAGAGGAATTATACATCATTAGAAAATAAAATATACATTGACCATCCCACACTAGCTCTAAGTGTCTCAATCCAACCACTAAGGCTCCACTCGTTTTTGCTAATGCTTATAAAGCAATTTGAGTGAGAATGAACCCAGCAGAAGAAATAATATGCACTTCTCTTCTCTACAATTCTAGCACGCCAAATTTTCATAATTAATCAACACAAAGTTTAATCAAGCACATAAATACGAGTTAAGAGTCTAACAATGCTTACATCAAATCAAAGATTTAAATTCAAGTCAAGGGTCCTCGTTTCACATCATAATACTAATAGAAGTTTGTACAACCACCTTGAACTGAGACAATTAACACCTCAATTTCATATATTAACAAGCTCCTCTAGTCCCATACCAATTAACAACTCATATGCCAAACAATTTCAAACCATCTCAAATATTAATATACGCCAACTCTCAAATCTTTACGCCAAACCATCATTCATTCTTAATAGCAATGAACGTAACAGTTAGCCAAATATAATAAATTGTGCAAGCAAAGTCGTGTATGTGTCAGACGAGTCGTCAAGGTATCGGAGATACCTCGGACGAGTCGTCAAGGTATCGGAGCCTTCCGATACAAGACCTAGGGCCGAGATCTCGCCCGAGATATAACGAGTCGGCCGAGAAATTGATGACGCGTTTCCTCCCGGACGAGATCTCGTCCGAAATTGGCGGGATGTTGAGGTACGTCATCGTGCAGTCTCCTCTTCTTCCTCTGCTTCTTTTTTTTCCTTCCGTTGGCGTTGTTGCATCTGCCTTGCTGGATTCCTTTTTTTCTTCTTTTTTCTTCTCTTTGCACTGCACTCACACTCCAGCTTATGCATTGCCGACGAGGTCTGCGTGTCTTCTACGTTTGTCTCTGCCAACACTTCTTTTACGTTTATTAATATGCTTTATTTATTTAAAATTTAGTTGCTGCATGTGTTTTAAAATTTTAAATATGTGTATTTATTTAATGTGTATTAACTTTTTTATTCTAATTTTTAAGTTATTATACTTGATTTTTCTTCTCTATTTTTTTTAAAATTATTTTTCTTAAAAAATATTATACTAATCTGACAAAAACTATTATACGCATAAAAATTAATTTGATTAAATTTTTTCACCATTAAAATTTTATTTTAATAAATTATAAATCATACAAAATATAAAGTATATTTATTTTAATATTACGATAGTGCTCCGACGCCTTTTTTTTAATTTTGAAGTTATAGAATGCAATTCAAATAATTTATTTTACTTGTTTAGTAATTCTAATGTGATGATTTGATTTTTTTTCTTATTTTTCTATGATTTTTATTTTTAAAATGAAATATTATTTCGTGTCTAAAGTTATATTTCGCCCAAGATATAATGAGTCGTTCGCGACCGCAACCGCAATGATGACGACGGCGACTTCGAACCATGGTATGTGTATATATATATTGTTAACTTTTACTCTCCAAACTAGTATTAAACCTGAACAAGCTATTAAAGGGCCATTAACAGCTATCTCTACCCTAAATAAAATCATTTATTATATACCAAAAAGGGGAAATTTTACTACTAGACGAGGTCACTACAACCTCCTGCCAAACCGCTCCTCTTCTGTTGCTCCACGCCAGGGATACCAGACCAGACCTCAACTCTTAAGCTAGGCAGGGTGACCATCTTATTAATTATGCCAGTTGAAAATTTTCAGGAAAGATGTGGAATAGCCCACTAGAACTCACCATTACAGTCAAGGTCACAAATAAACAGACCAAACTGGACTTGGACATGGCCAGACAAAGGAGAAACACGGCTGGAATATACATGGTTTGTCCGCTGCTGTCAAACTTGTCTGGTGGCCAATAACTAGTTTCCAAGCTTCTCTTACAATCAGACAAAGAAGAGTGATAGATAAGGATATAAAGATAAGACATTCTCTACCAAAAACAACCTCAAAACAAAATCAATTCATATCTCAGACATCATCACACAAGATCCCAATTTCAACCATAAGGGTCTGTTTGGTATGTATTTTCGTTTTTATGTTTTGATTTTGTGATATGAATTTTTATATGAATTGAAGTTTGAATTCCAAAAATAAATTTTATTTGTTAGGAGAGAAAATATATTTTAAAAAATATGCATTTTTTAAAATTGAATTTTATAAAAATTTAAAAATAAAATAAAATGTAGTAGACAAAAAATAAAAATTTTAAAATTAATTTGAATGTCTTACCAAAATAGATTTAAATTTGAAAACAGAAAACAATTGAAAAGTTATTTTGGAAAATAATTACTTTAATCAAATCATGATTTGAATAAAATATATTATTGTATTCAAAAAAAAGTGTATCAAATAACTTTTAAATTTTGAATTTTGTTTTTGAAAACCAAAACAGTCCTGTACCAAATAGTTTAACTTCACAAAATTAAACTTGAATTTCAAGGTATAATAGCAAGAAGAAAGTGAAACTAACAAGAAAAAACATCAATTCATATTTATTAAAATGAAATTTTATAATAAATCGTAAAGAGTAGGGTTGAATAGGATTAAATGTAGCTTCTCCTATCATAAGCCGAACCAAAAAAGACAAAGGAAAGGTAAAGGAGCATGAACCGCCGCTGCAACTCTATTGAGCCACGGCCACCTCCAGCAAGTCCAACCTCCACCAATGAGTCCAATGAGCATGAAATCCTACCCTTCATTCAATCTCTCTCTAGTTTGCATCTCTCTCTTTTTCTGGTTTGTCTCCCTTGACCAACAATCCTGGGTAACATGTGGCTTTGGCTACATGTCAGCCACATCCAGCAAGCCCTTGCCAGTCACTCTTTTTCTCTTTCTTTCCCGTTCTCTCTCTGTTTACTCTCTCAGTTCTATTCACCCGTTGCATATAGAAATGAAGGTTTTTTTTTTAATTTCTTTTCCTCAATTAAATATTTACCTATTTATTTTTAGATAAAACCCCCCTAAAATATTTAAAACCGGATATTTGTTTTTACTAATTACCAGTATGTCTATACAATCTAAAACTCACTCATAGTGTCTCATATCTATGATGCGTATATTAGCTTGTTTAAATTATGCCTCTAACAAAAGTTAACCTAAAAAGTCTATTAATTTTTTAAAATTCTAAATGACCTACTATTAAATTGATTTTATATTTATAAGTATGACTGTCATTGCTGCTTGTCAAGGCTCCTCCCATGTATGTTCATATGTATTTGTGTTCAACTCAGTCATAAATTATAATTATCAAGCTTAAAGATGTGCAAATGAAAAATGAGAAGGCAGTATATTTGTGCGAAGGTGCATGCACAGTTGATTGAAAATTTGATATTATGTGTTGGAAGTATATGGTCATTAGCAAGATGAGCCTAGTGTATATTGCACCTGTTGTCACAGCAAGAGTGAACCTAACATAGGCCCATTGTTTTTTTAAACACTTGGTTTTAATATGTGCAATACATTTTCTTCACCTTCTTGAATTTGATTCTTAGGCTTGTTGTCGTATTAGCAAGGCTGAACATATCCCTAGGCCTGTATACATATATATTGTCTTGATAGCATGAGAAATCATCCTACTTCCTAACATTATGTACTTCATGGGTTGCTGGTTTTATCCTGATTGTTAGAATGAATAAAGGGAAACTGTTGCATAAGCTACTTTTGTTTTAAATAAAAATTTATAAATTTAATTTGAACAATTGTGTTCTAATATGTGCATCATATTTTCTGCAGCTTCTTGATTCTTGCCTAAAATCATCACTTATTCCTGCGTATCTGGCAGCTGCTTATACCAAGAAGCTGAGTAGAATGTCCCTTTCTATCTCGCCTTCTGGTGATTTGGTTGTTGTAGCTCTAATTCACAATCTTTTACGAAGACATCCATCCATCAATTGTTTGGTGCACTGGGTACCGTTAAACTTCTATTTCATTTGGGAAATTTCCCATTTATTTTCTAAAATTGCTGAAATACTGTGTACTAGGAAGCATAGGTGCGTAGTCCTATGGAGTTCACGAATTTTATGTGTAAGGTCTGTGACAATGAGGGCTTTGCCAACCAGTTATCTTAAATGGGTTAGTATGTATGATCATTGTCAAAGGTGGTGTTGAGACTCTTGGGACAAGTCAATTATAGTAGATTTGAGAACTCATTCTATAATGGCATTTTATATTATGATTTCTAACGTTTTGGTTGCAGAGATTCATGTAAGGTCAATAATGTGTGAACTGTCACGATTACGAGTCAAACCATGCTTGTATGGAAAATCAATGGTAGAATGACTGTGTTGAAGAAATGGTAATCTGTTTCATATATAGAATACATAACATACAACCTATATATATAGGATACAAAGGCCTATTATGGTAATACCAGTATGGTATATCCATGAATGCGTACACATGCCTATTATGGTAATCCCAATATGAAATGTGTACGTTGTAACACTCCCCCTCAAGTTGGAGCATATATGTCAGAAAGCCCCAACTTGTTACAAGGTTGATGTACACGAGTACCCCGCAATGGCTTAGTAAAGATATCAACGAGTTGATGTTCGCTATGGACGTGCGCAAGCTCAATTTCATTGTTCTGCATTTTTCCCGTACAAAATGACAATATGTGCAGGGCGTCATTCAGGATGAAGAGTATAACAATAGGATTCTGTATGTCCAACCTTTTTGCAATGTGTAAAGAATCGTTGTGTCCGTCCACCAGGTGGAACATAAGCACCACGAGCGACGGCTCCTAGATTACGATCGCCACGACCGCCGCGACCACGTATACCACGCCCCCGACCACGGTGGCCTCCAAGGACATGTGTTACCATGGCAGATGACTCAGAAGAAACAGAAGAAGTGAGTGAAGCCTTCGTTTCCGCAGTGTAGCGAAGGATTCGCGAGAAAACTTCATCAATAGATGGAAGAGACCGCTCACAAATGACTTGACGCCTAAGGTCGGAATGAGAGGGTCCCAACCCTTTAAGAAACAACATAACAAACATGTCCTCCTGTCGCTTTGTCAGTACATCGACCTCCATAGTAGGTGGTAAAAAAGTATCAAGTCGCTGTCGAAGCGATGTAAAGGTGGAATAAAACTCTAGTAGAGTTTGACCGCCAAGTCAAGATCAAATAATTCCCCCCCATGTATCACGGACACGCTGCAGATTATCCTTGCCAGCGTACATTAAGGCACACTTATTCCAAATACCTTTGGCAGATTTACACGGCATAAACTGAGGTACCAACCGTGGTTCTATGCTATTCCATAGTTGAGTTCGAAGGATGGCATCGCCTTTGGTCCATTTAGCTTTGGCCTCCACAGTGGAACCAACCGGGGGGCTATCAGCATACAGATATGGTGCTTGATCAGTAGCCAAAGCATAAACTTCAACTGCTGTAGACCAAGGCACATAATTGGATCCATCTAACTTCACTGAAGCCAATTGAAGAGGCGATGGATGGGTTGTATTCATGACTTAAAACAGAAGCAATAGCAAAATATACCGAAACAGTAAATCCCATAATATTTAACACAAAACAAATCACCAGCGTGACCTGTAGCAAGTCACCGAGATTGCGACAGACCCACGGGAGACCATCTTGCGTCACCGAGATCGTGCGCCAGGGGCTATCTCGTCGAAGACGAGATCTGGATCGTGCGCCAGTCGTTGAACGCGAGCTCTGGATCGTGCGCCAGTGGGGCTATCTCGTCGAACGCGAGCTCGGGACGCTGTCATCGTACGTCGTCGGACACTGTCATCGCTCGTCGTCGGACGCCTTCGCCGTGCGTTGTCGGGCGCCTGTGTCGCGAGTCGTCGCCTACCACCAGCAGTAGCCGACGTCCAAACGACCGTGAAGACGTCAACCCTTCATCGAACGACGCGTCGTCACCACCAGAGAGGTCGAGCGTCACCTAGCGCCGTTGTCAGACGCAAAGGTTGTGGCCGACCGTCGTCGCCAGACGCAGAGGAGTTGTATGGCTGCGTCTCCGTTACGGTCAGCAGCTAGGATCGTTGGCAGGGAAGGATGCGTCTAGCGTAGCTATCAAGGCTCTGATACCATGTTGAAGAAATGGTAATCTATTTCATATATAGAATACATAACATATAACCTATATATATAGGATACAAAGGCTTATTATGGTAATACCAGTATGGTATATCCATGAATGTGTACACATGCCTATTATGGTAATCCCAATATGGAATGTGTACGTTGTAACAGACTGGAAAGTACAATGCTTGTAAAACTGGTCACTGGTGTAAGGCTCACCATTTTATGGGATTTATTAGCACAACACTCTAACCAACTGAGCTAAATTCTGCAATAACCAGTGTTAGTAGTTAGATGTAGATGTATTTCATATAGTACTGGTTGATGTTGTGCCTTGAATCCATTATAGATCGGCTAACATTCATACGAGGATGTTGAAAGTAGATGTATCATCGATCAAAGGTAGGATATGTTAAGAGAATGTCAAGTGATGATAAATGGACCTGCCTGTAAGGGATCATATGAGAGTTTGCTTTGGAAGAGGATCTTAATACTCTTTGACGTGGAAAACCAAATTGTTTATCCTGATTCAAGCCAATTTTGTTAGAACGTTAATGTATCCCATACCATTATGTTTTTTTTTTTACTGAATGAAATTTGCATGCAGGAAAATGGTGGGGAAACTGTTAATGCCGTTGGCAATGCAGACATATCCACTAGAAGATTAGGCATAGATAATTTCAAAGACGATGAACGCGATCCTATGAAGTCTAATGCTATGAGTAAGTTCTTTAGATTGCTCTGATCATTGTCTATGATAATGTATTAGTTCTAAATCTTAATAAACACTTTTATATATTACCCGTGTATCAACATGTTTTGAAGTCATAGCATGCGAGACAATCCCTCCCGTGTGACCCTTGGTTTGAATAAGAGTGGAGCACTTGATCCATCCATTCAAAATTGACAAATGTTAGACTCATGCGAATTACTCATGTAATGGTCATAGTCTTTCTTTTTCTATTTTCTTGCTTTCAGTTTTTCCTTGTTTTGATTAAATCTTGCGATTAAAGCAATAAGATATTCAGTAATAATCCATGAAGAATAATACAATTGGCTTATTGCACTGGCCCTAATGAGTAACTTTCACGTGAACGCAAATGCATGGAACAGGAAGTTCTCTTTGGGAAATTGATACCCTTCGTCACCACTACTGTCCACCAGTCTCAAGGTATGCCTGCTTCATTCCTGAGTCTCTGTGTCTGAGCGCTGCCTTTTTTGTGGACATGGGAAATTGCAATTAACTTTTGTCTCTACATTTCAAAAATTGTTTATTGTGTTAGATTTGTTTTATCACTGGAGGAAGATTTGACAATCAGGGCCAAAACAACTGAAGTCACAGTTTCAGATTTCTGTTCTGGCTCATATGCGACAATATTTAGAGAAGAGGTAATGCTAGATCTGTTCACAGAACATCCATATATACTTCCGCTTAAACTTAAAACAAAAGAAGTAAATGCTAGATCAATTCACAGAACATCCATATATACTTCCACTTAAAACAAGAGGTGATGTTTGGATATGTTCACGCTTGGCACACAGCATGGGGAAACACAGAAGCATATAATACATGATGGTGCAGCGAATGTCATGCAAGCATGTGACAGGCTCGTGACCAAAAAAGAATAACAACAACAAAAACACAGAAGTTTTTTTTTTTTTTTAAATGTTGACCATGTCTTCTGTGAGTCCTATATTTGTTGCATAGCGTGTTCGTAACTTCTCTTCGATTTTGTCTTAATGAGTGGATTGCAGATTCGACGGGGGATAAAGCAGGTCCCACTTGCATTTTATAGAGAGGCTCCTGACATGCTATTTTCAGAAACTGAATTTGTTGGCTGGACTTTTAAATGTGAAGAGGGCAGAGAAGGTAATGCTTTAGATGATGGGAACATTCCAACAAGTGCGTCGGAGGAACGTGATCATAATTCAGCAAAAAGACAACGGGTAGAAGTGAACCTGAGCTGACTGCCGTAGCCCTTGAACAACCCAAGAAAATATGAAGATGTAGAAAAAAAAACACGCTGAGGGAGAAAATTGATCTGGGTTTATGTATTTATTTTTGTTTCTTACTTCGCTGGGAGTAATCTGGTTTTAATCTCTCCTACCACTGTTACCACCAGATTTGTATTTTTTTTCTTCCAGTGACAGTAATATAATAGGAACTGCATCAAACCAAGATAACCTGGATGAGCCTCAGAAATGTCTGCGGCAAAAAGTAGGCCTTGAGAAAACATCTTACAAATTCGAGCCTGTTTGATAAAGATTTAAAGATTCGATATGAATATTTATTCTTTTCATTATTTTATTAATTTATATTTAAATATATATAGTTTAATTGATCAGATTAATTTTATAAGCATTGTTTTGATTGGATTTTTTTAATAATAATAGTTTTACATAAGTAGTCATAGATATGTATAATATTCAAATTGTGGTATTCTAATATAATGAATGAGATTAAGATTTGAGTTGAAATAAATGAATCAAACACTAATAATGTAGACATGCGTGTTAGGAGTTCAATCTAAATCTAAATTTGATCCGATTACGAGTTCATATAAATTGCCTCCGGTTTTCGAAGGCAAAGAAATGACATTATAAAAATTTAATGGGGAAAGGTAGTGATGTCGTTTTCTCAGACTTGCTTGCCAACCGTGGATCTTCTTGATTCTAGATGTGTTAGTAATGTAAATGCAAGTGGACGGCTTTTAGGCACCATTAATTGCATTGAGATTTTATTTTTCATTCCGTCTGTTAGGAATGATGTTTCATGAAAAATTGTAACGAAAAGTCACCGGAATTGCATGACAAAAGCAGGCTTTCTAAACAAATAGTGGGAACTGCAAACAAATAACAGTTTTTTATTTTTGTGGTCTGATTTTATAAGCAGGCTTTTTATTTTTCATTCCGGCTTTTTGGTGTCCCGTTAACTTATCCAATTTCAAATCAGAACTGAATCACAAAGAGCAGGCTTTCTGGTTATAAATACCATTGGAACTGCTATGGACTTTTCATCCATCAGTCGCATGAAACAAATAGTGGGCTTGTTGGCTTACAATTTGCAAGACACATTGGTTAAAGACTCCGTTTAGTACAATTGGAACTCTATATTCTTTTCATTTTAATTTAATAATAATATTTATTTAAAAATTATTTTAAAAATAATAAGTCTTATAGCTGTTTTTAGAAACTGTTATATTTTTTTCAATCTAAATTTAATTCTGTTGGGAGACTTGTTGGATCCCATTTTGTTCGGGTTGGACATATATATTTATTATTCCATATCTATCGTTGACTTTGTATAGAAAATAAAGATGTGTAACCATTAAGACAAAGGGTGGGAAAGAGAGTCATAGGTGATGGAAAATCAAATTTGAGAATCAACACCTCCGACCACGCTCAATTCTGAGGTCAAATGACGAAGTTATGGTCAAAACAGTGTTCGGACCGCTAATAACGGTCAAATGATAATTGACTTACAAAACCACACTCCAAATCAAGTCACAAACCTCACCATCATGATCCTCTCGTCATTGTGAGAATTTTGATATATATATATTAGCTATTTTTAAAAAAAATCACGTATGAATAGTACCGCATACTGTTCACAGGCAAAAAAAATATTAATTAAAAATAATACTAAAAACCAAAAAAACCACGTGTGAACAGTACCCACATACTGTTCACAGGCCCAAAAATATATATATTAAAAACTAAAACTAAAAAAAAAACTTTTTTTTTAAAAAATAATAATAAATTAATTAATAAATAATAATAAATTCTGACATGTTTGTTTTTTTGTCTTTTTGTATTTTGTTTTTTTATTTATTTTTAAAAAAAAAACAAAATCAAAATAAAATATACTATTCATGAACAGTACTGCCAACAGTTTTTTTTTCCCCTTTTCTTTTCTTTTCTTCTTCTTCTTTAACTATAAATATCCCTTCATTTTTCATCCCAAAGAAAACGAATTTCCCCCCAAAAAAAGCCATTTTCTCTCTTCCTTTCTCTCCATTTTCCTTCCCAAAGCCCAAATCAAAAACCTCATTTTCCATCCAAAAAATCCCACGAATTTTTCCAAAAAAAGCCTATTCTCTCTTCCTTCCTCTCCACTCTCCTTTCCCAAAACACAAATAAAAAAACACCATTTTTCATCCAAAAAAAAATCCTACGAAAATTCTTAAAAAAACAAAAAACCCCAAAAATCATTACATATCTTCCTTCCTTTATAGCAATAAATTAAACTCAATCATCTCCAATCCCTCCCAAGTTCCGATCCGTCTCCGACATCGATTTTAAGTTCCGGCCAAGCTCCGGCGCATTGCACAAGGCGAGTTCACAGTTTTCCACTAGACTCGGAGTTTCTTTCAACACTACCTACGCCCACAGGATAGCTCGGACGTGGTGCCGCTGTCAAGATCGATAAAGTCGGTTCTGCTACCCTTTTATTATTATTTATTTTGTGCTATATTGCTAAATTTCTTTTTTTTGTTATTTGTGTTTTTTTTCTTTTTTGTCTAGGCACTGTAATATTATTTTTATCTCTTTATATTTTTTTTCTACTTTCTTTTTTTCTCTTCTTGTTGTATTTTTTTTACTTTTGTTTGTTTATTTTGTTGTATGTAATTGTAATATGTCAAAAGCAAAAAAAAGCAACAAACAAAAAGAGACAAAAAAAGAGAAGGGATTGTATTTAGTATTCTGGTACACACACCACACAATTGTTTAATTTTTGGGTTTAGTTATTTTTATTTCTTTGCTATGTTGCATGTTTTTATTGTTGTGGTAAAAAATGTAAAAAAACGTTTTTTTAACTCAAACCAATACAAAAATATATGGTTTTATTAGGCATATGTTCAAAAAAAGGGTGTAAAAAATCATTTTTTTATAATATAATATAGTGATATAAATATATTTTTCTTGTTATATTAGTTTTCCAATAACAAAAGCAAAAGATGTAAAAATGTTTTTTTAAATTCACATAAATAGAATATAGTGATATAAATATTTTTTGGTGTTATTATATTAGTTTTCCAAGCAAAAGATGTAAAAACATTTTTTTTAAATTCACATAAATAGAATATAGTGATACAAATATTTTTTTGTGTCATTATGTTAGTTTTCCAATATAAAAAAAACAAAGATGTAAAAATGTTTTTTTAATTCACATAAATAGAATAAAGTGATATAAATGTTTTTTGTGTTATTATGTTAGTTTTCCAATATAAAAAAAAACAAAGATGTAAAAAACATTTTTAAAAATAAAAAAAAATAATGGAGATAAGTATAGCGTTCTTAGATTTGTCAAGTACGTTTTTAAATACCAAAAATAAAATAAAAATAATAAAAATATCCAAAAGGCTTAGTTAAAAAACAAAAAAAATTAATAAGCGTGTCCTTTTACAACCACAACAACAACATAAATTAAAACCCCTCCACTCACATGAATACTTTAGACTTATCCATTTGTGGGTTTATTTTAGATAAAAAGATCGAATGTCATAAATAAATAAATAAAAAAAGAAACAAAACAAAAAAAAAACAAAAGAAAAAAAAGTGTTTTCAAACCAAACACCAAAAAGATTTCATGTTCCATTTAAAACAAAAAGAAAAAAACAACAATAACAACAACAAAAACAAAAACAAAAAAACAAAAAACAAAAAAACGAAACATTTAGGATTTCCTTTAGAACTTTAGGGTAAAACAATTTTAACCATAACTTTCACAAATAACTTAGTAAAATAAAAGCATAGACTTTCTAGAAAAACCATAGTGCCTTGACCCAATTACAACAGTGAAAATAAATAAAAACCTCCTCCTTCGAAAATAGATATCGAAAGGGCGCTGTAGGGGTGCTAATCCTTCCCTACACGTAATCAACTCCCGAACCCTTCTCTGATAACGCAGACCACACCTTAAACTACTCAAAGTAGAGGGTATCCAACTGTACCCCAAAAACAGTTGGTGGCGACTCTAAATTTCTCACCATTGGTTTAGTTTGTGCCCGCCCCAAAAGGGCCCGGACGAAAACCAGTGATGACAAGACTTAAATAAAATTTTTATTTTTTACTCTTTATTATTTTGATTGCTTGAGACCACCAAATATTATTTTTAAAAAATTATTTTGGGATTTAATTTTAAAAAATATATACTTTTTTAAAACATATTTTCTCTCTTACCAAAGAAAAAATTATTTTAAATTACAATTTAACATGAACTCCAATGGAATTCAGAAAATAAAATACAGAAACTAAAATTTGTACCGAACACCCAAAAGCTTTTCAAATATAATGAGTTTTTAATCATATTTCTTACTGTACATAATAGAGATGGAGATTATGGAGCTAATATGGATGCTTTAAATGATGAAATATTCTGCACAAGAAACGAGGGGATGTATGCACCAAAATAGTTAAACTTGAGTAACTCAAGTAACTTAATCAACTCAACCCATACAATAGATTACTCATCTGTCCCTCTTACCACTAGATTCCAACAAAAAACATTAGACTCCGACTTAGACTTCATTTGATGAGCGGGCCATCTATCTAATCAGCATATCCTATCCAATTAGCTAATCACTCACCCATTCAATTGACACGGTATCTGATCAGTTGACACCCTTATGACAAACAAATAATAATCTAAATAGCAGAGATCATCCGAAGAACAACCACTCTGAGTTTGTCCAATAGCATTAACACATCCAAAAACTCCTATGACTCCGGAAATCCATCATAATATGAGAATATCAATTTTGTTGACTTATTTTAATTTACAAAACTTCAACCGACAATTAGACCTTAATATGTTTCTCAATTCTCTTTACAACTCAGAGGAGTTTTTGGAATGATATATTTTAAAGAAAATTGTGGTTTTTGTGGAGTATTAGAGATATTAGAAAAAGTTTGTGGTACGTGGTGGGGAGATAATAAAGGTTTAGAAAGAGAGAATATGAGAAATAATTTTGTCTGTCCTTTATTCCAATGCTCCTTGGCTTTTTATAAGCCAAAATGAAAGCTCAAACAAAAGATAAAAAAGAATAGCCCACATGTCGGCCACAAAGGGTGTAGGACGTTACAATCAATTTATTGGAAACAACCCATAAAAACAAACTACCGAGGATGTAGGAGAGCAAAGCAGATTAAGTAGGTGAAACAGGGGACTCGGTCTTCAGTCATGTAATAGTGCAGCAGATGGATTGGTCGTGTAATAGTCCTCCCCCCTTGTAGTATCCTTGTCCGTAAGGATAAAGTCCGAGTAGGTCATCAAAAATCGCCAATGATTTTCCTAGGTGGCGTCTTCCGCAAGTGCACTTATCCATTTAACTAATATTTCAATTTTAGATGGTCCCACGCAAAAGACTCATTTACCAGGGTGCATCATCCACTAGGGTTCCAATTCATTTGTATGGTCTATATATGGTCGGCCACCGCAATTGCATGAGAAGAAATCTCGAGATTCATTTCCTGGCTTATCGTGTTGTCATCGGTGCTAGACTGGGGCACATCTTCTATCATGAATAGATGTGGTCATGCACACTGATGCCAGGGAACAAATTTTTTATCTGATATAAACAAATAAACGGATATCTTTATTAATATGTTTTCCATACCATAATACAATGTATGATTACAAATTTATATAGAAGGAGAAAACTATCTATGGTAATGTATAATTAGGATATCAATCATAATCAATCCTAATTATACCATATCCCTAATTCTCACTAATTATTTAACTACATATTGCAATCCCACTAACTACTCTATTACAATAGCACTCCTTCTCTAGTTGAAGCATAGATATTAATCAAGCACAACTTGTTACAAAGATAGCCACTCGAACTCCGTTTAGAACTTTGGTGAATATATCACCTAATTATTCTTTAGTCTTCACGTATTCCGGAAATTAATCCAAGTTGAATTTTCAATATGCTTATTTCTCTAATGAAACGCAGGATTTGAGGCAATATGAAGTGCAACTTGATTATCACACCACAATTTTGCTAGTGCTAAAGTTTTAAGACCAATTTCATTTAAGAGATGAAAGATCCACATCATCTCACACGTAAACTACACCATGGCCCTATATTCTGACTCAACACTGGACCGTGGGGCAACATTTTGTTTTTTACTATTGCACGAGATCAAATTTCCTCAAACAAAGACACAATAATTTGTGATGGATCTTCTATTTACTGGGCAACCTGCCCAATCTGTGTCTAAGAAACACTCAATCTGCATGTGTCCATGATTTGTGTACAAGAGACCATGTCCAGGTGCTCCTTTTATGTAATACAGAATCCGCTCTAATGCTGCCCAATGAGTAACTATTCGGGATAACATACATTAACTAATAACACTAACAGAATAGGCAATGTCTGAAGAAGAGACGGTAAGGTAATTTAACTTCCCAACCAACCTTCGATATCTCTCAGGATTGTCAAATGGTGTCCCATCTACCGTGAGATGCATATTTGGAGTCATTGGAGCATTACAAGGCTTCACTCTCAATTTTCGTGTCTCAGTTAATAAATCAAGGACATATTTCCTCTAAGAGAGAAAGACACAACATTTACTCCTTGTAACTTCAACAACTAAGAAATACTTGAGCAACCCCAAGTCCTTTGTGTCAAATTAAGTATGAAGAAAGGACTTACGAGATGAAATACCCAAAGTATCACTTCCAGTAATAACAATATCATCCACATATTGTCACGGGGTCAGGTTTCCTGCGCCTCTCAACCCATTGCGGCACTTAGTTTCTCTATCCACGGTCCGCTAAGTTTAGCCTCTGAGGGTTGAAGCGCACGTAGACTGGTTTCACCCTGCCACTGGGCTCATCAGGAAAACGGCTCCAGTTCCCGGCCAGTTTGTGTAAGGATGGCCAAATCCCTTCTTTAACGTCAAGTCCTCGACTAATGGCGTGCTCCCCGCATTCAACCGGGTCGGCACGTCTGAACTCCGAAGGGGTTCCATCCTTTTTCCTCCACGAACTGCCTGGAACCTTCCGCTGCGCACCATCTACGCTTTCAACCAACCCCTCTCCTTTACGTAGCATGAATACACTCCTGAATCGTGCTACTAAGAAACGTCCTGCCAGCACCACGCTGCTCGGGTCGTGACATTCTCCTCCACCCAATCCTCGCAACGTCCTCGTTGCGTTTGTCGACATTGCTTCCCCGCAGGCGATGACATCTTTTCCTCGACGCCCTCCCACTCGCCCAATGTCAACAGCTTGGACATCGCTTCCCCGCAGGTTGCAACACCTTTACCGAGATGCTCTCCCACTCGCCCAATGTCCAAAGGATAGGAGGCTTCCAATATCGCTCCGACGCACTCCTTCGTACTCCTTTGCCTAACTCTGTATCACACTCTAGGATACTCCAACTTTATGGACGCAAAGCGTGCAAGACACTATCGGTTGACTCACCTCTGTCAGCTCCCACCTTGGGATCACGCTACTCGTGAGAGTACTCGGCGAGTCTTCAGGATACGGGCCGGTTCGGCTCTGATACCACTTGTCACGGGGTCAGGTTTGTTGCGCCTCTCAACCCATTGCGGCACTTAGCTTCTCTATCCATGGTCCGCTAAGTTTAGCCTTTGAGGGTTGAAGCGCATGTAGACTGGTTTCGCCCTACCACTGGGCTCATCAGGAGAACGGTTCCAGTTCCCGACCAGTTTGTGTAAGGATGGCCAAATCCCTTCTTCAACGTCAAGTCCTCGACTAGCGACGTGCTCTCCGCATTCAACCGAGTCAGCACGTCTGAACTCCGAAGGGGTTCCATCTGTTTTCCTCCACGAACTGCCTGGAACCTTCCGCTGCGCATCATTTACGCTTTCAACCAACCCCTCTCATTTACGTAGCACGAATACATTCCTAAATCGTGCCACTGAGAAACGTCCCGCTAGCACCATGCTGCTCGGGTCATGACAATATACAACTAAAAGGATGAAACCACTGGTTGATTACTTATAGAATACTGAATGGTCATTCTAGCTCTTAATCATGTCTGATGTTTCAATAGCCTGATTAAATTTTCCAAAACAAATGTGAGGACTCTGTTTTAAACCATATAAAGATTTCCGAAGACGACAAACATGTCCAAACTCCCCCTAAGCAACAAAACCTGGAAGTTGCTCCATATACACCTCTTCGTGGAGATCACCATGAAGAAAAGCATTTTTAATATCTAGTTAATGCAAAGGTCAATAGTGAGTAGCGGCCATAGAGATAAACAAGCGAACAAAGGTCAATTTGGCAACAGAAGAAAAAAATATCAGAATAGTCCACACTATATATTTGGGCATAGCCTTTAACAACAAGATAGGCCTTTAATTGACTAACAGACACATCGGGATTAACCATAATGGCAAACACCCACTTGTAGCCGATAGCCCGTTTCCCTGAAGGTAAATGAACCAAGTCCCAAGTACCATTTTCATCTAAAGCTTGCATTTTGTTGAGCATTACTTGGTGCCAACCAGGGTGGGAAAGGGTTTCACGAATAATTTTAGGCACACTAGTAGAATTGAGAGAGGCAACAAAAGAACAAGAAGAAAAAGAAAAACAATTGTAAGAAACGAAAGATGAAATAGGAAAAGGGCAGCTTCATTTACCTTTATGTAAGGCAATAAGAAGATCATCACCTGGAATGGGATCTGAGGGCGAAGAAGTAGGTATAGAACATGAATCAAGAGTTCAGCGACTAGAGTACACTTCATTTATGAGTGGCAGGAAAAACAAGACTTGTGACAGTCACAGAAGGTGTGGTAGAATATACCAATAAATCATCATCAACATCCTCCCCCTGATGTGTAGGTGGTGGAGAATACAAAAAGTAGGGTGTATATTCCATGAAAGTAACATCAATAGAAACAAGATATTTGTTAAGAATAGGACGATAACAGTGATACCCTTTTTGCAGACGAGGATATCCAAGAAAAACACACTTCAAGGACTTAAAATCTAATTTAGTGACATGTGAGCGAACATCACGAGCAAAGCAAGTACTACCAAATATTCTAGGGTTAATTGGAAACATGAACTTGTAGGGAAAGAGGGTTTTATAAGGGATCTCACCATGTAGAACAAATGAGGGCATACGATTAATTAAGAAACATGTGGTGGATACTGCATTAGCCCAAAAGGATTTTAGAACATTCATTTGAAATAAAAGGGCACGTGCAGTTTCAAAAAGATGTTTATTCTTTTGTTTATCCATACCATTTTGAGATGGAGTATCAACACAGGAAGTCTCATGAAGCATGCCATGTTGAGCCATAAAATTTTGAAACAAGATTTGGATATACTCTTTTGCATTATCACTGTATAAACGATGAATGAAAACATGGAATTAAGTTTTGATTTCAGCACAAAAAGCATAAAAGATAGAAAATAATTTAGAGCGATTTTTCATTAAATACAACCAAGTGACACAAGAATATTTAAAGCCAGGTTAGGATATAATAGGACAAGAATCCCAAATATCAGAATGAACTAATTCAAAAGGAATACTAGCACGTTTATTGATTCTTGGACTGGAACTAAGGCGATGATGTTTGGCATACTAACATGGATCACAATTTAAAGAGGACACATGACTAAATTGCAGACAAAGTTTCTTAAGCACGAGAAACGACGGATGACCCAACTTACAATGCTCTACAAAGGGAGAAGTGACACCAAAGCAAGCCGATGAAGGTAATGGAGTATCAAGATTTTAGAGGCCCCTAGATTCATGTCTTTTACCAATAATCTTCTTCGTCATAAGATCCTGAAACAAGCAATGATCAGGAAAAAAAGGTGATGCAACAGTTAAGATGACAAGTAAGCTAACTCACAGAAATTAAATTAAAAGAGAAATTAGGTAAATGTAAGACAGATGATAAAGGTACAATAAGGGTTGGTGTAATGGTGCCAGATGCACGAGCACAAGATGAGGATCCATTAGCCAAGGTAACAGTAAAACAAGAAGTGTGACATTGGAAACTACAAAATAGACTAGAATTACCTGTCATATGATCTGTAGCACTAAAATCAATGATCCATTTAGAAGATAAGGAAAGAAAGCACGTATT